>JAJQKT010000028.1:4937543-6325087 GCA_030512225.1 Rauvolfia tetraphylla | reverse complement strand
AGTTAGATAATTTGTTATATATTATATTTGTCATTTGGTAGTAATTAAAGAGATAATTTATTATATGTTAGTAAATAAATCAATAACACATTAAATTAATTAATGAAATGTTCACTAGCATGATTTTTCATGAGAATTTTGCGCGTAGTACCATAGAACATTATCGCGCTCCGTTCGGTATGTCTTCGGGTTTCGCCAGGCATGCTCTGAAACCTCTCCTTAATTGAGAACACCTGAGCTAATGCGCTCAGGATATTTTCAGAGTTCAAAAACCTCCGAACTTCAAAATCTGGAGCAGCAGTAGCAAACCAGCGATGCGACGAGGCGTCGATGGAAGCTCCGCGGCGGAGCAATCACCTCCGCCTACCGCCATCAAACGGAAAGGCTCCCGTCATCTTGAACATCACGGCAGAAAAAAGGGAAAGTTGATAATCTCAGGACCAGAGATTGAGAACGAGACTGAAACCCTTACCCTAATCCCCTCCGGCTCAAGCACTAGCACTTTCTCTTCTCGCACCTATAGACATACACATAAGATTTCTTACACAGACTCGCATCATGCTCACAAGAAGCGGCACCGTAAAAGGAAAAAACTGAAATTGGCTTTTGAAGATGAGCATCGCCAGTGGAATAACTCTACTCGTGATCTTTCCAGCTACAGCGGTACCTATTTGCCTTTTTTTCTGCAGTAACTAGTCAGTTCCCGTCGAAATTTAATGACTTTTTGCAACTTTCGCTTTGCATTTGTTTGAATTCCTGCAGAAAGGGTGGTATTTGTATCATACAATGTATTAGGCGTGGAAAATGCCTCCAAGCATCCAGATTTATACCGGAAAGCTTCACCAAAATACATGGATTGGGATTACAGAAAGCATCTTTTGCGTAAGGAAATCAAGGATTACAAAGCTGGCATTATGTGCTTACAGGCAAATCCTTTGCTCTTAAGATTATTGAATTCTACATATTATCAAAATTGGAGATACAAGTTTGAAGCTTGTTTCACACATTCCTCCTGAAAAAGTAATCATTTCATCAATGGTTCTTCAACTCTGATGAGGCAGAGGTATTCTCCTGGTTATTTTATTCTAAATTTAACCTACTTTTGCAGGAGGTTGACCGCTTTGATGATTTAGATAATTTACTGAGAAAAGACGGATTCAGGGGAGTGTACAAGGTACAATGAAAGCCCGTCATTCTCTTATTCCATTGTTTCACTGGCAAACAACATACGAATTGCAACTAATCTGTTTTCTTTTGAAGGCTCGAACAAGTGACGTTTGTGATGGCTGTGCCATATTTTGGAAAGACAAGCAGTAAGAACTTCACCTGCGTTCTTTGATACCTTTTTCCCTATGCTTATACCTTTTGCTATCTTTCTGTTCATGTGCTTAATAACTGGAGATTTTCAAGGGCCTCAAATGGCCTATATTTTGGTAACAGTTATGCCATTAAAGTTTGATGTTTTGTTCTTTTTTTCTTTTGCATTGCCTCTGAGAATTCATGTCTTATACCTTTTGTTACAGCTTAAATTTGGATGGGTATTAATTGTACCTGTATTTTGCTTTTTACATTCTGTTTCAAGTTTTTTCCTTGTATGAAGACTGATTGCCGTACCTCTCTCTTTTTTTTCTTTTCTTCCTGACAAACTTCTTTTTTTCCCCTTTTATATAGATTTAGCCTCTTGCATGAAGAAAGCATTGAGTTCCAGAGTTATGGACTTCGTAATAATGTTGCCCAACTTTGTGTTTTCAAGGTAGGCTGAACTTGCTTTACAGCAATACAAGTCGATTTTCAAATAAAGAGCACACTGGAGATTATGACAGTTGTACTTATACATAGATATAGTCTATCTTTTCAGTTGTATTAGTAAAGTTTTGGTTGTAAATTCCATAAATATTTAATGACCATAAAGAAAAATGCATATTTAATAACTATGAGCCAGAGGATGATCAAACATAATTACAATAAATACTTCTACATTTTAGAATAATAAGATTCATAGCTGATCTGGAAAGATTTAGACACATCTCTCCTAGCTCTAGTGTTATAAGGTGGGCTCTGGTGCCTAATAGTGCATAATTAAACAGGTGCCCTCTACAATCTTGGTTGTTTATCTTTAAGTGGACTTGGATTAGCTATTTAGACTTGTTTGACTGATACGTCATTCCCCCAAGGTATCTTATACCTCTCTTTAATGCAAGGCTGCTGAGAGTAGGGTTTACTAGGCAACTTGACTTTAGATTTCCTTTCTGTTCTCTATGATTTATGTCATCTCTTGTTGCTCATGCAGCCACTGCGTAAATTACATTATTCATCTGAAGGTTGTTTGATAAAGAGAGAATGTGTTTAATAGGTAGTATGCTTTATGCTCAAAATATTTTTTTAGAATATAGGACCTTTCACTTATTTCATGCATCATGGAATCTTGCTTGGAAGAAAAATGGCTTCTTTGGATGTCGTCCTTGCATAATCATGTATACCTTCATTGGTTGCAACAAAAGTATAGTTAAACTGCATATAACAGTTGGTATTATCCCAATTATTCCAGATTGACAATTTTTAATTATATTATGCAGCTGAAACAAAATCAGTCAAATCCCAGTACAAATCCTCAGGCATCACAGTACGTCTAAGAAATGATGTGTTATTATGTTTTAGGTTCTGGCTGCTCTTTTTTTTTTTTTTTTCTTGAGGAGGCGCATGAACTAATTTTGCATTTCAATTTTCAGCAATCTTAGACTTAGTATTCAACTTAATTATGCAATTTATATTTAGGTCAAGATCCTTGCAGAACTTTGTTGTTGGCAATATACATGTACTCTTCAACCCAAGTCGTGGAGACATCAAGCTCGGTCAGGTGCTTGTCTTTTAGCTCCTGTTAAATATTCCAAAGTAGTCTAATGTGAGGATGCTTTTTAATCTGGCACAAGTATGGTTTTTTCAGATGCGACTGTTTCTGGAGAAAGCCCAAAAATTATCAGAAGACTGGGGAAGCATACCAGTTGTTCTTGCTGGAGACCTGAACAGTATGCCACAGGTTACTGCAAGTTTTGTGTTACATGTTGTAGGTTTCTTTTGCAACTTATTTATACTGCTTTCATTTCCTTCTTGTCTCAGAGTGCGATCTACCAGTTTCTGGCTTCTTCTGAGGTGAGTTTGGTGCCTGAAATTTTACACATGTGACTTTTGCATTACCATTAAACTTGTTTCTTTTCCTTGTTTTAATCTGGAGCTGTGTAGTTGGATATCTTCCTACATGATCGAAGACAATTATCTGGCCAGATTTGTCCTTCAGAGTATCCAGTCTTTCAATCTAGGGCTAGCCATGCAGCAAGGTGGGATTTAGCTTCTTATTCTCTATATCATCTCCTGCATATTTGAAACAGTCTCTGTACTTGAATGTCTGGTTTTTGGCTTTCCCTTTATTTCCATACATAATGATGCATGAACTGATTAAATTTTATTCTTTCTTTTTTAAATATTTGGAATTTCTTATGAAGTTATAATTTTGCTGGAAGCTTACCTGAACATGAGCATCGGGTTATGGATGAACTTGAACATGAATTTGACTTTGTTTGAGTTTGCAAGCTGAGTGAATCTGTGTGGATTTGAGTTCACACCTTTCCTTTAATAAAATCACGTAGAATCATCTTGCAAGAATTACACCTCAGCTCACCATATAGTTAATTTCTGCTAAATATCCTGAAATAATGACTAGTTGTTTCAGATTCTTTGATCCTGTCCCATGCTTACAGTTTTGGGCAGTAGATAATGATACTCATTGCATTTGTTTCCTATCATATGCATGAACTAGGTGTCCTTTCTTAACATGTCTGAATAATGTATAAAACTTGTATCAATTTTTGGTGAGTATTTGCTGTATATGGATGCAGGTTTTTCATGTCAAGAAAGCCTTTAGTGCATTGGTGGAGTAATGAAGAACTTAGTCTTGCTACTGGATCTGGAGATCCTCACCTGAGGCACCAATTAAATCTACTGAGTGCTTATGCAGGAGTTCCTGTATGTTTGACCCATTCATTGCTTCCTTTTACCGTAGAGCTAGAGGTCTTTGTTTCTCAGAAGCAATTGGGCTCAAATTTTGTGTGTTTGCTGTATCTCTTTGACTGATTCTGTTGGGAGCTTTTATCTCATGTCATTTGCCTAAATTGCTCAGGGAAGCTCTAGGATGAGGGATAATTTTGGAGAACCCTTGGCAACATCATACCACTCCAAGTTCATGGGAACTGTTGATTATATATGGTACTATTATTTTATGTATAAACCTGCCCCTTAATCCTACCAACCACCCCCATGTCTTGGTTGACCAGACTGAGAGAACTGATACAGGCATACAGCTGAGCTTGCTCCTGTGAGGGTCCTTGAAATGCTACCCATCAACACATTGAGAAAAATGGGAGGGCTTCCAAATAAGGTATCTCTGAAATAACCTGCAAACATTCTCTTTTTTCTCTCTCCCTCTCTCTCTTTCTCTTGTGGGGTGGGGGCGACACTAGAGAGTTTGAACACCTGTGGTGGGTCTCTTACACTGGGTGCTGACCATTTTCGTCTTGGCTCATGTCAATGATGACAGGACCCTGCTTCAGAGGCCTACCAAGATTTCTTTTCCTGAATTCTAAGGACGTGTGAACAAATGCAAGAACTGGTGCTTTAATGAAGTTAGGCACACGTAGCTACTTCACTTGTTGTCTACAGTTGTTTTTGCACGTACCAAAACAGCCTCAGTGCCTGCAGTAATTAATTGGAGTTTGTGGGTGTCTTATCTTACTTCTTTCACAGTGCCTTCATATGAAGGAGATTGGTTTATTGTTAACTGGGTAATAGGTTCTATATACAAAAATAGCCTCTTTGGGTTTAGGGGGAGAGAGGGTTTGCTTAAGCTGCGTATATCTTACACTTCTCAAATCCAGCAATGGCCAGAGCCTCTTTGGTAAATTGAGATAGATCATTGTTGAAAGTCTTGCTGTTTTCTAACTGCATAACCTATGATTCTACTTGCAGAAATGGGGAAGTGATCACCTTGCTCTCGTATGCGAACTGGCTTTCGTCAATGTTGGAAACGGATAATGACTTCCAAAATCACTTTCGCTGAAAGCATACCCATCCAGATGCTGTTTAACATTCCTCTGACAGCAGACTCGCTTCGGCGTTGTTGTAATAGAATGAATTGTACGCGGGCCAAAAGAATTGTAAATGCAGATAGAAGGACGTTTTAGCTCTTCTGTCAACATTCATATTTCATCATTTATCAATTTATTTATTTGTATTCTGTCATACGTCTATCCTATCTCTGCTTCTGGAATTTGTTTTGTTTGTGTATTAAATAAATGATGTTTATACAAAATAAATAGTGGTGGAAAATAGAAAGTTTTTCTAATCTGTTAGTGACATAAGAGTCTGCATTTCAAGGACATTATATGAGACAGGTCTGAGGTGATCTGAGGTTGGACGAAAGCGACCTCTTGGGTCAAACCGCCATGAATTGAATTATTCAGTCAAGCACTCAGCGAAAAGGAAAAAATAAACCTGAAGGAAAAAGCCAGAGATCCCCATAACCACAAGAAATAGGGTGATTCTCTATTAGAACTTTTTGATAATTTCTACATATTCTGGTACTTTTTATATATGATAAGATGAAAGGTGTTGGTTGACTTAAATCATTTACTCCAGTATTGAGCAAATAGAACAAGAAAAGGAAGATAAATCAGAAAGATGCCCCTAAGACCAGAAAAAGGAAAAAGGGTGATTCTCTAAACTTTCCATTTTGGACTACTATATTGTGTGAAAGAACTTCTCATCCACTTCTAGATATTTTTGCATTTTAAATACAGAATGGTAGGAAGATGTCAATTGAACTGAATTATTGAGTCAAGCACTCAGCAAAAAGGAATTAAAAAAAAGAGAAAATAAAACAGAAGCATGGATAATTGACAGAACATCAGAACAGGAAAGGACGTTTGTCGTCATACGTTTTTGTTTTTGTTTTGGACCTCTGTATTTTAAGAAACAACTTTTCGGCAATTTCAGGATACTTTTGTACTTTTCATTCATAAGGGAACAGAACCTATCAGTTAAACTCAAAGCTCAGTAATGGTTTTTCTTATTTTGATCAATTTCCCCTACTTTTACGATGTACTTAACATATTAGAAAATGGAAATACTAACTGCCATCTCAAAATTCTTAACAATTTGCCTATTGAATTCAAACTCTTCAAAAATCAAGGCCAAGTGGGCAACCCAGTTCGATGAAGAACCCGTTTATCCCTTTCCTTTGGATTCGATTTATTGTGATATTTAGAACAATTTTTTCTTCTCTTTTTTGTTTGTAAATAAAAGTGCTATGTTCTCTCCGGGAAGTGGAAGAATAACAAAAGCTTCTTGTTGAAGAAGACAATTCATGTTACCTCTTAACCTCTATGTCAAATTATATTTTGCCACGGTTTCAAATCCAGCTTTCTAGAGGAGGCCAATGCCACTTCAGAAGAATCCATTCTCCACCAAGAACCAAACTGCCACAACAAAAGTGCATATGGAACACTCATTGCTTTCTCATATTTATTTTTAGATTGAATTTAACAACTACTAACTACAAAAATTTGTTTATACAATAGTACCTTTAAGTTTAATAAGTACTAACTACAAAATTAGTTTTTGATCAACAAAACCTCATCTATCCATTGAAGATCTTCATCATCAAGTTCTGCTGGTTTACCGATTTCCAGCAATTCCACAGAAGTTCGCTCATTCAAATTAAAGAGCTCTGCTAATTCCAATTCTGAATTATCGCAATATGATAAATCCTCCTCCTTCAAGCCCAATAGTTTCAAATCATTGCCATACTCCAAATTTTCCCCAAAGTAAAGTTCTGGGCAGATTAAAGGTGACATTTTTGGGTCTACCACAATTTCTGGAACCTGGAGCCTTCGTGCACGAGGATCAAAATGCAAGTGGTCCTTCGTCCCCAAAATAGACTCTTTGCTGGAAATGGTTGCAGGTGATTGATCCTCCATAAAAGGGTGCCATTCTTCTGTTCGCATAATTTCATTAAGCTGTTTGGCTAGATTTTCAATAAATCCAGAAATTGGCTGCTCTTGTGTGTTGCTATATAACAACAAATCATTGTCAACTGGTGGATGCTCCTGAGACACTAATGGCAAGCTCAATTCGTCTTCCTTGCCTCTTGGACTAGAACAATAAGCACTTGCCGGTTTTTTCCCCCGTTTGGATTCTTTGGCCAATTTGCCAGGGTTCTCAGCAACCGGAACTGATTTAGATACATCGAGGACGGATGATGGAGATGGAAGTGAGGACAAGCCGTTAGTCTCTGAGGACGAAGACGACTGATTACCTCCGGAGCCTTCAACAGCTGGAGAACTAAAATTCTTATTCCTTTCCAACATGAGCAACCTATCAAACTCAAGTTTCTTTGCCTGATAAGCTTTTGCAGCTTCTTCTTCATTGTCATAAGTGCCAAGCCATATTCTTTTTCCTTTAAAAGGATCCCTAATTTCTGCAGCGAATTTCCCCCATTTCCTTTTCCTAACGCCTTTATAAATGGAAGATGATCTGTGTAGCTTCTTGTTTTCATCAATCTTTAATCCTTGCATCTCCTCAGTCAAAATGTTCTTGCTTAAAATTATCTTTGCGTTCTGAACATGCTGCAAACAATTATCTGAAGATGTTCTACTTGGAGCATTACGAATAACAATCTCCTTTACAACACGTTTACAGCCCCTTGCCACACCTTTACGATGTTCATCTTCACTGCTATCAGATTCTGTAGCATCTGGATCATTATAACTAATTCTAACTTTCTTCACTCCTGATATCTCCACCATGACCATCTGTTCTTTGCTAATATTTAGAACCATAAAACTCCTCTGAATCCCTGGACAAACCCAGAATAAACTCTAAATCAAGCAAGAACTGCCCCGACTATTTTTCTGGGCTTGGAGGACTCAACCAAATATACCGCAGGGATTGGAACTCTTGAATGATCGTCAGTCCCAAGAAACACTCAACAACGAAAAGAAGCAGCGTTTTATATGAAACGCCCCAAAGCATTCGACCCCTGAACAAGTCCTGCATATGTAAATCCAAAAAACCCAAAACCCCTTAAACCTTTGTTCCATATATATATAAAATCATGTAAATCGACGCATCAAATAGAAACGTATATATGATCGTGTCTGTTAATCATTTACCTTTTACGAATATCTAACAAATTAAGCATTAAACAATACATGCAAATGTGCACATAAATAGCAATGCAACGATAAAGATCACACCTTTCTGGTCTTAAACGCATGGAAGAAAACAGAGGACTCTGTTCTTGCCTTGCAGAAACACAAGGGAATGGCAGAAACTGAGAAGAAAGCCAGAGCTGCTCCGAAGCTCCAGACAGCTTATTAATACTCCAATTCCTGGTGCTAAACGACATAAAATCGCCTTTTCTTCTTCTTTCTTGCTTCTTTCTATCCCAAACACCCCTTTCCTCAAGCAAGAAAAAGGAGTAGAAAGAAACAAGAATACTCAAGAAGAGCAAAATCCCATAAAAATAGAGCCCGTAAGATAATAGAAGACCAAGATTTTCGCAGATTTTCTTTCTCAAGATAAATACTGAAAAGGCTCGTGCAAAATAGGAAGTTTTAAGGGAAGAAGAATAAGCAATAAGGTTTTGGGTAAAGACACCGAATGCAAATCAGCAAATTACCAAAACTGTGTTTCAATTGCTACTTTCTTTAACTGAAATTCTTGTTTTAAAAGTTTCTGACAATTTCCTTCTTATTCTTTCTTTCCTTTTTCTCTCTTCGGTCGCTTTTCCTTTTCTCTCTTGGTTCTCTCTTGCTATAATGACCCAGTCCCTGCTCTCCACCTTTCGCCGAAGTGGAGAACTGACGCTTTCAAGAACCCCAAATCAGAGTCTCCCCGCGTGCACTGCCAGAGGGACCATTTTGTGATTCGTTCAGCCAATGGAACAGGGACATTCGGCAAAAGTGCTTGCCGATGGCTGTTCTAACCTAATCAGGCCGACTCTGGAATATTTCCTAGGAGCTCACTGCTCATGTCATCCTTCAAAGATAATTTTGCCTAGTACAGATGATCAGCATTTTGTTTCCTTCAAATATTTTGATTTTTGCAATCTAATATTCAGAATATCTTTTATCTTAGCCTTTGAAAAAAATATTACAATGTTTGTGATTTACTCTATTTTTCTGTAAAGTTATTAGTAAATGCTTTTAATTTTATTTTTAATTCAATATAAGGCAGTATAATTTTTTTATTCGAGACAGATTAAATTTATTTACAATTTTGTTCGGGCATTTTCAGATGAAAGATAATAATTATTAATTACATTAATAATAATTATTATAAAAGGATTGAATAATTATTACAACAGACCAACATGGCGATATTTTTTATTCGTTCTATACGTGGTGTTGAAGCTGATAGAATCTCCAAAGAAGTCATAATCCATCTTCATTCTACCGTCTGCCCAGAATATATTAGCAATTCGTTCTTCATTGTCAACCTCGATGTCATAGTAAAATGCGAGGCTGCGATACGCTTCATCGCGGAAGTATTCCTGCAAAGTTGTAGCCTCTCCAAGCACCATTGTGTTTTGTCTTCTTCTGTCTAGGTGATTCTTTAGATCCGTGGAAAGAAAACCAAGACTGGCCTTACCCCCTGCGCTCAAAGCCATTACCTCATACGAAGATCTTAGCCGAATACCGGCATACTCGTTCAATTCAGCCACGACACCTTGAACATCACTAACGTGACGGTTAGACCTTAGCATGTGGGCAAATTCTTTTGAGTGCAGAGAATGATTATGATCCACAACCCAACCGTTTATCACATACACACCCCTAGCCTGATCAAGCTGTAGTCTTATTTGGGCTTGACATCCTGTTCTCTCCTCCCATCTTCTCCTTTCACTCGCCGGTCTTGCCTCAATATGATTAGCATTTGCTTTGCTGTTCTTGGGGTCAAATTTGCTTCCCCTCCGAAATCCCTCCTTGTTACACACATACTTCATATATTGCACTTTTCCTGTTTTCGAGCACCTCCTCTCATACATTATCCCTGTTCCGAATCCAATACGGTGGGCATATCTATTGTAGAATGCATGAGTAACACTAACAGTTGAGAACTCCATTTTCATCATTTC
This sequence comes from Rauvolfia tetraphylla, assembly GCA_030512225.1. NCBI lineage: Eukaryota > Viridiplantae > Streptophyta > Magnoliopsida > Gentianales > Apocynaceae > Rauvolfia > Rauvolfia tetraphylla. The sequence continues at coordinate 6,314,898 of JAJQKT010000028.1, read as the reverse complement.
TTCCATGCTTTCTACAGCAGAGCATAATAATTATTCGTTATGCCTATAAATAATTATTCAATATCGTATGGATAATTATTTATTATCCGAGCATAGTTACCCTTTTCTTCGTTGAAGCTTCCAGAATGCATGCAACCCATTGTTTCTTCCTGCATGGGTTGCACTTCTACATCTTCAGATTCAAGCTTCACCATAAAAGAAACGACAGAGGGTATGTAAAGAATCATAACAAGCCAAACAACGTCTTCGAGGTATAAAACAAGACTGGGAAGTTGCAAAACAAATCCACGATGGACTAGAGCAGAAAAAGTTTGAGCTTACCTGAGATCTGCTGGGAACTGCTTCCATCATGGCGAGACTTCACACTAAGAAAAGATCATTGAGAGTAGAACTGAAGAAGGAAGATAGAGAGAAGGCGCTCGGAGGGGAAGGAACGTGGGGAGGAAGAAAATGGAGTTCTGATCAATATTTGAAGGGAAAATTGACGTGATATGGCTGACATGACTGATGTTGGCGGGCAAGATTCAATTTTTTGTTCCCAAAATACCCTTGAAAGCTCCCCACCGTTGGATGAGATTTTAACCGAAAGAACGGCTGGGATGGCCTTCCGCACGTGCGAAAAAATTGGTCATCCCCACCGTAGCGGGCTCGTTCACGCTTATATCAAAGAACATGAATGTATATATATGTCTTATTTCCTAGTCTAAACCTTGTGAAACGAGCACGCTTTCATTCAAAATATATGAACTATTTTTCCTTTATTTTGAAGTATATAATAAAATAATTTAATTAATTAAAATTATACATAAATTTTAAAAATTGCATCAAATAAGAAAGTAGCTCACTTTTAATGATTTCGGCTGATATAAACACAAGTACACGGCAGACTGCTTCAAATCTATATATACTTGCGAGATAGAAAGAGGTTGGAGACAAGAATTCCCTCAATATATTGTTCTCTTAAGTTGAGACCGGAATTCAAAAAGACGAGAATATATGCTTTGAGAATGAAAACATGAGACATGAGACTAGTGTTGAGAATACCTTTTTTTTTTCAATTTTTAAGCTTTGTTTAGATTGAGTTTTACACGGAACTTAATGTAAATTTTTCATCTCACATCTCACTTTTTCTCTCATAAAAATTTCTCTCTCCCGAAATTCAAGATAAAAAATCTCAAAACTAAACTCTATCCAATCACATCTTAATAAGTACTTCCAACCAAGGTTGGGTGGTAAGAGCTGACGTCTTCCTACTAGAAATTGGGAGTCGGATTCCTATTTAATGCAAGTTCTTTTATTAGGTTTATTTTTACCTTCTGATCTGATTTGACTTTTTTTTTCTTGTAATAAAACTTATAATTATGTACTTAATATGTATAATTTTCACTAATTGTGAAGCACCTTATGTGCCAATGTATTCTCTCAAAAAAGAATACGGACTTCCACGACAAGAATATCAAACAAATTGACAGATCAAGTGCTCCTTCACTTCTTTCTTGATACTAACTACTACTTGATGAAGGGAATCTAATCTGATCCGAATGCTAATCAAACTAAGAATTTGTTATCTGATAATAAATATTTCTTTTTTAAAAAAATAGTTTTAATTGTATTAAGATTTCTTAACAAAAGCGAATCCAAATGCTCCTAAACGACATCATTGCAAGAATATAAATTCAAAGACGAAAGACGACCAAAAGAGAGAAATTGAAGCATATCTTCGCCACATACCCTAATGATAGTGGAAATACTTGGGAAAATTCCTCCATCTCTCCAACCAATCCATAATGATAATACGGTCTATTTCAATTAAGTTCTGTTGTGAAATTAATATATATATATATATATATATATATATATATATATATATATATATATATATATATATATATATATATATTTGCGCTAAAACTCAAAATCCAGCCAAATTAGCAAAGTCTAATATCCTCACAAAGTAGTGTCACATAACGAAGACCAGAGCTGACATTTACGTGTGATTAGACAGATGTATTATTGTTGTCATTCGGGTATGAATGCAACTCATCAACATTTTACTTTTTACAATATAAGGTATTTTAAAATTTTTTATAAATTTAAAATTTTTAAAAATTTATTATATTTTTAACTAATATTAGAGAATGAAAAATATTTATAAGAAATATAAATTTAAAAAATAAAATTTTATATTTTGAAAAAAATATTAACTATAAATATGTACATAGTTTCTCGTCTATTATTGAGTTTAGGCGTATTTAAATTTCTTCATAAGTAAACTCTATTTAATTTATCTATCAAAATATTAAAATAAACATATTTTGGTATTAAAGGAGTATATTTGCTCTTTTTTCTTTGGATTTTTTTTAAATCATTTATCATACATAAAAGAGACAAACTTTTTTTTCCAATAGATAATACAACTACTTTTATAAAAGTGAGAAAATGGTCACATAAAAATATGTGCATAGGAATACAGCACAATAAGCAGTGGATGTCTCATCCTATGGAAGTTAAGCAGTAGCCTCGTGAATTATTGTGATGCAATGAATACAACACTTTTTTGAGGATAAAGATGGTTGGTAGAATATTGAAGGGTATTTATGTTATTATTTTATTAATATTATTATTATTATATTTTATTTATTTAAGATATGTATGATTAGATAATATTTGATTTTGAAATTTTTGTATTGAATTTTATAAAAATTAAATTATTTGTGAGAAGACAGGTAAGTTTTACGATTAAAATTTTAAATTTAATTTTAAAAAAATGTTATCTAAATAGAGTCATAAAATATGAAATATTTTATATTATTATTATTTTAAAATTATTATGTAATTTTATTATTCTTGTTGTTTGATTATTCAAAATTCTCAATTCCTCTTGTTTAATATATTAAAGCAGGAATTTAAAAATTATTTTTATTGTAATGATTTGAATTATTTTATTATTACTAAATAATCTTTTTTTGATTTTTTTTTAAAAAAACAAGACTTGACCCTCGGAGACCCCACATCACAGAAATTAAAATGAACCGCAGAACCCACCTTTCATTTTTGGTTCCTTCCTTTCTCTTTTTCCTTTTCTCAGCTTTTGTTTGGAAGCAACTCCATAATTGCAAAGCAAAAATTATGGCAAATCACTAGTGGATTTGGAAGAAAAAGCTGTCTGAAAAAAATGCAACTCTTCGACTCCATGACCTTCTAAATATGAACACAAAAATAAAGAAAGATGAATATTGTAATGAATTTGGTTAGAGCAGCCTTCACTATAAAAAAAAAATAATAACAAAGCATATTAGTCATCATAATCTACTTTTTCAATTTTCTTTTATATTACTTTTAAGAAATCATCACACAACTCTTTTTAAGTACTGTTTGGGTGTAATTAAAACTGTAAATGATATTCAATTTGTAACTTTAATAGAAATTACAGAGTTTAACAACCACCCCAACTAATAAGATCGTCAGATTATTCTTGTCCCTACATAATAGAAAAAACAATGGAATTGTCACTTATTTACTGATTAGATATGTTGACCCACTAAGTCTTTTTTTTTCCGGGTATGTTGACCCACAAAGTCGTTCTTTTGGTCTCGAGGAATCTTCAAAGAAAAAACAAGAAGGATCCACTTTCTATATTGCCAGAATACATTACTTTGGTCTGGCTTCTTATTAGGGGACGGTTTATACTAATTTGAATTTAGTCGTGAATATTACTTTTTATTATATGAATAAGATTTATTTATAATAGTTTAATTATTTTTTTATTTAACAGTTAAATAATTATTTTTAAAAAAAATTTAATCTTTAAATTTAAAAAAATATCGATCGAATGATAAAAAATAAGCTCTAGAATAATATTCAAGGCTAGATCCCAATCTATTTTATAGGGCACCAAAATTTCCACCCTCCATCTGTTATAAGATGAGATCAAAATTGGACTTCACAAACAACCATCCTATACGAGACGAGGTTTGTAAGGTCCACTGGGGTAGACTTTTTCTTAGTCTAAAATATTTAAAAAATAATAATTAAAAGGTTGGAATAATTTAATATAAAATATAATAAAAATTATATAATAATTTAAAAATTATAATAATAAAAATATTATATATTCTAAATATTTAAAGTAAGAATAGTATAAAATTAATAATATTAGTAAAAAAATAAATAAATACACATCAATATTTTTTACTTCAACTCCAATTTCAATAATGACAATAAATAATAATAACAATAATAATGACAATAATATTAGTAACAAAATAAATAAAAACTTTGGAGTGGAAGAAATTCAGTATTTCACCCAAATTTCCAATTCCAATAATGACAATATTTCTCCTTAATACGTGCATAGAGGCTTATGCACCAAGGCGCGTGGATGCGAAAATATCCATCGGGAAACATCTTCACAGTGATACACACAGCCACGTGACATCAGCTACTGACATCACCCGAATGGCATCAAATCCTACGGCTGAAAATGACCATAACCAATCGTCACAGTTCCAGCGACTAAATTTCCCCATAAGCATTCCTTAAAGCTAAACCAAAGAACCGAAGAGGCAAAGAATAAATTCTAAAGTCTATACATCTTTCCACTACTAAGACGAAGACGGAGGCTCTAAGCAAACTGGGATCGTTAACAGTTTCGGCCAAGGATCTTGGATGAACGGCGATTCAATGGAAGGGGAAAAGAAGAGGAAGAGAGGAGAGAAAGGCGAGCTGAAGGGCGGGGAGAGGCGGAAGAAGGAGGGAGAAACGGTTCCGGGTGCGGAGGTGGAAGATGAGGCGGCGCTGACGCAACCTTCGGAGGAGGAAGTGGAGGAGTTCTTCACCATCTTACGGAGGATGCACGTGGCATTCAAATATTTTGAGAAGACCGGAGCCAATATTAGCGATGTTAACGGCGGTGGAATTAAGATAACGGCGTCAGAGAAGGCAGCAGCTGACGGCGGCGTCAAGATTGATGAGAAAAAGTCAGTAGTGGCTGAAGCCGGTGGCTTGGATCTCAATGTGATTCCGGAAGCCGAGAGTTGACGATGGACGGTGATTGCCGAGCCTGGCATGTGCGCACGCGGTGCATTTTAGACGATGATAATCGTTAAATGCTAATCTAAGCCACGATGAGGTACCATTAATACTTTTTCAGAGTCTTTTTCCATTATTTTTTAGATTTACCTCGAGTAATTTTAGACTGTATATTAGGCTTGACTCTCCCTGTTTGTGTGAGTTGAAGTATGTAATATATATTACCTGCTTCCGATAATGATATATGAATGGGAACTAAAATTCCCTGTCTCAATGTAATTCGGATCGCCACATTTTAACTCTTTGTAAATCCTAATTCATTAGCTTTATGAAAATGAACCAAAAATTTTCTAAAGCGTCATTTTGGAGGAGAAAATGTCCACTGCTTTTTTTCGGCAGTGGAATATCACTTTGATTGAACGTTGCCTATTCTATCTCTATCAACTTTGATCATTCATTTTTATTGATATTGTCACTGTTGATTAAACTCTTTCTTCAGAAATATGTATGCTTTGTGAGAATTAATGTGGCTGGAAATTTCTTCAATGTCTTATTCACAGATAACCCAAAAGTCTGGGGAAGAGTTGAATTTTTCTTTTTGCCTGGTCTAACATTTCATGATCTAATCACAGTTCCATCCCCCCTCGCATTTATTTTCCAGTGGGAATATATAATTACAGTATCAGGCCTTTAAGCTTTATCTTTTTTTCTTTTTCCTTTTGATGTTTCGATGATTGAAAGCAAACTAGAAGGAAACCAAGTAAATTGATGATTTAGCAGATCTTGCAGAACACTTTATGTGTGTGCCATACAAAAGAATGGATACTCTCTACGTCTAAAATGAAATGTTCTTTATTATTCAATAATAGAATTGAATACTCAATTCTTCAATTTAGAGAAACTGAATAGAAAAGTTGAGTATGCAATAATAAAAGAGCATTTATTTAGCTTCTACAATTTCAAAGTATATTGTAAACTGACCAACATATAAATCGAAGAAGAGAATGCCAAAATTCCATCAAAATGAACCTTCGTATTATCTTTTCGCATAGTCCTTAAGTATTGGGTGGTGCAATGTATAACCTTTTGAATCTTTATAATAATTCTACATTATACCATTCTAAAGGGTATGAACCTGGGTGTCAATAAGGGGTGTAAATAAGATGAACTTAATTTTCTCGGGAATCAAGCAGTGGGCTGATCAATATAAAAAGTTTATCCTTAAAAATCTTGACAATATGGGAGTTACATTCAAAGTGAGTGAGCTTTTTATAGGTATGGGAATTATATTCAAAGTGAGTGAGTTTTTTATAGGTATAGGCACTGGTTCTTCTCACCTCAGGAATTATTAAGTTATTATGATTTATCCTTTCATAACTTGTCGGGTCAGAGTGTTGGTATTCTGTGTACGAGAGATTCATCTTTTGGGAACAAGTATTTAAAAGAATCCTTCTACGTATCAGTAAACAACAATATACTAAAGACTAGAAGAGTAGGTTTAGGTTTCTTTTTTTTTTTTTTGGGATGAATAGTGAGGGTTAGGTTTCTGTTTAACAAATACATAGACAACCTTTATGCATGAAAAAGTAAAAAGTAACAAGAAAAAGAAAAAGCTTTAGGACTAGACACCAACTACCAATGCAATTTTTTTAAAAAAATTTTTTGGATGAGTATGCCCTTGCTTCACTATGATATGGTGCGTATGAGGTATAACATGGTGGGACTAATAAAAAAAAAAAAAAGAAGTATAAGATGGTGGGTGCAGTTGCTGTGGAAAAAGGCCATATGGGGGAATACTTTTTGCAATTCTTTATGAGCGAGAAATTAACCTCTCCCGAGGTTGACTAGGTAACCATATCTTTCTTTTTCTTTAGTTTTTTCTTCCAAAAAGATACTGTGTGCGTGTGGAGCATCGGGTTCCTAATCCCATTGGGACTTGCGAGGCAGTGAGGTCCCCCCTACATCGGGACAATTTTAGTTCTCCTATCTGGACATCCTGGGTAAGACAAGATTTTCTGCATCCTGTTCCACCTCAGTATTTTAATCTTCCCCTTGGTATCAATCACACTGAAGGTTCTTCAGCCGCTAAGATCCAGGGTTGGAAAATGTTCATGCAGAAATCAGTTGCTTCGGCCCAAGTTCGTGGTTCTCTCTCTAGAAAGGATAGTGTAGTTAAGCAAAGAAGAAGCGCCATATTAATAAGCCCTAACATAGCCCATGTAATACAGATCTCCCATAAGGACTCTCGCATTCAGTTCATTTCGGTTTTCATCCGAATTTTCTGGCTCATTTATTAGGTCAAAGTGCTCTTGCGGTCATTTTTCTGTCTCATTTATTAGCTTTTGAAGAGGATATGATTCACGTTATTGAAGTAAAGACGGGAGATGTGGGCTCAAACAATGCAGTTGCAGTTCACGGGAGGGCTCTGTCGGAGCCGAGAGGCCCACTAAACCATCTATGGACCCTCACCGACAACGCACGTTTTCTATAATCAAAGCTCGCAGATTCTAAAGACATCTCCCCAAGTCCAAACAAGATTTTCCCCAAGATCTGCTGCTGCATTTCCTGAGCACGATATACATCTACCTGCTGGTCGTTGCTTAATGGGCCAGTTTTCTCCTTCCTTTATTATTATTATTTATTTTTTTTTGGGGAGGTGGCCAAGATAGTGAAAGACCTTTCCAAGAAAGAAAAATTAAAACAAAGAGAAACGGATTGGGAAATTAAAAGAAAATTAAAAAGAGGAAAGCGAAAAGATGAAAACATCGGACTCAACGACCTATTTTGGTCCATTACATCGGTGTTTAATATGGTCTAAACCAGAAGAACTTTACATTTAAACATGGGCCGGCCCGACACCCCACCAACCCCCCCCAAGGAAAAAAAAAGATGGGGGTATACTTTTACTGCAATTCATTTGATATTTATTTTTAAGAAAAAAGGAGGAGGAGGAGGAGGAGGAAACCGAAAGATCTAAAGTTTGGTACTTCATTATCCCTCTATCCACGTTGATGAAGATTTTCTTAAACCTTGCACCTCTATGTCACTTACATGCTTATACACTCAATGCAAAGCGTTGAACTTAGAAAAAATTGGTCAAGATTTTGCGGAGATGGCAATTTGAATAATTTTATGAATTTATGTACCGATTAGAAAAAAGTTTAAACTCTTAAGGTTATGTATAATTCAACCTTAATTTAGAATGGTACTCCCTCTATTTCAAAATATCGAATTTTTGTATAAATTAAAGAATAAAAAAATAAATGTTATTTTTTACTTTACTAACTTAATTTATGCTCTATTAAAATGTAAGAAAATAAGTAATATGTGAGGGTAACTTTAAAATTTATTAAAAAATTAAATATTTTGAGAAGAAAGAAAAAAACATAAAATGCCTCAGATGAATGAAGTAATATGCATTTTTTCGCACCCAATACTATGCTTATCTATGAAGTATCTCTTTACTATATCGGAAGTTGAGAAACCAAAACCATTTGATGGTGATGGTTTTGTCTGAATTTCGTTTTTCCTTAAGATTTTTTTTTTGTTATATTGAGAAAAAAAACCCCTTTTTAAAGTTCAAATCGATCGTTATCAATAAGTTATATACTCAATCTTAAAAATTAGAAAAATTTATGATTCTTGAAAATTGGGGTCCCATTTCCTCATTTTTCTATGGGAACAGGTCCTGACCGTCCCCGTCGCTACCTCACTTGCAAAAGAACTTGAAGATAACAATGCACTGACAAAACAAAAAAGGTCCATTTTCTGAACTCAATAAGGAACTATCTACACCGGTTTTTGGTTAGATTTTTTAAAAATTAAATCAAATTATATATAATTTTTATAAATTGAATTAAAAAAATAAACTAAAATACAAATTTCGATACGATTTTTTCAATTTGAATCAAATAATTAGCACTCTTAAAGTAGGATTGAATATCATCGAATTTTAAAAATAAATTTAAAATTTTAAATATAAAACTCAGATCTTATTTTATAAATAATTTAAATTTTATAAAAATTAAGATATAAATTTCAAGAGTAAACCCCATTCAATTACAACTTTAAACTTTAATGTTAAAGTTAGATAAGGCCACAGTCCTAAGCCACAACAAGCAAGCGGACACCGTTGGATGGTGAACAGTCCCAATCCCCAATTATTTGCATTTCTTTTCTCCGCCATTCTTTTTATTTTAATATCTTCCATTATTATGATTACAGCCTCTCTCAGAAGGTACTCCAAAAAAAATAAAGGAAAAAGGAGTAAAAAAATCAATGCTTGTCCTCGGAAGTTGGTAATTTCCAAATCGAACCCTAATGAATTTCTAATGGACCCGACCCGCATCGCGTGATATTCCTTTTTCTTCTTTAGTATTAGCGGTTGTCCTTGACGTTAGGGATGAACATGAATCACACTCTTGCGTTCAAGTTTTGATTTTCCGTGTCGAAAATTTCCACTCTGCAAGTTGATAGATGTTTCCAAAAGATTAGATAGATATCTTCTTTTGATGCATCATTTCTGGGCCAAAAGGGCAGTGCGCGGATGTACAGAAAAGACGATTCCAGCGGATTAGTTGCAATTATTTCCCCCCCAAAAAAAGAAAAAAGTAATGGAATTATCTCGCGAAAGACACTGATTGATAGCAATAAGCACTGAAAATCTCTATAATGAATAATCTTGATTGTAGACAAAATCATGCTTCGCCAAACTTCGCTTAGGCATAAGTCGGAAGCTTTCTGAGGTCAATATTGGGGGGGAGATTTAATTATTTATCCTCGAATAAAATTCTTGGATAAGGTCTGCCACTCCTAAAATAATAGCCCCGTTATCATTGTTTTTCTTCATCACTGTCATTCATATTATCTCTATTTTAAGAAAGAGATAAGATAATATTTGTTCCGTATAAGATTGGATATCTATCCTTTTATAAAATGATTGACATTGATCAATCTTAAGCAGAGACAGAGAGAGAAGAAGGGAAGAGAGTAAGCGCGATGTAAGTGACTAATAATACATAAATTATTATTTATTACGTAAAATAGATGATATCTCAATTTATATGATTTTTTAAATTTAATATTTAAAATGAGATTTGATAGTATTTTGATTTAATATTTTTATATTAAATTTTATGAAAATAAATTATTTATAAAAAATAAAAATAAAAATTTTATATTAAATTTTAAAATAAAATATTATCCTGTTATACCGTTACATTTGACATGACGAGAAAAAAATTTTAAAAATATATTTGTTACCATAACTAAACACGTCGAAATGTATTTTCCTCTATTATATAGAGAACATCTTGCACCGTGTCTCCTTCTGTACAGCAAAATTAATGTTCGCACAAATCATTTTCTGCTAAATCTAAGGTACTAGAAAGTTGAAACAGCTCATATGCATTGTATTTGAACTTAGCTTCCACACTCGATAAAGATCTTTGATCAAATTATTGAAGCAACGTCATTAACCCGAGGTACACTTCTTTTTTATTTTAATAAATATTTTTAATCGATTGAATTATTATCTTAATTTTAGATATTTTTGTTAATTAATTAATTAATTCGACACGCTTCTCAAAATAAAAATATCAATCTCTTTTTTTCTTTTCCCACATATACCATCTGATCATAAAACAAGAGAAATAATTTGCCACCTTTGGATTTTTTACTCTCTTCACTCAAGCTGGAATAAATTAAAATAATTTTTTAATGTATACATTACCCCATATATATATATATATACACACACACATACAAGTCATGCTTTACCAGATATAAATTACATTCTTATTGACCATTTTAATACTCCTCTTTTCACAATATAAATTATTTTGACATTTTTTTTGCATAGATTAAAGAATAAAAAATAAAGAGTATTGTATTTTTTATTTTATCTTAGATTAATTTAATATATTTCTCACTCTAATATGTAGAACTGTCAATTGGGCCGAGCTGACCCGAACCCGGCTCGTTCGGCCAGTTAAATTGCTGGTTCGGGCTGATTTTTTCAGCCCGAATAATGTTTCGGGCTGAGGTAGGCTAAACCCGTTTTCAGCCCGACCCGTAAATATATGTATAAATAATATTTTTATAATAATATTATTATTATATTATTAAAAATATTATTATATTATTTAAAAATTATTTTTATATAATTTTTTAAAAAATCGCCCGAGCCCAGGCTCATATTTTCTCAGCACGCTGTCAATCGGGCTGAGCTCGGGCTTAGCAAAGCCCGACTCACCCAGCCCGATTAACAGTCCTACTAATATGAGAGAGAATATGAGAATTAAATTTATATGTGAGAGTAATTTTAAAAAAACTAATTCATAAAATTTATAAAAGATTAGCCATTTAAAAAAAAGAAAAAATTTTAAAAAAACCTTGCATTTTGAAACTGAAAAACTAGCTGATTTCTTTTTTTTTTTTGTATTGACAAAACCCTATTAGGTACAATTTTTTAAATACCGATTCATAATAAGTAATAAATCTCCCGCCACCCAAGACGTTAGATGCTTCTTGGTTTTCTTTTTAAAAAATTTACGTAGAAATGTATGTCTTAATCTTCTTTGATCTTCCGAACCTATTTTTGTCTTTGCAACTCAAATCAATATTATTTTTCTCATCAATTATTTGCAGAGGTCAAAGAAGAAATAAATAAATAAATAAATAAATCTATAGGTATTGCTTGTGGAACCTTCCAACCATGATATGAAGTGTGAAACTATCTCTCTCCAAATTGTCAAGAGCAGCCTCTAATTATAACAAGCTTGACAATTGGGAAATCAAACCATTGTTTCTAAAAAAAATTCTAAAACTTTGTGTTTTTTGGTTCCCCAACTTAACACAGTGAGTGTCAAATTCTGATGGCCAGTCAAATTCTGTTGCTCAAAACGTAATTTCCATCAATTTTCTCACCTACTTTTTCTTTGGTGGCATCTGGCTTGCTACTTGTTCCAACATTTATCAACCACCCCAGATATTTCAAATTCATGCACAATCAATGTTTTCTTTGTCTTAAATGACAAGGTGATGGTTTAAAATTTTATTAAAATACTTTTATTTAGACAAAAAAAAATTGAATTCAATTCTCATTCTAGATTCCCAAATATCACGATATTAGAATTTAAGTATTCAAATGTTAAAATAAGGTATTTTTTTAGTTTATTGGTAGAGATTATATTAGTTATAAATCTTATTAAAGGAAGATAAATCACGCACCATACGAGAGTTAAGTATTCAACCATTAAAATAAAATATTATCAGAGAATATAATTAATAGTGCGAGCTCTAATTAAAACAATACAATATTACCATTTTTAAATTACAAATCACACCATCCAATCAATACAACAAGGTGTAAAATGGCAAATTATGAATTAATCAATTCTAAAAAATTAAAAATTACAAATTAAACATTATATCACAATGACCTAATGAATCACGTTCGGAGTGAATTATTAAAGCATGATTGTTGTACAATTTGGTGGATTTATAATATGATTGTCACTCTAGACATGACTTTGATACTCTCTTCTTTTCTATACACGATTTTTGTTTAATTTTCCTTCTATTTTTATGGTCTTTTCTGTATTATTGTGTCGAACTTTCAGATTAATTGGTACATGTGGAATCCTTATAGCTTCTGTCCTTCTTTCTTGATCCAACTGTCAACAACTAACAACCTTAATGTATGGTATGATTCAAAACCACATTTACAAGCAACAAAAAATCTGACCAAAATTCACCTTCGATGGCGATCTTGATTGTTTCCTCGTATCCCTCAAACAAAGTCTTGCCGTGAAAGTTCTAGAGTCACGGAATAGAGATAGTTTAGGTTTAAAATTTTTTATTTAAAATAAATTATTTATAAAAAAATAAAATTAAATTTAAAGTACAAATTTTATTTCATGCTCGGTTAGCCAATACATCATTAGATACGCTTAAGCGTCTGTAGCTTGTCGTGAAATTTTGAATTTTAGGGTGTGATTGGATAGAGTTTAGTTTTGAGATTTTTTGTCTTGGTTTCGAGAGAGAAATTTTTGTGAGAGAAAAAGTGAAATGTGAGATGAAAAATTTGTATTAAGTTTCGTGTGGAACTAAGTCAAGGGAGCTGTAATTAATTTGGTGGTTCCTAATTTCAACTTCTTTTAAAACTAATTAATCACAATCTAATGTAAGCACGCATTTTCCGATGCAAATGGGACAATGGAGATGGCATAAACAAGCGTACATACATAATGCTGCATGTGTGAGATACTCGAATTTAGGTCTTCGTACTCTCGAATGGCCACAGACTTTTTTTCAAATAAAAATAAAAATAAAAAAGGAAGACATCATTAACTTTTTAATATTATATCACTAGTTATTTTTGCCTTGTGGAAAGTACCTAAGGCTAATACCAAAAAATGCAGCCACCCACCATCTAGAATTTCAAAATTTTGGTTCTTTTCTTTATTCTTCTTTTATCTTCTTATAGGAGTTAATTGCTTTTGCCGTATTCGTTGCTTTGGGTGGTGGAGGATATATCTCAACCATTAAATATACACAAACATTGCAAGAGTCAATAAGAATATTTTTAGAAAAATTCAGTACTATATATAGAAAAAGGGCTGCTTTTTTCACATGGCGTAACTCAAAAGCATCTCACAAGATTGAAAAACAAGGCATGCGTTTACTCTGAAAAAGAATATGGCAACGTTGGAAAACAAGAAAAAGTTGTCTACCCCTGCCCATTTTTTTTTCTTGGCAAGCAAACATTGCGATTCCATTGCACATTAGTTGCAAAGTATCTCACGTTTTACTTGACTAGTAGGCTGATTCGCCCTTCCGTGAATGTGAAATATCCTATGCAATGCAACTCACCCTTCACCTTTTTTTTGTTTGATAAGTAAAATTACATTAGAGAATTTCACACCATGAGGCAGACCTAACACAACACATGAAGATTCAAGAAGGAAGAAACCGCAATATAAGTGGGCCCCATAAACTTATCGTGTTTAAGTAATGCAACTCTCACTATGGTGTAATGTTGCTTTTTACTCGACTAATGGATTAAGGTACTTGATTTTGAGTTATACAAGTTGATCGTTCGATTAAATCTATATTAATTAGGAAATGCTAATCAAAGACAGAACTATGGAGTTTTGCCCTTCTTTGAAATATATTATTGTCCCTTTTATGTTTTTTATATTTATATGTTTTTTTAAATCTTTCAGATCTATTCTCTTTGTACATATTATGTAGCGATAAAGAATTGAGAAAGTTAAAAAATAAAGTTTAAACAAATGCAATGTGTTGCATTCTAAAGCCTAATTTACTTTATTTCTAACTTGATTAATTAAGGAGCAAATTTGGTTTCACCAGTTAAAAGTACATGTACTTAAAAATTCTCTTATTTGTATGATCTTTCCTTTTGGTAAAATATAGAACCCTTCACTCTTATTCCTTTTTCTTTTACCAATTAAAATTTTTTATTAATTAACAATATAAAATTTAGAAATTAAGAAATGAAGTACATAGGACAGTCAATTGGGTTGGGCTGACCCGAATTAGGCTCATTAGACATGCTTATTTGAGGGCTGATCTTTTTAATCCGAATAACATTTCTACCCGAGCTCAGATTGAGTTAAGTTCAATCCGATTTCAACTTGACCCGTAATATATATATATATATATATATATATATATATATATATATATATATATATATATACATATAATAATATTATTATATTATGAAAAAATATTATTATATATAAAAAATTTTAAAAAAAAGAGTTAGAGCCGAGCTCGGACTCACATTTCTCCAACCCGATTGACAATTTTAGGAGTACATAAGGTTTAGAGCAAGAGTACAAATATTTTATTAATATATATACAGATTATTTTTAATAAAATATTAAATTAATTAAAAATATAATATATATTTTTTAATGGATGTAAAAAGAGTGAAGGGTCTATGTTTTGTAACACCGGAATAAAGATTTGAATGATTGAGAAGGGTATAAAAGTAATTGAAGAAGCGAGGGAATAAAAATATCTGAAGGGTGGTATTGCTGGGATCACCGGTACCATCGTGAAACCCACGACACAGAGCACGTGACATCACACAACCACACAACTGACAGGCCAATTAACGCCACCTGCGCGTGATTGGTCCCAGCTGTGTCAGAGATCTACCGCGTACGTGTCCTCCTCTCCACCTAACCATGCGCCCTTCAGACATTTTGATTGATTAAATTACCGGATCATCCGGTCTCCCACGAAATTCTTGTGAGTACTAGTAGGGAGTAGTATCTACTACACGTTTGTACGATGCTTCACAGCTTCAGGCCGTTCTGTCTGTCTACGTCCTGCGCCGACGTGTTTTTTAAGGAGAAATTTTCTAGTCGATGGATGGATTTGGCACCTTATATTGGGTAGGTGCAACGGCAGGAACGGTACATGGTTTCTAGGTAAGCAATCGGCTCCATTAGTTGCAATTGTTCTGACATTGTCTTCCAAAAAAAAAAAATTGGTTTGACATTCTTTAATAACATAATTCAATTTAGACAAAATTTTATTTTAAAATTAAATTTGTGATTTATATTTTTCATAAATAATAAAATTTAAATTAAATAGCTCAAAATTAAACTTTATCATAATCTATTTTGGGACCATTTTTCTTAAAAAAAATATGAGATTGCACAACTAATCGTGTGGGAAATTAGTTGAATCTCTAGTACTTTTTTAATGGATAAGTTAGTACGATAAAATATTTTTAATTAGTTGCATTTCTCATCATTATTATAAATATTGTATCTATAATTCATAATTAATTATATTTGATTAAAAATTTAAAAAATATAAGTTACACAAATATTTTACTCACCGTTATTTATATTAATTTTCTCAACAGAAATTAAATTTACCTTTCAACATTCAAACTTATATCTTTACTCATAAATTAAATTTTTTTATCATACTAAAAAAATTCAAATACACAAAAGAAGAAAAAGAAAAATCTATGTTGTTACTGAAATTTAAAAACAAATTTGGTCCTAATTGACAAATATTTTCCTCTTCGACAAAAAATGGAAAAGGTCCCAGCCAGTGGGGCCCATCTTGACTAGCCGTTATGGTCTCACCGGGAGAAGAGGTGAAACAGTAGAAAAGAAAGAAAGATGACGAGGGCGGTGCGTACCATCACGTATTACGCTGCTTAGATTCAGTAGATACGGAAAAAGGTGCAAACGCGTCGATTATTTTATTAATTATTTACTGTTTCGTTGCCGTTACTCGACGACTCGTCGGGAAATTGAGGCGGGCGGATATTGTGGACGTTGGCGCCACGTGTTCGTTCTTTCATAAAGACGTGGCGCCGTGCATGCCTGTAAAGGCTGACTCAGTTACCACCCGTAGACTGAGCGCCGCCCTTAATTTCGGCCAGCTACGTATTTTGTGGCTCAGCTCTACGCATCCCCATACCGCTCATAGATGGTACACCGCGGTTTAGGCAAGAGAGTCTAAGGACCATCTATTCATTCTCGATAAGTGACTTTGTCGGACCCAGTGAAAACGTTAATATTACGTGGCATAAACCAATGAGTGCAAAAAGACATTTTTAGTAGGTTTAACAATTATCTTTGTTTTGGTCGGCAATTTGGGGAGGAGGATGAGGTCGTATCAAATGCTGTGGGCGGATGAGTCTCCTGTGATGAGTCGCGAGCTTTCTTCTGGGAAAAGCCTTCACCCATCACTAAATACAATTTGGTTTGTATATTCTTTTTACAATACGTGGTAAATTCTGATTCGTTAAATTAAATTTAAAATTTAATTTAATAAATTATATTATTTAATTATAAATTTATTTAAGAAAACTTATAAATTTATAAATTATATTAAATCAGATATCAAATAGTTGAGTTCTAATCCTACACATTCTACAAAGAGACATGCAGTACCGAACTCCACTAAATACAGCCCACGACAACGACTTCTGACGAACACTATTACTTTTGTTTAAAATATAAATTTTTTTAACCTTTCTTTTCTCATTAAAATATTTATAAATTTTAAAAAAATTGTGTATAAATATAATTTTTATTTTTATATAAATAAATAATTAATAATATAATAAAATTATATTTTTTATCTTTCTTTATTAATTTATAAAAAGTGATAAAAAATTTTTATATTTTAAAAAGATAATAGTACTAAAATGTCCATGACCCCCTCTTACAATATGCCTTGAAGTAAACTTCATCGAGAGTTATTGGGTATAATATGATAAGATTTAATTTTGTTATAAATTTTGTAAAAATTAAATTATTTATAAAAAATATAAATTATACTTTTAAATTTTTTGGATAAGATTTCTTCCAAATAGAGCCATGATTTCATTTAGTGATATTAATAATTACTTAGCCCAGAAAAAGTGATATTTGTAGTTCTTTTACAACACTTGGCGAGTAGTTTCCAAATTATTTTGCTCAAATGATCAAAGCGAGATTAGATAATGATTTAGTTTAAATTTTTTTTATTTTAAATTTTAGATAGATATTTTTTTATGAGAGAAATAGTGAAATTTAAAATAAAAAAATTATATTACGTTTTATAGCAGAACCTAATCCAAATATATCCTAAGAATAAATAAGTTTAGTTTTATTTTTTGTAAAATTTAAATTATTTATAATAAAATATAAAATTTCTATACTTCAAAATTTTAATTGAATTTTAAAAATATAATATTATGAAATACACCTCAAAAATCCAAATTGTATTTTACTTTAATAGCCAATGTTTAATGACACAAATTGTACGAATATTAAGGTGAGATTTGATAATATTATGCTTTGAAATTTTTTGCATTGAGTTTCGAGAAAGAGTATTATTTGTGAGAAAAGAAGTCGAGCCTAAAATAAAAAATTTATATTAGACTATGTAACAAGATATTGTCTAAATACACCTTTAAGTCTTGACTTTAAAAAGTTTTTTTATCTTTTAAAATTTCTATATTATTCTCTAATACATTATGTCTTATAATTTAAACTTTTAAACTGCAAGTAAATTTTGTTACGAAACATAATACAAAATTTTTTATTTTAATTCTTTTTTTATAAATAATTTACTGTTACGAAATTTAAGACAATAAATTTTAAACTTAGAACGTGATTGAATAGGAATTAATTTTGAAATTCTTGTCTTAAATTTCGTAAAACTTAAATCGTTTGTAAGAAGATATGTAAATTTTAAATTTAATTTTAAAATTAAACTCTATCCAAATTTACCAGTAAAATCTATCAAAATACATCATAAAATTCTTCTTTCTTTTTAATGTGTCTTCTACCTTCAAATAGTTCACACAGATATTGGTGCATATAACACCTATAGCAGTATCACTCATTTGGGTGATATGTATACCTTCGTTCCCAATAATATTGTAATATCAACATGGTGATAATTATTTATTTAAAATGATATTTTTATTAGATAAAAGTCTCAAATTTGATGAATTTACATTGCCTGTCTGCGGATGTATGTGAATAATCATAAATATATTGATTAAAGATGCATAATTTGCCAAAACAAGAACAAACAATACCGTTTGTCAAAATCAATGTTTTTTCCATATATGTGTGAAAAGGGCAAAATTACTTTACAGCTGACAACAGAAGTTGAAAACTTGTCCAATCGCAGTGGCAAAGTCATGCGAATTTGAGTCATTCATATAACGGATATCCCATCAACTGAAAAAAAAAAAAAAAAAGTGGAGACGTCACAAACGCTTCTTCATTTCCACATCCACGATGATTCGGCTAACCATACTTTAGATGCTTTTTATGTGAAAAGTAGAAATTCCCTTAGTCAATAAGACGATAATTTTCCACTTTTAACTTTTAAAAAAATTTAAATATTTTTTAATAATAATACTTTATAAGATTTGATTCTTATTCATCCGTCCGATTAAGTCAAGATTTGTATCTCTATAGAATCTACAAGGCTAAATTGAATAATCTTGTTCATCAACTAGAAGAGCATTCCACAAATAGTATTTTACATCACTATTTATAAATAGTAATAAGGGGGAGGAGAGAAGAACCTATTATTATTATTATTATTATTATTATTATTCCCTTCTTTAAAAAAGTTTTAGATTAAATTTTCTTCATACTGCTTATCTCTTTAAGCCTCTGACGCGGCTCGAGCTGTGTGAAGCCAGGTAAGCCATGTTGAAGTTGAAAGGAAGAAAGTAAAGCACAAAACGGTGGGCCCAGAAACGGATCTGAAATCCGGAATTGAAACAGAGTTAATAAACATTAAAATAGAAGGGACAGGAAAAAGAGGGAAAAGGAGAATTGAAATCCAACTAAAGCAAGGGAGAAGGAAGGCGAGAAATGAACGAAAGAAAAAGGTAACAAGATGTCCGTGAAACGTGATGGCAGAGAGACTTTTAAAAGAATCCGCCAAACACGCGCCTTTCCACATCATAACCCCCCCCCCCATATCTCCTCCTAATATTACACACTTTTCCTTATATTTAATCTCACGCCCTTCTATTTCCCTCAAATCTCTCCCTTCACCCCCCAACTATATAATCCCTTCTCTCTTTCACATTCTTTCACCAACCTTTTTCCCTCTCCGTGTTTCCTTTCTCTTTCTAGACCTACAAAAACACGTCCCACCGATCCCTTAACCAGCAACCCAGCCTTTGCTCCATTTTCTCTGTCTAGAATTGAGAAAAGTCCACATCTTTCACCACTATATAAAACCATCTACGCCCTTTTTTTCCCTCCCTCGCTCCTCACCAAAACTTGCTTTCTCTCTCTCTATCCAACCAACAAGGCGACCATTCATTACTGATTGATCTCATTTTCTTTTCGCCTTTTGCTTTCACTCTTCCATCTCGTGACAAGTCCATAGAGATTTTCCGTTCCTTTCCTTTCCTCTACCCGGGCCTACTTCATTTTCCAGCTCCACCCAACATACCCACATTTTATTTGTGAAGGCGTCGACCCCATCTCCCTTCAGGTCTTGTCTTTTGCTTTTCCACTATATATAAACGCCCTCGTTTCCTTTCTCTCTCCTCACAACTCAAAAGTCCAAACGCCGCTCCGTAGACACACTCTTTCTCGTATTCATTTCTTTTTGTTCTATCAGCCAAACGCGTCCTTAGGTCTCTTTTCTCACCATTGTAGTAATGGGAGATTGCGCCATTGAGAACGGTAACAAAAAGAGAGTTCGCGACTGCCCGGGTGAGTTGGAATCTGACTCGCCTGAGTTAAAGCGAGTCAACACTAATACATGCCCCGATGCAACCCCATCCGAGTCCCAACGAGTTGCCAGAGTGTCGAATCGTGATGAGCGACCGGAGCAGACCGGAGCCGAGCCAGAGTGCGAGTTGGACTCGCCCGAAGCTAGCATGATCGGTGAAGACATTCTGGACATCTTCGATGACACGGAGACAGTGCCGGCAACTCAAGACCTTGACTCGGTTATCAGAAGCTTCGAGGAAGAAATCCTTCAGGCATCCCCGTCGGGAGCTCAGTCGGCCGTCGTTGAGCTGACGTCAGATTCCGGCGAATCTCAGCCGGACCTGGGGTACCTGTTGGAGGCCTCCGATGACGAACTCGGCTTGCCGCCCACGGCGACATCCTCCGAAGTTCCACCCCAAGAGCCCATTGACACATCCCTGGGAAATGCTGAAGTCGTTGGGCTAGGCAACATGGCTGGGTTCGAAGACGATTTACAGAGCTATGACACATTCGGGTTGGGACTCGTTGAGAAACCCATAGCAGGAGGAAATTACGGCGGTGGCGGTGATTTCGTTACAGTTGATGGGCTCTTTGATTATGCCGACCCGTCGGATATTTCTGATTTAGTGTGGCGGCCGGAATCTTTGTCTGCTTTGTGAAATGTGCTTGGGTGGATCCCAGCCTGAGAGTAGAAGTTAGAATCTGTGGATGGTAGCGTAGTTTGTAAATCGGGTAAATGCGAAATGGAGATTGAAAAAAATGGACACCATGAAGAATTGAAGATTGCTTTGCATGGGAAAAGTAGAAATTTGTTGTTTATTTTTAAATCTTTTTTAATGCAAAAATGAACAATGAAATTCGTACAATCATCAAATGCATGATTTGGAAGACAAACAAATTACTATTACTCAACTTTGGAGATCTCTGCTTTGCATGCAATTTTACTCGGTCAAAGATGGGAAATTTTTCGATGGCTAAATTGAATTGGATATTATTTATATTTTATAAGAAAATTATTTAAAATGAATAATTTAAATTTAAGGTAGAAAATTTATATTAATATCTGAATATTAGCAAAAATATCTGAAAAAAATAATAAAAATAAAAATTATTACGGGTTACCCCGTTAAATCACCGAAGAAGGTACGGTTTAAATTGAATTATTTCTTACTGTGTTTCAAAGTCGAGATGGCGTGGAATTGAAATCTTTTGTTTAGCAGCATCTTGAACGAGACACAGTTAATATTTTTCATTGAAAAAAAAGAGGAAGAATTTCGGCCAGTCTCTTGCTTATATCATTCGAGTTAAATTTAGATTAATTTTTTTCTTATATAATTCGAGTTAAATTTAGATTAATTTTATTAATTAGTGAAGATGCTCTAGGTAAAAAAAAAAAAATTGAGACTTAGTATGTAATTGGATAATATTTATTTTGAAATAAAATTTAAAATTTAAGTATAAAATTTATATTTTTATATTACAAATAATTTAATTTTTATAAAATTTATAACTAAAATTTTAAAATTAAACTATATCTTATTACACTTGTTATTTTTACATAAAATTAGATTAAAACTCAATATTTTTTAAATTTTAAATCTTATTTATTTTTATAAATAAGATTTAAATAATAAAAATACTGAGTTTAATTGGTATCAAACTCAGTATTTTTTATAAATTTTAATATAATTCAATTAAAAAATACTCCATCCAAATAAGAGTAAAGGTACAACAGTGGCGACCATGTTCTTGTTATTTGATGCCAGCACGTTCTGGTTATCAAAACAGTTAAAAAGTAGCACGCGATAAAAGTATTTTCTACCGGCAGTAAAACTATATTTGAAATTAGAATTTCAATTTTGAGGAGTGAAACTTGCATAAATTTTTTTTAATAAATATCGGTAAATTTACACAAAACGTTAATACTTACTTATAAATGGATAGTAAAAAATCTCAGGGGAGTCCATCCTTGAGCAACAGGATTTTTTCCCAAACTCTAGGTCCTAGTGTTATGTTTACTTTTTCGTTTTTCTTTTTGTAGTGGGAAAGAAATAAAAAAAATATAAAAAATATTTTAAGTGGTTGGCGCTGCAGTGTTACCAATTTTCTACGGTATATATACATACATATATATATATAAAGAAAGAAAGAAAGGAAACTTAACCTCAAAATGATATAATGGGCCCAAGTTGACGATATTTTCCAAAGTGATGTTTTATCTAAGAGGCGTAGCCCATAGGATGAGTGTTTCTCTCAACTATGTCAACATCATGCCATGATAAATAAGAAATTTTCACTTGCGGATTTTACATGTAAATTGCATTCTAGAAAATGAAAAATAAGCGAAATAACTCCCTTATTTATATCCGAGGAAAACTATAATTACTTTATTATTAATTTATTTTGCAATTTTTAGTTTATTTTTTAAAAATTATATTTAATTAATTTATTAAATACTTCAAAGGTCTTCAAATTATGATACTTTGATTGCTTTTGAAAAGTAATTCAAAAATATACTTATAAAAAAAAAGGTAATTCTAAAATTTTAAGATGACTAGGGAATTCTAGAACAGAAAGATGTAGTGGAATTGCCATTGGGCTTCGAAAAGCAATAAAAGCAAAAGTTCTTTCGGCCCATAGGTTAAAAGGCTTTATTGGCCGTCGTCATGAACTGGAAGGTTAACTTGGTAGCCGCTTGGGAGACAGGAAGAGGATGAAGAAGATGAAAGTATTCGGGAATTCACGATTTTACCCTTCCAAAATTTTGTGGTATTTGTCACACATGTTCGGTTTGTGTTTCCCAAAAAAGAGAAAAACAAGAGAGAGTAGTGCTCTGGATACAAAATAATTTTAAGATTATTCTTTCTTGTAAACACTTTTGTTAAAATAAAGGGTATATTTGTATTATATTCTGTTACGAAAATTAATGTAAATTTTTTTACTATAATCTCACTCTATTTTTTACAACTAATTAATTTTTTTAAAAATTTTAACGACAAAAAAATTTAAATTCAAAAAATATTAAATTCCACCCAACATTAAAAATTTTCAGTTCTTTTCCTTTGTTTTAGGGAATATCATAATTTAAGAATGATTAGATTTCACTTTCTTCACATTATATGTGATGCTTTGAGCTTATTTTTATGGAAAATCTTAAAAGAACAAAGGGAATACGATGCTTCTCTTTTTTCTTTTGGGTTCTTCTGAACCGGGGAGATCATCGAACTTCCGGTTCGACTATAATATCCAAAAACAGCACATTTGATGTGCAGTGGTCTATCTTCCCATAGCGTAATCTCCACACAAATACTGTAAGCCACGCAAATGGCTCTAAACGGCAACTACCGAATCTTCTACGGCACCACCACCGGAATACCTTGTACTGAGGCCCCTCTCCGCCGTACATTTCTAATACCATCATCGACACCGTCATGGTCTCATCCAAGAACTCATCGTCATCTCAACATAGTGTCAGCTTCCAAGAAGTTCTCTTCATCAAGAACTGGAAAGTTTGACAGCAAGAACAGAAGAAGCTCAGTCTCAACCAAAGAAGAAGAAGAAGAGGAAGAAAAGGAGGTAGAAGGGTTTGCTGAGACTAATGTTAGTGATGCAACTGGAACAGCTGGGGGCGTTTATGATGATGGGTTTGTAATGCCGGAACTGCCTGGTGACAAGCCTGACTTTTGGGAAGGTCCTCAATGGGACGGGCTCGGGTTCTTTGTGCAGTACTTGTGGGCTTTCGGCATTGTTTTTGCGGTAATTTCATTTAAATTTTGCGTTTTCATTTGATTCTGTCAGAAACTTTTCTCTGCTCTGTCAAAAATCAAAATTGAAACCTTGTTTGCCGCATTTTGTTGATTTGTTGATCGAGAAGTGCTGATTAATTAGGTTAATAGTTTCTTGCTTGAGTTTGATTTTCATGGGAAGAAAGGAATAATGGTTGGATATCGCACGGTTATTTTCTTTGCAATTCTACATTTTAGGTTAGACATTCTAGTAGTCCATTGCTTGTGGAAGCGAAAAGAGAAAAAGAGGGCGATCCAAGTTGTGGAAAGTTAGCTCCACCACCATACTTGCGTAGAATGTGAAACTCATTCCTGCACAATAAAGATGACATGCCTGCACATAAAGAAAAGTAGAGAGGAAAAGGGAAAGTGAAAAATAGTATTAGACAGTTAACGACACAGAATTTTCTGCCTCAGGATAATCATTTATACCTATCACTCTACATATGCCTCTCCTTTTATATGAGTGTGGTTCTTTTTGTTTTTATAGATAAGTAAGTGGAAGGGGAGAGCCAGACGACCTATGAATGTGGTTCTTGGTCATCTCTACAAGCTTCTCTTTTGTAACTGTTTAGGTCAAAATCTGCTTTGAACATCACCTATGGCATCTTGATTAGAAGGGTAACTAGTTAATAATTCTGTTGAAGACCAATGGCACATGTAGGCCCAAGTATAACTTTTAGTTTTTTTATGGCTGATTTTCTGCTATAAATTCATAAAATGGGAAATTATTAGTTAATTTTGGTGAAGTAATACTGTAAATAATTGTAAAGGGTCCATGAATTCGATTGGAATTCTTGAAATCTATGAGGCTGAATCCTAAGGAAAGGAAGTCATTCTTGCTCATCTTGCACGGATTGAATTTTCTAGAGGTAAAAGAGTCGAAATCAGCTTCTAAAGACTGCGAGATGAACTTGTGCAATAAGGCGGGGTTGTTATTGTGGAGAAAGTTGATTCATGCAGATCTCCAGACAACCAGATATAAAGACAACCATCTGCCATCCTAGGCATCCTGTAGCAAGTTGATAGTTTATTGCCCTGATTTGCTAGATCCCTTTAATCTTTGATGGTTTCAAGCTGGCTCAGCCATCACTATTACTATGATTCGCTAGCCATCTTTGCTAGTAGAGTAACTTCATGTGTTTTAGTTTATTCCTTCTTGTTAAGAGGATATTCTGTACACAAGTATTGATCTATAGATGATCTCATACATGAGCTCATCCTCACATATTTTATACTGTGTGGGTGCTGTATCTATTTCTTCTTTTTTCTTCTTCTTTTTCTCCTTCCTGGGGCGCAGGTTGACAATACGGGCCTGAAATTGCTTTTCCAGTGCCCTTCAATAATTTCAGGTCCTTGTATTTTATAAGTCTATATCAGTCATTGTCAGAGTTCTTTTACAGCCCGTGTTTAACGTTAGATCCCTGCTTCACTGGAATTTGTATTTGGTTTTGCCCCTCCAAACAGCAAAAAGGCGAAGTATCTTTTAGTACTTGCCCCCTCTCTATGATTAAGAGATCATAACAATGATTTTTTTTTTAAGCTAATAGTTTCATCTCCTATATTGGCAAAATCTTAGTTACAAACACTGTACTTGGAAAGGATGAAATCTAAAGACAATATTACTGTTATCCGTTACCTATCTGTCGAGTTCTAATATACTTTTGCGAAGGAACTGTTAAGGTTTCTGTTGTAACAGTAGCCGCCCTCCCCCCTAACGCACACACAAAAACCCACCCCAAAAAAACCCACCGCACAACAAATTAACATACATTAGCCAAATCCATTTCATGCTATTGGTGTTGATTTTGGCTATTCTTGATTTACAGTTAATTTCAAGTGGCATCGCTGTAGCGACGTATAACGAGGGAGCAACTGATTTCAAGGAAACCCCAGTATACAAGGAATCAGTTCAATCACGAGAACTTCTAGAAGAACCAGAGGCATCTAACTCGGATGTTTTCGAGTCCAATCCAACTGAGGAGGCTCCTAGTTTAGAGTAGCTATTCTAATTTTGTTCAACAGCTTTTTGCCTTTCAATTGTGATTAAGGTTTGTAAGGTATCCCACACGCTGTATCTTAAGTCTTCCATCAGGATTGCACCAGAAATAGAGATGATATGCGTAGTTATGGAAATGGAAAGAATGAAGAACAAGAAACACGAAATACTCACGGAGTAATCTCTAACAGATGCATTCTATTAGTGTGTATTATCTTCTGTTTATGAATGTTTTTGTTATTTATAGCATGTAAAGATTATAGTCTTTTTTTTCACCCGAGCTTATAATGGTATGCTGATGCACTGGTTAGCGAGCAAAATTTTGGTTGAGTTTTTATAAAAGTTTGCGCCTGACGCAAACGGGACTTTGCATGATTCCTCACTTAAATTTGCCTTTACTTATATAAGACTTTCCATGATTCTTCATTTAAATTTGCATTTGATGCATTTTCCTAGTGAATAAATTATATAGGAGCCATCTTTTTTTCTTGGCTGAGTAATTCTAGGAGCCTCTCTCTTGGGCCAGAAGAGGTCGATTGTGAAGTGGAAAGAAACCATCAAAAAAAGAAAAATAAATAACCAGCTTTTGAAAGAAGACGGACATGAATTCCCGTGGCAGCTCTTTTTAACAAGATATCAGTAAAATCAGGGAGGTATACCTCTCCAACTATTATTTTTACAAAAGAATGCGCATTCGAGCTGTTGGCTCCCACCATCCATCATGTCTCTAACAACTAAACTACCTTATCAGCTCAGTGGCTGTAAAACTTTGATTAAAGCCCCATGCTAAACTAGTTTCACATATTCAAGAAGCCCTGGGACTCTACATTCAACCACTCACCTTGCTTCTCATAACTAGCAAAAATATCCACCAACTCTTTGACAGCAGTTTTATTTTTACAGCACAAGTCTTAACTCTTTTCCCTCCATGTATAAATAGCCAAAGGTAGCTTGTTGACCAGTCCAGCAAAGGTAACAACAGCTAGCTTAACTTACTCAGAAATCTTAAAGAATGTGTAGGAAAGGATCAGGTTGTTGATGCCATCCATTCTAGGATCTGTTTCAAACTCGGGGTCTATGTAAAAGAATACCTAAGAGTGAAAGGTGCAGTATGAGATCACACTGATAAGCACATGATGAAACGAATTTGGGCGGTGAAAGTAGAAAAACTACTTACAGGCATGTCAATCTGTTCTCCAGGAAGAAGCCGCTGCTCCTCAAAACAGAAGCACTGTATTTTATTAAAGTAAACAGCTGCCTGAAAACGTGAAAAGAGCATGAATTTATTAGCTCCACATTTCCCAAGAGCTAAGAAAGATGTTCATCTTCTTTTCCCCTCAGAGCAGCATGAGAAAATGCATGTTATATACTCACCTGAAGGCTATTTAGTCTCCTAACCTAATATTTCTTCTATAAGTAATCAACAAAGCCTAGATTAAAACATATGCAACTGTTAAACCCCTGAAACAAACACCGGCCGACATTTAAATCACAATTTATACAAAAACAACGGAAATGCCTTTGTGTATCTATCCCAAAGCAACTTACAGAATACAAAATTCCAAAAGTTGCCACTCTTTGTTGTATTTTGACTAAGGTATATATACATAAAACTTGCAGACTAAATTATAAAAATGATTGGAAGATCGTGCTATAGGCATTTGCTCTGCACAACTATGCTTCAGAAGAATCACTTGGAAAGTACTTCAGCCAAAAATCATCAAACTGCAGGTGCTGAAGTGGGATAGGAAGGCCAGCAACGGAGCTAATCTGCACCATCTGATTTTTTCCTACA
Organism: Rauvolfia tetraphylla; assembly: GCA_030512225.1. Classification (NCBI taxonomy): domain Eukaryota; kingdom Viridiplantae; phylum Streptophyta; class Magnoliopsida; order Gentianales; family Apocynaceae; genus Rauvolfia; species Rauvolfia tetraphylla. The sequence goes on along the minus strand of JAJQKT010000028.1, from coordinate 6,287,043 downwards.
CTTTCTAATATATGGGCTGTGCTTGTGCAAAAATCTTTTATGATTTTGATTGGAAATCCATGCATATATACTACAGTATGGAAAACTCCTCTAAACTGAAGTTTCTTAAAATAAGAAGATAAATAAGAAAGAGTGTTTATAATATTTCACCACTTAAAAAGAATGCTATTTTATTTGGGCAAGATGCTGCATCTGTTTACTGTCTTTATCACACAAATCATAGTGACTGCTAATTCGCGATTCACACTACCCCCATTATCTTCTCAATCTACAAGACACTAAATGGATCAAGGAGTCTTAAGGATTTCTCCAAAAGCATCAATTGAGAATTTTTATTAAATTTTTCTGCTGTGTGTTGGTGGGTGGGAGGAGAGGTTCAGGAACAAAAAAGAAACCATGTTGGCCTTATTAAGCATAATTTGGTAAGTAATCAGAGAATTTTTTCACTAAAGCTGATGGTTAATGTAGCTCAGTTTACAACACATACTCAATGCATGAAATAGAACTAATAAAATATGTCTCAAGTAACTAGATGAATTTTCATCTTACAGCCATCGAGTGCAAGACAAGATTTTGATTTATTTAGGGAAATATAGAAAACTGAAAGTGGAACAGATTAAAGGTTGTGAACATCCATACCTTCATGGGAGTGACATTATAGGTAGACATGCCTGTGATTGGAGTTGAACTTCGATTTTCAGCAGTATAAAAGGCAAGGGCACTCTCCCCTGGCTTGACCCGAACCTGCAGTCGTATCACAAATGAATATTTGATGAAATGAATTACACTGCAATGATTATTATAGTCATCAAATCATCAAAGTCATTGAGCACATATAAGTACAAAGTAGCCTATAATATTCAAAGAGGCACCTCTCGCTGTGTTGGAACGAACTTCCAAGGCAATCCATCAGCTACATCAGCATTGAATTGCACAACAATTTCTCTGTTGGCACAAAACTTAAATATGAATAATATTTTTTAGTAAATTGTAACTCATTATTTGCCACCTCTTTATATCAACTTTTTTTTTAAAATAAATGATGGATTCGTAAGTTGATTAACCATAAACATCACCGTTAAAGCCAGTGAGGTATGTGTCATGATCAGATATTATATCTTGACTACCAGCAAGTTGTGTTCAAAAAGAGAGGTTGTTCAACAAGAAGGTCAGACAGTAAACTAGAGATATTCTGAATGGACTTCAGAAACCATGACATTCTATGATAGAAAGTATGTATTTTTACGCTGGTAGATGATATTCATTAGACGCATTGTGATTCTCTAGTCTAACGTCCCCGGCCTTTTAGTTGGGTATAATGTTCTCAGTTCATTTGTAAAATTATGAACATGAGAAAAAGAATCACAACTGAAAGACTGCAAATACTTGCGTTCAGAAGAAATAGAAACATGTACTTGCTTCATCTCTTGTTTGTTATCAAGGGATGCCTGGCTGAAGATAAAAGCAATACCTGGTAGTGACAGTCCCATCTTTTGCATGACGAGCAATTTTCTCTTCAACACTCTTTACAACAATAAAAATTGAATCACTTAATGCCTCATCTAATCCCAACCAAACTCAAATTTAGCAGACAGCTACTTACTTCTTTACGTTGAACAGTTCCTCCATAACCAGTAGCTTGGCAGAATCTTCTGTAAAGAGGAACTGCAGCATAACTTAATCCCACCATAGCAAAGACCAGACCCGTTAAGTACAACAGCATCTTCTGTGATTTCTTATCGGTGGCTGCCTGAGTTGCATAATGCCTACCAGAGTTAAGGGAAGTAGAAGACCTTTCCACAATCTGATTGCTCAAAGGCAACAATGCACGATGCCTACATATTGAAAGTCTATGAAATTCATATCCTGATATCATACCCCGACTCTGAAATCCCAAGCCTTGTCCATATCTGCTATTCTTGGCTCTATCAAAATAAAATCTCTTCTCAGCCGCTCCTGTCCTATTCCCAATTCAAAACCCACATACGTTACTAATGGAAATAGCCATCAAAAAGCAATCTTTCTTTAAATTCAAAAGCAGAAAACGATCACATATTTTACAAATAGATTATATGCACAAAAGTTAAAATGAAAGCTACTAGATGACTAAGAAAAATTACCTGGCCACAGAAGGGGAATGAAGAACCTTATTGTTAAAGCAAGTAAACAAATGTGTTCTTCTGGAAAGTCTTGATAGTGACATTTTCAAGAATTTCTCTGATAACTATTCAAAAGCCTGAAACAAGAAGTAGATTCAAGCCTAGTGCTTAACCAAAACTGCTTTGCTCTTCTGATACAATTGTCCAGCAAATAATTGATTGAAAACGTCAAAAAGAATTCACGCAATTAAACCTGGGAATATGACAAAATCTTGATGTGCTTTCTGGGAAAGTATTTGAAATTAGGAAAGCAGATGGTATCAAAACCCTACCCGCTACCTTCACAGTTTGTGATCAGAGTGGAGAGGGCATTTGGGTTTTGACCTGTTTGGCCTTCTTTCCGCAAAAGAGAAATTATAAGAATGCGTTCTATTGTAAACGCATACCGACGAAGTTTCGGTTAAACCTAGCGAAGTTTCGGTGGCCTGATTGGTCTCTTTTTTGCCTGGACACAGCAAATAATAGAACGCATGTCCATCGTTCCCAGTTTTTTAGTACGTAGCACATCATAAGTCATAACAATGCGTTCCTACTGTTTTGGGTCCAGGACTACTCATGGAGCTTTGCACAAAAACAAGTCAAACGGGAAAACCCAGTGTATTTTGGGGATTTCATGTTAGTTTGGACTAGTTTTATAATATCCAACTCAATGGATAATAAGGTAAGTTTATTTTAGTAAGTAACTATTGTGATACTAATAAGTTATTAGTCTATTAAAAATAATATTTGTTAATTTATCCCACAAAAAATAAAAGATTTTGACATATTTTTCTTATAGTGTACTTTCTTTTTATTTCTGTTTTCTTTTGGGTGTAGATCTTTTAAAATTTTTAACTATTTCAATGTTTCAAATTTAAAATTAATTTAATTTTTTTCATGAACTTAAAAGGTGCTTCAAAGGGATCTTTGAGGTGACAATGTCTAAAATTACAATGGACTAAAACAAGAATTATCCTATGTTTAGAATAATTATTTAATTCATAATTGACCACCACAACTCATCGACTATTCAATTCTAGGACTCGCAGTCATTTCACGGTGCAAATGTTCCCTCCGTTCCTCACCTTGGGATTATATATGAGTACTCTATGAGGTTTTTAAAATGAATAGCAATTTTATTGCCATTTTTCTATTCAGATTCTCCCTACAAATGCAATTGCAGCTAGTAAGGTAATTGCGATGCGACTCTCAGCATTAAACTTCGCCCCGGTGCTCCGGGAGTTGGATCCTGTAACGTTGGACCTTGGTGACACTGCTGGAGAAGCTGAAATTTCAAGAAAATCTGATGAGAAGGTGCTTAATGATTCTGGTAGTAGGAGATTCATAGAGGATCAAGCATACCAGGAATAGTCGGAGCCACTGCCGGAGAAGCTGAAATTTCAAGAAAATCCGATCAGAATGTGCTCAATGATTCTGGTAGTAAGAGATTCATAGAGGATCAAGCATACCAGGAACAGTTGAATTAGCTCTTGCTCCGAACGTTACTTGTGAAGAAGGTGAACCAGGACTAGGAGGGTCAGGTACAGGCAGTCCTTCAGGAACCAATACATAGATAACAAAGAGTTAAACTAGTGAAGAATTACAAGTTTATCTGATTCTGATCCTTTTGCAATTTAAAATGTCAGTATATACCTGAACAAGTAGAAATGTTAGGCTGAAGGTTGCAAAGGGTTGGCAGCTGGAGGGCTAATGTTGTGTTAATTGGGACAGTGCCAAGGGTAGAGTCATTCAACAAGAGGCAGAGGCACCTTAAGTCCTGATCTTCTTCAAGAAATTCTCTGAGGCTACCGCAGCATGACAGTGCAGGCAAGGATGCTGTGCCCTGCACAAATGGTGCACATGGTGCCAACATCATTATACTCGGTCCGCATTCTGCAGCCGTGGCATCTGCGGGTGAATTTCCAACATTATGTGAATGAGTTGTTGAGATGAAAATGATAAAGAGAAGAACTAGAGAAGTAATGTCACCGGGAAGGGGCAAATGAGAAGAAGCCATTTTTGTCTTTGCTTCTCTTGTTTATCTGAATTAGGTTGATGGGGGTGGATCTTGCTTGTGGGTTGATTTTATGAGATGAATTCAGATGGTTGTCTAAATAGATGAAGTTCAATTACCAGAGTGTGAACTGGAGCACGTATGGTGCATGTTATTGACACACAGATTTCGTTGTTCTTCTTCCTTCTTCATCCATCTGATACTGAATATCATGAAGTTCTGTGTTAGCAGAAAATGCCCAACGTGTGAATAGTTTTAGACAAATCTGAATGAATGCCAGCAAGAAGAGCAGCTACTTCAGTATCAAGTTGTCATTTTGATTTCAAAATAACACAGTTTCTGAAAACCAACGACAAAAATACTGATGCCTAATCAGCATAATGCTTCGTGAGATAGAAAAGATTTCCCTCCAAGATTTCACCTTTATAAGTATGTTGTTTGGAGAGTATTATTAGTCCTCTACTTTTCAGTTCTAAAAAATTCAGTTTGGTATGTCGGCAGAATCGAATTTTTACTGGTCCTCTAGAATAATATAAAGTTCCCCGAGGAGCCTTTGCACTTTATGAGCTCAAAAGCTTGAGCATCACTTCATCGGATTTCCTCTTCTTTTCCTGCTTTCTACTTCAGTGTTACTACTTCCTACTTCTCCTCAAGTATTTCACCTGCAACTACAGTCGGATTATCAGTATAAGGTAGGGAAAGAAGTGTTTCAACAAAGCACTCAGAGTTGTTAACAATTTCCAGCAGTAGCAGCAAAAAATTGACAATTCTATAAAACCTGCTACCAAGTCTTCTTCTGTTATTGTGTCCCGTCTAAAAGCTTCCGTGAAAGACAACCTCTCATTTTTTTAGGCATCCAAGTTTAACTTAAACTTTCAAATTCATCAAAGCTTAATCATCAAAGTCTCAGTGGTTCAGACATCAGAGGTCCCCAACACAAGATAACGGAAGCATACTTACTATAATAACAGAAATAATCATGATGAGAATAATGAACAGTAAAACACAGCACATGGCTCTGTATTCTATACAATGGACTGATGCCAATTTCCATCTACCGTATCATAGTGGGTCATCAAAATTTAAACACTTGTACACTTTAATGGATATCAAGAACCACAGGCTGAGGGAATGTCTGGGAGGAGATATATTAAAGAATAATTTAGTATGAAAGAGGGACAAATAACCATAAAAAACATGAGTTCTTGATTGTTGAAGAGTCCTTTTCAAGCTAAACCGACACTCTTTCTTTCGCATGTGGTTATACATGTTCTATCTCCATCTCTTCGCTGTGGCCAAAACCTTATGGTAGCTGAAAAAAGATGAGATTTCTCAATCGAAAATGCAGGGATGGTACCACAGATTACTCTTCATTTCCTTCAATCAAAGCTTGATTAGTTAATACCCACCTGATATTCCACCATGAGTTTGAAGTTTATGCAGCCCTGGATGCTAGATACCATTTCTGAACTCAAGATCTAAAGAATTTGCATATATAGTAGAGAGTTATTGCAGCCTAATCATGAGTCTGGTTGCTTGGGCAAAGAGAGAGCTTTCTCGACTTGGACTACAGAAGAACGGAAAATTGTTGCCTCCTCCAAGAAGATTAACCCCTGCAAAGTCCTTAACTGCGCCCCCGGTTTGTATCTCTCTCACTCTATTCGAACCCATCTTCTTGAAATCATCTATATCTTTCGAAAGTTTTCTGTTTTGAAACGTCAGCAATCATGAATTTCATCTTTTGATCTCAATTGTTGAAAGCAGCTCGAAGAAGTAGTAGTTGCAGCTGATCTGCGGTGTGAAGAATGCCAGAGGAGAGTATCCGGCATACTTTCACAAATTGACGGTAAGTTCAGTATTCGGCTGCCATTAGTCAGATTCAAGTTCATTTACCCATTGCTTAGACTCAGCTTCGCTTACTTCTGAAACTCTTTGCAGATGTAGAGTCAATGGTGTTTCATGTGTTCGAGAAGAAGGTGACAGTGATTCGTAAATCTGCAGCAGAAGAATCGCATTAACTGCATGTAATTTAGCCAGACAGGCCAGAGCTTGCCACAGTTTTTCTTTGAGTGAAGTACAATCAGAAGATACAGACATTGACGATGACTGAGGACCAAAGCAACAACGAGAGCAGCTCTATGTGGAAAATTAGGTAATCAAAAGTGGTGGTTGAGATTAGATTGAGTTGTAATATTGCTAGATACTGTCTGCAATTATTATATTTGTTTTCTTGAGATTTGTTGCTGGTGACAATTTCGAGTTGTTTCTAAGAGTGGCAATCACTTTTAAAGCTGTAAATATTGTACTGCTTCATTTCCATCCTTCTCCAAAGAACATTCACAGCATGGAAAAAGTACATCAGCCTTCCAACCATCCAGCTGAAAGTGATTGAGAAGATCACAATTTAGAGAAGATGAACTGTAGCTGATAAAGAGTTAATGATTCAAGTGATTAATTCATTCGAATTTACTGATCATCTCTGAAGCAGTAAACTTGCAGAAATAGGTGCCTGTCGGACATCTCATGGCGGGGAAACTCGTAAAGAAGTCGCAAACAAAGGCAAAAGTGCTGCTGGATTGCCGTAGACCGGTACACCCTCGTCTCAAAGAATCCGATTCCAGATGAAAAAGATGATTTTGCAGTAAAAAATTAATATAATTCTATGATAAAGCTCATTTTTCTTTTTGTTCTCAACAAGAACATAGTGAAAACATTTGAACATTTACGTTCCAATCCCGATACGTATGTCATATAAACTCGTACCATAGTGAAAGAAGTTTGGTCGGTGATCTTTTTCTAAAACAGTTGTATGACCATCCCTTTCTGTCACCTACTGCATCTGCATCAGCATTGCCATCTTTTCTTGAACTGAGAACCGACGCTAAAAACCAAGACTATGGCACCTTTGAGAAGTACCGCATTCCGAAAACCTGTATAGTATAGTAATATAAAATTTCTGATTTCATCAAATGGTAAGAGTACACATGTTCTTGAAAACTGTTCTTCAGTCGTTCTAAATATCTATTCTTAACTATTAAAAATAAAGTATTTATAATTTTTTAAAATTAAAAATTATTTTTGAAATATTTTTAATTATTTAATCATTTTTATTTTAATTAAATAAGTTTAAAAATATTTTTAAAAAATTATCCTGTAGTAATTTTTAAAATAAAATTTGTATATTAAAATTATTAAAAATAAAAATTTTATTTCATGTTAAATATAATTTTTTAAAAATACTTATTTTTTATCAATTAAAAAAAATCAGCAATGGATAATAGGGCCATAGTCCAACTTGACTTCTTTTCTCTTTGGGGTAATTCCTGGGGTGGGGTTGGGGCAGCTGTGGAAGTCTGAGTTTGCACTCTCACTTTTTTACCTTAAATAAAAATTATTTATTAATAATAAAATAATCGGTAATTATAATTAAAAATAGTAATCAATTCCTACTCCAATACATCAAAAGAGAGAATAAAAAGAATGAAATAACCCAATACAAAAATTAATAAAAATTACACTTTGATTTAAAAATTATAGTAACTAAGAATATTTCACACTCTAGAAATCCAAAGTAAATAAATACAATGTTACTAATACCAGTAAAGTCATTACAACTAAAAATAATAATCAATTCCTACTCCAATATTCAAAAGAGAGAATAAAAAGAATGAAATAACCCAATACAAAAACTAATAAAAATTACACTTTGGTTTAAAAACTATAATAACGGAGAATATTTCACACCTTAGAAATCTAAAGTAAGTAAAATACAATGTTACTAATACGAGTAAAAATAAAAGTAAATACAATTCGATCTTTTTCGTTGTAGCTTTATTGTCATTTTTGAAACGCAAAGATAAGCAGAATTTAGCATTTACCTCTCTCTTAAAAGAGAGCAATTGATAAATTCCTCCAAAGCAGAGAAGAGAATATGCATAATATATTTGCAAAAGGACTTATCTGTGTGATTTGAATCTTGATGAGAGTTGTATAAAAAAAGATCTATCATGATTTACGGTCAAAATAAATAGTAGAAATAAACAAAAAGAATAAAAAGTAAACGAAAAAGAATTTGGCCAAGCTCCGGTCGCTAGCTAGAGCCGGTGGATAGATCTAGAGCCGAGGGATAGATCTGGCCGGAAAAGAAAGGTAAGGACAAAAGTAGAAAACAGAAGAAAAGGAAAAAACTCTAGCCAATATTCGATCGCAGGCCAAGATCTGGTCTCCAGCCAAGGCTAGAGGCTAGATATGGCCGAAGAAAAAAGCCAGGAATGTCGCTCCTTGAGAGATGATAGGGGGAGAAAAAGGGTTAGAGAAAGAATATTTCAATAATAGTACTTTTGTACCCTCACCTACTACACTAATACACTATGATTTCAATTGAACCTACAGTTTGAAGGAACAAATAAGGGAGAAGGTGAAGAAAAGGAAGGACATTAACATGCGTATGGTAACCTAAAGCTTTCTCACTCTTATAGAGATAAAAAAAGAAATAACAAAAATGGCTGAGAATCTTCCCAATCTCAAAGTGAGTTAGAGAGGGTTATATTTTAATTTGTAGCTATAAATATACAATAAATTATAGGAAGACATCAATGCAATATCTATCCCTTGATCACTCATCTTAAGGTCTTCTCATAAAGTATGTTCTTCAGTTTAACTCCATGCGGTTGGTGTTATAGGTCAAGAGTTCAAGTTAGAAAAAATATTTTTGCTCTCAAGAAAGTTCTCATTTTGAGAGCTTTTCTGTCCAAATACTTTTTCATTTCTAATAAATGACATTCTCATGCATAACATATTCAAAATTCTTCTCATTTCCATGACAGTGAATAAAAAAATATCTAATTCAAATACTATTTTCTATATGTGTGTGAGTGAGTGAGTGAGAGAGAGAGAGAGTGAAATTAACATAAAAATCCATACTATATATAGACATAAAATTCCTTTGGGTATATGTGGATTGTATTTATTTGAAAATTTTTGCCTTAAATTTTATAAAAATAAAATTTTTTATAAAATAAAAAGTGAGACCCAATTACAAATAATGTCCAAATACAGCCAAAGAGACCTTTCTTGTGGTGTTAAGAGGGGGAAAAAAAAGGACAAATGATTATTCCTATGGTGTGCAAACAAGTTTCCTCACAAATGCAAGGAGACAGAAGAACCAGACAAAGCTGCAAAGAGAAGTAAAATTGCCCCCACCAAAAAAAAAAAAAAAAGACTGCAAAGATACAAAACAGATACTAGTATGAATGTTCAGAGAATGATGTCCCTCTTCTCTTTTGTATATTGCGTGAATTTGCTGCTCTTTGTCTCTTGAGGAAACTAGAAGCCTTGTGAATAAAGACATCAAATATTGGACCACACCTTATAATGTCCCTCTATCGTTTTTAGAGGTCTTTGATGCATCATCATTTGTACTCTCCCATCTCATGCAACTCCACATATACATATTCAACTTCAAGCTTCTCTGATTTTGGATATCCCTTTTATTTTTATAAAATAAAAGACAAAAAATTTCAATTTAAACTCTATTTAATCTCATATAAAATCTTTAAGGGTACAAACTTATATGCATAGGTCTAATATGGCTTCAAATCTCATGAGATGGATTCAGTCAAATTATTGTCGTATATTATATATATATATATATATTAAAGAGATAAGACTCTTACAAAAAATAAATAATTATAAAAATCTCGCATGTCTATTTTCAAAATCTAGTTATTCAAGAGATTTGAGTTGTATTTTGTCTTGCATGTTAAAGGTTTGATACGAAAGGTTTAAAACGACTTTTGTAAAAGGAAAATAATAAATTTTGCACAATAATAAAATCAAACTTCTAATAGTTTTAATTAAAATATTTTAATTCTTGTTAATCAAATAAACAAAAATGTAAGATAATATAGTAAAATTTTATTAAATTCTGCTTAAGTTAATGCAATTTCGAAAATGAGTCAGATAAAATGTATCGTGTCTCTCTTTTTTTCTCCCACAACTTTTGCAATCGATCATTGTTATTGACGCTGTCCATCATTTATCATAAAATCCTGACCACACTCGACCAGAGCTCTCCATGTTGTGACATGCGAAAAGAAAACAAAAATAAAAATTCCCTCAGATTTGGAATTATGACGAGCCCAATTCCCGTTGCCCTCTACTTTTTCCCTTCTCACTGGCCTGCTTCAGTGACACTGACCACAAAGTCTCGAAACGACACCGTCAAGCCTTCTATAGACGGCCCCACGAGCAACCAAACTATTCAAAGAAACTGTCAGGGAAAAGCCTTGTTCCGCTTCTTCCTTCCTAATTTCCTTTCAGCAGCCAAATAAAAAAACGGTCTCTGAGGAAATCAGAAAACCTTTTCCACTCAAAATATTGTTCTCTCTCTCTTTTCAAGCAGAGGATTTTCTGTTCTTTGCATGTAAAAGTCTGCACTCTGTAATACAGGGATACAGAAGTTGTTAATGCAACAGAATGATTTCTCCTTGAAGTAATAGATTGAGAGGAGTTGGAAATGGTGACCAGAGTGGGATCTTTCAGGAAGAGTTTTGCAGAGAAAAGAGAAAGAGATAAAATTTTGTCATCATGCAAACTGGGGGATTATTCAGAGCTACCGGGGTTCTCACACACACTTGAATACCAAAGTGATGGCTTGGCTACTGGATGCTGTTCATCAATTCGAAATAAGGTTTCTGAGCTATGGAAAAATTTCAAGATTGTAGCTTTAGAGGCATGGGAGATGGGCAAGTCTGACCCGAGAAAGATTGTGTTCTCTGCTAAGATGGGTCTGGCTTTGATGCTCATATCTTTGCTGATTTTCTTGAAGGAGCCCTTGAAAGATCTTAGTAGATACTCTGTCTGGGCTATTCTTACTGTCGTAGTTGTCTTTGAGTTCAGTATAGGTAAGGTGGTTTTGGTTCTTGGGTCCATCATTTGTTTGTTTGCTTATATTTTTCCCTCGTGGCCCCCCCTAGCTTTGTGTTCTATGGGGTATGTGTATGGTTTTAATTTGTGTCATGCCTATTCCATGTATTACGTTGGGAAGTTTGTATTTCAAATCTGCGTCATGTCTATTGCGCTTTTCCCTTTTTTATGGACGAAAAGTCTATTGCGAACTGGTTGTAGTGTTTCTACGAGGTTCTAGATTTCATGGTGAAAGAATTTTATGGAAACGGTGACAAAGATTTAATTAAGAAACTGGAAGTTTGCAACTAATTCCTATAGATGGTGGATCTCAGACATTGTGAAAGGAATTAAATAATCTAATAAGTTTTGGTACTGAACTTGAATTTCAATTCAAGAACTTAGTTTTGGTAGTGTTCGTGAATCAAATTTGAAAGATTTCTCTGCTTGTCGGAGAGGAAAAAGTTCGCAGTTTGTGACTAGTTGTAAAGTTTAATAGTTTATTTGCAGAGGGCATCACAGAGCAGACATGGTTAAGGAACTAAGTAGATTATGGGATGTTAACGGCAACTGTAATTGGTATACCGTATGAATTTGGTTGGTTTATTCCACATGTAAAGGCTTTATAAGTATGATGAGGACATAAGTTTTTTGGAAGAATCCAGGTATTGTATATGTAACTTATGATGTTTGGAGACGAAGTAGCTTGTAATACCCTTTCTTGGGTTTGGAAACCAGGGTTATGGAAACGAAGAAAAAAATGGACCAATGAGATGGCTCATAGATTTTCTAAACAATGGTGTGTTTGGCCTTTGAAGAACTTCTTTTGTAGGACATTGCTTATGAAATAGGTAAGAGATGATTGTTAGACTGTGATTAGCTTTGTATTCTGTCAACACTGGGCTGCGTTTCCTAAATATTTCTCATCAATTTGACAAAAACAAATTAAACCTCTCACTTCCCTGTATTGAGGGATTCCCTAGAAGGGTGAAACTAGTGACGTGTTACAATCACATAGTTTGTCCTTGCATACTTGGAAGTAAAATCAGGACAAAGTGGAAGGAAAGATCTTTCTGATTGTTACAAGGATACAAGGATGGCATATCCTTATGCTATGTTGCAGGAAAAAAATTACAATTCAGTTTTTTGTGGAAAGAAAGTGTCAACAGGCTGAATTTTGTTCATTGTGTGTAAATAATGTTATCATTTTCAGAAATATTGGTGAAATCTAAAGCTCCAAAGATCTCAAGCTTGGACCATATCTGCAAGAATACAAGCTGTAAAATCACCTTGAATATGCTTTATCTGCAAAATATGATATTTCTCGCAGAAGAAATACAAAGTTCACAGTATTAAGAGGTCAAATGAGTAACATTTGCGCTTTCTTCTTTTCTTTTTGTTCCGTTTTTTGTGGACTCAGTGTAAGTGTTTTGCTGAATTATTTGAGTTCGTGTTAGGTTGTGAACTTTGTGGCGGCAATGGATGAGAAATTTATATTATTCTAGCAGGCTTCATGTGTGCAGCAGCTGTTGTGTAAGGCATAGAGGTGAAGGAGAGATTTTACATCGGGATGATTTACGTGTGCTGTCAAAGATTTGTTTCTGTCCTAATATTCAAATATGTTTACAAGATTGCTTTCTCCTATAAACTCAAATTTTGAGATGAGTTGGAGGATACAAGAAATTCTAATTCTGTATCCCGTATATTAGTTCCCATGCCAGCTTATCTTGTATCTTTTGCCTGTCCCAAGATCACTTTTTCTTTTTCTTTTTTTTCCTTTTTTCCTTTTTGTTTTTTGGAGGGGGGGGGGGTGTTGTTGTTCTTGACAGAATAATTTTCCTGATTGTTAATTTCTTGCTAATTTATGCACCTTTTCCCACTATCAATTTAACTTGCACGTCTTGTAGCTGAGTCATACTTTAGGTATATATCTTCCTGTCATTTTACAATCTAATTTTCATTGCATGGTTTGTCGTATATTTGGGGAAATGATCATGGTTGAGTTTAGTGTATAATTCCTTTTTTTTTTTGGTCTTGGTGGCAATGGTTTGTTGCAGGTGCTACTTTGAGCAAAGGATTCAATCGTGGATTAGGAACATTGTCAGCTGGAGGGCTTGCTCTTGCGATGGGAGAATTGTCACAGTTAGCTGGAGAATGGGAAGAAGTAATTGTTGTCGCTGGGATATTTATCACAGGTCTGATATTCGGGTCAGTTTCCTGTCTAGTCTTTGTTGAGGCAATGTTTGCATTTATTTTCACATGGATTTATCTCAAGGTGGTGTGCTTGTCTTCTGTAGGATTTTTTATCACTTATGCGAAGCTCTACCCCACAATGAAGCCATATGAATATGGATTTCGAGTTTTCCTAATAACATATTGTTTCATAATGGTCTCGGGATACCGGACAAGAGAATTCATAAATACAGCTGTAACTCGGTTCCTGCTCATTGCTTTAGGTGCCGGTGTTTCTTTGGCTGTAAATATATGTATATATCCCATCTGGGCTGGTGAAGATCTGCACAACTTGGTCGCAAAAAATTTCAGCAGTGTTGCCAGTTCCTTGGAAGGTTTTTGATGTTTCAATTATTATCATCACTTTAACTATGCTGAGATACTTGTATCAGTTTGATTAGTGCTCAACTTTCTCACCATGCTTGTCTGCTTACCATGATAGCTTGATTTGCTGAAACTCCTTTCAGGTTGCATTGGTTGCTACCTTGACTGTCTTGAATATAAGAGGATCCCTTCTAAAATTCTTACTTATGAAGCATCTGATGATCCTGTGTATAGCGGCTACAGGTCAGCAGTGGAATCCACCAGTAAGGAGGATGCTTTGGTACGTTTATATGTTGCTTTTCTATTGGGCAATCTCTGAGTTAGTCCTGTCCCTGACCCATTGCTTGCAGGTAACTTTTGCTGTCTGGGAGCCACCTCATGGACCTTACAGAATGTTCAAATATCCCTGGAGAAACTACATTAAAGTCAGTGGTGCTTTAAGGCATTGTGCGTTCATGGTGATGGCATTGCATGGATGTATACTCTCAGAGATACAGGTGAGATTGTCCTTTATATCTTCTACTTTCTGAGGACTTTTTCCTGTATTATCGGATGGATCTGACTCTTTTATTTGGTAGGCCATTATCAAATGCTTGGCAATAGGCACAATGTAAATCATTCAGCTCTAGGAGCAGAAATGTTTAGGAATTCCATGGATTAGTTGATGGACTCGGATATAGATTTCCCTTTACAAATACTGCAGCAGACTTTCCAATAACTTTCTTGTATATTTGAGAAGGCTCCCTTCTTCCCTAAGAGAACAATAATACTTGTCATTCCTTCATCTTCAGCCAGAAAAATAAATAAAAAGATAAAAGAGTTTTCTTTTCCATGCTTCTCTCTCTAAAGGATCAGTTTGAGAATAGATGACTAGTAGTTCATTTTAACAGAGAAGAAAGCATATGAGGTTCAGATATTACCAGTGAAACCCCTATGCTGTTTAGTATTCAAATAGTAAGAAAGATACGATACCTATTCTCACTCCATATCCCCCTCATTCACGCTCTTGTTCTTTTTTACTTTGCATTATGTCAGCGAACACTTCCACGAATTCTGATGTGGACGACTTACTTTTACCACATTATATGAATGCTTTATTAAGAAGTATCAGAGACATTATAATCATAATTCTGAGCATTTTCCAGTTAAATAGACAATCTTGCCCATGCAGAATACAAGAATATTAACATTTTGCGCTTTGTACATAGGCTCCTGCTGAAAAAAGACAAGTCTTTCGTAATGAACTTCAAAGGGTAGGTATAGCAGGTGCCAGAGTGTTACGGGAGCTTGGGAACAAGGTGAAAAGATTGGAGAAATTGGGTTCAGTTGACATGCTCTATGAAGTGCATGAGGCTGCAGAAGAGCTGCAAAAAAAGATTGATCAGAAATCTTACCTCCTTGTGAATTCAGAAAGCTGGGAAATTGGAAAACCTAAGGTGCTGAAGGACCCGCTGGATTTTCTGGAGATCGGTGCTGAAGCGAATACTTTGAACGACTACAAGTCTCTCAGTGAAGCTGTTATTGACATCAGATCAGTTCAACTGTCAAAAAGTTGGGACGAAAGGAACTTTAACGTTGATTCCGTGTTGAACCCTTCTGCAGGAGTCCCCGTAGGAATAGCAAGGCCTGAAGATAAGTCGACAGGAGCAGGTGCAGTACCTGCGGACGACGACCAATCAAAGACATACGAAAGTGCCAGCACCTTGTCCTTGGCCACATTTGCATCATTGCTGATTGAATTCGTAGCAAGGCTTCAAAATCTAGTTGACTCATTCCAAGAATTAAGCGAGAAAGCAAATTTCAAAGAACCTAAGAATTTGCCAGAAGCAGCAGAAGAAGTCAGTTTCTGGAAGAGACTTCTGAGACCTTTTAAATCTTCATAGATTCCTATCTTTTTTTCACGTAACAGAAAGCTGCCTCTTTATTAGAATAGCGCTAAGGTTATGCGAATCCTAACACCCAAAATAATGGAAAAAGAGCCAAGAAATTGGCATCTTTTCAAGAATTTGCAGCTACTACACATGTTCTCTGCGATATCACTCAAATTGGTATTGGAAGTGGCATGCAAAACTGCTTTTTCTTTTAAGTTGTCTTTGATATTGAACACCTCAATGTGCAAGAAACAAGAATCAGCAGAACACAAAAGTGCCCAAGGCAGTGATCATGGTGAATGAATCATATCATAAGGGCTTAACCTGCCTGCCTAAAATATAATTCAATATTCTACTAATTGCAGGTCTAACTTTGTTGCTGATGGAATTGAATGCAAATCATTACAAGAGTGACAATTTAAAGATAACCTATTCTTGCATTCATCAAGAAAGATGAGACAACATTACTGGGCATCTTTCACGCTCTGAAGCTGCAATATTTTCAATTAAATTATAGTGTATTATCATGTGAATGGTATTGTTGCAATATTTAATTAATTTTACTTAGAATCTTTTTGTTTAATACTGAAATTTATTTTTTTCACAAAATAAATAAAAAATAAATATTTAATTTCAGGTAGAGGAGTTAGAGTAGGCACTATTTGATCATTTTGATTTATTTTTTATGTTTATTAAATGGATTAATTCTAACTTTATTGGGCGAAAGAAATTTGAAAACCGCCAACCCATTATCCCCCGCCGAACCCGCCCGGGGCCGTGCGGGTCTCTGTCTCCTAGTGAAGTTTCATTTTCTACTCTTCAGAAGTATCTTTTCTTCGCCATAATCATTTCTTGTATTTGCAGATCTCTTTCTCTCGCACACATCTAAGCACTATGTTTTAGAGCTCAAATTTCTTGCTTCTCTCTCAGTAAAACCCTCGTTTGGCTCAATTATCTCGTTAGTTGCATCAAGAATAGTTACAACTTTAGTTAGCTGATTTCAATTGGATCGCAGATTTATCCTTCGTTGTATGTAAAAGTTTAACGGTGAAATCACCATGTCGATGATCGACGAGCCATTGTATCCAATAGCGGTGTTAATCGATGAGTTGAAGAACGAGGACATCCAACTCCGATTGAACTCGATCCGACGGCTTTCGACCATAGCCCGCGCTCTCGGTGAAGCAAGAACGAGAAGGGAATTGCTACCTTTCTTGACTGAGAACAATGACGACGACGATGAAGTTCTGCATGCTATGGCTGAAGAATTGGGGGTGTTTGTTCCCTATGTTGGTGGCGTAGAGTATGCCAGTGTGTTGCTTCCGCCACTTGAAGGACTTTGTAGTGTTGAAGAGACTTGCGTTAGGGAGAAGGCCGTGGAGTCGCTCTGTAGAATCGGATCTCAAATGAGGGAGATTGATTTGATCGACTCATTTATTCCTCTCGTCAAGGTTAGTTTCAAATCAAAATTTCAATCTCTATTCCTTTTCTGATCTACATTGAATTATATGATATATAGTATTTGTTAAGAATACGCTCTTAACTGTTTTGCTCGAGTAGCAGTCAAGAAAAGAAAAAAAATGGTGATGCGTTGCTGTAAGATTATTTTGCTGCCTTTATGGGAGATTCACCTAAATGCTACCTAATGCTTATTGTGATGAATATGCAGTAAGAATTATTATCTTGCAAGACATATGTTAACTTATGGTACTTATGTTTTCTGCTGAGAAAAATAGAATTGAAATATATCATTAAGAAGTGTTTTAAATATTTTCTGATTAAATGCATCTAGAATTGGAAGAAAATATATGGTAATTGACACTTGACAGTATCCTCCAGAATATATGGCATAAATTAAGTTACAGTGATTATCAAGCTTGAAGAGATATTAAATGATACTAATGTGGACTTTGTAGTAGCTTATGCAGGAACCACGGTAGATGCTTGTGACTAGGCTAAGGTTGGTTACATCTTTACAAAATATGGCTCTAGATTAGTATCTCTTTTTTCCATACCTAGAGTACTCTTAGTGCATTTTTTGCTCAGGTACAATTGCTTTGAAGTCTATCATTTTTTATTAATATGAGCTGGATTGAGTTAACTTTCTTTGTGAATAGCTGTATAAAATGGTCTTATTCGGGATGAATATGAAGTGGCGAGCTTCTCTCTACGTGATATGAAATGGATTCAGGGTAAATGGTTCACTTAAGTATCATGTGAACTTAATTGGTAGGTAATGTTCTAGAAGCTGCATTTTGGAATGAACTATATGAGAGAGTAGCAAACCCATGCCAATTTATTTAATGTTGTGGAAAAAAAATTTGGCTGATGTTGTCTTCTGGTTGTACATGCATCTTGTATGGTAGGCTATTCATTGAAGCAGAGTGATTACTGGACTTGGTTTGCAAGGGTGGTGGGGTGGGTGGGAGAAACTAGTTCTTACGGTCGTGATGTTTATCTGACAAGGAGTGTCACAATGCTGGTCAGGTTAACTGAGAGGCTCAGTAGATGACTGGATAAGCTAGTAGATGATGTATTTAATGATTGACTGGTTGAAAAACTACAACAAAGTAGAACAAATTGACATAACTTTATAGTCGTCATTTCATGCTGCATGGTTGACATGTGGCTCTTGTCTTGCAAAGTCTGTTGAGTTGAGGGTAATGCACTGGGATTATTGTGGTGAACTTGGAAGTGTATTTCTAAATTGTATGAAGCATGCAATCTGAAAACTGAAAACTGAAGTATGCTCAAGTTTTCCTGTTCTATATAGATGCACTACTTTGTTCTATAAGCATCACTGCATGATTCCTGTAGTCTGTCAATGCTTGAGATTCAGTCCTTGCAGTTCTTGGTACTCATAGCAGTTTAATATTGTACACAAATCTCTGCATCATAACTTTCCTTTAATTACTGGAGTTAATGTGATAAATATGTTGTATCCAGAGGTTAGCTGCTGGTGAGTGGTTTACAGCTCGAGTTTCATCCTGTGGATTGTTTCATATTGCTTATGCATCTGCCCCGGAGGCAATGAGAAATGAACTAAGGACTATATATAGCCAATTATGTCAAGATGACATGCCTATGGTAAGGAGAGCTGCTGCAACAAATCTTGGAAAGTTTGCTGCAACTGTTGAACGACACCATTTGAAGACTGATATCATTTCAATGTTTGAGGATCTGACACAAGATGGTATGTGGTATTTTATGTGTTCCATTTTGCTATTAGATTTTCTCTCATTTTGTACTTTTTAGAGTTCAATCCATTCTATTTCCTAAATTCCAATTTTGAAGAGAAACATCATTTATAACTATAGGCCTCGAGTTTTGATTTTCTTTCATTGCTGTGTTTCCATTGTTAAGCATTGTGATGTTATCCTAAAAGTGCTACTAATGAAATAGCTGCCATTTGACTGTTGCTGTCTCTCTTTGCACACTTGATGCTGCCTTTAATTTTCTAAAACTATCTCTCTCTCTCTCTCTCTCCCATCACTTTTCCTCTAGAAATATTTATTATGCTGCATATTTAGAGAAAGGAAAACTATCAAGTTCGGTTTCTACTTGATGGATCTTTTGGCTGAGATTAGGTCATTCGGATACTTGGCTCTAGTTCAAATCAGAACAGTCAAATGCTCAAGAATTTCATTTAAATGGCAAAAGTGGGTGCAAATGCAGATATTATGGAGAACCAGATATAGCAGCAATCCTGCACTTTATTATTTGTGAAAGTATAAGTTTGGTCTTTCATGTGTCATTCTGGATGAATTTGCACCAGCTGACAAGGGTTGACAAAGATTTACTCATCAGTTCGTTATTTATAAATCTACCATATTACATGGGTCTAAGAACTTTATTTCCACTATTTCAGATCAAGATTCTGTTAGGCTGTTGGCTGTTGAAGATTGTGCGGCTCTCGGAAAGCTCTTGGAACCTCAAGATTGTGTAGCCCAGATTCTTCCGGTCATTGTTAATTTCTCTCAGGTTGGCCGAGCAAATAGTTATGCCCTAAGAAATCTTTGCTTCTCTAGAACTTTCCCTGAAGTTTATTTTTTGTTGATAATCATCTCTTTCAAACCCTTGACTGCATTAATTTCTTGCATTATGTTTTTCTTAATGAAGGACAGTATTTCTTAAGGTTATTGGTTTTATCGCCTGATCTGAATTGCTGTAGAAACCTTAGAAAAGTTGATTTTTGTGTTTGTTGAATGTTAACTGTGAGCCTCGTCTACTTGTTGGAGCGTAGTTGAATTTTCAAACCTGCAAACAGGAGAATTATATACCCAACAATAATTATTTTCATCTCTAGTAACAAAGTTGCATATTCTTGGATCAAAATTTCAATGTCCATTATTTTCCCCTCCAAAGAGTCTTAAGATAAGTACAAAATTTAACAGGATAAGTCTTGGCGAGTTCGTTATATGGTTGCAAACCAATTGTATGAGCTGTGTGAAGCAGTTGGTCCAGAAGCTACAAGGTAGTCACTCATTTATGACAAAGCCTTCATTGAGTTATTTAAAAATTTCAGAAACACTATTCTTTACCATGTGCATATTTGATTAGTCTCTACTTCTTATGTTTCTAATTGTTATGGCTGTTTAGGGCGGACTTGGTTCCTGCATATGTTCGGTTACTTCGGGATAATGAGGCTGAAGTTCGTATTGCTGCTGCTGGGAAGGTTACTAAGTTCTGCCGGATATTGAATCCTGAACTTTCTGTGCAGCATATCCTCCCTTGTGTGAAGGTCGAATTGCTGAAACTCTAGACCTTTATCACTTTGCAGCATTCATATACCTAATTACTGGAAACTGAGTGGATAATTCTTCTCTTGTAGGAATTATCATCAGACTCATCCCAGCATGTTCGTTCTGCTTTGGCTTCAGTTATAATGGGAATGGCACCTGTTTTAGGAAAGGTAAATTTCTTTGATGCAGTCTTCTGCATCTCATTTTGTGTTCTGAGACTATATATGCTTGAGGACTTCATACTTGGAATCTCCATTATTAGCTTCTTGGTTTTGCTTTTCTGATTTTGGTCACATTTGATAAGAGTTGTTTATGACGAGTCTTCTTGCGGATAATTTCAGGACGCAACAATAGAGCAGCTTCTTCCAATATTTCTCTCTCTTCTGAAGGATGAGTTCCCTGATGTTCGACTGAACATTATTAGCAAGCTTGATCAAGTGAACCAGGTTGGTTTAAGTGCAAACTTGCGCATGCTAACATGAGAATCTTTCTTTCAAGTTTAAATTTTTAGCCATTCACCTTTATCTGTTTGTCATTGAGCAGTTAATAAGTAATCATTGCCTAGCAATGCAGGTGATTGGAATTGATCTGCTTTCCCAGTCCCTGCTGCCTGCTATCGTTGAGCTTGCTGAAGATAGACATTGGAGAGTCCGACTTGCAATAATAGAGTACATACCTCTACTGGCTAGTCAGCTCGGGGTTGGCTTTTTCAATGACAAGCTTGGTGCTCTCTGTATGCAATGGCTGAAAGACAAGGTAGAGCTCTTTACCTAACATTACATTCTCAGTAATCCAGGTTCTGTTGAAAATCTGTGATATTATTTTATCTTTTTGTCAAGCTGGCTTATTAGAAGTCTATGGGCTCTTGAAATATGAAGTCACACAACCTAAATAGTACTTTGTTATTTAGAATGACAAAGAGGGGCATTGCTGAAGATATTTTGCTGATAATTTACGCACGTGTCTGTGAAGTCCATTGCTTTTCGGGATTGGCACATCATGCCAATTATCTGTCTCTGAAAATTTTTGCTGAAACGAATTCAGCAAAATTATCAGAAAGAGGATTTAAACATCTGTACACTGGATAAGATACGAAGTGCTTCTTCTTGTTCTCGTTTGCTGTCATCTCTTTCTAATCTCGGTTGCTATTTTGAACATGATACCTGCCATATGTTCAAAATAATGCGTTTTGATTGACCATACTACAAGTTTTAGCTTATTGTTAAATCTTCTTGCTGTAATTTGAAGGTTTACTCAATCAGAGATGCAGCTGCGAATAATGTGAAGCGTCTTGCAGAAGAATTTGGTCCAGAATGGGCTATGCAACACATTATTCCCCAGGTTCCTCCCGATGACCCACTATAGTTTTTGGAACTTTTTGTTGGTTCTATCAAAAGAAGTGAAAGGCTAATTGTCATTTGATTGAGTTTATAGATGCAGAAGTTCATATTAGATACTTTGGACTGGTAAATTTTCCTAAAACGTCCCGTACTTTAATTATGAATTTTGGTGTTCTTGTGTAACTGATATGGGAAGACATCCTAGTTAAGCCGTTCAAACTCAAATTAGTAATTAGGCTATTATTTATCTGGCTACAGATTGAGGCTTTTGCATTATTTTATGTTGTAACACGCTACTGCTATTTTCTAGAGCCAACTTGCTTTTCTCTGACAGGTCCTGGACATGATAAATGACCCACATTATCTTTATCGGATGACCATCCTCTATGCAATTTCACTTCTGGCTCCTGTAATGGGTCCAGAAATTACATGTTCCAAACTTCTGCCTGTGATCATTAGTGCATCGAAGGACAGGTAGATTTCTACCTGTTTGAACCTGGTTATGGTTGTAAGATGATATACATAATTTTACTACTATTTGTCTGATCATGATTTGCGACACTTTTTCAGAGTGCCAAATATCAAGTTCAATGTTGCAAAGGTGTTGCAGTCTCTTATTCCCATAGTTGATCAGTCGGTAAGGTTCATCTTCTTGCCTCTTTCTCTTTGAACATGAGAAGTTAAAAGATTCATTCTTAGATGAATAAGTTATGTTTTCACGTGGCATACATATATCTACTCTTTGATAAAGTCATGTTGAGATGAATGTATAGATGATTTTATTACTTTGATTCAACTTTTTGAACGCTTGTTGATTCTTTTTCTTCCCTGCCCCGGCCCCCTCCGCACTAAAACACATTGTTTAGAATTTGGAATCTATCAAACCGTTAAAATTAAAATGCTTGGTGCCATTTCCGGATTCCTGACTTGCATCTTAAATGGGAATTCCAAATGCAGGTTGTAGATAAGTCTATCAGACCTTGTTTAGTTGAACTCAGTGAAGATCCAGATGTTGATGTCAGGTATTTTGCCAACCAAGCTTTACAGGCAGCAAACCAGGTCGCTATGTCCAGCTAAGCCCACATCATTGCTAGCAAGCTGCGGTTATGAAATTCCAATTTTGATGCATTGAGCTGTTGCCCTTTATCTTTAAAGCTCAAGATTTAGATTCCCTGTATTAATAGGCATCGGTATTGTTTGTACTTCATAGGGCCTATGACTTTGAAGCGATACAAATATCCGCGTTGCTTTATTTTATCGCAAGGGTTTTATATTCAATTTGAAGCGCATTTAATTTGTCCGGTGTTTGCGTACTCCTGAAGGTTAGGGAAAATAGGAAAAAGAGAAGAATTCTTGCATTTCACAACAATCCTATGCATGTGGAACCCAGAATTCTCCGTGATGGTGTTTGCCGGGGCTCACTCGACGAAGTGAATGCGCAGTCTGGCCTTTGTTGTGTTTTTTTAATATTTAATTATTGCCTAGTGGCCTACGCAATAATTACTTTTTTTTTTTTTTGCTAAGTCCGCACAACAACTAGTTGATATATTTTCCCGAAGTACGATATCATTTCAAGTTCAAAAGTTGGAAACGCCAAGCGTAATACATTAATGTCTCTCTCGTGCATTTCTTGGTTGAGGGCTGGGGTTTGGGGGATGGGGGGGGGGGGTTCGTACACATGCAGCAACCTAGTCTCTGTACACAAGGGGA
Organism: Rauvolfia tetraphylla; assembly: GCA_030512225.1. Lineage (NCBI taxonomy): Eukaryota > Viridiplantae > Streptophyta > Magnoliopsida > Gentianales > Apocynaceae > Rauvolfia > Rauvolfia tetraphylla. The sequence continues at coordinate 6,263,766 of JAJQKT010000028.1, read as the reverse complement.
CTGGAACCGGTAGTCAGAAGTGAGGTTCAAGCAAATTACGTCAGTGCTGTCTGGAGTGGCTCATCCATAGCTGCTCTCTCAAGAATTAGAACAAGCAAAACCAGAGAAGGAAGCTTAATGACAGTAATATGATACAGATATCCATGCGTCAAGAAATGAAAAGACTGTCAAACGTCTGTGGCCTCCTACAATCTGATCTTATCCACCCAATTTTCTGGTTCTCATTGTCATATACAAACAGCTGACCGCGTAAAGAAATATCTGCAACATCCAAAATGATTTGGTGTCAAGAAGCGTCGGTGAACAACTAATTAAGTGATAGATATGAGCTCAAAGATCAGCCGATGCACCATCCTGATAGTTCACAACTAGACACCATGAAGAAACTAGTCCATTCCAACCCACAAGACCAGACACTTCGAACATATTCATTCTTGAGGTTTTACCTTTCTTGATTCTTTCTCTGCTGTGATTATGTTAGTCATTTCAACGAATTAGTTTTACCAGTATCAAAATTGATTGACAGCTACTATTCCCCTACATTACTATCTGCATAGAAAAATGTCTTTTAACACTCTCCCTTTTAATTTTCATAAATTAACCAACCAGGCTCCAAGGAAAGGCCGTGATTTCAGGCAACTTCCAAATTACCTCATATCTTCTCATCAGATGATGAAACATACCTCCAAGTATTACACTCGATCCATCATTTATGTGGCTTCCTTCAAGGATTCCCAAGCATATGTTGCCTTTATTCTGCACCAGAAGATTTTTTACGTAAGCTTTATAGTAACACCTTAAAAAGCAAGGAGAACCAAAGGACAACCTTTTTCTTTTGGAAGGGAAGAGGGGAGAGGGAAGGGGGAGTTTGCAGTGGAACTTACACTTGTAATTAAGTAACCTTCTGGGGGAATATGAAGCTTCTGGGACGCAATCCACCACTTGCTTCCAAAGTGAAAGTCCAAAGGTTTGAAAAACTTTCTTAACTCAGCGATTGATCTACAAACAAATTGAGTAAAGCCTTTAGTACAGGATGGTTGTTAACATAAGAGGAAAAATAAACAAGAGAGCAATCATGACTGTGCTACTGATTTTAGGGAATTGACTTCTAAGTAGGTAAGATAATAAGATATAAAATTTTCCTCAGGAAAGCTGATCAAGTTGGCTTTGTGAAGAAATTGGACAGTCACAATGACATAGTTAACACTTTATGCACTTCTTTTTTTTTCTGTGGGTAATATTTTCATTCACAAATTGGAAATCTTAAGAAGCCTCAGGAGTGGTAATTGAAGGACATTCAGTGCACTAAAACCTAGGAAATTAGACAAATGAACCCCTTCTTACAATTAAACATAGAGAATATAAATCTGCTATGCTAACTGGAAAACAGAAAATACCTAGCATCCATCAATCAGAGAATAAGAAGGAAATAATCAGTTCTCCTAGTCAACCAGTTAGTAATACATTGTTTTATACCTAACTGGAAATTTAGCTCGCCAACAGATAGGCAAGGTATCATCTGAAGCATCCAAGATGAACCCGTTGGCAGAAATATCTTCAAGCTGCAGATGACAAAGAGAAAATTCTGGTAAAGCAACCTCCAGATATAAAGTTGTAATATTACCGCTGAAATACTACATACATTGGCAACTAAGTCATTTTATGCTTGTTTGGTAAAGTATGTATATGAACTGCCACTGTCAAAAACTACACGTCCAAGTCCTTTGCCTATACTGCCTGAACTAAATTGCTTGCCTCCGTAACTAATTTTGGTCACTTCTGCATGATAAGTATTCCTGCAGATAAACAAAATATCGGAAGATGCAATATCTCAGAATTGCCACAACTGAGGATAAGAGAAATGACAGGCATTTCACCAATTATAAGATTCACAAATAATTACACAGAAAACATACAGAACTCAACCCCGTTAATCCTTCTGCCACCACCAACTAGGGTTGGCAGCAAAGACCATTTTTTCAATCTAACCTATGACCATATAGTGCAGATTCTGCAGAATATCTGAAATGGTGTCCCAAGCATCAGTTTTACACTCAATGCTAAACAGTGGGCACCACAGTAGAAAACAGCTCCTACTGAGATTTATATAGTGGATGAAAAGGCCAAACATTCAGAAAGAGACAGAAGAGAAATGGGGAATAGAGAATGGCTTTAAAAAAATTCTGTACTTACATAAAAGGGCTATTAAGCATGGGAACCCACGCCATCTGCTGGTATGGTACAAAGTCATCACCTAAGAAAACATATCCACCACCACGAGCATCAGATGCAAGGCAATGCGCTACTACATTCTTTTTTTTTGATCAAAGAATGTAAATGTATATTGATCAAAAGTCAGATACAGATCGTGAGCATACGTAACATCCCACACTCATGGCTCTAAGACGCGTGCAGCTAGTACATGTTATCCTTCCTCGATTTACTTGATGAGACAAAACAGATGGGATACAAAGAGAATCCCAACTCGTATACTAGTGTTTTGATCCCATGCACTAAGAACCCTGCTCCAAAATCATACCATCAAACAGCTTTCCCTATTTCTCGCTTGCATGACACTATGTATAGCTGCATTTGAGAAACGCAGCTATCTTTGATTTTGCGCGCCATGTCGTCCCTCTGCTTCCTTTTCGCAACCACTGGCGCACTACAGAATCAGTTGTCACTCGACCTTCTGATTCAGTAACTAAGTTTTGATTGTTGTCCAAATTTCATTATCGAATGGGCGTAAGAAAAATAAATGTTTGTGGCTTTCCCGATTGTTGACCACACAGAGTGCATTCCAAACTCTCGGCAGGGAAAGCAGATTGTCTTTCGTTAATAGTCTTCCTTCTACTGCAATGTCCCATAAGACAAACGAATACTTTGTGCAGTTTCTACGATTCCAAACTACTTTAACCCTGAGCGCTTTGGTTCACTTTCTACGCCTCAAGTATTTGTAGAACTTTGAACGTATCTCAATGACTCTCATCTCTCGTGAATGCTTCAAGTCCCAGCAATGCAGACTGCTGCGCTTCTTTTCATAGCACTGCACTGTCCCTGCATCAAAGCAGCAGCCTCTCGAACAATGGGGACATTTCTTTTCGCACAACTGCACCTCCCAAAAGCGATCTCGCCATGCAAGTAGTAGTTGCAGTATCCATTTGATCCATAGGGTCTCCTTGTTGTTGTGGATGTTCCAAATGTATTTGGCCATGAGGGCTCGATTCCAGGTGGTAAGGTCACGCAAACCTAGCCCACCTTCATTTTTCTGGAGGCATACATCTTTCCAAGCAACTAACGATCTCTTGCCATCCCAAAGGAAACGTCTGGTCCTTTGGTTAAGTTGTTCGATAACCGTTGTTGGTATGGGGAAAATGGCTAGCCAAAAGCATTCCACCCCTTGAAGAACTGATTTGATAAGCTCGGTCCTGCCCGCATAAGACAGATGCCTTGCTGTCCAATTGTTGACTTGCAATGTGATTTTCTCTAATATGGGTGCATAGAAGACTGTTCTTAGTCTTTCAGCAGCCAAGGGAATTCCAAGATACTTAAACGGCATGGAGCCCATCTGAAATCCTGTGATATCAATGATTTTTTGCAACTCTTCAGTTGCAATTCCAGCCATGTATACATTTGATTTCAGTTCGTTGACTGAAAGCCCCGAAACCGCAGCAAAATGATTAAGGCATTCCATAAGGATACCTACTGATGTGCTATCTCCTCTGGAGAAGAGAATGAGATCGTCGGCAAATGCCAGATGTGAAATTGCCAAAGGCTGACATTTGGGATGAAACTTGAAGTCCGAGTTCGTTGTCTCCAGCTTTATCTTGCGGGTTAAATATTCAATGCACAATACAAAAAGGAGGGGTGAGATAGGGTCACCTTGTCTAAGTCCTCTCTGTCCCTTGAAGAAACCATGCAGTTGGCCATTGATTGATATAGAGTATGCAATTGTGGAAATGCATTGTTTGATCCATCCAATGAAAGGAGATGGAAACTGGAATTTCCGCATAATATCCAGTAAAAACTGTCAGCTTATAGTATCGTATGTCTTTCGAAGATCTACTTTGATTAGGCATCTTGGCGATACCCGTTTCTGATTATAACTCCTCAACAGTTCTTGGGCCAAGAAGATATTATCAGTAATCTGCCTACCTCCTACAAAGGCTGCCTGTGCTTTGTCAATGATACCATGTAATACAGGTTCCAAACGGTTGGCCAAAATCTTGGATATAATTTTGTAAAAAACATTGCAGCATGAAATTGGGCGATAGTCCCCTACCATCGCAGCATTGTTCCCTTTTGGGATGAGGGCAATATATGCATGGTTGGTTTGCTTTAGCAGCTGTCCGGTTCTAAAGAATTCCTGGCATGCTTGTATGACAAGAGTACCAACGGTAGCCCATGCTCGTTTAAAAAATAGTGAGGAATATCCGTCCGGACCCGGGGCCTTGCTGTCTCCAATGGAAAAGAGTGCATCTTTAATTTTCCCTGCTGTTACTGGCATCGTCAGACTATCAGCCAGGCTTGGTGGCACTGTCGTTCCGAGTAAGGGAACTTGTTGGTCTATTGGTTCACACTGCTGCTCAGTACCTAAGAGGCCCTGGTAATAGGAAATGAATTCAGTCACAACTTGCTGCTGTGAGTTGGAAACATGTCCATCCATGCACTGTATTGATGCTATGAAATTTCTTTTCTGGTTCCGTTTCATGAGGGAGTGAAAAAAACTGGTGCACCTATCACTTTCCTTTAAGAAGTTACATTTTGTGAGTTGGGAGTAGAATTTATATTCTACCTCACTTAGCATCCATACCCTCTGTTTGGCTAATGTTACACTGCTCGCAAGCTCCAGATTCGTGGGATCCTCAGCTAAACTGGTCTGTAGTTCCTCCAGCAAATCTTTGGCACGTTGAACTCTGGTTGATATGTGTGAAAATTCCTTCTTATTCAGCTGTTTTAGTGGTGATTTCAGACTCTTCAATTTTCTGCTAAGCTGAAATTGGAAGAATCCTCTCGAGAGCGAGTCCCTGCATGCTTGACCATTTCATGAAAGCTCGCTATGATCAGCTCAGATGTTGAGGAATTTAAATGGTTTTTTTACCACTGCTATCATTTTGGCCGAATCCGATTAAACATGGCGAGTGATCCGAAAGGCGGCCCTGAGGAAGAAATGTGACTTGGGGACTGCCGATTGCATGAAAACCGAGCTCGATTGCCTAAGGTCCTGCTCCAATTTTGACCGAGACGGTGTTGTTGGTCCAAGTATAAAAGGATCCTTGGTATGGGATCTCTTGCAGCCCCAACAGGTTCACACATTCATTGAAATCCTTGATCTCATAATTAGTAACCAAGGAACCGTTTTGTCTTTCACCTATTCTCAAAACGGAATTGAAGTCTCCAAGAATTATCCATGGTTGTTCAGATGCATTCACATTATCTTCCAAGAATTCCCACATTGGCTTTCTTGCCACAATGGAATTAAAACCATAAACAAAAGAGAATGAAAGCAAGATTTTGGTGATCTTACAAGTAATTTTGCAGAGGATGGCCTGGTCAATTGAGTCAATAAGCTGGCATTCAACCTTGGCCGGGTTCCACAAAATTGCTATCCTGCCTGCTCGATGAAGGTTGAAGTTATCCACAGAGAGCCAATTTGGAAACTTAGCCTTTAGCATCTTTGCAAGCTTGCTTGAGTCCAACTTGGTCTCCAAAAGAGCCATAACGTCAACTTGATGCCTGTATATGAAGTCTTTGACTCCATTTTGTTTAAGGGCCCTGTTAAGGCCCCTAATGTTCCAGTATGCGACTCTCATGATGGAATAGAAAGGGCTGGAGGAACCCTTTTCTTGTCCTTGGTATCTATCAGTTGAGATATGGATGCCTTGCCCTTGTCCTTCTTGGCAGCTTCCATTGCCTTGTCCTCTGTAATTTCCTCTGGGGCCGAAGACTCTTTATTTTTAAGATTCTTCTTCCTTCTTCCTTGCTGGTTTTTGCCCTCAGCAACTTCAGCAAGTCTTTCACACTGATCTGTTATTCCTCCTGCAGTAGACATTTGCTGGTTGTCTACTGTTGTTTTCGTTACAGTCGGGTGAACAGACTCGGATTGTACTTGCTCATTATTGGGCTGTTGACCTTGTCCATTTTGTGCTAAGGAAGAATCCACTTTCAGATTTCTACTACTGCTGCAAGAAGTACCTCTTCTATATACGGAAATGTCCCGTTTTCTTTGCAGCACTTGTATTGGTTGTTCCTTGGCTGTATCCGCCATGTCCGTATCTGTTGCCTCGGCCACTGAGGATTTAGCTGCTTGTGTTTGTGTCCCTTCCATGGCCAAAGGTTGTGTTGACTTTGGAATTCTGGGACGGGATCTTGAATTTTCCTTCTGCACAAGCTTTGTACCATTTTGCTGACCAACTGGGCTTCGGCCACGACAGTTCCCCATCTCATGTCCAATCATTCGGCAAGATTGGCAGAATTTGGGCTCAAACTCAAAGCAAATTCGCTGGGTTTTGATTTTTCCTGAAGGCAAAACGTATTCCACCTGGCGTGTAAGTTCCTCCGACACATCAACTTCGATTAGCACACGGGCGTATGATAAACGCTCCCTCGTTGCGGTAACCCGGTCTGTGATAATCAGCTTACCAACCTGTGACGCAATCTTGCCTAGTGCCCTTGGGTTCCAGCATCTTAATGGTAACCCTGGTAATGTTGCCCAGATCGGCACAAGACTGATCGCCTCATCAGAAAAATCAAAGTCTTCAGGCATGTGTTTGATGATTAGCGGCCGGCCATATACTGAGTAAGGCCCTCCATGCATTACCTTCTCTCGGTCAGCTTCTGACTTAAACCTAAAAACCAGCCAGCCTGTTGAGTGGGTATAGAATTGAGTCTCAACTGCCCACAAGTTTATGATGGCTAACATTGCCTGACGTCCTGGAAATCTCCCAGCAAAGTATCCAATTAGGCATATGCCTAAAGAGTTTTCCACAGAATCAGTATCATCTGCTTCCAAGCGAACTGCTCCATTGATTCGAGTTCTTACACAAGGCTTAAAACCACCTACCATATCCTTGTTGTTTTTGAACAGATTCACCCAAGCTTGGGGAGGAGCTTGGGAAACCGGCGCTGATGACTTGGGTTGCCTTATCTCTGCAACATGCTGGTTAATATCCTTGTCACATGCCTCAACACTCAGTTGGTCAGACTGACTTTCAGTGACCATCTCACAGTCTGCAGGAGGAATAGAAGGAGAAGGGCTAGAGCTATTTCTTGATCCCTTTTTCTTTGCCATATGAGTCCAATTGATGTTAAGGAAAAGGACAACAAATTACAAGTGGGGGACAGGTCTTGAAAAATCCAACTAAAGTGAATGTCCAAGTCAGCAAATGTTGGTTTTTAGTCAGCAGGAATTGCTGACAAAAGCTGGAAAGGAAACAAAGTGCTGAAAAGGCTGACACTTTAGGATACAAATTCAAATTTCAAATGTGGAGGACAGGCTTGCAATTCAAATTTGAAATTTATATGAGAGGGAAACAACAGAAATTCAGTGCTCAGCAATAAACAAAGATCAAACAATGAATCCTCCAAGAAACCAACTATGAGCTCTGTTGAATACTCAAGAACAGCCAGACGATTTGAACTTCAAATCAATCCAAATTTATAGAAAACAGTGCAGCGAGCATAAGCAAATGCACCTGTTAATAAAAACATCAACTGTCCACGGTTGGATTGTTGTGAAACCTGCAAAACGTTTCTGGTATCCAGGAAGACAATGGCCAGACCCCTTCTGTAACTTGAAAGATGTTACCTTTAGCCCTGTCAAGTTGTTTCAGATCGACAACATGGCCAAAACATGAATAAGCAAGAGCAAAACGATGGTAGAAGGCATAGATTTGAGGCAGACCCTTAGTGGAAAACCCACAAAGTGGAGAGCATCTCTCTCTAACTTTCTCTCTCTAGCCTTTTTGACGGAAAGTCGCTACTACATTCTTTATGTTACCATGGCTTGCCAACTGGAAAGGTAAGCTGATTTTTCCCCTGCCGAGTCCAAGGATTCCATCTGTCTTAGCGAGTGATTTCAGAAGTAAGCCTTGCTGATCATATGCACAGCTGGGAACACAATACAAAAATTTAACCATTAGCTAAAACAACTAAATATTTAGAAGTTCAAAGGAGATGAGAGAACTTTTACCCAAAAACAAGATTTGGCTTAACCAATGATCCATTTGAAATCATAAGCTGAAACTTATCCTTGACGAGAACACCAATGGAGGAGCTGCTATCTGCATATTCTATCTCATAATCACATTGATCGCAAGTTTCACACTTGGTTCCTTGTGACTGCTGAACTTCAATACAATAGGAGTCCTTCGAATGAATGAGATTGCCCTTTTTGGGCTTGTAAAATGGATGTGCACCCTGCACAAACTTGTATCATCAGATTCCATTGCTTTGCTTTTCCTTCCCAAGCATCCATGATTAGACTATCAATGACCTCAAACAAAAATTATGACAAGATGACTGGCAACTACATTAACAAGGCATACATAACTCAAATGAAAAGGTTCAAGAGGGGCTGCCACAGGGGGCCAAGGATGGGGCTTCGGATAATCTCTATTCATCGAAGAATTACACACCTTTGCACAGCTAGAGCATGGTGCATCACACTGAATCCAAGTCAAGTCACTTCCAGTATTTATATCTAGAAAATAGGGTTTTGGAGGATCCCCCACAAGCATAAATGTGTAGAATAACCTGCATAAAGTGGTGTATGTCATCAACATCTTGAAAGAGATAAAAAGCAAATCTGGTTCATATCTTTAAGCACCTAATATAGATATCTGCGGAGACAAGCAACAACCAATTAATTGATATGGCCTAGCTGTTCTCTTCCTATGAGTTACTTCAATCCTTGTCTCTTTAATTTGTTATCAGAAAATCTTAACTACGACAAATCAATAAGATTTGAATAAAATTTGGATACTGAAGCATAAAGGAAAAAGAAAAGAAATTATTCATGTCAAAATGACCGCAAAGCAAGAAAGCTAAAATTGGTTCAGCTGGATTCACTTTGATTTAACCCTTCAGAAATATTGATGCGTCAACAATCCATCAACCAGCTCAACCTTCTAAAATTACAATAGACAATCAGCATTAAGTGATAGCAGAACTCCAACTTCAAAACGTAGAAATTTTAGAAGAGAATCAGAAATGGTACAACTATAAGATTGAGAAGCACATTAGACATAAAGTATGCATCAGAGTAGATCAAGAATACGTTGATGACATGGATGCTAAGATTGTAGGCTAAAGCAGCAGGAGCCAAAACATACCCCTCTGGATGAATGTTACCTCTGACAGTTAAAATAGTAGTAGAATCAATATTAGATTCAGAAATCATGGAATTTGCAAACTTTCCTCCAGTAGTTCCATCATTCAGATTATCTATAACAATCTTGGAATTGGAATCGACAAACTTCCCAAGTTTAAGCTCAGCGTCTTGAGGCAGTTTCCCTCCAATTCCCAGCTTAGGATACAACGGGAAGATAATACTGTTCGACTTGTGATCATTATCTGCATCCCGTAATTCATACAGGGTCTCTTGGGTGCTAGAAACCCAAGACAATAAAGCAATCAGAGAGAGAGAAAGAAGGCAACAAAAGACTACTGGGCTGCCAAAAAGAAATCTTTTTGATGAAAAGCGCTCTTGAACTCCGGGATTCTCTTGTGACTGTGGAGGCTGCGACGGGCCTACTGGCTCAAGCTGATGATGTGGTTCTGGCGCCTGTCGGATTGGTGATTGTGTATTTTCACTGAAAGTAATAGCAGTAATAGTTTTGCCTAAAGAAGGATTTTCTGGAGGTGGTAATTGGATTATAACTATTCCTTTCAGTTGAGGTGACTCCTCATTCTCTTCCATTTTCTCCCTGCAACTGATATTTTCCCCGTCTTCCTTTCTGGGATCAAGATGAAAACTTCTAAGAAGGTTGAAAGGCTGCAGGAGAAGACTAGTAGTCGAAGGAGACGAAAAGAGAAGGAAGTAGCTGCATCAGTCTTCCCTCCCTCTGATAAAGATGATGAAAGAATCTTTCTTCGTCCGAAGTAGTTCATATTATCCTCGGTATAATTTATATGCTTCTCTCCATTGAAGTTATGGGAGATGTAGTCCAAGTCAACCACATTTTGCAGTGTAAACAATGGAAAAAGAGGAGGAGAAAGGTGCAAGGTGAAGGTGCCGAGAAATTTCTCTGCTTGTTTACTGCTTATTTTCTATCTGTTAAAAAAAAAGAAAAACATAAATAACTTTTGAACAAATATAGTGGATTTCTCAAATTTAAAATCACTTTTCTCTTTTCATAATAATTAGAGATTTAGTTTAGAAATATCCATTTTATTAGCATACTACTAACAAGTGATGACAAGTTTTGAATTTTTAGGATACATATGAATATGATTTTGTTCTTACAGAAAATCAGATAATTTATAATTAAATTTAAAATTAAATTAAAATTATAAATTATATATATTACTTATGTATATATTTTTTTATAAAATTAAGTACTTCAAATCAAATTCATATATTTAACACTTATATTTAAACTTAAATTTGTCTAGAACTAAGAATGGAGATTATTTTTATTAAAAATATATTTAGAACTTAAATTATAAAATGTAAAATTAAAAGATATTTTTAATTATTTTTATAAATTATTTTTCAAAAAAATAAAAGACAAAACTATAAAAAACTTATAATATTAAAAATAAAATTAATATTTAAAAAAACATATAACTGTAAAAAAACATTTGAAGGGCGAATTGCCGAATACCTTTCTAATATTATTCCGGAAGAAGGGGGATTCCTTCTTGAAATGAAAAATTTCTATCTACACGGCAAATTTTTCAGTCGAACGCCAGCGGCAACATGAGATAGCAGGTCTAAGCTTCGCTCGGTCCAATTAACTTAAAATTGGCCACTGTGGACGTATTTGGAGAGAAGCGCTTTTGGCGCAACGCTTTCGGGGTTGCAAAAAGTGTTGTAAAGGGTGCATTGTCCCTAGATATAATTTTTGGAGCATTAATATATTACAGATCATTTCCCAGGGAAAAAAATTTAATGTTGACGTCGTAGACTCAAAAACTGTTCAAAATCTTCCCATTTTCTTCATCCTCTGTGTCTCAATCTTGAAAATTCTTATGACAATGCTTATAAGCTTTAATACGCACATATTCTCAGCTTATATGAACTCAGATCTCGTCTAAGCTAATTGCCCAATTTATTAGGGCAGAGAAGAAGAAACTAGAATTTATTTTGATTATATTTACTAATGGCTGCCCGGATCTTCGAGTACTTCGTGGTATGCGGCATTGGGCCGGAAATTCGGTCCTTAGACGGCAATAAGGGGTACCAGGGTACCGGTTTCTTGTACTTGGCTTCGCTTCTCGATCAATACCCTCCTCCCGATCATTCTCTATATCCTCCACCACCTCCTCAGCTTCCTACTGTAAGCTTTCAGCATAATTCAGTTCCCTTTCTGAATTCTTTTTCGGTTTAATATTCCAATTTTCTTTAAGTGTCTTATGTGTTCTATTTTGGCATTTCTCTTCTGATGATTGTATTGGAGATAGTGGGATCATGTGTTTTTCTGCCAAATTTCGTCGGGATTTTAGCCTTGGAAGCTGCAATGTTCATGATTGAATAGTTTCCATGCGGTTCTATTCTTTACAGATCCCTTTTTTCGCCTTCTTATACTAGCGTAAAGTAAGAAATTTTAGGATAAATGTCTTATGGTTTTAACTGAAGTGATTTTGATGCAATGCAGTGTGTTTTACCTGCTGGTGTGGAGTTTCATGCATCAGGTTTTGATCCTAAAGACCCATCAACTTTCCCACGGACCTATCCTATTGTTTTAACCGGTAAGCAGTACGAACTTCCCATACAGTGGGTGGCAAGTTATTTGATTTACTGTTACCTCAATTTGAGACGAGAAGTTTTTCCCTCTCTTTCTCCCTGTATTTACATTTACCATAACTTGCTGAATGATCTATGTCAAGCTATCTCCTGTTAACTATATGAATCATTTAATTGATCTCTTTGGCATTTTCCTTGTCTGAAATTATTTCAGAGGGTGATGGGTCTAAAATCTATGTCAGTTGCATTGCTTTTCGTGATCCTGTTTGCGAAGACATTGCTGAAGCTTATCGAATTCCTGCAAATCTGTTTGCTGATAAATGTATTTGTCTCGTTTCTCGTTCACCTAGCTTTCGTATCCTACGAGATACATTGGAAGAAATCTTTGCTCTTTGTTTCTCATCTTCTGGAAGTAGGTAAGGTCAACTGATGTTTGATTTTCTTTTTATTTAAAAAAGAAGTGATGTTGATTTTCTTGATACTGTTGGACATGTTTTATAAAAATTGTTATTTATCTTTCTTTACCTATCTCTCCTGATGATATGACAATCGGTAGATAGATGGCTTTCTTAAATCTTAGGGAGCCAAGTAGCATTTCAGTCTGATATACTGCCCATCATTATCAATGCCAAGTAACTTCAAGTTCATTTGAAGGGCTGTTTTTTTTATCTTATAGAAGGAGTGACAGTAAGCCTTTTGGTAATTTGTCAATAATCTATGTCTGTTATCATACTCATTTTTTATCTGGGAAAATATAAGAATAAACATTGCCTTTCCTTGAACTTTGAACACATAAAGGGCCTGTTAAGTATTGTGTAAATGAGCTGAAACAATAACCTGGATATCAACAAATTGACAATCTTAACAATTCATAGTCTTTAGTTCATTGTTCTTGTATTATGTTCAAAGTGGCCCCAATTTTCATAACCTAGTTACTCCTGGTGGAAGATGTTGACTTGGGAGTGAACACAAGAATTACAAAGAAGTGAAGCAAAACATCATTTCCTGATTATGGGAATCTCAGTCCTGGCTATCTAAAATTCTTGATGATATCTGCCTTTCCCCCCCACTCCCTCCTCTACGCGTGCACATATCTCTAGTTAAAAGGATGTAGTTTTACCTTCATTTCTTGCTAGTGAATTCCCCGTAGCTGGTGAAAAATCCAATGTTGATGTGGGTAATATAATTCTCATAATGGCTTTATTGTTCTCGGTGCAATCTGTTGCTAACTGCATTTAATTATGCAAACATATTGCAGTTCTTTCCCTTTCTTATTCTGCTGATATAAAGTTTTATTATTTTTTAGTAAGTTGTATCGTCTTTTTTATTTTATTTTATGTATTGTTTCATTTAATCTTCTTCTAGTATCTTTAATGAGCTTAGGTTTGCTACAATTTCAGCAAACCATTGTGGGACATCATCTCATATTTGATTTCCAATTTACCTCTTCCTACTCCTGGAAAGGATCGAGTTTTATTTGCTGTTGAAAATAGCCTTCTTGCTGTTGAGGTTCCTCCAAAAGATGGGCTTCCTCATGCTGATGTATGTAGTACTTTTTTTTCTTTCTCAGAGTTAGTAAGCTTCTCATTGTTGTTTATAAATAGTTCATTAATTTATTTGATACTCACAAAGTATTTCATAAATGACAGATATCTTTTCAGCCCTTGGTGCAGTGTTTGGATGTTGACAATTTCATCAAACTATTTACAGCCGTATTGCTTGAAAGGAGGATTTTACTCCGATCCTATAAGTAGTTGCCTTCGCTGTTGACTTTTAAATTTTTCAGTTGATAGCTGAAATTGGAGTGTATATATTGCAAAGGTGTGCTCCTAATATGTATGTCCTCTTAACATTGCTAATACAGGTATTCTCTCCTTACTCTTGTTTCAGAAGCCATATGCCATTTGATTTATCCATTCCGCTGGCAGGTAACTTGTTAAGACACATTTGTAGGTTTACTTATTATGACATGAAAAGGTGTGTTTGATTGTAAATGTTGCTACCCCCCACTTTTTGATTAATTGAAACTGATATCTGATCTTTCAAAACTTTCTTCTGGTGCTGAAGCACGTCTACATTCCACTGCTGTTTTTCAGTGGAGTGGACTACATTGATGCTCCAACACCGTATATGATGGGTCTTCACTCTGGTGTTGATACTTCTGGGCTTGTGATGGACGGTGTAAGTTCTGTCCTTGGAATTTAAACAATTGAATACTTTTCGTTCCTCATACTACTTTTTGCTCTGTATTCTTCTCAAATGCAGCTACTTCCTCTCTTATATTTAGATAAATTGCTATTACTGCATGTTATCATTTGGGCTAAAATTGATAGTTATGAGTTTGGAATTCTCCTTATTTGTGCTCCTGTTTCCAGATGCATCTTGGTTTCAATAATGATGATTGTACTAATCAACTGTATCTGATAATTAAAAGATGTATTGCCTAGATTATTAGTGTGTCCTGATTAAGTTAATAGTATGTTATGCAGTCTTATCTAAAGAAGAACATAACTGCTGCCAACTGTTCTCCTGTGCGCACAATTTTTTAGAGAGGAATATCTTTTTTAATATCTTAGTTGATGCAGTTGACGTCCTCCTGATATACTTGAAGTTAATCTTATGAGAATTACCAGGGCTTAGAATAATTTTTAAGCAAGTTGGCATGTTTTTTTCTGATATAGCTTGTATGATTGTCTTTTCAGTCTTAGAATGATTTCTCAAATTGAAAATTGTCTTTAGGACATAACTATAAGATTTTAATGAATATGTCTTTTCCTTTTTTGTTGCCGCAAGGATTTTCAGTTAATTTCCATGTATAGATATAAAATAAAGCACTAGTGTATTTCGGAATTATCATAACTTGGTTTGTTGATTGTTGTTTTTCAATCTATTTGATGTTAGATTGTTCTACCAGAATGAAATAGTAGTTCACTTTCCAGTGGCAAAACCTGGAGGGATGATAGAAAGAAAAGAACTATTCTAGTTATTCTGAATAAATTTATTGATGAGATATGCAAATACAATGAGCTGAATTGAGGAAAAAGGATCTAGAATCTCGGAGGACGATGTAGTATTTTGTAAGCCATAGTTAGCAGCAGTGGTTTTCTTTTGTCTTTTATTTTCTGGTCCTTTTGTTTCTCACTTCTTCAAGGTGTTTCTCTTTCTTAACAAATGAATAAAGATTGAAGCTTATGAAGTCGATGCCCAAACTATGGCTAATAAGTTTAGATCGACTAATTATGTCTATTGTTTTTTACCATGAAAGGACGAGTTACCTTTCCTGGCATATTCATTTTAAATCAAGTGGCAGTAACTTTACATGGATACTTGTCATGCCCATCAACTTCTCCTACATCACTCTTTTCTAGGTTTGATAATTTTAACCCTTTTATCTTGTAGGTAGTTGTTGTAGACCTTGAGCATAATTGCATCTCCACAACAGAAGATATACCTCCACTACCAGAGCCAGAACATGGTTCTTTGAGGGGTGAATTGACAAAGCTGTTGTATCCGAATGTTGTTGGAATTGATCAGATGAAGGCCAATCTTGGTCATTTCTCAGAGGAGTTTCTTGGAGCTGGGCGCAAGCCATGGGGAGAAGATCATGACCTTCAACTTAGGTGCTTTTTTGTGGCCATCTCAATTTTTGTGAAGTACTCATTGATTTCTTGGGACCAGTAGTTTTATTTTAGTGGTATTAGCCTTGATTGTTGAATATCTTGTCTTATGTTTGCTCTTTTTTTATTTATTTTTATTTTTTAAAATTTTTAAAATTTTTTTAATTTCATCTATGCTATATTGACGGGTCTATCTTAAAGTATCAGATTCAGTTGTCAGATGCTTAATACAGATATTTTTGCAGCCCCCATTATACCTAACTTAGTGTGGTGGCTTTACAAAGATCTAGAATACCCAGACAGATGAGACTAGATTTTGGATATCAGTTGAGTGCCAACGTCTTTTAACTCTTTTTCCTAGTCCATCTAGATATAATATATTATTGGATTTGGAAAATGATCTTTTCTGTTACATGGTAATCATTATTCCAAGGGAATCTTTGCCCAGTAAGTTGCACCATGTAGAAGAAAAACTCCTTGGATTTGCATTAAAATCAAGTTCTTGTTTACTGTTGAACTTTGGTTTTCTGATTTATTGCATCCATTTTCATTCAAATTTTCAACAACCATGGAGGTGACCTTTGGTATTTCAAAAGATTATAAAACATGATGGTGGACTGTTTTGTTTTCTTTAATTCTTTTTATTTTAGAGAGAAGAGGTGTTTGTAGAAATTTATGGACAGGTGTACATTTGTCGCTGGATGGTTGCTCTGTGTGGCATATATTGAATTATGTACTGTGTTTGGCTCATGTACAGAGAGAGAAATATGTCTCGCTGTATTATAGACTGGAAAAAGAATTACTATCAAATGGATTTGCCTGTATATGTGATGACTGCTTTAGGCTGTCTCTCTGTAACTTATATATCAATTTATGGTTTTGGGCCTTTTGAGCTTTAGCTGAAAATGAATGTTTAAGTTCTTGAATTTATTTTGATATTCAGGTTCATATTTCTCAAGTTCTTTGCATCAATATTAGGTGGATACCGCAATTTTATGGTATGATGCTTTAACCTTGCTCCCCTGTTTGCTCTATATATTCAGAAAGTTATGCTATTAACTGCTCTTTCCACACCTTACTTCATCAGGAAAATACAGCAACTCAAGTCTTCAACACTCAGGCTTTTCTGAAGAAGCGTTCACGGTCGACTAATCAACCACCAGATCCAATGGTAGTATTGTAGCATCCATCTCTTAATGTCAATTGTTGATCTGTCAAGGGCTGTCTAGGCAATATGAACGTATATAGCATCTGAACGTTGCTTGCCCAGCTTGTTCTGTTTATTGCTTCTTGTTCTCTTTTTTAAAAAAATTTAAAATTCTGTTGTGGGTCATTGTAGAATTTTTATGCACATAGGTGAACTTCGTTGAAAATTTTCTCCTTACAAGTTGATATACTTTTAATTTGGTTGTTGTATAATGTTAAGCTCCCCAAATTTCTGGACTCATATTTCTCTATTTATTGATTTAAACAGATTACGCAGTTTTTGGAGTCTCAGGGTTTCTTAGATTATTTGGAGAGAGGTCTTGGATCTGAAGAAAACGGTAATAATCTCCTTGATAAGTTACAGGATGCAATTGGCAGAGGTCAAAATCCTCTGTCAATTCTTCCGTCATTATTGGCAGATCCTGAGATTATAACTATATGCAACCCTCTTTCAGAAAAATCAGGTACTACTGCTATTAGTATTGATTAAAACTTGCCACTTGTTTACTTATTTGGAGAATATGAAGGCTTTTACATTCTGCATCTGGATTAGGTACCAAATACTGTTACGATAGATTTCCTGCTAGCATTAGAACAGAAGAACAGGAAGAAAAGAGGAAGCAAATTCTAGCAGCAGTTAGCGGGGCCCTTGAGTACTCTGGAAAGCATATGCCTGGGTATGCTCTTCTGATAAATTAAAATTATCCTTGATACATCAGACGTATGTTCCTGCACATTTGACTCTTTATGACTTAATGTTCTTTCTTCATTAGTTCACCTTCAATGTTTGCTGGTCAAGACTCCAAGGCTGAAAGCCTAAGCCCAAGAGAAAGGGAGGTAAGTGCTGTAAACCAACATTCTGGTGCTTTATTTTAATCCCCATTTGAGATTTTGGTTTTTCTGAAATTCATACAATTATATCATACAGGCTGAGAGGGAGCGCATGGTTTTGGACATCAAAGTGAAGTTGCAGGTCAAACATTCTTTTATCCTTGTTAATTTATTTGAAAATATTGTATCAAGTGTTCATTAGGAATACCAAATTTCTTTAGTTACTCTGATACAGTTTTAATCCTGGGGGACTCCCGGAGAAACGACATTTATCATGCTTCTCTTGTCTGGGAGCTTGAGAGTTTCTGATGGAACTTTTTCTCAACTAGACTCCTTTGATTGTTTTGGGCCCATAGAAATTGAAATATAAAGAACACCATGTCTTTTTGAATTAAAATAACAGATTTCAAAGTGGATATGAAACTGGGGGACCATAAATTGTCCCACTTTTGCAAGGAAGTGCTAGACTAAGCTCCCCTCCTTGCTATTCAATTGTGAACCATTTTTTAATGATAAATTTTATATTTGTATAATATGGAAACACATTGATTAACTGAGACATGATACTTTGTTACGCTATTTCTCCGTTCCTTATTTGTAGGCCCTAGTGTTTAGAGTTAACTACTCGTCCCAGACTCCAAAGAAGGGCTTATCCTTGCCCCCCTCTTTTGACATGTCCATTCAGTACCATTATAAACTAAACCTACACCAAAATGAATGATCAATAGAGAAGCTAGAAGTAGTTTGGTTAGGAGTATTCTGGGATGGCTTCAGTATTTTGCATTCTTGTTGTTACACAGTTTGCTTCACAACTAGAGGTCACACTTTAGTCAAATAGTCATATTAACCTTTTGTCCTTATATGAAATTGATGGCATTCAGATACCCTGCATTTATAAAAGCGGCTTTAGTGTAAAAGCTGCATAGATCCTATTTGGAGGACATGACTGTAATAAAATCTCTCTCAATGTACATAAGCACTGTCTTTCTTTTATTAACGCTGTTAGTAAGAGTCATTCCTTTTGTTAATGCTCCTTAGCCTAAAACCTATTCTGATTAAATGGAATGTCAGTTTTTACAAGTTGAGTTTTTTTTCCAAAACAGAGGCTATGGCTACGTCTTTTGAAATTGGGAGCAACTGATGATCCTCTTGCTTCGTTTGAATATGGGACAATCCTTGGTATGCACTGAAACTATGCCGAAATTTAAGGGATAAGCTATACATTCATTTGCTGCGGCATATGTAACTTTAAGTGGAAGATTCATGAATTTGCTAATTTATGTTTATTTTTCCATTCAGCTCTCATTGAGTCCGATGCTGAGGGGATTGGTGGCAGTGGCTTTGTTGAATGTATACATGAGCACATTGAATCTGTATGTAGTCCCCTATAGGAGCAGTTGATTAACTTACACCTGCAAATATTACTCATTTTTATTTTTCTGTGATGTCCTAGGGAGGAAACTGTCAATTGACTGAGGAGCAGTTCATTGCAGTGAAGGAACTGGTTAGTTTAGCTTTACCAAATTCATGAATTCACTGATGTAACTGATGCTTTAGAATTAATTTTGCAAGTAGTTATTTATTGTCTTAAATTATCTATTTGAAAAAAAAAATTGCTTTTAGGTAATGAAAATGAGTGTCTCTGTTAGTTGGAGATTTCTTTTCTCTTTTCAATTTATCATTTTGCATTTCTTCTGTTCATACTAGGTGTAGAACTTTCCTGTTAAGACTGCAGCTTTTGTCGTGCGATGACAGGAGTATCAGCTGAACTTTTTTACGTAGCCTTATGAATCATTTTCTCTGTTACTCATTGTGCATCAGGGGGATTCCTTGGTTTTTATGCCAGTATCGTTTTTTCCCATTTCACAGTGAAATATGTTTTCACGAATACTGAGAATGGCTAATCATTGTCTTCCAGCTTGTGACGGATTGGGGTGTCCTATCTCCTCATGACAATGTATAAGGAATATAATTCTAGAATATGCATAAACCTCTCCACTTTAATGGCGCTTCTCTTGGAAGAATGTATAGAATTGTGGTTAATGGAAAATTTTTGAAATCATGATTCTTATACCAATTTCATTTCACAAAACTACAGCTCAAAACAGCAATTAGTCTCGCTATCTCTCGGAATGACATGGCAACTATAAGAGATGCCATTGAAGTGTCTGCTGAAATGTCTAAAAAGGATGTTAATGGTGTTTCAGATTATATCCAACGTCATCTTCGCAGTCTTGCAATTTGGGAAGAATTACGGTATGCATTAATGGCTTGCTAGATACATATTCTTCTTTGTGCTAAATGCTCTTGTATTAGAACACCAAAGCCTCTTGGTCCCTCTTGTTAGGTTGTGTGTGGGGTTGGCCCCTTATGTGTTCCCTCTAGATTTACCCTTGTGACTTTTTCGTTATAGATCACCTGTACTTTAGAAAGAGAAAATCTTTGATGTTTCAATACTTGTTAATCGCTAGATTTTATTGGAAAATGACTATGCAGCTAAACTTATTTTCTTTCACTGCAAATTGGTTTCCTGAGGAGCTCATGACATCCACTTTTTTGGATAGACTCTGATAGAATTAGAACTAAAACTTTTCAATTTACTCTTATCCTAGTCAGCTCTATCAAGGTTAAGCATACTCCGTGACCTGAAAAATTTGTTAACTCAAGGAAATATGTCGTGTTCGTACTTAATTATGTTCATAAAACATCAAATTATAGCTTGAATAGCGTGTTTCCATGAGGATTGATGAATCCACAATTCCTGAAATTCATTTGTTGCACAAGATGTTTTGTGTTCCTATATACTCCTTATTTCTTATACCTGTAATACTTACAAAAAATGTGTTGAAATTTCTAATGTTGATATAATAATGTCATTTAGTTAAATAATACTGTTCTGTCTCCAACTTTTATGGTTCAGGTAGTCCAGTTTTTATGTTTCAGTTTGGTTTTGTTAAATGGATACAGAATATTTTAGATTCTTCTTGTTATGGGTTAATAACTTGCATAGCTTTTGAAGCATCCAAAAGTATGCATCTGACACAGAAGAAAATTATCACTCAAGTTACATGGATATATATGTTATCCTCTTTGATCTTGGAAGTTGGTAAATTTTTAACAATTCTTCATTGTGCTTCTCTTTCAGTTTCTGGGAAGGGTACTTTGACTATCTGATGGATCGCTTTTCCAGCAAGTAAGAATTGTTGTAGCATTGCTTTATTCTTATTCTTTTTTTTAAGGATGCCTAATGTCTCTATGTCACCAGATTTTTATTTGTCAATGCAACTTCTTTTAACTTAAACTTCTTATTGAAATCATACTGTCTGTGCCTTTTAAGTTGGCATCTGATTTTGAAACCAACAAATGAACTATGCTTAATTGTGGCACTAAGCAAACATAATCCTCATCTATTGCAAACCTGATGGGCATGGTTTCCCATTAATATCCTTTCAGCCACTTTGGCAATGGTTACTATCCATGCAAAATTGATAATATAAATCCCAGCAAGTTGGCTAGCACCACTTACTGCAAGCAAATCTCATTATGTTGCTCAGTAGCAACTTCCCTTAGTTTCTTTGTCAAGTTGACCAGCATTTAATATGTAGTAGCTCTTATTTCTTAAGTTTCTGAGACATACCTTGGTGAGTGTTTAACAGAACAGAGCATACAGTGTGACTTGGCAATGTTAACCACTTTCCATGATTTTTGTTTCAAGACAAGGCCGCTTGTGTTTGTACCAGAGAGTCACTAGTACTGCATTGCATTCTCTTCCACATATATGACTTTAATATTCCCTATAAATCTGAAATTTTTCAAATTGCTTCTCCTGTGTGACTTCAGTGTAGTCTCATAATACTTCCTATCATGAGACTAAAGCAGGTGATGGAGTTTACTTGTGATAGGTAAAAAAAGGCAGTCAATTGCAGTCTAATATCAACAATATTTATGTCCTACTCCAATTCATGAGTGTCTTTTCTTTGGTGCTTTTGTTCTTGTCATATCATCTTTACTAAGATGCCTCATCATTACCTAGAAGTTCGCTGCTGTTATTTTCAGAGAACTTTCTCCACTTGTTACATGTTACTAGGAGAAACTTGAGATGTACACTTGTTTTCTTATATGGTATGCTCCTTTTTCTGGTTCTTTGTGCCAGATCAGCCAATTATGCGACATTGGTTTCAACTCAACTTATTGTAGTGGCAACACACAT
Source organism: Rauvolfia tetraphylla (assembly GCA_030512225.1). Taxonomy (NCBI): domain Eukaryota; kingdom Viridiplantae; phylum Streptophyta; class Magnoliopsida; order Gentianales; family Apocynaceae; genus Rauvolfia; species Rauvolfia tetraphylla. The sequence continues at coordinate 6,241,994 of JAJQKT010000028.1, read as the reverse complement.
GGTATCTTGATCACTTCCCAAAACTCCCATCATTTTTATCCTCATTGGAAAAAAGAAAATGAAGAGGAGAAAAGGTCTGTTTGGCAGTTGTCTTGGGCACTGAATTCTCATTTCTTCTTGTTGTGAAGGCTGGGTTGGGACTTGCAGATACTGATGCATGGTCTATGATAGAAACAATAGCAGGGAAGAATAACATTGGCTATAAACATCTGGTGAGTTTACTTTGCAACTTGTTATCAACACTTTCTTTCAATTTGCTGTGACCCAGGAAAGTGGTGCAGTAAGTTCAAGCACCACTACCTGCGGGCAGTGGGTGGACCAAATTAACATGTCTGGATCAACTAAAAATTCCCGCCTCATTATGAAGTATTTCATTTTCTACCCATATTGTAGCTATTTCACCCTTTCGACAACTTTGTTCTGCATCACCTCTATAGATGTTGAATCACATGCCTCGATTTCGGAATTTATGCTTCTCTTTTTATCTTGTATCCAATATAAAACAAACTGAGTGGAGTTGCTGAATTGATGCGTATAGTTTTGCTATTTAATGAGGAAAGGGGACAGATAGCGGGCTTTGTGATACATTTTCTAGTACATGAGATCCAGAGATGTGAGTGAATAAATCATATTTAGCACATATATTGAGCTTCTGTCACCTGGTCAAATGAGGGTAGCTCGCACACAAATATAGCAATTGGGGCATATATTTCCTACTTATGCTAACATTTGAAAAATTTCTTTTTTCCAAACAATTATTAACTTCTCAGGAAACAGTTTAACATTTGAGTTCTCCTCACCTTGTAAGTTGTATAGGCCTCGGACTTGATTGTTATGGAGCAAGTTGTATTGATGTTGGTTGTTCTCCTTAAAATTTTTGTACTATTGTTCCATATCTTTGTTGCAACTTCCAATGATAATTGCTATTTGGACTCATGTTTATGGAGTTGAAATACTGAAACTTTTGTTATATGGATTGAATCAGATAAAACTCAGGGGATTCCTGTCACATATTCGGCAAATATGTATTGGTTACTGGGGAATCTACACTTTGAAGCCCCAGTCTGTTTCATTATATGGATTATCCTCCCCAAATCCCCATGATGCTGCTGCTGAAACTCAACAACCAGCTGAGGCATCTGGAAGGAGCTGGGTGCAAAGCATGTTTAGCAGGGATCCTTCCTTGAGATCCAACTCATTTAGCCGTGTTCGCAGATGGACTTCTGATAGTGGCAATTTAGGTATGAATTTTTGCAGAGTTCGGTTGTGATACCTTTTAAGTATACTATTCATGATCATGCTGCTTCTTTGCTGACTTCAGCTGCAAATGAAAATGGTAAGCAAGAACTGTCTTCTGCTGGACAAAAGAAAATACAAACCAGTGTTCGCACACTCAGAGGTCATAGTGGTGCTGTTACTGCTTTACATTGTGTTACAAGAAGAGAAGTGTGGGATCTAATTGGCGACCGTGAAGATGCTGGTTTCTTTATTAGTGGAAGCACAGACTGCATGGTAAAGTCTGTAGTTGGTTCATAATTCTCGTTCGTAATTGTTCATGCCTAATTGTTTCTGTGAGCTGTCTTAACTTTTCTTTTTCTTTCCTATTTCCACAACATTATAATCCCTTCTTCCCCTGAACATAGTCTTGGCAACTTTCTGTTGTTTCATTCAGGGATGCCCTTTCAACAATATTCAGTGTGTGAGTTTGTTTGGATAAGTAAGCTAGAAGAATTGTTGCTTTTATCAGTGAAATTGTGTTGGTTCAAGGCTTAAGGATTTGAGCATGTAGGCCTAATACTATACCCTTCTTAAGTTGAAAACATGGCTAAATTTGTAAATAAGTTACTTTATTTGACAATCTGGTTTGGAAGGGCATTTTTTACATCCTGAATTTGGTTTACAAGTAATAACATTTCTTTTGTTTTCTTTTTTTTTTTGGAACTAACTCAGATTAAAATTTGGGATCCCAGTCTTCGTGGTTCAGAACTCAGGGCGACTCTGAAAGGGCATACAAGGTTGTTTGCACTAATATGTCTTTCTCTTCTGCTTTTGTTTTCTTGGTTGGTCTTTTAGTGTGTAGTAGGCGATCCAGCTGCTTTAAACTATCAACACTCTTACATGTTTTGGTTCTTTTTCTCTTTTACGCAGAACAATCAGGGCCATAAGTTCTGATCGAGGGAAGTTGGTATCAGGATCTGATGATCAGACTGTGCTTGTATGGGATAAGCAGACAACTCAGCTTCTCGAAGAACTAAAAGGACATGAAGCACAGGTTTTGATCAGATTATCTTATAAATCAATTGCCTGATTTCTTGTTTTACTGGTTTGTTGGTAAATATCACTGTCCTCCATAACTTCTAGTCTGCATGCGGAGGATTGAACCTTCTTCTGCTCCAATTAACAAACTCTTCCTCAGGGAGTCAGATCACTATATATTAGTTAAGCTTACTATTCAATCTGGAATTATGCAGGTCAGTTTTGTGCGAATGTTGTCTGGAGAACGTGTTCTTACTGCCGGCCATGATGGAACCATAAAGATGTGGGATGTCAGAACGGATACCTGTGTGGCTACAGTGGGCCGTTGCTCAAGCGCTGTCCTTTGCGTTGAATATGATGACTCTACAGGAATCTTAGCAGCTGGAAGCAGAGATTCGTATGTGCTATAGAGATTATTTGTAGCCTTGTACATTTATGTATCGCAAACTGCCCTATCCCATTGATGTTTTTGGAGCTTGAATGTTATGGCCTCTTACCTGTCTCCCTGTAGCCTCATTTCCTATTCTTTCTTTTGAAGTGTTGCAAATATTTGGGACATACGAGCTGGAAGACAGATGCACAAGCTTTTGGGACACAATGGTTGGGTTCGGTAAGTAAAAGTTCTGTTAGCATTTATTTCACTTGATATGTATTAGTTTACCATGTGAGACTGAAAGCTTGAATTACCATTGAGCAGGTCAATTAGAATGGTTGGAGATGTTGTAGTTACTGGTAGTGATGATTGGACAGCACGGATGTGGTCTGTTTCTCGGGGAACCTGTGATGCTGTTCTAGCTTGTCATGCTGGTCCAGTTTTATGTGTCGAGTACTCTGTGTCAGATAGAGGGATAATAACAGGTAAATAATTATCCCTTTCCAGCTGTTTCCTTTCAGATAAATTCGTACCTATGAAGCTCACTGTATAAACTATAATTCCTGAATTTTCAGGTTCGACTGATGGGCTACTCAGATTTTGGGAAAACGATGAGGGTAAGATTAGCTAGAATTCCTCCAGTGTTAAGCCAATTGAATCATACTTTTAAAACCACATACTTATTTTCCATTTGAATATGCAAAATTACCTACCCATTGCATTACTTTCAAGCACAATTTGCTAGGAAAAGATTCCTCGGTTTTCTATTTGATATATCTGTTTGAGCATAGCAGCTGATTGGATTTACATGTGATACCTGAGAGCTTCTAATCTGGTTGAGGATATAATTACACATCCAATTGAGTACCCATTGCTGTTTGGTTTTTGAAACTAGTTAGTCCTATCAGACTTGGTAGTTGATTAAGTACCGAAATGAAACTGCTATCTTTTCAATAGCTTAGATATTTGAAGTAATATTAACATTCAGAATCCCTAGGAATCTGTACTTAAGTTGGAAAAAAACGTATCTCTATGTATAAATTTTATTTGGTTACGACATAACTTTCCTTGTTAGACTTCATCTTTTCTGGTTTAAGAAAAATCTCAATACTAATTCAATTTTCTTTTAGTATATTCATCTTTTTGCTAATTGGTTTTCACTTTGGATCTGAATACCTCGTCAACACTGTGTGGGTTTGTTTGTGGGCTTGTGTAAGATTTAGAGGATACTTGTATGGAAATTTGAATACAGAGCCAAGACACATTGTAATTGTGCATCAGCTTTTGGCCTGGTGTGATATTGCAAATTTATGTTACAGATATAACCTTCTCATACTTTTGGAAGGACATGATTATGTAGTTCTTGATATCATTGTTTAGCTTTGTTGACTGTTTGATAGCCAATGATGTTTCTGTGTCTCAAACTATTTATTCTTATATTTCATGAAAAGGTCTGACTAGCTAAATTTTTTTCATTTTCTATTTTTAGGTGGCATAAAAAGTATAAAGAATGTTACTGTGCATACCGCCTCGATATTGTCTGTCAATGCTGGCGAACAGTGGTTAGGAGTAGGGGCTGCTGATAATTCAATGTCTCTCTTCCATCGACCTCAAGAGAGAGTTAGCGGCTTCTCTAGCACAGGTTCAAAGGTAGCTGGATGGCAACTGTACAGGACTCCGCAGAAAACAGTTGCAATGGTACGTTCCTTCCTTCCTGTCTACTTTTAGTTTAATCTAGGCCATGGAAGCTCTTCATGTGGTTTTTCTGAAACTATGCTAATGTTTACCCCAGTTTTCCACTTGGTTGATGTTTGTAATGTTTATAGATCTTTCAATAGGACGTTTCTTATGTGCAGTAGCTTCTCTCATGTGAACTCTACTTTCTTGAATTTTGATTTTTCTGAGTTTTGCTTCCAACCAACCAACCATTCTATGAATATGTGAACTTCAAATACCAACACAAGCTGGGGATGGTTAATGCGTACTCCTGTCACCATTGAAGCCTCTGAGGTTTCTGTCACCAGTCATCAGCACTCAATTATTGGCTATATAAACAGCTTAACTTTGCTAGTTCGCTTTGTTTCTTGGACCCTTGTAGGTCATCACACACTACGTATATCTTGCTGTCAGTTTAGTGAACTTGAGTTCACTGATCTAGTCTGAATTTCTTGCCATTTATCTGAACTTTTCCTGTGCAGTAAGTTTCTCTTTGTTTTTTGAGTTCTGCCCCTCCAAATGCTAAACTAATTGGAAACCCTGTTTTCTCATCTGATCATCTTCAGTTTGACGATGGCACTAATGGCAAAGAAAAAGAAACTGAAGCTGTTGCATTTGATTTCCTTCTGTAGTTCTTACTCTGATTGTTGATCACATCTTTTTCTTGATTTCAGGTGAGATGTGTTGCTTCCGATCTTGAAAGGAAAAGGATATGCAGCGGTGGCCGGAATGGTTTGCTTAGGTTGTGGGACGCCACTATTAACATCTGATTTTACCTTGTGCACTTCATACTATTAAAATTTTGGTAAGGGAATAGTATAGTATTGAAATTTAGTTTCCTCTGAGCACAGGAAAATTTGTTGTAATAATGGATCTATTGTTTTGTGAATTGTGAATGCAATGGATGTAGATTCAGTCATGGACGTCAAACTACTAGTTTCTTTTAAACAATGCAGCATGATTAGCTGAAAGGAAAAAAATCCAGCAACTTGACTTGAAACCCAATACTTAAAAAAACGAAAAATAAAAATAAGAAATAAAAGATGGAAAACAATGGATGAAATTTTTTACGGTCACAGTTTGTAGAGGTCCAATAAACCTGCTGAAAATATGAGAAAAATAGAAACACTTGCTTGTAAGAGTTTCCAAAACAAGATTCTGAAATCAATAAGGGCGAAATCAAACCCCTTAAAAGAGCTGTCGTGGAAAACTTAACAAGATCAGAAACCATATCTAAATTGTCCTAAAGCTCCCCTGTCTCCAGCGGAGCGAGCACCAAGAACACGCTCCACACAGCACGAACGCAGTAAGCAAACCAAAACGTATGATTTATTAGCTTAAAAATTTCTTCTATTCAAGTGGTTAACATGATTTGGGGTGGAGAGGGTATATGGTTTTAAATATTAAACTCCATACTATTGCGAGTTGTTAGTAAAAGTTAAAATTTTTATTTTTTTAACTTCGTTGTATAAAGTATATGGATTAAACTTATTGAGTATAAATAATAATTCATAAATTACATATTTTGATTGATTAAGTACCAGTAAACTTCCTAAATAAGCTCACATCTTGAAATACTTGAATCTTAATAATTATGTAAATTAAAATAATTTTTATCCACAAGTCATCTAAATACTAAAAGTTAGTGAATATATCTTTTTGTATTTGTTAATGACTATAGTAGATTCTACATATAGCAGGAAAGAGAAATTAGCTAAAAATACTCTAAAAATATTCAAAATTATTTTTATTACGAAATATATACCTAATCTATTTTTGGAGTGCCAAAAATACCCTCACAGAATCCGGCAGAATGGGGCGACATATTTTTATGTGAGCACGCAAAATTGAAGGGTAAAATTGTCTGCAACCCGTATTTTCCCTTCCTTTTCCCATCCCCTTGCAACCCGTCTTCCCCTTCCCTTTCTCCTCCGGCATTTTATCGCCCTTCTTGAAGGATGCAGGTGGGAAAGTAACTACCTTCCGGGGCCTTAAATTCCACGGCTTGGCCTCAGTCTCACCTTCCTTAGCGCCGTCGGTCTTCTCCTTCTCTTTGTCCGAAGCGGCAGCTGGTTCTTTCTCTTGGTGACTCTGTTGAGATGAGCAGGTTGAGAAGGAGAATGGCTTCCGAGGAGTGCGAGATGAAGTCTTGGCAAGTTGGCCGCTGGAATCATCACGGTCGGGGTCAGACTCTGCGGCCTGGGAAGGAGACGAAGATGGGATGACGTTATTAGAGTGGTGGAGGTCGGGAGAATCGCAGCGGCGGAATTGGTGGTGAGCGTTGGAATGGGAAGAGTGATGGTTCTTGTGGGCCCATCTCAAGTGGGGCAAATCGAAGTTGTGAAGCGGCTATGATTTCACAGGGGCGGTTGCCATGAGACTAAGATGAAAGAAAAGCGAAAGGTAATTGCGAATTATCAGTAGTCACTCATCGAAAGCTTTTTCTTGAAGACAAAGGAAGAAAAAGCTCTCTGACACCTCAAATATTTCTCTCCTCCTCCGCGTGTGAGAGTTCGTGTTCGTACTAGGTGGGGGGGAAGACGGGCTGCAAGGGGATGGGAAAAGGAAGGGAAAATACGGGTTGCAGGGAGATGGGGTAGAGAATGATAATTTTACCCTTCAATTTTGCGTCACTTGCTGCGTCACTTGCTGCTCACGTGAAAATATGCCGCTCTATTCTGTCAGATTTCGCCGTGTGAGGGTACTTTTGGCACTCCGAAAATAGATTAGGTATATATTCCGTAACAAAAATAATTTTAGATATTACTGACTAGAAGAAAATTATTTGAGGGCATTTTTGACTAATTTCTCTAGCAGGAAATGCTAAAAATAAAAATGGTCGATTCTCAAACTGTTCTGAGAATTTCCTAGCGATAGAATTTAGAAGAATTGGCCAGAGTATGCAATGGGAAGTGGCACAAAAATCAATGAAAACCCCCTGCATCTTCTACACTTCGCATATTCCTGCTTGATGACAACTCTCAGCCTTGATCAAGTCTTCCAGAAACCATCATGGTTTCTGCTAATTAATATCAAGTCTTTATTAAGGTTGTAAGACACAAAGATTACTTGTGTGGAAATTGGAGTACAGAACCAAAGAAATGTGTTATTGTTGTGCATCAATTCTAAAGCGTCAAGAGCTTTTGGCCTCATGTGCTATGGCAAATAAGTTTACACATATAAAATATACATTTCTCTTATTTCTGGAAGAACATTGGTTATATAGTTCTTGATGTGGCTGCTTAGCTCTGCTGATAATATGATGAAATGGAAACTCTAATTTGCAAGAGAATTCCCATAAATACAATCAATATGGGTGAAATCAAAGCCCTTGAAAAAGCTGTAATGACTAATTTAAAGAGATCACAAACCATTTTTGATTATTACAAGAAATATAAAGTCAGCAAATGATACACGGCAAGGAGGACATTGCCTGAAAATTTCATTAGGTCAACATGGTTTGCTGCATTGGGGGAGTCATAGCAGCTAGTTGTACCATTTTCTGCTGCTTGGTCACATTCCCGAGCCAACCTTACCAAACGAGACCAACTCAAATCGTTAAAACTAAATTTCGTCTAAAAAATAAATAAATATAATGTGATGCTTATATAATTAGAAAAAATGAGAAGTTGATTAACTATAGTAAGCGATCATTTATAAGATCGAAGGCTCTCCTTAGTGAGGAAATAAAATTCAAAGAACAAGCCTGGTTAAAAGAAGTTCTTGAGACTTACCAATGGACGGGTCCACGCCTCTTTCTTTAAGCTCTCTGTATTCTTGGCAAAGGGCGCAACTTTCGCAGAAGCAGTGAATAACCCAATCGGGTGCAGGAGTTTCAATTAGCCCAAGACGTGCCCTCAGCTTCGTGCGATAGCTGCATGACATTAGGCACGGCATGGCAATGCAAAACGCTATCATCCCATACATCAATCCACTCGTAGCACAAGCTATTATGAACACAAATGTAGTTTCAGATCAGTTGGAATACTGAAACTTGATGCTATGAAGTTATATCAAGAATAATAAAGTTCTCAAGAAGTTCTTTTTTGAGTCGACTTCATCAGCAAAAAAATTCTCATCAGATCTACCAGATTTTTACCCAGAAAATATCCAATAAGTTTATTTACTAGTAGGATTTAGACCATATATATGATAATTATTTGATGAAATGGTCATTTAACCCAGGATAATATGCTCACAGGTTTGGCCGGAATCGATAATCTCAGCAATCTGCCCGAAGGTCACACATGGGAAGCACGCCGTCACAAGAGCTGGAAGGTTCATAGTTTAATTATCATCAGTGTTGCACCAGTGCTTGAATTTCATGATAGAAAATGCAGGATAATGAAGACAACATCAAAATGCATAATGCCACTATGCGAAGATCATTAAATTTCTTTTGTAGAGAGAGGAATTACCATTTGTTGGATCATCCATGCATCCAAACAACCCAGTTTTCCATTGCTCAGTTCGGCCCTGAACAATCGGGTTTTGATTTATGACATGAAATCCCGTAATTGGCCTATTCATCATCATCTGAGCAGTGGGGTGAAACGGAGAGGCAGGCATTGGCTGCTCTCCCATCTGTCCACCCGTTGTTGCTGGATGTGAAAAATTCGCATTTTGTGGAAATTGCATCCCTTGGAATGGTGCTTGCTGGGGAGGAAAGGCCTGCGGTTCTACTTGTGATGGAGAAAAGGCTTGTGCATCTTCAACTGGAGGGAAGGTCTGAGGTTCATGATGATCAGCATTGGGAGGAAAGGCTTGCGGCGTGCCTTCTGGAGGAGGAAACGCCTGCGGTTCACCTTCAGGTGGAGGAAAGGCTTGCGGTTTGTCTTGAGATGGGGGAAATGCTTGAGGCTGAGGAGGAAAGGCTTGTGGCTCATCTTGTGATGGAGGAAAGGCTTGAGGCTGAGTAGGGAAGGCCTGAGGAGGGAAGGCTTGCGGCTCATCTTGAGATGGAGGAAAGGCTTGAGGCTGAGGAGAGAAGGCCTGAGGGCTGGCCTGAGGAGGAAAGGCTTGTGGCTCATCTTGAGATGGAGGAAAGGCTTGAGGCTGAGGACTAACTTGAGGACCCTGGCCACTTCCACCAGTGGGTGACCTCAGTTGGTGGTTTCTTGGTGGGAACCTAGCAGCCTGAAAGGCATTTGCTGGCGAGCTTTGCTGTGGGAATGCCAATGGTTTGGTTGTTTGAGTTTGGTTGCTGGAGTTTACGGCCTGTCTTGTTGGCTGTGATTGTTGTTGGGGTTGAGAGCCTCGTCTTTTACCTTTATTTTGGCCATTCTCCTTCGAAACCTCCGATGTCTCATCTCCAGAGCTTTCTTGTTGATTTTCATCGTTGCAAGTTTCAAGGGGTGGAGGTACATTATCCATGGTTTCTGGGCTTTGAGAAATTGATCGGAACTGGTATTCTTGAGGCTGTTGATTGACTTGGGTGGTTGCATTTGCAGTTGGGCGCCCCATAACTCCCTATCTCTGCAAATTTCGTTAGAACAGAAAAGAAGTTGTAGCTCTATATATCAAGCACCGAGATCAACATACATATATACATATATATCACTGCAGAAACACCGCTGCCACCGAAGCATGAAAGTGGAAAGCAAACCAAATCAAAATGAAAGAGGGGCAGAATAATTTGTTTTAGGCAAGTGACACTAGTTATTATAAGTACTACTACGTTAAAACATTGAATATGACATTACTCCCCAGTCTTATGTTATAAATATATACTACTAGATAAAATTTATATTGTACACGTAATAATTTTAAAAATAATATATTTTAATTACAGCACACAAAAATTCTTTAAGTGAATTTGTTCTTTTAAAAAATTTGAATTTAATGATTACTTAAATAACTACAATTTCTTACTATCCACCTTGACATTACTATATATAATTTCTTGTCTTGTAATTGAAAGCAGTGAATGATTGAGTTGTGGGCATATTGTTAATCGTTGATTTCTAGCAGCTAAACGTTTGAGTAGACTGGCTTTTGGGTTGACTTTACTTAGGTGGAAAAATGTCAACGGTGTTCGACTAGATTAGTGTTGACTTGACTTCGGCTGTGGGTTTGATCCCATTTCCATCCTCACTCCCCGGCACAGCCCAATTAATAAAAATAGTGCAACGTTTACCATAAGATCCTCAACCTCTTTTACCTTTTTCTTGCTGCATTTCGAAGAAGACGTGGAGAGAATATACTCAATGGAATTGGCACAAAATCAAGGGATACATATAACAGCATTTTCTACACTAAAATTCCCAATTAGCATCTTCCATCTTGAAGACAACTCTCCGCCTCAACCAAGTCCTTCATATGCGCCAGACATTCAGAAAAAGCACCATTTCTGCAAGCCAAAAGTAACAAGTCTCCAAGGAGGGGTTTGCTCGAATTTCGAAGACAATGTCAAGTTACCAATTATTACTGCTCCAAGTATTCTCTTCTCAATTGACTTTTTAAATAAAAAATTTTTATTTTTCTCTCATCAATAATTTATTTTTATAATTTTTAATATAATTTATCTTAAACAAAAATTCAATATAATTTAACCGTTAATTCTTCTCTTTTGTCTATCTACGAGTTCCAGTGCATAATAAAAAAACAATTGCAAGAAATTAATGTGATTAAAAATTTTAATCAATTAAAATACCTCACCATGGACAAGTTTGAAAATTTGAATAACATTATCTTCTTCTAATGTTATCAAGATAAAAAATTTATAAAAAAAAGATAAATAAAACTCAACTTATGTACATACGATGCCATAATAATAGCAGATTTTACAAATAAATTGTTAAAAGTATATTTTTACAAAAAAAAAGAAAATAGAAAAAAGAATAAGAAGAAGAAGTAGTGATTATAAACAGGCCTAATGCATCTGAGTCCAGAGTTAAGCCCAAGTAAACTGCTATGTGACCCTTTCTGGAGGATGTCAAATTTCCAGGAAAAGCCCATCCATTTTCATTTAGAAACACCCACCCTCTTTATTTCTTTATTTTGGTAACTTAAGTGACGCCCAAACCATAATGGGTTGAGATAGAGGAAGAAATTACCCAAACCCGTTTCCGTTCGACCAACAAAAATGAATTCCGAAGCAAGCAATATTTCACCTGATTAATTAATTGATTAATTACAAAACAAAATAAAAGTAGAGATCTCTATCGTCTATCGACTCCAATAACTAAACTAAATCCTCTTATTAACATTGAATCTTACCGCCGAAGCGCTTCCGTGATTTCACTCGTTTATAATTCTGTGCGACACATTCAGAGATTTGAAGAGTTTTAACTTTCTCAAGACAACGATTTTATGTATACATATTAGTATTGAAGCAAAGAGGTTGGAGTTGGGGCGGATCAGCAATGGAGGCCACACAAGGAGGCTTGGAAAGAGAGAAATCGAACTCGTCGTCTTCTTCCGCTCCTGTTTCTGCTGTCGCTAGTTTCTGGAAAGGTATGGCATGAGTTTGCAATACTTTTGATTTCATTTTATCACTAATAGGTTACTTTACCTTTTTTTGGTCTGGATTGTTCGTGTGCTACAATTGTTGAAATTTTTCTGAATGGTGAATGATTTGTGAAACGCAAAATTGTAGATTAGAATTTCTTTATTTTCAGGTAATTGTCGAGATTATTGGGTTGGTGGATGTAGATTCAAGTGATTAGTATTGGCATATCCTAACGAGATACATTAGAGTGTAATGTGACTTAAATACGAGGATTCCTTTTAGTAATTTCATGCCGAGACGATAATCCTAGCTAGATATTTATGTTGCTGGAAATGTTTGGATGAACTGAACAGCCAATTATCATACTGATAGACTCTAGAGGACCTATCTTGTTCATGTGTAGCAGCTAGTTTGTATAATTAAGTCACTTGTTTTCTTTGGCATTTGTTAAAGATTGCACTTGCGAGGTTTTACTTTCAATCTCATATTCTTGCAGAATCCTGGTATTCTCTTGCTTCAAAGACAGCCATGTTGTATATTACAGGGCTGACTACTAGGCTACTCTCACTAATGTTTAGTTTTTCATGAAGTTGACCATCAGGCAGCGCTTGTGGCGTGTCTTTCTGAATTCTTTAACCACTTTCATGAGGGGTTCCTAGCTGATTTGTGCTGAGTAGTGCTAAGTTTTCTTTAGGTTTTCAATGGTCATTGCATAATCATATTTCAGCTCCTTTCCGGCTACAGTCATACTATTTTCTGTGCATCATTGTTAATCATCACGTGTGTGTGGTCATTGTGGAAAAAAGGAAATGGATTTTCTGTTTTAGTTTAACTGAAGAAGAGCGTTCTTTCTTATTGTTTGTGCTGATACTCAACTGATGATAAGTCTTCTCATGATGCAGATTTTGACCTAGATAAAGAAAGAGCTGTCCTTGATGAACAAGGGCTGAGGATTGCTGAAAATCAGGAAAACAGCCAAAGGAATCGCCGAAAACTTGCAGAGAGTACCAGAGGTACTATGCAAGCCATCTTGCAATTTGGCATCCACTTGGAGATTCATAACACCATTTGAGAATTGATGAATGAGGAGTTATCATCTTGATCTGGCTTCTAATAAGGGCAAAGATTTTGGATACTTTCTGTCATGATAGTTGTTGTTTCATAACATTTCTGTAAACTCTGTTGTTCTACTGTTGACAGATTTTAAGAGAGCTTCAAATGAAGATAAGTTGAGTTTATTTAACTCTTTACTTAAGGGTTATCAAGAAGAAGTGGATAATCTTACCAAGAGAGCGAAGTTTGGAGAAAATGCTTTTCTCAACATTTACCCGAAACTCTATGAGGCACCAGATCCATATCCAATACTTGCTTCAATAGCTGTGAGTGCTTGCACTCTGTTCTGTAGTTTAAACTTTATCAGCCATCAACTAACACAAAACTAGTGACAGTTGTTTGGCCATACATTTCAGAATTCAGAATGCTACTAGTGTTGGAACAGATTTTGAAAGATAGTTTGTAAGAATTGATTTTTAACTGAATGCAAATTCTAATCTTTGAATGAGTAACAAGGAAAAAGAATCAGAAAAAGCCATATAAACAAAGAGACCTATAACACGCTTATAATTTCCAAATCTATTTTTCAAATTGCTGTGGCAGTGCTATAGCAGTTGAGCAGTGAAACTTGCACCTGGCTAGGTACTTTCCAAACAGCCAATTTTTGGGCAATGATGCCCCTCTGTATTCCTGCTTTTGAGTATCATTTTTGGGTTTTTAATAGTCTTCCCTGATTAAATAGTTATGGAACTGACATTAGAGATATGAGCTTTGATATTCTTATTCGTATGGTTCTTATTTGAGAATAAAAAGTCTCTACAGCTCAAATTTTTGTTATTTAGATTAGTTGTTATGATTGTTCTCATTTTATCTCTCTCTCTCTCTCTGGGGGACGGAAAGTTGGGAGGCTTAGTTGTTGGAACTGATGAAATTATTGAATTATACCTGAAAGTAGACATAAAAATACACAAAGATGGAGGTATTTGGTGCATCTTTTATGTAATTTAGATAAGGCCCTGGAGTTCAGGAATTCCCGCATTTTCCTGATTTTGTGACTGTTCTTTCTATCCTGCAGGAGAAAGATTCAAAGTTGTCTGAACTTGAGTCTGAGAACAGAAAAATGAAGGTTGAGCTTGAAGAGTTCCGAGCAGAGGCAGCTCATCTAAAAAATCAACAAGCAACTATAAGGAGACTTGAAGAACGTACCCGCCAGTTAGAACAGCAGGTTAGTAGTTCCTTAGGAAATATGGTAAACTAGTAAATTCCTGCTTCTTGCATTTTTTGTAGTGATGGATTCTAACTGACTTAGTATCACAAGATTATTCAAAATATTTTTCTCTGCTGATTGATGGTAGAAGTACAGATTTTTCCATCCTGTAGCTTTCTAGTTTTGTCCTCTAATATTTTGTGGTATGGACTATAATTGCTTCAAATTCGGTTCTATTGTTTTGTTGCTCTTATGGCCTTTATCCGAAGTTTCTGTATTTTGCTGATATTTAGGAAGATGTCTGTTGCCCCTGAAATATGGTTTCTCCCTTGGTTTACTTGTGGGTTTTCTTTATCTTGTTGCTGTAGTTGGTGAATATAACATGTGGGGCTGTAACAAATTTTTCCTTGTGACTACTGCAAGGAATCCACTAAAAATGAGAGTTAAGTTCTGAATGTAATTTAAATTTCCATTACATTTAAAATCCCATTAGGATTCTTTGGTCTTATAGCTATATTTTTTGTGGTGTACTCTGTCCACTTATTCTAGAATTTTGCAGTATATACTTATATGTAGAGTAGCATTCGTGTTAATGACAGTTTAAACCATTGCACTTCACTACAGAAGCTGAAGATTGTCTAGCTTTGTTCTAATTCCATATAGCTCCAATGTGAAATCTTTTTCTTTATTCTCTGTTGTGAATAGATGGGGGAAAAAGTGAAAGAAATAGTGGAGATTAAGCAGCGGAGTTTGGCAGAAGAGAATCAGAAAGCTTTAGAGATCATAAAAGAGAGGTATGACCGCTAGATTTTGTCACGAAAATTCAGATGCAGTTGTGTTTTCTCTGTCTTTGGTTGTTTATGTGCTACACTGTTCTATCAGGTGAATATCTGTTTTATCCTTCTTCTCCTTATCAATGTACATTATTTTCCTGGTAATGCAGGGAACAGGCATTGCAAGATCAATTAAGACAAGCTCAAGAAAGTGTCTCTACCATGCAAAAACTACACGAACTAGCACAGAGCCAGTTATTTGAAGTCCAAGCACAATCAGGTTTAGTCTCTAATCCCTTTACTTGTTTATCACATTGTTTTACTACTGCAACATAACAGATTGAGGTTTCATATTATTGCTGTAACTTCAGAATTTATTTTGATTTCTGGAAATTGTGCATAATGCTAAATGGTAATGCTTTCAGAGGAAGAGAGAGCAGCAAAGCAATCTGAAGTCAATCTTTTAATGGATGAAGTTGAACGTGCTCAATCTCGCCTTGTTAGTCTCGAGAGAGAAAAGGTGTGTCCCTAGGTCTTTGTAAAAGTTGGATGAGATTTTCATACCATATTGTTTTATGTTCACGTCATAGACTTCATGGAAATGAATTCCAATGAAGTTGTACAACTCAGAATGAATAACAAGACCTGAAGATTCAGTAAGTATATTATAAAAATGAATTTCAAGTAAAGTAAAATTTTCTTTGCCATCCTTCCCTGGTTGATCCAATTTCCAGTATGAGTGCTGTTTTTCAAAACGAGTTAACCATCTTGATTACTATTAACTAGGAGATTTCTTGATAAGTCTGATATTAGTTGCAAAACTCCAGCTGCTTCTGGCATAGACTTCTATAAAATTGAGAATTTGCAACGAACTGATCCACTGAAGATGAACTGGAAGATCTAGCTACATCCTTAGGTGGTTGAACTAGATGCATTATATTCTATAGGCTTTTGAACTAATTTCTTGCTAGATATGTTACTGCTTCCTAGAGTTGAATAATCTGGAAACGCAATTTTTTATGCTCAAGTTTGCACTTGTGTGATTAATATCCATACATGAAGTACAATAGTTTCAGCTTTGTTTGTTTGCAATGTAGTCATGGGTCTTGCTGGAATTTCATGCAGGCATTGCTGCGTTCCCAGTTACAGACAGCTAGCGAAGATAATGAGCACAAGGACAGGTGAGAATTTATATTCTGAGAACTTTATTTTGTTGGAAACATTTCTATTGATTCTATTGCTTTAGGACCTTTCTATTCTTGCTCGCTGCTATGGTTAATATAGAATTCTGTCATTGTTTTAAAAATCAAACAATGCTATGCTCTGATTCTTGTTGAAATGCAAGAAAAGGGATCTTGTTGTGGATCTGCTGATATTAAAACAAAATAAAATATATTAGTAAATTTCTTTTCTTTGTTGTTTCCAGGCAATGAGAATCTCGTTTGTGGAAAACCAGGGTTCAAATTAGTTGGCTTGCCATAGCTTGAATTTCAATTTTAATTACTGAGCCTTGGGATAATTCGAACATATGAACATTAGGTCAACTTATGTTAATGATGAGTTTGAGGATTGCTAGTGAGGACAATCAGTAATCTACAGAGATGAAGTAACCATGCTTAGGCAGGAGAATAACTAAGATTTGTTGTTTTTCAACCATTATAGGCAGCTGTTTTCTTCTGGTTTCAGTACATATGGACCAACATGGTTGTTTCAATTGGACATCTTGTCTAATTCTTTTATGCTCCTTTTCAGTGATAACTTGGATACTCGGAGCATGCTTGAGAATTCTTTGAGTGTCAAGGAAAAGATAATATCTGAACTGAACATGGAACTTCACAACATTGAAACTGTCTTATCTGATGAGCGAGAGCAACACATGAATGAGATAAAGAGACTGAATGCTGTTCTCAATGAAAAGGTATACTTTCTTCACCCTAATCTCTATGCCTGTGAAGCACAAATAAGAATTTAGGAAAATTCCTTTTTTCCTTTTTATTTTCAGAGAATAGCGCTCTCCAGTGATCTTTTTGACACATCAGCTGCTACAAATTTCTTAGGCCAAGCATTATTTGTCTTTTGCGCAGTGGGTCTCAATAAGCATTAACTTCTGTAATTATTCACTAAACATGGTTTTCTGCAATCAAGGAGGTATCTTTCCTGATCATCTAATAGGGATAAATCCTTTACTTAGCAACTGTTGTTTGGGATGGTCGTTCCATGTAGCCCAGTTTTTGAGTTTATCAATTTCTAAGTTGATTGGTAAATTTTGGACCCAGAAAATGCTTTTATGTTGTGTTCTGCAGCATGTAGATGATTCTGGCTTCCTTTACGTTTTGTATATTATAACATATACATCAGCACTTTGTTAATTCTGATTCCCTTTATCATTTTTATTTTGTACTGTCAAAACTCATTGATTGGTATACATACAATCAAATATTTGGATCTCAGATATTTGTATGATTGTTTTCTTTTGCTATATCTGTGCATCCTATTTTGCCAAATTTGTTTTTATTTTTTCATTTTTTTCTCTTGCTTACCATGATCATTGCTTTTGGTTTGAAACTTACAGGAAGCTGCCCTTGAGGAGATGAAAAAGGAGCTTCAGGCAAGGCCAACATCAAAGCTGGTTGATGATTTACAGAAAAAGGTCAAAATTTTGCAGGTAACTCAAATTTGCTCTTAGATTTACTGGATGATTTGTCTGTTACAGTGTTTCTTTTCATCATGGATTCTTTATTGGAAGTTCAAGGGGAGAAAAGGCCAACTCTGAAAGAAAACACTCAACTATGAAGCAATAAGTGGAAGTCATATAAAAAAAATTAAAAAAGGCAATAATTGGTTTCTTATCAGATACATTCAAGAAAAGGATGCATATAAACAACCAGGGGGAAAGGATAAAAATTTTGGTTTGGGGTTCTGCATAACCCCTCTCTCCTTTTCTCGCTCACAAATTAATTAATTGTAAATACCATCTTGTGTCTGGCTTCCTTTTATTGCCTCTGTTGTTATTTCTTAGAAGTATTTGATATGTTTCTACCTTTTAGGCTGTCGGGTATAATTCAATTGAGGCTGAGGATTGGGAAACAGCTACTAGTGTGGAAGAGATGAGTAAACTTGAATCGCTACTACTTGACAAGAACCGGAAAATGGAGCATGAACTAACACAATTGAAGGTATGAAGCAATAGATGATTTTCCATGAAATCCCGTTGGCTCTGTATCTTTGACCTGTTTATTGTATGATCTGGATTGTAACCATTGAAGCAAAAGATGTGTTTATAGTAAAGTATACCATATGTTAGAGCAACAACTAATTCAAAATTATTATATTCAGCCACTACTGATGTTATAACTTTTATCTAATTGTGTCTATCTTTTCAGGTCAAGCTTTCTGAAAAGACATCTTTGCTGGAAGCTGCTGAATCCAAGGTGGAAGAATTGACTGCAAAGGTCAATGAACAACAAAGACTGATACAGAAGCTAGAAGATGATATACTGAAGGTTTGTTGGATTTTTCTGATTCAAGCAAACAGTTATTTATGCTTTCTAGGTACATGACATGATGATGTGCTATATTATGTAATCAAGTCTGAGAAGCAGAATCTGATCCTAGTCAAATGGCTTTCAAATTTCTTTCTTTGTTCTTTCTGAAAGCCCAAAACGATTATACATCACCTCATATCCTTTCTTATGTTGGTTTTAATCATCTAAATGCAATTTAGGGTTATAGTTCGAAAGATAGAAAAGGCTCTCTCTTTGAGGACTGGGATCTAGCAGAGTCTGGAGCAACAGAATCATCTGAGGTACATTTCTCTTTTTTTCCCTCTGATTTACGTCCTTACTGTGAATTGTGACTGCTGCAGACACAAGTTGAGATTGAATTGGTTTTTTTTTTTTTTGAGTCGAGTTGATTTGTATTGGGAATCGTAAAGTAAATTATTTGTGAGAGGAGAATTGGGCCCAAAGTGAAAAAGTGGGAGAAAAGTGAGAAAAATTTTGGATTGAATCTGAATCCAAATAATCACATTATTGTCATAGATTTCTCCGTTCTACAGTATAAGTAGTTCAAATTTATGCAGTTTCTGATTTCTTCTACTGTAAACATTTCATACTGGAGCAGATGCTCATTAAGAAAACAAAGAAAAAGAGAAAATAAAATTGAAATCTAAGAAATACGAGAAGAATAACAGTGAAATTTGCTGCCTCTTAACAATTGTTCAACTTGATTCATGAATATGATAATTTCACTTCTGTAATTCTGCAAAAACAGAATGCCGAACAAAGACATATTTCCTCAGATCAAGATCAGAATTCTATGCTTAAGGTGATCTGCAACCAGAGAGATCGTTTCCGGGCCCGTTTGAGGGAGACCGAAGAGGTTAGTCATTCCATTAGATTGAAATATCTTGTTTGCTCCTAACTTCCTTCTACACTTTTATATTTCTCTCTTTTTCTATTCTTGTGAACCTTGTAGTTGCTTTAATTATTTCTTGCATCCATTGTCTGCTTTTCTTAAGAAATTTGACATTGGCAGGAAATAAGACAACTCAAGGAGAAGATAGGGATGCTAAATACTGAAGTTGAGAAAACAAAAGCAGATAATGTCAAACTTTATGGAAAAATTCGCTATGTTCAGGATTATAATTCTGAAAAAGTGATTTCCAGAGGATCTAAGAAGGTGCTTCATTGCAATTCCTTTTTCTATGTTGCATATTATCTGCTCAGTGTATTTTAGCTAAATGTACTTGTGATTCCCAGTATGCTGAAGATCTGGAAAGTGGTTTCGGCTCTGATGTGGAATCCAAGTATAAGAAGATATATGAGGATGATATAAATCCCTTTGCAGCATTCTCAAAGAAGGTGCGTGAGTTTTCTCTTTTCTTTTCTTTATTTATCTACTTGTTTTTATCCATCTTCTTTTTTCGGTTTTGGGTTCAATAGTTCATCTAGAGATTAATTTCAAGTCCTTGTATGTGAGCAATCTATGATAAAGACCTCAGCAAGCTTTAATATGGGTTCTTGTAAGAATTTTTTCTATTTTACGTGCAAATTTATGGCTTAGCAGTCTCAGTTCCTTTGGAAGATTTCTGATTCCAGCATCTTTTTGGTTCTACATTTGAGATTAGGTCGATATTAAAACATTTCCTTAATGAATAAATCCTTCTTCTGTCAGCATTTGAATTGACATTATATTGTTCCAGTTGCTAGTCTACGCAATTTGAGGGTGTTATATTCTCATTTTTGTTTTGTTTTACAAATCATGAATCATGAGCTCACCATAAATTTCAAGTCTTTTCTTTTCCTGTTTTAACCATGAGTAGGAAAGAGATCAGAGATACAAGGAACTGGGTTTAAGAGATAAAATTACTCTCAGCAGTGGACGTTTCCTTCTTGGTAACAAGTATGTTTCCAGGATCCTTGACCTACCATACTTCATCTCATTAAGAAACTCCAAATTTCCTCCTCTTAAAAGCAGGCGTGGTTTGCGGAAAAGGGTGTGTTTAGTGCTGTTAATGTGCTAAAGCGTAATCTGATGTCTTTTTGCAGATATGCTCGAACCTTTGCATTCTTCTATACCATTGGATTGCATGTTCTAGTTTTCACTTGTCTGTACAGGATGTCAGCTCTCAGTCACCTGAGGTAATATTCCCGAGCTCTCTATTTCTATATTTTACCCTTTGGTCAACAGTATCTTCCTCCTGCATCCCAAGGATCGGTTGCTCATTGCATGCTCTTTTATCACAGCAATGGTCCTGAGGAATCAATGCGGGGAGCTAAAACCATCAATCTGCCACACGCTTTGTAGCCTTCTCGGAGACCTTTTCCACCCCTCTTAATTTCCCTTTTGGGATTTTTTCCTTCACATTGTTATCCATACCCAAAAAAGAAGACAGATTGAAATTGTTTATACTCTGTATCTTATCTTATGGTACATTGTAAATAGGAAGACAATGATTTTGTACTCTTCGAAAGATATTCTAGTTTCTAAATGGGCATTGATCTAGTTGACATATCAAACCTATATTGAAATCGAACAATAAAGAAACCAACGTTGAGACATTGTCAGAAGTACTAATTTGGATTGCTTTGGGTATGGGCCAGGCAAAACCGTCCCGATTGCCCTCAACCAGGAATATTGCGATACTAAAAAAGTAACAAAAGACATCGACTAGTAATCAATGCTAGGCTCTATCACTTCCCTGGTCTATTGCGAGAGATAAGAAGCTCTGCTAAAACGATTATAGATTGATGCACACACAAATATATTACGACTAGTAAACTGAAAGCTACAAAAATATGATATGATTTTCTCAAGCAATTTTAAGGCATAATTATCTGTTGTTTAAGATATCATTAGTCATAATTGAAGCAAAGTTAATTAGTAAAAATAAAATGAAGCAAGGTTTTATTAAGCGTACATTCATTTTTTTCCTTTTGCTTTTATGGTAGTGAAGAATTCATCTTAAAAAATAAGAAGCTGCACAATTAATTAACTGATTTATAAATTCAAAAATAAATTAGTTTAGGGGGTGTGTTTTGGTGGGAGTTTATCGTCTAAAAGTATCAAAGTGTTCATGCTTTTTTTTCTTTTTCTTTAACACATGTTGAATGGCTTTAGAGTTATTGATCTAACTGCCGGGACCATTCAATATGTGTTGAATAAAGAGGCGTAGTCCACTGATAAAAGATAAATATAGAAAACTAAAGGCTGCATAGACTCGCAACTGTCTGTCGTTGTGGTCAGTATCCCACGCTGTCACCGTGGAGACCCGGTTCGATCCCCGGCAACGGCGTTTGATATTTTGGTCCTTTATTTTTTAATTTTTTCCCCCTTCGAGCAGAGCATTTAGATGCATTTTCATTTTCAGTCCGCACCGAGTGGTTTCTGAAGCTCTCAACTCCAACTCCAACTCTTTCTCTCTCATAGGATTCTCTCCTTTCTCTCTCCCTGTTCTCTGCTGTGCAAAACTGTGGATTCTACTCCGGCCAGATCTGGTTTCTGGCTTTGGCCAGAGACCATATCATGGCCGGCCACCCTCCCCTTCTGGCTTCTGATTTCTAGCTCCTCTCCTTTGTTTTGGACGGTCAACGTGGATGGCCCCCTGTTCCTCCTTCCCTTTTGGACGGCTTATGGATGTATACATGGTATGTTCAAAGCTTCTGGTTTCCCAATCAACGTCCTCTGCGTCACCACCACCAATTGCCGCGCTATTTCCTCCGCCCCACTCATTCCCATCCTGCACTTGGGTTCCACCGCTTTGTCCACAGCCGCAACCGCAACCAGTTATCATTGCCTGCCTTCCCCTCGCTTGCCACGCCGGCGCCTCCTCCTCTTTCGGTCAACTCTTGAATGCCGACAAGGAGAAGGCTATTTTGGCTGCCTTTTTTATTACTGTCTCTATTTGCTTTTGTTTTATTTTTCGTTATCCCTAATCACTATTTTAACCGCAAATCATATGAGATCTTTTTCAATACAACTTTTATTTACATCTAAGTTACACAGACGAGTTCCTTTGCAGATCTATTTTGTAATTTATTTCTTCTGCATTGAAGAAATCTTTCAACCCGAAATTTATTCGGGTCCTTTTTCGGTTTTCTGTTTATTTTCTAGGCATTTTTTAAAATTATTGGCTTGCCTATGGTTTTTTAAAATGCTGTTTTTTAAGGAAGAGATAGAGACTGAAGTTTGCTTGTCTATGTGTTTTGAAGATGGAGATGCGGTTGAAGCGAAGAAGATCGAAGTGTATTTACTTTTGCTTTTACTTGTAATAGTATTATTGTACTCTCCCCACTTTAGGTTATTAGGGTGTGGGATTCTCTCTGTTACCATAATTTTCGAACTAATGTGTAATTTTATGTGGTGTGTAGTGGGTTATCACGGTCTCAAAATTCTTCTCTTTTGTAATATTGGAGTTGAATTTGTTGATTGTATTTAGTTATAATGATTTACCATTTCACTATAAATGGATAATCTTTTAATTATCAAAAAAAAGATTATGACAAATAAAATAAGATTGCGCGGAAACGAGGAGGTAGCTTTACCTTCATATCTTTTTTATAATTTCTACAATATGAATATAAAACACATTTTCACCTAAAAAGAATGGGAAGGATCATTATTTTTCCTTTATTAATTTATTAAATTGTTTAAATAAATTTCTGACGTTTGTAATTAATAATTGTATCTTTTTAATTTTTATTTTGTTTCAAAATTATAAAAATCATATAAATAAGAACAAATTGGCATTTATTTTTTAAAATTGATTAGCATAGAAATTAAAATGAAAGCACCTATGACCTATCAATGTAATGTGCAAATTAAGAAATATAGAGAGAGAATATTTGAAGTGAGAAGCCTGCGAGCAAATCCCAAGGAGTGCTTTTCCGAGCCAAAGAAAGCGTAACTGAATTACACACAACTCTACGCTTTCAATCCAATTCATATTAAACACAAATTCACGTTTTCAATTGTACTGTCCTCGTTCGACATGAACATAGCAGCTGCAATTTCTAGCGCCGCAGCCGCTTCCTCGGCCTCCGGCCTCCGGTTGCACTCTTTTTCATCATCGTCTTATTTCAAAACCCCAATCCCGTTTAATCACTGGAGGAGACAGAAGAGTTCTATCGCTGCTTCCGTCAAGAAAAAGCCAATGCATAATAATCTTTCTCCTTCAGTATCCGCCATGGTATCCAATTCCTCAATGGCCTCGGTTGCGGAGCCTCAAGCAAATGAACCCAAATTGAAGCCAAAGCCGAATCCCCGGCCCTGGCTTATTGTCGGTCTCGGCAACCCTGGCAAGCGCTACAATGGTACCCGCCATAATGTTCGTTCCGTAATCCCCCAGCTTTCCTTCTATACTTCTGCGTGTGTGTTTGTTCATGAATTTATTGAATTTCTGATTCCTTTTTGATAGGTGGGGTTTGAGATGGTGGATACGATAGCTGAAGCAGAGGGGATATCCATGAGCAGTGTTTCCTTCAAGGCTCTTTTTGGAAGAGGTAAAGTTGGCTGTTTTTCTGCGAGCCCCCCCCCCCCCCCCCTTTCTCTTTCCTTTTTCTTGGGTCCTTCTGTACTTGCGGAGCTGAAAAAGGTTAGTATAACATGGAAGATTGTTATCTGGAAAAGAGCAAAGGTAGGGACTTTATATATTTATGATGGAAAAAGTTTGGTAGGATTTTTCTGAATTTGCTTTTATATTTTTTTGAGAAGTCTCTGAACTATTATTGACTTTATTCGGTAGGTTTCATTGGGGATGTGCCTGTTATGTTAGCTAAACCACAGACTTTCATGAATGCAAGTGGTGAGTCTGTAAGTTCACTCATCTGTGATTGTTTTCAGTTTACAGTATATGTGTCTGTACTGGTCCATTTATTAATTAATTGGCTTATTTTCTTGTTTTCCTTTCATTCTTTGATAGGTTGGAGCAATTGTTTCATATTATAAGATTCCTCTGAACCAAGTCCTTGTGGTAAGTTTTTGCCTTTTAACTAAAGATATATTGTAAATATCCTTTTAATTATGGAGCACTGAGAAGTTTAAAATCTGTGAAACCTGTAGACTTTTGATGATATGGATCTACCTTTCGGGAAGTTGCGCTTGTTGCCAAAGGGGGGACACGGAGGACACAATGGGTATTTATCATTTTATATATTGTGCATATTTGTTGGATGATATAATTCCACTAGAAAGATCATTGCTTGGCTTGTATTTTCGTTTGCCTATCAATGATCCTAAACTGTCTATCGTAATCATGAGAATGTATCCTTAATCAGTACATTTGATTATTCAGTTTTTAGAGTTAGTACACAAATACAGAAATACAGGCACACGCATGGAGAAACATCCATTCAGGCACAAATTGATATCCTTTAAATAAAAGATCTGTCTGGTGGGGTGGAGTGGTATCAACATCTGTAAAGCTGAGATCATTGTTTTTCTTACCATTAGAGAATGACATACTTCTAAGCCTGGTGTGAAAAAGCAATCCAAGTTCTCTGGCACTTATCCATTTGTAGAAGTTGATGCTAAATAAGTTTTTGGAGTGAATTATGTAATTTTGTGTCATGTAGTTGCCAAAATTAGAATTTCTAGAAAGCAAACATCTTGATGTTCAAGTAATTGAGTGTTGTATTTGCATTTGAATCATGTTTTGCTTTTACAAAACAAGCTTATTCTTGTTTTCTATTGCAGGATGAGGAGTATCATTAGTCATCTTAAAGATAACCGGAACTTCCCTCGCCTGCGAATTGGTATTTCTTGTAACCAACCATGTAACCCTTAATGGAAAATTTTCTTTTATATTTTACTTCTTTCACCAATTTGTGAAATGTCTATAGGAATAGGACGTCCTCCTGGAAAAATGGATGCTGTAAACTTTGTTATGCGCCCATTCAACAGAGAAGAACGTGAAGAGGCAAGGGCAATACTTATAGCCTCTTCTAAATTTCATGTAAATTGGCCAGGAACACTGGTCCTAAATGGAAGGGATTCTTGATTTTGATGTTGGGATTTGCTTGTCATCTTTTTTCAGTTGGATTTCGCATTTCAAACTGGCTTGGAAGCAGTTCGAATACTTCTGCATGACGGAATTAATAAAAGCGCTACTTTTGTCAATAGTCCAAAACCATTGGAGTGTTTTGGATGAATGTCTGCTAGTCGTTTAGTTGTGTATGACAAGGCAAGGCAAGCTCGCAAGGGAAGAAGCTATTACAATGATTGATCAGCAGCAACGGTTATGGCCAGAGCCTAATATACAGAGAAATACACACATTAGTGGTCTTAGCTGCTTTTCAATATGAACACGCTATAGAAAATTGTGCAATTCTTTCTCTTTTTTTTTTTTTTTTTGATATGCTCTAGTAGCAATTCTTTTTGTTTTTTCTTTTCATCTGAATGTTGTACTAAATTCATTACGGAAACTATGAATCATATTGATTATCTACATTGTAGTTCTTGCGGTGACAGGCTGACAGCCACATTGCTACTTTGTGTTGCGCCTTGTAGTACATCTGCAGGATGATAAGAGGAAGTGGTCGGATAATGCTTGAATGAGGATGGATTTGCTGATATTGTATTTCAGACATTCCACGGTGTTTGGAAGACGGCTTTTCTAGTTTTCTTCTTCTGATTCCCATTGATGGACCTGACAATTAGGTTTACATGATAACGTGTAAGATTGGAGTAAAAGAAAGAAAAAATGAAAAATGTTTTTGATTAAATTTCAAATAAAGCACGCCCTAAAACTCGTTTTGGAAGCAAGGTGGAAGGAGAAAAGATACAAGATTTCATGTTCTGGAAGTAAATGGAAGGATAAAAGATACAAGAACTTCATAATATAGACTACGAGATCATTTGCCTTAACTCTATGAGAGCTTAATTTCAATGATGGCCATATGTCATCTGTTCTTGAGGACATCGATTATGTGCTTGCTAGAAAAAACATTTTATTGTGAGCATTAGGATATATAAATTACATTTTACAAATTATTTTTCAATAATGTATGTGCGATTGCAACTATTCTTCTCTCTCCTGTTGTAGGTTGATTGGACTTGCGATGCTTCTTATACAAAACAGGATAAGAGTGATCAAAGTTGCAGAATTATTCAGTTATCTGTCCAGGTGAAAGAGAACAACTATCAAGCTACCTTTGGTAGACCACATATACCATTGTATAATTGGGAGAAGCAAAACCAGTATTTAAAGTTTGTAAACTGTATATATACATATGCATACAAGGCTAGATTCGAATGATGAACGAAGATGAGTGATGATTCTGAAATTTGTTTCTACCTAGAAGTGCGTGCTAGACCAGTGGTAAGGAGATGAAGAGGCAAGAGAGGAGGAGGAATTCTTCAGTTGCAGGCAGTTTTTGTCCCACATGGGAGCTGTAGGAGGAAGCGGGGAGAAGGATGGCTATAAAAGAAGAGGCGCTTGCTACGTAGAAACATACTTACCTGGACGGGGTAGATGGGTGACCACGCAGGCCCATGGCCTAGGTTGGTGACCTCCATTGCACTTGGGAGGGTTGCCTGCCTATGGTCTCCCCAAGTGGGAGAGCCAACGTCATAATTTGTGGCAGCGGGGGCCTGCGTTCGCGCGGCCCCTACCAGTTCTAGTCTTTGAAGTTTGTTACTCTTGGAGGCCCAACAGTCTCCTGGAGCTGGATCCTAATTTTACTGAAAATAAGTTCTGGTAACAATAGAAAGTAGTGCCGATAAAGAGAAAAATGAACAATTGCAATCTTTGAAGGAGGACCCCTTTTTAATATAGCTACAAGAAGGAAGGGAGAAATAAAGTTCGAATAATAAGAGTCTTAAAGCAGCAGCAGCAACAACATCAAATAAAGCACTAGGCACAAATTCGTCTTCCTCCAAAAAAAGTGTACAAATTCGTCAATGGAACTTGAGAAAACTCAACTTTTAATACTAAAATGTAATCCTATAGTTGGAGACGCTATACACCCAGGACTGTCAATTGGGCCGGGCTAGCCCAAGCTCGGTTCGACTCGACCCGTTTTTTGAGGGCTGAGTTTTTTCGAATTAAGATTGAGCCGGGCTAGAGTCTGAATTTTTGACCCGTTTGTGAATCGGGCCGAACTCGGGCTTAGCTAAGCTCGGCCCGATCATATATCTAATAATAATTTATAAATATATATTATAATTTCTTGATATAATAGAAAATTTTTGTGTATAATACTATATTAATATCATCATAACTATATAGATTAAAATTTTATGTGTTTTGATATAAATAAATTTGTTTATATTTTACTTTTAAAAAAATTTAGTGTGTAAAGTTTTCACTTCCAACAATTTAAAATTATATTTTAGAAAAGTAGTTTAATATTTTTAATTCTTAGCAGATTTGGCAACAATATGCATGTTATTCAATCATAGAGTCTATTTATGAGATTGTAACTACTTATTGAGCTTATCATAATTCTAAGGATATTAAGTATTAACACAGTAAATGCGTAGGTATGAATATTATTACCTTTACTAACACGAGAAATATAAATCATATGAAAGAAGAAGATAAGATCTTAGCATAGTCTTCCAATTAATTTTTGCACTTGTAATTTAGAATATTTCAAAGTAAATATTTAGTTTTATAAAATAATATATTCTACATATTCACTTTCATAATTAATATATTTAACTAATTTCACAAAATATAATTTTTTTCACTTCTCAACATAAATTTAGAAAGAGAAGATAAAAAATTATCAATTACTTAATGGTTAATACTTATATTATATAACTTATAAGGTGATTAGTAAAGTGATTAGTAAACTTTAGTATTAGCCCAATATCTTTTAAAAAATCAATATATTATTAGGGCACATTAGAAGATTGTTTTTTGTGTATTAATAACTTAATATGCATTCAAAATATTAAACTGCTTACTATACAGCAAACTCAGTGGTGTATGCTGCAAATTTGGTTGATTCTCTATACAGCAAACACAGTGGTAGTGTATTTTAGTGCTTTGGTGCCTAGTTTCATCGTTGAAAATTTACTGATTTCTGGAGTTATAACCTATAGGATCATTTTTCTTCTTTTCCGTTTACTTCATATTGAAGCACGACATACCAGATTATTAAATTTTAATGCATTATATATATCTGTTTAAATATCCATTTGAAGGGTTCTTGATCAATAAATTCTCAGACTCTGATAGTTTGGTGCTCCACTTTTGTTGATTTGTCTTGGTTGGAATTTAATGTGGTTGAGATATTGCTACAATACTTTATTTTGCTATGTTAGTTTGTTTTTGTTGATTTTCAGATAGACGTTTACTTAGTTTCTAGAGATATTGTTTAATAATATATACAAATTAGTTGAAAGTCATTGTTAGACAAGTATTAAGACATTAATTTGTGAAGGCAATCATAATTTATAGTGAGAGGATAATTTATGAGAACAATAAAAAATGAATATGCATATTTCGGGCTCAGCCCGAGCTCGACCCGAGCTCATAAGAAACGAGCTCGGGCTCAACATTTGTGAGCCCGTTCGGACTGAGCCCGAACTCGGGCTCAATATGATGTTACTCGGACTGAGCTCGAACTTAAATCGGCTCGTCTCGTAGAGCCCAATTGACAGGCCTACACCCAGTCGAGTATGATTGCAGATGTCTGGTAAGGAGCAGCAGTGTGTGCTTTTATAAAGAAGTATGTCGCGAGATCAGTTGCCTGCTCTTCATCTCTAAAGCTCTCCACATCAAAACCAACCAATTTATGCTGCATTTTTGGATGGCCCCTGAGCTTGTTCATCTCCGCTGCTATGAGCTGAAATTAGAATGAGAATCAATGAATGCAGACTGCAATCATCTAACTGAAAATATATGTAGATTATTTACGTATATGCAATTTTACACCAAAGATATCATACCTCAACAAGTTCGCCACATGAATGTATCACAAATAGAGTTCCAGGGTACGCTACTGGAAATAATTCATCCATGAGATCGCTGTAGCTCCGTGATGATATGCATATGCGTATGGGATACATGAAATGGCAAAGTGAAGAAAACAAGACGTTCTTCAACTTCTCATGTACAATCATATGCTGCAGAAACATCATTAACTTCAGAAATAACGAGAAGAAAGTGCCCATCAGGTTTCATTTTGTGACAAGGATTTACATTCTCCTTTTGCTTTCTTAAATTATATAACCGTTCCAGTTTGTTAAAATTGATGGTTCACAACAAAAAACAAACGGCAGAATTACTTCAGGAATTGAAGAAGGAGGTGGAGGAAGTTGGAATTTAAGCAGCATATGAACCGCTTATCAGGAAAAGGAAAATGGCTACACATTCTCAAAAAGACCAGAAAAGAGGAGGAAAAATATTTGTTGCTTCTCCTTATTTTGCTTCTATAGAAATGCGAATAAGACGCAAAAAAGGAGTCCTTGTATCACATTATGTTGTGTATTTCTAACAGAAAGGAACAAAGGGCACAAACAAACAACTTGGTAGAAATATGTTCGAGAGAAATTAACAGTACAGTATCCTGGAATTCGAAAGAAATTAACAGTACAGTAACTTTAATTGGTCGCCAATGGATAATCACATTCATTCTTTCTTTTCAATATTTCTTGTTTTATTATTATTATTTTTTATTTTTTGGGTTTATATTTGGATTAACAGAAGAATAAGCAGCAAGCAAGAAAGGAACAAAACATACCAGCAAACAAAAAGATATAGTTGGAAAAGGAAAATGATGTACCTCAGCCTGTTGATAGAGAATCAACTTCAGATCCTCATTGCAACTTAATTTCAAAAGGAAATCCTTCAGTCTAGTGAGCAAATCAACAGTGTTTCCTCGGAGAGAAAATATCAAGTGAACTTTGATTTCACTAGAGGCATTGACAGGGACAAATGGCTCATCACAATTGCAGCATTCAAGTGATTGAAGATTTGGAGTATCAATTTCAGCACCTGACAAGTGACAGCAGTCTCTAAAGATCAACCTCTTAAGCTTTTGGCTTGAAATCATAAAATGCTGCGAACCAAAACATTCATGAAGTTCCAATACTTCAAGTGCCGGGAGTTGTGAGATAAGAGGTTGTGGTGCAAATTCAGCAGACAAACCTCCCACACTTAATTTCAACTCTTTAAGTGCTACACAAGGGCTCAAGTTAATACTTCTTG
This sequence comes from Rauvolfia tetraphylla, assembly GCA_030512225.1. NCBI lineage: Eukaryota > Viridiplantae > Streptophyta > Magnoliopsida > Gentianales > Apocynaceae > Rauvolfia > Rauvolfia tetraphylla. Next base: position 6,211,508 of record JAJQKT010000028.1, on the reverse strand, counting down.
GCCATTTATACTTAGATGACGCAAAGGAGAACTTCTGAAGAGTGGAAGCTTGGATTTCAATATTCTGAACATAGTCGCACAGCAGAATCTCAAAGGACTTCAATTGAGATAAACCTTTAACTAAAAGTGGGTCCAACAAATTAGAAAAAGATATTTTTACATACTCAATCACAGGGCATCCAGAGATAATGTTCTGAAATGAGTATTTGCCAGGGAAACGGCAGTGAGAAAGAGATAGCTTCTGCAGATTGGGAAGCTTAAAATAGATTCCATTCCCAAATGCACAACCGCTTAAGCTCAAGACTTTCAGTGAATTAGCAAGCAGAACAGATTGAGGAATATTATAGTAAGACCTCTGTCTACCTAATAAGCAGTCAACACGAAAAGCGAGTTCCAGAACACTCCTTTTCATAGCTACATCAATCCATTTATTCACATAAAGGGACATCATCTCCATATCAGGGAAATCAATATACAGTTGGAATCTTCGAATACGAAGCTCTTGTTCAAGGCGCCTGTGGATAGACCTTTGCATCACTGACAAGAAATCTTCTTTTTTCCGTTGAATATGCGGATCACCAGAAGGTTGATTTTCCTCTACAACATCGTTGCTATAGAAGATAAAATGAAAAGCAACATAAGAGTAAGTAGACCAAGCGCGATTCCAATTCCTAGACACCACAGAGGCATTGGCAACATCTCTGACAGTAAGAAAAGAGAAGATATGATGAATGAGGGAATCAGGCAGCTCTGAGGTGAAGTCCAACGGTGCAAACTCCAATCTTTCTAATTAACCCCAAAGAAAAAGAAAAATCACTTACTCGATCAAAAAAATAATCGTTTACATAACTGACAAGAAACCGCAAACACAAAGAAATACCTGGTTCCATCAGAATGCAATCGAACTTTATTTTTCATTGAATTGGAAGAGAAAGAAGACTTTAATCTCCTTCGTGCATTAAACTAATCCAAGAATAAACTGACAGGAAGTATGTTATGCATTTCGAAGCTCAATCTTGACTTCGTAAGCTCGAGTGCTGGAGCTTTGATTCATGAGTTGACTTAACAGCAAACGAAATTCGCGATAACATTCATCAGTCTGAAGATCGGAAAAAATCGAATTAATTTTCATTGACAAAATTTTGATTTCTCCGAATCAATTCTCTAGCGAAGAAAAACTCAAAAGAAAAGAAAAGAAAAAAGCACATAAATATAGATTAGTAGCTGAAAAACTCGAAATTGAACGATTCCTGCATGAATTCTACCCCAATTTGTCTAATCCTTGAGAGAAAGAGCTGAATGGAGTTGGGAAAATGAGCGCCGCCGTGGGGACTCGAGATTTACCGGTACTCTGTTTCCTTTTCCGGCGGCAAAATATCTGAGCGCGGGGGAATAATTTGCTTCGCTCTTACTACATTTGAAGACACGATCTGCACGTCTTTTTTATTTGAGGATCAAATCTCAGCCGTTGAATCAGATGGACGATTCAATAATCGTCGTTAAATATATTTTTGAAAAATTAAAAAATTTACGTAATTATTGAATCAGATCGATCAAATATCCAACGACTGATATTTGATGTCTTGCAAAATGGCAGAACCGTAACCGGACTGCATTTGACCGTGAATCGGCCATTACAAAGCTCCGCCGTTTTTGCGATGGATAGCGCATTAAACTAATGCGTCTCAATTTTTCGTGTTCCCAGCACAGAACTTGTTCCAAAGATCAGTTACTACCACGGGTTTCATGTTTGCACATCTTAGGATACCAGAAAACTCATATGGTTAAAAAGACACAATTAACTTGTAATATTTCTCCAAAAAAATTGTAATAAATTTTCCTTTTTCATTGATGTCTTTTCCAATTCATATAACAAAAATATTTTGTTCTCAGAAATATGATATTAACATTATAATTTGATATAATCTGTCTAATTCTAATTTCCTCCAAAAAAAAAAAGGAAAAGATGGAATTGCATGATTGAAGTATGGTAATATTTTATAAGTTTAATAATTGAATTTGAGTACTAGAAAATAGAGAAGGAAGATAAAAAACGAAGACTAATTATCGATTCAATTAGAAGGCAAAATCCAATTGCCAAATTGTCTTTCATGGAAATCATATCAATCAAATTAAAAAGAACCCAAATTGTCAGCAGCTCAGCTGGTTCCTGAGTGGTAGACTGTAAATAAGGAACAAAAAAGCTCAAATTGGGTGAAAAGTGATTTACACGAAAAGGAACTTTTTTTTTTTTTGGCTGAATTGTTTATAGCAAAAGAATTACTTATAGGAAATCCTTATCTAATCGAGGTAGACGATTCAATATCGATATTCATGGGACTACAAGCAATTATTCATTGAATAATTGATTACTATTTTTGGTAAAAGAATAAAACCCTTTCGACCGGTATCATCATTTTCAATTATAGCGTGTTTGATTAGATAACTCATAGACCCCACATTAAACCCATTCCTTTTGTTTTTTTATAAATAAAATATTTTATTTATTAATAAAATATTTAAAATAATTACAAATTATTAAATTTTTACTCTAATACATCATCTGAAGAGAGATGAATTAAAAATTTTGAATAATTTAATAATAAAAAAATTATATAATAATTTAAAAATTATAATAACATAAAATATTTTACATCCTAAAAAATATTCAAGAAAATAAATAGTACTCAAATTAAAAATTAAACCCATTTCTATTCTTACCTCAAAGTTCCATCCAATACATTCTAAGTTTTAGCATCTTTTGAACTTTTTCCCCAATATTTTTTTAACTCTTTAGAACATAATTAGAAATAAAACCATGGAAAAGAGATCACTATTCTTCATCATGAAAATTATGAAGACCAAAGAAGAATTATCTAAATATCAAAGGTCGGAATCTAAAATTTTTCGATTATCATAATTTGTGCTACATAAACCTATTAAACACACATTAACCTACAAATGACACGCACCTATTGACAAGTTATACCATCAAATCACAATACTGTGTCTAAGTATTTGTTTCAAATCACCTTTGCTAGGATCATTTCCATCCACAAAGGGACAGTGGGGTAAATTGGGACGTCCTCTCATTGAGAAAAAAATAAAAAACAAGACTATGTACTATGTGATTGAATAGAGTTTGATTTTAAAATTTTATTTTTTATATTTTAAAAGAGAGAAATTTTTATAAAAAAAAAATAAAATATGAAATGAAAAATTTGTATGGTATATAAAAACTAATGCAATTAGACTAAAACAGAACATATCATTACATCACCTTTATGTAAAATGCATGGATCCCACTAAAAAGGCAAAGTACTCTATGATTTCTGCCTTTTTTTTTGTATCTATTTCATGATAGCCTCCCCACACCTTAGGGCTTAGATTCCTCATCTGACTTTTAAGATTCTTTGTCTAATCATATAATGCAACCTTCTGCTGTGGATTCTCACTCTATAAGATAAGATACCTCAAAGTGGGAAATGTTAATGCATGCATCTTAGAATCCCTTGTCATGTTCTCTTTAATATGCTTTGTAATGTTCTTATCATTGAGTTCATCTTTCTCTATTTGTTTAATTTTTTGAGGGAATTGTTAACAATTTTTCCCTTTTCCTCCTCCATTCTTATCTTCTTGGTCCTTCTCATATTAAACCTAGCAAAAATAACCTATTTTGTGCAATTTCTGCATTAATTTTCAACTATGTGAATTACAACTGAACCCCTTTTATAATCTCTTTAAAATGAAAAATCCTTTTATAGAAATAAATGATTCATATTTAATAAAGCTAGTAATTTACCCCGTGGTAGGACGAGGATATAATTGTCTCTTAAGACTTTTTTCCTCCCATCTTTTCACCTCTTTTGTGAAACACGACTCAGTTTCTCATACCATACCAAGACAAATTGGAAAGCAGTGACCTCATAGTTGGGATCTTTGCCTTTGCTTTTTGGATAACAAGTTACTGTTCCATGTATGATCTCACTTTGTGTTTCACATGCATGCCATGAAAATTATAATTATTTTTGAAAGATCAAATACTTTTTTTTTTCCGCAGTGATCTCAATATTAAATTTTATGTCTCACCACAACTACTACAGTTTGAAATATTTATGATTCACAACTTCCCAACAATACATTGAAAGAAACTTACAATATGGGCCAACCCATTTTAATTGCTGCAGCCTATCAAGTTTCTTCTCTACCCACAATTTTTTTATGGACTTAACCCTATCGAGAATTAAGGTAAAATTAAAAATTTTACCACTAAATTACGTAAATACTAAAACCTATGCTTTTATACTTAATTGAAATCCCTTTTACTAACATTTATTTGGGCTGAAACCAATCGCCCTATTGGCCAGGTCATAACTGACACGAGTCCCCTGCTGTTGAACGTTCCCTATGATAGACAGAGCTGAGGATGTCGGAGCAAAGGCCAAGCAGAACTTACCACTGCTGTCAATGGGTACCAGATAATTCTCCGGCCTCAGCTGTAGTGTTTTGCTGCCGGAAAATTCGAACGCCACCTTCGGCACGGACACTCTGGACAAGGAGGATAAATCATAACAAGTGTCGAATAGCGCGAAGCTACTGGCCCGAGGCAAATTAGTCGTGTATTCGACGAACGTGTCACGGAGAGAGTTGTAAGCCTGCATCTGCAACCGAGTTATTGCAGTTCCTGAATCGACAATAATTCCTCCGCGTCCATTTTCGTCGACTTGGAAAAGCGAAGGAGGAATAGATAATTTCTCTCCTCCGACGCTCATCCCGGTAAGGTCCACGTAGAAGTACACATCAAGTTTCGGATTCTTCACCATGGAAGCGATTACGGAGTCACTTGGTGGAGCCGAGTTGAAGTCAAGAGTCGACGACGACCTGGAGTCACGGTCCACCAGACAGTACGAGAACGACGAAGCCTTCACCTGAGAAGGCAAAGATAAAGAGCCGCCGCCTAGCCCAATTAAGCCTGCTGAGCCCGTAAACAAGCCTTCATTGTCATGGCCGCAGCCGATAGCGACATTATTAACTGTACCCGATCTTCCAAACGTCAGCGTTTCAGTGGCAAAATCTCCGACTGTGTATGACCCATCACCGTATGAGACCTCGTATTGACACCCGCTACTACAGGATTTGACTTCCAGAGCACTGCACTGAGGTGAGCTACACGTCACCGGATGATAAGAAGAAGACGAGGACGGGTCGAAGATCGGGTCTGTTTGATGGTAACAGTCGACGCAAGGTCGGCACTGGAGCCAACTGATGTCGCTGCCTGTGTCGATAACCATGTAGTACTCTTTCGCGGGTTGGCCCACCCCGAACAGACCGAAGTACTCCCCGCTCCCTTGGCTTACACCTGATGTCACCGGGGCCTGCAAAGCCTCCGGTTGGATGATTGTTTCAACCGGTTTGAGGTCGGAGTGAGTGAAGTTGTTAAGGGCCAGCTGGAGCCTGGAGTTGATAGAGTTCACTCGGGATACATCCCGGTTGAGTCGAGAAAGTGTGAGAGCAGAGTAGTTTCTGTGCTGTGGTTTCACAACGGAGACGCGTGGGTGGAGCGAAAGAGTCAACACCGAAGATGGGGTGGGGATGGCGGTGGACTCGGCTTTTTCTTGTTCGACTTCAACAGAAGTAAAGAACACTTCACGAGCTTTATTAATGGAGGCCGAGACATCAAGCACCTGCTGATGAACAGAGTAACAGAAAGAGGTGGTGATGGAGACAGAAAAGAGAATCAGAACGAAGAAGAAAAACTTGAAAGGAGACAGCCTTTGAGTTTGAGCCATGATGAACCTGAAATCAGCTTGTGAGAAGTGATGAGAGAAGCAAGGGATGAGCTTGGCTTTATGTAAAGAGGGGGGAGGAAGGTGGGGAGCGGCGAGGGGGCTCACGTAAGCCTTGTCGATGACGGATACAGATAAACGAAAAGCATTTAAAGCTGGAAAGAAGCCTGAAGCCTGCTAAAAAGTAATTAATCTCTTGACTCCTGAATTCTTCATTTATCATTAACTTTTTCAAGAATCAATAGTTAATATTTGTTTTAACATTTGAATGCGGTCTCCATGCACAGATTAAATCACGTTGGATATCTTCAATCATATTCCAGGTACTTCACAATCTTTTTCACCTTTTTTTTTTTAAAAAAAAAAATTTTACAGCCCTTCTTTTTTCTGGTTCTTGCCCTGTAAAGAAACAGTTCTTTGTCTTCACACTTAAAAAAAAAAATTTACAGCCCTTCTTTTTTCTGGTTCTTGCCCTGTAAAGAAACAGTTCTTTGTCTTCACACAATCTTTAACTTCCCGGGGGCACTATGAGGGAACTGGATTATTTCCTTCTTTATCCTTTTCTTCTTGGGAATATTTTGATGCGTCATTGGGTGGTGGGAGCTTTCTGTATCGCCTGCGCCACAAGAACATGTTTCTTTTTTTAGTATGAGAAAAACATCTTGATTAATGATGCAGGACATCCACAATTCTTTTGTAGTTCTGCTACAAGGCTGGTGGTTAGAGCAATTAAGACACCATGTGTCTTTGAGCTACCTGTTATTGAGGCAATCAAGTTTTAAATTAATGTGGGATTTTAATATAATTTATTTTAAGTTTGGAACTTGCTTAACTGTGTATTGGAGACAAAGTTGAGATCAATATTTGTGAGTTAAACTATGAACTTTTGATAAATAAATTTGATAAATTTTCACATAAAAAAAGATAAATTAATTTGATTTTATATATATATATATAATCATGGAAGGGCTATTATTGAGTCTTGTCTGAATCCTTGTCCTCCAATCACTGTTGAGATGTTGTGGAGATGGACTACTTAGCAGTCAAGAATCCCATTGTTGGGGCCGTTGGAGTGGATGTCATTGCTGTGGAAACCCTCAATTTATCAATTATCATTGACGACATAAGACCAAGGACTTGAATTTGAAATTCTACACAGCAGTAGAAAAATTTTCACCATGAGGAACCTTGTATTTCTAATCCCAACGTTATTAATAATTAAGAATTTATCAAAAAAGAAATAATTCCCACCCTTTAAAAGAGAGAAACAAAAAAATAGAGGAAATTTCTTTGGGAAGTAAAGGAGACCAGCACTATCAATCAAGCAGGATCGACACTTTATTGTAAGACTTGTCATTTATCAATCAAGACAGGTTGAAGATGCCTCTCGAGTTAACAGTTGAAAATGACCCCATGACTATGAGTGTATTTGGATTGGTTTTGAGTTAAATTTTAATGTAATTATATTTTTTAAAAAAATTAGATATAATTTAATTATTTACGATAAAAATAATACACGGTAGAATTATTCAAAAAAAATGAAAATGCCACAAACTAAAATTCCTTTTCTTTTGATTTGAAATCGCTTAAATTTCCTTTTATTCAAGCTTAAGTATTTTTATTATGCTAGTAATTAAAAAAAAAGGAACAATACCCATACCCATACTTCCTTGACTGGACCGCCACCACGTGTATCCAAATATATATATATATATATATATATATATATATATATATATATATATATATATATATATATATATATATGTGTGTGTGTGTGTGTGTGTGTGTGGCAGAATTATTAAGAGATCACATGTAAAATTTTTAAAACTTAAGTTAACTCTAATGATGTTAAATTGAATATTAAAAATTTATTACTTTATTGATCAATGTGCCCATATAAACTCATATAAATAACTAATCATCTTAATTTTGGTAAAAATTCAATTTATATTAACAATACATGAATCTACTTATTACTTTAATATTAATAATATGCAATTAATTATATAATTAATAAATCTTTGAACAATATTAAATAATAGATTTTAAAACTTTTAGATATAACTAATGATCTTGAATTTATTTTAAATCTAATATATAAATAACCAATCACCTTAATTTTAGTTAAATTTAATTTATATTAAAATACATAAATTTACTAATTATTTTAATAATAATAATATCAATTAAATTTATTAATAGATAATCACTAATGCATTATCCACTATAGTAAAGTTATTTAATAAGTTTATGAAATTTATAAATTAATATAAGTAAATAAATACATGAACTTAATAAAATCTCTTTAATTATTTACATTTAATTGAATAACATTAACAAGATGCGTAGTACATATTAATCTTATTATTATTATCATTAATATTGAAAATAAAAATACATGAATTTAATAAAATATCTTTAATTATTTATATTTATTGTTGAATAACATTAATAAGATGCATAGTATATGTTTTCATTTCATTATTATTAGCATTAATATAGAATTCACATATTTTACATTACATATGTATGTTACATATTTTATATATTTTAGCTCTTTAATATATATATATATATATATATATATATATATATATATATATAACTAAACAAAAGAGCTAATGAGTATGCACAAAATAGAATTTAGATTAAATTGAAAAAGTTGAAAATAGAAAATAAATGAAAAAATAGGTAAATGAAAAGACAATGAAATTTGAAGTAGCATTTTTAAATATATACTTATCTAATTTTATTCGTTTAAAGAGTCATTAAATTACAAAAGGGTAGTTGAGAGGTTTTTTCACTAAAACAAAATATCAGAAATTGAAAAGACTTGAATTTGTAATAATTATATTTTAATGGCGAGAATTAATTAAAAAAATATGTATTTTATTTTATAGTTATCGGATTATCTGAAGTCTAAGATGCTATACTATCATTTCCACTCCTTAGCCTATAAAATAATAATGGTAACGATCTTCAGAGACTAAACCTCATTTTGACGTCACCTGAAAATAAAGATGACTCTTCTGCTCTATTATTCACATTCATAGTGGTAAGTTAACTTTTTTATAATTTTATTTCTTACCTCTAAACCTCTGTTACAAAATTATTCTCAATTTTTTAAAGAAAGTTTGCTTAAAAAGTATCTTCTTATTTTTTTATGTATTTAAACATGATTAGATACTAGATTGGGAACAACTATTGGCGCATCGGCTTTAAATAGATAAAAATTATCTTGGAATATCTTCCTCCAGTTTATTTTTTACGTTACAATTTTTATTTGTATTTAGTAGTATTGTCTCATTAATTTTTTTCTTTTTTCTTTGTTTGAAAAAAAATATGTCTTTGATTTTTGTAATTTTATTAAACTTATGTATTTTTAATTCTTTAGATTTTTAATTTTTTATCTATTTTATAATAACATATTATTTAATTTTTTTAAAATTAATATATCTGTTACAATACAAATAAAATAACAAATCACGTGTGCAGGTACACACACTAGTTTCATTTATACTTGTTCGGTGATACAGTAAATGTATATGCCGGGGCATTCCGGTAAAATTTAAGTTAAATCAATCTAGTAGTCCCAACTTATAAGTTATAATTGTTATTAATTTTTGTTCGACGGCTCTACTGCTGCAGGTAAGGTTGTTAAAAAAAATGTGAAACGATGTGAGGCAGACTGATTTAGTATTAAATTTTTTAAATAATTTTTATCAACTCGCTTTATTTATACGTGAACTTGTGAAATATTTTTTATTAAAGCATTTTCCTTTTCATCATTTTTTTATTATCCAAATTAATATTAGATTAATAGAAGAGTAAATTGTGGTAATATTAAAAAATAATATTAAATGTTTGTAAATATGTATAAAGTGACTAATATTTCAAGAAAAATCTCTTTTTCTGGAAGGTTTTTATCTTTGAAAATTTTTTAAAATTATAATTTAGAATGTAGGGTCTATTTATTGGTTTACACGTCAAGAGCTTAAGATAATCAGGAATCACTTTCTAAATACTTACCCCAAGAAAAAAAAAAGAAAAAAAATCCTCAAAATAATTTGTGTAAAATGCCATTTTTCTAGCAGACTGGCCTTTGGGACCTCCGTTGGTTGTTCTTCGTTTAATTCTTTTACATATCGGCTGTTTAGTTAATGGGCTAATTTGAACCAAGCTACTGGGGTAGCCCAATAAATTCTCAACAAGGACGCTGTGTTTGCTTTCGGTTCCAAATCCGAAAACATACGATATGCAATCTGGGTTGCCCCGATTACTTTAAAACCCCAACAATAGCCCTCGTAGAACGCTACAACTGGTGAGTAGACTATTCAATATTTGGAGCGCAAATTCGAAGGAGAAACTCCCAAATCGAACGAAAGCTCGGCAATTGAACACAAGATCATGTATGGAGGCGGTAAGAATCAAAAACTTTCTCTCACACAAACTTTGAAGGATAGAGGCACGCAGATATGGCGACTCACAATGTGATGCTGCTTTTCTGTGCCTGCGTTTGTAGATGAGGTCTCCGCTATAGTTGTCGACTTAGGTTCGCACACATGTAAAGCTGGTTACGCCGGGGAAGATGCTCCCAAAGCTGTATTTCCATCGGTAAGCAAAATTTTAGAGCTTGAACTAGTTCATTATATGCATTTAGCAAGTTTCTTGCTTTCCTGGTATGGCGTTGACAATGTAGCTATAGCTCTGCTGTTTTTGATTGAAGTAGGTTCAATGTTCATAACTTTATGTGGGTTATTGCTTAGGAGGAGAAAGAAAAACTGCATATATGTAATTTCTAATGTTTGTGTGTAATTTTCAGGTCTGGCCCGTGAATATTTGCAATTACTTATGCAAAGTATTCCTCTTCAATATAAATAGAATCTGTTACTATAGTAATTAGGAAAGTTTCTTCCATATAAGGACTGCAGATCCTTGCCAATTAGCCATGAACCGCCATGGCTACTTGTTTTCCGGGAGGGCAAGGGGATTTGGTCAGTGACTGGATTTATTGCATAAGTCAATATAGATTCATTATTGGTCAATAGTACTTTAGAATTTAAAGTTACTTCCCTTGCTGATGTCAGTTCACTAAAGAACTGCAGATTGAAAAGCTAGGTATCATTATATGTATGGTCCAATCCGTGAACCAAATATCTTTGTTTCTCATCCCATAAATTTTGTAATTCGATATCCCGTTTTGGTTAACTTAGAAAACTGGCATATGAGGAAGAGGATAAATGAAGATATCAACATAGGCTGAAATTAGGAAGATCCTCCACTCCCAGAATAGACCACTGGATTTATACAGGGAAATAGTGATACAGATATTTATTTATTGGCAAACAAGTGATAATGTTTCCAGCAGTTATTGATTAAATACTTGCAACCCAGCCAATGGTTTTCAAATTGATCTTGATTTCTTTATAACATTTGATATAGGTTTTATCATAAAATCTGATCTGTCGTACCACTTCTAACAGGAAAATATGCACATTCACTAGCGAAATTTTGTTTTCTTTCTATCTTTTTCCAGCCATTACTCGATTGTTCTATTTGTTACCAGAAATTATATTTGTTTTAGGTGGTTGGATCAATTGATCAAATGGATGTTGATGAGCCTGACAACACAGAGAAGAACTCTGGATCAGTAACAGATTCCAAATCCAAGGGCAAGCGTAAACTGTATGTAGGCTCTCAAGCCTTGGGTTACCGCCGGGATCACATGGAGGTCAGATCATCGGATATATCACTATATTGTTGGTTTCTCAAATTTTTGACATAATACTTGAATAATATTGTGCTTGATTAGGTGCTGTCACCCATCAAAGATGGAATAGTTGCTGACTGGGATATTGTTGAAAGCATATGGGATCATGCCTTCAAGTAACTTTGACCTTCTCTCTGAAGCTGTAGTTCTTAGTTAATTGTTAATTACATAGCCTGCCATCTTTTGTTCTTCCCTTCACTTGGTAGAATTAATATTTGGAATACTAATGAAGATCCTTAATGTACTAGTGCAGTTTTTTTTTTTTTTTTGGCTGATTCGATATGTTGATTAATTTCTCTCTTTATTTTAATTTTTAAGTTGTCAAGTAGATGCTTATCTTTCTTCCTTTCTATTCTTTATACCTACAAACGAGCAGGTGCATGCTCTTTATTTTCTGTTTAAATTAGTTTAAAATCATCTCCCGGATCATTAAAATACTATTGTTGCTTTGTCATTTATAGGGACTGCCTCTTGATTGATCCTAAGGAGCATCCAATGCTACTTGCTGAGCCATGTATTAACACTCAACAACAGAGAGAAAAGTGAGCTGTAAAAGAACCTTCATTTTAATATGTCATTTATCTTTGTCTGCATACATTTTTACAACCTTCATTTTAATATGTCATTTATCTTTGTCTGCATACATTCTCATGTTTATATGCATAATATTTTGCTTAGCTCCCAGTTTAGTGGATATACGTTCCCCTTTGGAGTTGACTGATAAGCTATCTAACAGGGCAGCAGAGATCATGTTTGAGAAATACCAGGTTCCTGCATTATTTTTGGCTAAAAATGCTGTAAGTTGATCTATCCATTTCCAAGTTGTCCCTTCTAGGAGATTAAATGTCATCACAGTCAATGCTACAAATTTTATCAATTTATTTGTTTGTATGATCTAGTTACAGATACTGACTTTGTTTGCCATGATTTTCTTGTGTCAGGTTCTTACGTCTTTTGCATCAGGACGTGCCACTTCTTTAGTTGTTGATAGGTGAGAGCATATTGCTAACAGCTAGTCCTCTTTTCTTTCCCATAAGGTTCCTACACTTGTTTGGATGAAGCTGCATTATCCTCTGGCTATCTTGGGGCAAGCTAAATTTCTTTGTACACTTCACCAGACATTACTTCTGTGTTAATTTTCTTGTTGTTTTATTTCCAAAAAGCATATTGCTTTTCTAGTGCCCTCTAGGTTCTCTTTTTCTTTTTGTCTTTTAAATGCAGTTGCTACCCAAGTTCTGGCACCGAGTCATCTCTAGCTGTAGAATATCTCTCAGAAACTCCACTGCTCCCACTTATGCGATAACCTAGTTGTTTCTACCTTGTACTTTCTTGTCACATTAACAAGTTCTGCTGGTGAAATCTCGCTATTAATTATGGAGGTTAATAACTTGTAATGTCTCAGAAGGGAAATAGTTTCGTGTTTGTACTTTGTCTCTTTTTGCCCCCATGCCATTCTAGGTTTTCTTTGGCTCTTTCAAATTTCAATTTCGAATTTCTTTTGTTCCCGTCTTTTTGTGTTCCCTTTAGTTTAGCATTTCTTCTATTCTCTCTTTTATTATTGTACTTTTAATGCTTATATAGAAACTCACAAATTGGTGCTCTGAACAACTGATTGATTCAGTGGTGGAGGATCAACCACTGTTGCCCCCGTACATGATGGATATGTACTTCAAAAGGTATTCCTTTCACCCTATTTGATTACTAGTTGTCTCTTTGGAGTTTGCTAGGGCCTCTTTTCAATTCCATCTTTGAAAAATGTTGATCTTATCATGATTGGACAATATTGTGTTTGTCAAATTTCTGTCCTGTTCTTTTGCTCTCTTTCGTAACAATAATTGGTGAGCTTCAGTTTAAGTGCTTAGTTAAGGATTCTAAACTAGTAAATTTGAGAATCTTCTTGTGTTATTGCCTATTTACGGTACTACTTCATTCTTCTCTATCTTATTCATTATTGGTGCTGCCGAAAAAGATGAACAGGAGAGAGACAAAGCCACTCAGATGTATGTGCTTGTTTGTTTAGTTGGGTTAGATTTACAGGATGGAGGTTGCTTAAGGGCGATCTTCATTTTGTCAATGAGGAACCTTTTTTTTTTTTTTTTTTGGGGGGGGGGGGTTGTTGGCGAGTGGGGAGAGGCAATGATGGTTGACATTTCTTTTAAGCATCCAAAGACTACTCCTTTATTTATCACCTTTTTCGTTGGTAAATCCTATCTTTTCAGTAACCATGTCAAGTACTTATCAGATGACAGTTCATATAATAAGACTAGTTTTAGGGCTGAGCTTCCATGCTGAAATGTGATCAAATGTGTAGCCATGAGGATAGGACTGAGGTGAATATGAAATATCTTAACAGCTGCTTGTTGATACTAATATGAGACTACGAGAACATATTTCATATTTTCATTCACACATTGCAAAAACATTTCTTTGGAAGATGACAGGCTGCACTATAGAAACTTAATTGGTTGATAATGTGCTCTTTCCCTTCATGCCTGTCTTATTAGTCTTTGTAGTAGTAGTTTGGTAGTGGTCAATGAAAGGTCATATACTTACCCGTGTAGCAGGCTGATGAATACCAAATAGTTATGATCATTTGCACTTTAGTGGCTCGCCATAATTCTTGTAAATCTTTCTTTTCACATAGGCTGTGGCAACATCTCCTATCGGGGGAGAATTCCTTACTGACTGCTTGATGAAAAGTCTGGAGAGTAAAGGCATTGTTACGGTGAGTTAATTTCACTTCTAATAATTTTCACTCTTGGATAATGGATCAATTTGGTGGTATGCCCATTTTATACATTAATTTCCCATTTTATTTCTTCCTGATGACTTTACAGATAAAACCTCGATATGCATTTAAAAGAAAAGAAGTTCGCCCAGGAGAATTTCAGGTGATTTTTGCTCTATGTCATGAATGTTTCTCCACATTGCTATTTTCATCCCGTACTGCTCTCCTGCACCCCCACCAGAAAAAGAAATCATAGAATTTAAATTGTCAAGCTCTACTTCTTCAGATGTCAATGCGCCCTCCCCCCAACACACACACCACCACCCACCCACCTACACAAAAAAAAAAATTCATATTCCTCATCAACTCCTTTTAATGTTGTTTTTCTGTGCCACTCAAAACCCTAGGCAGAAAGTCTTAAGCCATATATTGAAGTGAATGGAGATGAGACTGCTAATCCTCATTATGACTTTCATAGTTATTAAATTCTTTTTTGAGGCAAGAATAACACTGGTCAAAAAGGGTTGCTTCAAGTTAAGTTTCTGACAGTCTGAGGCTAATGCTGTCTCATGTCCTTTATTTTCTCTCTATGCTTGTTAACAATATTTTAATGTGCTCTCAGTACTTCTGCTCCTTTTCTTATTTTTTCTATATCCTATTTGTCGTGCCTCACAGACAGTGGATCTTGATTTTCCCAATACAACTGAAAGTTACAAGCTCTATTGCCAGGTTTGCAACTATGAACTATTTGCTTTTTAAATGAAATATAACCAAGCTACTTATTAGTGCTACTAAATGTTCCTTTCTTGTCACAGAGGGTAATTGCTAGTGATATCAAAGAATGCGTATGTCGAGCTCCAGATACTCCATATGATGGTTTGTCTTCTTATACCCGCAAGATTCTCAAAGCCTTGGTCTAGGAAATCTGAATTTTGTTTTTCAATTTTCTTATCTATTAACTGGAAATACTTTGACCCTTCTTTTTTTAAACTTGTCCACATAATAGAATAGTGAATCAACAATGATTTCGCCAAAGTGCCGCCAGATGTCTTTTCAAGGGAAAAATAATGTGTTACATGCACTAATTCTTTATGTTCTTTATTTCATGCAAAGAAGATTAAAATGTTATTATGTGATCTTCTTTTTTTCAGATAGTTCATACTCAAATATTCCAATGACACCTTATGAGCTTCCTGATGGACAGTGAGTATTCATCTTTACAATATATTGATATCTAGAAGGAAAGGTTTGCAAAAGATGCATATTAAATTTTCATGTCAATCGTATATAACTGAGTAACTAGTCTGATCCTTTTCAACCCCAGTCCTCTACCAACTAATTTTTATTGTCATTTGCTCTTGCCAGCAATAATTAGGGCCAGTTTCACTCTAGCATGTCTACAATGTCCTCCAGTTTGCTCTATGATTTTATTTATTTAATTATATGTATCTGCCCAGGACTATAGAAATTGGAGCTGACAGATTCAAGATTCCGGATATCCTGTTCAACCCATCCTTAGCTCAGGTGGTTATGTTTCTTTGGACGTGTTCCACTTATTTGCAACACATTTTCACAAGCATTATTATGACCCCATCATTTTGAGCAAATTTAAACTGTTTTTCTTTTATTCCCCTGCTATGAATGCTTTTCGGGTTTTCTGTCGAAATTTATTATATCAGGTTCGCTAACAAGAGCATAACTTTGTTTTTATTTTTTGCTTTTAGAGTGGATTTCTATTCTTCTATTTGGGCATTTAACTTATTTAGCAGTTGTAGGAGGAAAAAATTTTTCAAGTTTAATGTCATTACCGGGTGTCTTATGGTTGAGATTTTATCTTATGATGCTAAGCACTCTTTTTCCAAATACCATGTGTGCGCTTTTTCAATTGAGTCATTTGAGATTTGTTTGAAGCATTTTGTTTGCTTTGATTGGCTATTTACCATACTCATTATTTATGTCAGACTATTCCTGGTATGGAGAACTTTGCAGAGGCTGCACCCTCTGTTCGTGGCCTCCCGCAGATGGTGAGTCCTCTGACATTTTCATTTATGCTTGGGCTGGGACTTTATATGCTGCTAATTTTTCTACTTAATCCTTTTCTTTTGGAGTCTTCAGGTTATAGAGAGCATAAACAAGTGTGATGTGGACATCAGGAGAGAACTATACAGCAGTATATTGGTAAATATTTTAACTTTCCAACATGAATATCTAGACTAACTATGCATAATGCATATGGCTCCTTCATTTTTTTCCATTTATTCAGTTTATGCTGCTACTCTACTTTACTTGAATATGGTCCCTTTTGGTCCGGGCTTTTGTAGGAGTAACCGTGGTATGCTGGGTTGCTTCATTACTTTATTTCTTTTCTCCTCCTTATTACTCTTCATATGAAGCCCTTCTCTGCGTACTTGCTTCTCGATTACGGAGTCCTTCAAGCCTTGCACTTCACCATGTTGCATCATGTCGTTTGCTCAGCCTTGATGTTTCCAGTTTTCTGATTTAAATTCTTTTTGATTTTTATCTTTTAAATTTTGCCCATAGAAGTATTAAACCTACCCATACTTTTATTTTATACATTTGAGATATGCACTGCATATCTGAATCACTAATTTGCTCCTTCAATAAAAGTTAAGCAGCTCCTATTTAGCTGTTTGTCAGGTCATGCTTATTGCAAACTTCTTGAATATTCTTCTAAGGACAGTCCTGATCTAATTTTGATTTCAACATCTCATCTGTAGCTTGCTGGTGGTACAGCATCCATGCAGCAGCTTAAAGAACGTCTTGAGAAAGACTTGCTGGAGGTACAATTTTCTCTATGCATACCCAATTTTCATGGTCCAAAGGAGGTTACCCCCCTCCCCCCCCCCTCCCCAAACACCAACAACTTCCTTCCCATGCGGGGCAAGAGAAACCGCATATACCCTTACTGTTGAGGTTCTCTGGTGATTTCCTGAGCTCCCAGCTGCATTACATTAGTGTAACTTTGCTTGTATCTGTTTTTCTGCAGGAATCTCCTCAGGCAGCTAGAGTGAAAGTCCTGGCAAGCGGGAATGCAACAGAAAGGAGATTCAGGTTGAACTGAAAACAGAACTCTTAAATTCCTTCTTCTTCCTGACCTAGAAATTTCTCATTCTTCGTGATGTTGACGAATAAGTTTGTTTATACAGTGTTTGGATCGGTGGAAGTATTTTGGCTTCATTAGGTTCCTTCCAGCAAATGTGGTTTTCAAAATCAGAGTAAGTAGTACCATACTACCATTACAGCTTTCAATTTTTAGTTTTTATCCTTTCCATCTTTTTTCAAGCACCAATTCTTATCTTCTTTCATACTTAGATTCGAAGAGCATGGAGCTGCTTATATTCAAAGAAAATGCCCTTGAAATGCCTAATCATCATGTACATTACCCAGACATTGATGCAATTTAGAATTCCCGTGTTATTTACTGCTAACCAAGACGCTACACATGAGACACTATCCAGATCCTCGAAATACCTCTTCTTCTTCTTCATGGAAGAATGTACTATTATTCATTAGCAATTTTCGTCACTCTTAACTGTATGGTTATTTTGGCTCTGCCTTATTTAGCAGCTGCGGAATTGTATGCTCTAACTTAATGGGTATTTATGTGTTCCCATTTAATTTAGTTTCATTGCCAAGTACTATATTTCCCTTCTCAATCTCCTAAGATGTAAACAGACCATCTTCACCCGCCCCAAAAAAATAAAAAAAATGAAAATGGTGGCATTTATTATTTGAATTACGAGTTGCGATCAAAATTTTTGAATTTGAAAATAACAAGTTTTTCTTATCCAAAAAAGAAAAAACCAAGGTTGTTGTATTTGAGCCTTTTGAAATGCTCATTTTCAATTACGGTCATAGCTACAATACTTTGACTCAAGCACCTGAGTAATTTTTCACGTTCTGTAGTAAGGGTTATCGAATGGTATTCATCATTAAAAAAAAAAGGGTTATCCAATGGAAAAGATCCTCCAAGTTCCAAAACTAAATTCTTGCCACCCCAATATTCATCTTTCGCCTACTCTTTTAGATAGATGATTGACATGCGGGATAGTTGACCATATCATCCTCAACTCCACTCGATGATCAAATTAGATGAAACGATGTCGGTGCTGGTATGATTTTGTTCTCATGAATATTGAGTGTTAATTTTATGTTGAAGTGAAATGACAGTTTTTTGACAATTTTTTGTATTTAAAATTTTTAAAGCATTCAACTATTTTATGTATAATATTTTACAAGTTGTGTAAATTTAACGAATCTAGATATAAATGAATGTAAAAAAAAGCATTACCGGAAACATCAGGAACCAAACCTAACTGTTTTACTTGATTTCACTCGCCTCTTTTACACATTTCATGAAAAAATATATGTCCCAAAAAAAAAGGAAAAATAAAGTAAAATGTTTTAAATTTGTAAATTTTGTGGTGCATCTCACATTTGTTGGGGGCGTAGCTCATATGGTAGAGCGCTCGCTTCGCATGCGAGAGGCAAGGGGTTGGATTCCCCGAGTCTCCACCAGTGAATTTGGTTGATTTTCAGCTTATTTGCTAGTGCTTATTATTTTCTTTTTTCTTTCTTTTTAATGGATTAGAGCTCTAAACAATAGCACCATGTGAAAACTTCTAGTCAGATAAATATGAAACAAAAAAAAAAAAAATCCTTTTGGTGGGTAAAAAGGAGGGTGGGAAAGATAGGGATGGGATTCAAAAATCAATTCTTGCTTAAATGAACTTCTGTTTTTGAGAAAACAATCTTTAGCCACTTTGAACCGGTCACAATTTAGCTTCTAAACATGAAGAAAATGAGAATATTAGTGCGTGTAAATTCATATAGGAAGTTATAGTGAAATGGAAGTTTATACAGCTTGACGGCTGAAATGATCATTTTGCAGCTTGATTTCTCGATATAAACCCTCCTGCATTGGATATCATTCACTCGAACAACCTATAAACTTACCAAGTAAATGAAGGGGAATTTCTCTACAGTAAACAGGTACCATTACTTATTAAACCACCTTTGTTTTTTTTTTCCATTTTTTTGGGTTGGGGGGGGGGTGGTGGTGGTGGGAGGAGGAATAGCTCCTTGCCCCGTTATAGGGAAAGAAATGTTCCTTAAGATCGTAAGCATAGCTCATCAGAACCAACATTTCATACCCAAGAAATGATAAGATTATTTATATACACGGCATGTAACTACAGAGTAGTTGCAGAAGATATTCATCAATATGGTTCCATCATTGGTCGCAGGTATTATATTCAAGGCTAAAATGGCTGTTTCTTTAACTATGCAAATGTACAATGTCCTAGTACATTAGATGAAGATATGATCAGGCTGGAAAATCGGGTCTGTTCAACAACTTCCACTGGCAGGTTCAATCGAGCTTAGAAGACCATTGCCTCTTAGCTGCATGCAATGTTCTTCTGCATCCGCTTGAGCACAGATGATCACCACTGACAGACCATTATAATGTGCCTCTTGCATAATATTTACGGCATTGTCTAGCGTCATCCCAGGTATAACTTTCATAAGCACTTGTACAACATATTCTCTCCTATTGTAGTTGTCATTGTGTAGAAGTACTCGATAACGTGGGGACGTTTTCTTTGATTTCCTGGAAAACGAAGATGAGTAAAGTTTCATATAACAGGATTGTATCAGTGACACAGTATCTTAATTTCATTTGTAAAGATATTTAAAGTTCAGTGAGAAGTCAAAGAAGAGAAATCAAATGGACTGATTTTTGCCCAACTTCATGTTTGCGCTTTTCATTGGTCTATTTCATGCAGTGTGTTTGTCTTTTTCTTCTGGGGTGGGGCGGGGGACTGTGTTTTCCCCTTGCATCAAACCCCTAGTACTCCACTCACCACTTTCAAGCATGGCCATCCTACTGATCCGTTCTCACCATTGCCCAAAATTACAGGAACCAAACTCCTATCCAGAAACCAGCAACCGATACAGCAGGCAATGGCCAGCAAGGCATGCCCTAAGTCTGTATTCTATTCTAAGTAGTCAACCAAAGATATTCAGACCTCTTGATAGTTTTTACATCACCAATTTCTAATGTTTCCTTGGCTTCCAACTCCAAAAGTCTTATCTGCTTTTTATGCTGAGGTGACAAGATCGAAATTAGGTCTTCAACAGACTTTCAGAGAAAATGGCCAAAAAAGGGAGAGGGAAGAGTACTAAAAGGAAAAAACATAAATATACTTACCATTAAAAGGCTATTTGGAAAACAAGATCTATGCTGCAAAGCAATAAGATTTGTTAGGGCCAGGAAACCTAATAAGCAAGTTCCATCCAGCACAAAGGCTCAGAAGACCATTTAATCATCTGTTTTCTTCTTTATCCCTAAACTATTCCCCAATGAAAAGGCATGTCCTTTGCCAGCTTATATACAGTCTTTTAACATTAACTACTTTAAGGCCCCTCTGTAGAATATGTGAACAAAATGCAAAAGAGCTACAACAGGAACTAAAAACTAGCAGGTGCTATGGTTGGTTGTTTCTCTTTCAGCCACCTTTATTGTTTTTGTTCTATTCTGAAAAAAGGGAATAACCGGTCTCCTCTCCCCCACCCTGGGGGTCGGCCCAGGAAAAAAGGAAAGAAGAGTGTTCAAACCGATTGTTCTGTTTCTCTAGAACTTGAAACCTATTGAAACTTTTAAGTTTTCTGGGTCATATTTCTCATAGCACGAGTAAAATGCAGCATATTTGAAACATCATGCCCTCCATCTGTTAAGGAAATACCAGATCTAAGTATCTGTCAGCAATGTGATGTGCACCACATAGCAACAGTGGAAAGACAAATAGGAAAAGAGCTCCAATATGGAACGGAACATCCTCTCTAAGAAAGTCCACTTCATTCTTAAAGTTCGTGGAGTTATTCTTTCAGGATAATCCTCCATATGTTACTGGCTAGCTGCTGGGAATTTTTATACATATTTATTAACTTTTTCATCTTTTCCAAGGCAAAGAAGAAGAAAATCCATAATAAAATGTCAAAAAGGACGTATCATGCCTTTGGATCCTTCCTTGGGAAGGAAGAAAAAGGATGGGGGAGAGAGCAACAACAGTCATTGGAGTATGCAGACTTAGCAAAGTAGTAAAAAAACCTGGAATTTCATCTTCCATACCTGAGATCAAATTCAGATTCACGGCCCGGAGTTGTTTTCTCTATGACAGGCTTTTCCAAGAGTCCACCGCCTTTCCCAAGTCCAGCAATCGGCATTGCCGTAAAATTGCTCCTGCTGGTCCATTGTTTATGAAGAGCATACTTATCTCCTGTGACATAGATTAGTAAATAATATTAATATACAAACCCGTTAGAAGTGTTAATATAAGGAATATCTATGGATCCTTGGAAGTTAGGAGGGGGAAACAAAACTAAAAATAATTATCCAGAGATGAGACAATAAAAAGGAAAGAATTTAAGAAGCCGTGTCTTCCCATACGAGCAAACATGGCACCTAAACGCCGAAAGGAGTAGAAAATTCTACCGCACCGAGTGACGATTGCAGAAAATTTGTTCATTAGTTAACCAACCATCATACAGAAGAACTAGTAAACTCGCTTACGCTTCATGGGTTCTTTCTTTTTCATTTATAGGCAACTTCCATAGCATTGCCCTTAAAGTGCATAGGCTAAGGAACATAGCAGAATGAATCTCTTCTTGCACACTATTACATGTTAGAGAAAACAGAAGGAAAAAAAAAAGGCGCAAAATAAAACAGACGGAGAACATTAAAGACTACTATCCAAAGCTGTCTAAAGCACACTACTTTTTCCCTTTACATGTAAAAAAGAGCATAGATTTCCATTCATTTTGAAGCTCCTAGCTTATACAGCTGACTTTGCTCCATTGTATTTTGCCTCTCGTAATCCAACTTAACATTCCAGGCGCCCCTTAACCCAAGAAAGAAACTCAGAGCCAGACATATAAGAATCAGAGTCGCAAGAAATTACAGCCAAAAGATTTCAACTAAATCTTCAAGTCTTGGGCTCTTCAAATAATTCACCATCTGCAAAAATATAATTGCCATAGATTTTGGTGACAAAAATTGGAGACAGAAAGCAAGAAGTGGGATAAATATACCGGGCTTCGATTGGAGAAAGGGGTTGGCAGAAAGAGCAACCCGACTGCAGATGGCCGTCTCCATTGGCCTCTTTCTCTCTCGTTCTCGTCTCACCACGCACGCGCGCGCGCACTCACACACCACAGGAAAAATGGGAAGGAAAATTTCTTCTTTCTCCTTCAGACGGAACAGGTGGCTCTTGTTCTTTGTGCGCCATTCTCTGATTTTCCTTCTTCCTGCTAATTACGATGTCGTTGACAGGATCCTTTCCACTTCGGTTTTCAGACGACGTCGTATACCAGTAGTAATCCAAAAATTGAATCACTTGTTTCCGAATTTTCTGGGGTATTGAAAAATTTTCGTTCTTAAATAAAAAAAAGGTTTATTTATTTTATTTTTTTAAAGAAGGAAAGTTTAGTTCACGTACTTTATCACATGAATATGTTTCATTTTTCCTTTCGAATCACATGAGCATGTTTCAATTGTTTATTTTTTAATATGAATAATTAATTTTTTTTATGTAACAGTGAGTAATTTATTTATACTTTGTGAAATTTAAGGATCGATGTATTTAGATAAATTATGAAAGAAAAATACATATAGATCAACTAAATGATCTATTTTATTTTAATTTTACTAGCTGAAATTTTTTTAAAAATGCATTTAGATTGCAAAAGCAATTAAGTAAGAAATAAAAATTTATAATAATAAAATTATGAAAATTGTATTTGAATTATATTTTATTTTAAAATTTAATGTAAAATTATTATTTTAATTTTATATTTTTTTATAAATAATTTATTTTTATAAAATTTAAGATAAAAATTTGAAATCAAAACTTTATAATCCCATTCAAAAATAATATACACAGATATGCAACAATATAGTAGTTGTAAGAACAAAAGTATTCAAAATGAGAGGATTTCATTTTAATTTATGTGTTCTTTAATATGTAAAAAATAAATAAATAAATAATAAAAAAGTATATATGTACCTTATTTTTTGTTTTGAATTTTCTTCTATGTGTATGAATAGATAATAATTTCGTTTGCCTTAAAAAAAATATAATAATTTCTTTAGCTTTTCCTTGAAGTTATTTGTGAATCAGAAAGATTTGGAAATTTTATCGATAAATCCGGAAACGGTGCCGTATCCGCCCACCTTATCGTTAACTCCTAACTAACCGTGGCGCCTAAATCTGTTCTTCAGTTCACGGCGTCCTCCCAACCCCATCCTTCTCCAACTGCAATGGGCTGCTGTTTCAGAGCAGCCACATCTTCCCCGTTCCCTTATGCTCCACCGCGGCCCATCGCCATCTCCGGCGCCACCGATGCCGCCACTTTTACCAAATCGAGAATCATTCTATGCTGCATCAATGGCCAAACTGACTCCACCTCAACCCAACCCCGCTCTTACAGCCGTAAATGGTACAACCCCCAAAGCAAACGGTCCTTTCCCGCCTCTGACCTTACCCGCCACTGGGTCACCGCCGATTCGGATACTCCTCTTCACTCTCAAGGTTACTTAGCTTTCCTGCATCTAGTACTAATGTGAGTCTGTAAAGTTCTTCAAACTGCTTTCGTAAGGCTGATTCAAACGATGGATGCTTTTTCACGCTGCAGACAGATTCACGGTTGTTTCTTATAATATATTGGGAGATAGGAATGCTTTTAAGCATAGAGATTTGTACAGAAATGTGCCATTAATTTACTTGAAATGGGAGCATCGAAAAAGGGCCATATGCCAAGAACTCATCGGATGTCATCCTGATGTTATCTGTTTACAAGTACGTTCCCTTGGAAATATTTCATGCTAAAGAGAAAATCTTGGACTAATGTTATGTGTCTTCTGAGCAAATACGATACTCAATACTAGTTGTTGTGATATAGGAGGTCGACAAGTATCATGATCTTATGATGATCATGGAGAAGGCTGGATATCTTGGTTCATACAAAGTGAGAATCTACGTCCGATTTTGACTAGGATTTTTATATATTTTTGTTTTTCAATCTTTTTGGTTTTGATTTTTGAAGTTCAAGCTGCTTTCAACTCCTCTTTGATTTTCTGGATTCATGTTAGAGGCGAACCGGAGATTCTGCGGATGGTTGTGCAGTATTTTGGAGAGCAGATAAGTAAGGATTTTGCTGCTTTTACTTGAGCTTTTATTTTTGCTGCTAGACTGCTACTACTTGTATTATGGTTTTACTTGATGGGTTCCAAGTTTGAAGGTATTCTTTCTTTGACAGGTTCCATTTATTAGAGGAGGAGAGCATTGAATTTAGGCAACTTGGTCTCCGCGATAATGTTGCTCAACTCTCTGTGTTTGAGGTAGAAATTAACAAACATCCGAATACTTGGTACTTTTTATTTTTTTGGTTGTGTTGAGTAATGATATGAATTTGGTGGTCAGTGGTTTGATTTCTTGTGATCAATATCTGGGAGAGACATCTAAGAAATAGTATGCTTTTGCATAAGCTAGCCATCTAGATTTTGAGTTGTCTTTCTCTGGGTTTAGATAATGCGTATTCTCATTGTCCATGCTCCCCTTCCTTGCTAAATAGAATTGTCTGTGCTCTTCATTTGACAAACAACATGAACATCTTAATTTTTCTGGTGCAGGAAGATGTGTAAAGGTGCTTCAAAAAGAATAATCATAGGAAACATTCATGTGCTTTACAATCCAAGGAGAGGGGATGTTAAACTTGGTCAAGTAAGTCTTTATTTTCTAAGAGATCGGGATTTGAGATTGACATGTTCTTCTATATGTAAGATTTGTATGCTTATTTCTGTTCTTTACCTAGCTTATGGCTTGAATATCAAAAAGAAAACATTCTGTCATTCACAAAATTGATGTTTCTGCGTCATCATGACAAATGAAGTACATTTGGTCAATTCTGTTTCTGAGATTTTATAGTAACGTTTCCCATATAAGAAGAAAACAACTGGAGGCTTCTCTGAATTCTCAGACTTATTAAGCATTTCCACCAGGATGAAAATGAGGATGCTTTCTTCATTACTCAACTTTCTAGCTATTTATGAAGCAACTCCTTTTATATGAATTGTTGTAATAGATCTGATTAGTTTGATAAGTAGGGAATACTAGTATTTCATATTTAGTTCTAAGTTTTCCAAGTCATGTAGGCTTTTCAATGTCAAGATTTGCTATTAAGTTTGCATATGGATATACAAGGTTGGAAAATTTATTATGTATTTTCATGTGCCTCAAGTACCGAGATGATGGACAATTCTTTCTAGGAACAATTTGGGGATGTCCTTATATTTCAAGTAAACTTAATTCTGAAGAAGAAGTAACAAACTTTCTATTTTGCAAAATAAGTTAATCTATATTGTGTGGAAATACTAATAGGTATTTGCTTGGTCAATGCATAGGTTTGTCCTCCCTAATTCAAATAATAATAATAATAATAAAATCCTTCATCTGGTGGAGGAAAATATTTGGTCAAGCTTAACTTTACGGACTGCAAATAAGGTGCATAGATGGCTTTTCTGAATTTTTGTGTTCCTCAGATTCGTTTTCTTGCATCAAGGGCACATCTTCTGTCAAAAAAATGGGGTAATGCACCTGTCGTGCTTGCCGGAGATTATAATAGCACCCCCCAGGTAAGCAAGTCCAGAGCCTTTTTACAACTTTAGACTATACTGATTCATAATTTTGAATTTTACCTCTTGGCAGAGTGCAATATACAAGTTTCTATCTACATCTGAGGTAAGAGAATTTTATAATTTCCAATTTTAGGACTTAGATACAGCACCAACTGCTAACAGGTCACAGAAACTGCATGTTAATGGTATGTGTTATGTGTTTCATTTTGCAGTTAAATGTGATGTTACATGACAGAAGAGAGTTGTCTGGTCAGAAAAAATGCCATCCCACCCAAGCTCTTGGTCTTAGAAGAGAAAATGGTTCACTCTTTGTTTTGATGGATAGGTACATAGATTTATTTCTTCCTACCATAATTAGATACTCATAATTAGCACACGTTGTTCTTTACCTTTTTTCTTTTGCAAGAAGTGAGCCTGAGTTGGCTGCTAATAAATAATTTCAGATTCTTCAGACAAGGTTGGACCAGCGAAGAGGTTAAAACTGCAACTGGCAGCACTAGTTGCAGTACAGTTGAACACCCATTGAAGCTTAATAGCTCCTATGCCACCGCAAAGGTGTGAGATTTAGTTCCATTATGAGTTCTTTCTTTAATTACCTGCCAATCTTTTCTAGGTTAAGATCATGTTTGAGGGTAATTGTGGTTTGGATATTCTTAGGGTTCTACAAGAACACGAGACTGTACTGGTGAGCCTTTGGCCACTTCATACCACTCAAAATTTCTTGGGACAGTTGACTATTTGTGGTGGGTAGAATTAAAACTCAGTGCATCAAGATATTGAGATTTTTCTTGCAAGCAATATATATAGCTAAGCAAGCCTGTTTTGCTTTCTGCAGGTACTCTGATGGTCTTCTGCCTACAAAAGTTCTGGATACTTTACCAGTATATGTCCTCAGGAAGACTGGTGGCCTTCCATGCGAGGTAGGAGAACCTTTTTGTTGTCCAATTCCATTCCAGTTGAAATACAAATTAAGCTTTAGTAACAGATACATTTTGGTAAGCACGAGTATTTCCTAGTATTGCCAAAACAAATTCTTAACCAACACCCATAGAGAAATTTTTTTTAAAAAAAATCTGCAGTTAAACAAATATCTAATTTATCAGTGGATTTGATCACCATCTCTATCAAGTTCTTAGATGGCTAAATATCAAGGGTATAAGTTAAAATATATCATTGAGAATATTTGTACATTATATATTCTAGTAGATAGGTTTTAGAGACTTTCTTAGCAATTTATTTTATATTCTGTTACAATCAAGTTTCTCGAACTCTCTCATTTTCACAAGTATGCACCATAACATTCTTTGACTTTCATTGATTCATCTTTCCAATTAGTGAAGTTATATCGATTATTCATCCTCCATTCATAAGATATCCAGTTTTCTTTCACAGTAAAGAATTTGACGTGTTGCTGCATCTGCTTTACAGGATGCAACACCATTGAATTGGATTGCTGAATCCTATTATAACTTTTTCACTTTATCATGTTTCAAGCCTTATCTTGAAACATGATTTTAGGATTTGATTGGACATCCAAATTTTAACAACATTCAACCCTTCACGATGAGGGAGAGTTATGATATTGTCTTAGAAACTAGCCTAAAACACCTTTTACTTCGTCTAAAGCATTGTAAGTTGTGAATTTTGAATATATTGGTAGCTAACCATTCATTTTATTTTGCAGAAGTTGGGCAGTGATCACTTGGCTTTGGTTTCTGAATTTGCTTTCTGGGACATTGATGACGAGAACAAGAGCAGCACTTCTGTGCCATTTTAAACATTTTGGCATGTAGCCGAACTCACTGGTGGTAGGCAATCATAAGCTATTCATATGTGTACTGAAAGGAGTGGTGAAAAGTTTACCTAATAGATGCAAAAGAAAGAAAAGAGAACAATGATCTGAACGCAGAGATATGCTGCAATTAGATTCAAAGTTGGTGGTTAAAGTTGATTTCTCTGGAATGCTTCTCTCAAACTGGAAAACAGTTTGTATTTCAGATCAACAATTATTGAGGATTGATATTTTGCTATTCGAGTGTTTCCTTTTCCATTACTTTATTTGTTGGTAGCCAATTAATCTCATATTTTAAACAAAATGCTGCCTCATATTGCTCTCTAGACAAATCACGAGACTGGCAGATAATGCTACTCTAGAAGATTGTTCTCTTCCACAACTCTCCAGAAATGGGAGCCGGTTTCATTTGGGGTGGTTTTGGAAAATTCTAATGGAAAAAAATGATGTACGTTGTTTACTAGAGAAGTAAAATTGCATATAATGCAAATCCATAATGTAGTATTGCCACACAATATGGAATTTCGAAGTTGATTTAGTTGGACTTGCCCTCCATACCATGATCCTAGGGCCAACCCTTTTAATAAATAACGGTCAGGTGGAATTAAAATAATTGCTCAATTAGAAAAGTATCTTTTACTTGCTAAGTAAACATTGATTTTTATTTTTTCTACACATTCTCCTCATCTTAATAGTACAAGATTTCATGAAAAATATTTAATATCGAGTTAAAATTAAATATTTAATTTAAATTTTTTTTTATCAAACCTCAATCTAAAGCAAGTTTCGTAAATAAATAAGTAGTAATTAATTATTTAATTTTAAAATATATATTTTATTATAATGAACGTTAATTTTTATTTTTTCTACACATTTTTCTCTTCTTTATAGTACAAGATTTTATTAAAAAGATTTAAAACTTGATACAAATTTTTTATTTTAAGGTCTACTTTTCTTAATACAATTAATCTACTTTTGTAAAATTAGATAATCACTTTAAAAGGAATGAAAATTTTTTAATTTTTTGTATCGAGTTAAAATTAAATATTTAATTTTAAATTTTTTTTATCAAACCTTAATCTAAAGCAAGTTTTGTAAGTAAATAAATCATAATTAATTATTTAATTTTAAAATACATATTTTATTACCAATCTTGAAATTACCATTTAATCTTAAAATGTGTATTTTATTACCAATCTTGATATAATTTTAAAATATGTACGTTATTACCAATCAAGATTGAGCTAAAATTTTAGCCTTTTTTAAGTGATACAGATATATAATAAGACAGATCACCC
This sequence comes from Rauvolfia tetraphylla, assembly GCA_030512225.1. Taxonomy (NCBI): domain Eukaryota; kingdom Viridiplantae; phylum Streptophyta; class Magnoliopsida; order Gentianales; family Apocynaceae; genus Rauvolfia; species Rauvolfia tetraphylla. The sequence goes on along the minus strand of JAJQKT010000028.1, from coordinate 6,182,415 downwards.
GGTAAAAATTACTTCTAACAGATAACATGATTATGCTGATGGATTCACTATTGTAACGGAGATTCACCGGATGCCAGGGCGAGGGACGAAGAAGACGTAAATCACGTGGGATTTCCATTTCTGTACGTTATGTGGGCAACGAAGACAGCGATATCCACAGGGAGGTTATGACTGATTGCCACCTCACCGGATACAGACGTTGACAAGAACCTGCCGAAGAGCGAACCATCCATCATTTGCCACATAAGAATCTCTGATTCTACATAACAAAGAAAAAACAGTAAAAAAATCCAACAACCGACTTCCTCGGCGGGACAAGACAAAGAATCGGCGTTGCTTCCCCGCGCAGCCTCCTAACTCATCGGGCACGTATCATTTCGCTCCCTCATTGTCGCTGCTGCAAAATTTTCTGAAAAGAAGGAAAAACGAGCACAATCATATAAAATTTATCTTTTTGGGGGGAATTTTGCAATTTTTCACAATCTATGAAGGCTATCTAGTCGAATCTAATCCAATTTGATTCATAGTTGGACGGTTATAGATATAGGCGAAAGCGATGCCGGTGCAACGTCTCGTTGACAACGCCCTAGCTGTCACCAAAGAGTGAGTTTTTCATTTCTCTTTCTTTAGTGTGATTGTTGTGTAATCTGGAGCTTTATTTTCCAGAGCGTGAATGTAATTCATTGCGTCTTTCTGGCTGTTCTATTATTTTGATGTTGTTGATTCTGTTAGCTGGGGATGAAGTCGTGAAATGATCGTTTTTCCTTCTTAATCATGATCAAATAAGGTTCATTTTGACTGTCTGCTGTCTTATTACATTCATCAGACGCATGTGAGCTTTGCTATGTAGAAGAAAATGTTCACAAGGACCTAATTAGTAGCTCCGTGCATTCCATGAAATGCCTGCGCATGTCTTTGATGCTACAGTTATCTAAAGATTCGTAGCCTGTCGAATTGGGGTTAAAGATCGTGATTTTAGAACTAGTTGCTGTTTCTGAATATTTGTATGGTAGTTAGCTTTTGATTACTTGCATGGGACAATGTGCATAAAGTGAGGAGTTTTAAAGCTAATTTATTTGGTCCAGTTGTTTTTGCATTGCCAACTTTCTATTGTTTTTATCTCTTTTGTTAAATTTGTTTTATAACTATAAAAGGACAAATCTTTTGAAGGATGGAGAGGAAGAATGAGATGGAGAGCTTTCCATTATTTTCCTTCACAGATTGAAAGGGAAGAGTTCGTTGGAAAGTTATAGTGATACATATCTTTTCACTACTCTGCTGGGATGAGTTTGGACAATGATAAAGTATTTCCTCATGGTTTATTATACATTCGTGTTTCTCCTTTTTGGTCTTTGATATGTGAAGTTAATTTCATCTGGCTTCAACATTGATGGATGCATTCTTGTGTCAATTTTTCATCATTTACATGTTTGTTTGTGCCATATCTGCTCAGGTCTGTGAAGACTTTCACTTATGAGTCTCTGAACAATATTGTGAGGCTGATTAATGGAATATCAGCACTTCTGTTGGCTATATTGCCAGGGAAGGCTTCTATTCTCGAAGGAATTCATGGTTGGGAGCTCAGGCCAACTTTTCGTGGGCCTAAGCTCCCACGCTGGATGGAGAGGTGAGTTTGATCCTTGCATTATTATACTTCAAATGGCTTTCCATTGATATATTGAGAATCTGAATCCAAAATTAAGATATTGCTTTTCTTTAGGATTGGATCATTAGTTGTTATAATTTGGACTCCTTTCTAAGATATTCCAAAGAATTAGTAACAACATAGTGCCCAGACCCATTTCTGGAGAGTCTCAGTTCTTTAGTAAGGAAATGAAAGAGAAAAGATTGTGCTCATGCATTGAGAAAATTTATTTTACCACCTGAGATAAAAAATTAACTTTATTTTTTTTCTCCCTGCAATTGCCTCTTTTGCCACTGATGTACTTTTCTCCAGTGGCATCACCAGAATAAATGAGAGTATATGTTGTTTACATGGTTGGCAATTATTTAGATGCGGAGATGTAGTATTGCTGTTTGCCAGAACTCGTTGATGGAATTTTCCTGTCAGACATTGAGTTCTTAACTCCACTGTTGTCTTCAATGAGGCTACTTGCGTTGGAAATAAAGTATCACAGTAACAGTTACAACATTTCTTTTATAAATTCATTCATGCTTATCTATTGACCTTTAGTTGGATGTACTGATATATAATTCTATAACTAAAGTTTCATGTTACTTTAACTTTTCTACTGGCATACTTGTTCTGAGATTTTTAAAAATTGTCTATTACTATCCATTCACTAAATATTAGGATCTATAGATAGACTAGTGATCCGTAAGGACTAGATTTTTTTTCCTCCTATTCTTTTTATTGTGTGTGGTTGTTTTGGAATATATGTTTTCGCTTATGTTGTTTTTAGTTGTATATGTTCAATTTTTAAAATTCAAAACAGAGAGGATTACATGCTGGGCCTGTGCCATCTTTTTTCCTTAATTTTCTTTATCATTTTTGGATGGATTGTGTTTTTTTTTTTGTGCTTTGGAATGTGATGCTGAAATTGAAAGATCTTTCCTTTTGGATGTTTATAGATTTTAATGTTTCTGACTGGCTTTCTATTGATTATCGCAGTGGTGCGTCATCTTTTAACCAGTTTATCCATGATCTTTCTATTGATTCTGATACATCTTCAAGCGTAGATTATTCTTCTGATGAAGATGATAGCGATGAAAATGTTCCTGGATCTCCTTTGTCACATTGCTCCCGCTTTTCTAGAGCAAGCAGTTTTATCAAGCATGAAAGGCATTGGATATATTGGATCGGATACATGCTTTCATGGATCCTGCTTCCTCTGAAATTTCTGTTGGGGATACCATTTTTCTTCTATAATTTGTATGCTCATCAGAGTTCCAATACAGCCAGCATCCCTGGAAGTTCTCAACATTCTTATTTGGATTCACCCAGAAGATTGCAGACTCTCAAGGACCATGTTATTCAACGTGCCACAGACCGCAGACGTGGTGTTGTTGAGGTCTGTCCCTGTTAGCCTTGCCATTTATGTTTTAATATTTGTGTCTTAATAGCAAGACTTTATTGTTCTGTACATCTACAATCTCTATCTCCACGTTGGCAGGGAATTTTTTCATTATCATTGTAAAAGTCAGTATCTCCTCACATTTTCTCTGAGTTGATTATTGCAATTCTCATCAAGCACATTTTTTTTTTTTTTGGTCCTTAAAAATCTCTCTAATGGTCTCCAGTAATTTTGTATGGTATAGGATCTTCATCTTGCAATTGAGATCTTCATAGAATCCGTATTCGATATTTTTCATAAGGCAGCAGGCTGTCTTCTTGCGCCACTAGATACCTTCAGGACAGTGATCCTATGGTTTTCTTCCGGTAGTAATGGCTCTGGCAATTATCCTTCTGAAGGTTCAGGTGCCTCAGTTGCCACATCAACTCTCTCAGAAACAGATCCAACTCTCACAGAGAGGAAGACCACCTTCAATCATTCCCTCAATACTGATGCTCGGACCTGCCAAGATGTCATCACGGAGCTTGGGTAAGAACCTATGGGGTACTATTCTTGCATGTTGCCTCTTTTACATGTGTACACATATGAAAACACCCACAGGTGTGTGTCTGTATGGGTATTTATTTGATAGAACTTCTTAAACTGCATTTGCAGTGAATGTTAAACATTGTGTCTTCCCATGTGTTCATTATTCCACAATTACGTGCGTTTGTTTTATTTTCTTTGGACAGCATAGAAATTTTTTATGCTTCTATTTGAGAATAATTCATGCTACCTCTGTTTTGTAGGTTAAGTGCCACTGTAGTTTGGATGTCCTACAATCACTGTTTGATCCGTATTCGTCATAACTGCTAGAGTTACAATTCCTTATTGGATAACCCCTAGTATATCGACTTATAGTCAAGGCCTTTTTATGTGAAAACACTAAGCATCATTCCCTTTATGAATTCTTGCCTCGTCTAAGGCTTAAACTACTAATGAGCCTCATGCAGCTTCGTGTGACATAAAATATTAAGGATTTCTATTTTTGCAGCTTAAGGGTTATTTCATCTAAAGTTATTTTTGGCTGTTAATATTCTTCGAGTGAAGTTCCCTATTTTCTTTTGGGTTAATACTGGTGTTAGCTACTCCAAAACTGTCAGAGCAGAAATTTTGTTTCTAATACTGCTGCAAAATTATGCATGTTACTGTCAGGTTTTATCACTCCTTGTAGTCTTAATTGCTCGTGGGGGTCTTCCTAAACTATATGTTAATTTTCTTGTGAAATAAGGTGCCTTTGCTTCTAAAGTCATTCCAAGTCTGATGAATTCCAGGGCATTCTCCCTCACAGACTCTACCTTTTATGGAATTGGACAAGTTATACTGTCTTTTTCCACATTTTATTTTCTTTCAGGCATTGACTCATATTCTTCCTTGCAGTGGATGAAAAAGAAAATGCAAATTCCTTCTGTTGATTGCAGATAGCTGCAGTAGGTCAATTACTGAAAGGTTTATTGTGTTCCTTGAACCTCCTAATCATCTTCTTCTTATGCATGGCAGATATCCATATGAAGCAATTCGTGTTGTCACTGCCGATGGATATGTTCTTCTTCTGGAAAGAATCCCAAGGTTTTAACTTCTCATGTCAAATTTGTAGAGAATTTCCTATGACTTCCATAAATTTCTTTATTAATCAAACTTTCTACTTGCAATTCTCTGATGCAGACGAGATGCCCACAAGGTTGTTTATTTGCAACATGGCATATTGGATTCGTCAATGGGGTCAGTCATACTTTCAGCCAACTAAAGATGATCTTGGAATGTATTATTGGTTTTATTTCTGATCGTCTCTCCTGTGAAACTTATACAAAAGGGCCCTAATAAGAGGAAGTTTTTATTTTTTGAAATAGTCTGTGATTGATATCTTCGTTCTTTTGCTCCCTTAAATCTCATGTGGTCTATTCTCCTCTTTCCTGCGATGTTCCTTTTCTAACAGAAAAGGAGCAATGGAGTTACAGATTGAGTAAATTTTTAAAATTTTTAGGACAATGAGACAGGGTGATATAACCTTCTTCTGTAAATAACCATGAGATGAAGATGAGAAGGGTTTTGTGCTCAAGAATCCTCCCCCAACACAAAAGAAAAAAGTTCACAGGCCGTCCTCTCCCCACACAAACCCCCCCCCCCCCCCCCCCCCCCGCCCCGCCCCCGTGGTTGATGTCTTATACTTGTTTTTGTTATTGCAGTTGGGTGTCCAATGGAGTAGTTGGTTCTCCAGCTTTTGCAGCCTATGACCAAGGTTTCACTCGATACTGATAAATGAGCTTGCATTTTCAATGGTCACTGTGTTGTAATAGAGCCATAATATGCTATTCATCCTTCATTTCAGGATATGATGTTTTCTTGGGGAACTTCCGTGGATTGGTTTCAAGAGAACATGTTGACAAGAATATTTCTTCACGGCAGTAAGATACCATCGCAGATCATTCTGATTTATGAGCATGGTGTATTTGTCATACTTAGTTAACGAAAGATTCTCTTCCTAAGTTAATGAAAGAAGACCTATATTTTCCTTTCCTGCTTTTCCATGAAGAAAGGAGCTGCCATGCAAAACAAATTCACGTTCTTTTTCCTCACTGCACTAAACATTTGCAGGTATTGGCGCTACTCCATTGATGAGCATGGTACTGAGGATATTCCTGCAATGATAGAGAAAATTCATGAAATAAAAGTATCTGAGCTGCAGGCTGACCAACCTGACCCTTCTGAAGGATCTAAGGATTATCAGCCGTACAAGCTTTGTGCAATTTGCCACAGCTTAGGAGGAGCTGCCATTGTGATGTATGTTATAACACGTCGGATCCTAGAGAAACCTCATAGACTCTCAAGGATGATTCTGTTATCACCTGCAGGCTTCCACCACGATTCCACCTTTGTGTTCACATTGATGGAATATCTATTCCTCATACTGGCTCCCCTGTTGGCGCCCCTGATATCTGCCTTCTATATACCCACCCGGTTTTTCCGCATGCTTCTAAACAAATTAGCTCGGGATTTCCATAATTTACCTGCGGTTGGCGGACTAGTACAGACACTCATGAGTTATTTTGTTGGTGGGGACAGTTCAAACTGGGTAGGAGTATTAGGTTTGCCCCACTACAACATGAATGACATGCCTGGTGTTTCATTTCGTGTGGCTCTTCATTTGGCACAGATAAAGCGAGCAGGGAGGTTTTTAATGTTTGATTACGGAAGTCCAGCTGCCAACATGGAAGTATATGGTTCACCCGAACCATTAGACTTGGGGGAGTACTATAGTCTCATTGATATTCCTGTTGATCTTGTTGCTGGCCGGAAGGACAAGGTAATTCGGCCATCAATGATAAGAAAGCACTACAAGTTGATGAAAAATGCAGGAGTCGAGGTGTCATACAATGAGTTTGAGTATGCACATCTAGATTTCACATTTTCTCATCGGGAAGAACTGTTAACTTATGTAATGTCTCGCTTATTGTTAGTCGGACCTTCTTCAAGACATCTAAATGCACAGAAATCCTCAAAAACAAGGAAGAAAGAGGGTGCAACGAGTAGTTAAATTGATATGTTGTTTGTTATAGATATGAGAACCTGTTGTGTGTAGAGTCCTGTAGACCACACCAAAAGAATGCTTTCACTGCTGTTATAGGAGCTTGCAACAGAAACACAGTGTACATATCCATGGAAATCCCTGTTGGGTTTTTTCCTTTTTTTTTTTTTTGAGGGACCAGAATTGTTTGTCACGTTGCTCAATTATTCAGATTTTGATGTATTGTTTGGAGAGCAAAGATTCTGGACAAACTTGATTAGATACTGTAGCAATTGACTGAATAGATTGAATGTTGCTCAATTAATCTCCTGAAGTTGTAACTTAAGATATCAAGGATGTAAAGCTTTGCAATTTGTGATTGTCACATATATGTGATCGTATCAGGACCCTGGCCTCAGCCCCATGATTGGTGGGGCGAGGGAGGTAGTTAGTTCTACTTTTTATTATTAATAATTCTACTCTCTATTGGTGGCAAGACTCCTCGTCATGTCTCAAGGAGGAAATAATATATTTAGTGTAAATATTACAAGGTCTGTTTTCCAAAAGGAAGATGAAAAATTTAAATTTTTCATCTTCAAGTTATACGAGCACTTATTTATGGTAGAGGAATAGACATTTTGAGTTTGAAATTTCAAAACTATGTCATCTAATTGAAATTTGATGTGTAAAATAATAACAATGATGAGAGGCATTTTGGTAGTATGGTCAAGATTAACAAGGTAATTGTCTCTACTAATCGTTGTTAGGTGGATGGAAACCCTAATGATATAATTTTTAGTTCTTTAACAAACCTTTCTACTTCTTATTATAATTTATTTTTACATAGAAAAAGAAAAAAAGAGAAAGAAATAACTTCCGTTCAAAATTTTTAATGGTTACTTTCTATTTCAAAATTTTTACTTTCTAATTAAAATATATGGGTCTTTGATTTTCAATAATACTCTAATTAAAATATATGGGTCTTTGATCATCTAGCATGCGATGCAAAAAACAAATTGATGCTACCAATATTACATTAATTTTCTATAAAAATAGAATTTTACATGCAGTCAATTTGAATAACAAGAAGAACGCACCACCAAAGAGTTACATAACAAGCGCGTCACGACAGTGCGTTCATTCTGCGTGCGGGTACCCTCGCAAACAAAGGCTATTTGCGGAGCTTTGTATATCCGAAGTATCCCTTCAGACGAAATCTCAAGAACTGGAGACTGTTGAAAATCAAAAGACTAGACAGAAAACCCAGCAAGAAAGAGCCATGAGATCACCTAGGTGGGCATATTTGAGAATCATTACAGGAACCATTCTTGGAGGTGTTCTTGGCTTCTATGTTATGCACCGCGTTGATCTCATGTATAAGGTTTCAGACTCTAAAGCAACTTCTTATTTTACCTTTTCCTTGCTTTGGTCGTGGAATTTTTGCCTACTCAAAATGTTATTTCTTCCAACAGGAAATGTGGAATGAGAGACTGAAAAAGTATGAGGAAGAGCTGAAAAGGAAGAAGATTGAAGAGCAATCTAACGAGCTTCAAGAGTCTCTCTAGCAGAAGCCTAATGCGCTCAGAGGAACTCATTTCTGCGGGTGTGGCATCTGTCTAATCAATTCAATTTTGTTACCGGATCCCAAAAGAACCCTTTTTTGGTTATATTATCTTAATTCATATTCTTATTTAACTTTATTTTGGTGGGGTGGGGTGGGGGGTTTCCCGTGTTCCTGGTAATAGTGGGGGCTGGCGGGTGGGAGGTTTTCAGCAATCTGGAAAATAATCTTTTCTCTTGCCTATCTTCTTTGTTAGCATTTGGCAGTTTATTAGGTCCGGAAAACTTTTGATGCACATGAATTATGGTGTGTTACACGAGAAACGCGGTAAATTGATGAAAATTTTTCCGTAAAACTTTATCTTTTTTGGAGTAAATAATGTTTTTCTTTTGCTCTTTTTTATGTTACTTTGCCGGAATGTTCATTGTTTAAGAAATGCATTTTTATGTCAGCATCTACATTTTCAGAGAAATGCATATGAATTTCGCTCATGGACAAGATGTTGCTGTAGTCTGCTGTTTTATCGTACATATGTTGCACTATTCATGATCTGGATGGAGCATTTCTGCTGATCTTTTTTCATCTATGATAAGTATATGTGTGATGGAACCATTTTATCATCATATAAATTTGGATTTTTTGATGTTGTTTGTTGGTGAAGAAATTTTTGCTATTTTTAGACTTGTATTACTCAGGAATTAAGTTTGTATACTTGGGAAGTTTAACCTATCAATAAGAAAGGGAAAAAAAAAAACAGACCGGGTGTTTAATGTGACACTGCTAGTTACATAACTAGTACTAAACAGCATCTCAGAAAACCTTCGAAGCATCTAACATCAGTATGATCACATGAGAGGTAGAATGTCTGGTGTGCTTTTATGATTGTCATGTCATTTCTAGTATCAAATGTTACAGCTAGAAGTCTCTTTGGTAGTTGTAGGAGACAGGAAAGGTTAGGAAGTGGGCATAATTTAGAGCTTAAGGAATTTTACACCTACAAATCCTCATTCTGACGAGAGATTTTCTTCCTTGTTTCCTTGGAAGCTATGGTGAACACTTTCAGTGAAGGCATTTGGAACATGCGCTCCCTGTTATTGGGTTGAACTTGAGGATCACACCATTAGATTCAGGAAATGGAGAGATACAGAATAGGTGTCATATTCTGGTAGATATTGGTTTATTAAGTGTGAGCTCAATTTTAAGAAGGTACTTGATTGGTGATGTTTCCCTGGTTGAGGAAAAGTCTTGAAAAGCGTCCCTGTGAATGCTTTAGAGGAATGATATATAGAGAAGGGCTATAACTTTTGCCTTTACTGACACTATTTCTTGTCCTGGGTTTTGCTCTGTTTATTGTCAAAATTATATAAATTGTATCGTGTTCTATTCAGTGTTCCTAGATGTGATTGTCAGAATTAAGATTTGAGTTTTGCAATTTTAGGTGAAAGATATATGTGATTTCAGGATCAAAGATGCTGAATGTGTCAAGATTTTGATAGTGCTAGGTAACTCTTTACACTATTCTTTCTGCTAAAGGCATCCATAGAGCATGAGATGGTAAACTTTACAGCATAGAATTCCTGTTATAGGCCATGACCTTTGTGGCTTTTGTCGTTTTGTGCAACTATCCAGCATAGAAATAAGGAAGACCATCATGTGAAATCCTGTTGTAGTAGCATTATTATGCCATGACCTTTCTGGATAACAAAGGATCTGAAGATCTGTAAATGGTTGACATTGTTTTCATTTACTTCATCTATTAGCAGTTAACATTTCTTAGATGGTTGGCTTTTGCTTTACACATTGAATCTCAGTAAATGGTTATGCGATATAGGTTTCACCAGGTATGTCTGCCTGTATCTTTCACTCCCAAAACCATAAAAAATTTTCAAAAAGGATTGTCTTTTCTGTTATTTTCTGCCAAATGGTCTGTTGCTTTTGGTGCCTCTACATTACAAGGTTACCAAATACCAAGAGCTAGTACAGTGTTAGCCTCAATGTTAGTTTTTGTAGTTTTGGTCGGTCCTTGTTATGCTTAGATCCCGCTCATCTAGCTACTTTCTGTTCATCAGGGCTTCGCCTTTTGCATAATGTGCTTCAAAGTACACCTGAGCAGCAAGAATACGCCTTCTTGTTAAGCGATTTCTCCTCATCAGTGAATGAAATAACCATCAATATCTGATATATGATCATTTTACTTCTTTGGTTGTGGCTTCCATTTCTGGTTTTCTGCTTAAACTGTTTACCCGCTAGATGTCGGCTTCAAATCATTCTGATCTATCTCAAGGCAATTAGTCAAGTACCTTATTCACAGCTCAAAAAGATCTCTCGTTGGAAATTTTCTTTTAAGAAAGAAGATTGGCAACATAATATTATTAGTAATTTCATTAAGGAAAACAAAGTCCATCTATAATTCCTCAGAGCTCCATTAAGATTGCCATGATTAAGTGGCTTTAATAGTTATAGCACGCAGAATTATTGCTGATCATTTAACATTATAAGTGCAAATTGCCTATGCAGAATGAAAATGTACAAAAATAAATTTAGTTAAACAATGATTTATAAATTGAATTTTTTCTTACAAAAAATTTAGTAGAGGGGGTTTTGATTTGATCCAATTTTTATATAGGATGTTACATACAGTTTTGAGTTTGATTATATATAATAAAAAAATTAATTTATTTTCAACTTCTTTCTCTACTTAATATTTTATTCCTCATTATCTGTTTACAATTTGATTGAAATTAATGAATATTATAATAAATTTGGATTTTATAATGTAATTAGATAAAAAATTACATTGAAAATTTTTAATTTTGAGATAAAAAATTAGAAAAAACTTAAAATTTTTTGAATAACGATTGAGTTTACCCTCATGAAAGAGTTTTGCCTTGGAGGGCAAAACTATTAAGTTCCGCCGAACATCACACAACTTGTTTAGGATATTAAAAAATTTTAAAATTTGAAGTTTTTATAAATTTTTTATTTTAAAATCAAGGAAGTACAGTGTAAATTTACTACTTATTATATTATATAATTTGATTTAATATCCCGCTCATTAATTTTAATAAAGTTGTAAAGATAATGAGAGAGATAAAATGAAAAGTTAAAAAATATTTTATTTTTAAATTATATATAATAATAAAATTTCGCAATAGCCTTGGTTTTGAGTGGGTGGCCGATAAAACGTATAATTAAAGATATATTTGAATTGGTAAAAATAATTATTTATAAAAAAGGATAAGATTTAAAGTGAAACAAGTAAAATAAAATTAAAAAAATTTAATTTGAATTCTAATTTAAGTAGGGCTTAAATAGAATGCACAGTTTAGACTTAGTTTGGTTGGGAGGAAAAGAGAGATGTAAAGGAGAAAAAAGTAAAAGATGAAGTAAATTAATATTTTATTTTGTTTAGTTGGAAGAGAAGAACAAAGATAGTAAATGGGGAAAGAAAAAATCTTTTTTATATAAGTAATTTTAATTCCTCTAAAAGTTGATGAATTAGGAGGTATTTGATATTAAAAAATAATTATACCATTAATTTTTATTTTTATTTTTATTATAATTAAAGAATTTAGAAGAATGATAAATTTATAAATACAACAAAATATTTTTTCCTCTTTTTTTACTTTTTGTACAAAAAAAATTCTAAATTACTTTCTTTATTATTATATCAAATAAAATTAAAATCAATATAAATACTTTTGTTAAGCAAAGTAAAATATATCTATTTCCCTTCCCGACCTCCAGCTGGCGAACCAAAGTAAGCCGTAATGTGGTGGTATTATTATCCAAACGCATTATCATGATGCGTTAATTGTTTTCGCAGGCTACATATCTCCCATTGTAGAGAGAGGGAAACCAAAATAGTCCTTCCGGACCTTCACCGAAAACCCTTGAAAATCCCTCGTCATCGCCGGTAACGTAATCGCCTGATTCCGACCCCATACAGAACTACCGGTAGAGAAAGAGTAATCTGCTTTGAAACTCGTAAGGCTAACTTATCTATTTTACTTTGCGGATGTAGATATATAGATATGCAAGGCTTATTCGTTAATTTACTACAGCTTTTACAAATTATTTAACTTCTTCTTTTCATGGATGGGTCGTGGAAATGCATGATCGATAACAAAGGGAAGCAATTCTAAGACATCTTTTTGGTGAAAAAATAGGATCTTTTTTGAAATGGTATTGTTAGTTGGTTATGTTTGGAATCAAATGAAAAAAATGTTTTTTTTTCCTAACATTTTATGAATATACACTGAGAAGAAAGGTATTTGGCGAGATTATGTCGTTGTTAGGATGCACGGAAACGGGTGCAGCTGCAACCCTGAAAGTAATCGAGAGAGTGAAGATTTAAGATATCATGGATTCAGCATTTTTGTTTCTGTTGCTTTCCTGGTTTCCTATATGTAGTTTCTTATGTAGATTCGTGGTTCATTTTTGTAGGATTTCTGAATTACTGGCAATGCTTGAACATATGAACTCTTTAACAGAACTAATTTGGAAAAATGTGAAGATGTGGCGAAGTCCTGCTCAGTGTTTATTTTATGGCTCAGTAATGTGATAAATTGGGCGTTGATTTTGTTATTTGTTTCTTAATATTCATTTTCTTATGTAGCTTACTGGAAAATCTTTCTTCTTTCATAAATCAAATTCCTTATTTGAATAATTGGCCAAAATCTTGAGCTTTTCGTAATGGCAATCTGTCATTTTCATTGGGAAGAAAAGATTTGGTTGCCTTTGGTCCTCTCTTACTTTTGTAGTCTGCAGTCGTATCCTTTTCTAGGTTTCTCTGAATACTTCTTAGATAGTCACCTGCAGCATTTGTCATACTTTTTCAACTAAATTATACAGCTAAACGTGGTCCATGTTAAAGCTTTGTAGCTAAGTTCGTTCATCTGAAAACTAATTATTTTCTAAGCTGTAAGCCCCCCTTCCTTTTCCCTTTCTCTAAGGCAGGCCAGCCACATTAATTTTTCTTCTTAATTTAAAAAGCTTTGGGAGGCGGTGGTGAGAAATACTGTGCAATCCTCTTAAATTAATTGGTCTGGACATCATTCTTTCAAGTTTCTCTGCAATAAAATCTTGGAACCTCTATATGTGGTTATAAATTTGGGTTGAGTGGTGTTGGTGGATGCTTTTGAGTATGCATGTGACAATCACCTCAATCGTAACTAGCTTTCTTCTTTTTTAGAATTGGATAAAGATGTCCAAAAGGGCAAGAAAGAAGGATGATGAAGATTTCGTACCTGATGATTCTGATGATGCTGCAGCAGATGACATTGTAGTCTCTGAGATATCAAAGAATCGAAGGGTATCAGTGAGGAACTGGCAAGGTAAGATTGTGGTGGATATTAGAGAGTTCTACATGAAAGATGGGAAGCAAATGCCTGGAAAGAAAGGTATCTCCCTGCCCATGGACCAGTGGAATATCTTGCAGGAGCATGTGGATGAGATTGACAAGGCAGTTGCCGAGAACAATTAACACAGTCCAATGTTGGGTTATGTTAATAACTATGGATTATGTGAACTCTTTATGAAGTTGAATGACAGTGGATTAGTTTAACCTTGGTCGATTGTACTTAAGATTTGGCTATAGTTATCCGTAGTATGGTCTGTTTTGGAGAAGCTTCTCAGTTTTCTCTTGCATGTAACTTCTGCCTTTCTGGAAAGTAAATGGGGATGTAATATTAATGACTCCTTTATTTCTAATTTCAGTTGCTGTCAGCTTCTAGCAATTATCATATGTATCTCATATTCTTTGTGATTTTGCATAATTGTACATTTATTTGGCAGATTGAGGTGAAACAGAATGCAGCTTGCTTTTGAGCCTGCTACTCGTATATTTCATGCGGCTTTGGCTTCATGCTAGTCGGAGGAAGGGGAAGAAATGCACTGCAAAAGTCTAACAAGGTGCAACCGATGGAATTGTGTTGGATACTCTATTGTATAGTGTGCAGTAAAAGATGGATTAATCTATATTTATTCAGAGTTGTAAAGAAGTCCAGTTGAATATATTTGTATAGTAGTAAGATGGCACTAATTTTTTATTTTTGCAAGAAATTTTCATACTACATGCACCATATAAAATTCCGGGAAAGACAAATAAAAATCGCGAGAATAGCATTATTAATGGTTTTAAATAAAAATCGTGAGAATAGCATTATTAATGGTTTAGTCCGGGCCGGAGTTGAAGAAGTAAGCGCTTCTTGAGCTGCCCACTTTTCTCTTTCTTCCCGCTGGTGCGCTGTGTGTATTGGCCTTCGCCAATGACAAGACAGCAGCAAGTGGTAGCTGGCAGCTACAGGAATTTGCATAGAATCTCAAACCATTGCCCCTTCGTTGTCTCCTACTCTCCTTGTCTCTCTGCCCTTTTTGCCACGACAAAGGACAACATCGAAGGCCAGAATCCGTGGCTGTGACTCGTGCTTCTGCTTCAAGAAGCGCTCTTTCTGCTCCTGAAACGACCAAAAACAAAGAAACGAATAGGCAAATAAATAGCACTACTTTAAAAGAGAGAAATAACAAGAGGAAGAGGCCAAAATTTTCTTCTTCATCAATTGAGCGCGGAAAGTCACCTGGGATTCGACTCCCTGGTGCAAGAATATATGATTCTGAGAATGGCAAGACTTGTCACCAGGTACATTGGTAAAAGGTTACAAATTTTCTTGCTAATTCTTACTTTGCATACTTGTGTTCATGGTTTGATGTTGTGGTGCAGTGTCGCCAAAAGACCGTGAATTTTTTGGTCTCATGCAGGAATGTCACCGGCCAGAAGAAATGCACCTTTCATTACTGCCATATATGCCTCTTAAACAGGTTTCGTTTTTCTCAAGATTAGTTTTCCCTTTTTTACTGGGAAATACATTGTCTGAAATTAAAACTTCTCCTGATAGATTCTACCCTTCAGTATTCTTGTGTATTTATTTTGACTGGGCGAGTTATCAATTTGAGAATGTGCTTTTCCTCTTTTATCATAGATGAAAGCATGCATGTAGAAAATTTGAGGGGTAATTATTAAGCCAATTGGGTATTCAAATTGCATTTAGAACTCGTATGGGGAAAAGGCTGATGAAGCAGTGGAATTGGTTAATCAGTGGAAATGCCCCAGCTGCAGAGGAGTTTGCAATTGCAGTAGATGCATATCAGTACTTATTTTTGCTGGATTGAGATATGTCTAATTTTCAATTCTGAATCAATGTAGAATTGTTGGATTTTTTTCAATTGCAATTGCTAGAAAGAGGCGAGGTAGTAGGCCTACTGGGGTACTACTTCATACTGCAAAGGCAAATGGATTTTCTTGTGTTTCAGAAATGTTGCAATTGGAGGAAATTGAAAAGCCTGAACAAGATGAAGGCACCCCATCAAAGAAACAGAAGGCTTCTAATAAGGTGCAATGCTACCTGTTTTGTGATCGATTTTTCTTAAAAGAATTGCAAGCTCATGAAATGAGAGTTTATAGATCCTATTTTACTATGCGACAGTGTTTTTGAGATCATTTTTGTATTTACCTAGTGATTAGTATTTACATTATTGAACTCAAGCTGAAAAACAGGATGACGCTAATAGCACGTTCTTTGTTGCTTTGCAATATCCTGAGCGTTTAGATTGTTAGATGGTCTATGCAGTTTGCATCTGTTTATTTATTCATCAACTACATTCTGCAGGAGCTTGTAGCAAGTAGTACTATGGAAGTTAAATTCACCAAAAAAAAAAAAGTACTATGGAAAGTAAGAACAGAAGTGCTCCAGATGAGACAACTAACTCAACCTGCCGAACCAAAGCTTTAGAAAATGTTGACAGAAAAGAGAAGGATTTGAAGGAAAAAGGAAATCATGATACTACATTCATACATGATCCCACAAGAAATGAAAAAGCAACTGAAATGCCCACTGGTAGCGAGATGATGAGTACGAATCATGACATCCATTTGGTTGAGAACATCTCAAGTGAGTTAAGCAACAAACAAGACAATGAGTCAGACCCTACCAACAAAAACACTGAAAGAACTCCAGCTGAAAATAAGGTAGTTGACGAAGCTCAATTCAGTAGGAAAACTGTGGTAGAAATGCAGATCAGAGTTTCATATATTGACAGTACCCTGCCTCAGGGTATTGAGTTGAATAGAGTGGCTGATCTTGATTTGCCAGCTGAGGATGTGGGGCATGCATTGAAGTTTTTGGAATTTTGTGAAGCCTTTGGAGAGGTTGGCTTTATCAGATGTCTATTATAGCTGATCCTGCATTGAGTTCACTTGAGTGATAGGTTCATCATATTTTGGAGCTTCATCTAAACAACGAAAATTTTGGATCAAAATCTCATTAATCAGGATACTTTTTTATCTTTGATTAATTATTTTCAGTTTTCTAGAGATAGAAAGATCAATTAACATGGAGAGTCTGAACGAAAGGGAAATCTAACACATACATTTCATGCACCATGTCGTGTTGCCCAATAAGTCCTTTGTTTGAAGAAGGAACAGCCAGGATTGTTGCTTCGAGAATTAACAGGTGCTAAGTATTCTTGTCGAAAACATGATCTATCAGTTGAGAGGCTTCATATTAAATTATTGTCCATGATACAGCACGATCAAGAAAAAGGGTATGTGCCATGCCTTTCGCATACCTACTAAAGCTAACTATTTTTGGCTACTGTTGATGCAGAGCTTCCTCCTTAAAAGCTAGAGGCAGAAATTCATGGCTGGAAGCACTTGAGAATTATATAGCCAAGAGCCCGTACTCATCAAAAGAACTGATCTTGGATTGTTCTGATCTGGGGGCCAGATAAATATGAGAAGTTGAACCACTCAAAGAAGCTCAGAATCCTGACTTTCCTGTGTGATGAAGCTCTTGGGACAGCCTAAGGCATGCTGTAATTTTAGTTATAACATGATTCCATTGAAGATTGTTGACCATTGTCATATTTTGCCAGAGAGTTGCGGAATTGGATTGATAAAAAGAATTCAGAATTTCTTGAAGAAAGAAAGAGAGCAAAAGAATGTTTCTTATTGAGGTATTTATCAAACTCAGTGGCATCTCTACTCGTATTGTTTTTTCGTTCTTCAGATATCATTTTGATGAAGATGATGAGCTATGCAGGAAAAGAACAGCAAACAACAAGATGAAGAGTATGATCTAGCTACATATGCATACTGCAACTGTATGCTAGCATTAGAAAACCTGCAGTTTTGTCTAATGTGTTACTAGGGAAGTTATAATATTACATGTTATTTTTTCTTTCATTCCCTCGTTTCGGTCAATGATAGTTCACACTCAAAGCAACCTATTGAACATAAAAGTTCCTACAAGTACTGTACCACTTGACGCACATCAATTGAACTTTTATTAGTTCCTATTTGCTGTAAATTTCTTCCTTATCTGGATTTGTTTTCATTGTCAAATTCAAGAAGAGAGAAGAAACTGCATAGACCTACCAACCCAATTCAATATTTGCATTTCCCATTAAAGTTCCAAGCTTTTGTAGTGGATTGGTTGTAGTTTTCCAACTGACTCTTGTATTTGCAAAATCTGAAGGGAAACACACTCATGCAGTCAGGTCATACACTGTACTTTTAGATGCTATTGGTCGCAGGTTCTGGAAATTAAGAAGCTATGGTGAAGGGAACGTACTTCTTCAAGGTTTATGTGGACTTCTGTCCAGTTCTAGGATTTTCCAGCTTCACCTCAATGGATAATCTAACGGTTTTGCCTTTGTCCACAGAACTTGCATATGGAGATCCGGTTACTGCTCTGGAGAAATGGTTTGTGTATGATCTCTCTGAGAAGGCAAACATTGAAAGATACATATCGTCTTTTAAGGTCTGCACAACTTTTTTCATTAACCACTGCTCTCATCAGCTGATCCTGTGATAATGTATTCACTGAAACAGAATGTCATGGTGGTTGCAGGAACATGACATCCAGGCAAAGCACTGCATCAATTTCCTGTCCCTCGTCGGCACATCTTGTTCATATTGTTGTTTACTCAAACTGCTGCCCCTTGTTGGCACATCTTGTTGTTGGATTGCTACTGTAGTTCTTTGTAGATGCTAGTTTGCCTGTTTTGTAATTGCTCTTTTCCCACCTAGTGATGCTATAGTGCATAGCCTTCTATTTGCACAACCAGTTTCTTGGCTTTATGGTCTTGTTTTACCACTGTCAAGGAGAGCTTTAACTGCGAAAATCAGCTTCAAATTGCAAATTCAAAAGAAGGCTTACATCCTAATTTTCTAATTAAAGTTTTCACGGTGGTGACAATGTTCAGTCTCTTTGATGTCTAGATTTGAGAAGGCCTAGCGGTCTTGCCAATAATGCCTTTTGTCTTGCAAGGCTGGGGACACAAATTTTCTTCTTTTTCTTTTTTTTTAATCAAGAGGTTAAGAGTATTAGTATAACTTTAAACCGCTTTAGGTCATTTTTATAGTATTAGTAACATTGTAATACAGAATCTATATTATATTAGCAGTGTGAATAAGGATTATAGGAATTTAAAATTGTATATTTTTTTGAATATTCTCTAATAATTTTTTTTATATTTTGAAATTATTATTGTCATTTTGAATATTTAATTTGAAAAAAGTAGTTGTAAGTTAGATTTAATATATATAATTTAAAAAAATTAAAGAAAGAAATAAATTATTAAAAAGAGTATTAAAGAGAGGAGTTTTATTGTTATAAATATGTTTTTCTTTTTTTACTAAATATAATTATCAAATTAGTTTGTATGTGTTTCAAATTATAATTTAATTATGTGTTTATAAATTTATAAAATTAATAGAAATGACTTGAAATTGTTAAAGAAATATTTGAAAAGTGAAAAAAAAGAGAAATCGTCTATTTATACCTAAAAATTATTTATCCTTTTCTCATTCTAACCAAATTTTTTTTTTCCTTATTTTTGCAACCAAGAAAACATTTTACGGGCGTGCATTTCTAACCACTCTTTCAACTTGCGGCGGAATCCGGCAAGAGCACCAACCTCCTATGCACCTGCAATCCATGTGAGGGCATTTTTGTACGTTCACTCCATTTCTTCAAAAGTTAATTTCATTTGGTCTCAGAGAATTTCATTTCGATCCCCTCTTCCCCTTTCTTCCTCTTCCATTTCTTCAATGTTAGAGAAGTCGTCAAGATGGAGCGTGATGTTGGTTGGGAGAAACTGTGATACCCCAATCCCACATGGAATAACTGTAAGTAAAGTGCTCTGTATATGAATATGGGCCTAAGTACCCAATGTCAACTTGGGATATCCATTTTGACATAACGAGAACGGTTGCCAAGCAGTTGGCCGTGGGTGCTACCAAGCCCATGAGTCGCGCGCTCTGGCCCGCGGGCACGGGGCGTGACATTATAATATCAAAGCGGTTTAGTCCTAGGCCAATAATTCTGTTCTGGGCGCTTAGCGCTAATTCTGTTCTAGGGAGCCTAGCGAGGGCGCTAGGGCCTTAAGGAGGGGTGTATGTGATACTCCAATCCTACATGGGATAACTGTAAGTAAAGTGCTCTGTATATGAACATGGGCCTAAGTACCCACTGTTAACTTGGGATATCCATTTTGGTACAGCGAGGACGGTTGCCAAGTAGTTGGCCGTGGATGCTACCAGACCCATGAGTCGCGTGCTCGGGCCTGCGGGCACGGGGCGTGACATTATGGTATCAGAGCGGTTTGGTCTTGGACCAATAATTCTGTTCTGGGCGCTTAGCGCTAATTCTGTTCTGGGTACCTAGCGAGGACGCTAGGGCCTTAAGGGGGGGTATATGTGATACCCCAATCCCACATGAGATAACTGTAAGTAAAGTGCTCTGTATATAAACATGGGCCTAAATACCCAATGTCAACTTGGGATATCCATTTTGGCATAGCGAGGACGGTTGCCAAGTAGTTGGCTGTGGGTGCTGCCAGGCCCATGAGTCGCGCGCTCGGGCCCGCGGGCACGGGGAGTGACAGAAACAGTGCTGGAGATGATGGTGTCTAGAAGAAGAATGCGGAAAAGGAGAGAAGGAAGTACAACAATGGGGGTAGTTGGGGAAAGGGGCTACTGGAGGGAAAAACGAAAGTGAAGGGGAGAGGAGACCGCTACTGCTGTGGTGAATTTGGGCACGTAGATTCCTTCGACAATTTGATCACTTATTTGATTCCATTGTCGCAGCACCTGTTCTTATATTCCTTACCTAGATTCCATTGCAGGGGTAACTTGGATTTTATGGCCAAGTGATGGCGGCAAAATGGGGGAGGCTTTGGACAGATCACTCTGTAAATGGTTGCAACTTGCTTCCCACTTACCGTGGAGATGATGTGTTCAAATGATTGAATTAGATTAAGGGTGAAGAAGTTCAACTTTATTAGTCTATTGCATGGCTTAGATGGATTCATCGTAAGAGACTGCAATTTGCCACCACAAATGCCGACATTTACCTCTTATAAATAAGCATCCTAATGTGTTCTTATAGCAAAAAAAAAAAAAAAAAAAAAAGAAGGATGGGCATGAATTCATTTCACCATTTCAAGTTGTACTAGCAACCATGGTGGGAGAACTTCTAAACAAACATGGAAACTATGTAAAAGGCAGGGTAAGCCAGCTATCTTATAAGCTGCCCCGTTAGCTTTTTCTGCTAGTATGTATGTTGGGAGCATGGATCAAATTCGATGCACAAACTCTTATTACTTTGAGAGTTTTTAAAATTTTTTAATTTAATGAATGTTATCTTGAGAGTTATATAAAAATAATAAAAATTATGATAAGAAAATAAATAGTTATTTTAAAAAATATTTATAATTAAAAAATATAAATTAAAAATTTTTATTTTTTAAATTTTTATCACGTACAAACACAAGTAATGATGATCTAATATTAAAAGTAATCAATTATTAATATTATTTTTTATTTTTTCTCCTTATGTTACAATTTAATATAAATTTTACTACTTTTTATTGTGAATATTATTGCCCTTATCACATACATGAAATGATAACATAACTTAAAATTTGACTTTAAAGTGATTTCTTTTATTTACACAATCTGGTTATTTAGAAAAGAGAATTTGAGAACCCCTGTGGGTATTAAGATAACTTTTACATGGCTAAAATGCAACTTCCCTAGAAGCGCAAGGGGTATTTTGCAATTTACTAAAAATCGTACGGAAATCAAATAAAATCTGTAGAAAGCGCGAAGTTCGAAAAAACACGGAGCGGGATTCAGTTCGCAACAAACGCAAAGCGGAGAATGGAAGATTCAGGGGCGATGCTTGCTCAGATTTCTTCTCTAAAGGACATGCTCGATCAGGTGGATTCCTAAATGTGAATGGAATCAAACACGTTAAATTACATATACGACTATGGATGATCGATCGAAATTTTGACTTGTTTTCTTTTCATTTCTGTTTTAGATAAATGAAGAAATTGAAACGAATATTCAGGTCACCACAGATATCGAATCAGAGATCGTAAAGTGCCACGATACTGAGATCGCTTTAGCTGCTCGAGAATCGGAATTGACAAGAACGGCTTACGAGTTACAGTTCGAAATTTTCGGTTTGAAGTCTGTCACCGGTACATCAATAAACAAAAATTGTTTGTTATAATCTTGTTTGAGATGAGAATCATGTATTTAATATTAGAAAATTAAAAAGTTCTAATGGACCTGTGTAGCTTGTTGGAATAAAATAATAGTAATTACAAAATTGAACCAAGAGACTGTGATTTGATTTGTACATTTGAAGGTGTCGTGTGGAATTTCCTATTGATTAAGCGTTCTTGTGCATCAAGCTGGCAATGTGGAAAAGTTAATTCCTTCCGATCATTGGTTGTACAATATTTTGTACATGAATTGTTTTCCCTTCAAGGTGGTATTCATGGTAATTGCTGTGATATGGAGAGTTTTATCTGGGACTGGCCTTCTAGCGTTTGAAATGCAAATGTTTCTAGAAATTTTTCCTTTCAAGTTGCAGTGTTTCGTTTTGTTTTTCCTTTCTCTTCTTTTTGGGTGCTGGTTGTTCAGCTTCGCGATGAACATGCAAGTTCGAATATAGTGTAGTGTGAGATTATTGGTCTGTCAGGCCACCTTTTTTATTCAGCAAAAAAAAAAAAAAAAAGATTTCTCTGCTAGAATGCTTTTGCTTTTTATGGCTAGATGAGGTTCTGCATTCTATTTGATTATGTTCTCTATCCTAGCTGATTCAATCAAGTCAATGAAACGGCTGAAGGAAGAGCTACGTTGTCTAGAGATCGAGAGAGAGGAGACAAGAAGAAGAATGAATTGTAAGCGGTAATGTTCTGAGCCATTTAAATCGAAAAAAAAGTTTTGAGTTGAGTCATAGCAAACTTTTTATTCTTTGTTTTCCCTCTATATCAGAGCGCGAACCAAGGATTCCAAACTAAGGCTTAATTTGTTTGCTTCTCATGTCTCTAGATGCCTGAAAAACTGAAATGATCTAATTCTAGGCTTCCTTCCGACAGTATTATGATCGGTTGCAATTACAATCGTTCCGTGAATTCACTTTTCTCAACAGGACAGCCATAAGAACCGGCTTTCTCCACGGAGTTCAAATTCTGCTTGCTCTAATGAATAAAGTTCCCTTTGTAGCCTTAGATATGTGCTCTTCATTTTCTTATGTTCCCAAAATAACGTAATTAATGCTAAACTTTTGAACTGGATGTACTCCCATTTTGTGTAATGATGTTAAACCGAATGAAAGATGCATTCATATCTACTTACTTTGTCTTCATGTCTTATTGTGCATTATCCTTTTTATGTGTGTTAATATGAATCTTTTCTTGGTTATTTCAATTCCCAGGACAATTTCATAATTTCTTCCAAATGAAAGTTATTCTGACTTGTCGGGCTATTTTGATGTTTATGCTCCCACTGCTTGTACAGAGTCAGTTTGGTAATGCTGTGTAAAACCAAATTCTTGTTTTCTATTACAGGGAAGAATTCATTAATACATGCCTAGACTTTCAGGAATTTATTAGTAAGAGGGAAAATGATGGAGCAGGTGCATTGCTAATGGAGAAAGAATTCGTGGAGAATGAAATCCATGCTTTTACAAAGAAAAATAATGCTTTGCAAAATTCAATGTCAGCATTTGTGGAAGAGGTACTTGAAGATCTTCGAGGCTCTAGCACTGGTAATGTTGTACTATGTCATACCATTGCACAAATTATCAATAATTTTCAATTTTCATCCCAAAACGGGATTGGAAAATATTGAAAATGTTATATCTAGAGCATTCTATAAAATGCCTCAGACTTTTTCCCACAATTTCTTAACTGTGTTTTGATATCTATGGCATAGTGTCACTCAGTCTCCTAATTTTATTTTAGGTTATATTTGTTCTTCTACTTAGGCTCTTTTCTGTCCTGCTACTGATTCTCGTGTTGCATTCCCATGTGCAGCTTTAGACATTGAGATTCACAGTAGGAAGTCTGAGAATGAGAAATTGCTGAAGGACATTGATGAATTAAAAGCAACACTGCTTTTGGCAATTTCAAGTAGATAATGATCAAGGGCACACGCTTTTTATTGTGGGGATATTTTGTAAAGCTTTGTGATATTTTGGGAGCTGCCACTCTCTCATATTATATCTGCACTTTGGAACATCTTCAATATTGTCAAAAGCAGTAGTTCTTTCTGCAATTTTTGCTGGATGGAGTGATCATGGGTAAGCCCTTTCTTGCTATTATGGAGATATATTTGAATTGCTTTGTGATATTTTCAAAGCTGCATTTCTCGCTGTCTCTCTCTCATTCTCATAATTTATCCGTACCATGAAACATCTTTATTGTCAATTATCAATGGCAGTTTTAATTTCCTTGGGATTGCATTTGTCTGTTACAGGAGTTTGCACATTAAAAATCTTTAACAGTGATCCTCAAAAAGCACAAAAATCTTTAACAGTGTATCAGTTGGAGCAAATGTATCACATGGTTCAAAGAATTCTGAAATGTATAATTTTGTAATTGACCAATGCGTCGGCATACATTAGTTTCTTAATTTTCTATCTAGGAAAAGTTGAGGCTCACTAAGTTTTGCATTAACATATGATTACCAGAGAAACTGAAGCAGAAGAGTTTCTTGCAGACCCGAAAAGGAAAAAGAAAAGTAGCAAAAGCGGATATGTTTATTTCTTTGATTCTCTGGATCTAGAGATTCTAAATTTCCCTCCGTTCCTTCAAAATATATTTTTGAGGAAGTATTAATATTGATCAAGTATAGGGAGAAATAGATTGAGTTTGTACGTGTCATTCAAGGTCCATTTTTTCAATAAAGTATGTTTTTTAGGAGCACATATTAAACTGAAACTGTCTACCAGGTTTAAGACATTGACCATGTCTGTCTTGTGAAAATCACGTGCCATTTTGCTCTTGGGACCGTACAGTTTAGTTTGTGTATTATTATTGGATGTATGGAAGTGCAAACTCAGCGTGGGGCCTAAACTTCATAATAGAGTTGGTGAAAATTTTTCCTTTTTCTGTTTGTTCCTCACATCTCTTACATTTTTCAAGTTCTGCTCTGCAATGTGATTTCATATGTGTAACTGCTTAGCTTATAGCCACTGAACAAAATTTTGAACTTGATGAGACCTTAAGAGACAGTAGCAACAACCCTGCTTGCAGTGAGCGTTTTCTTAGTGAACAGGTTGTTCTCATGCACTAGAAATCGATGCATTAGTTCATAAACTTGGTTACTAGCCTTCAATTGTGATTGAAAGATGTCCCTTGAAATGATTTTTTTCCAGTCACTGAGATATTTATTCCATGAATCAGTGAAGATTATGAAAGCAATTGTGGACAAGATGCACATGTTTCACATACGTCTTCTGCCTCTTTCTGAGGCAAAAAATCGGGGCATATCCTAACCCAAGTTTGGTCTCTTAGGCTTATATTATGTACTAGTTCCCAAATATCCTTTTTGCTCATACTAGGCTGGACATGTTTTATCTTAAACCATTAGAGCTGGAACTAGGAGGACGAAACTGCAGAAAGGTAGGGTCCGTCACACGTGTCTCCCCTGTCCGTCTGCCCAAAAGTGCATTACCTTTAGTAGTAATAGGAGAAAGAAAATCATACGGTAACTACTTGTTCTTGCAAAAACTAGGTAAGCCTGCAGGACCACACATTCCTACCCTTTCTTCCCTATACAAGGGAGGGCATCTATTATAGGTCAATCAATGATTAGTGCAGAGTTGGTCTCCTGAATAGAGCATCGAGAGAAGTACAAGAAGGGGATCTTGAAGAAGATAATGTACAAGGTTGAGATGCAGAGTGCTGCAACTGGAGATTCTAGTAAGAGACAGTTGAGAAGTAGAAGGGTAGGACAATACTTCAGAGAGCAAAGAGGTAGGCTATTCATAATAAGGAGATGCATTATCATGCTTCTCTGCTGGCAAGACTAGAAACAGTGTGCAATCTCCCTCTCTCGGCTTCCTTTGCTCCAATTTCAGAGCATCTTCATTTGCTACAATGTTGAGCATAGGCATTGCCAACTGAAGATTTCTCTTCGTTTAGTGTATAAGATGCTCATCAGTTCCGCTTAGCTCCATTCAAGAGAAGCTAAATGGTTTCGGAGATGATTTTTGTAGACCGTAAGTGGCCAACTGAATATTGTACTGTTCTGTTTCTTCTTGACATTCTTAGTGTACATTTGGTAAAGTCTTTTTCAGTTTCAAGTAAGAAAATCACAAGCATCTGTTTTCTTTCCATCTTGCCAATTACAATTGCTTTGGCGGTCCATGGGTGAAGGGAACTCAAATAATTTGAATGCACTCAGTGAAAAAGAAAGCAGTTAACGTGAAACACAATCCATTAGCCAATTTTGATTCCTATCTTGGATCTCATAAATATTCTAATTTTGGTGCTTTACTTTAAAATGCTGTTGCTATGACTAAAAATATTATCATTCCTAAACAACGATAATTTTATTCGTTGCTTGATATTCTGAAAATAATAATAACATATTTCAAAAAACATGACTGAAAGAAGAGTAATTTAGTCAAGGTGGATCAATAAACTGCACCAGGACATGACAGCAAAAGAAAAAGAAGGGAGTATCATATCATACATGGAAAACAAGAATCAGACAATTATTTATTTTTTCATGCATTGTAGCTATAAAAAAGAAAAACTGCGACTTGAGTATATTCGAATTGTCACAACATGTTTAAATAAATTTAGTTAAAATTATATATAAATTTATATTTTTAATAATAATTCATGTAGAACTTTCTTTAACAAATGCACTATACGAAAAACAATCTTGTATGTGAATTCTTTTTAAGAAAATATTACATCATCCATTCAAAATTGATTGTCCTTTTTCACATATAAATGAATAGAATTTTAAATAGAAGTAATCTTACTTTCAGTTAAAAATTATGGCATTTGGCATTTTTAGCAGTTCACATGTTTTTCTTTTATGTTATGTTTTATTGACTTTTTTTTGGAGAAAAGATTTCTCATTATTCAAAGAAAACGTATACAAATTTACTTATATATATATATATATATATATATATATATAAATAATAAGAGAGTTTATATTGCCTCATTATATGTACAAAACTCTTCAACTTCTAAAAAAGTTGGAACGAATTTGAATTTGGATTAGATTTATGTTTGAGTTGAGATATATTGAGAATAGTAAAAGTAAATTATTTATGAGACGAGGAATATAACTTAAAGTAATAAAAATAGAAAAAATAATTTTTTTATTTAAAAATCAATCAAAATACACCCTTAGTTATCAAAATATTAGTAGCATTAATGATAAAATTCTCTTTACTCTTTTATTTTCCTTTCAAATTATTGTAAAGTGTATGATTTTTTAAAAAGTGATTAATAAGCATATTACTACATTTCGGGGGGAAAAAAGTAAAAAGGATTTTTTTAAAAAATAAAAAAACATAAACTGTTAGCCAGCGGGTTTCGTTGAGCTTACAAATTACAATACGTTAAAAACGTCGTGACCCAATCACCAGTTATTCTCTAATTACTTCTGTCGGGGTTAATTGATTTTTTACCTTTTCTTTGAATCTGTCAGCAGTGCCCTAGCTATCTCAACCCCGCTCTGTGACCTCGAATCGCTGAGCACCGACCACCATCCACCAGCGGGGTTCCTCGGCTACCGTCACTGACCGCCTACGTCTGCGCTCTTGCAACTTCGGACTGCCCGGAGAGTGTCGATGGCACAATGACCTCTGTGCCACCATCAAATCCAGGCTGCTGGGCATCTCAGGTGAGCTTTTCTCAATCATTTCTAGCAAGTAGTTTTTAACCCGTTATAGACGGAGGCGTAAAATCATGCGGAGTTTTTGCATATATTTTTTATGATCTCTGAATGTGCTAATGTTTTTTTTTTCTGTCTTTCTTAACTTACTCTTCCAGTGTGCTGGTTTGTGGCATCTTTTATAGGGATGTTTTGGTGGAATATGGGAAGTAATATAGCATAAAAATTTAATCTTTCCTGGTTATAGTTGCTCAATCATAGCCTGGTTATAGTACGTACTTCTTTTTGCGCATTGCCGAGGGTGTTGGTGGAATTATAGGAGTTATGACATAAAATGGGTTCTTTTGGATGGTATACAAAGATTTCAGTCTAGGTTTGGTTCAAATATTCATGTTATCATCTCAAGAATACAGTCAGAATACGCTTTTGGTGAAAAAAATTCCCTTTTCTTGTTCCTTCGGTGGGATAGGATATGTTGATTTTAAGGGGTGGTTCTTTGATGGAGACAGTGTTAAGGGAGCTTAAATCCAATTTCTAATGTCTACTTATTGATTTAGTGTTCACCAATCATACCAATCTGTCTGCTTTGCTCGTTTTCTTGCTGCTTCTAGCAGGGTTGCAGGCCAGAAAGGTATCTTTCTGACAAGTCGCCAACTAATTTGCCCCCTTCCTTCTCTTTAACTTACTGACCATGTCAAACTCTACCAATTACATAATCTTCTGATTTTATCGCTGTTATTAACAATGAAACACATGTTATCAGCTTTTTATGTGAATATTAATATGCAAATGGATTATGCTGCTTAATTTCATCGTGGTAAAAGAAAAAGAGAATGAGCTTTATTTCTCAGAATTGTTTTCAGAAGTGAAATATTATATCTAAATGGCTTGGACTCTGAACAGTTAATTTGACTTCAAATGTTTGCTTCGGCTTTTTGTTTTCATATTAATTGGTATTCGCATGCTTGTAACTGAGAATGAGAATTACTTTCTTTGAAGAAATGATCTTAGTTGAGAACTGGCAAGGGAATTCTAAAACCATGGTCTCAGATATCCTGCAAATGAACCATCTAACAAATGGAGAAGCTGAGAACAATCTACACAAGAAAAGCGAGCAATCTCTCTCTCAAGATCTCCAAGGAAGACGAGGAGAGGTCAGGACTTCAGCAATTAGTGCTAATTGCAGTTATGATGATGAAGACACTCTGGAGATCTCTGGAATCACAAGTGGAGATTCAGTTGGCACTTCCAATTGGAATTTGAGGCTAGTATGTGTTATGGAGAAGCCCACTTTCTGTTTATAAATTTTCTCATTCCCTTCCTTCTTGGAAGCACTAGGGCCTGTTTAATGGCTTTGACATTCTCTACTGCAGAAGAATGGGAAAAGGCAGAGTGATATGTCTTTAGAAGATATGTACAATAAACAGTACGAGTATGAAGAGGAAGATGATGATGACAGTGACTGGGAGCCATTAAAAAGGCATGTAGAAGTTATCAAGTGGTTTTGTGCCAATTGCACTATGGTTAACCTTGATGATGTTGTCCATTGTGATGTATGCTTCTTTAGCAGATCTTGATAATAAAAATGCTATATTTTTCTACCTTAGATGTTTTCTTTCTTATGTTTTTTGAGCAATGTAGATGGTCTGTTGTGAATATTTCTATGTAGGTATGTGGAGAACATAGAGAATCTGGAATTCTCAAGCATGGGTTTTTTGCCTCTCCCATTTTGCCGGAGGGAGATAGCATTCGATGTGGAGCAGAAGTTATTGCAAGATCTGAAGGTTCTTTTTGTTGAGTTTAGCTATTTCATTATTTCAATATTCATGCTTGTTCTTACCAGATTCGTAGGATTTATACATGCTTTAACTTTGAAGGTGTTTTGTGCTTTGAGGATAAGGTTTATCCTGACGATCCTCGGGAAGAGAAATCTTCCTGTTCTTTTTCCCTTTTTTAGTGGAAAAAACATTTCAATCTATTCTAGAAGATTGCCAATGTGCAACAGAAATAAGTTGCTTAAGCCACTAGTTGCTAGTGTTTTTAGTGTGTTATTTATTTGGATTCCCTTGTGATGGTAATGCTTGTTTTGGCCAGTCTAGTGAGGTCTTGCTAGAAATACAGCTCAACAATGTTCCTTGTCTTCTTCCCTGGAAATCCTACGCAAATTCATATAAATCACTTAAGCAAAGGGAGATTCAGAAATTCTGGAGAAACTGACATAAGCGTGTGACCTGGTGACTCTGCGAGGTGCTTGTTGCATTACTGCAATGAATATGTCCAACCATAATCAGAAGACTCTGGGGTGGCTTTTTGCTTTAAAAATGCACCTCGAAGAGTCCTAAAATTGATATTTCTTGTTAAACCTTCTCTCTCTCTCTCTCTCTCTCACTCACACACACACACACACACACACACAAACTGTCAAACACACACCCTTACGGAAATCTGAGATATGAGCTTTTATTGAAGATTCTGTAATTGGTTTCTTTTGTTACTATTGTATTGCTCACATTTACCTGCATGTGCACATATTTAACATGATGTGACTTTTTATTTGAGATTTGATTTCCAAATTTGTTCTCAATGTAGAATCAGGTTCACAAAGTGTTGCTTTGAACAAGTCCACTGTAGTAGGATTTGATGAGAGGATGTTACTCCATGCAGAAGTATGGTACATTTTCCTTGCAATTTCTTTTTAAGTGAAACTTTGTATTCATGCCTTTGCATTATATATTTGATTTTATAATTTTGCTTCATTCTGCTGATCTTTTGCTAAATGAAACTTTTGTTAAAATCATAGCTAGCTTTACTGATTAGCACTATTGTTTTACGTAATGTTCACTGAATTGTGTGACTGTACCTACAATTTAAAATTGAAACATGCAATTTAAGTTATTATTTGCAATCTGTTAGGCTCTTTGGGGAAATAATATTTTGTGTTTCCTGTGCCTATTTTGAAAAGGTTGAAATAAAATCTCATCCACATCCAGAAAGACCAGATCGTCTTCGAGCTATTGCTGCTAGCCTTGCAACTGCAGGTCATTAGCACTTCCTTAACAGTTCTGTCGAGACACGTCTCACATTGCTTTTTTGCTATTGTTACAAATGTAACTTGCTTAAAATTTTCTGGTTTGGTGTTGTTCTAACAAATCTCTTAGTCCATCTCTGTGATTGATTAAATGAAGGATTTAGCAATTGGCAATCCCTTACACTTGCAGGCATATTTCCTGGAAGATGCTATCCAATTTCAGCTAGAGAAATTAGCAAAGAAGAACTCCAGAGGGTAAGATGCAGACACTATATTCCTTCCACTACAGTACCTAGCAATGTGTCACTCAAAATCATATATAATTGATTTTATTTAAAGATTTCTGCAATTCAAGTTCTTGACTATTTCCCTCTTTTTGTAAATATCATGTGATGTTTGGTTAGTTGCTTAAAGGGGATGTGTATAACCTGACATTTTCATTATACCAATTGCTGTGTTTCGTTATTTTCATAATTGTGAGGGTTAAATAGTGGTGAAATGCTCTCTTTTCAAGTCTTGCTTTCTTTCACCGAAATATAGATTGTTGATGTTTTCTTTTGGAGTGTTAGATCCATTCTATAGAGAATGTTGAAGCAGTGGAACGCACAAGCAGTATGTTTGCAAGGTTTGTTTTAGTTAATTTTGAGGTTTCCTCTCTTTTTATATCTTGCATCTGTGCTTTTCTATCTATAGTGGATGAACTGTTGCATGTGTCCATATGAACCAGCATTATGGGCGGATAGTCTACATTAAATTTTCTCATTAGTTTCACGGGGCCTGGAATTTGCAGTTACTTCACTCCCGATACTTATGCAAATGAACATTCAGCTCTCGCGGCCAGACTTGCAGCTGGTTTATGTGCTGATCTTGCTTCTGCTGTTGTATCTGGCCATGCAAAAAATGGTTTTGCTTTGGTAAGAATCCTGGATGGTATATGCAGATTTTGATGTGAAGTTCTAAGACATTTAGGGGATGTTATCAACTCCTACTCAATTGCTTCTCTCTCTAAAAATTATGTAAGGTTCGCCCTCCTGGCCATCATGCTGGTGTGAAACAGGCAATGGGGTTCTGCCTTCACAACAATGCTGCAATTGCTGCATCAGCAGCTCAAGCAGCAGGAGCTAAGAAAGTCTTAATTGTTGACTGGGTAATGATTAATGTCATTAATTTAGTTAGGTTTGTTTATAATTTGAGTTACTTTTATTTGCATATATTCCAACTAGAATACAATATACTTAAAAAAAAAGCAACTTAAAGACCTTTGTTCTCCCACGTCTCTTTCAGGATGTACATCATGGAAATGGAACACAGGAAATATATGATCGAAGCAAATCGGTGAGATAGCTTTCTTCCTTATTAAATTTTTTATTTTCATATGCATCTTTTTGAATGCCAAATATTTTAGCTCTCTCTTACTCCAATTTCTTGTGCTGCTTTTACTTTTCAAGGGTTTTGATCTTAGATGTCATTGTCTTTTAAGAATAAGTTATTTTCATCCTCTTGAAGAGGGTAGGTTGTTACATAAGCTTGTCCCGAGCCATTGAAGTAAGAGGTTTATTAGGGATTTTGTGGGTAGAGAAACTTGGGCCATTATTCCTTGTAAATTTAAATATGATGCCCTAAATGGGGTAAACTCTTTTAGAGAAATTTGTGCTGAGAAGATATATTTGTGTTTGGCTGCAAATTTCTCTTGTGGGTCTGGGCAAGTTGTAGAGCAATGGACTCCATAATCCGGAAAGGGGGCACTGTTAGGTTTAGGCAGTACTTCTACTTCATGTTTGGTTCGTCCAAATGGAAGACAGTGAACCTCAGGGATAACAGCTCTAAAGAACATTCTCCAGATAGCTTGAGAAAATAATATTTGGTAGATTGAAGTATATATACATATCAGGCCAGTTCCACAAAGTTGATTTGTGGTAAACTGCAGCTAAATTTGGTGATCATTTGGTAGCAGACTGAATGGGGTGTGAAGGTTACACGAAATTGATTATGAGAGAAAGCGGCAGGTATATGACCAGCACTTGTGATTGAAAGAGTTTGAAACTTAACAGGGAATTTGGCAATTTTTAGAAGTTTCAATATTCTAACCTATAGAAGGCATATTGAATAAAGAAGGCAATGCATAAATTTGATGAGATTCTTAGGATTGGTCTTGTAAAAATAAACAGCTTGTAATATGAACCTAGTTCTTTTATATTTTATGAACTCTGATCTTTTGCTTAACTTCTATCATAATAAATGCACTTTTCTTACATTTCCATTTGCTTCATCCTATAATCTCCTAACCTGATTAAGAGAGATCATACTTAGAAGAGCTGAAATACAATAGTTCTATCATATAATAAGTAAAAGAAAAGTCATGGAGAAGCTCGTTATAGAGGATTAGTTCAGAGTGATACTGAGTATGATTTAGATGGTGCTTATGTTTCTGGAGATTATGTTGACGTTTGCACAAGTGGCACTTGTTTTCCTGCTCAGTTTTCTGAGGACTGGTTTTTGGTGCTTGTGATTTGTCCTATATGTAGGTTTTGTATATATCTTTGCATAGACATGAGGGTGGGAAGTTTTATCCTGGTACTGGTGCAGCTGATGAGGTACCCATTCTCTCTCTCTCTCTCTCTCTCTCTCTCTCTCTCTCTCTCTCTCTCTCTCTCTCTCTCTCTCCCTCCCCCACAGATTTTTGACTGGTTTGCAAGTAATTCTCAAAATTGATCTTTTTTAGGTTGGCTCAATGGGTGCGGAAGGATACTGTGTTAATATTCCTTGGAGTCGTGGCGGAGTTGGTGATAATGACTATATTTATGCATTCCAGAATGTTGTGCTACCCATAGGTTTGTTGATGCATTTGTTTAATTCTCTGAATTTATATTCTGTGCTCCAATCCTCCCTGAAGGGGCACATTTTGTTGTGTCCTTGTCATTTTCTCCGCTTGTCTTCTTAGGTATTATATTTTTATTTATGATTGCATTGTTAGTTGACCTTATTCTAGTAACAGTGCTCAAATACTTTTTGCAGCCTCTGAATTTGCCCCTGATTTTACAATTATTTCTGCTGGATTTGATGCTGCAAGGGGTGATCCCCTTGGATGCTGCGATGTAAGCAATACTTCCACAATAAATTTCACCTTTTCCCTTTTATTTAAAAAGTAATCATCTACTTAGTTTTATCCTTGAAGTTGCCAAAGGGCAACAGGACAATCATGAACTACCCCAGCCACATTAGAGACAATGCCCCCACCTCCCTTTCTCTTCTGGCTCAAAAAAAAAAAATTGTTTGCAAATTTGTGATTCCACATCATCTATTGAAACTATGCCCATTGGTATACTCATATTGATGGAATCAGATCATTTCTTGCTGTAGGTAACACCAGCTGGCTATGCACAGATGACACAGATGTTGAGTACTTTATCTGGTGGAAAGTTACTTGTCATCCTTGAGGGCGGGTGAGTTTATATATTTCCACTGTTTTTTTCAATAAATGTTTTCAATGTTTTTCGTCTTATCTTCTCCCTCTAATGGGAATGTAATCGCTGCAGCTATAATCTTCGTTCAATATCATCCTCTGCTACTGCA
This sequence comes from Rauvolfia tetraphylla, assembly GCA_030512225.1. Classification (NCBI taxonomy): domain Eukaryota; kingdom Viridiplantae; phylum Streptophyta; class Magnoliopsida; order Gentianales; family Apocynaceae; genus Rauvolfia; species Rauvolfia tetraphylla. Next base: position 6,148,452 of record JAJQKT010000028.1, on the reverse strand, counting down.
GTGATTAAGGTAAGAAAGATGTCTCTAGTGAGTACTCGGGGTTCTGTTTCCTTGAGGCGGGATTTACTAATTCAGTGATCAAAGGAAAATTCTGTGTGTGTGCTGGTAATAGACTAGTACCATCTAAATTTCAGCATCTGCCTGGTGCTGGGTAGCTGGGGGAATTAAAACAACCTTATCTAGTAGTTACCTGAAATTTTTAGTGATTGGTTACTCCTACTTGATTTCTGGATGATGTGTGTCAGAGGCCTCTGTTATTTGTTGTTCTTATGGTGGTTATTGACAAAGTTGGTGAAACTTTGTGATACCTTTTTAGATATCATTTATTATTCAAATTGTGTCAGCTTTATGACTGATATCCTAGTAATTGCATGTGAGAGATGACAGAAATTGAACGCTAGAGCGATTTATATTTTGAGTTGGGATCAAAGATGAGTGTTCTTTTATCTTATTATATTTTACCCTTGGGGGTCTGATTTACTGCACAAGTTGTTAGGCCATGTTGCGAAAGGTATAGGCTGTTCTTTTGCTTGTTCAATGTCTACAGTCTACACTTGAAGGAATGATATGGTTGTCTCTGAGCTTTTAGTTTCAGTTTCAACTGTGAAACATTTGTCCACAGTTACTAGTATCAGATTGAAAGCTCCTCCTTCCTGCATATTTAGATTCTTCCAAGTTGCTTTCTGTCAAGCAGGTTTTGCTGGGTGAAGATCCTAGGGGCAATGTGGACGTAATTGTACCTTCCAAGTCTGGGTTGCGAACTATTTTTGAAGTCCTGAAAATTCAAATTAAATTTTGGCCCTCGCTGGAGGCCATCTTTTCCAGTTTGCAGGCACAGTGGGGATTATATGCTTGTCAAGATGCAGGTTAGTGCAGATGTTCTTTGAAATCTATTGCTTAGCTGGATATGTGTGACTGCAGAAGCATCTTTTTTTCTGAGTGCTATATCTATCAAAGAGAAAAAAAAAAAAAGTGGATTCTAAATAATCCGAAATAGAAATTCTTGGTTTGATTGTGTGACTTGCACTCCGTTCTAGATGCTTCAATTGTCAATGATTGAGCTGGAGTTGATCAAAATTGTAACTTACCCACCCCACTACTTGCAATTTCTATTGATTTCCTGGTGCATCCCTGCAGGAAAACAGGTGAAAAGGAGACGAATGGCACAGGCACCAAATTGGTGGAAATGGGGGCGAAAGAGATTATTCTATCAGATCCTTCACAAGCAGCTTATAGCAAAATCAAATAGGTGTGCTGCTAAGTGTACATGTGGTTCTTAGTGCAATCTTTCCTTCGTAACTTGTGTACTACCTCGTGATATATTCTAGTGTCGTTAGGTTTTGTGATGGGTTTCTAGGTTTCTCAATGCAAGATTATCATGTGATACTTCGTACCTCTCTCTCTGTGTTACAACTATTGCTACCACATTGGCATGTATGCATATAGTATCTGTTAGTGTGGCCGTCAACTGCTGGATCATGGTTTGGGTTTTCTCAGTTTGCTCAAATGATATTATGTAGAATCGCTTTAGCGGAAGAGCAAATAAATCTGTCATCTTGCGAAGCTTAAAAGAGAAATTTGCGATAAATGTGCGCCTGCACTCGTTTCATAGTCATGTAATTCGATTCAAATCATTTACAAGCGCAACTAAATCAATGTTTCTTCGGTCGGAGTCTTGAGAAATTTCTATTGAAGCCAAGGTGCTTGGGATAAAGATTTCAGGAACTAGAATGTCTAAATGGAAGTTTTCTAAATCTGTTATGTACAGCGAATGAATGCAGTAGTAAATATATGACGATGGATGGTTACCCAAAATTTCCCGTTCTGCTACCATTGTCAGGCTCAAAATTAAGCATTTTCACAAATATATGGCTTTGCAACTTCCAGCACAGCTGTTAGACGCAAACAAAGATGCCGGAAACCATCATTGGTGCATGGCCGGAGGTGGTGCCATTGGATATGCAACCGGAACCACATAAGGAGGGTGGTGCCCTGGAGGAAGCATTACCGGTGTGCCCACTGCTGAAGCAATGTGACCTGGTGGAGCAACCACAGGATGTCCTACAGGTGCCCCATACACCCCCAAACCACGCATGCTTTGTTGGCCTCTGTGCTTCATTGCCGGTCCAAGGGCCCCGGGATTCGGCAGAGTTGGGGCAGCTTGTTGCCCTGTAATTGGGGCCTGATGAGCTGAAACCTCTCCATTATTCACACTGGTAATATCATGGATGCTAGATCTTCTTCTATCTCTGTTCATCGAGTTCAAGCGAATGAAGTACTTCTGGGCATGGCTAGCAACCTGTGTTGGAGTCCTGGATATGACGTAGTTTCTTGAAATGCTTCTCCAATCCCCTTTGCCAAACTTGTCTAAACCAAGCAAGAACAACCTGATACAAACAAACAAACAAACAAACAGTACTTCTTAGTTGTATTGTTCAGATTCCAGTGTCCAAATTTTGGCATTCAGATTTCGATTCTAAAAAATTGTCAGCTGTATTAGGTCATATTAAAGAAGTTTTTACCTATGCTCCTCCTCGGTCCACGGAATCCCTTTTCGGCGTTCTTGATCCGGCCGGGAACCTCCTTTTCCTCCCTGACCGGAAGAATCATGACCTAAACCTGTAAACCCACCTCCATGACCAGAAGTTGATCGCCTTTCAGTAGCTGCAACCCCAGAAAAGCCTTGTTGATCCTTAGTAGAGGAAGAAGCTTCTTCTCCAATGTAGTTAGGAATTGGAACAAGTCCAGCCTCTATTGCACCAACATCTTCAACAAGTACTTGGTAGTGCTTCTTCAACTCATCAATGCTTTTACTTGGGACCATAGAAGCAATCTTGTCCCACTGTTCTTTGGAGTCCCCAACCCAGTGCATGGCAATGGCATTTTCAAAAGCTCTCTCTTCTTCTCTGTTCCATGTTATAGAGTATGAAGCTGACATTTCTTTGGCACTGTTTCGCTAAAATAGTTGAGTTATCTTTTAGATTCCTTTTAGAGTTTTGCCTAGTTATGGAGGTGGGATATGTTAAAAGTTGTCTGGTAAGGTTTTGGGAAGTTGGAGAAGAAGAGAAACGGTAAGCAGGATAAGAGGCAGACTGAGAAAGGGAGTGCAGGATAAGCATATGGGATACCATTGAATTAATGGAATTGGTACCACTAGTGAGGTTGAAGGGATGGGTTCGTTTGTCATCTTCATATAAAGTCATAGCAAAAAATCACACAAAAACAAAAGGAAGAATAGAAGGCATCTCCCCTTTCTTTTTAAACTTAAAATAAAAAAGAAAAGAATCAATTGCTAAAACACTTTTCTTCATTTTGGCAGTAAAACTTGTCTTTATGAAGTAACATAAATAAAATAACTTATTAGCTTGTGTAATAAACTTTGTCCTATATTATTCACTTGTGAAACATTCACCCCTCTAGTTTCAAACAAATAATACAATTGCATAATTTTCATATATATATATATATATATATATATATAGAGAGAGAGAGAGAGAGAGAGAGAGAGAGAAGGGGAGAACTTTTGAAAGAAGAAAAGAGAAATGAATGAACACATGAAAATTCCTATTGAATCTGTGCTTTATTTTCCGCAGGGAAAAAAAAACTTCGCTTTATTTGTCCTTTTTACCCCTCAAAATTTTCAACTATCGGCTGTTGAGTTCGATCATTGATTGGTTGAACTCTGTGCCACACTCCATTGTTGTGTCTTTCATTCCAATTTTCACATACGATTATAAATTCTCATATTAAACTACATAGAATATGCGCCAACTATCATGAACGGATCACATTTGAGTTCAAAATTTTCATTTAATGCATACGTATAAATAACTCGACTTTATAGATTACAAACTATAAAAGTATGTAATTTTATAATTATATATATAATTAATCTTATAATTATAACTATAAAAGTATATAAATTGAATTTGTGTACTCAGTACGATTACAAACTAAAACAAATAACCAAATGCAGAATAGTTGCAAATGACATGAGGTTTTATCTTTTGAAAAACCATAATCTAATGAATTCTTGTATTTGTTCATCCTCATGCTTCACCATGCCCATGCTGCAAGTCTGAGTGTGTCTCACGCGCTCTGACAGTGATGTGAGAAAAGAAGAAGAATTTTCCTTGAGCTTTTATCTCACCGGAATATTTTTTTTTTCAATTTCCCTTGTCGCTGTGTGTTCTGATTTCTGGATTGTGGAAGAAAGCAGATCTGAACATGATGCACTCTTGAGTTGTTCAAATGCGTGGCCTTTTCTCCTTCTTTAATTTTTTGGTCAAATTGAAGACAACTTCTACAATAGGGTTTTCTCCACCTTCTACCATAGGTGAAAAAATATATATTAATATATAGAGATTACGGATAAATTAGATAATTAAATATTCTTTATTCATAACGTTTGTGACTATATTGATAAAAACAATGTGAAAAGCAATTAAACGTTATTTATTTATAAGAGTGAAGTATATTATTATACACACAGAAGTAATATATAAATTTTTTTATATAATATTATTTGTATCATGTTAGTTTGTGTAACTTTTTAATGTGAAGTCCAGTTTACAATTATGGGTTGGTGGAATAACAGGGGCATTTGAATTTGATAGGAAATAGTAGCTGCCACAAATTATCTCAGTGACTGTCAACTGTCTGTGATGACCTTTGGCACCACTCATCCATGTTCCATCAATGTGACAGAAACATATTCCTACGAGACCTTGTTCCAATTCCTCAATGATATGATATGCAAGTAATTTCTTTCAGTTTTTATCAACTCCTTCACCTCACATGCTTGTCATCTTCCAAAATATCTCGTCTTTGTTTGGATGAAATTCCAAGATTTTTACTGAAATTTATTTATTACTGCAAAATGGTAAAATTCTGCAGATTAATCATAGAAGCTCCACTGACAGTCAGTATCTGCACATGGATGGTCCATACTCAACCTAAGACTCCCATTCTTTCACACTCTCAAACTGGTAATGTCCCAACGATGCTGTGAGCAGTCACCCTTTGAATGATATTAGAGTCTAATAAATAACACCAGAGCCATTCAAAAAGGTCATGTTCAGCCATCAATTGTCACTCATCACTCGCAGATTCAGTAGGTCTAGGATAAGATTGCAAGAACTCTGGTCCATTTGACTAATTTTGATTTTTCAACAGATTCCCATCAATATGTTGCCCAGTCTCTTCTACGGCAGTAAACTTCAGGAGAATGAGAAGCCATTTTTTTTTCCTTGGTAGGAGGGGAAGGGCAAAGCTATAAGTACTATCTATGCTGAACAAGTTTGAACACAACTTGTAAGAAACGAAATATTAGTTCCACTACATGACTAACGCCCGTAATGGTGCATGACAAGTAGAAATGTTGGAAGTAATAAAATCAGTAATGCTCACAATGTAAAAAGGATGTTTAAGTTGCAATTTATTAACTGTTGTCCTTTCAGATGTGAGCTGTAAAACACCAGAGAAACCTACGTAACTATCACCAAATATTACATAAGAGGAGCATTGCTTGCTCCTTGCATCAAGAATGGGCTGCTAATAACAGTAACTGTACTAGAACACATGCACTGAGGCTAGAAACATTGGATGCTCATTGGTCAACCAATTACTATTTCCTTATCCAGAATTGTTTCTTTTCGTTCCCAATTTGAGAGTTCAAATATGCCAAGCAGCATCTCTGATTATCACAAACCACTCACTAAAATCCAAGGAACTGTTTTTCCATTAGCTGCTAATGAAATTCACCCAATGATATGACACTTCATCTGCATCTGTGGAATTCTGCTTTCTATTGTCTACCGCGTCTTAAATTACATCCTCCAGAAAATTGAAATTCTGTAGACAAATAAATTTTGCAAAGATAATAAAAAGAGATGGCCTAACAGGTTTTTGCTACAGAGTACGAGTACAGTCTTCTCTTGTGCAAGAGAGAGGAGTAACTTTCATGGGTGTTAAGTATTCTTCTCAAAGATCATTTCTCAATCTACTGGAAGACCAAAATATTCAAATAGGTGCGAATCCCAACTGCATATCCTGAGGTTTGATCCCGGAGTTGGTGATTATTGCCACAAGTCATCTAGAGTCAAGTAAAAGATCAAAAGAAAAACAAATGAGTACACTGCAAATTTTGGAAAGAGTGCCAATATGCCATATTACTAACCTAGAAAGAGATTAATTGTCAACCCAAGTCTTAATTCCAATAATAGACCGAGGTTGTGCAGTGCAGCAGGCCTCTTCCATGTTCTCTAGAAGCACAAGAGAAGAACATCTTCGTCTGGATTAATTAACCTGATTTTTTCCATGTTCTGAATGTCATCTGGGCGAATTGGAAAATGAGACACCACTTTCTACAAAAGATTGCACTGGAAGTCTCGTGCCTTCCTCTTCATGAGTTCCTCTTAAGAGAGCTGCTCTCTCTGGATTCATAAGAAGTAGTTCTTGCATGTCCTTTGGTAGCACATCAAACACAGCCTTCAAATCTTCCTTCAATTTCTCTGCAGTCAACTCAAACTCTGCACCGGTAATCCCAGACTAAAGTACCAGAAGAAGACAATTAGTTAAATGTGCACAAGGCTACAATTTCTTGGATTAGATTAGCTGGAGTGATAATGATTAGTCAAAATACCAGAAAACTTATATATCAAACGTACCTAAAGTCAATATAATTTAGCTCCAAAAGCCACTATGAGGAATTAGTCATGCAGTGCACGTGTCACAAAAGCAAACCTTTATACGTATACTGTAGCTAGCTCTCACCGTTCTTTTACTCTTTTCCTTCAACTGATAAAGAGAGTGAAATGAATTGCAAAAGCACATCTAGTAGTTTTTTTTTTTCGCACTCCCGTTAAAAGCCATCAAGGTTTCTTTATGGCTGAGTCCAAAACAAGCAGAAGGTATTCACCACACACAAAACCTTTATCTAGATCTATTTGTAACTAAGTAGAGAAAGTCAACCAATGATACAAGGTAACCAATACACTATATTTACCCAAACAAGTGTTCAGTGTGTCCACTTAATCAAGTAACCAGGATAAACATGACATAGATACAGACAGAAAATTGAACTAACTGGACTGACACCAACAAACTCAAGCAGATCTTTGCCAGTGTATTATAGGATGATAGTGGTTGGCCCATAATGCTTGATCCTGTGGGGTTAAAGGCTAGCCCATTGGTGTTTTGGTGGGGGCAGCAATGACTTAGGTGGGTTTATTCCCAGGACCTATTACCCCTTTGGAGTGAATGGAACATTCTGCAGCAGCTGCATTCCCTTAATTGGAGTAGCTACAACATCATTTATCCAACTTAGCCTTTTATTAACCAAAAAAAATTGAAAAAAAAAAAAAAAGCCTTGCAATGAACTTTCTTCTTCCATGTAGATGTCAACTATGGAGTCTGCTCTTGAAAAGAGTTTACAGTGCCACAACAAGTTTATATTCTTACTTCCTAAGTATTTCCACCATTAGCTGTTCTTAAGGAAAAAAGTTTAAAGGTCTTTTCTTTCTTAAATGACATTAAACAGCTGTTAAAGAATTCATTTGATTTTAAGAGTCCAGCTTCAATTTATGATGAAACACTGCTGGGTTAAATCTCACATCTTTAGACAAAGAAAATCATGGCAGTTACAATTGACATAGTTGTTTCATTTCTCCACAAACATATATAAATCCTATAATTAGAATTGCAATAAGTTTTTCAATTTTATTGCAACAACTAACAATCCTTCTAAAAGAGGTATGCTAAACAACTGATATTTATCAAGATGAAGCCAGATCAATTGAAGGGTCCTCTTATCACCATTTTGTTCCATACTTAATTCCTCCAATGAAACACCAATATTCATATCCTTTTGTCCAGCTGCTCTTCTTTTAAGATAATTTTGAAACTTCTCTTGCTTTCGCCAACCTCAGGTTAAAGATATATGCTGCTATTGGTAACAGGCATCCTAGAACTTCCAATGGAGGTCTACTAATAAATACTGAGATTGTTCTAAATTAGACTGGCCATTCAGATCTCTTAGACCTAGCTTAGGTTAAAAGTTCGCAAGATACTGGCATAATTGGCATAACCAGAAGCATGAAAAGTACTTCATTGTTTCATGTACAAGTTGGATGAGGGCAAGCAGTTATGTTGAGGGTAAATGCATTACAGAGCATTATGGAACAGAAGGAAAAACCCTGAATGCCAGAAAGCACTTGCCTGAAGCTCTCCCAGGAGATGTCTTTCAATTGCATTGAAGGAATCAACAATCTCCAGCTCGGACATTTTAGATATAAATTGGTGTATGTCAGTCTTCATTCTGGCTTGCATCCACAATCTAATTTGTTGTTGCTCAGCAACAGCACGCCTCCTCCGAAACCAAGGCAAGAAATTGTGTCCTCTCAAGAAGCGCCTAAAATAAGCATACAAAATGGTTTCCCAGGTAAGAATGCAGCTAAGTCTGCAAAAGATAAAAAGCAACACCAATTACCTGTATAACTCCAGCCAATTTGCCCTCATCCTCTTCAGCAGAAACCTTCCAGGACCTCTGGCTGATAAGCTTGCCAGGAAGTCCTCAGCATCGAAAGAGAGTAGCGGAGGGGGATCTACAAATGGAGATGATCCTTCAGAAGGTGTAGTTGCCCTGAAATATGGACCAAAAGGGGCTAAAAAGTTGGTAGTGAGCTCCAAGAAATGACGGCGGAGTATTTCATTGTTAACAACTGACATTGATTCCTCAACCCCTGGTGACATCCCCGCATCAATTAACCTATTCAAGATAGATGTGTCTGGTTTTGTAATCGCAGCATAAGTGGTCCAAATGGCCTCTCTGTGTTCTGTCATGAGACAAAGGGGACCATCTCTCCGTAGTTTCACTGCGTTCAGGAAATTTGAAGGAGTAAACTTCTTCAAGGAATTTTGAAGTCCAAATCCTTCTTTTCCATCAGGAATTCTGCCAGTTGAGGCCATAGAAGACATAGCAAGACGGCTTGAGTTTGGAGCAGGGCTTCCAACTGAAACAATGTGAGGAATGCTGCGAAAAGCCTTTAAGAAAAAAAGATTTGTCACACCCAAAACCATCGGAGGGAACGTTGCACCCTCTGGAAGTGAGTTTAACTGGGCAAATTCCGGATCATGGATTGTAAAATAAGGCCTGAAATCAACACTGCAGAGGAGTGGGGCAATCAAACTAACTAGACCAGCAACAGCTTCACAGCACTGCGGCGGCGTAGGTGCTATGACAAGAATTGGTTCCCCAACGAGTAACAATTCCCATAACTTCCAAAGCTGAATCAAAAGGCCTCGAAATGTACCAAAAAGATCAGAATCATGGAAAAGTCCTTGTGGGAATGACTGATTAGAAGGAAGAAAAGGGGCAATTGGAGAAGTTAATTCTTCAAAGTATATTCCACCATCCAAAGGTAAACAAGAAGCAGGTGGTAAGTTAACTTTTAGTGTAGCATTCCCAATAGGAAGCTCCATTAGCTGACCAGGGACAGGAGCAGGCCAAGCCGATACTGAAGCAGCCATGTAATTAAGGGCTTTCTTTCCAATGTCAAAATACAAAGGCCCCATGATTTGTAACAAAGGTCTAAATACACTAGAGTATGGACTATGGGACAGAATCACCACTGATTTTTGTTCGCCACCTCGCTTTAGCCTTTCATCATGTCTCTGCCTATTAAACACAAAACCGTACAAGTACTTCCTGCTCTTACTCCGTCGAATATTTTTTGGCTGTTTAAATTCCCTTTTACCCCTTGACACACTGCTGTCATCTACTTCAACTATCTCATGTGAGACCAAATTTGCAGCTTGCAGAACTTCCTGCCTCCCGATCCTAAAAAAGAAGATACAGTCGTGGATGCTTGAGCGGTTATGGTTCTGTGAAACAGAATCTGGGAATGAACTAAAAGCAACTTCAAGCTCCTCATTTTGGGTCAAACAGCCTGGTGGATAACACTCTTCTATGAGCTGTCCTTGTTCAAGATCAAATCTAATGATGCAAAGGGTAACAATCCATTGATGGAAAGCTTTTTCATCGATCTTTGTATCGGGTTCTGACCTCAAAGAAAATGATGGAGACCTGCTCATTTCCGGCTTGCCCTAGAAAAATCTTCCATCAATCAAATAGCATTTTCCGTCTCTATGCTAGAATAAGTTGCGCGTGCTTGATTTCTGTCAAATGTAGAAAGATCATGAATTACAAACAAATTAAGCAACTCAAAAAATTAGCAATAATTGTTAAGATAGGCTAATACTCGCCAGAAAGAGTTATATAACACTTCGCACAAAGACACCATATCAGCGCCAAGAGACCAACAAAATTCCAAACATCCACAGTGAACATATAATTACAATTGTAATACACTCTGGTTCAATGCTGGGAAGCTGAAATAAGAAAATGTAAGTGGGATACCAGAATATCGTGTAAAGTTGGGTAATTTACTGAAAAAACACAAAAATATAGAAAATCCAGGTTAATGGATGAAACATAAGGCTTAAGCATAAAGTCAAGCGAAAAATCACACAGTGCTAATTCCTAGAATAAGACTCAATCAACAAAAAACGCGCGGAGACATCACATAACAGCCACCTGAAATTCATCAAGCTACAGGAAAGAATCTAACTTGAAAATGGTCCATAAATTTTGTATATTCAATGCTTAATTACCTGAATTTAACAGACCCATATGCAAGAATATCCAGGAAACAACCTAGATCGGCCAAAGATATAAAAGAAATCCCTGTATATCTCAAAAGAGTAAGACAGAAAGAAAGAAAAAGAGGCTAAGCAGGAAATTTGACAGTGGAGGAGAAGTTGAAGATCCTTTGAAGGTCGCTTAGAAGTATTATTAGTTTTCGTTGTTCTACTCTCTGGCAGTGACTGCTCTTTAAATTGTTGAAAGATTTTGGATGAATTTTGTCGACTACAGGGGAAAAAATGGCTCCCGAACAAATTTTGACGCATTTCGGAACAGCGTTAGTTTAGGTCAAAAACCGAATTCTTATCAGATTTTATTGTTGGGCATCTGCCATAACTGACTGTGAAAGGCTGGTGAAAGTTTAGGTGGACTTATAATACAATTCAATTTGGATAAATTCTAATTTTTTAATTAAAATTTCACTTTTTTTTACAAAAGATTAAAGATAAATTCAGTTAATAATTATTTAACAATAAAATACTGTTCATAAATATCTTTTATTTAATTTAAAAGTTTCGATCTCGATAATGTTAATTTATATACAATTAAATTTCAGAAGGCCTACTTCATCTGATGACATACGCATATGTATTCTTGAACGTGGGCGTTAAATGCCTTTGCTTCTTTTATTTGTAGAATGAATCTTAATATTGTCTAAAATTGAACTCCAAAATATGTACTTCTTCCGACCACACAATCGCGTTGAATGTTGGACCCGAATGCCTTCGTTTCTTTCATAGGCCCAACTCTTCCAAAACAAAAAACAAAAAAGTTTCTCCCAACCTGACTTGACCACTTTTCTTTCTTACTCTGGGGCTGCATTATTTAAAAGAAAGGTGAAAAAAAAGGTTTTTCTCAACCTACTTCAGTGACTTGGCTGCCATTGCAGGGCTGCAAAACGAATGGTGACTTGACTGCAAACATCCATTTTTTCATGGAAAACAAAGCAGTACTAGAAAACTGCTGTAATCTTGAACAGGTTAACGAGATCTTCTGAATAATATAGCAATCCTAAGCGAACCTAAACTACTTCTACTAGTGCTTTAATCTGACATGTATATCACTAGGATAACCCAAGTGGAGCATTTGTCTCTGTCCTCATGTCAGCTCGAGCTAAAGATTATGTAGTCTTCTGCAGACATCATGGCAACAGTTTCCTGTTTGGGGCCAAAAAGAGAACAAATTCCTTCAAGAAGTATGCTCTATTTTTCCACTCTGCGCACTTAGAACAGGATGCCAAATCTTGACAAACTAAGAAAACTTTCATTACGAAAACTAATTATCTTACAGAGTCTCTATCATGTTAGAAAGTGAGTACAAAATTCCGACCCAGATGCCCTTTTCGATTCTAATTACAGCTCGCTTCCTGAAAGAAAGATGATATTTACATGGAAACAAAATAAACAGATCACAGTATGAAATATTCACTGCAATCGTCAATGCCCCATTTCATTTCTGTTAGTCCACAACAGCAAGACCAGAAACCTGTAGTATTTTGTGCACGTCTATCTATTTGTGAGAATTTTACGAGTTTTCAGCAGGTGAAATGAGCTATACGTCAAATACAGGTAAACGCTCCTCAATTGAGATGCGGCAAATAGGGCATTTCTTACATTTTTCACAGCAGGCGCTGCACCAAATTACAGAACAATGAGTATTGAGAGAGGGGGAGACAGAGAGACTAAGGTAGAGTATGGGAGGTTTACTATACCTGCAAAGGATGCGATGCCTACAAGGAAGGAGAACTACGCTTATCTCTCGCTCAAAGCAAACCCTGCAAAGAACCTTTTCCTGACAAAAGTTGACAAAAGCAAAAAACATCTAGATCAGAACAACCGCAGTTAAGCAACAGAACAAATGGAAGTGATGTGTTCACTAGGTACTCTCGAATTTACAATTCAACAAAATTACTAAGAAATGTGATGTGTTTGCCTTATTTCAGAATCTCCAGATAAAAACTTGCAATTGGGCAAAAAGGGGAGAACTTAATAACGCTCTGTCAGTACGAAATATTTCTTGTACTGACACAAGATATAAATAATTTCATGTAGTGTTTATATAAATCAGAAAGATAAAAGAATTTTACATTCTGTAATCTCTCATACTCCTGCTGGCTAAACTTAGTAATTTCTGTTTGCTCGCCAAGAGCTGCTTGAAGTCTCCAAACCTGAGACACAATCATATAACAGGAGTTGGTGAAACAAAAGGTGCTGTTTAAATTTTGCGGTTTGTGTCAGAACAAGCAGAACATGGTTGGTTTATATCACATTTCAAAGAAAATACAAAGAATGGCATTAGTAAGCACATAATGAAGTGACCAAATCTTACCTCCTCAGCAAGATCCTTCTTGGGCATCTTTTTTACTATCTCAGGAGGATAACCACAGAACGTGTTGTATCTGTAACAATTGAAACCAACAACTAATAATGAATATATAATATACAGCGTTAAACCTTTTCTCTGGCAAAGCTGGACAACCAACATGCATGTATCTTAAAGAAAAAACCATTTGCACTTTGTCATCTGGCTTGATCAAACTTGATGGACTTGGATGTAGATTGACTTTAAAATCTACAGATGGTCCAAATTTTATCATGCCAAAACTATGCTATAAGGCATTTAAGGTTATCAAAACATAACAACCTCACTTAAGGGAAAACAGATGACGGTAAGGAAGAAACTAACATCCAAGTACACGCTCCAACATTTTTGCTTTTGTTCTGCAATAGAACAATTAAGGTTCTTATGTATTTGGTCATGTTTTCTTACAAAATGTAATGGATGGACATCATTTCGCTTCTAGAACCTTCCATTTAAAAAATTCAAACGCAGAATTTCTATTTATCCAAGCTCCTAAGCATTATCCTAGTCATTTATATTCATAGAAACATACATCCCTTAGAATGTATTGCATGAATAAATTATTCAACGGCCTGGTCATATGAAATGAAGATGTAACAATTCTCACCCAGAAGCCCCATCATGAAACAGACGGGCCTGCTCTTCACGACTTGCTTCATCAATAGACCACCAACCAAGAAGCCTGCTTGTTGAAATTGCCAAAATACAAAATGAGAATCGGACATGGTGATGCTAAATCTGAAGCTAGCACACAAGTCTTGTTGCTCATTGCACCCTTTTTAGGTCTTATTCCCTTTCTTCTTTACATTAAGAACATACTTATGATGATTAGGGTGTTACCTGGAGCCATGATGCAGGAAACTAAAGCAGTCACGAACTTGTGAAGAAAAAGTGAAATATCTGCCAGTGCAATCTCCACTTCGCAACAGAAGAACAATTTTCTCAACTAGTCTAGATATTGAAAACAGGACACCAGCTCCTTGCAATACGAAAATAGGAGAGAAAAGAAGAGGAACAGAGAGATGTCTGAAACCAGGAGGTGTGCCCTGAGAATTTCAAAAGCAACAGTGAGTTAAATGAAAGAACCATGAGGATGCGGATACAAAGGACCTACAAAATCATTTACACTACCTCTAGGCGCATACAAAGAAGGACCTGGAAGCCAATTATTGGAATTTTCATAATATGGCCACCAATGTCCTGGAGACAGCAGAGACTATTCTCAGAATGATTTTCTGAGGTAACCACTAAGCCACTGTTCCAGTTGAGATATCTAATAGTGTTTGATGACGAACTTGCTTCTCGTACTTGAGAATTCCCATGAATCATTGGATTCGACCACTTTGTACACACAAGAAATGCAAAGCACTCAGCAATACTGTAAAAGAAAGGAATACAAAGAGTTGTTACTTCTAGCACAAAAGTGAAAAAGCAAAAAGGAGAGAGAATTAAAGCACGGAGAGAGTACCCATAGTTTATGAATAAGTCCCACCAGCCCAGAGCACCTACATCACCTGCCATTTCAACCAAGTAATTAAAAAAAGAAACAGAAACAAAGGAGAAAAATAACAGTTCATCATTGTTCCACCAACATAAATGTTCACAATCTAAACACACTTGTGATTGTTCTCCTGACCCTACCCCAATAAAGCAAAGTAAATTTATAAGAATTGAATGGCAAACTGGATAGTAATGATTCATTCAGTAACTTCACCCATATATGGTGGTTGTAAATTGATGGAGCCTGCTCTAGAAGAAGAATCCAAAAAGTGGGAAGGAGAGGGGGGGGGGGCCGGGGGGTGTTGAGGGGTAGAGACAGAGACAGAGACAGAGTTTTACCACATAGCTTCAGCATGGTGAAAATTGTAGCTGCAAGAAAGAAAACCATAGAGATCGCGACCCAAAAGTGCTAATAAGAAAAAGGCTGTCAGTCAAACTATCTTCATAGTTTCATAAATCTATTACCAAAACTAAAACAATTTTTCAAACCGAAAACAAAGCCACATGACACAGGCATCCAAGTTCACCTGAGCTTGATATATTACCTTCAGTTGTTTTGTTCAGAAAGTGAGAATGTGAGAGAGGGAGGGGGGATGTGAGAGAGGGAGCAACGAGAATTCCTCACAAAAGGTGAAAGAAGCTCCTTCCTTCCTTTTTCCTTTTCTTTAGGGGATGGAGGGTGGCAGTGAGGGAGGGGTTAGCTAGAAAGGGGTGCAAGAGCAGAGAGGGCAAAGGGAGAGAAATTATAATTTACTGGATCAATCGACTTACAGGAAGTGTTTCCCAAATAGCCTCATCGCTCATGCTTTCATCATCTCCAGGTAACAAAGCTTTACACATTCTGTGCAATGAGATAAAACAATTATTCCCCTGAATAGTGCAAAATGACAACAAATTGTCAAACAGAGGTTAAGCAAATTTAGTAAAGTAACTTTCCAGTTTTTCCAACTCTTTTGATCCAAGATTTTAAGGATTCTCTACATTGGCAAAGAACAAACAGAAGATAGTGACACCATTCAATTTATATCACCATTTCTATTATAATTGACCCAGCAGAATATAAACTTCTACTTATATTGCTCTTCTTTAGAAAAAGAAGAAGGTAAATTTTGCATTTGTTTCATACTCTTCCAGTCCCCATAATTTTCAAAATGAATGCATCGCTCAGTTTGTCTTGAAATGGTTCATAGTTCCATTCAGGCTAGTGATTCTGTAGATGCTACGGGCCAAGAAGATGGAGAAATCCAGTGTAGTTGTTTACAAAATCATAATACTATAATTGACTCTCGAAAATGAATAGGATTCCAATAACTCTAAATGATGCCATAGAGCTCAGCAAGAAATGATAAATACATCTAAGTTCACATCCAAAACTCTGAAGAGGGATGGTAATGATGTGTGAGTTGTATACCTGAAGTTGTCAACAAGGATAAGCACTTCAAAGGCTAACAAGGGAAGGAAGACAATTTTTAAGTTCACAGCTGCAGAACCATTGACTGCACAATATTAACATTATTAGGTCCAAGACTGGCAACATTCATCATCACAAAAAACAAAAAAACAAAAAAAAACAAAAAAAATGTCAAGCAAAACCTTCATCTTAGCCTAATCAATAGGCAAAACACCAGTGGCACTGCCCAAAACCACTGTCTGGTTCCAAGTTTAGGAACTCTAAAATGGGTTAGAAAATTGAAAAATCAAAGAACCATCTGACAATGTCCCCCCTGTTATCAAACTTTGACAACTTTGGACAGAATTTTCAAGAAAGATAATTTTTTCCCATTTTTGAATGAAAATTGCAGTACACCTCACAAATGCTTACTAGAAGATATGATGTGGTCAACAGTGGAACTACCCATTCAAACATGATGTCTAGAAAGATAATTTTTCAACCCTTAAAGACTAATAAAGTTTGATTTCCTTACCATATTTGCTCTCAAGATATATACAGAGAAGCAGTTCAAAAGCGATAATCAATGGTGTTGCAACCACTGCATGACAAGGGGCCCACTATGCACAAAAAAAATAAATTAAAAAAATACCAGGTGAATAGTATTTATCCTAACAGACATCTTTTCTCTGATTGAACTACTGACAAGGAAGTAATTGGAAAGCAGAAACCATACATGACGATCATGGGGAACTGAGGGTGCTGGCAAAGAAAATCTTCCCCGGGCAACAACTGCATGAAACAGCCACAGAGGAAAGAAAATAACCCTGCATTTTACAGAGAATGCAGACGACCAAGGATTTTAAGCTCATCACTACAAAAAAAGCTAGGAGGCGTATATATACTTGCATAATCAAAATAAAGCTGGTACGGCTTAATCCATGTAAGTACTCTAAACAAATAAAATCTAGTATTCTTATAGCAACACAAGATGCTTATGGCTCAAAAACAAAACTAAATTTATTGGAAAAATGAGAAAGTAAAAAAGAAGAGCAGCGAGTTGCTGAAGAATCCAAATCAACTTTCACAATCTACCAACAAGATAGATTTTGAAGCAGGAAAATATTGTAATTGAAGTACAAAACTAAGTCTTTCCCTTATTATCATTTCAATTCCTAATTAGGTGCTCATTCCTATGTTTATGCAAACAGGGAGAAATTTTGGCTCAAAAAAGACAAGTCATTCTCATATTGCTTTTAAATTGCCAAACTTCAATATATTCTCACAATGCAGGTCCACTGATGAAACCCAAGAACCAAACGTTTGCTAAAAAATGCACTGGACAAATACTGACATGACTTCCCCAGTATGCATCTGAAAATCAACTCTTTCATTTCCATCTCAAAGCATAATATTTCCTCCTTATAACCGAAACAACTCTGAGAGTAGACTTTCTGAATCACAATGAAAAGATTTGGTAACCATAAGAACCCTTTAGAATTCTTTTCCTTACACCCCATAATCCAAATTGAAGAACCTTCTCGCATGCGCTCACAGAGGCAGCCCACAAAAAAAGAAAAGAACTTCATTGAAGAAAAACAAAGAATCCCGCAAAAACCCCAAGGATAAGAACTTTTCCACCGAAATATGTCATTCCAACACAATTGACCAGCAAAAACGGCAGTTATAATTTATTCATAAACTAATCCAATATTATCAGAAGTTAATCAAAGATCGACGGCGCTCAAAAAATTAAACGACCATCAAATTACATTACAGTAAAATTATATTCAAAAAAGGATCGCATAAAAAGCACAGGAACGAAATCCAAATAAAACACAAAAAGGCGAAATTGAAGATGAAAA
Organism: Rauvolfia tetraphylla; assembly: GCA_030512225.1. Lineage (NCBI taxonomy): Eukaryota > Viridiplantae > Streptophyta > Magnoliopsida > Gentianales > Apocynaceae > Rauvolfia > Rauvolfia tetraphylla. Next base: position 6,130,634 of record JAJQKT010000028.1, on the reverse strand, counting down.
GACGAACCACCAAGAATAGGACACAAGGTGATCGAGCTTGAGAACAAGCAACAGAGTGAAGCAAAGAAGCGAGATGTGGGCTGCAAGTGACTGTAACGCTTTCCCCACTCTACGCCAGCTCGTGCTCATCCTTTCCTCTTCTTCTGGTTCTTCTTCTTCTTCACTCTTTCACGCACACACAACCGTGAAATAATATTTATATACTCTATGTATACATATATACACAGTTACTTGTAGAGAGAGAATACAATAGAATTTGGAAAATGAATTTTTACCCGCTGCTAGCAGACACCAAGAAAAGAGATTTATTGCAGGGTTTGAAGAGGACAAGAAGACGAAATTCAGCAAAGGAAAAGGACAAGAAGACGAAAGAGAGTAGAGAATCTCTCGTTTCCCGTTTTAGCCCTTTGTTCAGATCAGGCCCGCATGGCCGCATAGTGTTGTTACCTGGTGGGACCTTACACCATACGAATGAGTATTCCTATACGGCGTATATTTGAAATTAGATTTTCTATTTAAAATTTGTTGTTATTTTTGTTTTTAAAATGCCTTAGAATTAAACTTAAAATCTTATATTGATTTTTTTTAATTTTAAATACTATCAAAATACATAATGGATAGATACTTCAACTCTTTAAAAGTGTAATTAAATAAAATTTAAATTTAAAATATTTTATATCGCAACAAATTCAATTTAAATATATTCTAAATATTATAAATATTTAATTTTTTAAAAAAAGTAATAATAGTGAACCTAACCTTTTCAAATAGATATTTGAGCTTCAACCCTCATAAGTATTAAGTAATTATTACTTGAGCCTTTGGATTAAATGAAGAAAAAAAGTGTATATGAGTGTATTTTAATTAATCTAATATAAATTTTTTATTTTAAATTTTACTTTTTTTTCTATAAAAAATATCTTTTATAAAATTCAAATTAAAAAATTATAAATAAAAATATTATCTAATTTCACCTATAGTAATAGTTGCCTGTTGGGGATTGTTTGGCGTGGCGTTATTAATATGAAAACAACGGGCGCCATTTGGATATTAATAAATCAAGGAAAGGTAATTAATAATTTTCCTGACAAGAAAAGGTCCGTCCCATAAATTTACGTCCAAACAAAAAATAATTGGCCTTTTGCACAACTCATATGAAACAAGAAAATGACTTTTTTATTTACTTTTTATTATGAATTTATTGATGTGCATTCGTCATCGACACAACAAAATCATAATACTAGTGTAGAGAACTTAATAAAGAAATTATAATGTATAGAATATGAGAAAAATATAGAGAGAAAATAGAGAGAAAGAATCAGAGATCTTTATTGATTCTCTGAGAGTAAATTGATCAATGAATGAGTGTATACAACACCTCAATCTAGAGCCCTATTTATAGGGTCATAACACAAGAGTTTATGAAAACTCAAATTCTAATGGGGAAAGGAAATCAAATTTGATTAGGAGTCATATTTTGAGGGTTTAGTTTTCTTCGGGAAACTGATTAATATGAACATCCACATATATTATTTCATAACACTCCCCCTTGGATGTTCATAGCATAAAGAATATGCCTCGTTAAAACCTTACTAGATAAAAATCCAGTGGGATAAAAAACTCTAGTGAAGGAAAAATAGTACATTATTCTTTATGTCATATTTACTCCCCATGATGAAATAATCCTTTAAGGTTTCTTAACCGCTGCATTCCAATTTTGTTCACCAATTTATCAAATGATGTGGCTAGTAATGCCTTACTGAATAAATCTGTCAGATTGTCACATGATTGAATTAGTTGCACATCAAAATCACCACTCTTCAGAAGCTCATGAGTAAAGAAAAATTTTATCATATCTCCTTAGATATATTCCAAACTTTATTATCATCCAACAACATAGTTTGAATTCCTCCTTAGAGGATATAGATTTATCTCGAATACATTAATCATGATCAAATATATTCTCAACCAACATCATGAATTCCTATTACTTCAACATGAGTTGAAGATGTGGCTGTTATAATCAACACATGCATATAAATGCATAGTTTATGTGGATCATATAGGTAACTTATACCTTGTATATCCATCTCAACAGGAGTTAGATTTTCTCAATATTCGAGATAAGTTATCTCAAGGAGATGTCAATAGGCAAGCTTAATGTCATCTCAAAATTCATTGGGTAGAGAAGAACTAGAATAGATATCTACTTGCACGTGGACAAGTATATTCATGCACTCAATTGCAGAATTGTGGTACTTCAAGACTAAATAGTTCTTCAATATCCTTCAATAAAAATAAAGGATCTCGCATATAATAACCCAATAACAATTGATGTGTTATGTCCATGTGAAACATCTTCAGGATGTTCAATCAAAACAAAATGTTGATTACAATACTTGCTCCTCTAAATTCTTCAAGAAAAATATCTTGATCATTATATCCTTTTCTCTTTTGAGGATTTTATTTTAAAAACAAGAGATCAATTCAATCGTGTATCAAAATCATATAGTTATAGAATTCATATATTTGTTCTGCTGGGACATTTATTCAAAGAAGAATATCTATAAGTAGAATATTATATCGATTAACTCTAAAGGAGTTAGACAAATAATCAATATGCAATTTTATGCAAATAAATAATATTTTGAACTTCCAGTTCATTAATGCTTGTGCATATATCAAGATAATAAAGGTTATAAATGATATCTTCTTTAATTGAAGTTTTTCTCCCCCTAATGTGGAGAATACTATGTCAATCAATAGATTGTATAATGAGGATATATTCTTATAAAGAAATACATATATCAAATATAGCTACGTATAGAATTTCTTCATATATGGACATATTCAAACATTCTTTTAATAAAAATTCACTAAGATAATCTCATTATATTCTATATGAACAATTATATGTTTCAAGCATATTGAGTCCATCAGGGACTTCAAATATAAACTCTATTATCAAATGATAACAAATATAAACACATATTAAGTGTCATCATTCACCATTATATCCACCACTAGAAATATATTTCTTCGTTATCAGTGCCAGATTTTACGAAGAATCATACGTCATAACTCATGGCAATATTCACTTTTGTAGTTCGCATTTTATAAGCAAATATTAATTGATATTTCTTTGGATTACACTTCAAGTGTATAATTCATGCTGGGAATACATGTACACTTCAAGTGTACTTGTGAATAATTTAAACTTTTCATATTTCTCATGCGAACTTTATCATTTCGAGTATGCAGACCTCGATTTGAAAATCCTCAACATATTATGCGCATTAATATCTTTAAAGTCATATATTTGTGCGATTCTAATAGTTCCCAATCATGTTGAGATCTCATCATTTATCATAGTTTTCAGGTACCTGAATTTCTTCTGGAAATAATTTATCAATCATGTTTTGGGAGAAAAATTCTGCTGGAATTTAAATCTCCTCGATTTAACATATATGACCATATTAAGCCTTTGCTCTAGTGAGGAGTTTGTATCTTTGGAATCGACTTATCTACCACATTTCAATTGTGTCTCAAATTTAATTATAGTGGTAGATTATCCTTCAGGGATATCAAATAAGAGCATTCTTTGCTGGATGTTGGTCAATTAATATACCTGCCTATATAAATTATCCTTTGAACTTCTGGTTCAAGGTATTTTCTATGAGGATCAAAATAGAAGATCAAGATGAGACACATACTAATATCTTTATCAAGCCTCATAATTTCTCCTCTTTATGTTGGGGCAATATATTCAAAATTAACAAAATACGAATCTCTCCCTTGAGATTTGCTCCCAACATATTTAATAATTTCTTTGAGAACCCATCTCATTACCTTTGTGGTGGAGCAATATATATAGTGTATCTCTAAATTTAAGATGAAAAATATTTGGTTTCTGACCACAAACCAACTACTATGAAGAGAATTACAATGTGTTGGCAAAATACGAAATAAGTGCTAATATATCATATTCATAAACATTCTGCAGGATGTTTAATATTTATCTCAATACAATCAGTATTATTATGACAAATTATATCTTTGGGAGAATGTTAAAACATGATCTCATTATCAATAAATTGTGCAAACTACAGGTTGCAAAAACAATAATATTCATAAGACTATTTGTTGATGCATCAATTAATAATTTCTCCATATTCATCCCAAAATATCACATTCAACCCCAAGTAATACTGGCAACGTTTAAATAAAACAAGTAGCACATATAAATTCATCATATTAGGAAACTTCTGGTTTCATAATAAATTTATAATCATTATTCGTATTTTAATGATCCGGGATGGTCCAACCGGTCATGCTAACAAATAAATTATTTATCAGTAAATTTCAAATTTACTCAATATTGCATCTCAATTTCATAATTCTATGCAATATAAATCAGGAGAGATGAATGATGATATCTATAATTGACATATATTTCATGTCATAATGGTAATGCATATGCCTCAAAAGTTCATTCATCTAATATCTCGATATACTGATAATATAATCAAAGTTTAAAAAGTTTTACGAGACTATATAGAGAATGATATATTACAACAATTGACCATTAGGTGAAGATTTAGTAGCTCTTCTAGAGCTTTTAAGAAATTAACTCTTCTAGAGTTATTTGATCAATTAGTTCTTCAGGAACTTTGCACTACCATTTATACTTTGGACGTATATTTTAAATTTTATCCAAATAAATAATAAATATTGTTTAGACAAATCGTATTTTCACAATTCTTGATCCAAAATAAACTAAAATAATATAAAAAAGTAGCAATTCGATAATTTAAAATTTTGATTGACATTCAAAATGCTAAAAATTCTTTCTAGATATTCAAAAGAATTGGTTATGTTCACATATGCCATATTAATATTTTCGACATAAGCATCATTACTATCAGTAGCATGATTTATGAAAGTAAAGCAATATCAATAATTAATAGAGATTCATAACATGCTTGACGTACTACAGTTACATGACAAACTTTCATATTGCATCAATAATATGTTATAATTATTACTTTCTCTTTTTCCTTCTCATTATTTTCTCACTTCTGGTGAGTATCTATTTAGTGGGGATTTAATGAGTCATTCTTATAGTATAAAAACAAAGTGTATTTCTACTAGCTGCGACCAAAATTTCGTATATAATTATATTATAATTTCTAATGTCATTCACTTCAGGGAATGATATAAAAATATTTGGTCAAGCGTCAAAATATTTTATCAATGACTCATTTAGTTTCATAAGATATAAATTCAAAATACTTTTGAAAAACTTTTTCTAAATATTGCTACTACAGGAGCATGTTAGAAATATGATAAAGGAAAAATCTTTTATCCATCACATTACTAGTGATATTTCTCCTTATAACTTTAATTGAGGAGAAATTCTAAATATAATAAAATTTTGCATACTGATAGACATACAATATTATAGGCACACTTATAACAAATCATAACTAGCATTTATATAACAATCATCTTATGGTGATTATATGTTTCGTTCACAATTTGCTAGTAATTAAGTGCTATGATGTTTTGTATTTCTTAAATGGTGTCTTCAGGGATCCCATAATATCCGGGACGTATATATTCTAATCGCCATGATTATATGGATTATTCTTACCATATCCGCGTCTATGTCGACGCCTTCGACCATGATTACGACCTCTTCCAGGGTCATAACTATTGGTTATAATGCATTCACTCACAGCTTTAAAGTAAACTGTATTTTTGATAGAATGACCATCTTCTGGTAGTCAAATATTTCTTTTAGATCCTTCAACAAAAAAAAAAAAAGGATCTTTCACAATAAGATATTCCGCCTCTAGATCCTCATAGAAATTATGGCGGAAAAAAAATCATGGCTTTTATATAATTTTGAGATGGTGTCTGCCAGACCCATTATATCTCAATAAATTTAAGCATTTAATGTCTATGACATATAATTCTTTCTATAAATATCAAGAGTAAAAAAAATGAGTTTTGAAAAATTTGTCATGAGAATTCAAAGATAGAAAAAAATACATCTTTTTCTCTTTATTAATCTCTCAACTTCGGTGGTAGAGACTCGTGCTGATAACGTGTTATGAATTTATTGATGCGCGATGAAATGTCATCTGACACAAAGAAAATCATAATACTAGTGTAGATAACTTAATAAAGAAATTATAATGTATAGAATAGGAGAAAAATATAGAGAGGAAATAGAGAGAAAGAATCAGAGATCTTTATTGATTCTCTGAGAGTAAATTGATCAATGAATGAGTCAGTATCAACACCTCGACCTAGGCACTTGTTTATAGAGTGCATAACACAAGAGTTTATGAAAACTCAAATTCTAATGGGGAAAGGAAATCAAATCTGATTAGAAGTCATATTTTGAGAGTTCAATTCTCTTCAGGAAACTGATTAATATAAACATCCACATATATTATTTCATAACACTTTTTATTTTTTGAAATTTCTTTCACCTTGTAGACTGCTTATAATTAATTAAGCAGCTCAGGTCAACTCATCGTTGATTTTCTCAACCTTTACGTTGCGTCCGTGCCATAGTAACCTGCATTCTGGATTTTTTTTAATGATTATTATATATATTTTTTTTATTATATATAATTTACAATTAAAATAATTTTTTAACTTTTTTAAAATATAAGACTAAGAATAAAAGAAAAAATAAATAGTACTTAAAATAGCCCCGTATCCACTAAAAGTAGGAATTAGGAAGAATTTTTTAAATTAAATTGTATTAAAAATTATAAAAATTAATTATTCGTAAAAGAAAAAATATGACTTAAAATAAAAAGTAAAAAAAATAAAAAGTATTAGATAAAATGTCAATCTAAGTTAGACTACTTTGACAACATTTGTGAAACGATTAAGAGTTTGATAATGTTATCATTCAAAATTCAATAATAAAATACTTAACTCTTATCTAAAAGTAGTAATTTAGTTCAGGTAAAAAGTAATAAATTTTATTCACATTTTAATTTTTTTATTTTTAATAAAAATATATATTTAAATTTCATAAAAATATAAAGATTTAAATTAAAAAATAAAAAAAATATATACGTCCGATGCTTCTCGACCATCTCATTTTGAATTGCAAAAAACAAAAAATGTAGCTAACTGTGATTAGACCTTCACGATTTGAGTGCTTATTGCCCATCATTTTCATTTTTCTCCCATCTACACTGGAATTTTGTTGGCTTATCATGTATCTCTAAGTGGTCATAACTCATAACCTGGCCATCTATATCATCTCATATCAAAGTGAAAAACAAACAAAACAAAATAGAAAATTCTGATTTTTCCTAGCAACCCAATAGAAATGAAACACGGAATATCTGAAATTATGAATTGAGATTTTGATAATTGGATTTTTCCTCAATGATATTAAAGAAAATGGAATACACTTATGATTTGTTAATGCTATATAATTTGAGATTGGAAATCTCTTGCGAGGAACCCTTTTTATTTTCTCTTTTAATTAAATGGCCTACTTGGATTGAATTTTACACGTAACTCAATGCAAATTTCTTATCTCACATCTCACTTTTTCTCTCACAAAAATTTCTCTCTCCCGAAACCCAAGACATAAAATCTCAAAACCAAACTCTATCCAATCACACACTTAGTACATAATTTGGCATCTCTTTTATAAAATTTTAAAATTTTTATTAAAATTTGTAACTTGTATTATTATTTATATTAATTATGTAATCTCTATATCAATATTGAATTCAAAAACTCTGTCCCGTGTGGTACATACTACATGGAGATTTGCTTCGTGTTATTATTGAAACAGAAACAAAAGTAATGGCCCTAATGAGGAGTGGCACTACTCTTGTATGTTCATATCCACTACCTAATATTATAATAATATCAAAGTGGGAGAATCCCTAGCTCTTATCCCTGGAGAACCATGACGGTCCACAAAAATAATATATTTAAAATGCTTTACAGTAAACAAAAAGCCATGAAATATCTTCCTGAAATTATCAATTCTTTGTCTTGAATTTTAAAAGTAGCTGTCAGAATTGGAACACTTCTTGGGTGCGAATTATAATAATAATAATAATTATTATTATATTAAAATCAATTCTGCAATTATTGGGTTGACTTTGTGTCCCAACAGGATGGTTATCGAATCTAATTTAGCCCATCTTAATGATTATAATCACTTTCGACTCTATCGATAAAATAAAAAGCAAAAATTCCACCGATACAACATTGGAAGAACTTTTTTTTTTTTTTTATAATCCAAGTATCTAAGCTAAGTCTAACTATTCTTGGACCCTATAACTACGCCCCTAAGCTATGGAGTATGTAAATTGCGGGATGTGCACGAACTGGCTCCCAGGTTCCCAAAGCCCCTGTACACTACTGCGCATAAGGGGCCCGCTCCAAACTGATTGTTCCACTATATCTCCCCTAAATATAACTCCCAGGTTCCCAGCAGGAGTCGAACCCCCACCCTATCGCTGATAGCGAGAGTAACCTTGATTGTTCCATCAGCCCGCATATGTCCCGGGGGACTTGGACTCCGGTGGGATTTGAACCCTCAACCTTTGGGTTGAGGGACAAATCCCATTGCCAGCTATGCTGGCTTCCTTTGGCATTGGAAGAACTCTTGGTGTTAAAGACGGTGGCGTTAGTTGACCCACACTGGTAAAAAGATGACACTTACTATTGATTTCTTTTCATTTCCGTGACTGTCTGTCGGCATCACTTTGTTTTCCTACTGCGTTTGAGACACAAGAAAAGTGAATTTATTGTTCGGTTTACCCTGTTGTCCGTTAATATAATCTTTTATTATGTTTATATAAAATTAATTTTATCATATTTTTAATTAAAAAATATTTAATAGTGAAGCAATTTTGAAATACAAAAAGCTTAAAATTGATGCTATATAATAGCAGTATTAGATAGAAAATCATGGAGGCCTACTAGTCAGATATGGCATAGAACTTCAAACGGGTCTAATCTGCTGGAGAAAAGATAACATTTCTAGATCGAAAAGGAAGAGCAAAGGCGAGAAGAAAGCGGGACAAAATCTTGAATTCCAAATAATACCCGGGCAGAATCATGTGCACGGACACAATAGAAAATAGAAACCCAAAATTTAAAGACATCGGGCCTTGCTAAATATATGGTCGTACATAACGCTCAATGTGTGTGAAATAGGTACCCATCTTCTCGTATTTTGCTAAAAAGAAAATTGAAGAAAAGGACTTCTTTTCAAAAAAGAAACAAAAAAAAAAAAACAACAAACCATGCCTTAATTCACTTCCCCTTCGTCCTTCTGGAAATGGAAACCAATACCCCTTGCATTTTTCATATTGATGACTTGAAGCAATTGTCTGAACAACCTTCAGTAAAGTCCTTGCATCTTGATGTTCCAGCTACAGACAGTAAATGAGAAAACTGGGAGGGCCAAATAATAGGAAAGGGCACATCCGAGATAAAACCCAGAGTACATTAGGCAGAAACTTACATGTACAAAAGAACGCCCCTGCTTTTGGCACATAATTGATGGACACTCACCAAGAAGCAGGGGATGTAGGCCGTGGCTCTATCCTGAACAAAAGCTAAACAGAAGTTTGGAACTATGCCAAGGATGCTTTGGTCAGAAAACTAAAGGAACTGCTGGAGCCACTGGCAGTTCACTGCATCCTTCTCCAATTCATTTCTTAACTTGTTGACATGTTCCAGAGCTTGATTCAAGTCCATTAAATCTAGTGGCAATTCAGAGAAATCTTTTAAGAATTTGTAAGCTCGGGCAGCACCTCGAGACATGTCATCTGGATCCAACTCTCTCTTCCGCTTAGTTGATACCTATAAATCATCACTAGTGCAATTAATCATGTCCTTCAAATAAACTATACCATAACACAAAATATGTTCTGTAGCTTTATATCGAAAAGCATGTCAAAATGCAATAGACGTTTTGACATTCTGTTCGATAAAAGCCAAATTACTCCTTGACAACCCAAAACCAGAGGTAAAAATACGATTCTTCTTTAATATGCAATTGATGCATACGCATGCATACATCAAATACGCTCTCGTGCTCCTATATACAGAGTCTACTTTCATGGCTGATGAAAAGAAGAAAAACTAGTATCCTTTGTAAGTAACCAAACATTTTCCGAGCAATCATACTACCTCTTTGTCATCATCTGGAACAACAGCAACAGGTGAGAAGTTCTCCAATTCAGCAGCCTTTTCTCTAGCAAGCAGGACAACACTTTCTGGAAAGTTTGCAAACTCTGCAACATGAATGCCGAAACTCTGATCGCAGGCCCCAGGTTCAACCTGGAAATGTCAGGGTATACTCATAAAGAGACTGGTTCTTCAAAGGGAAATATATCATGTCTTAACTGGCAATAGATGTATATATAAAAGTTTTAGGTTTCAGATACGGAGGAACTTGAACGACAAGACTATTACTTGCATATCTCATTACACCAAATTGGAGGAGAGGAAGATTAGAAACCACCTTATAGAGCATGGTCAGCTTGCGACTTGCTGAATCAATGTGCGCACTGACATGATAATTAGCTACACCAGAAATTCTCTTTGATGAATCCTCATTCTCACCATGAGCTAAGGCAGTCAACTCATGGAAGTGTGTAGCAAACAAGGTAGGTGCTTTTATGACTTCAACTATGTGCTCGCATATGGCCCAAGCTAAACCTGATTATTGCAGTGAAAGAAAGTTAGGAACATACAAGGTAGGTAGGCTTATAGGATTTAACAATTCATAGAAATGTTAACTAAACTAGCACCAGAGGAGAAAGTTTAAACTAATTCAAAGGCAGCAAATGAAATACATCATTGGTCGCAAAGAACGAAAGAACTTATAAACTTGGTCAAATAAAACTAACCAAATCCATCGTAGGTTGATGTTCCCCGACCCAACTCATCGATAATTACCAAAGACTTATCTGTTGCTCCTTTCAAAATTGATGCAGTCTCGAGCATCTCTTGCATAAAAGTGGAAACTCCTCGTAGCTGTTAAAGTAAAACAAGTCAAGAAAAAGAAAATGATATGAGAAAACTGTTTGTTACTTTATAGTCATTCTCCTTTTCCTATATTTTACCTAATAAATAGTACATAAGATACTAGCATTCTCGATTCCCCTCATTTCTTTTCCCCTAAGACAGTCCATGAAGATTGACTGTACTAATAAAAAACACAACAGCAGCAAAGACAACAAGAAAAATAAGATGGGTAAATAAAGAACATGCGGCAAACTAAGGGTTGAACATCATCCAAGAATTTCTTTGGGCTAAACCAAAATGTTGGATAACAGAGATTAGTTTACCAGATGCTTGAGAAAACAGTACAAGTTGCTTGCTTTGCTCCATTTTATACAAGGGGAGTCAACTTAATGTTCCAAAACAGGTTCCACTTCAGAGGAACCCAAAGACAAAAACAACTCACCTGACAGTCACCAGCACCTACACGAGCGAAAATACAATCACGAACAGAAATGCTTGCTTTGTCACAAGGAACAAATGAACCAACTTGCGCCATCAGGATGATCACACCAATCTGTATGAGTAAACAAGGAGATAACTGGAATTAGATAAAGCAAATTTGGACACCACATCAATTCTTTCACTTTGTTGAACACAGGGTCATATCATGGTCATTATGCAATTCAAATTCACAAATGATCTAAATAAAAACAGATCTTACGCAGGTGCTTTATAGAATATCATCAAGAATGTCATAAAAACCACTGTAAATCTCAATAGAAAAAGTTGTTAACAGGTGCACAGACACTTTTTCCATCTCCACTTTCCTTCTTGTAGTATGTTTGTAATATTGTAACACCTGCTTGAACATAAATAACATGGAAAGGACACCAATTAAAGTTAGATAATATTCTTTTACTTTGCTGCAGGTCTACTGGCCTGTTTAATATATATGCTTTATTCGCGTAAATAGACAGAAGTTGCCAGAGTAGGAGACAGATACTGCAATTCAATCGAGGCAAATATCCTGATCATGATATGCGAATTACTTCATATAGCTTTTATGTCCCCACCTCCTCCAATCAAAATATAAACAAAGAGATGTATTTTCAGCTTTTCTAATTAAATTTCCAGAGTCCAGTAAGCATTGCATATTTTTCCTCTAGGTAAGATAATTAGGCATAACTTTCCATGCTGATCTACATCCAGAAATCTTCATTATGAAAGGAAGACCACTAACAATTCAACAGATTAAAATGGTATGGCAAATTTTTGGTTATCCATGAACATATCTGAATTGTACCTGTCTTATGAACGTGGATTTGCCACCCATATTAGGCCCTGTAATAATTTGGAACCAACTCTTTCCTCTAACCTGGAAAGAAAAATGTAAAGGGTAAGAGTCACTTGTGCAAAGAGAATGTGGGGGAAAGAAGCAACATTAGATCGCAAGAACTTGCCAGTTTGCAGTCATTAGGTATAAAGTTCACCCAGTCTTGAGCCTCCACACATGGATGCCTACTTCCTTCTAGAACAATATCTCCAATATCCTGCACAGGTAAATCAGCTATTAAGCATAAATGTTCTTCCTATAAGAAAGAATGTATTTACAATCTTAAACCAAGACCACGTACAGCTGGTGAATCATTACCGGAGGAGTAATCTCTGCTCTGGTATAGGAAGAGGGACAACTAGCTGCTAAGTCAGCAAAACTAAGTAAAACATCCAACTCAGAAAGCAAGCCAGCAACAGTTGCAAATACCTACATAGGTAACTTGATGAATCAGAGGTCTTGAAAAGAAAATACGAAAGGAAAAGCATGCATGAATACCTCTGAAAATGTAGCAGCAGTTTGAACAACTCTGGTGACAAGTTCCTTTTGGCAGTTCTTATACTCCTCCAGTATCTTTTGGTATTGATCCCCTAGTTTCTTGAGCTTTGAGTTTGTAAATTTCACCCCATCCTTTCGAGTTTCAAGAATAATAAAATGGGTATTGAGCTTCTTCCTCACTTTAGGCTCTTCCTTCTTTGTAATCCTAAAAACATGCCCAAATTGGGTGCCTTTGTCTAGCTTAAGAGCTTTATCAATAGCCAGATCAAGATCATTAGCAGTTTGCTTATGCAAATTATGTATCTGCCTTTCTAGTGACTCTTGCTCATTCTTCAAGGCACATAAATCTGAATCATAGCCAGATGAAATCATGTATTCTCCATTTTCGAGTTGATCAAGATCAACAGAAGCTTCAACAAGACCAATGAACTTATTCAAGTGATCGTCATCAGTCCAAATCTCAAGTGGATCCAGATACCTTTCCCTTATCATTACTGCAAATTGCCCGTCATATCGTTCCAAAGCAGTTTTAATATATGGAAGCCTGATGCTTGACTACATGTGGAGAAGAAAGTAACCAAAGTGTGAGAACTCAAATCCTTATTCGCAGTCTTAGTTAAGCAGACTTGACTTTTCTGCTCTGAGACAATGGTCTGCCTAAACTAGGAAAACAAGAAAATATAACAAAATTTTCATTCAGCTATAGCTTTCAAATCAAAGGGGATACTGCCAAACCTATCCAACAGATCTTTTTTCTCCAGAGTAATCCAGTATATTGTGTATACATTTTCCATCTTACTATTAGCACAAATAAATTATGAACTTCCAGGTATCTTGGTCCAAGATAAAAAAGAAATACTTGAACACAAATGGAGAAGAAAAGGAAAATAAGAATAAGGTTCAAAAAAGATAAACAAATATACCTGATAAAGCTTTACAATATGCACCAACCCAGCTCTTTTTCTTTCAAGGTTCCTTACTAATCGCTCAATATCAGATATCCTCTTTAGATGTTGCCTCAAATCTTGGCGGAGTGCAGTATCCTCCACAAATGATTGTACCACATCCAGCCTGGAATTGATCTCATTTACATCTAGTAAAGGCTGTTTCAGCCACATGTGCAGTAACCGCTTACCCATTCCCACAGTACAGGTTCTATTCATAAGACCAAACAAGCTAAAGTTTTTGTTAGCATCAGCTTTGCTCTCCATAACATTTAAAGCCCTCATGGCAGCAGAATCTAATCTCATGTAGCTATCAAGGTTGAACTGGCAGAGTCTGTAGTTTCCATAATTGCTCTCATCTGCAAGTAGTTCTGCATAGGACAATATTGCTCCCAAAGCACCAGGTGCAAATTCAAAGCCAGACACTAAATCTTGAACTGGTTCTAAGGATCCTTTAACGAGTCTACCAAGATCCTGTATTAAATCTCTTGTTTTAAACTCAGTTTTCTTTCTTTCAGACACCATCACACCACATCTTGACAGTGCACCATGCAAAGACTTATACTCACTTGCTTTGGAGCTCTCTGAAGGCAAAAGGCATTCCTTGCAACCAAGAGCAACTAAAGCAGACTCAACATTGGTAAAATGGCTATCATCAAGGAACTCCGCCAGTCCAAGAGTTCTCTTGGTAAGATCAAGATAGGCTAAGCCAACAGTGCATCCATTTTCACGGAAGTTGGGAACTAGGGCAACAATCACTGGGGAATCTGACATTTCATTGTTGGCAAATAGGACATCTTCAAAACTGCCCAGATTTCCTGGACTTCCACTTTTAACTAGCCTCCAGTTTGAGCCACTGCCCTCGTACAATTCGATAGTATGATCAGTTCTCTCCAAAAGTAGGTCACGGGCAATTGTCTCAAACATGTTTTTACTCACACTAACACTAGAAATAGCATTTGAGCCACTTCCCAGTTGTCGCAAAGCCGTAGTGGTGCGGTAATAAGTCTTTGCAATAAATGTAGCATTGTCTCCATGAGCTGTAAAATAGTCCTGAACAACAAAAATACAAACGGAACCATGTAACATAGAAGTGGAAAATCTTCTTCAGGAAGCATAAAAAAACTGAATAATACATAATACCATTTATTATCTTGAAATTTTATAAACAAAGGAAATCCATATACTGCATTGGTTTCCCCCTAATTATCCTCTGAGTAACATGTCAAAGCTAATGCTTTTCTTTTGAGTACAATGCTATACGATGAAGTAAGAAATATTCAATAAGAAAGAAGCTGAATTTCCGAATCAGTACTCAATGGTGTGAAATCACCTCAAAACACCAAAAAAATACAGACAAATCATACAATATACAGAAAATTAAACAAACACAGGAAAATGTGCACTGAATGAATACATAGCAACATCAAAAGGTAGAAAGCTACCCGGCGATCAAAGAATCGAACAGCCCGAGGATCCTGCGAAAAATTAATTAGGTTGGAAGTAAATTATCACGGTTTACAACAGCAAAGATTTATTTTTAAAAAAAGGGAGAAAGAAAGTTGATTCTTACAGTGGGCAGCCTTTTAAAAAAAGTCAGGAAGCCTTGAGCTTGTTTAGCATCTGCAAAATTCAACACCAAAAATAAAAATAAAAAAGAAAAATGGCTTCCTCTGTGGCATAAAAATGTCGTCGAGAGAAATGTTTCCCTTTCAACAATTAAAATAATTTACTTAAAAACATTTCGATAAAAAATGTTAGGGTTTTTGCATTACCGAGTTTGAGCTCCGGAAGCTTGGTCTGTTCCTCACAACTTTCATCCATTGTTGCAGGACCCTACGGAAGGATATCGAAGACGCTGTCGTTTGCCAAAGAATCTTCTCCTTCTTCTTCTTCCAAAGACAGCAACTGTTCTCTCTGCATATATGGTTCCCTCGCTCTGTCTGTTGGGTTACGTGAAGAATATTGGCGGGAACAAAGTGGCGGGTTTTCGGAGATGGTAGTCTATAGTGGACGAAAGTTTCCTTTTATCAGAGTTCAGAGTGTCTGGAGTGTTTGTTGACGTGCTTGGAAAATGGAGTAACGCATTATCGAAGTGTCTTTAGATTGAAGGTACATATTATACATGCGTTCCCCTTCGCCGAATTCATACTCGAATCAATGAAAAGGTCCCTATATCTGGAGGGTTTGCCAGACAAAATAATAATACGGACGCATTAACGCATTTATTAGTAAAACCGCAATGCGTTCAGCATGTTTTCAGACAACCTCAGAAGACAGGGCTATCTGCGGAGCTTTTGGTGAAAAATAAAAACCCGTCTTTTGAGAAGACAAAATCCTGAGCGCCTAACTCTGGCCCATTTCAAGTGTTAACATAATCTTCAAATTGTTTCGTTAAAGGCCCAAAATTAACAGTCCAAGAATGTCTTGGGTACGTCCATTATAGTAACCATCAAGCAACAAGCCCACCAACGCAACACAGAGCATTGCCTAAACAGATTACTGCCCTCACTACCTTTTTCCAGCTTCAGAGGTTTGTGAGCTAAGGCTCCCCAATGTGTTGCCATCACCCAATTTTGTACTTGGGTGAACTCGAATTTGATGAATTATATGCTTTAAAACTTAATACTTTATGCTTTTTGTATTGTACATATCAGAATAAACACAAGTATGTGGTTCGTGAAAATTGAGTCCATCTAAGCTACTTTTGAAATATGGCGAATGTGATCATTTATCTATGTAAATCCTAAAGTCGTCGAGTGTTACTTTTCCAGTACAAATATTCGTTTGACATAAGTACATTTCGCACTAACCTTTCTATGGCAAATAATTATGAGTGTTCCTTGGACATACATGATAGGTACCTTTCAATCTATTACAGGATGATTCAATTATAGGAGTCTTAGACGACAAAGTGGCAATTTAGATATAAAGTATTTGAAAATGATGTGTGCCTTATCTATATTATCAAGCAATATATTTGTGAAAGAGATTGAGAAAGGTATACACTGTTTGTTTCAAAAAATATAAGGTCGTATGTTATTTTTTTTATATAAATCAAGAAAGAATAAATAGATATTTTTCGTGTTATATCATTGACTAATTCTACTAATATAATAGAAAATGAGAGAATTATATTTATGATGAGAGTAATTTTTAAAAAATAAAATTTAAAATTTATAAAAAGTTAAACATTTTGAAAAGAGAAAAATGGCTGAAAAAACTTATATTTTGAAAGGGGATGAGTACAAAATATATATGATTCTTAATTCTCAATACACAAGCAAGAAACAAACAATTTTCATGCTTTTGAATGCACTCACAAAGCTGCTTTACAATGGATGTCTAACCAAATTTGGCTATTGTGTTTCGAATCATAAACAGACTATCAAAATGAGTTCAAGTTGTCTTCTTGCATTGAATAATTGTGCTGTGTCTGTTGATAGGTCCTTTTAAAGGATTGAAATTATGAACAAGACTTATCATATTTATTAATGATCATTTTAAAGTAATAATTTACTCTCCACAAAATTACTCGCTCGCAGTCACATCCCAATCTAGGAATGTCCAAAAGCAAAATGCCTTACCCTTGTAAAATAAACATTCTTTTCATTTGAACTTCCATCTAGTAGTGTAAAAAACGGGCCAAGAACTGCGGGTTGGTCCATTTAGCTCTCAATATGAATAGATTTGGTTTAGTTTTTAAATTCATTTAAATGCAGGCCAATTCGACATGCTTAATTTAGCCTCGCTGGCCTGCAAGATGTAGCAGGTTGATTTTTTTTTGTGGGGCATATGTATTAGAAATATTATAATATATATATGAATGATAATCTTGACACAAAATTTATCTCAATTAAATATTTTAATCATGCTTACAATTAAGATTGATTAATTTAAATTTATTTTAAATATCTTATTTATATAAATTTATCTATATTATGAATGATACACACACAAGTATTATTTTCTATTTTGACAACATTTGATTGGCCAAATATCATTTCTATTCTAATTATAAATTTATATACTTATATATAATAAAAAAAGACAAAAAAGCGCAAAAAAAAGTCTAAGCCCACAGATTGGCCTGTTTAGCTCGTGAGCCTAATAGAACAAATATGAGTTGAGAGTATCACAACCTACGACGGGTTGAGCCTGTTGATAGTGCTACTTAACATCACTTAATTAAAAATTACAATTTCTATTAACAAATAGGGTCCGTCATTAATATCTTAAATTAATAAGGCAAGGGTAATAATTTTCTTGTAATCAAATACTTGCTTAAATCACTATGTTACGTCAAAATATAGAATGTCCAATTTTAGATGAAATTTTGATTTAATACCCTAATTAACAATGTAATGAGAAAAAAAAACTTATTAGTGTTTTATTTTTATTCTAGTTTCTTCCTAGATGTAATTATTAGTCTGAACTCAAGTTGTCAAGGAGTAAATAATGATTGAACCAGAATAATTATTGGGAACCAATTATGGAGAAACTTTTCCTTAAGAAGGAAAAACAAAAACACAAAAATTGTGGAGGAGATTGAAAATTCTCACTTTACAAATGTTTTTTTTCGGATGGAGACTTTGCATCTTAGAAGTTATATAACATTTTAGGGAAGTTTTGACTTTTCCATAAACCATCTATATATATATATATATATATATATATATATATATGTTTTTGACATATAAAAAGGGAAAAGAAAAAAATAATGTTACCTATTGATAGATAAAAAATTGAGAATTACATAAATACTTTTTTTTTCAAAAACAAAATACATAAAAAATTGAATAACTGCGATATTACATTAGGGTGACGATCGTTGTTTCAACATGATTAATGATTGGCATTTAGCTATTAATTAACTTTGATTTTTTAGCGAAGGACTTGAATAAATTCACCAACAAAGTAACAAACTACAAGAGACGTATATGTGGTGAAATGGGACGTCCATTTTGGACAATTGCCAAAGGAAACATCCCAAATGCTGTGTTTTTTTTTTTTTTAAAAAAGCAGCTAGATGACAAACAAATTGTTAAATCAACATAAGGAAATGTTATTAATTTGTCTTCAATTAATACGAGGTTTATTCTTAAGTAATGCTAAACTGGGTAGGCAAATAATTAATTAATTCCTAATCTTCACGTTTTTTGCATTTATAATTTGTAGGTAAGCGAACCATTTCTCGGTATTACAAGACGCATCGCAAGAAAACAAATGAAAAAGCTGTTAAGAAATGAACAAGTTTTTGTATGTAAACACTAAAAATCGATCAAAGAATATTGGCCAACCAGCAACCACCCTGGTCATCTCCGAAATGACTAGCGTGGAAGGGTACTCAGCTGATCATTTTTCGCTTTGGGGATATTTTTATTTTGGGAACCTGTAAAAATTAGAGAATTTCGAATAAAAAGGAAGTAAATATCGAAAAACATAGAGCTGTTCTTGAACAGAATTTATGGGAAATGGGCAAGATTCTAAGCAAATTTCGGAAATTTTTAAAATCATTTTTGTTGTCCAAATATATATCTTCCAACATTGTCAAAATATTCAGCACTTGTCTAATATAATATTGAAACTATTATTTTTTCTCTTGTTTTTCTAATTAATTCTCTTAAAAAATCTAAAAAAAGGAAAAAAGAAAAATCTAAAATTATTACAAAGGAAAGAAGAAAATAAAGAAATTGGTCTTTGGTCTTTTTTACATGATAAGGAGGGCCGACTTTTACAAGTCAAGGTCAAATTTTATATCTGTTTTTTTTATAAATAATTACACGAAGAAAGTTAAAGACAAACTATATAGACAGTCGGCCGTAGCAAACTTTATATCTGTTACTACTATTAACTTCCCCCTGCCAACCACTCCCCCCCCCTCCCAGGTTTTGAGAATCAAAATAGAATCAAGTATTTTAGTATTAGAGTATTAGCTGAACGCGCATTAAGCATTATGTCATTGTTGCTTGTTGTTGTTGAATGTGTACAAAAAGCATGCCAATACATTTGCTCAATTACCAGTAGACGTCAATGCCGATGTGACTCAAAGATTAATAGTAATAATCATTGCTTTTAGCCTTATTTCTCAAGTAAATACTATTCTTAATCTGCATGTCACATCTGCAAATTATAGTGCGTTAAGCTTAGAATCCCTCAGATAAGCATCTAATCTTAGTTACAGCGCTTCAGATTAATTACGGCAACCCCGAAGAAGAAGAAGAAGAAGAAGAAAAAAAAAAAAAAGAGCACTATTTCTTGTTTATCTTTTTCATTTGGACATGAGAGGGCGACATGTCCTTTGCATGTGGGGCCAAACCAATGTTTTTCAAAACCTAATTTTTGAAGGGGAAAGCATCGGCTAATCAACGCATTATCATATGATGATGTCAGTAGCAGTAAAATTTGATGTATTTGTAATTTTTTCAGGAACAATGCCTATTTAATCTTAAAAGTTTGAAAAAAATATAATAATATCCTAAATATTATTTTTGGTCATTATGATCCATCAAGAATTTTTGCTATGCCAGTTAAGAATAAACATATCATAATCACGTATTAATTTTTTAGGGTAAATTAGACAATCCATCTCATTTTTTTTAAATTACCCCACCTACCTAATAAGTGATCACATTTAGTCACTATTCCCTCTATCTCATGAGAAGGGAGAGAGAGAGAGAGTAGAAATACCATAAGCAGAGAATCAAAGTTAAGACGTAAACTCTTTTTTCTGCTACCATCAAAATCAACTCAGAGATAGAAGATACTTGCTATAAAATTCTTTCGTATTACTCTCAAATAGCAACCCAAGTTTTAGAGTGTGCATTCCGCTGTGACATGGAGAACTCCCAATTTCCGAATAGTATGTGCTGTCATCCTTTATATATGCGAAACAAAAAAAAAAATAGAAAATGACTATTCGTGAGGTTAACAATTAGTTTATATTATTAATTATATTTATATTTATTTAATGAAATCAACGTTGTATCTGTGTTGAATCTCTGATCTTTGAGTTGTCGAAACAACATATATAGTATGTTGACCGATATGAAAACATAAATTATCCAATTATATTATTTATGAAAACATATATATTTAATTCATAAACTATTAAAATAGGAAAATAACAATCACACCCTTTTTTTAGCTTCATAAATAATACATTTCGTATTTCAAAATATAAAACATTTTGTCACTTTTTACATAAATTAAAAAAGAACAAAATAATAAGTATTTTTTATCATATTCTTAACTAATTTAATTTAATCTTTGTTTATAAGAGAAAGAATGAGAGATAATGTGAAAGTAATTTTGCAAAAATAATTTTTAAAACTTACAAAAAGTCAAATATTTTGATAAAAAAGAAAGAGTTTAAAAAGACCTTATTTTTTAAAGTTGAAAGAATATTTTTTAATAATTAAAATAGCTTTAATGCTAAAAAAGACTTTAAAAATTCATGTCAAGCTAGCCTTGTTTTAAAAATCTGGTAATCAATATTAAAATATTTTTATTTATAAAAATTAAAAAGAAAAGAAGTTTGACGAGAAAAATGGAAAGCGCTACTTTAGAATAGTAGAACTTTTATTCACGGGGACGAGCAGGCGAGGTTTTGCTTTAATTAGAAGTTAGGAGTATCATTTTTCCATTTTCATTTTTGTTTTTCTGTTTTGGATGGAGTGTATGAATGGATCAAATAAATTTGAAATTGCAAAGATTATCACAGCCATATAAAGAATCTGAGAAAGACATGATTGTACCTTCTCCGGTATTGCTAGTTATGGAAAATGGTTCATCCCCCCAACTACTATAACATTTCAAACAAGTTCCAAGTTCAAATGTATCTGCTGGGGGCAAGCAATGGAGTGATCGTTTGAAGATTCTTATATGGCAAAAGCACGTGAGTCTGACCTTCGATCGATCGTTTCTTCTGTTCATTGGCACAATCAAAGAGAGCACGCAGAGAGGCAAGAAAAGAAAGTTAATGGTGGCCTTCTTTATCTGTGGAAATGAAAGCACTTATTTTTAGGGGTTATGTATGCTCTCATTGTCACCAATCCTTATATGGTACAATATTTATCGTCTTTGTTTTTCTTCATGGTTATCTGATGTTTGAAAGCAACCCCAGAACAAACCAAGCTCTATAGTCACCATTTCTTGTGGTCCTGGTAATAATGGCAGTCTAAATAGGCCAGACTTGGGCTATATAATGCGGCATGCATATATGGAAGGAAAAGAGTGGTTCTTAATGGATGCCAGAGCTCTCAATTGTGGAAATGACTATTGCTACCATTTTCAACATCTAGAGGCAAGACCAGATGGGGTATCATGTGTTTGTGTAAATGCGTAAGAGTATATAATAGGATCAGGAGTATGAAGCGAATGGCTAGGGTTTCAAATTCAACAGAGTCTTATAAAATATCAATGCCAAGTACAAAAGCACGAGCTAGCACAGTGTGCTGGGTGCTGTTTGGGAGAGACACCATAAAGCTTTGATTTTGAGCTCTACAGCACAAGAAAAGCTAAGCCTACAACAGCAGAGCTGGTGTTGTATCATGGGTGGAGGTTGGGTGGAGGGGGGGGTTAGGGGGTGGGCGTGGGGAAAAGGGAATCCAACAACATTCTTTAGCTTTCTCACTCATACATAGACTTGTTACATAGTACTCATAGTGATGGATAGACATGAGAGAGAGAGAGAGACAGAGAGATGGAGAGAGGGTTCTTTCTTTTTGTTGAAAGCGACATGGAGTCACCCCAGTCAAAAGGAGGCATTGCCTTACAGCTGCTACAGGCAGGCACAGGCCTCTTAGCACCTCAGTCCTCGCTCTCTACTTCTCAGTCACTCACTCTCTCACTATATGTATTGTTGTATGCATTGTTATCTTCTCACGGAACTGAACAAAATAATTGTCCTTGTATAGGTTGTACGTGTATTCATAAAAAAAAAATGTATAGGTTGTACGGGGTCGACGTGGAACTTTAAAGAGCAGTTGTTACATGTATTCTCCTATTACAAGTCAGATTTTGGTGGAAGAAAACAACCCTAACCCACAGACCATAGCACTCTCTCTCTCTCACATACATACACTCGGTACTCATTGCCTCTGTCTCTGTCTCTCTTCTTTTGGTGAGTGTGAGATGTACCAAGCTGTGAAGATGAGATATGTGGAATCCATGCAAATGGTTGGCGATTAGGAAAGAAAGGAATTGGAGGAATAGGGAATGAGTTTTCTGTCAATTTTAGCACCTGCTGTTCACGTGAAGTGGCACAACAACAAGTGCATCCTATTCCTATACACTCCAGTTATATCGGTGCTGGCCTTAGCTTCCCTTTTCAATCCCTTTCATGGTCCAAAGGCTACCACGCACAACAAGCACATCAGCCAACTTTTGGTTTAAAGCTAAAGGTATATTGATCACTTGTAGCAGTTCTCATTCAGCAAAGGGCTCCTTGTCTCTTGAAAGATCATAAATCCATCTTCCTCCTCCTCCATCATCACTTCCCAAGCTTAAAGTCTCTAATCTCTCAGATCTCTTCTTTTCTTCGCTAGAGTGGGGAAATGAAGGTACTGAATTTTCCTCTCCAATTTCTCACTCTCAGCAGAATGCACATGCATAAGCGCACACAAATAGACATGTTATAAACATGCTTAGCTTGTATAATTAGGCTGTCGTTCTCAAGAGGCTTTTATCTTATCAAGATTTTTTCTTTCTCGAACACAAAGCATATGTGAAGTCAAGAAAAGTCGTTCTCTTTCTCTATCTCACTCTTATTGATGCTCCCGTCAAACAGAAACAAGAACATTGAATAAAAATCCCTTTGCTAGGTTATGACATGTCTCTCTCAAATTCTGGTTGCTTATCTCTTGCAGAGTGCGATTTCAAGAAGCATGTGAAGAATGATCAAAGTTTCAAGAGAGAGCAACTGCATTTGTCTTTCTCAAACTGTTAAAGGAAATAAAGATAAGCTCTAGTCCAACATAGCCCTAGGGTTGTCTTGGAGGCCTGACATAAAGAAAGCAAAGATGTATCCTTGGAATAGCAATTGCAATCACAATCCTACATCCTTTGCTAGTCAAGTTATTCAGCATAGACCTTTATTCAATAATGACATCAACACGAATTCTAAATTTGATGACTCTCCATCTGCTTCCTTGTTTCACTTCCCTTCTTCGTATATGCCGTATGAAGATGCTGTGAGTGAGCTAACATGGCAGCAACTTCAATATGATCCCTTCTTCCAGCAGCAATCTTTGACCCCAGCTGAGACTGTAAGTAACATGGCAGATCTAAAAACGGATGCCATCAATGGGGGCATAACTGAGAAGATTACTAGAAAGAGATCATCCAAGAAAGACCGGCATAGCAAGATTAACACAGCTCATGGTCCAAGAGACAGAAGAATGAGACTGTCCCTTGAGGTTGCTCGAAAGTTTTTTGATCTACAAGACATGCTGGGTTTCGATAAGGCAAGCAAAACTGTGGAGTGGTTGTTGACACAGTCAAGTTCTGCAATCAAGGAGATTATGCAAAGCATGCCTCGGATTAGGCACAGCTGTAGTATTGGTCCAAATAGCGTGTCTTCAACTTCTGAGTGTGAAGGGGTATCAGGAATTGATGAGTCAACCACTAATGAAAACCAGCAGGCAAGCATCAGCATAAAGCCGAAGAAGAAGGCGTCTTGCATCAGGGAGAAGAAGGCTAAACTAGCTTGCCGAACTGCATTTCATCGTGTCGCTAAGGAATCAAGAAAAATTGCTAGGGAGAAGGCAAAGAAGAGAACAATTGAAAAGAAAAGGCTCGGTGAATCGAAGTCATGTACTGAAGAAATGGAGAATTTATTAAACCGATTAGGACCCTGGAATCACTTTGAAATTGGTGAAGAATCAGGTATCCAAGGTCCCAAAATCAATCATTCTTCCTATGAAGGGCTGAAGGAAGCGGAAGAACTCAGCTCCCATGATCAACTTCAACTTCTGCGGACTATAGAGTATGCTCCTGGTGATTCTTTAGTGATTACAAACAACTGGAGCACATCTACCTTCTGCAATTTTCAGCAAAATGCTCAAATTTCCCATGAGGTAAGCTTCAGAAACATGGGTTTAATGCTTATCTAACAAAGCGAACAAAGCTAACTAACTGCCGACAATATATGAGATCATCAATTCTCTCTTATTCTACTCTATTTGCTCTTGTCTTTTACAGCATCATTTCGCAGACTTTGATCAGTATTGTGGCAAAACATGGGAACCTTCCAACAACTTATAACTGGATCTCGGTGGATAACTCCTTCTATTATATGGTAACAATTAGAATCTGTAAAACTAGATTTTTCACTCTTGAGGAATCTGTATGATAAGTTTGTATTCGTCAGCTGCGTGCATGTTCTATTGTGAACTATATTATGTAATCATTTATCACCTGCCTTACTAGTTTCACAACCCCCCTTGTTGCCTTTGTGAAAAAATAAATCAAGTGTTGGCACAAGTTATGGTTCAAATCTCCCAACAAAATTTGGAACTTTGATTCTTTGATAAAGCATACTGTACGCTGAACTAATTCTTACCATGTTGTGTATTCTAAATTAGAAACAGACACTATTCAGTCAGGAAGTGTGAGAATATGCATCGGCAAAAGATAATGTAGAAGTTGCTTGTCTTGATTCAATGCGCAAGTTTCTCAATATCTTGACTGCTTGTCTTGATGCAATGTTACTTGGGAAAAAGAAAATCATCTAATATGTTTGAAATTCCATGATACATGTTTTGCTGTTAAACAAAAAGACACGAGCCTCTCTTTCCTTTATGCTATGAGATACTTGATAAATAATCTTAGGTTAACACAATTAGCTTCATAATAGTTCGATGAACTATACAGTTTTGAGACTAAATAACTACACCACGTTGAGTATGTTGTCCTATTCCTAAGCAAAACTAGGGACTAAGAACCAGTGCAATATGAAGTCTAGACTGAAGTAGAAAGAGGCTTAAAAAATTCTACCAATCGCGTCTTGAATTCTTCAGGGAACTAATAAAAGATGGGCTATCATTTTTTGTAATTTGGCATACATGTATGTCTCCAGTAACCTGAGTCTTTGATTAACTTGTAGACATGCTTAGTAGTGATCTTCTGGTGTTAATCTAGTCATGCTTGATGTCTAAGCATTGCTTTACAAGTCCAACATAATCACCACTCATGGGCAACAACGTGTGACCTTAATTTCTCCTTTTTCCGGATTGTAGAGGCAAAACTCATGACAGTCTTAGTAACCTATTGTCTTTTACAATTTCTCTTATACTAATTCCGAGCTATGTAAATCATATAATTTTATGTTGGGATACATATCCTGACATGATGTTTAATTGGAAATGCTGTAGAAGATATTGTGTTTATGTTTTCATAAAGCTCTCAATGATTGTATGAAATGCCATTGTGAAGACCACTTGCCTTTCTTGTCTACATTCTTAAGTTTCTGGTAAACTGATGATCATAGTGTACACAGGTTGATTGAAAAAGAGTGAAATAGATGGCATTTCATGTCGACTATGTATTGCCCATCACACACACACACACACACATACATACATACATACATACATACATACATATATATATATATATATATATATATTTCACTCTTTTTTGGAAATTATATATATATATATATATATATATATATATAAAGAAGTTTGGAAATTATTTTTCCTGAATTGTATCTATAAGTGGCATTGCGTGCTTCAAAATCCATGCTGCTTCTCAACCAAAAAAAGAAACAAAAATCAGCCACTATTGTGTCTTGTAATACTTCTGTTCATAGTCATGGTGGAAAATTCTTCTTCTTTTTCTTGTGCATTCTTGACAAGACAGAACAACTTTGTATCTTTTTCCCATCGCATTATTTAGTTTAAGCATGTGCAGCGCTACTCCTTCTGCCTAATGAAGAGCCCAGATGACAAGGGATAAAGTCAACCAAATAGTTAATAGAACAATGAAGAGTCCTTTCCTCTTTACAATCACATCAAAACATTTCATTCACAATTGATTTGATCCATAAGTTGTCAATAAATTTTTCCATTAATTTTCTAAACACTCTAGGCGGGATAATATTTTATCCCAACGAAATAAATTACTCACTCTACTATTAATATTAATAGAGATTATATAATTTATAATTAATTATAAATCTTGAATGAAGTAAGAATCGAACTCCGGAGTTTTAGTTGAGAGGCATTAACAATTTTTACTTGGATAAAACCGCACGAGCTCAAGTTAAATGTTAGAAATGCTAAATTTATAATATTAATTGTCGAAACATTGATTCAATTCGGGATGGAAAAGTAAAATTATCTTTAATAAATAGTCACATAAATACATGGCTCTATTAACAATTGTTGAAAAATTTTAACCAACTAAAAAATAAATATTTTAAAGATTTTTTCAACTTACTCAAGTTAAAATTAAAAATAAATAAATAATTAAAAATAATTTTAAAATTTTTTAATTTTAAAAAAATATTAATAATTTATTTTAAATAATTAAAAATAATCGTTAAATAAATAAAAGACAACTATATAAGCCCAGCAGATAGGGGTTTGAATACAGGGCTACACAGTGATTGATGCTAGTATTTTATTCCTATGTTACCGATGCCACAGCTTCTTTTTGCCCTTTTCCTACACAAATCCCGTGTGTGTGAAGAGATGAAATCGTCGTACATCAAGGCAAATTTAAAAAATCATCGTGCCAAACTACTCAATGGGATCAACAATTTTCCAGATCAATAGCAGGTAAAAGAATAATTTTGCACCAAAAAACGTTTGAATCACAATAAGGTGTTAAAAATAAATAAAGCATTGGTCTTGTACAAGTAAAGGAGCTCAGCGTGCACCCCTGGAATCTTAACAATGAAAGACTTCAACAAAAAGAAAAAGTAAGGTTACGATACTCTGGGTGTGCTTGGACAAGATTTCGCACGGAACTCAATACAGTTTTTCATCTCAAATCTCACTTTTTCTCTCACAAAAAATTCTCTCTCCCAAAACTCAAGATAAAAAATCTCAAAACCAAACTCTATCCAATCACACCCTATAATACTTATGTGTTATATTATCTGTAATTTTTTTAAATATAAAATTTTTTATTCATATATTATAAATTAAATAAAATATATTTTAAAATTTAAAAAATAAATTATACATTAAATACTACGATTAATATTGTATTAAAATGCATATTAGATGATATATTAAAAGATTTAGAATTGACAAATACTGGTTATGATCAAAAGTAAATGCTTAAAAAAAAATTGAAATCACAATCACAACTCCCTGTGCAGAAGAAATTATAGAAAAAAAAAATTGAAATCACAAGCACACATCATAGTTTCAAATTCAGGATCCTAGGACTCGAGGCTTCAAAAGTAGGGTTTTGATACCATCAGCCTCATCAATCTCCGACAATAAATCTTTCGGAAGACCGAATCTTTGAAGATGAGGAATTGATGATTGATGCCTAAAGTCCTCAAAATACACACAATTTTAGAGCAGCCCAAGTGATCAAATTACGGCGTGCAAGTGTCACCTGCCATATTCTGATTCCCTCTTGAGACTTCAAATTAATCACTGGCAAATTTGTTTTTTGGTTTTAATAAAATTATAATGCGTCAAGTGTGCATGCACAAGAAGAAAGGGTTGTCATTACAAGGATGACTAGGTTGCTAGTTTCTGTATCATCACTCCACATTTTGGTTCATGAACATATACAAAATCAGGCTTGCAGTAAGAAACACAATCACCACAGACAAGACAATTCCACAATGAGCCATTTTTCGTCTTTGTTCATATTCAAAATATAAATCTAGTACTTTCACGAAAGATGGTCAAAATATTACATCATTTGAAGCGTTTGGCCTTTAAGACATTTTTTCCCTTTTTAAAATAAAAAAAATTGACTTTTTATAAATTATAAAAATTATTTCTCATCATAAATATAAATTTCTCATTCTCTAGCTATTATATTAATTAAAAAAATAAAAAACACTCTTTATTTTTAAATTCCTTAATTTTATGTAAAAAAATAAAAAATATCTTATTTTTTGAAACAGAAAAAAAATACATTTTCATAAATTGCTCATCAAGATAAATCTTTCTTGCATATACATCTACTATGCATTCTGTTTCTGTTTTATGAATTGCGCAATATGTGCCCTTGCATTGCATTGCACTCAAACTATACTTTGCATCTGCTGCATTTGTGTAGTTGTCAAAATCAATCATCCGAGTGTTGATTTCTACTGGCCTTAACATTAGCACTCCCAAGATTTCAAAGCTTTAGCAGTAGTCTTGAGTTTCAAATCGAATTTAACCAAAAAATTAATTAGAGATAATGAAACCCTACGGTTCCACCATGGATTTTTTTTTTCTCCATTGTTTCTATCTATTCTCACTTTCTTCATTAATAAACCAAGATAAGTCTTATACGTTTTATTGATTATTTTTTGATATTTCATTTCCAGAGACTCAATATTTTTCTCGAACTCTCTGACTTTCAAAAATCCAAATTCATTAAAATCATCCAGTGGAATTCGGAAATGGTATTCACAAAAGGAAAAAAGAAAAGCAGAAATTAATATTACTACTTTTATAATATCCTGAAGATCCAAACACACACACAAGAAAGTCCTGCTTCATATCCCCATGTCAAAAATCGAGCTGAGTTTCTTATTTAAGCTGGAAAATGCTAAATATAGGAAGAGGACTAACCGAGCCGAGAGCAACGCAAAAACAGGGCGCTGCCATATATTTATTTGGATAAATAAATATTTTTTTCCTCGATCGAAAAATAGTAAACCTGCATATAATTAATATTTCAGTGAAAATGGTGGCTAGAAAAGAGAATTTAAAATGAGGTAGACAAGTTTAAATGTGAATAAATTCTCCATTTTCCCTTAAAAATGCCAAAATTTCATATTCTTTTTTTTTGTGAATAAAAAGGTATCCATTATATTAAAATAGACAAAGCTATTGCAAATAAAATAATTCTCAAACTCATTCTCTGGTACAACAAAAGAGAAAAGTTAAAGAATTAATATAATTTTATAATAAGAAAATACCCAAAAAAGAAAAATAAAAATTATACAATAGTTTAACAACAACACAACAAGTAAGATTTCACACTTAAAAATTTTTAAGTATGTAAAATATAATAATACTAACGGTAAAATAAATAAACACATTATAAATTTCTTCATAACGTATTTATCATAATTCTTCAATAACAATATTAAGAAAAATTTAACTCTAATATTTTTTTAAAAAATAATTAAAAAATTATGAGAATATTAATAATTTTAAAATTTATTTAAAAAAGAATCTATAAAAAATCGAGCGAGGATCTATATCGAGTTGGATTAAAAGATTTCTCTAACAAGTACGGAGAAAAAATCTTAATTTAAAGAGATAGAGGAAAATGTCGTTTCTAAGGAATCCTGAAAAAATTAACTTTAAAAGAAGTCTATAACGATTTAGTGACAAAAGAGGGGGTTGAGGGAATCCAAAAGCAGCAACAGCCGGGTCAAGACCCGACCGCCGGCCGGACAGAGCGTCTCTGAGGAAGTGGCGCAGAAGGTCTATGAGAGAAGGAAGTGACGCAAAGTTAGTGAGCACCTGTCAGCAAACTGGTTGACTTACTAAATGCGTTCATATCATGAATTATAATAAATGGTAAGTTTTGCGGAACCAGGTTTATCTTACTTTCCCTCAGAAAAATGCTGTTATTCTGGCAACTCGGAGCAGCTCTATAATGGTAGGCTCAGTTTTTATGTTTCGGAAAAGATGGTTGTCGTGTTGGATATGGGTAAGATGAACTAAACAAATACGGCATCTGAAAATTGAGCTTCGCCATTGCAGCAGAAGATGGTTGGTACTACTAATTCATCAAATGCCCACTAAAGTTAGCTGTGACACTGGTACCAAAACTTCAAACCTCATGGTCCCCATCTCAGAAAAGGTTCCAATTTAGGGTTTTTGACCTATAGATTTTCCGTCTAGGTTTCTGTAGCACAGAAAGTCCGTACGTTTCTTGTCTTTCTCTGTGTGTCTCTCTGCGCTCATATGTGTGTGTGAGAGAGAGAGAGATTTCCGGAGTTTTAAGAACTTTAAGTTGTTAATTAATGTTATACTGGTTCATCTACTTCCTTAGAGGAGCTTCTTGAAGATCTCTTTGTTGATTTGCAGGGTATGCAGCAGCCTTGTTTGAGTACGAAAATTCCTTGTCATAACAAGGAATATCAATTCACGGGCATAAAAGACAACCCTAGAAGCATCATTTGGAAAATGGAAATTTTCAGGGAAAATGGGATCATCCCCTTAAAGTTTTCAGACAAACCCTTGGGGAGCATCTGGAAGAGACCCAGATGCCAAAGCTAATTTCACGAGAACCCAAGAGGAATATTTAAGTCAAGAATCGCAGTAGCAGTTGAACACGTACATCAAACAGCTAATAACATAATCACAATTTTGTACTTTTACCAGACAAAAAAGGAGAGATGATTCTCAGGCCGAAAGATGCAGAGAAAGGATCACCCTTCTTTCTGCAGATTTTGGACCTCTTGGAAAACCCTAGAGGGAGAAAGAATGGAAAAGCAACTATATTCCACAACAAAGAAAAGGATAGAGAAGGGCGGGGATTGGGGGGTGACGGGGAAGGTATTAGTGGGCAGGGCCGGGGGCCGGGGATCGTCAGGGGTTCATGAACCAATTCTCCAGCAGTTTCTATTCTGGCCTTGATGATTTCTTTGTGATCTTTGCAGCTACAGATTAATCATTTCCCCCTCCCCACCCCACGCGTCTGGGTTTGAGGGCAGAGGGTAAGGAGGGTTGCAAAACCTCTTGTATCCCTAGGTGGTAAGAACAGAAAGGATGAGGTCAAGGGATATCTGGAAGGGCATGTGACTGATGAAACAAACAAAGGGTCATTTTCTCGTTCCATTAATTGTTGAGAATGTGTCAGGGTATCTTTATCTCCATGGCCTCAACTTCGATCAGTAGATTCATTGATACTAGCTAGAGAAGTTACAAAAGAGAAACACAAAACAAACGGATCTGGCCTAGATATTTTAAACTGCTTATTTTTTAACTGAAGCAAACTTTTTCTTGCATCTAAAAATTTGTCAAGCATGGCCTTTTTTTCTTGAAACTACAAGTTTCTACATGATTATTCATAGAATAATTTAATATTTTCCACAATATTTTGTTTGAACTCAGCACTACGTTTTCATCACGAAAGTTTTACCTGTTCTCGTCTTCGTAGTTTCCCAGAAATGTTTTGCAGATTCCTAAACTAATAAAAGAACACTGGAGAATTTGGAGTGTCCATGATTCAGATATGAACAGCCATTAAGAAAAAGGAAGTGTCAAGATGAATGATCAAGCGAAGTCCAGAAATTCTTGTTCTACATGAATTCCAGAATTCAAACAAAGAAAAATCCATATAGATTGCAAATGGCCTTTGCAAAGCAAAAACTCAGCTAAACTTTAACCAATATTTGATTGTTTGTTCATTTCCTAATCTGCGTGGATACTGCAATGATTTTTTTTTTTGGTTTTTGAAAATAGAATGAAATATTTTTTTCACCTTAAATATTTTTCCACCCGAAATGGAATTGAAATCCTCTTTCTGTTTTATTGTCTGTAATAAAATTTAAAATGGAATGATAATTCATTTTTTATATTTAGTAAAATTATTATTCAGTATCATAATGCAATAAAATTTCACAAAAAATAACTTAAATGCTCTACTGATTTATTGTGTCAATAAAGTCAAATCATAACAAAAAAAGATAAACCAAATATTCATCTATATACTCTCATTTAAATAAAATTCACATAAGAATTTCGAACCATAATTTAATTATAAAGACAACTCTTAATTTAAATCAAACTAAATAAAATATTATTAAAAAAATAAAATCCATGACGAAATTATGATTTTTTAATCAAATATTACGATGGCAAAATAGTTTTAATTTTTTTTAGAATTCCTACTTCTCTTGAAAATATATTTTCTTAATTTCAGCTATATAAAGGTCTCTCTCACTCCTTAAAATCAATTTTTTCATAAAAATACCTTTCATTCTTGAAAAGTTTATACCAAATATTAAAAGAGAATAAGAAGTCAAAAAATTTGTTTTATTTTATTTCATTTTAACGTATCAAATGTATTGTAATAGTGTTCTTAAGACTGGACTAAAGATCAATGTTTTGCATGATAAGAAAAGCAATTTAAAAATTTACTTATAGACGTTCATTATTTAATGCAATTTGAAAAAATCAAACCTAATAAAAATTCACATTTCGTTTTGATTTGGTTTGATTAATAAAAATTGTATATAATTCGATTCAATTTTTTGTTTTTTACTCAAATAGAAAATCAAATAAAAAACTTAAATTTTAAAAATATTATACAATAATACATTACATAAATAAGTTGTTAAGTAAAATGCACTATTCTATAAGAAAACTAAAATTTTAAAATAAAATTACAATTTAAAACTTTACAAAAATATATTTTTATTCTAAGAACACATGTCTATAATGTGTTATTATTCTTCCTTTTCTAAATTTGATTTACAACTGAATTGTATTAAACCAAATTAATTTATTTCGATTCAGTTCAATTTGATTTTCTAAAAATTTTGATTTTGATTTAATTTGATTTTAAAAAATATTTACAAAATTATACCGAAGACTGATTGATAACCCTTAGATTTACTGACAATAGTTACCTTGCAAACATATCAAATCTTATTGCAGGTGGATATGATGTTTATATATTCATGATATGATAATTGCATTCAAACAACCAAAATAAGCAAATATATATGAACTAAGTCAATAAATTACAAATGCAAAACTTTGTATAGAAGTGAATAGATTAGGATACTAACCTAGCTATTTATTTAAGTTTATTCTAAGATTCAGAGAAATTTCACTAGACAAAAACTATTATTTCAAGTCTTTTTAATTAGGTTCATTAATTTGTTTTTTGTTTTGGGGGATAGAGTCATCAGAATATAAGAAATTTAAGAAGCCTTTTCAAAAAAATTTTTAAAAATAGTACGAGGACATTCGAAGTTCCCCCAAATTTGGAAATTTCAAAATCCTTTTATGACAGAATTCTTTTCTTTTTTTAGTCACAAAATTCTATCTGCCTAATCCCTTCTTTACATAAACATTTTTGGTGGGCTGAGCAAGAGCACTCTATTTTGGAGGCCCAGTAGTACCAACCATTCGGCCTAGGCTTTCACGGTCCAAATAGACTTGGAAAGAAATTGTTTCCTTTCTTCCTTTTTTTTTTCCTTTCTCTTACTCCCCACACAACCCCCACCCTGCCTCCAACCCCTCCAAAAAGAAGTAAAATACATGGAAATCTGTGAGTACAAGTCATGTTCATGTTTCCCTCAAATTTTTTTCTTTTGATACATATGAAATCATATATATTTTAAAACTTTTCGAGTAGACACAAATCATGTAATTTTCAAGATTTTTGAAAGTCAAGAACCTTCATCCAATTCATTTAGTGCCGTCCATAGCCTAGGGGTACGTATGTCATTTTATCCATTGTAAACCTAGCAAGTGTAGCGGACTCTATAATTAAAATTAAAATTACTTGTGTATGATATTTTACGAATAGTCGTTTTCAACAAGTATAGTCTTTGTCAATATTTGGCCACCACTAATGATAGTTCCATACATCCCCATCCAACCACTATCCTGTGTCTTCTTAATTAAACTATTGAGGGACCAAAAAGTTTGTTCGGATGCTCTGATAATTCCAAGAAAATCAAGTGGTCCAAATTTATACGTGGTGGGAATTGTGGGAGTACAATGAGAAGTAATGAATGTTGAGCCCAGAATGGGAAATACCTTTCATTCCAAAAGCTACAGTCAACAGATAGCTGAAATCATAGCGTTGTGTACCTCCAAAAGCAATCATAATTTTCCAGCCTTAACCAAAGAAAGTAGAAAAAGGAAAAGATACGAGGATATGGGAATGTCTCGGCATAGGCAATGCCATCTACTTAATTACCACATAGTATTCCAGCTCGAATGAGGAAAAACATTCAAAAACTACACGTAATAATCTACAGATTACGCATAAAAAAAAATGTATTTACTGAAATTCCACAATGGCCAAGCTCATGGGTACCTACAATATTAATATAGAATGTAACATTTACCTTCTATATCTAAATAGGGAATGGAATAATGGATCGAAGTGAGTGGTCCGTATCATAAATAATTGATAATATTGACAATTATTATAGAAGTTTTATATTATTGTAAAATAATTGTCATATGATAAAATTTTAATTAATTAATTTATTTTTATTAATAAAATAATAATATTTAATATAATAAAAAATAATTTTTTTGTATTGTAAAAAGGAAAAAGAAAAAGAACAGTGCTTATCTTATTGATCTCTAAGGACCTTTTCTGGCGGAATTCTATCCGCAGCACCTTGTAGTTTCTTCCAGATACTTCAATTCATTAACTTAAGGATAGGAGAGAGACAAAAAAGAAAATGGATAGTTCAAAGGGATTTGGCTATAAAAGTCTTCTGATTGTACACCACGATCATATAAAGAGACATCCCCTCTTCATATCAATTTCCTAGTCGAATGAAGTAAATGAAAGGCAAAAATGGACACGAAAATCCAACAAAAGTAGCAGCAAATTAATGTAAGAAGGAATTTCAAGAAAGCACCATCAATAGACATGATCTCTTCTCACCTGCAAATCTTCACCTCGATCAAGCATCCCTGCTAAAACTCCAACACTTTCTAGCAGCCTTTTTCCTTTTCAAGAAAAAGAAATGGCCTAACCGGAGCATAGAAGCTCGACTGGTACTAGGAAGTATATAGGAATAGCATCATACAAACTGAACAAAGCAAAGAAATCGACACAGTTTAGGGTGGAAAAGGAGAAAGAAAGAGTGGAGTAGGAACTAGGAAGAGTAAGCAAGACGAAATCTGCACGGCTGCGGAAGAGACAAATCCCGAAAAGAAAGATTTCAACAATAAATCCTGCTGTTGTTCTACTATTCGTTAACATGCTGCAGCCTGCAAGAGCCACCACTCTGCTTGCCCTCTTGTCTGTTCTTTATTCTTACACGTTCTCGAATAACATTCACAGATATATATTTTTTTAAAAAAAATTTGTTGGGGGACAAGGAATTGAAGGTATTGTTGCAGGTTCATGCACGATCTTGACAAACCCTAAAAAGATTTAAAGCAAAAGCAAAGAGAAAGAAAAAGGGTTGCGTGATCTAGTTGCACATGATGAGATCAAGGACTTCAAGATCAATTGAGTTTGCCTTCCTTCATTGATGATATAAGAGAGAACTGTGGTTACAGAATTCTGAATCCTTATTAATAAACTATAACTTGGCGATTTCATTGTCCGAAAAAACAGACGGCGGAATATGGAAGTGCTTTTTGGTTTGGTACTATATGTAAATCTGCTTTAGTTGACATAAGATTCAAAGGAACAGCTCCTGTGATCAGTATGTATATCCTCTCGAAGGTACAGCCTCAGAAAAGGTTACTTGTGGCGGTAGCAAGAGATCCAACTACTATATGCCCGTACCTGATTTGGTAACTTGAGTTTTTCCTTCCATTTCGGCTTCTAAAACGCAGCATTTCTAGCATAGTTGATGTATATATGTATATATATATATAACAAGAAGAAGAAATTCAGAATTTTTCTTTTATTTTTAGATTAGGCGTATAAAAATAACAAAAATAGTGATATGAAATAAGATAGATAATAGCAAATACAAAAGGAGAGAGAGGAAAGATTTGTGTTTGGGTTTTGATCGAGATTCACCGCCACAGCCCATCCAGTGGCAACACTCCGTCAAAGCACAAGCCACCACTGCTACCACGGCCAATTCCCATTGACACTCCATTTTTAACCCAAGTTAAAAAGCCACTTTTAATTAAATCCAACAAATAGTAGAGGAAAGACACTTGCAGCCATGATAAATATTTGAATAATATTTTACTATAAAATTTAATATAAAATTTTAATTTTTTATAAATATTTTTTATAAAAATAAAATAAAAAATTTTAAATTAAAATAATATTTAATCATATCTTTAAAATTTATCAAAATTACTCCAAATCTCTCCCTGAAACATTTCAATGATAGAGATCTTAGATAATAAAATATTTTCAACTAGAAAATATCAATAACGTATTTAAATTAAATTTAATTTTTAAAATTATATTATATTAAAAATTATAAATATAAATTATTTGTAAAAAAATAATTTAGATTAAAATTTTTTTTTATTGAATTCCTAACCATGAATTTCTTTCGAAAAGCAAAATCAACAAAGAAACAAACACTATCCCGCCGTTAGTTTCCATCATCCTCATGATTGCGGTGCACCACATATACAGATTTATAGGACAAGATTGTCCAACCTTTAACATCCGCTGTTACTTTTTGACCAATTTTGCTACGACCCTTTTGAAAGACACTTGAGAACCTCGTTTTCACAGAGCTTCTTGATTCGTACTACTAGATAACCATCGAGTGAGACTTCTCCTTCTAGTTCAACCATCGACCGAGTCCGGGCACAGGTTTCGAATCGTTGTGATGAAACCAGCTCCATCAACTAATTCAATGCCTGAAGAGCTGAATATGAGATAGACATTACTGTAGTTCACAGAAGACATGGGAAATCCCTGGCTCAAAGTTCGTATTATAGACCTCATTCTAAGATACACGAGAAAAACAACAAATACAGGAATTTTGACACATTAGAGATCATTTACATTCAAGATGGTTTTCCAAGCGTCCGATTTTTTAATTTAATTTTGAGTTTATGCGAAGAACTATTCTGGCTCTGCGCTGCACCTACATTTTCCGCTCTCTTAATTACTACCCTGGCTCCGCTGGGTTCGCCACGGTTTACATCGTCTTTCTTACCATGCAACTGTACTGAAGGTGTTTTTCCCACGGCAGAAATGGCTTCTGGCCTTGAATCCATCTCTTTAGTTTTTCTTTCAGATTCCGCCGGACTCGACTTGTCCTCCCTACTGATCAATGCTCCTATACTCCTCGACTTCTCTTTCTTGCTCTGCAACTCAACAGAAGACGATGCCCTGGGTTCCTCGTTCAGGAGCTTTGCCATCTCTTTTTCCTTCCTTTTCTTCTCCTTCTTTAACCGTTTTCTCTCCAAGTATTCTGGATCACCGCGGTAACCTCTCTGCTCATCCCCTTCCCGTTCCCGTTTCCGTTTCTTTTCCCTATCTTTTACCTCATCTTTTTTCTTCTCTCTCTCTTTGACCAATACACCTTTATCACGGTATGATCCTGGAGCAGAGAGAGATTGTAAGCTTGCATATTTGTTAGCCATCATCTCTGAACGGTCTTCTTTGCTGATGCTTCTTGAAATGTGGTCATCGGAAGGGAGTACCAAAGAAACTTTGCTTGAATCAGCAGTGCACTGGAGTTCCTTTAAGAGTTCGTCAACTTCAGTCGGAAGTTTGGCACTGTCGATGCTTGCAGTGACTCGAGAACCCAAATCATGGCAAGAATTTACATCCTCTAGATTCAATATGGTCTGATTAGCAGTACTCACGGTCTCAGCAATATTTCTCTGAGGTGCGTCAACAGATACTGAACTGCTTGCACCGCGATCAGCATCAGTATGCGCATCCTGAGACTTGTCCATCATAGCAGTATCAGGATCCTCTGCCCGACTAGATGCAGCAGACTGTTTGACTTTGATCCTAAATACTGGCTTCTTTCTTTCATGGCTGTTGGAAACAGTATCTGGTTCTTTGGCCTCAGCAGTGACCGAAGCCTCATTCGAAAGGTATAATTGCTTCATTTGTTCGTGACTGTTGGTCAGCGGTGTATATGCTTCTCTAGAAGCATCATGCAAGAAGTCGACTTGCTTGTTTTCTTCAAGATTGTTAGAAGCTGCATATACTTCTCTAGAAGCCTCAGCGATGACCATGTTGTTATCTAATAGGTTGTCCGCTGCCTTGGATTGTTCTTGGCTTTCAGTTCTAGCTTGCATGTCATTGGGAGATCCTGGCATGACCAAATTATGTTCTACATTTTGAGCCACCGGATTCTGTTCCTCTTTACTCCTGAAAGAATTGTCCACTTCTCCATGACCTTCTGGAACAATCGATCCACCTAAATTAACTGCCTCCTTCAGATCATGACCGTTGGAAAGAATGGCTGGACCCTGGAACACATCTGGAAAAGCTGAAGTATCATGTGCAAGATTAACAGCACCCGGAGAAGATTCTAGAGGCTTAGATTGCTTGACAAGGGCCGCAAAAATATTCTTCAGTTCACTGCAAGTTTCAGCATGCCCCATCCTAAGTGATTCATCCCTTGGCACCCCGTAAAGAGTAGGGACCCTGAAAACACAGAGAAACTCGCTCAAACTGCTTGCCAGAGTAAGTTCAGGATCCTCAGTTAAGAGTTCAAGACGCAAATCAACCGAAAGAAAGACTTCAAGCATAAATATATACTGTTCAAGCGTTTATTCTTTCATATCCACGCTTCGAACTTTTATTCACGCATATTCAAAAATCATTTGTTCAAAAAGGTGACTTGAAAAACATTGTCAACTAATCAGCAAAAAATTACAAGCCTCTCCATGCATTTTCCAGATATAAGAACACGCTACCAAGCTTTTATGTTCTGATCAGATACGCACAAAGTCGCACAAAGTTTTCACCTCTTGATCATAGGAAAAATGAACAACGGAGTGATCTCATAAATGTACAGATCAACAGCCTAATTCATAGTTTCCTTAAAAGAATGACATTTACTGGGAAATTCAAGTACCTTCAAGCAAGAACTTGCAAAATACAGAAAAGATAACAGCCTAATTCATAGTTTCCTTAAAAGAATGACATTTACTGGGAAATGCAAGTACCTTCCAGCAAGAACTTGCAAAATACAGAAAAGATAATGGCGTAGGACAACATTGTTGAATGACATAGGGCTCTCAAGCAAACGAAGCAATGCAACAAGTGTTTCACTCTTTGCATCAGTGTCAGAATTTGATCCACTTCTCATCTGACATAACCTCAAAGCATGCACACCTAGCTTCACTTGGCCTGTGCTCAAAGATTAGAAATATTAAGATCGGCACTACACACCAACAGATCAAACATCTATCTACTTAAGGTGCATTATCAGACAAAACTAAAATTTAGAAAACACAAAATACTATTAGCCTACATAAAGATACATAATCAAACTAAACTAAAACAGTAAAAGATATACAAACCTCTTAAGGATGATTCTTCTACCAAGTATTTCATGAATAAGAACAGTGCTGCATCAATGCCATTGGACTGAAATTCAAGATCAAGAAGTGCTCGGCCTGCTTCAATTCGAATTCGCCACATCGCCTTAAAAGTCCGAAATGGTTTAATTAGTTCAATGACACGATCCTGCAGCGACAAAAAGCTTTCACATAAGGAACCATGAGTTCACGAAATGGAAACACAATAAGAGGGAAAAGACTTACAAGAGGAACAAAATCTGAAAGTTTCAATGCAATCTGGGTCAAAGTGCGGATACAACTAATAGTCAGCATTCCATTGTAGCTGGGCATCAGCCTATTACATGCCAAGGTTACTCAATTTGTTATAAGCAGAAAGTCAACCAACGAAGTGCATAGAACTTCTAACTAAAATGCACCTGTCAAATTGCAAAAGCCGGTCCAGCCGCTTCAAAAGGGATGACAAACAGATGATACTCTGCCACGAATTTACACAAACCAGAGAGTTACTCCAAAATCATCTTGTATTTTTCTTTTGCCTCCGTCATCTTTCTTAATTCTCTTAGACATGTACAAAATCATAAAAGAATCTGATCTTTGTTCTATGAGGAAAAGGCTACAAATAATTAACCCTAACTACATAACAAATAGATATTATAAACTTCAAAGAATAAGATAACAACTTGAACAGATATCTCAGTCCACCACCTTTAGAAAACCCCAAATGCAAATGCAAGACTAATTTCCCCAATCAAATCTAAATGGCAAACCCAAATTTGTAAATCAGATTGCATTCCAGATGAAATATGTGCCAGCTGATCCTGCTGACACCAGAAAATATGAGAAACGATTTTCCTCTTCCTTCTGGATTTTATTTGAATTTTCATCTCACTTTTTCTTTCTCCAACATATATTACTGTCAGGTACTTGTTTAAGTCATTATTTTTGTTCTCTTATGCCTGTATCTCTGTTAAAAATGTGTAGCACCAAAATCCTTTTAACATCGCTTTAGAATTGAAAACCTGGTACTTTGGAAAAAATTCCAGCTTTTGTTTTCAACTCTAAAATTCTGATTAAATTCCAGCTTTTGCTGCGTTTGTAACACCAACTTACCGTATGATATGATTCTTAAAACAAAAGATGCTAACTTTTGACAGAAAAAGGATGATGGGTATGTCAGTGACACCCACAAATGGAGGAGAAACCAAAATAAAACATTTGATACACTCGAGAATTAGAAGAAAGGCAACTCCAGACTAGTACTTTGGTAATGGAAGTACAGGTACAGTCTTTGTCACTCAGACAAAGGCACCATAATTCAAACTTTCCCTATCTTTAGCAGGTTAAAGACCATGCAAAACTGTATTCAGCACCATGTAATACTCCTTTGTTCCTAATTTGTAAGGAATACTAGACATTTTGATATGTCCCATGTTTTCAAACTTTCCTAGCTGGGGAATTATTGGTCTGACAATATTGTAAATGTTTGGAAATGATTGTTGGGATATTATATAGTACTGTGATATCTTCAAAATCTTGACATAAAAAGTATATCCGCCTTCCTGTTACCCTCTCTCTATAGTCCTTACAATGTTAAATGTTCAACTCCGTGAGATGAAATGATGCCATTCATTTGGGACCGAACAGGAGGAAAAATATCCAAATCTAATTGATGCGAGCAAGATGAGCTCTTTTAAATAACTATTATTCAGCCAACACTGAACCATGTAATCGTTGTTACAAAGTAATCATTGTTGACCAACTTCTTTCGAAGTTCAAGCTATTAACAAAGTATCAACAATGTATTCTGCATCAAGCCAAAGACATCAGACTGACCTGTTGCCCAAATTCAAGTTCACCAACAGACTGAACCATTGCAGCAAGCCAAAAGATATCAGAGTAGGCATTTCCATTGTTATCATTGTACTACATGATGATAAGGATGACGAAAAGCGCAATCAGAGATTTATAATGACCAAGCTTACAATTAAATTGAGCTGTGTACAAAGAAAAGTAAGAGAATCTAGTTTGCATCAAATTTGTGGTCATACCATAATACAACACTGTCATATAGCAACATCAGAACCGTCTCTAAAGTAAAGAAAGAACAAGAACAACTCTCCTTAAGATTGTGCACTAATACACTTACCAGCCATAGTTATGTCTTGAAATACCTTTTATCAAATGTACTCAAACCATGGAAGTTGAAAAATAAGATAGAGTTGTCAACATAAAACTTTTGTTCTTCTAAAATGTTGATGAGGTAAAGATATTACCAAAGACCATTTCCAAGGTTGCTGAGCAAAAAAAATTCTTTGAGCGCTTTTAAAAGTTAAAATCAGAATGGGGAAACAAATGGGTGCACATAACTCAAAAGCAGATCTTGTTCAAAAATTTCAAAATCCAACTTATTTAAGCAGACAAAGATTTACATTTATGTAATGTTATTTACCGGACTTTTTACAAAAGAACATTATTGTTACCTTCAAAAGTTGTAAAATAAATTCAACTGCTTCTCTAG
The DNA here is from genome assembly GCA_030512225.1 of Rauvolfia tetraphylla. Lineage (NCBI taxonomy): Eukaryota > Viridiplantae > Streptophyta > Magnoliopsida > Gentianales > Apocynaceae > Rauvolfia > Rauvolfia tetraphylla. The sequence goes on along the minus strand of JAJQKT010000028.1, from coordinate 6,087,998 downwards.
GACTTTTTTTATCTGCTGTCCTGACCATGGCTACGGCTAGTGGAATCACCTGAACCAAAAGAATGCATGCTTCAAAAGCAAGCTTTAGAAGTACAGCTCGGAAGTAAAAAAGTCATACGATAACACTTGATCCGTTGAAAATGAGATGATATTAATACAGCCCATGAACTAAACACAAAATAAGAAACGCTAGCAATACTCCAAATATTGCAGCCAAATTATTAATTTATTACAGAAATATTAAGATTAAAAATTACCAAACACCAAGCCAACCACCAAATGCAAAACAATTTTAGATAAAGAACTAAAGGAAACTGGTAAGCTTCCGAAATATCCTAGAACAAGCATTGGAAGTATGCATGACCAAAAAAGAACCACATTCGAGCTCCAATTAAGAAGAGAAAGTAAAAACAAATAATCAACAACTTGTGTAAAATTGGACAGTGCTAAAAATGAATTTTCAAGCAAAAGCTACTAACATCAAGGCACACACTAAAGCTACAGCTTGACTCAATAATAGATTTTTTAAATTAAATCAAACTCGAAAGCAGTCCCTCAAAAAGGTTACGTAGGAACACTTCAAAAATTAGTATGAAAAAAGGCCATAAGAACAAGTTACCACACAGAATGATGCAAAAGGCAAAGATCTAAAATTGCATACTGCAACCATACATAAATCACATCCTACCTCATAGCATTACCTCAAGTACAAAGTACTCCTGGAAATCATGGAAATCATTTGGCCTGAGAAGCAATTCAAAAGAAAAGTAACATGAGCTCCAAAATTTTATGATTCCCACAGTTTTACGACGGTATTGTATGAATTTCAAGGGACTCACTTGGGGAGTCCAATATTAGCATCAAATCTGCGGCTTTTGTAATACTTAATCAGATTGAGTAAGCCAGCCCAATCAGTTTCCTAGTCACAACCAACCCCCAAAAAAAAAATATTAATTACCATATACGGCAATAAGCAGCATCCGTACTAGAGCATACTATCGGAGAGTACAATACAACAAACCCTTGGAACATAAGAACATATATGTCAAGTCTACACCAGTAGAAGATCATGCACCACAAATAAGATCATTGTAGTTGTATATAATCCCTCTCCCCCAGATTTTAATCAGCATGCAAACAAGATGCAGATTTCTTGAAAAAAACTGAAGTACATCAGAGAGTGAACATAGTTCATTGAACTCACCAAAGAAAAACCTAATGTTCAAAATTGACAAATGAAAGTGGCTGAGTGAGGGACCATGGCAAAAGCTTGGTCTTCTAATTAAAGAATCCTTGGTTACATATTGGTCACCAGCCCAAACATTTTTCTCAACTATGTAAGACTTTCAGAAGTTTCAGGAGAAATGTGATTTTGCATACAGCATCCACAAATAACGAGTAACATTATCTCTCTTTCCAGGAAGATTTATATAGTTCTTTGAAAAATGATCTCGAACTTGCATTCTAAACTACTCAATCAGAACAGGTTTCTCTTGAAGAGAGCCCAAATCTGGCTCTCAACCTATATCCAACATATACAATATACAGTTTCTTCACTTTATTTTCCTAGTAAGGTGTAGTACGATTTTCTATCTATTGCCAGCATATTATAAAGCCTATAAAACGGTGAATGAAAGCTAGCTGATGCAGGTCTGATATATTTCCCTTTCTCAACAACTATTCAGTGAGCTTGTTCTCCCCATAAAATCAAGTCTCCTTTTCTTGGTTATGTTAATTTCTTTTGTTATCCACCCTTTTGCATCCTTCAAAATTTTCCTTTTATTCTGCAGGACGAAATTCAATTCCACCCAAGTTTAGTATTGGAACAAGAAAGCAACATGTTTACAAACAATTGTAACTCCATGTTACATGCTAGGTAATTCGTGTTTTTGCACATTCGAAAGGATCACAAAATAGCAGGTCCAGGTGGCACATTTTCACAAATTCAATAGCATGGACAATATAATAAGAAATCTGGAAAATGGAAGAGGAAAGGTCGTTTCGCATAATAGGTAATCAAGCCAATTTAAGCTACTTCAGAACAATGTTTCTTCACTCTAACTGCATATGTATATTATATTTGAATGCTTGTGATTAAAATTCCAAATCTCATGAAGGAAAGAGCTTAAAAGTACACCTCAGATGCAGTATTTGCCAAAGCGAATGCCGCCTCTATTCGGGTCCTCCAAAAAGCCTAGAGAATCCAGTTGGAAAATTATCAAATAAACAAATATGCAAGGAAATAGCCTTTGTCATCACAAACATTAAAAACCCTAAAAGAATAAATCCCTCCATTTCTCAACAGGTTGGATAGGTAGGTAGTTATGAAATTTGTGTCTGCAAGTGTGTGTGCCAAAGAGATGGAAAGAGAATCAAGAAAGCAGAAACAGCACCTTAGTATCAGTAAGGAAATTATTCAGTGCATTGACAACAGAAAATGATTGCTGTGGTAATGCCTCTAATATTGCTATAGATTGAGCCTGGGCAACAACATCTTTGTCCTTCTCCAGTTGATTAATCTGAGCAAAAATTCAATATCAGAGTATCAAATTTAGTAAGACAGCACTAATGCACATGAACTAAAAGAAGCAATATTCAGGACAACTATGACTACTATTTTTAAAAAATGCATGATGACCTTTGAATAGTAATTGAAATGGGAAATACATAATAGCCTTAAAGGCTATCCACAACATACAAAAGAATAACAGAATAAAGAGTTTCATATAGGATAAATTTGGACCCTTGTGCTGGAAGTTAAATAAGCAATACAGGAAACCATCAAACCTCCATGATTTTAATAATAAAACTCATAACTACCACTTCCTCAGCCAAAACAATAATGCTAAGGAAAAAAAAAATAGTAGCCAGAATTTTATACTTTCCTAATGGAAGAGATTAACTAAGTAGGGTAACGAATCACATGATTTTTTAAAATAGAAAACACAAAAAAGTCTAACATGCGGTTCTCTTATAGGACCTTTAATACAGCAATAAATGTAGCAACCATCAAAAAATTAAGAACAAAATGACCATAGAAAATCTCTCCTCAAGCAAATTAAAAATGGAGCCCTTGAAGACAGTCATCCAAGAACAATAGAAGCTGAGGGAGAAGCCATCTTACCCACATTTGAACAGGTTGGTTAAAGTGAACTTCAGCAAGATATTCCATTTCTGGATCTGCCCTGAGCCACAACAAGGGGGAATCGGAACTGCAAAATTTGCATGCAGATACACATTTAAGATCCAGCACCACCAAATGGTATAAACATTTTAGCAAAGTTTATAAAACATAGCAGCAGGTTCTGATGAACATACTTTGACCTTGTCTCTACTGCAGGAACAGAGTCACCATTATCATCCGAGCCATCAGGCCTGGAACCTTTTCTAGGTTTCTGAAAGCGTTTAGCTGCAAGTTTTGAGTGACATTGTATTTCGAGCAGCTGCCATGAATCTCCAGCCATTGGTAGGATAGGATGGTCATACATGCCATCAAGTTCATGAACTCTTATGCTCATCATGCCAGGCCATCCAACATCACCTTCCCTTTTTTCAGAATCGAGATTGCCGTTAGAATCTGCTACATTGGTATCTGGTTTAGCTGTACATCCCCTCAGTACAGCCAATTCAATCATATTCTTCCTCTTGTTATATGAGAATCCCATCCTTGAGGGCCCCAATAGAAGCACAAAAAATCAGCCAATGATATCAGTAAAATGATGGCAATAGCACCAAAAAACAGTGAAAATAGCATTTAGCCAATAAAATTCATACTTTAGAACTGGACAACCAGAAGATGCCACCCAACGGGGAAAGAACTCCTTAAGAAAGGGACGCTCAAGATTCCCAACCTTATTAGCAAAATGCCGAAACTGCAATACAGAACCATCTTTGAAAAATCAAGCACTAATAGTGGAAGAAATATTGCAAAGAAACCAACAATATAAACAGGATTATCTATCAAACAAGAATCACATATTTCCCAAAAAAAGCATTATTAAGAAATCAGAAGAAGCATCATAAGAAATAACTTCCCTCTTAAAAGAAAAGGGGGAAGGTTGGACCTTGTGCAGATGTCACTTTCAAATGCGAACATAAGAGCAGAATAGCCTAACACATCATACAGAAAATATTCAAAGCCATCAACTCTTTCGGAAAATAAAATAACCTCAAAACTAACAAACTGAAGCACATCAAGAAACAAAGTGTTCTTGAGATGAGTGGGGGTGGGGGGAGTGAGTCAACTTAAAACAATCCAAATGATGATTGTGCAGAGGATATCTAAGAGCCAAGGGAAAAATGCACCAGGAGTTAAGTTGATTCTTATTCTGAATTCCCTACAGTAAGAGGATCTTCATTTAGGCAGAACGTGGTGATTAAGGAGCAGAAGTAATAATTTTACATACATGTACTTCATTTCATGGTTCACAAGCAAACATAACGATACACATCTTTCCACAAGTTAAAACATTTCATGGCTGCCCTTTGGATTCAGGAACTGGAAATAACCATAAATTTTCACAGTTAATAGATACACTACGCTATTAGACCGCTTAAAAGAAATTCTATTCCCAACTTCGGAGGAGAAATAAAGAAGAGAATATATTACAAAGGTTACAACCACGTGTCAGCCTCTTGCTATCAACTCAGTGTAACCTAAGTACCCCTCCCTAATGGTGTTGCTGGCCTTTCCTCATTTATCAGGCCTTTCAGGGGTGATCTCCAGTGAAAGCACCATTTTCCTAAGTCAGGTAAACTAATAATCACATACCTCTTTGGTACTGAGAGTTCTCAAAGAACGAGTTTTATCTTGAGCCCGGAAGACTATCGTTTGTAGAATCTGCAAATGATACAATTTGATTCAACAGTTATTAGGGAGATCAACACGATTAGATAAGTGAATATACTTGACCCTAAGAACCAGCTAATCTACTTAATCAGCAGTAAAGAGCAAACATTCATTATGAAACAGAGAGAATACTAAAAGGCCAAATTTTGTCTCATAAATTCTGTTTAAAATATTTGTCCTTAACTCCTATAATTTACAACATTTGCTGCCAATAAAAATAAAAATATCAGTTTTCTAGTTACATGTTAGCAAAAGCCTGCGCAAGTTTCAGTAATATGCAAAGCCAATACCAGGTGCGAAAATCTGGAAATATTTTCAGTTCCAGCAAATTAATGATCTCAGTTTCTACAGGATTTTGTTAATATTTTTCCATCAAAGAAAACTTGAAAAAACATGAAACAAAGATTATATATTCGCAGGAAATCATACAACACTGGAACACATGAAACAAGGACTATATATTCAACGAAAGAAGGGCACCAAAAACAAATCCCGGACTCTGGAATCCAAAGGCAACCCAAAAGAGAAAAAACAACAAACAAACTAAATTTCTTCATTTTTTTTGTTTTTTTTTTGGCGGGGGGATTAAGTAGAGAAATTTATTTATCCGCTGCCAGAGGAGTACAAGCAAATGGAGAAAGGCTTCCTTTCTGTCTATTTACACAATATCTACTAATATACTGTGGAATGCCAATCCATGAGATGAGAGCCAAGTCATAAAACCCATTAAAATTTAACAGACATAAAATCAAGGTCAAAAATCAACATAGAGATCAGCATCTTCCTGGCTTCTTACTTTACGAAAAGACTCGGGACCCATCTGCTTTTCCAACATTTGGAGGATAGCCACCTGTCATATGAGCATATAATATACTGAAATTAGTAGACACTAGTCACAACATATGACTAAAAATAACAAGCAAATATTAACTTACAGACTTCCATGATCTTATTTTTCCATAAAAGCCGATGCACTGTGTTCCATATAAACCCTTAGAAGAAGCGGAAGAGCTTAAGACAGTTGCACCACTATCATCTGCTTTGCATACAGCACAGTTAGCCTGCAATAGGAGAAGCACGTGATTGGTTTAAACCTTAATCCCATAACTAACTTTCACCGCCTCAACTCCAACTAACAACACATACTATCTTTAGAAACAAAAATGAAAGCATTGAGAAAATTATTTCTGTAAGTGCAAATAATCAAGGCATACTAGAAAATTACTTCTCAAACAAGATTATAGGAAAATCTTACGAATGACTAACAGTCAAGGATTACGGCAGAGTAGTTTTTCCTTCTTTACACTGAGATTTATAACCCATTTCTCAACAGCTAATCAAAGAAACTATTCATTATACAACTTTTCACAATACAAACAAATTACAGGCCAACTAGTTTTCGTGGGTTCAAGGAGGTACCCGACTTTGATAAACTAAATCATCCTGGTTTTTCTGTCTAACGTTTCCATACCAAATACTTGGCCTCAACAAAAAATTCAATGCACTTATTGGCTCAGTACTTGTAAGCTTTGTAATGGGTTCAGAACGTGGACAACCTTATACCGTCTGTAGCGCGCTTCATTGTTTCCCAGAAATCTCTTAATGAATGTATCAGTCAGGAACCCAGCAAGACCATCCAACAACCAATCTGAAATAAACAACCACCAGACAGATCAGAATGCTTCATGCCATCTAAGAACATTCAATCTCAAGATAAGCCATTTAACAACATACCATCATTGGGTGCTTCAGGGGTGATATATACTCCAAACCACTGTCGTGCAAGAGCATAAGCAAGTTTAATCCTTGTGTCTATAGTCTGTGCAATAATTCCAACATCATTATCAAAAAAATGAAAAGAGTAATAGGGACAAGGACAGACATAATTTACACAGTTAAATGCTATTAAAACCATGGAAAACATGTAAGTTCTAGTTAAACCTAGAGAAAGCGAGCGACAATTTATTAACTCTAGAATTAACAACTAAAATTTGGGTCAAATGACAGCCAACAAGTGTAGAGATGCTCAAAATTATCAAAGAGAATTTTATTACCAATAGAAAATCAACCCCCCACCCCCCAACAAAACGAAAAGGGAAAAAACAAAGAAAGAGAAAAAGTTCTTATTACAATCCAGAAAACCAGGGAATACAATAATGGTTTTTAAACAGGGAATACAAGGTTTAAGAATATTTCTGTTTGAATCCCTTGGAATTTTTCAGATCTCTTAACTTGCCAGCACACAAAAGAATTCACCAGCACCCAAGGAACTTTTCCTTTCTTGTAGTATGCATATGCGCCATTTTAGGTGACTAAAAGGAAAGTGAAAGACTGTATGCTGCTCTATAGGAGCCAAGAATGCCACGCCATAAGACACAGCACATGCAGATGGAACAAAACAAGACCTAAAGCAACATGCCATTCTGGTCATACAATAAATTCTTGACTAATTGTACTGAGAAATAATTATTGCTACCCTAGGTGGCATGCATGAAATGTTTAACCACCGAGAAAATTCACAGTAGGTACAGATTTAAGTACATTGCAAGGAAAATCACAAAATTACTCCAGGCAAAGTTATCACCTATGTTTTGTGCCACTAGCAATCAAGCCTGAAGAATACTTTCTTCAATAAGAGAACAATTAGATGTAGAGGTTATGATTACAGCAAGCGTAGAGCCCATATCCCATTCAATCCCCTGGACTATTCTTTTCCACCAAACAACTAGAAGTACACAAGTTAGTCATCTTCATTTCAATAGACTTCAAAGTTAGTTATTTTGGTAATTCCTTGTTTGTGTTACAAAAATAAACAAATAAATGATCTGTACTTCGAACAATGAAAAGCAAAGAAAACCTGATCATTGGGTTCAGGCAAGGGAAGGGAGGGAAGACAGGCATGCAGATATCTGCAAAGTTGATAAAGCTATTATCCGCGACTGATCTCTTGTTATGAATATACCTGATCAATGACTTTATCATCAAACAGCACTTGAGAACTGAAGATGCTCAAGGAGGCACCTAAGCTCAATGAGGATATTGCCATCTCAGGAGCAATAAAAACTTGTGAATACGACCCAAATGGAAATGGAGCAGAAAGGTACTCCTCATAGTGGCTTTTCAGCAGTAAAGTCAAAAGGATATTAGAAAACTGGCATCTAAGTGTATGCACATTACACCATATGTAAGAAAAAGGATACCTGAAAGCACTGTGAAAAAATCCCACAGTATTCTGCAACTTTACCAAATTAGATGGTAAACATGTGTGTGAGAGCATAGCATTATGGCGATCAGGAAAAATTTGAAATGGTGCCACAACCAAAGATATCCATTGAGCAGCAACAGGAATATCCAATCTATAGACATATGTTTTACGTGGGGGATCATCCTTGCTCAAGACCTACCAAGCAAATATGGGTTAGGATAATTCTTTTTTTTTTTTTTTTTGGGTTTGGGGTGATTGGGGGAGAGGAGGAAAGGAAAAGAAATCTTGAAGATCAAATTAACAATACAACAAAATGTTTTGGATCTTTAATGATATATGCTACTCGTTATTGCATATACTTTAAGTTCGGATTAACTGATAACTACGTATCGGTCAACACAATTCACCAAGGAATGAAAACATGCAGAAGAAAACAGTTTTGGAATCCTTGTCAGCTACCAAGAGCTCATACAATCAGAAGCAACTGAAACAGTAACCAAATCTAACATCATGATTTTCAAATTCACGTTCAGCTAGCACTTCCACCAATTTCTTAGTATTGAAAATCACATTTAAGGAACAAGCTTAGCTATCATTGGGAAACTGGTGCCTGCAATAGAATAACTTATCTGAAACCAAAGAATCTCATTCGACAAAATAACCAGCCCTTACTAACCTGATATAGTAAAGTTCCAGTGCTGACTGCTACAAGATTATGAGCAACTGTAAACTCGAGATCATAGCTAAGAACACACACCAGAAACAGAAGTATAAGCATGAACTCAGTGGCATAAACTGACTAATCTAGAAGTGACAGTCTAAAATTGCACCCCTACCTGCAATACTGCAGGTTATCATCCATGCAAGGGAACCAACATCTTGCACGCCTCATCTGGTTGTCAGTATGCAAAACATCATCATCAAAATGAATTCCTGTTTCTGCCTTCTCCACCCAATAGTCGACGTGAACCACTTTTACATTCTGCACCCAACATATCCTACATGAGAAATCACCGGAGGTATATCTCATCACACAAGAATTTGAAATAAGACAATACAAATTTTTGGACACACTAAGTGCCAGCAAAAGGAAGACTTATATTTCATGTGGGTATAATAAATAAAAACCCAAGAGAAGGGGTTAGACGAGGTTTGAAATCATATATAAAAGGCTGGCCAACTGATCAAGGAGGTAGTCACACTAATATTGTCTCGGCAAGTAATTCAATCTTCGGTTCCTGGGGTACAGAATTCACCTCTGATTCTTCCTCAATTACCAATCAACACGTCAAACATTAGTAACTAGCAAATCTCGTGCAATTCTTCCTTACAAAACCATCTTTCACAGAGAGAACTATAATTAAAGTCACATAAAGTGGAGAAGCAGATTAATTATTTGAGAAAAGACTATCACGGCTTCCTTTTCAAGTGTCATGCGGAAAAAGTTCATGAGTGCAATTCATGGGCAGTTAATTAGGCAGCAGAAGCAGACAATCACCAGCACAGGTCCCGTTGGATTTATCTAACCCGCATAACAAAATCCAAAGATGATAAACAGAGTCTACATTTGAAACTTACAATAAGTCATCCCAAGAAAAAACTGAGATTAATTAACCAAAAACCTGCTTAGTTTCAGCTGGGGTTTGTGACCCATTGTTTGATTGTGCTTGTCCCTGTTGTTCCAACTCCGACTTGGCAGACTTGGAACACATTATCAGCAAATTTGGGACCAGTTCTCTTTCAAGAGAGGACAAATAAACTGATCCAGCTGCATCAGCAGCTGAAGTAGCTGTTGAAACAGAGCACCACCTGTCACCACTATCCAAATTCAGATAGTGCGGGAAAACTTCAAATTCTGCTGGCTCTCCATCCACTGTAACACTCTCAATTGCCAAATTATCCGCATGCAAACCCACTATTCCGTTCTCTGGTACAACTATTTCAAGCTCAGTGTAACTGAATAAGCAAAAAAGAAAGATTTAACTCCTCTGCATACCAGCTTAGGACAAACTCGTATCGTAGTTTAAGAAAAGAAATTTTGACAAGCTGAATTATGTATTCATAGAAAAATCATATGGAGGTTATCTTCTTCTCATATTTATATGCAACTCACTACAAACACAGTACAACCAGTATCTATCATTCCTTTTTGAGAGGCAACAAAGACCACTTCCAGCTGCACTGGACATCCAACAGAGTCTTGGACCTTGTTGTTTGTGGGTGCTGAAACCTCTCAACATTGGCCAGGCCAGTACAAACCAGTCCTTGATTCTTTTGCAAAGAAAAACCAAAGTACTGGTAAATGTAAGAATTGGCTTCCTCATTCTCATGACCTAATTCAATTGCATATGAGCTGAGCCTAACATTCACGTTAGGTGATATAAGTGCACTTTCGGCAGCTAAGAATGCTTTAATACCAAGATCAATCTGTGCCTAATATGAATATTAAAACTATAACGGATAATGGAATTAGCTTATCTCCACCCATTAAATAATGCCAGCGTATGGTATTCTCTTTTAGTTTAGTTCCGAGCTGGTTCTACTGCGCGGAACTCCACATTTATGCTTACACATCCCGCAGAAAAAGAACTAAGCAAACTGTCCGAATTCCATTTGAAATTTAATACAGTTAATAAATTTTTCTACAATTTCAAATACAACCTATAACCTTATAACACTAACTAACTGCACAGCCACCACACACGTCTTTCTAAAAAAAAAAAAGAATTTTGCAGTAGGTAAACTCAACGTCTTTGCAAATCCAAATTCAATCTGGTACATCCACAAATTCCTCAGTTGTTCCAAAAAAGCAGCTAGAACAGCTCCACGAGTCGAATCAACCACATTTACACATGAATACATACTTCGAATCTTCCACTTCAACCAATAAACAAATAAATCAATAGTCCGTGTGCATGCAAACGTGTGTAGAAAGATGAAGGGATGAATTGAAAGAAAGAAAAGATACCCGTAGACACGACGCTTCTCCATATCGATTGAGAGACAAAGCTTCTGATGCTTGACCACTGCCTCTGAATTATCCGTCTTCTGCTCTTCATTCTTTGCTTTTCGAGCCTTCGCCATTCGAACATATACATTCACATATATGCAAGTACAATTATTTAAAAATTTCAAAAAGAAATTATAAATTCTTTTTTTAGTAACGAAAAATGCTTCGAGAAAGAGAGACACAGTGTGCTATTAGTCTCTCTTCGCTCTCTCAGTTGGGGGAAGAAGATGGGTCATTTTATAGAGTGGAGAAGGGGAATCTCTGTGATTTGGATCAACATGGGCAACTTGTGCCCTAGGCTCGTTGATCCAATTGCGACCGTTGATGTCTAGGCGATATTTTATTGGACGGTTGTATTTGTTTTAGCGCTAGATTTTCTCCTCGATTTAGGACACGGGTGCATTGACTAGCCATCTTGCATCTACCCAGAGAGTTTGCATTTTCCCTTTTTTATTGTTCCTCTTTTATCATGTTTTATTTATCTTCTTTTTCCTTTTTTATGATAATGCCAAGAATATGTAAATATCTTTGCAACAGATTAGAAATTTCTTAATAGGAAAATGATGGAAGTTTTTTTTAAAAAATACCATAAATTAATGATTTTGATCTTTCATGTTATTGTTTTTATTCAGTGTTGATAAAAAATATAATCACAAAATAATAACTAATAAATATACAATATTTTTTTAAATAAAGAAAATAAAATATTCAATTAAGTTTTATAATATAACATAAAATTAGTGTACTACAAGTTTGATTTATAATTTACTATACTATAAATAAGTAGTTTATTATAAAATTAATTATAGATTATTTTGATGAAACTCATTTTTATAGTAATATAAGGTAAAGTTTAGCAATTTCAGCAAAATTTTATTATTTTTGCATATTTATTCAACTTGTAATATGTTATTGTATAATGATTTTTTGTATTTATTTTTAATTTAAAAATTATTAATATTTATAATAATAGTAATATTGACATTAAGATAATTTTAAAAAATTAGAATATTTGTAATACATAAATTTATTAATTAAATATGTCACTCTATTATGAGAAAAAATTAGATAAAAAAATAATTTATAAAAACGAAACGAAGATTAAGTAATTATTCAACAAGTATTGACTAAGAATTTAAAAATCAGTTTCAAAAATTTCTTTAGACAGAAAAGAAATCGTCTTGAAATATATTGGGGTTAGCACGACATAAACATAAAACGTTGGGCGCGTAGCAGAATTCCTGGGTTTTTTACCTGTCTGACACTGTTCCTTTTTTATACATATGAAACTCCAAAAATAACCGGAACGCATTATGGTGTGAGCTCGAACAGCTTACAAACGCATTAAGACAAAGCCTCCAAGCTGCAAAACAGGTTAAATACACTAGAACTCCAGTAACCGCCGAATATCTCCAAATCTCCGCACAGGCACGGACAAGAAAAACCCACGAACTCCTGCCGGAGCGATTTAAGCCGTTTGCGGCGCTGATCATTCCGATTACGGTTGAATTCTGAATACTTTACTCAGTTATGGTCGGATAATACTCGCAAGGGAAAGTTGCAATTGAAGAAGATGAGCGTCGAACCGTTTAATCGGTAAATTTCTTTATAATATGTTTAGACTTAATTCGTTTAGTTTTCTAGTTAAGAATAATTTAAGATTATCTCTATATTATGATTTCATGAACTTTTAGCTGTTTGAGCATGCAATTGTCGACTTATAAGTTTTGTCTAATTTATTTTATGTCCATAATGTGATTCCACAGATTGGTGAAGCTAGCTGCTAGGGCATTTTACGATGACATAACGACGAAAGCAGATAATCAGCCCAAGAATGGGAGGAGTGATAACAGAGGAATCGCGGTTGTTGTTCTTGATGCTCTCACTAGGTATGTTTTCTTTTCCTGATTCATGATTATAGCCTGAATTGGTGGTGGTTTGACTTATTTCTATCTGATAAGTGAGTGTAGCTGAGGAGATGGATTAATAAAAAGTTTAAGAGGAAGTAACGAAACTGATGAATGGTAAGAAGCAACAGTTTCAATTGCTGGAAGCTCAAAACCTTTCTCTTTTTTTTTATTTTTTTATTTTGATTAGGTTGAGAAAGATTTAGTGTACTGGGCGAAGGAGATTGTATAAGGAAAGAATCAAAATTTTGAAATTCTGTAAGCTAAAAAGCTTTCTGTTTGTTTGATTATGTTAGTTAATATATAATCCACCGCGTATGAAATTTTAATTGCTCAAAAGGTTGACCTTTTGTTTTTTATTCTTTTTTCAAAATTTCATTGTAAAATGTTCACGATTTCTTCATTGATTCGACGCTGTGAAATGTGAATGACATCTTGATGTAGGTTTAAAGGCATCAAAAGTAACATATTTTGCCATGCACAATGCTCTTGATGCTTACCTTTTGTTTTTTATTCTTTTTTCAAAATTTCATTGTAAAATGTTCACGATTTCTTCATTGATTCGACGCTGTGAAATGTGAATGACATCTTGATGTAGGTTTAAAGGCATCAAAAGTAACATATTTTGCCATGCACAATGCTCTTGATGCTTTGCCATGCACAACACTTTTAATGCTTTCCAAAGATTTTTGATGTAGTGTGAGTGCACCATGGAACAGATAACTTTCCGTTAACTGTTATGTCCATTGTGATCTTTTGATATTGGTATGCAATATTTTATTTCTTTTTCACATATGTTTCTTTCCTTCCCTTTTCACCATCAATTTGCCTGGAAGTCATTGAAGTGAGTCTTGATGACTGAAAATTTTGTTCCATTTCTGAATTTACTCCTGATTCATATTTCAGGAGGCAGTGGGTAAGGGAAGAGGACTTGGCAAAAGACTTAAAACTGCACTCGAAACAGCTCCGTCGTACCTTGCGTTTCTTTGAAGAAGAAAAGCTAATCACACGCGACCATAGGAAGGAGGTCATATTTTTGTTCGCAATTGTGACTTAAGATTTGACCTTAACTGTATTCTGTAATGGTCCTCAAAGCAATTTTTAATTTGTTGTTAAGGTGCCCTCATTAACTTTAATCAACTCTATTACTTGAGAGAGGGATCAGATCCTATGTTAGGATTTACAGTCAGTTGTGTATTTGGATTGAGTTTTTATTTGAGAATTTTTATCTTGAGTTCTGTGGAAGTGATTTGTTTGTGAGAGGAGATGCGGGACCCAAAGTGAAAAATTTGCACCAATTTCCATTGTGAGGAAATCCAAGTACACCTTTTCAATTTAATATTAGGATTTTAGTTCAGTTTTAGTTCAGTTACTTTGGAATGGAATGCTGAGATATGCCATACTTACAATTTGGTGCTATACTGCTGGATCTTATCAATTTTTTAGTTAAAGAAAAGAATAACTACAGCCTCATGCTCTGGTGTTGTTCATTGTAACCCTTAATGATGCGCACTGAATTTAATTAGTTAGTTTGACTATCTCATATTCTGGAATTTGAAGATTTAAGCATGGCTGATGGATAGAAGGGCCTTTCTTTTCATATTTTAAACTTGAGCTAAAAGAATGATTTTGTATCTTGTAAAAGGAAGTATGGTTTCTTGGGTGTACTTTCATGGGAAGTTTGATGCATGACATCATGTTTTGATAGTGACAACTAAACCCTTTAGCTGACGTTCTCTGCAGATTTCAGAGACTAACTTGGATGCAAATCCTGTATAAACTTCAGCTTTAGTTTGACCCATCAATTTGGATATGAGGATGGTCATATTAGGAAAAAGGAAGACCTAATAAGTCTTCACCTGGTTGATGGTTCTTAACCAAGCAAATAAAGAAAAACTTGTTGCAGTTGAGGAAGCCTATAAAGCTCTTAGCTGAGACGTATATTCATGAATAACACCATTATGATGAGACTATACACCATTACAACGAGACTGATCTCTGGTTCTTCGTTGATTGTGTGATAACAATGAAATTTGGGTTCAATGTTAAATATTGAAAGGTGGGGGTTATCCCCAAATATTGTTTTAGACTTAACAGAAATCAGAATTTGTAGGTTTGACAAGAGAGACAGAAGAATTTTTGCTGGGAAAGGGGGATTATGGAAATCCAACAAACATGCTCGGTTTGATTTTTTTTATTTTTGGTGGTGTGGAGACAAGGGAGCAGTAAAAATTTCAAGGACTAGTATATGCTTATTGACTATGGGTTAAATATTTTTCTTACCCAATGTTTTTTGTGGCTTTTGCATTGGCAGATTTATAAAGGGATTGGAAACCATTCTTGTGAACTTTCTAATTTACCCTCTTGTTATTCCATATTATCTCACTTATACTTGAATATATTTATAAAAAGAAGACATGTTTCTGAAGGAAGAAAGGTGGGTGGGGAAGAAAATATGTACACAAATTTAACCCAGTGGCCTTGTTTAAATGAAATAAAAGAAATTGATTTTGTGGTTAGACGTATCCCTTGTGACCACTCAGGCATAGAGCATACCACTGTGGAAGAATCAGAAATATTATTGTGCTATTTATTTATTTGTTTTCATCTTGATTTAGGATTTTATCTAAAAGTTCTCTGCTTAGGATTTTATTTAAAGAGAAGAATCCAGTGTTGCTTTTACTATTCCCCCTTTTTTGTTGTGTTTTTTGGTGGTAAAATGTACTGCACACTTCTTTAGAGACTTGGATGTGGGTTTTGATTGCCCTATGCTCTGGACCTTGTTGTTTCTAGATTGTAGTACCTCCTATGCTTCTTGTATGAAACATTTCAAATAACTAGATTGATTCTATTGGAAAAAGTGAGAATCTTTATGCTCTTTGGATTAGAACATGCGAATCAGTTTTCAGTAATATCATTAGAAAATCATCTTGACTATTGGCAGGATTGTTCTCCTGTAGATTAAGTTGGTCTATGCTTTCCACTTTTCTGCTCAAGCATGAAATAGGAAATATATATGTTTAATTCTGTAGTAACAAGGAATGAATTAGTTTAGGTTGTAAGAAAAAAGCAGTAGGCTTGTCAATTGAAAATTTCTTTTTCAATGGTATTCATTCCAATTGACCTTCCTCTGTTGATTGCACATTGTTTGTTAATTGAACCCTTCTTACTTGTCCTTCAGTGCTATGTCATGGGCAACTTCGAGTGATGTAAATTAGTGATGAAGTTTAAAAGGAAATTGTCTGCAAGAAGTCGGGAAGAAGACATGCTAAGATCTGTATATGGTGTGTCATGCTGGTGTCTACTTTACTTTCTTTTTGGTGTTCTAAGGTTAGAGTTCATGTATTTTCCTTCTTCGTGATTAGAGTCGAAGAGCAGAATGGTGCTTTCGTATTTTACTGGTCGAATAAGTTGGGGAATTGGTAATTGTATATATTTCACATGTAATTTTGATTCTGGATAGTTGGTTTTAAATTTTTGGCCTTGCTTTTACTTGATAAAAAAATTTTGTTAGTTTAATGCTGCCTTATCATTCGCTGATTCATCTTGTTACAGACAGCAAAAGGTGCAAAAATATATAATGCTGCTGTAGCTGCCACTGGTGACAGTCAAACTGGGAGAGAAGGAGATGAAAAGATCAAAATGCACACACACTCATATTGTTGTCTAGATTATGCACAGGTCCTCACTTTAACCTCTCTTTTCTCCTGTAGGGTCTCTAATGTATTTGTTTTTCGACTTATTTGAACTACATATGTCAACCTTTTCCCTTTTCATCAATGTGCGTTATTTTTGGATATTAGAGGACTGTTTCACAAGTGTGAATATCGGGATCTGTTTTTTTATCGTATGTCCTTCGCCCCCTTTTTCCTACTTATCTCTTGACTAAGTTGCTAAGCCATTCTAGATTAGCATATGGTTGATGCTTGGTGATAGAATGGGCTCCAATAAAAGTTTTTTCTGTTAAAGAATGCATGTTAATCAAAATTTAAATTGGACTCCTTTTTTTTTATTTTTTTGGTTGTTGGTGGCAGATATATGATGTTGTCAGATACAGGTTACATCGGATGAGGAAAAAGCTAAAAGATGAACTAGATAACAAGAACACTGTGCTAGAGTATATTTGCCGGAACTGTGGGAAAAGGTTAATTTTGTTTGCTGCTTTTATTGCTTGTTAGGAGAATCCATCTTTGATTTTTGAAGAATTTGTTTATGTTTTAACTTCAGATACAACGCTTTGGATGCTCTACGGTTAATATCTATGGATGATGATGATTTCCATTGTGAAGTTTGCAATGCCATACTAGAGGTAGATAGTGGAAAATTAGCTGGTCAAGAGATGGGAGATGGAGACGACAATGCACGAAGAGGGCGCCGTGATAAACTAGAGGACTTGCTTAAAAAGATGGAGGTTTGTATTCTGTCTAATTAGCTCGTGCTACTATTCTTTTTCTTTTGTTGTTCCATTCAAGAAGGTTGTTTATTTGCTAGGCATAAATTTATTGCAGAAATGTTCTGTAAAGTATATCAAGCTGACTTTGGTGGTTCCACTGAAAAAATGGAAGTCTGTGCCGAAATTGGTAAACAGTGGCACTCTTAGAAATTGAGTAGCCAGTTTGATTCAAAAAATGGTCAAAATAGACTTTTGAGATGTTCAATGGCCACTTAAATTCTTTAAAAGATCTGAATTTCAGATCTTTGCTGTTGTTAGTTCTTGAACTATATTTTGCATAAAATCAAGTTATTTACAGTTCGATATTATGAAATTCTTTGACTTCGTTATTTTAGTAGTTCAAGGACATCTATTCCTGGGAATGGGGGGTGGTCATCTTTATTTTGGTAACTTAAATTTTTGGAAACTGTTTTCATCTCCATTTGTCTCTTTGTCTTGTCATTCAGTTGAAAATTGTGGATTGCAGGTACAGCTAAAACCATTAATGGAACAACTCAACCGAGTTAAAGATTTGCCTGTTCCTGAATTTGGAAATCTTCAAGCATGGGAAGCTCGAGCAAGTGCTGCTGCCCGGGCAGCAAATGGTGACCTTAATGGGAATGACCCCTCTAAATCTTCACAGGGCCTTGGGTTTGGTGGAACACCTATGCCATTTGTGGGAGAGACAAAGGTATCTCTAACCTACCTATAAAGGTTTTCTCAATTTAGAAACCCATCTTTAGTTTAATATAGTTGAAGTCGAATATCAATCCTGTTTTTCATCCATTTTCCGGGGTTTCTCTAGTTTTAGAATACCCCTTAGCCTTAGGATTGAAGGGTTGGCCGAGTGCGAGTCCCGATACTCCGATTTATCAAGAACCTCTTCTGCGCTCTACTACTATTTCTATTATTACTATTACTGTTAGTATTACTATTACTATTATTACTATTACTACTACTATTACTACCAGTACTATTTCTATTACTACTACTATTACTGTTACTATTACTATTATTATTACTATTTCTATTACTATTACTATTAGTATTACTATTAGTATTACTATTATTATTACTATTAGTATTATTATTATTATTATTATTATTATTATTATTATTATTATTATTATTAATGAAGTATGTTCTAGTATTAACATTTTGATAACCTACAGTTCACCCTTCTTTGTTGATTATGCTTTAAAGTGGTAACATAAACATAAGTAGTCCACTACATTTATATATGTTGCTGATTGGAATTTGATGCTATATTAGCATTTGGGAGGGGAATGAAATTTCTTTTCTTTGGGAATTATAGCAACTCACGGACCTTGTTATTGGCAGGTTGAAGTTGCCTTTTCCGGTATTGAAGAAAAAGGAGAGAACATTAAATCTGAGAGTGGTAATGCACCAATGAAAGTTTTGCCCCCTTGGATGATCAAGCAGGGAATGAATCTTACAAAGGAGCAGCGTGGAGAAGTCAAGGAAGAGGCCAAGATGGATGGTTCTAGGGCACCGGCTGGAGGATCTGATGAGAAGAAGTCTGCAGCTGAAAAAGATGATGTGAAGAATATACAGGTTTCTTCAAACTTAAATTTTATCATAATTTGTAGTGGGGCTTTGTCCGGATTACTTTTCATTTCTTCAGCCGCACTAGTTTTGACATAGCTGGTTATTGTGTAGGATGAGTATCTCAAAGCATATTATGCTGCTATACTTCAAAGACAACGTGAGCAAGAAGAAGCTGCCAAGAGGGAGCAGGAGCTGTCAAATTCCAATGGTTTAAGTGGTGATTATGGCACATCAAACGAGCGCCAAGTTGGGATGAAATCTAAAAGAGAAGATGAGGATGATGGAGATGATGTGGAATGGGAGGATGCTCCTTCTGCAGGTGAATATCATTATCTGGTGGCTTGAAATCTCAGTAACTTTTGTGTAAATATTGCTTTTGAGATTCTGAAGTGGAATGATCTAAAAGGACCGCCAAAGACTATAAAACTTAAGAACTTTGGGATATTAACTGGGAAATATAATTTCCTAGGTAAATGCTTCCATTTTTGCCTACGTATTTATACACTATTTTTATGTTTTTTTGAGCTAGTGATTTTCAAGTTTCAGCATACACCAGGTTTTGCTTCTAAGGGTGATTTCAATGCAATGAAGATGTATCCTGTATCAGTTACATGGAAGATTTAAAATTTGTCTTGTCTTTTATGAATGTGCAACTCCTTTTGGGGTTAGGAGGAGGAGGTGGGAGAGTGCATGGAATATGTTGTTGTAGAACTTGAGTGCTTATTCCCCAGCCTAAAAAATAGCATATTGTTTGTTGCTGATGTTGTAAATTTTCATTGCTATTCTTCTTCTTGTGGTTATTCATATCTTAGGAAATATATTTTGTCTTTCTTGCCTTGTTCATGAGGGCCTCATCAGCTGCCTATCATTACTTACTATGAGGTTTACATTTCTACTCGCAGGCAATACAGGCAAAACTTTCAAGGTTAACGACCTAAACATCCAAGCTGATGATGCTACTGCAGATGACGATGAGGATGATGGTATAGACTGGGAGGAAGGTTGAGTAATTTGAAGATTTTGCTGAAATTGAATGATTAAGGTGGTTGGCTTTGTTTGTAGGCCGTGGACCCGCTTTTTTTTCTCCCCCTTTTCCTCCCCTTTCCTCCTCTATTTCCTTCTCTTATTTGTCTTTTTGATAATTTTCTTTCATCTATTATACACTCATCATAAATTCAAAATGTAGTGATTTTGTATACCTGTTGTAATATACGAGTGTAAGTGGCAATCAGTGCAAATGTATGCTTGAGATTGGAGAAGATGGCTGGGAAGGTTTCTTTCCAGTAGCCTTTTTCCGGGTACACTAGTAGTTCATAATTCTAGTGGCTGTGGATGCACGTGTTTGTTTTGGGGTCCGATGGTTGTGGAATTTTCTTTATAAAGTAGTGAACCATTTCTGTTATCCGATAGTTTCCTATTATAGTGTTTTCTAATCATTATTGTAAATTTCTAATCATAAAAAATGAATTTTGTAATGTTGTAATTGTAATTTATAATGTTATGGTTGAGGTGTCTTCTAGGAAAGAGTCAGCTGCCATGTACGATTGAGATGATAGAGGATGTTTATGTAATTTTCTTTAAAGTGCTAAATATAATTCTCGTTCTTTAGCTCATTAAAGATTTAAGAATTTAATTTAATTCTAACAGGTTTTCACAATTTATATAAAGGGTTTAACGTTTGTGTTTTTTCTTGGGATCCCGCAGGGAAGGGGGCAGATCAAGTCTGCCGCTGTGAATAGCAATTTACCATGTTATTTGTTTTAATGAAGCTGCTATCTATCTGTTCCGTATTGTATTTTCTACGGCAATGCCTTGTGTTTGTCCCATGTTCGATGTTGAAAAAGACAGTTTAGGATACAAAAGAAAATGTTAGATGTTGAAAAAGTCAATAAGGTCTGCGATAAAATTCACAATTGTCTTCGAGGGCTAATTATCTTGTCGATGATGGAGTTTTATAATGTATTTGGTGGTCGATTCATTTGTGCGGGTGCGAAGAGTCAAGCATACCAACTTTTTTAACTGGAAAATTGTCTCTTTCAGCATGCTGTGCTCTCATTTTTTTTTTCCTCTTTCTTTTCTAGTGGAGACAAAACATCTCTGGAAAACAGACCTAATAGAAAAGAAAAACAATGTTGAAGGAAATAAGTAGAAATGTATTCCCAAAATGCTTGGTTTCTTTCTTGTGTCCATATGTTTGTACTTTGCATTTTACCAATTTTACTTTATTTGTTTATTTGCAGTGTGATTGCGTAATTTATGATATTGTAATACGTGTATTTATATTATCTTTTTTAAAATATTTTTCTTTACAAAAAAATGTGATAAGAGATTCGATATTTGAATATTGATTAAGTATGAAATTAAAATATTTGAGAGTTTGAATCTTTATATTTTGTATTGTAAGTTAAGAGAATACTTGGAATAAGTAAGAAAATTTTCCGTGGACTACCCATTCAATATGCTTTTGAACTATATTGGACTCCATTCGTGGTTAAGATAGACCACAGCCCCCGGGGTAAAGTTCGCCTTGTGCAACTCTGAATTTGAGGATTCCGATGGCTGACATCCATCATTACTTCAAGTAGATGGCTCAATTAGTTTCAATTTCTAAATTTCATTTCGGTAAAATCTTCCGCTGGTCACGACCTTAAAACAATCCATTAATTAGAAGTTATAATGAAATAATTAAAAATAATAATTAAAAGTATTCATTAACAATATAATCCGGGGCTCCATTTGATTCATATTCTTATGGAGCTGAAATTACAGGAATTAGTAGCTGATCGCAAGGCCTGGAATTGAGGTCTCCGTCATCCAGAATCATCCTATTCTCAAATTTGTCAGATTCTTCTCGTCCATAAAGCAAACTAGTAAAAGTGACCCAAAACTGCTGCAATCTTTCTAGGGACAAACTAACCAGGTGATTGATAGCGGTGTCTGTGTAGGACACCATTATACAGTTAGAAACTTCAACAAAGACAAACCCAGACGACACAAACGCTTCGGATATACGTTTGTTTACTTTGCCGGATTCTTGATTTCTTTATACCACTTGGTCTTGTATGACAGCAGCCTAGCAAGAGACAGATACAGCATCGTAAAGATCTAAAATTAAATTGTTTCTATGTTAGTTTTTCTGGTTCTTGGGCGGGCTATCCAGAAATTTTCTCAGGATCTCCAGATAGTATTATTTTTAACACCTTTGTGTCTGTAACTGACCAATCTACAAAATTTAACAGCTTGGATCTTTGGCAGCAACTAAAACGTCCACTTCAATATAGGGATCAAGTTACTATTTTTTGTGATTGGTAGATGGGGAGCAAGTTAACATTGCAACAGTAGATAGTATAGTTATGAGATTTATATTATTGTCGAAAAAACTAATAAATTCAATATAAAGAATTTCTGGTATAATAGCTTGTGAAAAAATATTTAGTCATGGAACGAGTGATACTCGTGAAACATGCAAGAGATTGTGAAGAATTTTGAAGTGAAAGACATGCAACTTTTATTAGTATGACATTTTTTATTTATGTGATACAAAGAAGGATTACAATTTGCACAATGCATGAATGTATAAACACTTGGTCAAAACAAGTAATCATCCAGCAGCAGACGTGATCCCACATCAGAAGAGCTCCCCAGAGAAAATTTAAAGAATCTGGTTAACTAATTATGATGATGATCAATTTTCTTTGTCAAGGTAAATCCTAATAATGTTATCTTTAGTGTTTTGTCACCCTAGAACAGAGGATATGTAAGAAAAGGGTCCCAGGCGGGATTAACACCACCAGTCCAATTGCTATTTTCATTTTCACAGTGCAAAATCTGTTGATCTGAGGGCAAAACCCCGGGGTTTAATCCACTCATTTGAGACACAACTGGTTGCACCTGTAACATATCTACATTTCCAGTGCTACTTGTAATCAGTTGCCCGAGGGAATTACCCGGGAACAAGTACGACAAATCCAGAGTTGGTTGTGTTGTACATGGCAATGGCATTGCCCAGGCACTTGATGTTGCAATATTAGTAGTAGTTGTAGTATTACTAAACATGGATGGATCCTCCTGGATATGATGATGGTTCACCTGCGTTGCCGCAGCCCAGGTAACTTCTTGCTGATCACTAGGCCACACCATTGCTGAAGTGGGAACTATTTCCATCTGGCCCTGATTGTGCCATGGCATACTATCGGGTTTATTTATCACCAGGTCTTCAATTTGTTCGTAGTTGTTTCCCGAGTTATGATCGTAATCGTGTTCCAAGACCAACGGATAGATATGGCTTCTTCGGCCACCCAAATTGTTGGAGTCTTGATTGAGCCTCCCTGCAGCAACAGCTCCTACTGTATTTTTTGTCAAAAATTGAGCTATCTTTAGAGCAGCAGCAGCAGCAGATGGAGATGGTTCAAGTTTACTTTTGGTGTTGTTGTAGGGGAAGGCTGCTGCAAGATTGATGCTGGATTTGAAAGTGGACGAAGAAGAAGGAACATTTGGTTGAGAAATGATCACAGAAGGAGATGTGGTGCTCTTGTTGCTTTCATTGAAAAGCTTGGCCTTGAGGGCACCAACAAGGCCTTCAGGCTCATCAGTCCTGCAAGCTTCCTCAAAGGAGAATGGTTCGACATTATCAGGCAGATTATCATCTGAAATTTCAGGCAACTCGAAATTCGTACGAGCATTTGCGCCTCTAAGTGCTCTTGCAGCTTCATCATAAGCCCTGGCTGCATCCTCTGCAGTGTCAAAAGTCCCAAGCCAAAGCCTGACCTTTTGCAAAGAGTCCTTGATCTCGGCAACCCACCTCCCCGACGGTCTCTGCCGGACACCAACATACCGGTGGTGGCCTCTGGCTGATGTTTTTCTTCTGATTCGAACACCTTCATCACTAGCTACAGTTGGCTTCATTTCGGTTATTCTCTTTGTTCCTCAGTGTTTGCTTTGTAGTATATGAAGGAATAGACATCTTATATATACTTATGTTCGGATGGTATCTAAAGGATACATTTGTAGACAATTGCTAAATGCCAAATTTTCTATGTATATTCCATATAAGCAAAAACAATTTGCATCTATGTTTTGCAGGCCAACCTGATTATATCGAAGAAAAATGCCGAAATCTTCATATATCATTCAAGAAATAGCTACCCTTCTTAGGCTTGCTCATTATGAATCATGAAACAGTCAACTTGCGTTGGATGTTGCACTATTACTAGTTCTTACCCTTTTGCTAGTGTGATCCAGAAGTGGTATAACTCAGCATATTGCCCACTCAAGAAGTGTTGGATGGTGATAATGATATTACCAGATGTTGCCTCTTGCTAGTCTGATCCACAAATGGCACAAGACTTGGCAAAATTCTCTGTTCAAGAAGTCCTACTTCAAATTTGATTATCGGAAGCTCCTATGTCCGAAAATTTTGTAAATTAATTATAAGCTATTTATAAAAGTTAAATTGATATACAGAGTATTTTAATGGAAATTATGAGAAATATTTGGTGGGTCCACCAGCAGTATACGTGGCAGTGTAGAAAGAAAATGGCGGAACTAGAATGGTTGAGTTCTTTTTGTGGTCTACCAGACAAGAAAATTGCCCTTTCTTGAAGGATTTCAAAGTCTTAGTTCCACTTCCTAAAGAAAAGAAAGCTATTGGTGTTTCCAGTTCTAATAGTTACCTGTTATCTGGCATTGGTGCTAGTGTTTTTGCACATTGCACGAACCACAAAAATGCATCTTTTGATCAATAGACTGAGCTGAAGTGATGGCGAAAAAATGGTGTCCCTCTATTGATTACTGGGGAAAGTCAACCATAATACTTCTCTTTTTGCTTGAAATGAACGTAAGAGATTTCTGGAATCCCTTCATTTGTCAATGAGCTGCTTTTTCTTTCTTTTTTCCCTCTTTTGAAGAACAATGAGCTGAAATTCAATGAGGGGTAATGCACATTGGATCCGTGCTTCATTTTTATATAGTTATTAAACTGATAATTTAATAATAAAGTATGTCATTTGTACTTTAAAAAATTACGTTATTCTTGATTTTCTTTCCAAGAACTCCTCTAAAGAGTTTCTGTCCTCAATTTAAGGTTTAAGTGCTGAACTTTTCGCACCTCTTTTTGGCTGAGAATACAACTTACCCCAAAGAGAATGATACAGAGAAGCTTAAAGCCAAGCCCTCACAACCCTGTTCTTCTTGTTATAGGCAGTCGAACTGGCCATTTCAATCAAAGATGGGAACCATAGTACCTTGCCAAGTCTTGGGAAATTTTCTGTTTTCCTTTTCCAGCAATTAAAATTTAAAAGTTTGGCAGTCGACAGTCTCAAGCTAGTGTTTTTAACACAATCACATTGACATTTTCAATTCATGAGCCCAATGTAAGTACTCAAAAAAGTTAAAAAGCCTTGTTTGCCCCCAGTGTTCAATAGAAACTTGATGGTTAATAAGCCAAGTTGAACTATTGCTTACCATTCTTTTGTTATTTGGTAATATTGTAATAAAACAGTATTCAAATCTTTCGTACTCTTAACACCATAGAGGTATAGAAAAAGGGAATATTGTAGTAGGCGTGTTGTTGGGGTTTACTCTCCTTTCCACCAAAAGGTTACTGTTTTATGGGCAAGTTTTGTGGCTTCAAATGGCTAATAGTATCTTGGCCTATTTAGCATCTCAACTACGTGCCGATCACTACATCCCCTCACCTCACCTTGGCTAATGCAGTTGAACTCTATTTACTAGCTACTCTTATAAGCTTCTTCTTGGGACATCCCCTTGTATAATTCAATGTTTGACTATCTACCTTTAATGGCCCTATATTTCTTCAACGCAAAGCATGTTTCCATTGGAGAAATTGTCGACAACTTTGCTCCCTCTCCGCAGCATTTGAACCTCAAAATCCTCTTTTAAGCCATCCCCCCCCTTCAGTTCTTTTCACCATTAAACTACTGCTAAAAATCACTGAGTCTCATGGAAGCAAAAGTGCCCTAATGTCAAGCTTCATCACCATTAATTCTTATGCTCTTCTTCTTCAACCAAACCTTTCATGCCCTCATTCTTCTGATGCCAATTCTGAGCCTTGTTCTAGAAGTTATACTGTTCACATTTTTATCTTTCCATGCTCTCACATTATCATGTCTTTGAAGAATACTGCCTATTTCTTGATGATCATTCTTTGCCTTTATGCTCTTTTGCTGTTTCTTCATGGATCAGAAAGTAGCACTACAGCCATGTTCCCAAATAGCAGAAAGTACAAGCATTTCGTTACTTCTCTTCGCCACCGCAAAGCATTGGCAAGCAAATTTGATTTCACACCATTTCTTCACCATCATCATCATAATCAATCAAGACCTGTTCCGGTGTTGCACGCCCCACCCGGGACCGAGATTGATCCAATTTACGATGTCGAGAAACGCCTGGTTCCAACTGGTCCAAACCCTTTGCACCATTAATCATCTGCTGTTCAAGTTCATCAAGATCAGGTTTCCTTTTGTATTCAGGATCACCTCACTGTCACTACTTCTTTCTTCTTCTTCTTCCTCTTCAGTAAGTGAAAAGGAGTTGCATACTGTGATTTTTCTTGATTTAGTTATATCATTGTTATTATTATTATTATTATTATTTCACATATACTTGTTAAAAAACTCAGGAAATCTTGAGCTGTTTTGCACTGAAAATTATTGATGATCAATGATCATTTGGATTTGTTCATAGTACTAAAATTTTGGTTTCTGGAGGTGTGTGCCGCGTGATGTGAAGGATGAATTTCATGCATACTCCAAGCTATGGGATCATTTAATTACTAGATTTATCCAACTTTTTTTTTTTGCAGAAAAACAAATTGAATAATATTAAACTAAAGTACGTAGTACCACTAACCCTACTATATCATATTCATACCTTAATGATGTTTATGAGATTCAGGAAGCAATAATACACGGCTGTGACGGCACGGAAACTAAAAAAGAAAGGAAAAATAGGGAGCATATAGTAATCGGAGCTGGTTAAGGTGTTGACTAGAGAAGCCCTTTTTTCCTTTTCCTTTTTCATTTCTTTTGCTGTTAGGTCAATAGAAAAATCCAATCAAGCTAATAAGCTCGTACTTAAGAGTTTAAAGATTCAATCTCTACCCTACATGTTTCTATCTAGAGAAAAGTCAAGTCTCAATTCCCTCATCTTCTTCTACGAAAGGATGTTGGGCAAGGGTGGTTTGGTTAATGAAGAAGTGGTGGGTTATATTCATTTTGGTTTTGAGTTTCAACATAGTTGTTGTGAGCTGTTCCACCAATATTGACTTGAGGAAGGAAGTGGCTCTCTCTACTCCATCTTTCGTGATGATTCCTTTTCGATGCTAACACCACTTTGTTTCCTCCCTCCACATTCTGCACCCCAAAGGTACTGCTCATCAAATCCCTTCAAGATAGGACCAAGAATCTTCATTTTCAATTGATATAGTCCATGTCAAAGATCATATTATTGGAAAGATAAATCAAAATCAGTAATTATATTTTATTCCTCGAAAAGGTAATCTCGTCCTACTCTAAATAAGGCGTCTTTTCATGGTTAAATTGATTAGGACTAAGACAGAGGGAGGGAAATCTGGATAAAATTGAATAATAGTAGATTTGAGAATAGACAAACACAAATTATTGCGGTTAGGTAAGTTGTCTCACTTAGTGAAGGGAAATTATGTATGAGTTTGATATTCAATTTTTTGAATTGTGAATACAAATTTTCTCAAAAAAAAAAAGTGAATAAAACTTCCTGATTCTTTTTTAGGAATTCTTGGACAACATTTTGCAGTTCATAGAAAAAGTAGAAGCTGGGGGGGGGGAGAAGAGAAAAATCTATATTTTAAAAGGAACAATGACTAGTTTAGTCTCACAAATTAGGTATCTAATATGTTATAGTTCTTAATATTTTTTCCATCATTTTAGTCCCCGAAAGTTAAGTGTCTAACGTGTTATGGTTTATAATATTTATTTTTTGCCATTTTAGTCCCAAAAAAAATTTTGAATAGTCAACAAAATCTGACCACTAGCTGCTTACGATAAAAAATATACAGGCCTCACTCGCGTAATATTTTTTTTAAGGTAAAATCGTCCTTAATTGGATAAAGCACGTAGTACCCAAAATAAAATATATATTTTGAAAATAAAACTTTAATCATTAACGATAAAATAAAGAGTTATTTTTCTTTTTTATAGTTGAATCTCTATTTGATGACATAGTAAATTATTGCCTGTTTCAACTCATTCTAAATATTGTTCCTTCTTAGAAGTACTAATAGCAATAATTTATCATGCTATTAAATAGGGATTCATATATTAAAAAAATCTTAATTTTACTGTTTGCAATTAGAATTTTATTTTTAAAATATATTTTTTATTTTGAGAGTCACGTACTTTAACTACTTAAGGATGATTTTACCCTAAAAAATATATCATGTGAGTGGAGCATATATATTTTTTACAAGAAGTAGTTGGTGGTTAGACTTTGTTGATCGTTCCAAAATTCTTTCGAAACTATAATGGCAGAAAAAAATATGAAGGATCATAATATATTAAACACCTAATTTTTATGACTAAAATGATAGAAAAAATTAAGGAACATAATATGTTAAATATTTAATTTTTGAAAATGACTATTTTTTTAATTTTAAAATCAACCCAAGAAAATCATACACTGATTTCTGTCTTTGAGCCTTTAGTGGGCCTTTTCTCTTTATCAGGTGGACCATTTTGTAGTTTAGTCCATCCTGGCGAAGCTGCACTATGTCCACAGTATTTATTTTAAATTAACAAATCTTTGCAGATGGATCATTTGGGCCTCAGTCTACGGTTTCTCACCACAGACTTAAAATTGGGAATCACTCCGTTCTGTGCCCAATTAAATATACGCTGTGATCCACGGACCAACTTGCTACTCATGTAGTGAGCGTTGATCCGTCAAACCTGTTCCCTCCCGCCACGCCGACCCAATGGATTAAAAAAATAAAATATAAAAATTTTCTTTATGGTTTGATAAAGAATACTTTTACTAACTTGTCCACCTGCTTTTTGCATTAATCTTTCATGCCCCATGTTTTATATGAATTTTTCCTTTTGATACATTATGGAGAGGGGAGATGTGGTTCAATTCAAGATTTTCTGTCTTACAAAGAATATTTTTGTTACAGAGTTACAATCTTTATCACCGATTTTGTTAACTTTTCCTAAACCAACGCCCAAAAATTATATGAAAACTTCTAATATAAAAAACATAAACACTTATTTTCAAGAGTGTTGTATACTTGAACCCCCCCCCCCCCCTCCGCCCACGCCTCTATTTTGAGCAGAGAAGTTCATTCCAAAAGTGGACATTCAATTCCGCGAAAGGAATATTCAAGATAGAAGGATTTCTCAGGTGATGGAGACATTTCTTGGGTGGAATTGTCATCTTCTCCAATTCTGGAGTTGACAACCATTTTAGCAAGTGGCCGAAAAAGAGTAGCATCGCCCAACTTGGTGTAGGTTTGAAGTGACTCATGAGTCATGCAGGAGGCCACAAAAAATTGCCCTTTTAGCCACAGCAAAGATTTTCCTACTCTTATCTCAAGACAGTTTGGTGACAAGGACATTTTGATTAATTAGGAACATTCATAGCCACGCAAGTACGCCTTTTCAGTGTTACTCGTATTGATTCCTATCTAATCCGAGTTGGAGAGTTTCTCAATTTATTATTTTTCTTTCTCTGTCATTTAGCGAGAGTAAAAAAAGAAAAAAATTACTACTGTTATGAATTTAAGTATTTAAAATGTAAAATTAAAGTAAAATCGTTACTCAATATGTTTGGAGAATAATATAAAATTAAGGAAAAAAATAGAATATAGAGAGAGAAAATATAATTCAAGAAACAAGACTAAAACTCTCTCATTCATTAATGTCATCATATGGTCCTATATATATATATTCATAATACAAGAGTTTCTCAAATCTGATTAGCAGTCATATTTGGGAGTTCAGTTTTCTTCAAAAAACTGATTAATATGAATATTTATATATTATTTTACAATAACTCCCTCTATCTTTTCGAATTTTCAAAAATTAATTAAAAACGCACTATGCAAATAGGTAGAGAAATAATTAAGACTCTTAGTTTAGGATTAGGATTATCTAATATTAGTGTTGTAACACTAAAGAAACTCCATTAATTTTCATGTGTTGTTGACCAGTTTCAGTATCTTAATGAACTGATTCTGATGGGACACGTTTCCATTTGGTGAAAATGTTTATGCAGATTCTGCTAGTGGGATTTGTGTGGTGTCTAATTTGGAGGCTAATGATGTTTCTTGACCCAAGTAAAGAAGAGATTTTGATATGATATTCTTTGGTACGTTATGGAGGCACCAGGTGGAATTGACCATCCACCTTGAGATAAACGTAGGATGGAGAATGCAATGGCGGTTAAGCCCTCCATTACGAGGAATATAAGTGTCCTCCATCACACAAATTTTTTTTTTTTTGAGTTAAATTCTAATTTTAATTTATTAAATTACGAGTTAAATATTCCATCATTACATTATAAAATAAACGTCAAATCTCGTAGCGCATGGTAAATGAGATCATTGTTAATAAATATGTATTGAAGAAAAATCTTGCTTTTTAAATTTTAATTTTTTTATTTTATCATATTTAAATATTATAAATGATTTTTTTGTAAAATATATCATATTGATGGAGATAATATTAATTTTATATTCTAGTAGATAAAGACTCTTTATATATATCGTCATTGTTGTGAAGCTTTCTCCTTTTAAGGTCGTTATAATCTTGTTGTAGATGATCAAAACCTTCGAATTGATGAGAAGTAACTTTCATTTTGATGGAGTTGATGATTGAAGTTCTCACAGACAAAGGATCCAAATTAGGTTGTTTCAAAGCACAAAACTTGCGTGAAATGTACAAAACAGACAGAGAACTTAGGATGTTTGGTATCCAACATTTCATGTAAATGGAAGCGAAACCACACACATTAGCCTCTCCAAAGGCCGAAGCCAAATGGGAGGTGACCTAACACCATCAGCAGCAGTCTTTCTGGTTTCTTTTCTGCAAAATCATGGCTTTGAAATTTTTATCTTAAATTTTTTTAAAATTAAATTATTTATGAAAAAAATATGAGTCACACACTTAAAATTTTAAATTTGATTTTAAAATAAAACACTGTCCAAGTAATTGTTTGGGTTAACTAACTATCTTATATTCCTGTAAAATCTGGCCCTATTTCTGTTATCTGCTAACAAACTACTTCACCTTTCTGTGGTTCTCATCATCCCCTTTTCTTCATCAAGAAATCTTAGGGGATTCAAAGGAGTTAATCATAGACAATTGTTCAAATCTCAAGAAAATGTCTTAATAGAAAACTAAATTACGTCTTCTTTTAAAAAAAATTAA
The DNA here is from genome assembly GCA_030512225.1 of Rauvolfia tetraphylla. Classification (NCBI taxonomy): domain Eukaryota; kingdom Viridiplantae; phylum Streptophyta; class Magnoliopsida; order Gentianales; family Apocynaceae; genus Rauvolfia; species Rauvolfia tetraphylla. The sequence goes on along the minus strand of JAJQKT010000028.1, from coordinate 6,056,604 downwards.
TGAGAACCACATTATTTTTATATTATTTTATAGGTATTGACTTGCTCAAATAATAATTTGAATTACTTAATTTTTTAGTTTAAGAAGATTATTTATGTGGGCCCAAAAAGGATAAGAACCCTAAACTTTGAAGTTGAAAGTACGAAACAGCCATTCATCAAAAAAACCCAATTAAAGAAGACCTAATTCATTTGCTCAGACCCCAATTTGGATTGACTCAACTATAACTACCGAACTTCAACTTTATGTTAAGTCATACCGAGTGGAAGCGCAGCAAAATTTGTGCCACCCAACACCCATTTTGATTGCGTGTTTAGCTAAACTATCTATTTTTCAAACATAATAACTCTTATCTTTTTCCCAAAAAAAAAAGATTTTTTAAAAACTTTTACGCAGAAGTTAAAGATTAAAAAAATGAAGAATTTTTTTTTGTTATATGCTTACTTAATTTAATTTACTTTTCACTTATATAAGGAATTAAAAATTTCTATTTATGTGTGGAAATAACTATAGAAAATAATCTTTAAAATTTAAAAAATTAAATATTTTAATTAAAAAAATTTATATTTTAAAACAGAGAGAGAGTAATAATACTGATACCTAATTTTTTTTTATTTAATAAAATACGCTTGCTTGTTTTATTCATAATTAAATATTTATTTTTTATTCATATTAAAAGGAATATATATATTTGGGGGGGGGGGGGGGGTTTAAAATGTTGAAGGAATATGTTATCGTTAATTATCTGAAGCATCTTGTTGATTGTGGATTATGTGATCAAGTAATTAGGTGGAAACCATCAAACTTGAAAAAGGAGAAGAATAAAAAAAGTACGCGTTGAATTAACAAATAAAACCTAACCCTTGTTGACTACATAAAACTTAGAATTGTTATTTTCTTGCCCAAAATATAAAAATTATTATACTTTTCCAACTCCCCTTAAATTATATATAAAAAAAACATTCTAAACACTTGGACAGCAATCACCAAAAATTTTGTTTTGTGCTTGCTGTCTGTAGATGCTTAACTTGGTAATAAGATACCCTAAAAAAATACTTAATAAAAATAATAGCTCAATTAATTAAAAGAACGTTAAAAAATAATAACTTATAACTTTCAGTTCGATTTATATTATTATCTTTCTATTTAGATAATAGAAAATATATAAGAGTAACGCGTTTGAATCCAGATAAATTACCACCATAAACAAATTTAATAAAAATCTGTCATCAAATCTATCATAAACTAAATATATCATAAAATTAGCTTAAAGATTTCAATACTAAATAAATTAGCCGTTGTACAATTTTACTAAATTTGTCGTAAAATCAGCCTATGGTTATCATATAATTCAAAATTCAAATTATCAAAATATTCACAAAATAACGATTTTAATAGAAATTCTCCAAACCTTTGATCAAGTCAGCTTCAACCACAATGTCAATACTTCCTAGATATATTAATTAACACGCGCCCCCAGCTGCCCCGATCCTCCTTTTCTTTATAAGTACTCCCACCCCTTTCCACCACCATTAGCACCAATAACAAAGAAGCAATACTGAGTCCCATGGCTCGTCTAACGCCACCGTGCACCCCCATCCACACCACCACCGCCTCCGGCGACTCATCGAAGCGTCAAGGAGGGAGCTTCTTAGTTTCAATCAACACCTTTTTCTCCCGGCTGAAGAGACAATCTGGCGGAGCTTCGAAGAAGCAGGGAACCAGCTCGCCAAGATCACCCCTGGCTAAGCCGAAACATCTCTTCGGCACCCTGAGCAACAAGGCTATTCCCTTCCGAAATAAGAATAACAAAAAAGCTGATGAAGAATTCGAAGCTGATCTTGACTTCGGAGATGGAGGACTGTGGCAGAGGAACATCTTGATGGGTGATAAATGTCAGCCGTTGGATTTCTCCGGCGTGATTTATTACGACTCCAACGGAAAACAGCTGCCGGAACTTCCCATGAAGTCGCCTCGAGCTAGTCCTCTTCCTAGCTATCTTTATAAACCTCCAAAGAAATATTAGGATCACTTCTTTCTGTGATTTTTCATAGGTCACTGCAAGAAACGGATGCAGTATTTCTCATGCATAACTTGAATATATGTCTTTTTCTTTTTTCTTTTTCAAAATTCTCGTAGATGTTGGTCTTTTTTATTAGATTAGTAGCAGGCATGAACTAGTCCTGGAGAAGGAGGAGGAGATGTATTTCTTTTTCTTTTTGAAGTGGGAAATGATGAATTTTCATGTGTATAAGGATTTGAAATTTTTTTTAGTAATGTTCTTATGGGATACTTTTCTAAAGGGAAGTTTTTTCAAATTTCAATCGGATTTGGTTGATTTAGTAGAATTTATATTATTTTTCTGACCCTTTCTTTAACTTGTAAGCATTATAACATAGTTAGATAGCTAGACCACCTAATCCCTCAGCCAAAGAAAAGGGCTATCTAATCTATATAGTTTGTTCAATGCGTTGCTTGCAAAAAGAGAGAAAAAAAGTTTGTTTAAAGTGATTCTTTGAAGTTGAAGGGAATCGGATACCATAGTGTAAGGTGTTGCCGAATCTAATGTAAAGTTTTTATTTTATAAAATTAATTTATTTTTATAAAATTAAATATAAAAATTTAAATTTAAATTTAGTTTAAAATTTTATTTAATCTCACCATTACAGTATCTGAACAATAAAAGCTGGGAATCAGGACTGAGGAATGAAAACTCAAGTTGTAGTTCAAATTAACCTCAAAATGACTACTTAGCTTGTAATTTGTAATCCAAGAACTACTGACATTGAAAGTTTTTACAACTTTTTTTATGAAAGAAAAATGATTATGATAATTTCCAGCTCTCCAACTTTGCTAAAAGGCAAAATTGATCCTTGAATTTAGGTCCCAAGCTAGAATATGGATAGAATAACCATAACTTGTACTGATCAATATTTATCGAAGTTACTCTGCAATCCTCCTCCTCTCCTTGCGCTTAAAAGAAATCGATAAGGGCTTCAAGTAGAGAACATAATTATCATTGGAAATAGAATCTGAACGCACTACTGATGGAAAACCATAAGCTCCACAAGTCAATATCAAGCAAAGAAGAACCCCAGGCTTTTTCTTCAAAAAAGAAGGCAAAGGCTTTGAGAATCGAAGGTTCTTTTCTCACCCAGAGGATAAAATAAATTAATAGTCAACTGCGCCAGAATGCTTCTTGAAGACGACCTAGTCCAAGTCTGCACTTTGATAATCATCTTCTCATATGGTTTACAATCTATATATGTCAACCTTTGCATAGTTGTCTCATCTTCGGTCGCTGTACGGCTTTGATTTATTGACTTCATTTGTATTATTGAGCTTCAAATATGTAATCCAACATTCAACTCTTGGGTGCACGACTGAGTTCACCAGCAAACACGGTTTGGGAGACGTATTACGGTGGAATGATAATGAAGCTTTGCCAGTAGAAGGTGTTTTATCGGACAAAGAAAGTTATATTTTTAATATTTGGATGTAATTAAAAATTATTTCATTCTAAAATTAAATTTAAAATTTTAAATATGAGACACTCATCTTTTCTCACAAATAATTTAATTTTTATAAAATCAAAACAAAAATATCAAAATTAAACTCTATACAATCATACTTTTTATATAAAATAAATATATGTGCTTATAATTAATTGTTATAAAAAAAACATATCACTTCGGTAGAAGGTGGTAGGATAATTAGGGCCATGGTGCTGAACCCCTCTCTCTCTCTCTCTCTCTCTCTCTCTCATTTACGATGCTACTTTTGGCATGGAATTTGACATAGTACGGGTCGAGATATTCTTACTAGTAGTTATAATTTACGAAATTTAAAAATTTTTTTAAAAATAAAATAATTGAGTCAATTTTCGCTTCTCATAAGAGGAAACCTGCAGGAGTGCTTTCGCATACAAGACTTGGGTACATAGTCTATGTAAAAGACTGGGAAATCAGAGGTATAGTCATGCAGTGTAGAAGCCACGACCACCATTGTTCATACCTACGACGAAGAAGGTCAATGGTTCGCCTTTTGAACTTCCATCCACTGGAACAGAAAATGCGATGCTGCGTTCTATTTCTTCACAGACCAATCATAGACATCTTTTGTGTCATTTTATACGTATTGCATTGCTACACCCCGTCCTATTTTTCCGTAGACATGGTTTTAAGGTTTATATATATATATATATAACGATAAAAATTAAATTTAAGACTTTCGAAACGTAGTAAAAAACGTGATCTGATTTTACGTTTTAGACCTTTTATAAACACAGGTGTGATTAAATAATTGTGATTAATTCATGATTAGAATAAAAAATACCCTTTTAATATAATATAAAACATAGTAATACAAATACGAACTTTTCCCACCAGAAATGTTGTAAAAAGTCATCAAATTTAATTATTTTTTGGGTAAAACTGCAAATTAACCAGAAATGTTGTAATAGGTCAGCAAAAATCAATCATAAAAAGATGCTCCTAGTAAATGTGGAGATTAGTTTTTTCCACCAGAAATGTGGCAAAAAGTAAGCAAAATTAATTTTCGAATTTGCCAGCGCTAGAGGAAGGGCTTGAACCTTCGACCTTGTGGTTAACAGCCACACGCTCTAACCAACTGAGCTACTCCAGCTCTTTGGTGCATCATTATTTCCATATTTACAAATACAAGTTCGAGCAAAAGAATGAGGACCAAGTTTCTTTTTGTTTCCCTCCTCTTTTTTTTTTTTTTTTTGGTTTTTTCCTTTTTGGTTTAGAGGCACCAAAAGCAAGACTGTCTCATTTCTGGAACATATCGCCCCGAATTGCGACATACATTTACATTTCCCATTCAATATTTAGATCATGAAGCTGACGAAACTGTGAAAGTGAAACCATTTTTGCGTGATTTTACCAAAGAGAATATTACCTTATTGAGATTCATTTGAAAGGCAAAAGGCAGTAATTTTGACCTGTTTTATTCGCAATACATTCGAAGGTTTCTCCTTATGAATGCTACTGAAGTTGTCCCAAATTGATAATTCCTCCCATTCAATACGCAAAGAAAGAACTTGGGCTCTCTGGTTCAACCACATTAGGTCAGTTGGTAGACACGCTAAAAAGTGAGAGGTTCTGGATTTGATTCAACTTTCGAGCACAGTGGTTCGATTGGTAGGAACACTGCACGCCGTTGCAATTGGTAGAAATGCTAATTTGACTGAAGCAAAAATTACTCGAATTACACTTTTGAGTTCATTGTGCAAATGCGGAAAATTTTAACTTGTTCTTGCAAATTAACATCTAATAGCCCTCCAGAATTGCTTGATTGCTCTACAAAAACAGATCCATCTTAGAGATTGAACATGCATAGAAAATAAATTACAAGCAAAAATGTTCCGGAAAGAGAAAAAAAAATCAAAATTACCACCCAAATATTAGTAAAACAAGATGGTATTGACCTACCGAAGAGATTATAAAAGGATGAAAATATTCATAACAGGGATTGATTAAAAAACTGGGGGTTCACTCCCATTCCGGTTCGACCTTGAACTTTAACCGGAGCGGTTCTACAACTCTCTTCAAGCACCAGGAGCTGCATCCTTCACTTTGCTATGCAAGTACCCACCGTATTCTCTGGCATAGTCCTTCACATGGCTTGCTGTATCTGCAATCCGGCTTCTAGCATAGTCAACCCGGTCCGAACCGGGCGGGTGGAACCCCCTGAAGTACCTATATAACCAAGACAAAGCCGCCACGGCGGTGACGCCGAACCCGCAAAAGGATAAAAATCCGGCGATTGTTATGAAGAGGATGATTCCGACTGGGACCCAAACGGGGCTCGAGATGATGATCAAAGGTGTGAAGAAGATGAGCCCAACAACAGCGGCTGTGAGCGTTAAGCCAGTGAGGAGGAGTAAAATGCCACCGGAGACAATAAGAGTCAAGAAACCTAGGAGCTGAGTTGAGTTTGGTGCATGTTCGTGCATTCTGCGCAGAAATGCCGAGGTGCCGCCGGCCGCGGTGGTGGCGGTGGTTCTTGTTGGTCTGTGGGTCTGGCCAGGGCTGGCTTGGCGGTCAGCCATGGTGGAGACTGGAGAGATTTACAGAGATCAGAAGTAGCTGGGGAGAGCTTTGGTTTGGGATGATGAAAGCATTAAAAAGGGAGATGCGGTGACGCGTGTGAGAAGGGCTGATCTCAGGGATCGACATGCAGGGGAACACGTGGGGGTATGGGGGAGGCTTGGAGTTTACATCTCCTTGATATGCTGTGACCACTGGACTTTTTCTTTTGGGAATTTGCTGCGAGTTGGAGTACCGAGACCCATTGTCCCGGGCCGTTCGATAAAGATTGATTTCTCAAGCAGGATGGTTTTCAGGAAAGGAATTTTTTTAAAAAAGAAATGAAAAAGAGGAGGAATTTATACTCAGAATTATAGAGAGATTATGCATTTAAGGCTCAAAGGCAGGTGTCTTTTCTGTTTTTCTGTGTGAGAAGGACAAGTAATTATGAGCTATTATAGATTAATTATGAACAGTATAATTTATCTCAATTGTTAAAATTTAAAAGTATAACCCGTATTAAGATTTTTATATATAGTTTACTGTCTAAAACGAAAGTGTACAAAATTGCATTTGTCTGTGATGATTGAGAATGTTTGACACGCCTACAAATTACAGACCATGATACTGTAGTTTTCCCCTCGGTTATGAAGTATGAATCTGTTCCAAGTCTTGGACGATTTGTAAGGGAAACTTGGAATATTTGCTTCGTCTAATGGCATTTTTTTAAAAATGCGAGGTACACTGACGAAAGTCTACTAATTAAAAGAACTATACAATCATACAGATGCTTTTATCTCTGATTACAGGGCGTCAGACGTCCATGCAAATTGTAAAGCAAGAGACATCAAATAAGCAAGAATATAAAATTTCAAGATTATGCTGAGCCCCTAAACAACTAACTTCCTAGAGAGGAGACTGATGTAAACAAGAAAGAGAAAAGAACATGAAAATGAAAGCTAGTATAAGATTCACATCTGCTCACCAAACTTGCTGGTTCTTCGCACCAGATTAGGCTTACCTGAATAAACATTCTGCAGGAACGATCTCTTTCTTGAGCTTTACTTGGGTATTGATCTTGTTGCTGCAGAATCTTGCTCCTGCAAGTCAGCGAAAACCTTTGGTTTTGTGAAATTGGTTCTCACACTAATGGCATCCCAGATTTTTCCTTCTGCAATGTAGAACCTAGGAAGGGCTTGTTTTCATATCTGACCAATCATTGGAAATCTCAGCAATATCTTGATCGTCGTTTGTACTCCTTTAACTGATCTTGGCATATGATCACAAGTATAAGCGACTGAATTAAGTGAACCATTGAATGAAACTCTTCTTACACATTGAGTAGCTGGAGTCTCAGGAGAAGTAGATCCTTGTACTTTATTCTTTCCCACTAGGAAGCTGGTCATTCTTTCTCTTTGGTTTCTTTGACCTGATGTTTTAGAGGGAACAGATGACATAGAAAACCTGCGAAACAGGCCTAGTTTTCTTGGAAGAGAGCTGTTTTCCACAGTTGCACTTGCATCTTTTCTGCTTCTTTTCCATCTTCTGATATTGAAAATCAGGCTAGATTTCCTGCTCTTTAACACCTGGGCTACTCATAGACCTGTTGATTTTAGTATTGGTGATTTCTTCACTCTCAGCTGAGAATATCTCAGAACCAGGATCTAGTGAAGATATTTTAGTTTCATCTTTGGTCTGATAGAACAATTCCTTGCAGATATTTGGCTGTATTTTTATTGGTTGAGGGCTGTGATACTCCTGGAGTTCATATCTTAAGCAGGAATTTAGCCATTGCGGATAAAACAGTTCTTCCAGAATGCTAAACCGGTTCTTATGCAGTTTCTCCACTTGTTCTGCTAGATAATTATTAGCTTCTTTCAATGTATTTATCTTTACCTCAATTCTAGCAACAACTGTTTGCTGCAGTGGAAGAACACAGGATTAAACAATAGCTTTCAGCGTCTCAAACGTTATTAAAGAAATTTATCCATCCAAGCTTCATGAATATTTGAATATGTAAAGTGCTCAGTATAAAAGTAGGAGTTTCCCATTTGGATTTGTGTCAAGCTTACAGAAATCTAATTCTGAAGATGAATTTGTAACTTCTAGTTTACCTCTGTCATACAAGATACAAGAGAGGGCAGCTATAGCCTGAGCAGCATCCAGCTTTACCGTCAACTTCCTTTTCTCTAGCTGAAGGCTGAAGCTCTCTGTGCCTTCTCCTGATCTACAGTACTTCCAATTCTACTTCTTTGATAACTTTATGCTTCTTATCAAATTTGTTATCCCCCCGGAATGTCCATCAACCTCAAAGGCCTAAACTTGTTCCTTCAGCACTGTTAGGTGCTCCTTCAATCTACCTGCATCAACGTCTATTTTCACTTGTAGCTCCAGTACTGTTCGGTTTGCACTTTCAATCTCCTTCTCTGCTAACTGATTCTATTTTACTTCTTCATAAGTAGTTTTCTCTGGGACTGCGATTTGTTAACTTTGGCTCTCAACGTGTCCGTCTCCGCTGTTTTGTCCTTCAATTGCTTCTGCAGCTCGGCAATGGTTGATTGCTGCCCTTTCAAACGATACAATTCAGCTAACTCCACTTCTAGATTCTGTCTTCTCTGCTCCTTTTGCTTCCCCATCTTCTTTAAACGGTTTATTTCATAGAAGCTGTCCCACTTCTCCTATAGTGAAAACTCTTCCACTCTGCAGTCAGCTTTTTCAGTCTTATTTGATAACTGTTCAAGTACTGATTCGCTTCTGCTATTTTCGATCTTCGCTTCCTTCTCCCTTCTCTCAACCTGAACGTAAACAAGTAGAACTTCTTGAATTCTTATCAACACATGGAAGGATAGAGAAATAAATAAAGGGGATGGCTGAGGGGGTTACACTTACATGAGATGCACAAAATTTGCCGTTTTCCTTCCCAGTTCTGCCTCTGCGAAAGCTACCATTTCCATGCTCTGGAATCAGTGACAATAATCAGCAACAAAGACACAAAGAAACCCCAAGAAACGTATCAGCAGAACTTGATAGAGCTCTGAGGAAGCTCGACAGACGAAAAATCAGGGGAAAATCATCAAGCAGAAGAAAGGCATACTAGTGTCAGTTGAACAACTTCTTTTCTAGCACGAGAGAGATTATTCTGCCCAGCCGTAATGGCTGAAACTAAAGCTACTAGAAGAAAACCAACAGCACAAGGCTGCTTAGGATCAAAGCTCCATGAATATTTTGACCTTTGGCTTTGAAGATAAAACTCTCATCACCGGGTAGTGGTTGATTTTTCCTCCCACACCAAGAGGCTGTCGATTAAAATCACTTGACAAATTTTTATATTTTGCTTACCAAAATTGTTCCTCTGAAAAAGACAATTGCGTACGCTACCAAAAAGAAAAGGTAAAAAGTCTCTCAATTTGGACAGACACAATTCATAGGAAAATTATTGGAGTCAACTTCTTTCCATGCAAATAGACATATTATTTCTTATAATTTAAGAAATTAGTGGTCAAAGCAAAATATTGTATCTGCATTTTTTCTAGTCACATTTTTAAATATTAGAAATTAAATTATTTTTAATTTTCAAATAATTTTAGTGCTACAAAAATTAGTTTAAATATTAATTTAATAATTTTAATAATAAAATCGTTCTTTACATAATAGAAAAAACTTTAAGTAAGAATCATTTCGGTGTATGAAAAAAAAAAACTCAAAATTTTCCTGAGTTGTCAGCTTTTGTCAGAGAATCTTATAAAATAATTATCATGCCATGTCAGATTCAGAATTACAGTGTTTATTTAAATCAATTGGCAGTAAGAGTAAAGGAGTCCGCCACGTATTCCGCAGCTTATATTGTATTGACAACTTACTCCAGTTATATCAGTTATATCCAGTTCAAAACCAGCCTTTTCCAATGGTGCGCTTGGATACTCTCGGTCGAATCTGAGCTCTTTTGTCCAGAGTTGTCATTTTCACCTCTCTACCGCTATCTATAAAACCCTAACCCCTTCTTGCTTTTCTCTGTCTCACTTGCAGAAGGTGGAATTTGTAACGTCTCTTTGAATATGGATCATCGTCGGACCTCTCGTGTTATCGACCCTAAGGTCCGCCAGGTCGGCTTCTTCACAGCCACTCCTCCAACGGACCAGTCTCAGAATCAAATTGAACCGACCGGTCGGCCCACATCCCCGCCGGTGTCGGATGTATCTCCGTCGAATAATTCCTTATCTCCAGTAATGATTCCTCCGCCACGTCATCCGTCGGACTCCACGTCACGTGCTGTCAACGTGCCTACGCATAGGACAACTTCTGGACCACGTAGGCCTTCTTTTGATAATGGTAATACTGGTAACAGAGACGGTGAGCCATTAGTAGTCGGCAGTTACAACCCCTCTGTTTCTGTTCTCGGAACATCGCCGCCGTTTAGCGGCATAGGCGATGATGAAGCTGACGGGGAAATCGAATTCCCCGAGGATTCTGTGAATTGGACTGGTATTGGCGATTCCGCAAAGTTTCCGTCGTCGCTTCCTGCAGCAGGATTTGGTTCAGCTACGGCTTCGAAAGTTCAGGAAGTGAAGAAGGTCCAACAGGACTTTAATAATGGTGATAGCTAGCTTTATATCTAAGCGTTCTTTAATTTGTTTTGTAGTGAGTATGTGTCCTTTTGATTATCCAAAATTTTGTTCGAAAGTTTTTTTTTTTTTTTATTACGACGAGATATATTTGCATCCTTATATTGCATCTAGAGCATATAAATGAAGTTTGGATCTAAAAGTAGATGCATGTGTTTGTGTTGGATAAGTATTTGAATTTGCAGAAAGAACTGCAAATGCATTGCCTTTATGTAGATATTTATGCCTCCATAATTCCCCCGTTTTCTTTTTCTGAGATAAAAGGAAAAGAAGAGTTAAAAGGTCAAATTGGTATTGCATCAAGAGTTTTTTTTTTTTTTTTTTTGGGTTGAATGTATTGCAGCAAGAGTATGATGTATAATATTTGGAGGTTTTATAGTGTTGTAAAAAGGTTTGTGGAAGACCTGTTAGAAAGTTAATTTTGATTTCTTTAGAAACAAAAAGCAAGTTCTACTCTTTGAACACTTGGAATGATAGTTATGCTGATACGAGGTTCTCAATTATATTAGTTTTCTGCTTGGAGGAACCTTTTTGATACACCAAGAGGGTAATTAATTATGGCGCGTAGAGATGGCTAAGGGTAATTAGGAGGGACATGGCTGATGATGATACGTTAGATGCCAAGGCAGTTTTTTCCCTCCTTTTTCTTGAAGCATGGAAGAGTAGAATGTTCTTTTCACTGAATGGTGGTTTTTCCTTTTTGTCCTACATTAGAAAGTATAATACTACCAAATAGTGCAATTATGTAGCTATGAACAACTTTTAGCTAAATGACTGCATAATGTTTATCATCCCCAGACATGAACTCCTGAGAGACCCGCAGAAGAACATATATACATAGAGAGATGAATATATTTGCTGCGTCCTCCAGACTAATTAGAAAGATGCATCCCAGATAACACATACAGGTGTTAAGCACCTCTTATATCTTTATGTGATGTATAGTTTGTGCCTGAATCTTTGTCATAATGGAACTTCTTTTTCTTCTCATTTGAAAGAATGTGCTGTTCTTGATTTGCCATAGTTATCATGAAAATTGAAGAAAATGTTTAATGTCACAGCAAAAGGTGGTGGACAAGATGCAGAAGCATCCAACAAGCAAAACTCAAAGCCATTAAAGGAGAAGACTACAAAAGCTGAAAGGCGTGCTCTACAGGAAGCTCAACGAGCTGCAAAAGCTGCTGCAAAAGGTTTGACTACTTAGCTTTTTCTCTATGGAGAATGGGGTCGCTAATTAATTACTTGAATAATTTAGGCTTCTGTTTTACATTTCCTTTGAAATATATATCTTTTGCCAATATTTCTACTATGATAGATCTGTTTAGTTGGTTTTGTCAACATACTTTTCAGTCTAAGTTGTTGAGAAACTAGAATCTTGAGATTTGATGCAGCTTGTAAACAAGACATGATACTGCACACCGGTGTTCTTTGCAAGATTCTCCATCTACTAACTTGATTGTCGGATTCCTGAATTTTCTCTATCCCCTTTTATTAGTTGTCTTTGTTGAAGCTTCTTCCAGGTACAATTACTTTGGAAAAAGATATGTCACACTAACTGGCCATTTCTCTATGTTATATCTTCTTTCTTGAAGCAATCTAATTGCCCTTTTTTGTGATTGCTATGCAGGATTTTTTAATTATTTTGATGTATTTGTCTAACTTTGGCTCTCTTTCTATAGGAGGGGGCAACAAGTCACTAGCTTCAGCTGCGGCTCAGCCTTCTGTGCATGAGCAAGCTGATAAGAATTTGAAGCAGCCTTTACAGAGAAAGGATAGTGGCCCCATCTCATCTTCTGTAGCTGCTTCTGAGAAGAGAGGTGGTGACCGACCACAGGAGAAAGATAGAAAGAAGGATGTCCCTGCTCCACGCTTGCAATTTGATGATACAAGCCGTGTTCAAAAGGCTAAAAAGCGTGCTGTATTTAAGCAAACTGAAGCTAGGAATAGAGTAGAACTCTTTCGTCATCTGCCACAATATGAACATGGAAGTCAACTCCCTGATCTTGAGTCAAAGTTTTTCCAACTAGATCCAATGCATCCTTCTGTATACAAGGTATTATTTGCCTATGGATGAATGCCTGAATACCTATTCACTTTCCTCTGCTTACCTTGTTCAAACTACACAAATACAGGGTCAAGAGTGAGACATGTTTTGCTGCAGCATACAAGAATGATAGTTTTTCCAATACGTAACCCAATAGTTTTTCAAATATTGTAGAATGATAGTGTTTCCAATACGTAACCCAATAGTTTTTCCAATACTGTAAGCCAACATTTTACGATTCATACCTATTTTTGTCTTTGCTAACCAGAAACGGTTTCCTATTTGTTCAGTGATAACTAGCACATCATGGTAAGTTCAAGTTGTTAAATAGGAAAGTTACATCAAGAATTGGGCATAGGATCTTCAACCTTCTTAGTTACTACACGACTTATTACCTCATTTTTTGCTATGTCAAAGGCTTGTGAGATATACTAGTAGATAGTTTTAGATATTGTGCTTGAATATAGTAGAAAATGTTAGTGAACCTAATTATGAATTATGATGCATGCCATTCTTTTCAGGTTGGTTTACAATATTTGGCTGGAGATATATGTGGGGGTAATGCACGTTGTGTCGCCATGCTATTAGCATTTGCAAAAGCAATTAAAGACTATTCTACACCTCCTGAGAAAACACTTAATAGAGATTTAACTACCAAAGTCAATAGCTTTGTTTCATTTCTAATTGGCTGCAGACCCCTCTCAATCAGCATGGGTAACGCAATTCGGTTTCTGAAGGCTCGTATCACTAAATTACCAATAACTCTCTCTGAGTCTGAGGCAAAAGCCTCTCTATTGTCAGACATTGATCATTTTATTAATGAGAAGATAGTACTTGCAGTCAATGTCATTGTCAGACATGCAGTCACAAAAGTCAGGGATGGTGATGTTATCCTCACATATGGTTCATCCTCTGTTGTTGAAATGGTCATCTTACATGCTCATGAGCTTGGGAAAAAATTCCGCATTGTGGTTGTAGACTCTCGTCCTAGGCTCGAAGGCCAAGCTTTGCTTCGTAGGCTTGTGAGGAAGGGTCTTAGTTGTACATACACACACATAAATGCTGCTTCTTATATTATGCATGAAGTGACAAAGGTTTTTCTGGGTGCTGCATCTGTTTTCTCTAATGGAACTGTATACTCGAGGGTTGGGACTGCATGTATTGCCATGGTTGCTCATGCATTCCGTGTTCCAGTTCTGGTTTGCTGTGAAGCATATAAGTTTCATGAGCGGGTCCTGCTGGATTCAATCTGCACAAATGAGCTTGGTATGTTAGCAATCACATTAATTGATTAATTCAATCCTTCATCAGAGTAATATATTTAATTTTCTTATACTATATTGTTCAACTTTCTTGCACCACCTTAGGAGATCCTGATGCAATTTCTAAGGTTCCTGGTGAAGAGGATCTCAAATTTTTGCACGATCGGTCCAATAAGGAAAACCTTCAGTTGCTGAATTTAACGTAAAATTTTTGGAGTCCTCATGGAAATAAAAGATTCTGCAAAAAACTATTGATTCTGAAATAATTTTTTCTTCTTTTGCAATTTCAGTTATGATGCTACACCATCGGATTATATCTCAATGATTGTTACAGAGTATGGCATGGTAAGTCTTGATATAGTTCAAGATTTTCAGACTTTAATATCATCTGAAACATGATGTGCAAGTAAATTTTCCAGAAAATAGTTAAATCAATGTAAAGTGGTTTAGTTCTGACAGTCGTAGTGATGGAAAAGATTTAAATGCCTCTCTGCATTTAATAACCCAAGTGCTCAGAAGAACTCGGGTTATTAGAAAAGAAATAGTTGTGTAATGTGCTATTTAGTTAAAAAGATGTCGGGGTTTAAATTGAATATCAGGAATTTTTGTGTTTGCCTAATGCACTTCTGCATTGGGAAAATTTTGACCTCTGTGGTTTTAGTTTGGGCAATCAACTTTCAAGAATTGTTTCTGATATTGTTTAGTTAACCAGAAGTGAAATGCGTTGCTTGTTTTGGGTTATTGTCACAGATCCCTACCACAAGTGTGCCTGTGATTGTTCGCGAGTATGGAACAGAGAACCTGTTGATTTAGCCTTCCAGTGATTGCATTTGAAGTAACACAAAAAGAGGTTGTAGATTTATATTGCATTTTTTTGGGGGTAAAAGCTAATGAGCTCTATAATATCACCATTTACATCGTGGTTATACTTTTTTTATATTTTTCCTTCTCAACTAATCTTTTGCACACTGCAAGTTTATAAAATTCCATACACAAACATGCTTGTATAGTTACTCTGTGTATTACGAATCACATCAAGCTTACTTGTTTAGAAAATTGGTCCACTCACTCTATCTGTATGCCCTGCTGGGTAGAAAGAGGGTAGCCGCAAGATCGTGGATGAAATTGTTGTAAAGAGAACACTAATTTCTCCCATTTGCAAGTGAACTATAAAACTTCAGGGTGCTACTAGCTGTTACCTTCCTCCATATAACAAGTGCTTTATTATGTTTTAACTATTCTCACTGAGATGTAATGTCCTGAAGTTTATGTAAATTGTGGAAGGAAAAATGACCAATTTGGTCTTTAAATTGGGGCTTTAATTATTGTTTGGTTTTACAAGTTTTCTTTCGGCTTTTAAAGTTTTTAAATATTTTATATTTTGCAAAAGTGATCTTGCCATAACCTTTTTGGTGGACTGTTGTTGGAAAATAACATTTGCTAAACCCATGGCATTTTTGTGAGAGCATATTTATATAATTAATATTTTTTAAAAAAATAAAAATTGATTTATTTAGCTTTTAAAGTTAGCAGCTTGCTATAGAAGTATGTCGCTTTTTTAAGTTTTTATATATTGTTTGGACAAATATATTTTCAAAAAATTTTTACGTGGTTAGTCTGTATTGTTTTCTAGTGAAAGATTATCAAGGAATGGTAATAGAATCATTTTTGTAATATGTAAAATATTTGGTGAGCATAAATGCTGGAAAAAACTGGTGGAATTAAATAATGACTAAACCCTGAAATTAATTTTCCTTTGTGACTGTTGCAAGTTTACATAGATACGGAGAATATCTCAAGGGTAATAATTTAGTAAACCAGCCAATTTTGAGAGATAATTTTGTGCGTTTGCCATACAGAAGGGGATCCAACAATTAGAGGCCCACCGTTTAGTCGTTTAGTGGTTGAGATTGTAGTTGCAACACGATTCTCCCAGATTCAAGCTCGATGGAGATGTGCATGGATAGAATTGTCCGCCTTCTATTAGTTTCTTCAAGAAGGGGTTACTCGGGGCATCTAAACATACGGTATTCATTACTTCATGCAATTCGAAAAATATAATCAAACCAAAATTTATATTTCGGTTAAATTTATAAAAGTTTTGTATAATTTAATTCAATTTTTAATTTTGTACTCAAATAAAAAAGTAAAATTTTAAAAAATTATATTTAAACGAATCATATAAATATATTATTAAATAATAACATATTACTTAAAATACATTCTTTAATATAAAAATAAAATTTTAAAATAAAATTATTGATTAACGCATTTTTTACATGCGTTCTTCTTTTTTCTTTTACAATTTCATTTTCAACTCAATTGGATCGATTTATTTCAACTAGGTTTTGTAATTTTTTAAAAAATCAAATCAAAAGCCAAATAAACACCCCTATTTACCTATCTAAATAAGCAGTGGCAGACAGGATATACAAGCAAAATTTTCCCATAATTTACAAATTTTACTATGTTTGAACTCTTTTATTAAAAAATTACTAGATGGAAAGAAGTGCACCGTAACGTCATTTCATATGGCATGAGCCCGTACCCTTTTTAATTTTGCATATCATGCCTCCCACTGCAGGCATTATTTTTAAATCTCACAACAACATCACTGGCCTTCTTTTTCAGCAGCGGCAACCAGCAGCCAGATTTACAGGTAGAGGAGGACTGGCTCTTGCAGTGGCGACCAACTTGCAGCAGCGAGCAGATCAGGCACTGCCTCATTCCTCCCTCCCTCTGTTTTATTTTCGTCGTTTTTCTGCAAATTCTTTGCTGTGTTGCTGCCTCACATGGAGGTTTTTCCATTCTTGCCGCCGACCAGACGCCTTGTTTTTCCCCCCTTATTTCGTGTCGCTTGAGCATTCTGTTTCTTTCGTCTTTCTGTGTCCTTTGTTTTTTTTTTCTTTTGGCTGAGCAAACTGATTGGTGTATTTAATTTGCATATTTGATATTTGCAAACTGTATGCATTGCTTCTTATTGTGCTATGATTTTAGGGAGACAATGGTTGCAAAACTCCTTTCTGCTGGAGCAAACGCAAATTTGGTGACCGCAACTGATGCTGCAGCTCGTATACAGACTGCTTTCAGGGAGCATTCTCTCAAGGTGCGGTCACAAGTTGTTGAATCATCTAATCCAGAGCTTGAGGCTCGCAACATTATTGCAGCAATGAAGATTCAGCATGCTTTCCGCAACTATGAGACACGGAAAAAGATGGCTGCTACTGCTCGGATCCAATATAGATTTCGTACTTGGAAGATTCGCAGAGAGTTTCTCAACATGCGTCGACAAGCCATTAGAATTCAAGTGAGACCTATTTTCATTTCCATCATACCTGATAAATAAATTGTCACATTTTGTTGGGAATTTTGTTGGGAATTCACGTTAAAGTGCCTTTGGATGCGGAGCTTCTGCAGGCGTACACAAACTAAAGGTATATCGCCATGTGACATGATGTTATAACTTTAGTTTACATTTGAGGTATCTTGTAACGCCAAACTAAAGAAATAACACCATGTGAAAAGGCGGACCATACACACCTTTCAAAATAAGGTCCATTTCAGTGGCTTTTTCAGAAATCAAGTCCAAACCAAATAAAAACCCTAATTTAGCATAATAGCAAATATGATCTCAGACTACAACTGAGAAAAGGAAGTGTTACTGTCGGATTAGTTATCCTCTGTCCTTTGGTTAGTCAACTGTTCACTCCTGCCTCGTTACCTGTACATAATTCGCCTACAAACAACAAAAAGGATAGAATTCTAAATAGCATGAGACACACTTGTTTTCACCTGGCATGCAGACAAATTAGATCTGCAGAGAATATCAAGATGCACGAAAGATCTGTTTTTTTCTCTCTTCTGCCTATGTTTCAGTGGAACACGAATCATCCTTTCGCCTTCTTGTCCGAACCCGCATTGCTAGTTTCTACAGCTGAACTGGCCGCCAATTCCATCAACTTTTTGAAATCAATCTCAGTTGATTTGTATTTCAACTGCATTCCTCCTAGCATCCATGACCTTATACAATGCAGCGGTTGTGTGTCTTCGTGGGGTGTAGAGAACCGTTGTCTATCTATCTCGTCACCTTTGGTGCAGAAAAGGTCCTCAGGCGCAACTGCAGTTGCTTGTACTACCAAAAAGTCTCGAGCCATCAGAGACAACCGTGGATAACGTGAACTGTTTACCTTCCACCACTCCAAAACATCTGTTGGCATAGGAGCCGGAGGCTCTGATAGGTACTGGGTGAGCTCATCAGTAGCAGATGACATGCTGGCCCTTCGTTTCTTGCGAGCAATTTCTTCTGCAAAAGATACACTACCTCCATCATCCAGCTCTTGTGCAGCATATGAGCCAGTCATAGATGGAAAATGGCTAGTGGAATAATTTCTCATAAAATGGTTTCTTGCTTCCTCTAGATAGTTCTCGCAGTTGAGACTTTCAGGGATGAGTTCAACTTTTATCCGTGGATCAAGAATTGCAGTCATGTATGTGAATACATTGCAGATTTGGTCACTGTAATTTCGAGCTTTAATGGCCATTTCTTCAGCAGCAGCCTTCAGCCAGTCTGGGTTGTGTCTGGAGTCTCTGCAAGCTCCAATCATCTCAGAGATGTGGTCCATGAAGAAAAGAACCAAACCAATTGTTAAAACTTTGGTTGTGCAAATGTCGTTGATGGTCTTATAGAATGGCTCTAGATATGCATGCATTATATTAACGGCGGTCTTCTCCGCAGGGTTAAGCAGCAACCTGCTGCCAAGTGGTTCCTCATATTTCCTGATAATAGTTTCCATGGATTTACCAGCCTGCGAATAAAGAGAAGCATTACCTTCATTAGATGTCCTTATGTGTTTTCATGCCAGTAAGTGCAGTCAAGGAATTGTAGCAAAGGTCTGTTCAGGACAACTAGTCCCAATTAGAATCACAGACAAGTTTGACCATGATAAGAGTCATCTAGCATCTATATGTTGGCAAAATACTTGATTGGATGCATTGTTTGAGTCCCCAAGTGTTTTCCAGTTTAAGAAAGCCAAGATAGCCATCCTTGAGCTTCTCCAGAATAGGGATTGCATAATATAAATATCTTCCTGCTAACTTCTAACACATATTTCAATGGTACTTCTGATGTTATGCAGTAAGAGTTTACAAAAGCTAAATGAATAGAGAAGTACCTTACGAGCAATATCAAGCATCTGGTAATTGCCACTCCATCGTGCCGCGGTGGTGTATTGAAGAAAATCCTCCAAGATTGGAGATGATGCATTCATCTCCAGGACAAACTCCCTAATTTTTGAGATTATTGATTTTGTCGTTCTTAACCCGTCATTTATGATAGAGTTCAATGTATGAGCGGCACAAGGGACATAGCAAAATGGACCCATTTTTTGACCATCCATATCATCCTTCAGCGTGTGGCATGCGTGCACTGCATTTGGACTGTTATCATGGGTACAGGAGAGGACTCTATTGTCAATATTGTAAAACTTTAGAATCTTCATTAGAGTTTGGTAGATTTCAATACCCCCACAAGGACAAGGTATATGACAAACATCTAGAAGAACCTTCTGGAAGGACCAATTTTCATCAATCCATTGGCATGTGACACTCATGTAGAGCATTTGTGCATAGGAAGTCCAGAAATCAATAGTTATAGAAACCCTGGAAGAAATCTGATCAACTGTCACTCTTACATCTTCCCTCATGCTCCTAAACACTTCTCGAAGTACTGCTACAAACCTTTCCCCTGGCCAGAGTTGAACTGATGGATTAAGAAACTTGAATGAGTTTGCCAGCCACTTTTCTGCCAAAGTAGATGTTGGAAGTGATGCCAAAATGAGCCACTTGATGAGCAACCAGTTCACATGTTCAAGTTCCATCTGAGGTGTTTTTACTTGAGCCTGAGGTCTCTTAACTACTGTGACTGGCTGAGAAGGTACTGGAGTAGAATTTGAAAGATCCTCCACCTTATCATATCCTGGATGCCGATTACTGAGATGCCTTCCCAAATTTCCTTCAAATTGAAAGGAAGATTTTCAGTAACAAGGGGTTAGGTTTAAGTAATCTTGCTCAAGATGGAAAGTCAACTGTCAAACTATAAACTTACGTGAACATATCAAAGATCACTACAATAATCAATTCTAGATTGTATACAGTTTACAACTGCTAATGATCTAACCCATTCTTTTCAAGTGCGCAGAGAAGCAATGTATTTCTACCATTACCAAGAATGAAGCTGAAGTTAAGAGAATTACCAGTTGCAGTAGCAATAGAATAACTCTGCCCACAGAATTTGCACCGCCTACTCTTACCATCTGCAAATGTTTCAAAATACTTAAGATACACAGATGTCATAGTCTTCTTTCTTGGTTTTGCTGGAAGAGTAGCATTTCCCTTCTCTGAGCTACCCAATCCAATATCGATAGGGTCTATGGTTGGAATGATTGCTGCATCGATCATGGTAACTGCCTTGGGTTCCATTTCTGCTCAACGATAGAAGCAAGGAAAAATGATAAGGAACTTGACTGCACAAATTCAAAGTTCCAACAGCCAGTACCAACAGGAAAGAAACAGAAACTTCAGCAACAACACTATTTTGCAAGAGAATTATGCTCTTATAAGCCAAAAGAATGATCTTTTAGCCATGAAACCTATTTGCTACAGTCCAAAAGGAAAGCAGATGATCTAACCTTTTAAGGTCTTATAGGCATTGTTGACTCCCCAGTCCATTACATTCCCTCCAGTAGATTTTCCACCGGCTGTTCCTGTCTACATTAACATAAGACTTCAAAAAAAAAAAGGAAAGAAAATTCATAAATTTTACAGTAAAGAAAAACAAAAAAGAAAGAAAAGGAGAACTGAAACAATTCATACCTGAAAATTCATCACTTCCTTCAGCTAGATTAGTTCCGCCGATCAGAAGCTCAGAAGACATCCATAAAACTAAGATGTAGTGAAGTTGTAATTTTTAGTCCCAAAATTCAAGCTTCAAATTGTGAAAGTTAGGGTTTTTCATGTTAAATATCATGAATTCCCAATCAGAAAATGGAAGTCTGAAATCGCATTTTTCCGGTATATACAGATACAGACTCTCTCTCACTCTTTCACCATGGATGTCTATCGTATTGAGAGACACAGAGCGGAGAGAGTGCCACTGAATATAGAGAGAGGAGGAGAGAGTGAGAGACGGGAAGAAGAAGAAGAACGAGAGAGGAAAAAGGGAGGGAAAGTGGGAGAAGGAGGGAAATTCGAAGCTGGGGAAGAGTGAGGAGTGGATCTGCCGCTGAGTCTGCTAAGCCGGAGCCGAGGGGAAAAGTGAGTCGATGAGATCTGCGACTATGAGATGAGAGAGGTCAGTCATCAGTCATAATAACGGGGAAATGTGCAGACAAAGTGCTCTTAGGTTAGCGGAGCCGTGACGCCAACACGTTGCCTCATTTTTCTTCGTAGTTCTTTTCATAATTACACAAACGTCCACGAAAGAATCGCTCATTTGCACTCAGCTCCACTATATATATTTAGCTCTTGAAATTTGCTATTTTATATCTAATTTTTTGTGAAATAATAGTTGGGGTTAATAGTATATTTTTTAAAAAAATAAAAATATTTTTAAATTAAATTACAATTTAAATATATTTCTGAACATAAAGTATATGCGATGATAAAACTTATGCATTTATTTAAAGTAATTTGATGAAGTGATTAGGGTAAATTATGATAATGATTGAAAAATAATTCGTGTTGCTTTTTTCTCTCCAAACAAAAAGAATTATGAAACGATAATCAAATATTGATTCGATCATATATATATATGTAGAGTTGAATATTTATTATTTTATTTATTTTTAATAAAAATGAACACTTAATTTTTTATAAGATAATTCATTTTCTCCTCCCCCCCACCCCCGCGGGGTTCAACTCTTTAGGCGGCTCAAAGAAGGCGTTTGGAGGACGTCTGTGAAGCAGAAGGAGAGGAGAAGAATGGCGCAGCTGGGCGAGTTGGGTGAACGTTGGTTGGACCATCTTCAGCGGTAGCCACTGGGCGGTTGGCTCGGTAGAACCGCTCAGACTTGGAATCTAGCATGGAGCCGATGTCAATAAATATATTCTTTTGAATACCAATGAATATTTTTTCTTTCTGGTTTTAATCCGGACTACGGGCGGCTAACATGAGAGTCCTTCTAGAAGTCCTTTATTCAGCTAGCTAATTATTCAAATTTAAATACTCACATAATCTATTCTTCATGGTTCCATGGGAATCTACTTGGATTTGAAATTGCAGACAAGAGAAGCCTTCGAGAATATTGGTGAAGGTCCAGAGGAATTCGAAACCGAGCTTTGTAATTTGTATCATGCTTAAAATCCAAGAGCTCCAAGAATGTGTTTAAACAGAGAAAAGAATGAAAATGAGAGATGGATCTCGAAAAATGGCTCTAAATTTTGTGATTGAAAAATGAAATAAAATGAGAAGTTGAGACCTTATGCTATCGGACAAAATTTCAGCACAAGCGGATCTGTACTTTCTTCCCTTTTCTATTTCTATTTGTGTTGTGTGGATCAACTACCAATTACATAAAAACATCAGTTATTTTTGCCCAAAAAAAAAAAAAATCACTTCTTCATCCTCACTTATTTTGATCTCCTGGATCTCCCTGATCTCCATATAATTGCATGAAGGTCAGGACAAATTTGATAAGGAATTTTTTTTGAAGGAACCTGAGGGATACTGCAGAAACAAGTTATGGAATGAAACAGTTACCATATAAAGCAATTCCTTCATCAATCAAAAAGAGACAATGACTTGAATGAGACTAGCTAAATCCACCACAAGTTTATGTAAATTAAAGATTTGGTGAAAGGTGACAATTGCTTGCAACTACCTCATTTAGTCCTGTTTACTACATCCTCTATTGCTCTTTCCTTGTCTTGATCACATTCCAATTGGCTAAACCATCATTAAATTAAATTCAATAGTGGAGTCCCTCGCTGGTTTTAGAATCGGTTAAGTTTGGTTTGGTTTGGTTTGGTTTGTTTTCAAGAAAACTTGGTTCTAAGAATTCTGAAGCCCAAGTTTCCAAATGTTGCCATAGAAATTGGTAACTTACCTTAGTGAAGAAATTTCAATCTGTGAGAAGTCCATGTTGGGTGAACTGATCGGTACAGAAACTGTCCTGCTCGTCAATGGCGTTGGCTGCTTGATGGCAAGTACTTTACAATTCAAACTGCTTGTAACGTTGTTGCGGGCCATTGCCAACCTATAACACCAGAAACATGAATTCACTCACTGATGAATCATTCAACAATCCTGCTTTTCTCGGAAATTTATGCAGTTTCTTTTGAGGGATACACATCTTCTTTTCCTTTATAAGTAAGTGACAAATATTTAATGCTCGATCTACTGTTTTAGTTAGTTTTCGGGCTTTTTTTGGTATTGGATTCAAGGGTCACTATTCCTTAAGCATGTATTGATAGAACCATCAAGAAGAACAAGTACGCAACAAAAACTATTAGTATATGCCAGAACAAAGGGGGGAATGGAGAACCAAGCAGAAGTTTACCGGAATACCATGTTAGAACAGAAAAAGAGGACAAACAGGTGAAGTTGTGTGGGTCAAGAAGAATGCAAATAAGAAAGAAAACAAATTCTTCCGGGTCACTGCATTTAAGAAGAGGGTCCCTTAAAGAATTTACCTGTCTATAAACATGGTCCATTTTATCCAGAATAGCTTTCTGCCTTTCTCTACATTCCCCAAAACAGGCTTTTTATGCCTTTTTGATCTTCGTTGTACCATAGGATGTCAAAGCACAAAGAAGATAATTGCTCGCAAGTTATTGTGTTTACTATGAGAAAGCACCCTTACTTTTGGTAAAGCTTATGTTACCTTGATTAAGTTTATCCTAAGTTCAAATTTTAGCCAGTAAAGTCTTGGTCCACGTTTCCCCTTCCGCCCCACCACCCCTCCCCCACCCCAGCGCTCAGCGCCTCCAGATCTAAAAAAATTGCAAATGGAAAAACAAGTCTTGGTCTGTTTTTACTTCAGACAAAATGGCAAACTAGAGCCCATTAATAATAATGCCTTGCTCTATAATGCAGACTGCACAACCCGAATGCTCTGTGTTCCGATCCAAATGAGTCCATTTGGGGAGATAAGGTGTCAGTTTATTTGGTGAAAATAAAAAATTTTTACCGCATAAAGGTAATAGATTCCATTCGCATCTATCCCTATGTGTCAAAAGATTATGAAATCGCATCAAGATTAAAAAGGAGAACATGCAGCGAAAGAAGAAGAAATTGTCAACTTGCAGTCATCCAATATAGCTAACCTCTTAAGTTTTGCCACTTTGATATGTAAATAAAGACCCATTTTGCTCAGCAATAAAAATAATCAATTTTAGGGCAGCATGCCTTTTCACTAAAACCTAGTCAGTATTAAAAGTTCTTAGAAATTGTCAAGTAGTTGAGGAAAACGGGTCCTGCTTGTTTATACTATTACTTGGGTCAAAGCAAGCAAAAGCGCGTGGATGCGACTTGAATCACCATGGCAAATTTGACCAGCCAAGCCTGAACCATCATTGATTCAGGGCTTCAAGCTCAACTTTAGATGAATTCAAAGAATAAAGCTTTCAACAATTGCCCAATCATTGAAATGGTTCAAATTCCAAGAATGATTTTGTGAACTTACTTGTATAAAAAGCTCTGATCATGAAGTCCAACAACAAGAGTAGAAGCTCCCATCTCTCTAACCATGGTTGCAATCTTGCCCCCTTCTTGGTCCCCTTCTGTGACCACAATCTCAGTATTGGTCTGCAACATAACCCTATAGCTCGTATCATACATGGGTCATCAATAAAAAGACAACAACTTCATTTGCAAATTTAGCAAAGAAAACACAAAAACTTGTTCTTGATTACGTTGGGGAAGTTGCTGCAGATGTCGTTGAAAGAAAGGGCTAATTGGAAACCCTTCAAGCTGAGGAGTCTGACCTTCTTCTTGTTCCTAGATCTCGTAGAAGGGAAGACGTGGAGGAGAGTGATCAAATCCCCATACCGGAGGAAGTTGTGGAGCGTCCATTGAAGAGCTGTTCTTGCTATGTCCTCATCTTCCACAACCACTACAATTTTCCTTGCATCCATGGAATCTTGTGAGACAACCTTTGAGTGGAGAAGTTCAACTGCAATTATGTAAAGAACTGATTCGGTTTTGGACACGAAACTCCCTCAGATTACTCGTGAATCATTCAAGATAAGCTCAGTTTCTCTGGGTTTTTATCTATGGATACATTTTTGGTGATTTCTTGTGAGAGGTGACATGTTTGATATGACCCAGTCTCAGTAACTCGATTTCTCTGGCAGAGAGGATGGTATGAGCTTGGAGTGGAAAGGACTCTTAGAATAGACTCTCTCTCTCTCTCTCTGAGCCAGAACAGATGGGCTGAGTTTTGTCGGCCTGCAGCGCTATAAGAACAAACAATGTTGTTTAACAGGTTAACACTGATCATGCAACTAAATAACAAGCAATCTCGCTTAAGGGAACCAAATACAGTACAATGCTCTTTTTCTTTTTTTCCCTTGAGGAAAAAGAAAAATGCTCTTGATTTTCATCTTCTACTCCGTGGCTTCTATAATATTATAGCGTATTATTGCGAATAAAATATTTTTCATATCTTTTATTCAAGAGAGATTGAGAAATAAGAATAAAAACGATGAAATTAAGATTTTTTTTGGGTGTATAAAGTGAAGATTTATTTAAATTGTATACTCATATAAAATTACAAAGAAAGAAAAGCTCACTTGAATTTATAGAAGTGCAAGTGACAAACTAAAAATCAAGAATTTAATTAGAATATACTTTCTCCATCCTATTTCATTTTATAGTGTACTAGGTACGAAATTTTATACAAATATTTAAATTATATTATAAAAATAATATAGTATAATAAAAAATAAAAATACATAGACTAGTGAATATTTTATGTCAAATCTAAATATATAAAAGTAATATATAGTAGGGTTAGTAGTTAATTGATAGTATAAAATATATTAAAATATTTTTTTGTGAAAAGTGTTAATTATTTTAAAATATTTTAATATAATAAGAATATCAAATGAAATGAGACGGAGAAATCTTATATTGGTGTGGGATGATATATAGCTTCCAAAGGGAAATAAACAAGAGGTTAGATAAACTTGTACCATAGTTGAAGGAGATGAAAGGAATCTTGTGAATTATTCCATAGGCCATAGTCTAGAACTTCATAAGTTGGAACTTGGAAGTCACATCTCACATTAAGGATGTTCTTTGCAGCCGCCTTTTTCATATACTTAACTACAATGTTAAAAATACAAATTCATTAACCGATTCATAAAATATAATAGCAGAACTTTTACAAATTGCATTGATTATTTTGCCAGACGAATATTATTATATAAGCAATGGCTCTACATGTAAATTAAGAGAACTTTTTTCCCCACGAAAAGAAAGATATGTAATTGAGAAACCTTAAACACATTATGCAAATTAGGTTTGTCCAAATTTAGCTTAAAAATAAAATTAATGACGTGAGAAACACAA
The DNA here is from genome assembly GCA_030512225.1 of Rauvolfia tetraphylla. NCBI lineage: Eukaryota > Viridiplantae > Streptophyta > Magnoliopsida > Gentianales > Apocynaceae > Rauvolfia > Rauvolfia tetraphylla. The sequence continues at coordinate 6,030,058 of JAJQKT010000028.1, read as the reverse complement.
ACTTAACAAAGGGAAAAGCAAAGGCGGGAGTTTTCTATTGCCTAAGAGTCGTCACCACATGACGATAAAGCGCAACACCTTATTATGGAGAGGTCATGCACAGTTTAATAATAATAATTTAATTAACTTTGATTTCTGTTCTTATCTCCCATTTAACTTTGATTTTCCGGACAAAACCCTTAATTCCATCAAACAATCTTTTTGTTTTGCATTGTTGATTCCGTCCATTTGTCGTTTATAACTGCGTGCTCAATTTTTCTGTGTATGAGTTAAATATTTAGGCTTTATTTGAATTGGGTTTTATACGTAACTCAATACAAATTTCTCATCTCAAATCTCACTTTTTCTCTCATAAAAATTTCTCTCTCCCGAAATCCAAGAAAATTTCTCTCTCCCGAAATCCAAGACAGAAAATCTCAAAACCAAACGCTAGTCATAAATAATAATTGAGGAGCAAATTGTCTTTATTCCATTTTTATTTGCTTCTGCTCTTATGGAATAATTTTTTTGAAAAAGAAAATTAAAGATTGTATAGTCTGTATAAATAAGAAAATGTTTATACATATGTTATCGCGCTTATCGATGCCATGACTTAGCAAAAGATGAGATCTGCTGCTGCATAGATGATAGAACACAGAAGAGGAGTGGGAGGACCTTGTCATATAGTAATAGTTCTTAATAATATTTTTAAAATATTTATATTTTATATAGGGTTAAATAAAAAATAAAGAATTTAACTTTGAAACATAAAATATTATTTAATTATTTGACATAAAAAAAGTTCAATTTCAAAATTTCGAAATGTAATTTTCTTTCTCGCCACTCAGGAGACATAAGCTGGGAGATTATTGTATACAAAAAATTGCCGCCAATTTCACTTAGCAACAAACACTTTGAAGTCACTAGTGCCCTAAATTATTTTTGAATACCTAGACAACGTGATATGAATTTATTCTGTATGAACTTTTACCAAATAACGATGAAAATTGAACATTGCACATATTTGATTTTATATGCACAGGTGATGCGTATTCTTGTATTAAAATTTAATTCGTCTTGTTAATATAATTTTAAAAAATTTATTTCATTCTTGTAAAAAAAATTAAAAAAATATTCATTAAGAATCTCGACATAAACAAAAATTCTAATTAGACAAAAAAATAAAAATAACTTAGATCACGAATCTAAGTTGCTATAAGTTTTTTTTAATCTAAAATAGCGTTAAAACTCTAAAAATATTTATGAAATGAGATTCTTTAATCATAATAAGAAGTATAAATTGTTCCTTCTTTGGTTAATGTACAAGAGTCGTGTTCTATCCTAGACCTCCTACGACTCCCAATCCCACAACATTCAATGAAACCGTTTAGAGAGTTTTGCTATGACCAGAATCTATACGCGACAGGCCGTTTCGGATGATTTTGAGAGAAATAATAGTTTTTTCATTTTCCTCTTTCAGAAGATCATGCCATTGAAAATCAAAGACCGGTCACGGAAGAAAACGATCTCAAGCTGGAGAAACTTTATGGTGGTAGTTGTGTAACTAGTCAGCATCCCATAAGTTATACTCTGTCTAATCACATGAAGCCACGTATACTGTAGGTCCTACAATTATCACTTACTCATTCATCAATACAGGGACCCACAGTACACGTGGCTTCATGTGATTAGACAGAGTATAACTTATGGGATACTGACTAGTTACACAGCTAACACCATAAAGTTTTTCCTCAAGCTGAGATACAATAGTTTGGGGCTCGAAATTCAAGAAGAGTTCTTTCATCTTCCTATCTTAGAAACTATAGGAGGTTTTTCGAGCACTAATGCGGAAAAGATGTATAACCAGATGAAGAGATAGAGGGAACAGGTCTGTGAATGGATCAAAAGAACACAACTCACAGAGGCTGCGCAGCACAGAGCCTGCACCGCGGGAGGAAGAAGAGATCTATCTGCGAATGGAATCAGTAACGCTTTCATAATTATATTCAACATGATCAAAATCTAAGTAATAACACAAACTTTCCCGGAACAGTCGTCACATTTTATTTGCTAACATTTAGCACAATAATAAGCTGAACATAAAATTCAGTCTTTGTTCTTCAATATGACTCCGTTCTTCGGGCACCCTAAAGTACTTATTACAAAGTTTAATATTAACAAGATAACTTTGGGGATATTTCTTATCAACTATGACACCATTAACCTCATAACTAGACGCTATAGAAACTATAAGAGGTTCGTACAACAGAGCCGCTTCCTGTAGACCAACCGTTAACAGAGAGCAGGCTGATTTTAGCCCGCAGGGTTCCAATATGTTTCCGCACGGCCTCTTCCTCCTGCATTACCAGTTCCTCTTCCACGGTAGAAGCCCTGAGAACTCCCTCCCCTATGAGGTCCCAGAATACAACGATCTTGTCTAGGTTTTGCAATCTCGCCAAATGTCTAAAACACCCCACCAACGAAAACTTTTCAAAGACCAAAAGGAAGAAGATTCTGGAAATTACAAACAGGAAAGGCACATTACCTCCGAATCAATTCTTCTTTGTTGAGACATCTTCATCTTCCCTCTTCCAGACTCAGCATCGAGGGAACGGCAAGAAATTGAATCAAAGAAGTCATCCTTACAATAAACAGGCTGCACGTTGGAAACAATAATCTAGTTAGTTCAAGAGTTGCGGAAAAATAAATTTCATCTCAAACACAAAATTTATTCTTGTAATAGCAGACAACTGCCTTACCGCCTGATCAAGCTTTGGCGACTCATCTCCAGCTTCATCTTGTGCATCACTTGTCTCACCATCATTATCATCTTCCATGTCTTCTGCTTCAGCAAGTTTACTCTTACGGAAAAGACCCCAAACCTCCTCTTTGTTGAACTTTTGATTCATTGCCTCAAAGTCAAAATCCTCAGTAAACCTGGTAGGAGAGACCTACACACCAAGAATAAACACATTTATTAGAGACCTCAAGTCCTGCTATAGAATACATTAACACAAATAAAGAAAACTGCTAAAATGTGTATGCATATATTTGGTAAGTATCTACCATAACTGGCACAATAATTTTTTCGCGTATACTGGAAAATTTGGGTAATGCATGTTGTCGGATCATTAGAGCATCAGTTTATCATTTATTAGCTACCAATTTGTGATGCTTTATCAGATGATCTGAAACCAAGAAGATCCAAGATGTTGGAGAACAGGGAAATGAACATTTATCCCTATCAAAAAAACCAAAAATTAGGACACTTTCCAGTTATTGCTGCAATATCTGAACCAAACCAATGTATGGGGTTGCATTTGAAAAGTTTTATCATTTAGAGGTATGAAACTCTAAGTAGAGGCTAATATGATCTGTTTAGAAAAGGAACTTCCAGACTACAACATAATTCATCTCAAAACCAAACAAACAATATCATCCACCAGAGACAGACAGAAGTATCATACTTGTGAAAAAAATCACTCAGACCAGGCATCTGCTAGTTACTCTATATCTAATTCTCAGACTTTGCAGACGGTAATTCTCAAAACAGATTCTAAACCAAAAACAGGATGAGAATTACCTCGCTATCTACATGTGCATGAGTCCCAACATGAGGGCAAGGATACCAAGTAGTGCTTGGCTGAAAAAGAAAACAAGATAAGAAGGCACAAGTAATTAGCTAACAACCAACCTAAAAGTACTTGGAGGATTGAGAATACAAGAAAAATGTGGGATAGAATTACACAGGAAAGAAATAGAGTAACAGTGAGACTGTCTGAACCATTCAAATAGAAGATAAAAATGTTAAAAAGGAAAAGAGCCTCACCCCACTTCCTCTTACTGAACCCGTAGGAATATAGTGAGGGTATAAGGGAGCACCCATCCTCTGGAAGAGTAGACATTATCACAAACATCAGGCAAAATGACGTGTTAATGTATCTGGAAGTATTAGTATAGAATTCTCAATTTCCATTCTAACAGAAACTTTAATGAAAGATAAAAGGAATTACTGCATTTCCTCTTCCAACCGGATAGCCAGTATAACTCTGATAACTGTACATAGCAGCTCTATTTGGCTAAGCAAATTAAATAATAGAAAAAAGGCACATATCAGAATGACCAAAATTTTCGATAAGCATATCAAATTTTTAACATTAAATTTTCTATTTTGCTGCAGCACACAAACAGATTATTTCAAACATTCAAATTATTGTGTAGCAAAGATATCCAAAATCATCCCCCCACCCCATCAAAAAACTTTCTTTTTATGGCTTTCAACCACATGGAGAATATGTGAGAGAAAGCATAAAGAAGCTGGAATTAAAGGGACACGTGATTCATTACCAGATTTCCTCGACCCCTTCCTTGTACACGAGCTCTATTTCCCTGATGCATTTCGAACAAAAGAGAGAATACAATAAAAACCAAAACAGCGAAAATATTCAGCGAGAAACAGAAATTGAATATTAAAGCAAAGAAATACTCCATCTCCATGATCCTGTGTATGGCACCTGTCAGAGTAGCGAGATGATGAAGCAGACTCATGTAACTAGATGCAAAAACAGAACAAGAAACAGCACATAAATTCCAGTCTGGCACTGATGATAAGAACAGGGTAAAATGATTATAGAAAATATTCGGATTACTATTAATAGCCAATACGATAAGGAAGGAAATCAATTAAATGAGGAAACAATGAAAAAGTTGCACAGCAATCAACTGATACTCAAATTAACGCTACTCCTGTAGCTATATGTCTGGTTGCTGTTTTACGGTTCCATTAATCAGCCAAGTTCTTAGAAATTTTCCAATCATGAACCAGAATTACACAACGGTAAATAAAGACTAGGCCTTATATGGCACGAAATCTTTCAAAAGATTTCTCCCTGTTACCAAATTAGAAGTTCCCATTGTTGTAAACCACTTGCCAACTCCAGAATGTAAAACAGCAGACCTATTATATATTTTACAGATAATAGGGTCAAGTGTGGAATCATAGGTGGTCATGTATTAAAAATTTTAATCAATCACCAAAAATCATGCTGATGAGAAAAAGACAACTTCACTAGCCATTGTCAACGATGGAAAGATACACCTTTATGGTAACTGGTTTTGGCAGGGGCGGTGCTGCTTCTGTAGAATTCTTAGAATCTGATGGCTGAGGAAGAGATGTTGACCTAGAAATGATCTTTGTGATATTATTTCCATCATTCAAAGATGAAGATGACTCCATAAGCCCTGGCTGCAAATTTTTGTGAATGCTTGCACGAGACATCATTGATGCCTTGCCATGAAATGCAGTGGATGTACAGGCAGTACTGGAAACAGACTTGGAAACAATTGGAAAAGGAGCAGGACCAAGCAAAGATTGGCCTTTCTGAATAACTGGAAATACAACAGGATTCACATTCGAACTGGTGGCTGAAGAAGACACCGTTTGTGAACTAGTATTTAACATTGCAGTAGGAAGGGCACCAGATGCCTTATTTTCCATTGAATTGGGGGTTAGATTAGAAGACAATGTAGAAAACGGTATATTTCTGGACTGCACAGATGAAGGTGGAGGTGCGGTGGAAATGAAAGTCAGGGAACCTGTACAAACAGGTGGCAGCAAGGGACGTGGAGCCTCAGTAAAATTTAATGCACTTCCAGCTAAGGGTGCATTCATATTGGGGTGTCGCATTGGCTGCTGAACAGGATTAATTAACAGCAAGCCTTGCGGCAGTGGGGGAAAAGGCCGCTGTTTAAAATGAGAAGTTCCTACCGGAAAAGCAATAAATCCAGGCTGGTTGTTTAGCACGGCAGGCCCATTGACATTTACAGGTGGTGGAACAGGAGCTATTGAAGTAAACGGAATAGAAACGTCCAGAAACCTGGTTGGAGGCAGATTCCCTTGGAAGGATGGAGCTTGGATTCCTGATCGTGCATCAGAACTAGGAATTGTTGCCTGGCTGGCACTGAACGATGCCAAACTGATAGTTGGAGGAGGTGGAGGGTGACGTAGCTGAAAAAAAAATTAAATAGCATTGATGAGTCCATGCACAAAATCTGCCATAAGTACAAGCTTAGTCATCTTAGATAGTCCAACCTGTATGATTGCAGGATCATCAGGTACAGTTGAAGTACTCTGAGCAGATGGGGCAGATAGAACCTTAAGATCCTGTAACACAAAGCAATCAACAGGATTCGGGATTAAGAGAAATTCAGAGAAAGAGAGATCTAATCACCATGCCTACCATGTAGGGAAGGTACAGGGAAGAACTACATCCATATCACTTCACCCATATAAAAGGAGTTGTCAAGATCTATATCAACCCATTGGTCCCCCAGTGACCAATCTTGCCGAATTTTGAAGTTCAACAATAAGGGTATTCATTTAATTAAACACTATTTGTGCTCAAAACAGAACAAATTCTGGTTATAGGATGATGACAACTACAAGGAAATGTTTTGAGTTCCGCTTATCCTGTAGCAGAACTTGGTAGCTAGTATTTGACCTATACTTCCAATCATTAATGTTGACAATCTCAAAATAAAAATATTATCATTTCCCAGAAATCTCATCATTCAGTGAAGCTCTCACATAACAGCACCAAGACCAAGAAAGATAACAAAGGAAGGCCAGAAATTAGCACCAGTGAAGTCAGGGGCACCTGTCTTTGCCTTGTTCCGCTAACTTGTCATAGAAATGTCAATGATCGTATATATAAGATATAGATCATCATCTCTATATAAATTTTATTTTTAAAAAATCCAAAATACTCTAAACCTTCATTCCAGCTTTCTTTGCCACAAAGTAAAACCAAGAAAAGAAATGGAAACAATTAATGGAACCGGCAAACCTTGTCTATCTTCACCCTCAGTCTCTACTGAAAAACTGGCTCCTCGACAAAAATTTTGAATGAGAAGCAGGAGTAAAAAGATTCTGTATTCATGGACATTACTTGACCCTATCATTATATTTCATTTAGCATTTAATGGGGCATGGACATAGAAAATTAAGCAAACAAAAGGTTTCAATAGTTTAAAATTTTCCAGGATCTCCAACTGCACAGAAGACCTTCTCAAGCCCATAAAAGAAAGCACTTCATGTTACAAGAGCATGATAAGGTTGGGGAAAAATAGAACATGCCTTGATGTCTCTGCCTCTGAAGTATATGTAATCATAGATTGTTTCGCTGCAGGAAACCTGGGGACCATCTTTTCTTCGTCCTTCGGTTCCAAAAGATTTTCCTGCCAAAAAGTAAGACAAACCACCATTAGAAGATACCAAAGAATTTGTGAGGTCAAGTAACAGTGGGAAAGAATATGCATTAAGGTAAATAAATAGGCTTCCCCTACATGGAAAGAATATGAATTTTGGCCTGCATAGAGATCTAATGATTCCAAGAATTTGTATAACAGAACTAAGTCCTCCTCTTCTGTCAAATGATCAATGATATTTGCAGTAAACAACAAAAAGTTGATATAATTTAGTGCAAATAATTCCATTTCATAGCAGAAACAAAGAGAAAGGATCAGGCAAAGATTACAAACTAAGTATGCATAACATGGATATCATGGGAAACAAGTTACAATGAGTTATTTAAAGATCCTTAGAACTTTCCATGTCATGGCTGATGTAATGGTTTGATGTTTTTGCCTGTTCCATAAATGCATAAGATTAAGAAGGAAATATAATTGAATTTAAGCAAAGAGTGATAATTCTAGGCCAAAACAAGAGGCTCACGTGCATGCAATGCAAGAAAAAATCGTACAGCTGCAAACATACTTCCAATATTTTACTAACACTGCAAACTACAAAAATGTCATTTTCCTAGTCAGTACTGGTTTGCTCATGCCGGAGGATCAGTTCCCAAACTTGTCCCAGTACTAATTAGATTTTATGCATGGCTATTCATATCTCCAACTTAAAACTATGGCAGAACCCTAAGTGACAAATAATTCTCCAAGCAACTTATGAGATATTTCTCTCTCTTTCACCTTCCTTCTTAAATCTTTCTCCTTTTTCTTTTCTTTCTTCTAAGCCCTTCTATTCTAACTTTCTAAAGACCGCTCCAAATCAATTATCTTCTTTTCCGTCTCAATTTCATGCAATCTATTTGCATTTCTTCTTGCTTTGCCTTTCCCCCCCCTCATTTATTCCTTATTTTTTAACTAAAGGATCTTTATTTGCATCTTTTTAAACACAAAAGGGAGAAAAATAAAACTAGAAAGAATAACGTCGCTTACAACTCTAAGGCAGAAAACAGACAGAGTTTAATAGTGTCCTAAGATTGTTAAAATTCAAAAGCCACCAATGAATGCATATGGTACAAATGACTATACAAAGACCACAATGAATAAATTGTTATTTTGCATGTTTTGAAAGTATAATTCTACAGCTTTAGGGGGGAAAAGAGAAAAATCATCTCCTCATCTCCTAATTTCAGATTAAGTATACCGCTTTAGGGGGAAAAAGAGAAAAATCATTTCCTAATTTCAGATTAATGAACATCATGATCACTGCAAGCATAATCTTCCAATACGTGCTAATTTAAAGACACAGAAAAATAAGGTACAACTGTTTCAAGTTAATAGAGGTCAAATCAAGCCTAAGTTATCATAAGTATTTTTTCCCTCCTAAAAACCAACAGAAGTGCAGAAAAGATCAAATAGTTTCTGAAAAAATGCACTGCATGGAAAACATAAATAGGTACACATATACGCATATATCATAGTAATATGTAAAAGTATATCCAAAAGTATGTAGGCTTACAACCCATTGATTTGCAGAAGTGACAAATAGCTATAGAAAATTTATTCACAATCAAAAAAAACAGGAAAACACCACTGATCTGCACAACAGAAAAAAACCATCGGATTTAACAAGTAAATGGTGTTCGTAGAATCACAAGCCTAGTTGACCGAAAAAATGTATAGGTGACGTATAAGATTTGTATATGCTTGTGAAGGTAAAATATGAATACATAGGAAAAATTGTAACAATTGATATAAATAAAAGAAAATTCGCATCGGTTTATACAAATAACACATGCGTAAACCACTGATCATAGTTGCACAGCTAAGCTATCTGCGGCACAAAATGTGAGAAGAACATCAGAGATTGGACAAGACAGATAAGAAAACAAACCACCAAATCCCAGAAATTGAAACCAACAAAAGTGTGGGCTACTTGTGTGTGAACTGTTGCATGTCCAACTACGCAAATTGCGACCTCAGTACAAATGCTAGTATCAACATACGAAAGTTGTGCATGCTCCTGGAAACGTGAATATAATGAAAAATTGCAAATGTGTAAATATGAACCACATTCGAGCATGAAATCAAGTGCCTGTGCGTGCGCGAAAGTTCGTCTGTGGTAATCTTGCATGTACAAATTGCATATAAGCAGACAAACAAATAGAAATGCATGTATCCAAATGTATATGAATGAATAGACGAACAGAAAAGAAGATCTTTTTCTATCAGAAAAGAGTACAAGAGCACACCATTCCTGAGACCAACGGTGGCCTCTTTAGCATCAAGATGAAACAGAAACCCTTCATATCGAATTTCAGACTTTGAAGTCAAGCAGATGAGACTTCCAATGTAAGAGTCGACATTCACGGAGTCTGAAGACGTCGCCGCCGCGTCTGCCATTGCTACAACCACAACAAAAACTTCAAAAAAAAAAAAAAACGCCAAACTGAAACAAAAGCAAGCACCGCAGCGACGACGACAAAAGAACGGCCACAACTACTCAAGTCTTCACTCCTTGAGCAGTGGATATATAACCCTAGTGCATCAATCGTAACGTATATGTAGAAAGCAAAAATTGAAGAAAGGGGGAATGGATTGAGTGTGTGTTGTGTGTGTAACTGCAACTACTTTTGTTGTCACCTGGCAAGAAAGGAAGAAGAGTAGAAGACTTTTGTTTCTGGGTTTTGTCAAGTGTATGCACTATTGGCTTTCGAAAGGGAGGGGTTTTTTCAAATATTTCTCTTTCTCGGGTTTTATTCCATCCCCGTTCATTAAACACGTGACCTCATGATCTTTCAACGGTTGGATTATGATTAAGTGAGGCTCTTGATTCATCGAACGGTTGAGAATACAAGAAAGATTCCTTTCCTTTCTTCTGGAAATGTAGGCGATTTTGAGCATATTTATGATTTCTTACCAGTTTTATTTCCCTTTTTTTTCTCTTTTTTCCTTTTTTTTTCAGAATTAATAATATACCCATTCAACCCCAAGTCAACAACTCTATTATCTACATTACTTTTCTAGTGTGATAATAGAAATAAAGATAAATTAAGAAGGGATAAAGATATAAGATTTTCAAAACACAACATTTATTTTGATTCGTCGTATAAAATTTTATTGTAATTTAAAATTTTATTTTAATAAATTAAACAATAAACATCATTACTTAGATTTTATGATTCATATTAACTCTTGAAGATAATAATTAGAATACCTAAATGCTTTACTTTAATACATTGTATTTTGCTATCATTTAAAAATTAAAAAAATGTGTTGAAAATTATGTACACTTAATAAATAGAGAATTTAGATACTATAAATTGTGTTGAAAACTATTTATCTTATCATTTACCAAAAAGAGAGAAAATAAAAAAAAATTATTTATATTATCAGTGACATAAACCGAATAAAAGATAAACTTTTAGAAAAATTTAGTTTAGATATATTGTGATGAAAAATTAACTTTTACACGAATATCTTAAAACTACTAAAATCTTTAAGTTATGCATTTTTGGGTTAAAATGAAAATTTTGAAATTTCATTAATTTCAATTTTTATTTTTAATATATAATACGTGAAAATTAATTAAATATAAATTACTTTAAAAAATTATATTCACATTGATTAACAAAGATTATTCGAAACCAAATAAACTATTATATTATTACTTGTGCATCTTTCATCAGTATTCCTTTTTCTTTTTCTTGAAATATGAAGAAATAGAAATAAAATTTAGATCGATTTTAAAATAATATTTTTTCACATTCTATAAACATATAAATTATAAATTTTATATTTTTCCTTGATAAGAAGACTTATAGAGCCCGTTAAAGGTAGTTAAAGGGAATAAAGAAAAAACGAATCCACGTGCAAGGTTCTTTGCAAACACCGTCAAAATGGCGCGATTCTCCTAATTGAATTTGCCTTTTTTTTTTTTTTCCCCTGTTGATGTAGGGTTTAAGATTAGCGTTTTTGACCTGTTCTTTTATACATATCTCCGGGAAATGGTCCTTGCTTTAGACGCAATACGACCATGCGTTCGTTAGCGGCAATGCAATATTAAACTAGAACGCTTTATTCTAAGTCGTTAACTGCCCAGCGCAACGCATTTTGCGGAACAAGGTCAAAACCCTTGAAATTACATTCTTCCTGGGAAACAATAGGGTTTAACTCATTTTCTTCTAACTTCAATGGCGTCTTCGCTTTCGAGAAGGCTTTTTCGTACAGTCCTGCCCACGTTTCCGAAGGCGAAACCCTCAAATTTCTCTTATTCTTTTGGTACAAAGACCCTTTCTTCATCCGAAAGCTCCGACGCCGAGGACGCTGTCACCTGCGACGATGACTCAGTCCCATTTTCATCTTCTTCTTCCCCTCCTTCAGACTCGGCTGAGAAGAAGCGCATTGTTTTTTATCGCCCCCTCGAAGATGGCTTGGATGTTGGTGTTTATAAGGTACATTCACTGCCAAAAACCCTGTTTTCGGGGTTTTTGCTCTCTATTTTACTGAATTTGATGATTCTTGATTTAGGTAATAGAGTTTGGCTGCTCATTTTAGCTCGCATTACAGTTTGCTATGTTCTTTTGCTTGTGAAATGAATCAGTATGTGATTAGATGAGCATGACTGTACATATTTTTTCTTTTTCCTTTATTTTTCATTTATGTTGGAATTTTTGGGAGTGGAGCCCCGGGGACGGAGATGAAGCTATAGAACTATCCTTCAAAACAGTTAGTTAGTTCAGGTGCAGGCTTTTGCTCAGTTTCTTTTTGACCATTTCAGTTTCCGGGGAACGGGGAGGTTGCCGAAGTCGGAGTCTTTTGCTCTTGTGGAGGCAGATTGTAATCATCAAGCTGCTTAATGGAAATATGACTTGTAAATATCCGCTGTTGGCATACTCTTGCAAAGTTCTTTATGTTTGTGAGCTATGAGAAAGTACTTGATGGTGGTGGGTTATGAGCTATGTATGCCAGAATAATGAGTGTTATTTGTGAATGAAAATGTATTGGAATTTATGTTTTGTTTGTTGGAGTTGGAGTAATGATAATAATGAATCAGGATGGAGGAAAATTTTGCATTTGTATGTTGCAACATGTGCTCTTTTCATTGGAATATATGGAATGGTGATGATTAGGAATCAAGATTGCACAAATATTTTTTTATTAAAGTAGCTGTTGTATATTCTGAGTGTTTGCTGATTTATATGGCGTCTTTGGTTGATGCTGTGGCACAGGCTATATTAGTTGGGCAGGTGGGGCAACCTCCTATTCAGAAGAAGTTGAGGAGTGGTACAACAATAACTCTGCTATCTTTGGGAACAGGTGGCATTCGCAATAATAGGAGGCCTTTGGAGAACGAGGATCCAAAGGAGTATGCAAATCGATGTGCTGTTCAGTGGCACAGGGTGTCAGTTTATCCTTTGAGGTTAGGGGAGCTTGCAATGAAGAATGCGGTTCCAGGGTGAGCTTTCTTATATTGATTTCTAGTTTTTTGGCCTCCTGATTGACTTTTGGTGGAGAAATATATGCTGTCAATGTTCTAGAAGATCTGAAGATTGTCAAATCACTTTGTGAAATAAAACATCCGAGCATGAATTTATCAAGCAAATGAGGAAAGGAAGTATATAGAATCTGCATTTATGAGCTTAATAGAAGCTAATACAGCTGCATCATTTAGTAAATGAGTGAAGAAAAATATATTAAATGGAAATATTGTTGACCATGACAAGGCAATTTTCCGGGAACTTATTGCAATGACGAACAAATTAGAGGTTTTATGTTTAAAAAACAGAAACCAAAGTGCCATCTGCTAGAAAAAGTGTGCTATTCAGTATAACATGTTTACTTTAGCAGACTGATTGAATTCTGAGGCTGCTGGGAGTGTTCCATATTTGCTGGATTAGTCTCACTTGTTCTCTCTTTCATGAGTGTCTCTTTCCAAATCATCCTTTATGCTTGTTATGCTCTTGTTAGAAATACTGGGAAGCTTTGCTTTCCACTTATTAATAATCAGAATGCCTTACTCCCACTTGTTCGTTGTTCGCAATTATTACTCTTCTTGATTTTCTCCCCCTATATTTGGGCTGAATCTAATTTATGCTTGCTGCTTATAGGTCGGTCTTGTATGTGGAAGGAAATCTAGAAACAAAGATATTCAATGATCCAATAACTGGTCTTGTTCGTCGTGTACGAGAGATCGCCATACGACGAAATGGTAAACTCAACTCTTTCTTTTGCTGTGCTCCACTGTTTGTTATTACCATTTACAGATTCTGAATTTTTTACTTTTTCCTCTTTTTTCATCTGTTTATAATTCCGGTTCTTTGAGGTAATTGCCCTTTAGTTATCATATCTTTCCCATGAGAATGATGAGTAAAAAATTTATATATAATGAGAAATCTGGTGCACTTAAAGTGATCATATCAGGGAGTTGACAATCTATGATTCTTGGTCGAAGTTATATGAAGCACTACATGCTAATCCTTGATGAGATTTCCACATTTGGACCTAAAGATAGTTTTGGCCCAGTAACTATTGGATTTATGTTTTGATCATACTATGACAAATGAATGACAATCTACTTTGACACCAGAGTTAGGAAACTTTTGATGATGATATTATGACCAAATTAATTGCCCTTGCATGCTATTACGCATTCTGTGCTAGGTAAAAAACTTTGCAAATAATATGCACACAACAGCTCCTCATTTTGTGAAAATTTTTCCTGCAAGTAATGGTGATTGTTTGGTATAATCGTTTTGTTTTTAAAAAGTTGTACCTAGTGTCCATTATTTGTTGGTTTCTGGTTATGTGGTCCTTGCAGGTCGGCTAGTATTTCTAGGAAAAGGAAACGAAGTGCAGGAAACATCCCAAGAAAGTGTGAAACGTGTTGGCTATTACTGAAGCAGATCAAGTAAAAGCAGTTGAAGGTCTAATTAAGTGACGTTAATCACTCTTGTAATTATGTTCTCACATTACTTTACAAATGGATTAGTGGAGAAATGGATTAAAGATATTCATAATTTTGCTCATGAATCTCCTTTCTGAATTTGTGAATTTTGTTAATGGGAGGAGATATTCTGGCAATTATTGCCGTTGGTTATGGATTCTGAATTTCTTTTTCTTTTATGAAGATTAATGGCCTTGGTAAATGGAACTAGATGCAAAGTCTTCTGTTGGCCCTTTATAGATGTTGGCGTCGTATGATGTTCCTTGGATTCTCTTTATTTTCTGATTTTTTTTTTTGTCATCTGTGGTGATTATCCCGTATATCATTTGGGAAACAAATGCTTATTAGAAGTTTTTGTTGCTGCTTTTTAGATTTTTAGAATCTTTTTTGGAGATGTATCCATTGACAACTAAGGTATAACTAGTATCTTCTGTCCGCCAGACTGCGGTTTGCTCTTGTTTATGTACCGACTGAAAAGTACTCATGGTTGGACTCTAGAATGTAGCTGACCTTGGAAACTGTAATCAAGCTATGAGTTGGCAGTAAAATTGGACATTTTGGTTCGGCCTATGTGCTTATGCATGGCTTGGTCACTTGTCCGCTGAAGGGGTAAATAGCAGATTTCTTTCCCTATGACCAAAGACTACATAATTTCTCGATGGTGAAGAGAAGAAACCTTTTTAGATTGCATAATTTTCTAGTAGTTTGCCCCGTGTTTTGAATTACGTTGTCTACTAGCTTCTGGGCTTTCTGTACACGAATTTCTTGATGGTTGAGACTCGTAGCTTTAATTCTTTATTACTTCCTACTTCACCTTAAATATCTTTAAAGAGCAAACGAATATGGCTAAAGAGTTTCTGCCTATAAACAAACTTTTTACTATTTGGAAACCGTTTTAGAATTTCATACTTTTTACTAATTGTTAGAAATTTCATCTTTAAATAAATAAAAATAAGAAAACACTAATGACATAAAAGAAGATTCACGGTTGTTTGTCTACTTGGCTAGACAAGCATGGACTATTTCATAGATTTTTGGCTTGGATTACCAAAGAATAGAAAGCTCACAAATGAAGCTCGAAGATTGGCGTCCCATTGCTGTGATTTTATATGTATATGCATGCAATTGTGCAGGCTTTCGATGAAAGTCCCACATGGCAAACAGGCGTTTAGACTTCTCAAAAATATACGAGGGCCGTGAGAGGTGGCTCGTCAAAATTTAGCTTGTCATCACAGGACACCGCATTCTTTCTAATTTTGATGTTAAATCACTCGTTTTCATATGTATAAAACAAATTTAATTATGTTTTAGGCATCATTTGATTAGTATAAAAGAAACTAATGTATTAAAATTTGAATCTTAGTAAAATGGATTTACAGAATATGATTCCAAACAAATTATATTATCATCATGTTTAGATGTGCAAAAAAAATTTTGAGGAAAGTTGTTACTTTTTTAATTTTTTAAATGTGCAAAATAAATAAATTTATTAATTTAAAAAGCACTGCTGTAATATTTTTTAATATGATTTATATTGATATATAATTATTTTTATTTCATAAATCAATAGTCACTAAAATCATAAAAATAATTTTCTTTCATATTTTAATCTTTATTTTACTCGGTAAACTATCGCCTATGCGTTTGTTTTTCAAAAATAGCATGCATTTAATTTTTTTCATAATATAAGCATATGTTATATTATATTTAGTTTGATATTTCTTCTATCTTTAAAAAAAAATTAGCCTTGACATAATGTTTAGATCCTAATGTGGACCCAAACTAATATTTGAATTTTATAAAAAAATTTTGTTGAAGATTTAATAATTTTTATTTAGGTAACGATTTTTATGAGTTGTGCAATCATAATATAGTTAAAGTATTAAACTTTAAATATTTTTGAAAGAAAAAATACAAAATATTGAGATGCAGAATTTTAATTTACAATTATTAGATTGGGACTATATAAGAGGAGAAAAAGAATGATATGAGAACGAAGATTATAAAATAGAAAAAAGAAAAAAATAGAAGAAGAGACACAATTATCTCTTAAAATTTTAAGTCTTTTCTTACTTTTTATTAGACTAGCATAAAGCACGTGTACGTGTTAAATGTTTAAAAAGTTATATTGGTATTGATATTTTTATTCAGTATAATTATTTTTTATATTTATTTGATTTTTAAAAAATATTAATATTTTATTTTTATTTTCATGCTATTATATTTTTTATTTTTTATTAAATATATTTGCATTTGAGTTTTAGTAATTATTATTATTTCTTGTATTTTTTATTGTAAAATAACATTATTATTTTTTTCTCTTTTTTTTGTTCCCGCAAAGGTAGAAGTTAAAGTACATTTATTTACTCTTGATTATTTTATTCATATAATATTTTAATAATAATACTAATTATATAATCTATTCTATACAGGTTATATAATCTATTTGTATCTTCTATTACATTGTATTTTTGAATTAGAAAAAAATTATAACTTAAGTAAAGGAGTTAAAATATTATTACTTAGTAGTTAAGAACCTTTTTATTAATTCTTTATGTATAATAATAATATTTTATTTGTTCATCTTTTAACTCATGTAACTCCCACATAGCACTTATAATTTAAATTTTTAATAATAATACTAATAGTAATATAAATAACAACAACAAAAGCAATAAACTGATAGAGTACTCTTCTTTTCTTTAAAAAAAACAAAAGAGTACTCTTCTTGAGTTAATGTAACTCTCAAATAACTATTATTTTTTATTAGTCTTTATATAACTCTCAAATAATTATAATTAAATTAGAGTTTAAAAGATGGATTCATATGAAATAATTATATTTGTACACCTTGTGTAATTTTAATGTCTTATGGTTAGTCTATCAAAATAATAATAATTTATTTTTTTAAAAGCATTTTAAGCAATTCAAAAAAGAAAAAAACAAATAAGTTTAAATCCCCATGATCTCTATCCATACTTTTAGTATAGTATAGATATAGATATAGATATATATAGATTCATTAGGAAAGGAATTATAATATCACATTCTTATTGGGATTCTCTTTCCTAATATTCCACTTTTATTTTTTCAGATATGAGGAATCATATTCTCTTCCCATAATATAAATAATGAACCAAACGTTAAAATTTAAAATTTAAAATTTAAAATTTTTGATTATTTTCCTACATACTATTCTTGACAATCAAACAAGGCCTTAGTGAAACTTTCTATTAATCAAGATTTACGAATCAATGTCTAATTTAAAATTTTATTAACTTTTAAACTAATTTAAAATTTGATATGCCTTTTTCTAATGGGTTGAAAAGTAGATAGCAGCCTTTAAAGAGTAAAGGAAAAAGGAGGGAATATACGGTGGGTTTTTTTTTTATTTAATAACTCTTCAATGTAATATTCTACTTCGAGATGACTGTTTTGTATCCGTCTTTTACATAGAGGAAGAGGGACTTAAAATTTAATTCTAGATAGACAAACTACGAAAGTGAGTACTATAATGCAATGAAACTATGATGCTTTCCCACAATATTATAGTACAAAATAGAGGACCCAGATTTGATATGGCCCAGTGATGCTCAAAAAATGACTCACATGAAAATACTGGATACCGACTCATATATTTCTTGCTCACTGCATCTATTTCAGCTTTCCTTATCCACAAATATCACACTATATGGAGGAGAAAGCAGGCATCTCACTATTATTTTTGAAAAACAATCGTCTGAGGAATTCTTAACCAAAAGGATGTGGCCACACCAAAAACTCATGCACCCCTCTGCTAAGCTCCTCCAGCTCCCAACTCCACCACCGCCTCCTATTCAAATTCCGCGCACAGCCGCCCCACTATCTCCTCCCATTCTCAAACAATGCTTCGAATTCTCGCGCAGAGAGCTCGCAATTTTCACCAACTCATCCTTGCTGTTACTCTTAGGTTCTCAGACTTTAGAGCCATTGCAACACCCATGGGCAAGAGCTGAGGAAATGCCCGAGAACGCAGAGAAAAACAGTCCAGAAGAGCCTACAAAGGCAGTCAGTTACTGTGAAGAACAAAGTCTGACGAACCGGGGGTTTCTTGATGTATCGGTTGATGGAGAACCTATTGGCAGAATTGTAATTGGGCTATACGGTGAAAAGGCTCCATATGGTACTTCAAGATTTAGTGATCTTGTAAGTGGGGCAGCAGGCATTAGTTACAGAAGAAAAGAGTTTATCAAGATCACGCCAAATTATGTTCAACACGGGGGAGTGAGATCATATGGTGTTGACGCTGAGCTTGCAAGGAAGGCAGGAAGGAATCTGGCAACTGATAGACTCGTGGATGAATGGGAGAAGCAGTATGAAGGCTGTCCGGGAACGAAGAATATGGCCACAACTGTGGGCATTGTTGTGAGGGATCCTTCAAAACCACCTCCTAAGTTGAAATTAGTTGCAAGAAAAGGGAAGCTAGAGATTGATCAAGAAGAAGTGGGAGTTGCACCAAATGGCACAGAATTTGTTATTTCAATTAAGGACTCACCAGAGCTGGATGCCACAACCTTGGTGGTTGGAAGAGTACTGGAAGGCATGGATGTTGTTGAAAAGATTGGGCAAGTGAAGACCGTGCAAGAGAATACCAGCTCTCCTTATTTCAGGTACCTGCTGCTCGACACTAAACAAATTCTTTAACCCCTTACTATCCTTCCCTCCCACCCCTAATCTCAAATCCCAAACAATGAGATTTAAGTCCAAACAAGAAAAAGTTATATATTAAAAAGATCATATACGCAATCAGTAAAGCATCCTCATAGCTCCCACCCCATCCCCAACAACCCCACCCCCCTCCAAAAAAAAAAAAAAAAAAGGAGAAACTGCCAGTATTATCCCTAATGACATATCTTGTTTACATTTTCCAAACAGGGTAGCAAAGTTGATAGGAGATAAGAGGGCAGTTGTAGCAGAGAGAGGCTTCAACCGGCCATACTCCAAAGTGCTTGTCACTAATTGTGGGCTGATGAAATAAGTGGTGATCCTCCAAAGTCCTATTCTTCTCAATTTTGTTACAGAATACAAAGTAGAGCTCTATTGATGTTGCTTCGACAATGTCACATTTCATAATGTATGCATACATGGGATTACAGCTCTCTCAACAATGGTCTATAAGTAAAGAGCAGCTTCTATTGCTAGTAGTTCAAAGAAACATTCACTAGCTTGCTCATCCCTGAAAGCACGCAAGAATTTCTGTGAGGCGGGACAAATCAAAACTCTTAGCATTCATGCAGTAGTGAATGCCACTCGGCATGCTTAGTTCTTCACAGAGTCGTTCTCATTCTAGGCAGGAGCCCAGTCTGATTTCCTGCAAAATCTGCATTTATTCAGTCATTGCCTGCATGGGCAGGCTTCGATCTTTTTGCAGGTGGAGAACTTAACAGCTTTTTGACTGAGGCAATTGGATCATCCACCTGCACCAAAAGCAAGGTTGCTAAAATTATTTTTATCCTGTATAGATATACTAGAGATAGAATAAAGCAGCTAAGTAAATTAAGAATGTTAAATATATCAACAGTGATATTGCAAAATAAACCACAAAAGTAAATAAAACCAAGGACTTGTAAAATATAAACTAAACCACAAAACAACTTGTACAAGGATATCTGGCAAACAATAGTAGGATCCAATTCATGATTTGCTGAAAGCACCGTGAGGCCATGACAAGAAAACAGGTTATAGCATGTAAAACACAAATGAAATATGGTTATGAAAATATTTAAGGCACCCCCACCTCCAAAAAAATAATAATAATATGTTTGTGAGAATTGATTAACAGTTTTCACATAACTCAGATTATGTTCAATCAGATTGAACCTCTTATAGTAAGCAACAAGCTTGTATGCCTAGTTTTCTTTGAGCTTGTTTTCTCAGGAAGGTAAAGCAAATAAATCAAGCATTTTTCTTGTAGAGAAAATGTTTCACAGAAGCAACTAGCCCCTCAAAGTTAATTAAATGCCATATGATAGGTAAATAAGAAGGTGAATCCAGATTCTTGAACAAGTACAATGCACACTGCTTTTGTTCGTTGGAGCAGGTTGAACTGGATACTTCAGCAAAAGAAGAAAATCTGATTAAACATCTAAATATTGTAGACCAAAATAAACTGAAGATTGGAACAAAAGTTTACAATGACTGTGGCTATTGCATCATTATTTTCATTACCTCAATCAATGGATGAGCATTTTCAGGCAAGGGATGAGAAAACGCCTTATGACGTTGTAAAGCAGATAGTGCTTGTTGCCATCCAGGAACAGATTTAGCCACAGATGCAATCCAGGGGCAAAAAGTCCTGTGTTGCCTAATTGGATCAAATTCCATAGGTTTGTGTAATGGAGCTTGTTTTGTATTCCCTGCAATAATAGCAGCAGCAAGCTTATTGATTATTCTCAACTAAGAATTCGACAAGTTACAACCCAAAAAAGCAATTCAAATATAACATCAGTAGTTAATTTACCTTCCATGAATGGTCAATTACTAGAAAATACAAACATAATTGGTAGGGAAACAGGAGAGGGCTGAACATCTTCGTAATTTAATTCAAAAAAGTAATAGCAATTACATATTAAACCAATTCAATTTTTATGTATAGCCAAACAACTGGATCATCACTGGGAGTTTCACAAGAGCAATGGACAGGACGTAAAACTTTTTAAGATTGACTCACAATTACTTTCACTAAATGATAAATTTGTCAAACACAAAAAAACATATGAAATGATACTCTAAAAATTAAGATTAGCTATTTTACCCAAACCACCAGGATTAACATTGTTGATGACAAGCTGCACACTGCCCTCACTTGCATTGTCATGTTGTCCATCACCTTGTTTTTTACTGGCACTCTCAACAACTATTGCAGCATTCTTTTCCCCAGCTTTGTTATTCACATTTGTCATACTTGAGCCAATACATGCACCAACTTGTGCATTGCCAGAGTTTGCCATAGAGTCATCTGTTTCCACTTTATCATCTTTCCTAGACTCTTGTGCTACAACCTGCATATTTTCTATTGAATTTTCCATTTTGGAATCTTGTTCACCAGTTTGATTAGCTCCCTGCCTAGTTATATTTGCTTCAGCAAGTGATAAATCATGGTTGTTACCCACGTGAAAGTCGGGGTAAAATCGAGCTCTCAAACTGCGTCCAATAACTGGCAATGATATTGTTGCCCTATAGTTCTGCTTCGCAGGTGGAGGACCACCAGCAATTGTCAAATTCAGTGAACCTTTTTCTTGCGATGATGTGGAAGTAGCAAAATTTGTTTTCATGCTGTGTACATTTGCATCATGATTTTCATCCTCAACTCGTGCACTGTCATTTTTACCATCAACTTCTGTATATCCAACCAATCTTAAAAACTCCAGTGGTCTTGGAACTAAAGAGAAAGTCCATAATCCAACAGTAGCACTGCAAAGGCTGCAACGGAAGACAACAGAGTTTGGATCGGCGAGTGCTGAAACCTGAGATTCACTGTCCACCTCCTTTTTCCCAGAACCAGAAGGGCAGCAATGAACATCAAGATCAAGTCCGTTAGATGCCAGACTAGATTGATTTGCTGAATTGACAGTTTCAGCAGACTGCTTTTGCTGAGCGTTATTGTAAACAATGTAAGGTAATGAATGAAGCTCCCAGCCACACAAACTGATTAGCTTTTGCGCCTACAAAGTGCAAAGAATCAAGATGTTGACAGGTAGAGAAACATGAAATAAAACCAAATGAGAACCCAATTCACTAAAAGCAATATTGTCAGCAGCGTTAAATGAAGATGATAAAATATAGTTGATCCAGAAATATCAATTCTATAGAAAACCATCCATATGTAGTAACAGCATTTGGTTATCTAAATAAATAAATTGTATAAAAAATGAAGGGAACTTGTGCATACTTATAGGGGTTTTGTAACATTTCTAACCTGAGAGTACGAGCTGGAAGATGCTGATTCGTGCTCGTTTACAGGGCTTCCACCAGTATCAGCACAGCAATTATTCTCTAGAGCAGCAGACCCTTCAAGAAATTCGTCTAGCTGGGGGCTTCGCATGCAATCTATGGACGAAGATGAAATGAGAGGGAGAGCTGAAAGCTGCAATAGAGCTGAAAAGCGTTTTTTGTACTCTTCCACCAAAACAACGGTTGGCTTGGCAGGAAACTGTGCTAGTGATTCATCACAGATGTTGTCGACCCATGGGCAAAGTAGCTTATGCCCGCTATCCAGCTTCAAGCTAAATACCAAGGCTGCCTTTTCAACTGGTAAACAGCAAAAGGTTAGACAAAAGAATAGAAATAAAAAGTATTATGTCAGATATTTATTAAGAAGATACATCAATCCTTTGTTTTTCCTCATAAAGGGGAATAATATTGCCCATTATGCCAGAATATGAGACAGAGGCATGGTTACCTTGTTGCTGCATCCAAGATGATGGAGTAGAAAAGAGAAGTCGGGCACTGCATGATTCACAGGCAATGATGTCCATGTCTATGTTGATCCAACCCCTCCTAGCACAATTTAATGCACTCACTGCCTGATAGTGATAGAACAAGTACTTTGTCTTTTAGAGTATATTCAAATGGTTCGAGTAAAGCAAGACATCATTAAGTAAAAGAAAACCAAAGAGCGTGTAGTTCCTTTCCAAACAGCAAAGGCTGATTTCTGTAAAGAATCTTTCTCAATTAATATACAGGAAAGCACGAGGTAACCTGTTAACTCCAGATTAACATAAACATGAAAGCTGTAAAGTTTCACAAAAAGAAGAATCAAAAAAACGATTCCTAAGTGATGATAGAATCCGTAACCTTTTAGTGTGAGTGTTAGAGAAAGAAGCTTTGCACCAACAGGACTTCACCCTGTAGTCAGTCTCTCTTAAAGTATTAGTAAAATATCCTTGTTAATAATATTGTTTTGTAAATCCATGATTTATTTCCTACATAATCCCTTCATGCTCTATGATTCATATCCAATATGTAAATCTACGGAGATATCAAACAATATTACAGCTCAGTCATATAACCAACGACAGTGGCAGGCTTCAAACCTGTGGTTTTGCGAACCAAGTCATGGACTTGAAAGTAGCTAACCTCCTGAATAGATCGTCGCGGTCCCATGGTCTGCACAATGGAGCTTGCACTGAACCGCTTGAACCTGATGCAGTTGGCAATTCATCAACTGCACTGCTTCTTGTTTTAGGATCAACTATTGACAATGCAGCTGACACATTTGAGCGTTTTTTGCCTTTAGACAACTGGACTCCAGATATATTGCTGTTCTCATTAGACCAAAAAAACCCAAAATTAATCTTTTTTCTAAGAAAAAATTCTATCTTTCCACCATGAAGATGTCCATTCCGTTAAACAAAACCAAATGCCTGATGGGAAAGGCGGACATCTGCCAGTGATGAAATGGATTCTGAAAATGCAAACTAAATAATCCTGCTTTAATGTAAAGAACCTCCAAGAAAGAGTTCGAAAAATTAATAAAAATTGCGCAGTTTCCTCAAGCTCTGTACTCTTTATATTTCAACACAAAAGATAAAATGCAACAAGTGCTCCGACCTAAGTATTCATATTTCCGCATAAACTAAAAGCATAGATTAAAAAACGCAGCAGTTAGATTTACAAAAGACTATAAAGCTGTGAAACTGGAATCAACGCACACAAACTTGCATTTCTTCATCGATTTCTATTAAAAATTTCATTCGCAGAGGTTTGGACAAGAAATGCAGAAAGCATCCAGAAAACAACGAAAATTGGACTTAAGCCGGAAATTTATTTTTAAAAAAGCGGATAATTTCAGAAACAAACAGTGAAAAGGAGAATGCGTAAGGAAATTGCAAAGAGTACGATGAGCAAAACGAACCTGGTGATGATAGGAGATGAGTTGTTCTGTTTTGATTTTTGGGGCGTCTTAAAGAGTTTATCCATAATCGCTTCGAATCTCTTCGCTGACTCTTCTGCCATCTCTCCACAAGTAGGTGCGTATACGGATATATGTATAGGAATATGCGAAGAATCTCTACGTAGAGAAACAACAGAACATAATCTGCCGGTGTTGCTCTCCGTCTGCTACGGTGTTTGTAGGATTTTGAGATGATTTCTACCGCCACTGCGCCTCCTGAGCTAAACGGCGAAGCTCAGAGCTTCCACTCTCTCTCGGTTAAACCCGGACGACTCGTATGTTTTTTTTTCCCTCTTTTTGAGTATTTTCCCCTACTTCTTGAAAGCGTAAGCGGTCGGCTTCCACCGCAGCTTCCGCTGGTGTATTAAAAATAAATAATAATATTTATTCCATTTTAAGTTAAAGTATTTATATTCAAATCTCAAGATATTAAATACTTTTTTATTTAAATTTTCATAACAAATTAGGGAATATATATCTCGCTCATGTAAATTTTATAACTAATTTCTTTAATTAATAAATATAAAACAATAACTTCTTTATGGTTTATTTTTTCCTTAAATATTCATGTTAAGTTAAAAAGAATAGGAGTATCTAATTTTAGAAAAAAATAATTAGTAATTTTTTATATTCTCTTAAGTCTAGTAAAGCCGTACTTTTTTCTCCAAAAATTACATATTTGAAAGTTGGATTATCTTTTTATTGACGTCATAATAGTTTACTAGCTTTTGATCTTCTTAAAAAACCTAATAATAGTTTTCCTCAAAGAAAAAAATTAAAAATAGTTAAATTATAATGAAGTGAGCAAAAATTAAAATCTTTTTTAATCAAATTGATAAGATTTCTAATTAACTTTTATGATTTGAGTTTTAATTAATTAAATCAAGCACTAAATAATTGATTTAGCAGTCTAAAATACTTAAAATTTGATAGTTACCGGTCACGTACTCTCCTAATCGTATTATAATACTATCCCTATCCCTACAATTTGCTGCTTTGATATTCACTAGTAATGAAGAGAGAGAAAGAAAAAACTGGAAAAAGAAAAATTGGCTAACAGGCCTTTACCGAGAGACATCTCAAGGCTCCTAACCCATACTTCTTGGGTTGTCCAATGGGCTTTCATAAAGCAACTTCTAAGGTTCATGAGCTGCTTGTTTCTGTCATCCAATGGGCTTCTTTGAACCAACTTGCCAAAAGATGGGCCGGAGCTGATACATTTTCCAACTGTCATTAACGGTTTCGGATGTCGACAGTTATTTTTCGGCCGTCATTAAATTATTTACCCGTCCTCCTCCCTCCCTCTCTCGCTCTTTCTTTTTTTTTCTAAGTAAGGTTCTCCCTATTCAATCATAAGCACTTGGCTCTTAAACTAAATTCTTAGTGGTCCATCAAGAGTAGTTAGAACAAACTTTCTCTTTTTTCTTTTTCTGCTCATTTTCTATCTTATGAAGGAGATCATATACTTTTTTTAAAAAAAAGATTTTAAAGAATCCCACACTTATCAAAAACTTGATAGATGTACCTATTTAAGAACCAAATTTATATATGTTAAAATAATATATGAAGGTATTACTGATTAAATCAGAGCTACTTAAGTTGAATAATTTTAATGTAATTTGTCGAATCTCGTTCTTATTAGTAGAAGTAATTAACTTATTGACTAATATTCCTATTATCGACAAAATGAGGTAAATAAATATCCAACAATAATAGTAGGGTAATAAAGGAACATAGAGACTCTTAAACAAATAAGGAGTTAGGCGAGTAATTTTATATTGATAAATTAATAATTTATTAATATTTTAATGAAAAATACATATTTGAATGAAATAGTCAACTTAATGCATAGTAAAATAATTTTATTTTGATAAATTTATCTATATGTGTATTTTTTAATTAATAATTAAATAATTATTAAGATGTTAATAAATTATTAACTGCTAGTGTTAGTCCTAGTAATTTGAGAATTGAGATGTCATTTTCTTGAGTCTGAATTTATAAATGAAAAAATGGTCCAAAGCCGTAATCGCCAATTCTGCAAAGCTTCCCAATGGCTTTATTTCTACTGAGACAGTGGTCCTCCACCTTCCTGTTCTTATGAGTTACCCAGACATATCCTAACCTTCTGGGCACTTCCATGTGCTTCCAAATTAGGTCTGCAGTTTTTGTCTTTGTTTTTCTTCAAATCATAACTCTACTCTTTAGCATCCTCACATATTCCTGTCTATGGTTTTGCTGGAGCGAAGTGATGGACTTATCTTTCCTATATAGTTATGCTGCAAATCGGTACTTTATAACAGGAAAAAATCCATTAGTCATTCCGTCATTCTGCAAATCAACATGGTATCTTCATGCGGCACCATATACCTCGTAACTCATCCAGTATTTTAAGCTTGGCTTGATCAAGACTTTCAGAAATATTTTTATATTGTGGGAATGGTCATTGAGAACATAAACATAAGCGTGTATTTGGATTGAATTTTTTAAAATTAAATTATATTAAAAATTATAAAAATAAATTATTTATAATTAAAAAAATAAAAAAAAGATCGATTCAATCCAAGTATATCATAAATTGAATGGTGAAACAAAGGCAAAAATGAAAAACTCACAAGTCAGAAGTCATAACTCAAGGTGGTACTTGGTCTGAGTGTTCGGTAGGGCTACAAAATAGCAAAAGGCTATATATATATATATACCCACTTAATCCACAGCCATAAGTAGCTGCTCTGGCTTGCGAGCTGAAAACTGGGAGTCGGCTAGGGTGCAGATTGTTCTTTATTCTGCACGTACAGAATAAAATCGTGGTCATTCAATTGGCCTCATTTTGATTCAACGACTGAGATTGATTGAGGGTAATTTTGGTATCAAAAAAAAATTTCAACTCCCGCTCAAGCTGAAATAAACCTCAAAATTTGAATTCAAATTCTTACATAAAATCTAACTCTCTCACTCTCTTCATAAAATCTAATTCTCTCTCTCTCTCTCTCACTCACTCTCTCACACTCTCTCTCTTTTTTCTTTCTTCTTTTGCTCTTCTTTCTGCCATTGTCTAAATTGTTGTTCCGAAAATACCGAAAAATAGTAAATATGGATGGAAAACGAGTTCGAAATCGGAATTTGAAGCAACAACGAGTTCGAATCGAAATTTGAAGCAACAAGGAGTTCGAAATCGAAATTTCGAATCGTTTCAAAATTTTTATGAAGATTTGCGATCATGTAAGATATGTTTCGATTTTTTTGTCATGTTCACGATGTTTTGAAACGACTTTTGATTAGAAAATGGAAGAATTTTAAAGAAGAGCAGCTCTTCCATTGACTGGATTTTGGTAGTGCATGGATTGTGTTATTGTGATGATTTCGAATTTGAGAGAATGATTATTCAAGAAACCGTGAACTGAAGGCATTGGTGGTGAATTAATTTGTAGTGATTCTTATGACTTGAAAAATAATTTTGATGATAGATGATTATTGATGTGAAGAATAATTATTATTGATGTGAAGAATAATTATTATTGACTCGGTCCCAATAGGGATGCTCTTTACTTGTTAATGTACCATCACAATTGTTATTGATGTGAAGAATAATTATTATTCACGACTAAATAATGCACACTGTAAAAAATCTCTAGTTACAACTAGACAAGACATGTTGTGGAGTTGGCCTTCTTCGTAAAGAAAATAGAAAGAAACATGCCTCTTGTCCAGAGGGCAATTTGTACCTTTTGCTAGTAAGAATAATTATGCGGTTAAGCAATAATAATTATTCTTTCAGTAAAACTTGTAAGAACACCTTTCAACGGGTACAAATGCTAACAAAGGCCACATCTAGTCACAAGCATTACAGGAGGCTCTATTGATGAGTACAATATTCATAACGTTAGATTCAACCGAATAAATTTTGAATCAAATACTTTCAGTGTTCCAACGGCACAATCATTTTCTTCATTTTTTCGATGCTTGCTGCGGCAGCACGTAATAATTATTAATCATATTAATAATAGTTGTTCCTCCTATCCATCACAACTAAATAATGACACACTGTTATGTATCAAATACACTAACTGAGAACAATTGTTATTGAAAGAATAATAATTATTGCTTAACTTCATAATTGTTCTCAAGTCCTCAATAATTGTTCTGGACAGAAAAATACACAAGTTTTATTGAAAGATAATTTATTATTGCTTAACTTACAAAGTGTTATCAATGTCCTCAATAATTGTTTTAAACAATACAATGCACAAGTTTTACTGAAAGAATAAATTGCCCTCTGGACAAGAGGCATGTTTCCTTCTATTTTCTTTACGAAGAAGGCCAACTCCACAACATGTCTTGCCTGGCTGTAACTAGAGATTTTTGGCAGTGTGTCATTATTTAGTCGTGGATAATAATTATTCTTCACATCAATAACAATTCTGATAGTACGTTAACAAGCAAAGAGCATCCCCATTGCGACCGAGTCAATAATAAGTATTCTTCACATCAATAATAATTATTCTTCACATCAATAAAGATTATGACTGTGATGGATAGGAGGAACAACTATTATTAATATGATTAATAATTATTACGTGCTGCCGCAGCAAGCATCGAAAAAATGAAGAAAATGATTGTGCCGTTGGAACACTGAAAGTATATGATTCAAAATTTATTCGGTTGAATCTAACGTTATGAATATTGTACTCATCAATAGAGCCTCCTGTAATGCTTGTGACTAGATGTGGCCTTTGTTAGCATTTGTACCCGTTGAAAGGTGTTCTTACAAGTTTTACTGAAAGAATAATTATTATTGCTTAACCGCATAATTATTCTTACTAGCAAAAGGTACAAATTGCCCTCTGGACAAGAGGCATGTTTCTTTCTATTTTCTTTACGAAGAAGGCCAACTCCACAACATGTCTTGTCTAGTTGTAACTAGAGATTTTTTACAGTGTGCATTATTTAGTCGTGAATAATAATTATTCTTCACATCAATAACAATTGTGATGGTACATTAACAAGTAAAGAGCATCCCTATTGGGACCGAGTCAATAATAATTATTCTTCACATCAATAATAATTATTCTTCACATCAATAATCATCTATCATCAAAATTATTTTTCAAGTCATAAGAATCACTACAAATTAATTCACCACCAATGCCTTCAGTTCACGGTTTCTTGAATAATCATTCTCTCAAATTCGAAATCATCACAATAACACAATCCATTCACTACCAAAATCCAGTCAATGGAAGAGCTGCTCTTCTTTAAAATTCTTCCATTTTCTAATCAAAAGTCGTTTCAAAACCTGTGAACATGACAAAAAAATCAGAAACATATCTTACATGACTGCAAATCTTCATAAAATTTTGAAACGATTCTGAAATTTCGATTTCGAACTCCTTGTTGCTTCAAATTTCGATTCCGAACTCGTTGTTGCTTCAAATTCTGATTTCGAACTCGTTTTCCATCCATATTTACTATTTTTCGGTATTTTCGGAACAACAATTTAGACAATGGCAGAAAGAAGAACAAAAGAAGAAAGAAAAAAGAGAGAGAGTGTGAGAGAGAGAGAGAATCAGATTTTATGAAGAGAGTGAGAGAGTTATATTTTATGTAGGAATTTGAATTCAAATTTTGAGGTTTATTTCAGCTTGAGCGGGAGTTGAAATTTTTTTTTGATACCAAAATTACCCTCAATCAATCTCAGTCGTTGGATCAAAATGAAACCAATTGAATGGTCACGATTTTATTCTGCACGTGCAGAATAAAGGACAATCTGCACCCTAGCCAGACTCCTGAAAACTGAAAATGACGCAACACACAAGTCCTTTGCAGCCACAACGAACACAAGCTCTGCCTCCTCTCTGCTTCCAGAACCGTACTAACTGGTGTCCATAGCAACTTGTTTTTGCTTTCTCTAGGCAAGAATTTCATTAGTGATTTGATTATCTAGAGATATTTTATTACTTATATATATATATATATATATATATTGTACTGATAGTTTAACTCAGAAAAATATTCTCAACTCAAAGTATCATAAATCAAGTATTGTCTTTTTATCAAAAAATGAGTTAAATTTATAGTAAAAAATCATTGATAATTTTGTGTTATTATGCTCTTTCAAAATTTGTAATTTTAGAGTATGGAAATGAAATATCGATTTCAAGCCCATGCTTCGATGAGGATCGTAGGCAGATGCATTCTGTACCATTTAATGGCATAAAAGAGCTTGAATGCTGCTAATAAGGGGAGATCCAGCCTCATGTCTACTCTAGTATATGATTCCACCTACTTGTAGACCTCTGCACATACCTAATTATTTGCCTCCTAGTTATCATACTACAAATGAAACTTGGCTATGATGTATATAGTACCATATGCATCCAATTTGTTTAAAGAATAAATGATCTTTAATAAGATTTGATCTTTAAAGTATTTAAAATAATAATATTTTAACTTAAATTTATTTGTAGAGTAATATAATATGTGACTATTTGCAGATTGAGCCATCATGTTTGGGAAAGAATAGAAAGGAAAGCATGATTTATGATGGTTAAGACACACCAAAAGTAATTGAAAAAGTAAAGACAACTCTGTAACTTGTTGCTACATGCAATGCATGAATGTGAATACCTCCATGGGAAATGGTCCTGAGGTTCGTGTTGGTCCCCTTACAACTGCAGCACCAATTGAAGTTTCAGAACTTAAAAGAGCTGGATCACTACTTACCTCTACCAGCTAGCTAGCCAACACAAACTTGAATTCCTATGATATAATGATCTAGTCATTTTCTCACCTAAAAGGGCCGTAATGATACAAACAAGAATGGCTGCAAAATCACAAGAATTTCTGCAGTGTAAGGTCCACAGAAGGTTATCTTTAAACCTATCTCAGCTGTCCTTATCCCCTTTTCCATTAGCTGTTCTGATCATAATAGAACTTTCATAATTACCATTATTGCCTTCGAGCCTCGAAAAGCGTTTTGCTATGCTTGGCTGCTGCAAGGAGGCTTTTGTGGATCTTGTGTCCTTTATTTCATTGAACGTTTTTTGGCTTTACAGTTGCGCAATAAAAGAGGAGAGGACAGCTTGCTTCCCTTTTTCCTCATCGATCATTCTCTTTTACCTTGTTCTTTGGCACTTATATATTTTTTTCTGGGTTTTAGTGGAAAACAAGGGAGATTCTCAGAATAAAGGCAGACCCTTTTGTATCTTTACGCTGTGTGCTGTTGCTTTGAGTTGTGGACTTTGTATTTTCCTTTCATGGAAATCTGAACTGAAGCTGCTTGTTAAATTGACAATTGCTGAAAATGAAGAATAAAACTCAAACCCTCTACGCTATCGTGATGTTACTGTACATTTTCTGCTGGACTGGTGCAGATGGTGTCTTAGCTCCGATGGAAAAAAATGAGCAAGAAGCACTTTATTCAGCTATTCAAGACTTCGTAGGAAAGGACTGGAATGGTTCAGACCTCTACCCTGACCCTTGCGGATGGACACCAATACAGGTAATTTCATACTTTTCTCTTCTTTTTTTTTTTAATACTCAGTTCAGAATCTCGCCGGTTAATTGTTTGGCAAGAAATGAAAGTAGAATTACATGGTGAATATCAAGAGTTATCTGCATCTAGGGAGATATAACACTTCTCATAATCCATGGAAATGAAATTCTGAATGTTGTAAAATATGCAAATTAGTCTCTCCATATTTTTCTTTGTGGGGGTTTATTCAAAGCTCGTTATGTGTTTTATCTGCAGGGAGTTTCTTGTGATTTCTTCAGTGGATTCTGGCATATCACAGAGTTAAACATTGGACAAGTCTATGACAACTCTCTCAACTGTTCTCCAAGTGCAGAATTTGGCCATCACCTATTCGATCTCAAATATTTGAGAAAACTTAGCTTCACAAATTGCTTTATTTCATCTGATCAGAAACCAGTCCAAATTTCAGTATCAGGATGGGAAACACTGGCAGAAAGCCTAGAAAACATAGAATTTCGATCAAATCCCGGCTTAACCGGAAAAATTCCGACAAGCTTAGGCTGCCTAACAAATCTTGAATCCTTTGTGCTCGTAGAAAATGGACTGACAGGAGCATTGCCACCAGAAATAGGAAACTTCGTTAAGCTCAAACGCCTTGTTCTTGCAGGAAATCGCTTTACTGGTCAGATTCCTGCTAGTTTTGGTGGGCTAAATCAGCTTTTGATCTTTGATGCAAGCAGGAATATTCTCTCTGGAGAATTGCCTCGTTCTTTTGGTGGTTTAATCTCACTTCTAAAGCTTGATCTCAGCAGCAATCTTCTAGGAGGAAGACTGCCAAGGGAAATTGGAGAGTTGAGAAGCATAACTCTTTTAGACCTTAGCTATAACAATTTTTCAGACGGATTAACAGAGTCTAATGTTGGAGATCTCATGGAAATTGAGTGGAGAAATTTACAAAATTTGGAAGTTCTGGCTCTTTCTCACTCCGGTGTGGCAGGAAATCTCCCAAATTCTATGGCAGAAATGAAGAAACTGAGGTTTCTTGGACTTAACAACAACAGACTCACAGGAAGTATACCTCCAACATTTGAAAGTCTACCTTGTATCAGCGCTCTTTACTTAGATGGAAACAATTTTACAGGAAAACTTGAATTCTCAGAGTTGTTCTATGAGAAAACTGGAAGCCATTTTCGGGCTACCGATAATGTTCATCTTTGTTGCCCTCTTGAATTCTTGTCGTCAAGACATTCCCCTGTTGGTGTAAAACCATGTGAATAATACTTCTTTTCTTTTTTCTTAGGCAGCAATTTATACTTATTCCCTGATTCTCTTATTGTTTTATGGCATTTATATCATTATTCATAGGAAAGAAAAAAATAAAAGAAAATAAGCAAAGCGTCCACCATTCTTGCACAACCCATTACTTTTTTTTGACTTATGGGGAAATTTGTTAATTGTGGGAGAGTTATTGGATAAAGGGCTCATGGTCGTGATACGAAGTTTTTGAAAAGGAAAGGCCCATGGCTGCAGTATATATTTCGTTGCATATGGGCTAATGCCCCAAGCCCACAGTAAAAGCTTCGCTGTCGACGCCACCGCTCAGTTTTTGGGTCTGATTCTGACTTGATTGGCTTGCTCCATACAGTTATGCCATGCGTCACTTCGTTTAGTGCCCTACGTTGATGCGTTCCGTGTAGTGTCAGGCAAGGCGTTAAACCAGGCCAAACAGGTCGCAAACCTTACTTTTCTCCGTTTTCATCTCCTCGACCCCCACAGGCCACCACCCCCTAAGTTTCACCGGGCGCTTTCACTTCGATCAATCATTTAAAAAGGTGAGGCACTAGGGAAGATTTCAATCTCCGGTGGCGTTAGTTCACTTGCACCGGTCGCCTTTGTCTTTAGTATTGGGATGGGATTAATTTGTTTCAATGTTTGATTTTGTGATTGGATAAATTCTTTCTGGAATTTGGTGATGGAAAATTACACGCTCTTATTCCATCCACCAGAGCTGACAACGATCATAGACGATGTGTGATGATGAATTGATGAGTTCGTTTTCTTCATTGAAAGGGCTGTTGAACTTGGAAGGAGATGGACAGGGAAGAGGACTCAGTGAGGAAGGAGCGGACGGTTGAAGCTCGAGCTAGAAACATTAGTCACAATGTCAGGTGCACAGAGTGTGGGAGTCAGTCCATCGAAGAATCCCAAGCCGACGTTGCTATTTTACTGAGAAAGGTATTATTTTTCCTCGCTTTCCAGTTAATTGTACCAGTTCGGCCCCTGCCTTCTTCATTTTAGCTGTAAATTTGAGAAAAAGTCGAAGACTTGGGAGTCTTGCATTCAGAACATTGTTAGTCAAGGTTTTTAAATTGCTTAAGGAGCTTAGTAGATTTTAAACTAGCTATCCTGAGGGTTTTTAGGTTTCTCTTGTGCGACTCTTTGGGTTGATATCAATTCATGGCAATCTGTTCCTTTTCGTTGAATTTATTCATTTTAAGCACTTAGAGAACTTTTTCTCGACCTGCTCGAGTACGCCTTTTAAGAAGTTGAAGTGTAAAACTCAACTAGGTATCACAATTTTCTTATGAGAGATGTGTTTGAAGAAATTGAAGTGTAAAACTCAACTAGGTATCCCAATTTTCTTATGAGAGATGTATTTGAACTGACTCGTGTAAGAGAGATTTATGAGGAAAACTATTTGCTGCTTTGAGTTTTACATTAGGCTCTGTGAATATGATTATCGTTTCTTGGTCAAGTTGTGTGATTGGTTCTGCTATTATACACTATAAGAGTTCTGTCTGTTGTCCAGCCTGAGGAATTCAATCATAGATTAAACTCCCATGACTCCAAACTGCATCACTGACTTTCAAAATGCTTTCTTGAACAAGTAATTTTGCCCTTCTTGGCTATAATGCTCTCACTGATTTGGGTTTTCTTGAGAAATTTTGTCAGTTTAGAGCGAATTATTCCCTTTTGCTGGGGCGTGTTGCGCTTATATTGCCCAATATCAAGGATTCAATTATAGATGAAGCCTCCCCTGGGTCTAAACTGTCATTGTTGTTCAAAACCTGTTCTTGATGGAGTAATTTGCACTGCGGTGTGTATTTTGATGTTCTGCAATTCAGTAACTATGATATATTCAATTAACTGTTGTAACTTTCAGTTTCCCATTCTTTTGTATACCTTTAGTGATTACAAATCACAATGTAGCCTCTGCATTTGTCATGAATTCTTTCACCCACTTGCTACATATGTATATCCTTTTATTTTTAGTTCTCCTTATACCTTCTTTTGCTTCTTTTACCTGCTCAGTTAATTCGTGATCAAATTCGATCTGGGAAAACAGATAAAGAGATCTACAAGAAGCTAGAGGAAGATTTTGGCGAGACAGTTCTTTATACTCCAAAATTTGATATGCAGACTGCTGCTTTGTGGCTATCTCCTGTGTGTCATGGAACCCTTATTTAATGCATGTCTTTGCTTTTTTGTCCGAAACTTTTGAGATAATGGGTACTGATATAGTACTGTCGATTTATTGGAACAGCTTTTGGTTGCAGGCGCTGCTGGAGGAATATGGGCTTATAAAAGATATAGGCAAAGAACAAATGTCCATATTATGGCTTTAAACCTTATTAGAGGAGTTCCATTGACTCCAAAGGAGAAAGAGACTATGTTAGAGATTCTCACTCCACCCCCTTCTGAAACTTTTACTTTCTCTTCTTGGTGGAGAAGGTGGGGTGGTCAATGAAGTGTCTTCGACTTGTATCCTCTTCCTTGTCTTTCAATCATCCATCATTGTCAACTACTCTATAAGAATGTGATCGAGTAATTCAATCATCCATCATTGTCGAAAAGCATTCAGCTCATGGGCTTTGGATTCATGGAAAGTTCTCTTGTATGTCTAATTTTCTCCCCAATCACCACCAATAAGTCGTTGGCTGAACATGAGACATGGTTGGTAATACTTAGAAGAGTTAATCACTGTTTATGCTTCATATAAGATCCACCCTTTTGCTGTATATTACTACTATTAATTTTCCCTATGTAGGTTTCGTCAATTGTCTCTGTACTGTACCTTTGCCCAAACCTTTCATCTGTAATATACCTCAAGGAATGGACTCTTCGCAGCTGATGCGTATGATCCTTTTGACCTTATCTTGGAAACGAGGAATACAAACTGGATGCTCTGGTGAAACGGAGCTGCTAGAGGATCTAATACTAGGGTGGTGAGGAATGAAAATGAAGGTTCCTTCCCGGTCTTTTTGTTTAGTTATTTTCCTTTGGGTTGGTAGGGTTCGTCTTCTGGTGAGTGTCTTGGCTGTTAATTTATTGCAACGTTAGAAGTTCACCTGTTGCCCGGGTTGCAACACACGGCATGAAGGATGCTGAACTCCCTATAAGTATGGCGTTATTTTCTTTTCCCAAGAATTGCTGCAACGAATTTGAGAGTCAAGCAGAGAAACTTTTACTTGGGTTGATCTTCTTTTCCGCTCTCTTGCGGAGTTTCAAATAAAAGTGGCTAATAGTACTGCTCCTTTACATAATAAAGTGAAAAACTTCATTTTTCCAACATGTATAAGGTTTTGGTGATCAAAAAAATCCAAATATATATATATATATATATCTCAATTATAAATATATAGTTTTCTTACTCATTTCACTACTAATAATTTGCTTTATGTTGTTCTTCTCTTTTTCATATTGTGCGTTACAATTTTAAATTCTTTACAATTTACTCAATTTTTTTTATTATTATCATGTAATTTATATTTGTTTTTTGTTTTAATAAAGAATACCGATCAATTCATTTTATTCCAATCCAATCTATGGTAATCCAAACCGAACAGTTTAAAGTTTTGAAAAAATTGAATTGGATTAAAAATCTAAAATAAAATTTTTTACATGGAAAAAAAATGATAAAAACCATCCCAATCCATACGGTGAACACTCCTAGTTTTGGCTAAGCAAACCAAAAAAGACAAATATACATCACTATCAGAATCCCGCCTTTGACATACTCCTACACAATTCAAGTTAAATGTGAGAGAATTTAGTATTGGATATAACTATAGTTTTCAAGATTTAAGATAAAAAGATATATTTTAGTCGATCAATATTTATTTATACCTCAAAAACAAAATAGAATATACAAAATCTATAAAATTGGAAAACTTTTAAACAATTTTTTCTTCTTTTTTGGTTGAAATCTGATACTAACCATGAGATTTTGGTGGGATTTGAAGAAAAACCGTTGGGCATAACCGCGTTTGATGAATTTAGCCTTTGAAGTTTCACTTGAAAAACATTTGTACCAAGTCAAAGATTAGCCCCTCCTAAACTGTTGCCACCACCAACCCCACATTCTCCATAACTCTCTTCGCCATGAACCATTCTCTTTTAAGTGCACCTTAGCATGCATATTACTACAATTCATCCGTAGAATCACCAAGCAAGAGCTCCCTCTTCAAAGTCCAAACCAATGGCTTCGTCCTCCTTCAAGTGCTGCTTCTCCACTGGCTTTCTCCACCTAACCTTGTTCTTCTTTGTTCTGCACTTCTGCTCAGTGCTCTCTGTTGAGTTTGAGGTTGGTGGTGAAAAGGGCTGGGTTGTTCCTCCTTCAAAAGATGCTGAGTTATTCAATGAATGGGCTTCTAAGAACAGATTCAAAATCAATGACACTCTGCGTAAGCTTCCATTCTATTCTTCTGTCACACAAAAATGCATGTTTTAGCTGTTCAAGTGTACGTTTCCTTTCTATTTTTCATCCTTTGCGAAGGTTCATGTTTGGACAACCTTTGAGCTCCTCTTGAATCTGGTCCTGATGGTGTGTAGGTTTTACATACAAGAAGGACTCGGTTATGGAGGTGACACAAGCAGAGTATGAGAAATGCCGATCTAGTCATCCAATATACTTCTCCAACAATGGTAACACCATCTTTACACTGGACAGAGCAGGTTTGTTCTATTTCATCAGTGGAGTTTCGGGGCACTGTGAGAGAGGCGTCAAGATGATCATCAAGGTCTTGGAGCCAGAAAGCCCTCCACCACCGGCAAACCAGAACAAAGATAAAAGTGGAGCAGTTGAATTGGCTTCTGCTTCTCCAACTGCTGTTATGTTCATCTTGTCCATTTTTGTGGCATGTTTCATGTAATTTTGATGCAGAAATAACTTTACATCTCATTTTTTTTCGAATTAGGGATAGCTGAAAAGTACTTGGTTTTTGTTTTCAGATGATGTTGGAGTCCACTAGCATTGGATTTTCTTGAATTTTGAAGTTCTGTTTTTGATTATAATGAATAGATATCTCTGCTCTTATCTCTTTACATTATTGATGAAATCATTAATGAATTGATGTTTTTCTTTTTTCTTTTGATAATTGAATTGGTGTTTTTCCATTCGAAGATTATTTACCATTCCATGATAGAAATTTCTTTTCCTTAAAAACTGCTATTGTTAGTATTTGTAGGCAGACAATTAGCTAGGTGCGCCAATGCCATTCCTAAGCCCGAGCCAACCTCGGACAAACCAAGGCCACCCATCCCAAGCAAAATAAAACTTAACTAGAATAGACCAATTTCCTGTTTATATATTTCACCAATTACCTGTATACATTGTGGATATGATTACAAACGGCTCAGGTCTACTCCCAGACTCAACCCAGCCCGGAACCGTTTCCGTCTAGGAAATTCTTCTCTTTCTCTGAGCTTGTTTTTCACTAATGATATCCATTCTTTTTTTTTTGTCCAAACATAATGAATACTATAAAAGAATTTCTACATTGGTTTCAGAGCAAAAAATTGACCCACTAATTATTACAAGAGAGTTGAGTTAAGATTTATTGAACTTTTGGTTTAAATTGAATCTTATCGTGTTTATTGGATATGCAAGTGGAAAATTGAGTAATTTGCAAAAAGAATTTACGTAATTATTTTTTTTACAATTTTAATCTAAAATCCTTTTTTTAAAAATATATATATATATAGTAATCTTCATATAGTTGAGTTGAAGAAAATGTTTGTAATCTTCATTTATAACTATTTAAGAGGATGGTAATTAAGATATGATGTGCATCGTGTGAATTTCAACTCAATTCCGCAAAGATTGTATTCTTTTACAAAATTAGATTTTAAACTAAAATTATAAAAATTAAAATTATGAGACTCTTTTTACAAATTACTTGGTTAAAAGAAGCTTCTTCTCAGTTTGATATGCACAACAGAAAAATGAGTGTTGGGAGAAAAATCAGCCTTCAAATTTTCTTGTCCCTCCAGTCCCCTATCTGCATGAACGGGTTTCTCTTCTCCATATTCATTGTCTTGACAGTCGTCTCTGGCCTCTCCTTCCTCTCCAACTTTTTCAACCGGCTCTTGTGATCCCAAAGATTCGACTTCACAACGACTCTCTTTATCTCTCTTGCGCTTCCTATTCTTCTTCATGGAATCGTTCCGTGAGATTTCATTGTTCTTAGAGCTTTGCTTGATCTCGTCCATAGCACCTACAACCACTGCTTCTTTGATTTGTACGTTTGCTGACGGTGGTTAGCCGCAGCAGATGTTGCATGGAGAAAGAGGTATTTAGGGTTTTATAAGTTGGCGCGCTGACTTGGTTCGCCTTTTTAGTAAAGAGGTCAACTTATTGTTCTTTAGCGGGTCAACTATTTTTTGATTCTAATAATTAAAAGGTCTATTTGGATTGAGTTTTTTAGTTAAATTATATTGAAAAATTATAAAAATAAATTGTTTATGAAAAAGAGAAAGAAAAAGGGTGTATTTGAATTGTTTTTAGTTGGGGGAGATCTTGTCTTGGATTTCATAAAAATAAATTTTTTGTGAGATGAGAAGTAGTGCTCAACTGTGTATTTAATTGGGAGAGATACAATCTAAATGAACTAATAAAATCCAAAATTAAAAATAAGATTTTTTTAATTAAAAAATCAATCCAAGTACACTCTAAAACTCTCAATCACCAAAGAGACTCAAATATTAATATCTATTAGCTACGAATATCGAACACAAGAGAAAAAGTCAAGGAAGTTTACACAAATTGGAATAGTTGAACAAAATTAATTGAATATCGGCTACAAGTTATTGGATTCACTTAGAATTTCAGAAAATTTAAGTCTGACTACTTAGTTGAGTGTCCCATGTGAAATTGGCGATTTCCGTTTTTATCAACATTTTGTTGTTGCATATTAGATTTAGTGAACAAATATTTTAACTTAATCGAACCCTTTCTCTCTCTCTAAACTCATCTTCTCCTCCTTCGCTCTTAACTTGTGTAGCCCTCCATTGCAGGTTTGCCTTCTCCAGCCATATCTGGTCAAAAGCTTCGGTCTTGGCCGGTCTTTTGCTAGTTTTGGGTTTCCTCCCTCAACTATTTTTTCACAAATCATCATAGGTTTCTTTCAAAGTATATTTTCTCAAAATTCACAACTCAAAAGTGAGATTTTCCTCTGATATTTTTAGATTCAGGCTTTTTCTCTCTATTTTCTAGAGAAATCTTTGAACTCAAACTTGATATGGACTCTTACTCAATTTTCTACTTATCTCCTAATTAATTTTTAAGATCATTAATGTGCCTATAATCTTTTAGATTGATATCTTTTAAAGAAGATGTTAGAGTTAAGTTTTCGTTATTGTGGTCGAAAAATTATGACAAAAGTACTATAAAAAAATTATTATGTATCTGTTTACTTTATATTTTACGATTCTCCCAATTCTTCAACTCCTCTTATTAGAGAATAGGAGTTTGAAAATTATTTTGTTGTAATGACTTTGACTATTTTAATGTTAATAAATAATTTTTTATTTAGATATATTTTTTTTACTTAAACTCACTACTGGCACGGTAATGTAAGATGAGGATGTTGAGGAATTTACGCTATCCTCTCAGTGCCAAAATAATCACTTCCTCCCTCTCAAATCCTCCCCTATGCTCTTTTAAAAAAATTTATCTCCCATAAATTCTCTTATTTATGTATGATTTTATTAATTTTTAATATTTTTATATAATAAAAATTACTCAGAGAAAAAGGTGAAGGAGAGATTTAGAAGAGAAGATTTCAACGGCAAAAAAACCTTTCGTCTTAAATTTTAAAATAATTTCTTCTTTTTAATATCATATAAAATTTTAAAACGACAACTCTTTTAAAATTACGCTGATATTAGCACTTGCCGTTACGGATGCTGCTTGCCTAACTTGTAAAGGCAGGAAAAAACAGATGATCCCAACAATAATGTTTTTATTGTTGACATCTTTAGTTCTTATTATTTTAATTAAAAAAATTCAATCCTTATTGTATTTTTGAGTTAACTTTTAAGGATTCGTTGCCACTTCTGCAACGGTTTTCGACTAAAGTCGAGCAAGAGAATTACAC
This sequence comes from Rauvolfia tetraphylla, assembly GCA_030512225.1. Lineage (NCBI taxonomy): Eukaryota > Viridiplantae > Streptophyta > Magnoliopsida > Gentianales > Apocynaceae > Rauvolfia > Rauvolfia tetraphylla. The sequence continues at coordinate 5,989,106 of JAJQKT010000028.1, read as the reverse complement.
TTGAGTCCGTTGGTTGGAGGTGTTGATTATTTTATGCTATTCGAACAAATTGAACTGAATTGAAATTCAAATTTCGATTCAGTATTTTGATATTTTGATTTAATTCGTTTTATAAAAAATTTACATAATTCTGTTCAATTTTAAATTTTTATACTCAAATCGAAAAATTAAAATTTTGAAAAAATTATAGATGAACGCATTATATAAACGAATTGTTATAGAATAACGAATTATTGAAATACACTTTTTGGTATATAATTAAATTTTAAAATAAAATTATTACTTAACCCATTTTTGATAATGCGTTTAAATGATAAGAACGTATTTTTGACATGCATTCTTATTCTTATTCTTTCTGTTCCAATTTCAATTTTTAATCCAACTTAATCGAAAACTAAATGAACACCCCTATTCACCAGTAGGTGAAAATTAAAAATCTAAAAACTTTTCATTCCAAAAAAAATGAAAAATCATACAACTTGAATTAAAAACTAACAGCTAAAAATCATTCTCTCGTACGACCAGTAACAGATTTTTCCCCAAATCAAAGCCATTTCAATCAGTCACAGATTTTTGCTGCCAAAGGAAGATTGAAGAATCCTCCAACCACCAGTAACTCAAAAATGCAACCTACCAAAAAGGAAGCTGAAAATGTCTTAAGTGATAAAAGAGATGCTTTTGTAGAAATGTTAGTGCATTGTGAACTTCGTTGACAAACTTAAATTTTGAAAGGAGGTTTCTAGGTTGTGACAAGTACGGGTTGGTTGTGATGGTGGTGTTTGTTGCTGTCCACAAAAAGCCATTGAATGAACATGCCCAAAAGGGGGCGGATAAGTGGTAGTGGTGGCGGTGTGATGCTACTTCAGGGCTTCATTTATAAAAGAAGTGGACTTTCCTATGTGTACTAGTTTTAGGTTTGATAAGCATTTGTTGGGAATAGAAAATGCTTTCCACTGATAGGATTGCTTACTTGAGGCAAGAAAAAGAGAACAGAGATGAAGCAAAATTTCCAGAAGAGAAGATAGAGAGATATAAGAGGGAGACAAAAGGTGCACAGTTTACACGGGAAAATGGCATTTGGTGAGATTTTGAAAGGGAACAAAACACAACCACAAACCATAGGAGAAGCCTTATTGATTAGAAACGGCTACAACGACGATCCTCAGTCTTCTATGCTTATTTTCAGCTTTTACAACCAATTCTGTTTTACCCATCCTCTTCTCTCTTCTCTTTGTCTAGATGGGTTTGGAGTGATTTTGGTTTGGTGGATTGATTTTCGTTCGGCGCAGGGGATTGAGTAATTAAATTAGTTTTGATTTGGACGAAAAAAAGCTTAGCCTAATTTTGGAGAAATTGGTTTGATGAGTTTGAGGGATTATAATTTTCTTTCTTCAGTCACTCATTTAGGCCATGTCTGATTGGGGAATGAAAGTTTCTAAAATTTCAATTTTAACCCTAATAGAAAATCCACGTGTAATTCTCCTCGTAATTAGCTTTTGTCGAAAATCGCTTAGGTATTCATTCAGTTTTTTAATTAATTTTTAAAAAAATTTACAAAATCAAATCGAATCAAATTTTTTTTAAATCAAACTAAAATAAATTAATTCAATTTAATGTGCCACACTAAATTTTAAAAAAAAAAAAATAAAAAATACATTACAAATATTTCTATCAAGCATTTATTAATTAATTTTTTTCTGAAAAAAATTATTTTCATATAAATACAATACTATGTGTTCAATAATAAAATTTTTAAAAAATTTTAACTTTTAATTTCTGTTCAATTTTTAATTTAAACAAAAAATTAAAAAATCAAACTAAATTATAAACTATTTTTTATAAATCAAATCGAACCGAAATAAAAATTTTAATTTCATTCGATCTAATTTTTTATCAAATAATAAACATTCATAAAAACCGTGACAAAAGTGAAGGAGACTCCTTAAAAGTTTACTAAAAAATACAATTAAGGATTGAAATTTTCAAATTAAAACAATAAGGTCGAAAGATGCCAAACATGAAAACATTGAGGATTACACATACCAATTTGCCCCACAATAATTCTCATTAAGTTATTTTTTTCTCAAAGTCAAGGAAATACAAATATAAACCATGTTATCAGCTCAGACCAATACATCCTCGGCCTCCCTATGGATCTCAGAAGACAAGTTTACAACCCTTTTTTGGCAGTTTTAAGGGTAAAATTAGCCCCCTCTTTTCGGTGCAACAAACATAACCACCTGAATCACAAACTCTGCTAACAAAAGTCTACGTGCAAAAATTGACAAAATTGCAGCCCTTGTAAGTTTCGGCTGTTGTAGGATTCAGTTAATATCTCACAAATTGCCGCGTATCATCTTCGCCTCTTCTACCATATGGGTTGCTCTCACCGAATCCATTTCGACTTCCTTCAACTTTTCTCCTTTTCTTCCTGAATTTGGATGTATTGCTGTCTATGTTAAGATTTACTTTTGGAGGAGAAGAGAAACAGAAGGAAGCAGCCACACCCTGCAAAAGAACAACGCATTTTACCCTACATTCTCTTGTACAAATTTCCCCACCCACAGAACACTTTCATGCAGCAGATGAACACTTACCTGGAGATCAAGTCGGTGAACATTAAAGATGTCTTTCACAGAATGAGAATTGTATGCAAGCAAGTAGGTTCTATATGCATCTTTGGCTGACTTGTTCAGGTAATAGTTGTTGGCAACCAACCTTTCCTGTGCATCAAACCAGCAACCATTTGAAGAGTTTACAGGAATAATGTAACAACAACAACATTAAAAAGGGCAACAGAGGAGTGAAATAAAAGGTTTGTCACGCAGAATTACCAGGTGAGACTGCACATTCGCCAGCTTCTTGTGATCAAACTCATATTCTTTGACAGGCACCTTTGCAGCCTGAGATTAATAGCAAAAAACATATTAACCTCACATGCTTTGGTGTAAAACATATGAACCTAGGAGCTGCACTGTTTTTGTGTTGTTTCTCACAACAATTTTAACCTTTTTCTCTTAAGAAAGTTTTCCTTGCTTGTGAGATGCAGTTCAGCATTACAAAAACTTTCACAGCTCTAAAAGTCTCTCTCTCCTCAAGAATGGGAGCTTGAGACTTATAGACGCCCCAAGAGTCAACTCCTTTTCAGAGATACTCTAAATAAATATGGTTTCCAAGGATCAGGCAGGCAAAACATGCTTCACTTGCATCCATGATAAGGCTTTGTCCTTCCTATTACAGTTAATTCATATCATGAGACAATAAACCATTCTTTTGTCACAAAAAAAGAAGAGACCCACAGATACAGGCATGACCAAAATTTTCAGTTTAATTGCCAAGAGTAAACAGAAGAAGAAAGATGTATCTCCTATTAGTTCCACGGGATAAACTATTTCCTTGGTTAAAGGCAAACAAACCTTCAGATAGCGAAGAAATTGCAGCTCTTCCGGAATCAGGAAAAGCAGTGCATTTCCTTTTGCACCCTCCCCACGTGCTGTTCGGCCGACTCTATGAATGTATTCCTGAAAGTCATACAACAAGAAAACATTTGAAAAATATCATCTACAGGTGATGTTTATCTACCTATAAACTTGAGCACATTGTTTCAAGACTAGTCAGCACCTTAGGTTCGTCAGGGGGATCATATTGCACAATCCAATCCTATAATAAAGAAATGGCAAGAAAACTAATAAGTTGAAATTCATTACAAAAAATACCAAAAAGGGCACCACATGATAGAGAATGTTCATAATGATTTAGTGATAACATGTTTGCAGGTCTGTGTGTATATAGGAAATTAGTTGAGCAGAAAAATGTACCACAGCAGGAATATCAAGACCACGAGAAGCAACATCAGTACATAACAATATGCCTTTATCGGCTTTGCAAAAGTCAAGAAAGGTAGAGGTCCTTTTCTGCTGCTTTTGCTTTCCATAGATATCAAGACAGTCTATCTGTATGTATCTGAGCAGTTCAGAATGAAATTTCACAGAATTGCACGAGGAAAAGAAAACCATCACTTTCTTTGACAGATTCCTCTTCAAGAAAGAATAAAGAAGAATGAATCTCTTGGCACTTGGGACAACACAGTAGCCTTGTAGCAGCCCTTCATTAGTAACCTAATAATTCAAAATTCATGCAAAAAAACGATTAAAGAATATTGTGATCACCAAATACTAAACAACATCAAACAGTTTGCATACCCTTTTCCTTCCATCATCCACGTCAATGTAGACAGGAGTTGTCTGAAAGGATAATCGCGCAAGATCTTCCACCTGAAAGGGTTCAGAAACAAAAAGAGCAAGCTTGTTGATTTTCTCGATCTCCCAAAAATTAAAACACAGCTCAAACATTAGAGTAATTGAAAGTGAAGAACAGTAAAATACAAAATGATGGTTGAATTTGAGCTTGCAAAATCGCAAAAAAAGAAAGAACTGCAAATAACAGACCTTCTTAGTCTGCGTAGCAGAAAAAAGAGCAGTTTGTCTTGCCTGCACGATCAAGGAGCATTTCAATTAGGCACAAACAACTCAAGACAGTTAAAATAAATCTTCAGTAACCATGATGTACTGAAGAAAATGGAAGTGGCAGAGCAAGAAGGGAATGAAGTTCTGGGCGGAAAATTTTTCTACATATGAGAATGACATCAATACTTAGGTCAGCAAGAAGTACAGCAAAATAATTGCATGGGAAAACTGATGCGTGCACAAGAGACATGCTATCCCCAAATTCCATTTCTACTCACTTTTAACCAAAAAACTTTGATCAAGTTTTACCATACAGAAGCAGCAGGATAATAAGGGATGACTATAATTGTTCAGCAATACAAGGCACCAGAACAGATAAATCAGTTCCAGCAAAACAAGTGCAATGTTGTTGAGCAATCACTAAGACAATATAAATTTGGTTTTTTCAGCCTCGTTTTTAAGAATGGGAGACAAATATTGAAGCTTCAGACAAATAGAAATAGTTGGGCATTGAAACATAACTTCATAAAGGTCATCCCCACTTCATGTGATCTCTACAGAGGCAACAAAATCTTCATACCTTTGGCAAAATCTTAGTTATTTGCTTCATCTCTTCTTCGAAATTTGCTTCCAGTATCCTATCAGCTTCATCAATCATGAGGCACTACAAGATGCCAGGAATGATTTTGAAGTAGAAACAAAAGCACAATAAATATGTTCATTACAAAAAAGTCCCAAATCGGCCACCCTAGAAATTTTGTCAGAGAAACATTATATGGTAATCACTTCAGAAAATACTAGATGTTAAAAAATTGGAAGTAGCAGAAGAACAGTACCTTCAAGTTTTTATATATGAAGCCCTTAGTATTCTGAAGATGGTCAAGAAGACGACCTGGCGTAGCAATTAAGAGATTTACTCCCTTCACAAGACGCACTGCCTCTGCTCTTCGTGATGCACCGCCATATACCAAACCAAGAGTCTGTGAATGATACTTTAAAAGGTCTTTTGCCACAGCATGTGTCTGCAACATTGGGAGATAGAAAAGATATTAGATGGCACCAATGCATGTGATCTGAACTCAACTTGGTAAATAGAATTGTTGAAGTTTCCTTGGCTAAGAACATTATGAGGACCTCATGTATTTAACTCTTCCCTCAGGAGAAATGTGAAATACATTGAGGTTAACTAGCTTACAGCATAACCCAGCACTCCCCCATGTGTATGTTTTCTTTTCTTTCTTGTGAAGATCAGTAATAACAGAATCACTAGAGGATCTTTGAACTGAGATTACTAAAGAGCAAAAAGAACAGGAGTCTGAACCCTTACCTGTATGGCCAACTCCCTTGTAGGGCAGATGACGATAACACCAGTTCCATTCCGAGGGAGTAAAGTGAATATGATGCAGCAACTCCAAGGCTGGTACCAAAAAGGCAAGGGTTTTACCAGAACCTGTTCTTGCAGCTCCAAGAACATCTTTTCCTTCCAGAAGCGGTGGAATTGCACCCGCTTGGATCTTCAATAATAAAAGAGAGGAAATCAGCAAACAAATATTTTGGGCAAGCAACTTACGCTTAACTCCATAAGTATAGTAAATCCCAGCTGTTATCACTGTAGTAAATTATTCTAAACACAGTTCCTGTAATTATATCTCTATAACAAATTATCCTTGACACAGTTCTGTTCAATTGACAATTAGGAAGGCCAATTGCAATTTTCTTCATGATAGCTATGCATCATCACAGTAACCTAACCATAGGTTCATCAGTTTTTTTTTAAATTTTATCTCTTTGCTCCTCCCTTCTATCTATTGCATAACATTATTTACTTCATCAATTCAACATTTTTCCTCGGTATTCCAGGAAAATGAATCATAACGGCAAACATGACCGAAATAATCATTTCACGAACACAATGAAAATTCTTCAGAAATAACAATTACCTGAGTCATATACTCAAAACCCATATCTTTAATAGCCTTCATTGTATTCTCAGAAATTGGCAAAGACGTAAAAGCTTCTGTACTCATAATCCCAGACCCTCCACTTCTTGCCTCCTTCTTTATCCCCTCTAGTTCTTCTTCCTCTCCTTTCTCTTCATCCTCGTCCCCATTCCCTTCGCTTTTTCTTTTCATTATCTCCTTCTTCTTTTCCTTCCTTTCCTTCTTATTCGAATCATCATTACTAGTATTATCATCATTATTGTTTTCTTCAGCAGCAGCACGTTCTTTTTCATCACCCTCTTCAACAGGTTGATGCGAGTCCAAAGGCTGGTGGGAGTTTTCAGCCTTTTTGTCTCTCCTGCGCTTTCGTTTCTTCTTCATGGACTCACCGCCTTGAGCAGCTTCTTTGGCAGCAGAAATTTGGTCTTTTGCCGCCATGGCTGGGTGGCGCCACCGGTCTGTCCTCAGCCAACGGTTGCTGGGTGCTCGGCAGTGCTGAGTGCCGAGGGGAACAATCAAGAGAGACAGGGAGTATGTCTAGGGTTTCTTTCCCTTGCCCCAACTGCCAAGGGCGTTTTAGACTTTAGTTTTGTTTACTTTTGGTGGCTCTATTTTATCGATGGGTAACTAGCTATTTTATTTCTCAAATATTTTTCAAATATAGTGAATATAGCTTTTTTTTAAAAAAAAATCGATACATCTCGTGTTTATTATTTAATAATCAAAAACTAAATATATAATTTTTTTATAAAGGTTAAAAATAAATATACATTTATATTCTAAATAAAAAAATATTATTAATTTAAATTATTGTTATAATTTAAACTAGTGTTATTAGTCTTCTCATGACGGTTTTAGAATAAAATTATTTAAAAAAATACTTTCAAATATCAAAACTTTAAATATGATAAAATAGAGAAAATTGATTATGAAAAGGACCCAACCCTTTAAAAATTCTGAGAAAAATGGCCAGTAAAATTTTTGGAATTGAGAAAGTTTATGTTGAGAATAACTTTTTAAAAAAATAATTAGCAAAGGGAGATTTTTAAAAAAATACCTATGTGCAGTTTTTTAAAACTTTAATGAATTATTGGAGATTATAACCTATAGGCATAAACACATATACCTTCTCCTTTTTTTTTTTCTTTTCAGGAAATAAGTTCTTATAGTGTTAAAAACTGTAAAAAGGAAAAATAAAAGTGCTTGCTCACTATCAATTGACTTGGATTGGCATATTGGTATTTAGTCACTCCTACTCATGTGCATTTGGATTTTGGTTTTAATTTAAATATTTTTTTATCTTAAAAAGTGTAAATATAAATTATTTATAAAGAGAAGAAATATGGTCTATACTTTTCGCTTTTAAATTGCAAGCCAAGCATAATTTTCTTGCTTAAAACTGTAATCTATCCTAATTCATATTACATTCATAACTAGATAAACTTTGAGAAAACATAGACCCAATTACTTGTAAAGTTTGTCAAGTATATAGGCACAATCTTTGTCCAAAAGTTTAGAGTAGCAATTTCATCGACCCCTAAATTTAAAATCACTTTTTAATACAATTGATCGGGAAAGTAATACTCTCTTCATTTTAAAATATAAGATTTTTTAAATATTTTTTATTTTTTTATAGTTTTTTATTATTACTTTGCTTGAACTTTATGCTATCGTTTAATTTGAGTAAATAACGTCACTAAAGTTTTCGCTCTCTTTGTACTCGAAATCTCAAAATCCCAAACGTCTTTGAGAGAGATCATGAATCTTAATCAAAAGATCAAAAATAATTATGGGTAGAAAAGATCACCACCCTTAATCTATTGATCTCAAATTTGAAAAAAGAAAAAATGGTATTAAGCTTACACTACTTTAATGATAGAAATCATTTTTGGAAGATTTTGGGTACATAATCCCGGAAACCATGCCTTCAAAAAGAAAAAATATCCCAAAATCACACGTAGCAATTTGACCTTGCAATTTTAAAATACTTAGATTAGGTTTAATGAAGACAAAATAGTGAAAAACCATAAAGTACAAACGATATTTTTAACCAATTAAACAATGATTATATTCTTCTTTTGATATTCAAAATGGTAAAAGATAATAATTGTATCACCTCATGAATATAAAAACTTTCGAAAATTTTAATCTATATAAATCTATCCTATCGATATTGAAAAGGTTAAAAGCATAATCACTTTAGGCCATGCAATGAGAAAATCTATTTGCTCACGATAAAAATTTTATCTTGATCATCATTATATTTTTAACGTATTCATAAAATAACGATATTACTGAATTATTTTAGATTATCACATAAACAACCTCTAGGAGTGAGATTGGATTAAATTTTATTTGCACTTTGAACCCTACCTATATTCCTCACAAAAAAAAAATAATTAAAATCTAATCCAAACTCTCCTAAATCATTTTGGGGCAATAAAGAAAGAAGAAAATTTCTCGTGTACTTAGAAATATTTCGAAATGGGCCCTACTATTCTTTGTAACTGACCGTTTGGGCATGCCATCAATTTGACCGTTACAAGTAAATTCAAAAAAGGGCCACATTCTCTCCACTCCTGATTTTTTATTTCCAGATTACGTTTGAGGATTTAAAATAAATTCCTAATATCTTAATGGAAAGAAACCAAAACTTAATGAAAATAAAAAATTTATTTGGAGTGACAATAGCAAATATTGGTCTGCCCTGAAAATCCCCTTCAAAAACCTGCCCTCCCGCTTTACTACCAAACGTTAATCTACAGGTAATCAACGGCTCCGATTTCTCCTCCCAAACCTCCTAAATTTACACACAATCTTGACCTTTACCACTCCTCCCCTTCCACTGTTCAGCTGCTTCAGCTGCATTCTCAGTTTACTGCAACGAACAATTGAAAATTTTCCCCATCAAGATTCTTGAATGTTCAAGAAAAAGATCCTGAACTTTGTAGAATTGAAACAGTTTTAGCCATTAAGAAATTCTCGGGGCATGCTTGGGTGAAGATATTCCAAGTTTTTGAAGTAGAATGCCAGTGTCCACACGGTCTCAGGTGGTCAATAATCAAGCACAGAATGATTCGAATCAAGATCAGAGGATTAAGCCAAGAACCGATCAAGAAGAGTGCCTCATGGCTCATCAAATGAGAAATCCGCACCATGGCCTCAAAGAGAAGATGAAGGCATTAACCCTTTTGTATGAGCAGCAGAAACAAGCTTCTGCGGCTTTAAAGAACCCTGCTTCAAAGCATGAAGAGCCAAGATTCTCGACTCATCCTAGTGTGGACCTAGTCAGTTCTGCGAGGAGAGATGAGAAAGAACAGAAAGGATCAAAGCCGCCCATTTGCAATGTGATGAGAGAAAATGTTATGCCTAGTTCAACCGTGACAAAGACTTATGTGATGCCGCCAGGGGGGCTGGTGGAAGGCGCGAAGGAGAACGTGGCAGTGGGGGGTGGCGGCGAAAGGATTGTGGGCATTGCATGTCCAAGAAAGGCTAGTGTATCAAGCACCGTGGCAAGGAAACTGTCAATGGTCGGCTCGGTTGTGCCGCAGTCAGAACCTAGAGTAACTAAGAAGGAGATCGCACAAGATTTGGGGACAATTTCGGAGAAACAAGGCAACTGTGCGGCTGCTGGTAGTAGTAGAATTCTTGTTTTTGTGAGATTAAGGCCGATGAACAAGAAGGAAAGAGAAGCTGGATCAAGGTGTTGCGTAAGGATTGTGAATAAGAGAGATGTTTATCTAACAGAATTCGCCACGGAAAATGACTATCTTAGGCTCAAGAGACTTCGGGGTCGGCATTTCACTTTTGATGCTTCATTTCCAGATTCTACTACTCAACTGGAAGTTTATTCCACGACGTGAGTTTCAAAAGAATAAATTTTCTTTTAATTGTTAATTTCATATGACTGATTCACCTGAATGAATTGAATTATAGTTAAAAAATTTCTTAGATAACAGTAGCTACAATCTTCTATGGTCTTTCTTCTCTTTGCTTCTTTGAAATCTTATACTACTTTTTGGCAGGGATCAGAATCATACATGCATTCTCATTTTTGAAAAAATTTGAAGGAATTGTTAGGTGTTAGAGGTCATCTGTGGTTCCCAAATTCTAGCATGTAAAATTTTATGATTAATCCAAAAGCCAGTTTTGCGCAGACACTTCATCATCTCATACTTGATGGTGTTGTCAAAAGCCTTAATCCGTAGTAGTAATAGCAGCCAACAAGCTCCTGATGCATACAAGAGGCACTTTTTCTCTTTAAAGTTCAAGAATCTGAATATGTTTTTTGATCTCGTACCTAGTTGTGGAAGATCTTGTCTGGCTTTCCTAATTAATTCAAATGTATTGCTTACTATTTTGGATTTAATATCAGATATTTGATGATATATCATCTTGAACTTTCAGAACAGCAGAGCTTGTTGAAGATGTCTTACAGGGGAAGAATGGCTCTGTCTTCTGCTATGGTGCCACAGGAGCAGGAAAGACGTATACAATGCTCGGCACAGTGGAGAATCCAGGAGTGATGGTTTTAGCAATTAAGGATCTATTTAACAAGATAAGGCAGCGGAGCTTTGATGGAAATCATGTAGTTCACCTGTCCTATCTTGAGGTCTACAATGAAACTGTCAGAGATTTACTTTCTCCTGGAAGGCCTCTAGTTCTCAGAGAAGATAAACAGGTATATCTTTTTCTCTTCCAGAAAGAAACATCTTTTCAAATGTTTCCTTGTGTTTCAACCTTCCTGTAGTTTAAATCTCTTGCGTTGTGTGATTCAATTCATGCCCCAACTGATATATATTAATCCAGGGATTAAGTTAGAAGCTTTCTTATTTGAAAATAGTAGGGTTCTTGACCTAAATATACTCCTGTAAATGCCTAAAATCATCAAATACCATACTTTTCATGTAGATCTTTTGAAGGGCATTCATAACCTGGAGATAATAAAGTTGCTGACAAAGCTTCAGCTGTTTAACCTACAATATACTTTGGAATCATACAATCCTGTGAAATTCTTGAGGGCGAAGTATAATTTGCTGGACCAATTTGAAGGCCTTAATTTAACAAATCAAGATGGAAAAAGCATTTCTAGAAACAAAATGTTCACTAATGTTGTTAAATATTTCAGGGGATTGTGGCTGCGGGGCTTACCCAATATCGAGCATACTCCACGGATGAAGTAAATTCTTGCATTCTTTGGTTTATGGAGGACCATAGTAAATATTACTTTGTTAGAGAATAACAAACAGTTTCTCTTTTGTTGTGCAACAGGTAATGTCATTACTTCAACAAGGGAACCAAAATAGAACCACAGAACCAACTCGTGCAAATGAAACTTCATCACGCTCTCATGCCATTCTTCAGGTACTTCTTTTAGTTCAAATTGACCTTTTCAGTCTTCTGCTGTTTTTATAAATTGAACTGTTATTTACTTTTTATAATATATTCAGGTTATAGTTGAATACAAAGTCAAAGATGCTGCCAATGTTGTCAATCGAGTTGGAAAACTTTCACTTATTGATCTAGCTGGTTCTGAAAGAGCTCTTGCTACAGATCAGAGAACACTTAGATCACTTGAGGGTGCCAATATAAATAGGTCACTCCTTGCACTGAGTAGCTGCATCAATGCCCTGGTTGAGGGGAAGAAGCATATACCTTATCGCAATTCCAAGCTCACCCAACTGCTGAAGGATTCTCTAGGTGGAGCTTGTAACACTGTGATGATTGCTAATATAAGCCCGAGCAATCTTTCATTTGGGTGAAACACAAAACACCCTTCACTGGGCTGATAGGGCAAAGGAAATCCGAACAAAGGTATATCCTGACATTTTCTGCCCTTTCGTGTTAGCATTTCTTTTCCAATATCTACTGTAGTGTAATTCTAATTCATCTTCAATTTGGTTTCAGTTCTGGATCATCATTGTACTGTGACAAAATGCATTTTGACTTTTAAGAGTATTTTTATCTGCTTATATACCAACAAGCAAAACAATTCTGTGCTTATTTTTAACTACTTCATTATCCAGTGATGAGCAATTTCTAAGTAGTTTGTGTAGTTGCTAATTTCTATGATTTTGTCTCTCTTCCTTGTGCATCAGATTTATCTGTTTCTTCAATTTGGTTTCAGTTCTGGATCATCATTGTACTGTGACAAAATGCACTTTGACTTTTAAGAGTATTTTTATCTGCTTATATACCAACAAGCAAAACAATTCTGTGCTTATTTTTAACTAGTTCATTATCCACTGATGAGCAATTTCTAAGTACTTTGTGTAGTTGCTAATTTCTATGATTTTGTCTCTCTTCCTTGTGCATCAGAATCATCTGTTTCTTTTTCTCTTGTTGATACCACAGAAATACCGCTTCCTGGCAATGCCATTTCTTTGGATTGTTTTCCATTTTCTCTATGCCTCTCTAAATTGATTTAGAAAACAAAGTAATTCTAAATAGTCTATTTATTCCTTTTGGTATCTGTTCAAGGATCAAGTTTTGCTCCATTTGTGCAGTCTTGTGATGCCAATGAGGAAATTCAAGCGCCTGATTCTGAAGCAGATCAGGCCAAGTTATTACTTGAACTGCAGAAAGAGAACCGAGAGTTGCGAATACAATTAGCTCGTCAGCAGCAAAAGCTATTGACTCTCCAAGCACAAACCTTGGCAGCAAATTCTTCACCTACGCCTTCTACAGCATCTTCTTTCTTATCCCCACCGCCATCTTCTGTCCAACCAAATGAGAAGAGGAAACCAAGATCGTCTTTCCTGACAGGCAATTGTTTTACTCCCGAGTCTAAGAAAAAGGGAGCAGATGAGTCAGTCAGAGAGCTTAAAAAGACTGTAAAAGCATTGGAGACAGAAATGGACAGAATGAAAAAAGATCACGCTATGCAGATAAAGCAGAAGGATGACTTTATTCGTGAACTTTCAAGGAAGGGTGCAAAATCATCAGGGACGGGGTTGGAAGGAGCGAGGAAGGTGGTCACTAGGGCAAGTATGAGGCCAAAGGATCCACCTCAGGGTGAGCTGAAGAGTCCCAGTCATCGGTTTCTGTCTCCGGCGCCCACAGCTAAAAAGCGGAGCTTCTGGGACATAACGACAGCAACCAGTCCATCAGTTACCACAGTAAATGGAAGAAAGACAAAGAGCCATGTTAGCTTGGAACCTGCAGCAGGCCCATCTATGCTTCTCCAGGTATATAATAGGCAGTCTCTTTGCTTTCAAATTTTGAAATTTGACGACACTTAATGATTCACCAGACTCTGTGCAGGAACACTGATGTGTTATGCCTTGATTACAAATTGAATTATCTTGACCGTTCATCAGTATCTTAAAATTTTATACAAGTATGCCTTTTAGATTGTTTCTCCTGTTACTGATGCAGCTTGCATATCCGTGTTTCTGGTTTATGTTCTTGTTTGGGCCACATATCATCGATTTTGTCATACAGCCTGGTTTTACTCGCCAAAAACCTGAAATCACGAAGCAAAGATGAGGATGAAAAGCTGGGGTGGCAGGCAGATCAATTCATCCGTGCCCAAGGTTTTAGATGTGCGAATGGGCTCTGTACTTTGCCTTCTTTGCAAGGGACCGTCGTGCTGCGGCTGACGGTCTTACAAGGAAGATGGATATGATTTTCATTTTATCAGCAATTGTCTTAGAATCGACTAACTCCATAAACAAGAGAAGATTAGCTTAGCTTATGTCGATCATTCTTGATGTAATTTCTTCAACTAATATCGCTGACAAACACATATCATGTAATTTCATTGTATTCAAATATTTGTCCCGAATTGATTCTTAGTTTCAAGAACACCTGAAATTCAATTCTATTTATTCATTATTTACTCATCCTTTTTGCCCTAATAATTTTTAAGGATGAATACACAATCTGCTCCTCTTGTTTCTGATAATTCATTAACTTGCGAGAAATGAAACTTGTTCACAAGTGCATGCAGTTTTCTGTTTTCTGTTCCTGAAGTTAGGAAGATTTTTTGTTCTGGAGGCGTTGGAGTTGGAGGTTGCATATCAATCAGTGTTTAACACTATAACGAATAAACATCAAGAAAGGTGTTAACATTTCTTGAAAACCCCAACAGATAAAATGAATAGAAAAGATCGCCTTAGCAAATTTTAAGTTTAACATCCTGCAATTTCTGTATCCCTTCTCTGTCAAACGTTTCTTGCATCTTCATTCCTTTTGTCTACCAGAATCAACTACTACTGAGACAAGAAGTTAGAACAATGAACTCAAATGTACTACCACAAAAGAAAATAAGTAAAAAAAGCAAAAAAAATCAATCTTTTATGCACTAGCCGATAGTACAATAATTTCTTACACAAACATGCTTTGATTGTGTGTGTGTATATATATTCACAAACATATCATTATCAAAATCATTCCTCATCACTGCACCTAAGCTCCGTCCAGCCCTAAATAATTTCAGTGGGAGGAGATGGCGTGACGGATTGTGATGCATATTTTAAGTAATGAATGATGAAGCCATAAACAAAGGCTTTCCACCTTAAACCAAATCGGTAATATAACAGAGTCTAATGATTAACCTTATAGTGACATTCTAGTGTTGCAAGTGATGCCCTTCTTCATATTTTAAGCCACAGCAATATAGGAAGTACTAAAATAGGCAATTTGTTCTTCAACCACCAAACAAAAGCTATTTTAGATTAGTTGAATGAATATTTCTTATTCTTGACGGTCCATATAAACAAGTAAAGCTTCTATAAAACATTATGTTAATTAGAATCCTTGAGTACTATACAATGTGACTGTAGGAGAATATTCTTTCTTCCTCTTAGCTGATAAAAAGTTCAAAACCATTGTACTTAAATATTTCCTGGGATGATCTGCTAATGATAATTCTAAGATTGGATGCTCTTTGGGAGCCCTCCAGGACTTATATGATGATGTATATGTTTGATTGGAGGGTGGCACGTACTACAGTATCAAACCAACTGCTGCTACAATTTTACTTTTCTTCTTTAGCATCCAACGTTTTGTTTTTCCTTTAGAAATCTTCGTCACGAGTGTTAATACACATGAGATATACTAATATACAAATCAATTAACTTTGCTCTTTGTGCTAATCCTATTATCTCGAGTTTGAATTCCTTCTTCATGATGCAAGAGTTAAAAATTCAAACTCAAGTAAATGAATACCCCTACTTCTTTGGGAACTAAAGAGAAAATATGCTCTTCTACAAACTTTCTTTTGCACTTGAAGAAAGGGAAAGGAAAAGCAAAAGGAAGCAAGTGATAAATTTGATGGCAAGATGACAACAGTACAATCTTCCAGTGATCAACTTTTGCAGTAATCCAAGTACTAGAAATGTACAAAAGAGTGCTCATCTTAAGAGTTGGAGAGAGGATACTCTTTCCCACAAGAAAGTGGTAGAGCTGTTGAAAATCATTAATCTTTTGCAAGTAGAACAACTGTTTTGAGTGTTTGAAGTAGTAGAAAAATATAAAGCATCCATAAACTATACAAGTGAACGGCATACATAAGAATAACTTAGTAATAGGGGCTATTAGTTCTACAACACAAAACACAAGTTAAAATTTGCTTATGAATGTAGTTTGTAAATTAAACATCTAGATAAAATTTATTTTTGATGATTAAAACATTTATTATCATGTTCAAAGAATTGTTATGTTGATCGTTTAATGGACAAAAGGATTTCTTTGTAAAGGCAACTATTGAGATGCATACTTGCTTAAAAAATCCTAAAATTTTTTAAACTTATCTTGTATTGATTGCATTAATTATAGATAGATAAAGATAGCAAAACCATAAGCTTTATCATGTATGGCAAAAACTTTTGAATCTTTGAACAATAATGACTACATCATGAAAAAAACAACCTCGAATGCTGTGAATGTAATCGCATTGTATCTTTTGTTCTGGGGTCTGTAATCCAAGGCAGATCCTCCAAGATGGCCCCTCCAGCCCTCCTCTTTTTTCCCTTTGCACTAATAAGAAAACAATAACAAAGCCTTGAAATATGGAAAGAGAAGATGCCATTAGGTCCCAAACTATTTGCTTCATCATGACCATACCATCTTTTTCTAAGCCAACCACCTAATCTTAGGACTAATTTACATTCATAATTTCCCCTCAAATAGGCCCATCATAACATTCTTTTCCAAGAATAGTCTCTCCTTTTTTTTTCCCTGTTTTCCCCACCATAGTCTATCTCGAGACTCGAGATGAGGTAAATCTTGAATTAATATATAATAAGGAGAGAGTAAGAGATTGAATTTCTGATATCTCACGCGATCAATAGAGAAGGGTTCCTTTCACTTGCTGAATAAAATACCTATTGAGTACTTCCCAGAAAAGAATGCCGTTGAGTGGCAGTCAATATTAGACTGAAAGGCAAAGTTTCCAGCAGCAATAACATGTAGGCAACAAATATTTCCTATGATATGCTTTTGGGGACTTCAATGATTTAAGCTTTGAGTAAAATTTGCCTTGGGATTCTCATGTTACTTTGATCAACTTAGACCAAAGATATGCACCAAAATCAATGATTGAAACATCTAATACCTTTGGATCGGATGCCAAATTTCATGTGAAGTGTTAATCTATTTGTCAGAAAAGAAATCTAAAGAATGTTAAAAAGAACGACACATAAAACGAAAGGAAACCTAATAGATGTAGTTCTGAACTGCTGTCAATTGATTCGAATTCCAAAACTTGAAGAAGAAAGGTTGATTCTCTCAGAAGCGTGCTTTGCCTAAGTCTCAAAGAAGCAAAAATGCAAGGAGAAAGCGGACCTTCCCAACATGCGTAAAAAACCATCAGATCAAATACGCATCGTTCACAAATTAATTAAGTTCCATTAACGAGACTTAAGCATTTTAGAGTTGCTAACATTTACAAGTGTACATTGCGAAGTTTTGATCTCAACCTCAACAATGTTCAGAAATAACTTCTGATTTCTTGCGAAAATTAACAGACACAATTGCAGTTGAAGATGAAAGATGAAAACTTTAACAATAAATAAAATTATCTCATCCAAATTCAATAAGCAGGTAAATTATGCATATAATTGAGAGATTGAGACCGTGAAGTTCCAAGATTCTAGCTGTAGTTAGGTAAGTAATACATATTTTCCATTCCATCCCAATAGTAAAAAAAAGTTACAGTAAACACAGTTTTTTCCACATTCTATAGCTGCAAAAAAGAAGAAGAAAAGCCAAGATAAGCAACAATGGGGACAACTAAACCTCCATTTCCTTAGCACAAGAGGAGATTGTCTGCTTAGACTCTTAGCAAGTAAATACTAAGTTCAGGGGCACCATTGCTATCAGGGTTCATCATATAGAATGCCTCAGAATCTCTAGATCCCACAACTCTTTCAAACTTGGCCCTCATGTACATGAGTTCTCCTTCAGATTCAGAGCCCTCTGCATTTCCTGCAGGCAGAACACCGGCTCCCATGGAAATTGGCTCAACTGCTTTCAGAATACTCAATTCTTTAACCCCACATTGCCCTTCTGGTTGCAAATCCACATTTCTTGCCATTGCAGTAAGTCCTCCACAGGGGCTCTTCTAGCAGTCTTGACTGCTGCTTCTTCTCTTCTTTATCACATTCCAGGGCAATTCGAACCAAGCCCGACGCCATTTCTCGAACCAACCCTGTAATGGGAGTGGCAAGCTCAATCAAGAAGGCTGGTTGTGAGTTGGGATCTTTCTGGATTGCAAAATGTACATGTCCTCTTCTGTAACCAAAGAGTGTTCCCATCACCCGAGGTCCTAGCCCTTGTTGAAAATGTGCTCTGTGTCTGCCGAAAGCCGTTAGGACGGACCGCCACCGGGAAATAGCCAGCGCTTGCAGTTTCTTCCTTGCAGCATTTGCAGAAGTAGCCGTGGCAGATTCTTGCTGCTGTTTGTTGCTGTTCTCCTTTCTATCCTCTTCCGTAGTCTTGGTAGAAGCCTTGAACTGGGGAACTTCTAGAGGGTTCTTAAAAGCGGCAGGTACCTTATCATTTTCGGCTTTCACCTCTTGATCTTCACTAGTATTTGAGGACTTGAGAGTTGGAACTTCTTCATCTTCGTTGCTAACCTTGGTTGTCCAGTGGAACTGCCTCTTGGAGGCCATGTCTTGGATATTCTTTGCCATGATTGTCTTCATCTGAGAAAGGAAATCTTAGAGGAGGCAACCCCTTTAAGAATGTCTATTGGCAGTAAAAGAGAATGAGACATGTGAAAGAAATATTCTAGTTTGTTCCCTTTATTTATTTTTTAATGGATTTGCAATTTACTCTCTTTTTCTTTTGTTTCGGCACTCTGTTACAGAGCATAAGAATCCTCCTGACATAGAAAACACAGTCGACCCCACCCTCATAAGTGAAAAACAGGAAATGTCACTGTGTGTTTTGTGTGAGAGAGAAAGAAAGAGAGGTATGTTTTGAAATAAAGAAAGGAATCTTGGGAGACATCGGATATGTTGTTTCACTTTCTTGTGGGGTAGAGAGTGAAAGGAGTTTGCCAAGCTGACTATCCTTTTGACTTGAATCCAGATACAGTGAGAAAAAGGGTTGCACAATGCTCTCACAAGCCAGCAAAAGCCGAGGAGACATCACTATTTCCCACTGGACATGTCTTCCAGTGAATAGCATTCGCACAAGGATGATGTTTTTTTTGAAGGGTTCAGAAACATTCTGATTCTCAAGGTCTACACAAATATGAAATCTCAAAAGAATGTTTTGACATTTGAGTCTTAGGCAAACATTATTCCCCTAAGATGACGTATTGTCGGGGCATCAATGTTATTCACAAAACTCCACTCCCAAGCGAATTTAACTAGAGTGCAGACTTTACGTTTTTTTAATTTGTACTTAATAAATCTCAATTATTAAATTTTAATTTAATAATTAAAAATTTACATGTTAAAAATAATTATTCAGATAGAATAATTATTTTTTTATAATAAAATAATTATTCTACGTGTAAATTTTTAACCGTTAGATTAAAATTTGACGGTCAAAAATCTATTCTGCACAAACTGAAAAAAATACTGTTTACACCCTAACCAAACCGCTCTCAGCCCACAACCACAAATAGGCAACACATCCCACAAAAGATAGGGAACTGCAGCTATGGACATCAATATACAAAAACGCAGGAAATAATGAAATAAATTTAAAATAAATGAAGCAGCAAAAAACTAGAAAATTTAACCATGGGTGGATCATCCCAACTGGGACCTGTTGCAGCACTTTCAAGAGCTGGAAAACCATTCTGGAGAACGATCAAATGATTGCTGATCCACCAAATAAGAGGCTTTGGAAAACAAAGCATTTCCTCCACTATAGGGCACTAGTTCTTGAGGTGGCTCCTCAAGCAACTGGGGACCAGAAAGCGAGTGGATACATAATACTGTTTACAGGAAAAAATGTCTCAATACGATAAAAGATAGGTTTGGGGTTCATCTAAAGAGATGTGAGAAAAGAGGAGTAAAGGACACTACCATTACTTTAAAACAAACTGGCATTAATTACAGAAAATATATAAACAGCATTTATAGGGTACAGATTCAACTGGAGTCACTACGAGCTGACCAATTATGTAAAGCTTTTTGTACATTACATGAGAAAGAGAAGCACTACTAATAGAAAGAGTCAGGGTGCTTGCCTATGGTTCAAGATAACAAAAGTTCTAAAAGTTAGCTACTAAGACTAAGTTAAGGCTCTGACTCAGGTTGCTTGGGTGCTGGGGCAGGTGCAGTGGCACCCCCATTATTCATTCTTGCACGTGCCTCCGCAAACATCCTCTGCTGCTCTGCTAAAGCTTCTTCTTCAGTCATTGCAGCTCCATTGCTCCATTTCCCAACCCTTACAGCATCCTGCCAGGAAACGCATTGTATCCAGCGTAAGATGAGCAAATATCTCTTGCAGAAAGTTCAGAATAAGATGGGGGAATATCTATAGCAGAACCTAAAAGTTGAAACATTACGTAATCTACGAAGAGAGAATTCCTTTTCAATGGAAAAAGTGACCAATTTCAAGTTTTGAAGAAGATAATTCCTTTTCAATGGAAAAAGTGACCAATTTCAAGTTTTGATTCATCCCAATTATGCCTGTAGTAATCTGGGATGAAAGATCAAAGGAGATCAGAAGCATTTGGTGGGACCAATCTTGCTTCAAAGGTGCATCTTGAGAACTTCTAGTATAAACATCAATCTCTACAGACTTCAAAAATGGCATCATCTGCAGTTTGGAATTTCATTACCATCGCATTCTTTTCTTTTCTACCATGAAACTCACAAAAATTCTGATTTTAAAATCCTAGATGGAATTCTTTTTCAGTATTTCCCTCCAAATTATCCGAAATAAATGAATTCCACATGCAAAAGCTCATTGATATGTAGGATGTCAAAATGAAAGCAGAAATAAAAGATGCCAATTCGCCTTCTATTCATGTCGTAACAACTACAACATAGACTATCCATATATTACAACTTGGGAGGTCAAAGGTTAACTAATATGTGAAGCACGAGCATTTTGGATGGCACTGGAATAAGTTGACCAGAATATCAGTAACTAATGATCTGTGTGAAGTCAATTCAATAAAAGAACCAGAAGGAGATAAATAGTTTACCGTGGTTTCAATTTTGTGGTGTTCATATGCAGCATAAACTTCTTCAATATATTCCCCAAAACCAAGAACCTGTCAAACAAATAGGTTATCATCAGACCAAGTCATTGAGAAATCAATTGGCATGTCATACGACTTAAAAATTCAAAGCTAAAGTGAATTCTTCAGGATGCAGAATGTTAAACAAGAATGTATTTATTAGGGAATAGATTATGCATACTGCCTAGAACAAGTGAAATGCAAACTGCACGCTCAATGAGATAGAAGGCAGTGTTTGGTTACACTTCTAAGGAGCAAGAAGAAGGCAGCGCAACAAGAATGGCCAAAGGTTCAAGATGAGGAACAGGTCCCTTTCCATGCCTCCACCCATACAAAGGAAAAAAACCATAAATCTTGATATAAGCCAGATAAGTATATCTTAGAATACAAAATCTTAACATGGAACTTGAACCAGAACAATCACCACAAGGAGAAGAGCCTAGAGTTGCAGAAGAAAAGAGAGGACTACGAACATATTTATCATCTGATGCAATTTTCTCAAACCAAGTAATAATTTGCTTGCATGTGACATGGATATCCATGGAGAGAATTTAGAGAAACAAAATGAAAGAAAGGAAAAAAGAATGGAGTTGAGCTAAAAACCTCTAGAGCCTTCAGTACATGTTCAGGGGCAATAGTTCTTTTCTCTTCTCTGTTACAAACTTCATTTGATTCTGATGAAATAAGATTAATGAACTCTGCCATAAGAAGAACAACATGGAGCCAATCAATTATGTATCATAAGAACAATTAAAGCCTTTACATTATTTTATCAACAGAAATTTAGGACAAATCATAAGAACAGGAGCAGAGGATGAGAAAGTAATTAATCACATGCTCAAAAATACATGGCTTAGGACTTATAAATTGTACTACAGCATGCTAGGGCGAAAAGTTTAATATAAACAGCCAACTGAAATCACCTTTCATATTAATATGTGGAAATAAAAATAAATCATAATTTCCTTCATTAGATAGGTAGAGAAGGACCTTTACTTCCCATCGAAGCAAATCAGACTGTGAAATAAAAGCAAATTAATTAGTATCAAGTTCATAAGTAACCAGGGAATGTGTTTAAGCATACATGAACCGCTAAGGGCAACACCTAGTCATAATTCAGTGAAGACACAAAGGCTGGCTACTGTGGCATAAAAAGACCAACCAGCTATACCCATGCAAAAATTAAAAGAAAATCAAGGAATCAGCAAAACAGATGTTAGAAACTATGTAGACTTTGCACTCACCTACACAACATTCGATCAAAAGATCCTGCGCATCTCTTGCAACACGAACATCTGGGGGAAGCATTTCTTTGATAATTTTTGTCATAGTTGCTGTAACAAAAAATTAGTAGTATCAATCAGTAAATAGACCATCACCCAAAGAATAATAACATGCCATCTCTGATTCACAATGGAATGCTTAACAAGTCATAGATGTTTATAGCTGATAAGATGCGCAAGAACCACATATTCCACACAAAAATGAAGATATCTTTAACATTTCTTCTACCTTTCCAAAGATGAAAATTAACATGCAAACAGTTTTATCTTCCAATCTGGATAACAGTATTGGAACGAGAACTGACCAAAACTAATAATATCAAGTGTGATGTCACATCTGAAAGGCCTATGTATTATTAACAACAAAGACATCTATTGGAAATTCTGCACATCAAAGAATTTCTGAGTGATAGTTAACATACAAATCCAGTCAACCAGCCTATCTTGTGCACATTACTTTTGAGTAATACATCTAATGTAGCAATTTTCTCTTCTCACAGATTAGTGTTTGCTAAAGTAGAAAGTCAAATAGACGAATAGAAAGATAGAAAATAACTAACTGCCCATAAACTAGCTCTTTACCCACAAAAATTTTTGGCCAAAACTACAAAACTGAATAGACAAATAGAAACCAATATAGTACTGCAAAACCTTCCTATTTTTACTTACTAAAGAACAATAAGAGCCTCACAAACATTAAAGATAGGCCTAAATAACAACTTTCAAGTGTTGCCTCTAAGGTCCAAATCCCAGTCTCACACTTAGGTTTAAATAGGAGACACAGATTTATTGAGGCAGGAAAATCAAGCAAAAACATGAGGCTAAGAGCACCAGAATGAACCAAAAATACCATATGCTAAAGCATAACAAAGAATCCGGCATCAAATAAAAAACGAACCTTTAGGAAGAGATGCGTCCTCTTTTGTTCTTCCTACTATGTCCATGGGCTCCATGTTTGCCCTTCACAACCAAATGAAATCACCAAATCACAATTTTGTTTCGAAACAGCAGATCTCATGATTCAAACTCCTCTTCCGAGAGAAAGAAATACAAACAAATAAAAAGAAAAAAAAACTTACAGAAAGAGATAGAACCGCGACTCAGACGGATCGGATACCGAGAGATAAACAGATAGACAGAATTTCACCTATCCAATAGAGAAACAACGGGACGAAATCGCGATAAGCGATCGGAAACGGAGGCGTTGTTGGTTCATGTTGATGATGATCATGGTGGATGATTATAGAGAGAGAAAGAGGCGCAGGCGACTAGGGCAAATTTCTCCAAAGCGCGTTGAACAATGATTTTGCACGCTCCAAACTGGGTCGTGTGCGACTTTCTGGCGGGGACCACAAGTTAATCGTTCGATGATTGGAGAGTGACGCACACGTCCAACGCCTGTGAATGGAATAGTTGGCGATTAAATATATGGTTTGTGTTTATATAGTTTCCGTCCTGAGGTAGAAGAATATTAAAGGTGGGTGGTCTTGATGAATCGCCAAGAGACAGCAGCGAGAGAGATGGGGAGGAGAAGCAGAGATCGAGAGAGAAAAAGAGAAATCGGGTTTGGGGCGATATGGCTGGCCCTTCGAATGGGGACTGGACGATCTCAAGATGGGCCTTATATTTGGGCTCTTGGGCCTTTTTCCCTGGATGAGCGACTTGAACAGATGGGGCCGATAATCAATAAAAAAAATGTCATCTAACAACCCCAATGCTAGATGGCATTTCCAGCCCACCTGAACAAAATAGAAGAACGCATTCCTGTAGTGCTATTGTAAACGCATTAGAAGGAGCGTTCTTAATTCTATCACTAACGCATTAGGACTGCGTTCAAATTTAACGATACAATGCGTTCACGCTACTGCCGCTGTCATAAAATAACTATTAAAACAAAGGCCAAATAGGCCAAAAACCGTCCGCCCGGGGGCTGCTCCTGAGGGAAAGCCTAGTTGGATACATCACTTCTTCATTTTTCTGTCTATTAATGCATCAAAATTTTGGTAAATCGCGAGATAGGGGTTATCAAATTTTCAGTTTTGGAGCGTTTCAGTTGGTTGATTAGCTAATTTAACCTGTCAGAGAATGGATAGTGATGAGGAAGATTTTGTGTTCTATGGAACGCCAATAGAGCGCGAAGAACAAATCACTACTCGTAAGAAAAAGGCTGCGGCTGAGGCTTCTGGTCACTTGCGAACTCTTCCAGCTTGGAAACAAGAGGTCGTTTATTTTCCAAATTTTGTTTCTTCTGACTCGTTTAATCAGAAGTTCTTGCAGAACAAAGATAGTAGCTCTCGCTTTTTTTTTTTTTTTTGGCCGGGGGGTGGGTGTTGGGGGGCGTAAATTTAGTAATAAGAGAGCTCGATTGGTAGTTCTGTAAGTAATTTAATTCTACCATAAGTTTCAAGAAACTTCTGAAACGTATCTTTAGACGAGGTCTCTGTATCTGTGTTACTTCGCTGCTGAAGTTTTAATTAATCAATGAATGTGAAGAACAGCTCAATGTTAACTGATTGTGTTATTTTTGCTTTTAATGTGTCGTCTCGTGCGCCAATTTATATGCATTGCATTTGTTGCAGCTGGTGTTTTTTCCTGTTTTATATGGAATCTAAAATTGTTATGAGTTGTGTTTTCACCAGGTAAGAGATGAAGAAGGGAGAAGAAGGTTTCATGGTGCATTTACTGGTGGTTTTTCTGCGGGTTACTACAACTCGGTTGGCTCTAAAGAGGGTAATTTTCTTTGCGCTTGCATCATCCATTTTCTTATTCATTTCTTGAAAAATTCATGTTAAATTTCCTAAAATCCTGCAGGATGGACTCCTCAAGCATTCACGTCATCCCGGAAGAACAGAGCAGAAGTTAAAGAGCAGAGTATTTTTAACTTCCTGGATGAAGATGAAAAAGCTGTATGAAACTTTCTTACGTGTCTTTCTTATTCATTTTTTATTTGCTTTTCTTATATTTTATATTTAGAAAGTGCGTAGAAGATCCAACAAATGGCCGAACCTTTTCCTCCACGGGATGAATTCTTTTTTGGTTCCAAAAAATGGATTGAAGATCAATTTTCTATGTTTAACAACTTAATTCGCATCCCATTCTATATCTCCATGTGATGCAGTTGTTTATAAAGAACGTTGAAAAAGAAATCATTTTTAGCATGTTGCTCTAATCTGGTATCTTTTGCATCATTTTACTGTATTTAAACTAGCTGGAGCTATCATCATTGCTTCACATGCATGGTCCCAAGACTATTATTTGCAAATATGTCGATGGTTTGTTATTAAGTGATTACTGCTTTATGGATTCAAACTTCAGTTGAAGAGTAATTAAGTGTTTAATCACAAGAATAGACATTTTAGCTTTCATCTTTTTCCCAGTTGGTTGAGGAGAGCTCAAATGGATGGTAGATGAATTTCTTCCTTAACACAAATCAGATAACAGCTATAAAATCCCTATTGGACATTTGCAATCTGAATCCTATTATCATTTCTTAATGATTCATTTTTCTTTCGTTATTTTAATTTTTTTTTTTGTTTTAGGAACTGGAGGGTCGCTCCTTGGGGACATCTATGCAATTTGACACATTTGGCTTCACTGCTTCAGAACTTGCTCACAGACAAGCTCAGAAGGAACTGCAGAAGAGGTTAGTTTCGAGTGTTTTTCATACCTAAATATTCTCTCATCTGATTATGAGGGACGTTTAAAGATTACTGTTTCGTACATGATTTATTGATCAACTTGGGTAAGTGTTTAAAAGTACAAGAACTGTTGGAAGAGCTATAAGCGGTCCCCATATTTTACTACCTTTTACTGCCATATATATTCTCTTTGAGTTTAGTTTTTATTTTATTCTCTTCAATTGAATTGCTTGTCAAAATTTTATTCTCTACAAGTTTATGGCATTAATATTGTTTGTCAAAATATCTTTTGTCGGAAAACTGTTATTGTGTATTAATCTGATTAATGCCTTTATCTGTCTTCATAACTTTACTTTCTAGAAATTTATGTATTTTTATTAGTTGAACACTTCAGTATTTTGGCCCTTTCTTTTTAGGCTGATTTGTGACTGCACAACATGTCTAGAGATTTGATTTGTTTGTCATTCATGCCCCTTGAACTCCACCTTTAACTTGCTTGATTCTTTGTACTGTGTGGATGTCTGTGTGCTGTTGAAGTTGCCAATGAGTTCAGATCTCAGGTTGAAAATATGCTTAGCCTTGCATCTTTTACTTTCAAGCCCTATATCAGGCATCCTAATTGATGAATAATATGTTAACTTTTGGTGACATGAGTAGAAAGGAATAACTGAATCAAAGGATCACTATAGGCGTATCGAATTGCATTGGCACATAGTTCTTTTAATATCATCTCTTTGGGCACTAGCATTTTTTGCTTTTGACACAGCATTGATAGATTCACAAAGAAAATGGAGGACTATGTTGGTAAGAGTTTTTATTTTACTTTACTGAGGATGACTTATAATCTTTCTCAATTTCTTTTTTTTATTAATAACGTTTCCTCTTTTATCAAAACAAGCCGATATTTCAACTCTTATTATGTTTCTTTCTGGTATGACCGTGCCAGTTTAACAGTCATTAAGGCTGGTCTATCTGTCTTGACCTTTCCTTTCATATTGTACAGGCCTTCAGCTATTCCTGGACCTGTTCCTGATGAAATAGTGGCTCCAGCCACGGAGTCTATTGGTGTGTCTCAGTTATACTGTGAGTACTTATTCATTTTTTTTCTCTTTTGTCTTACCTTTTTTATCCCAATCTTGATCAGGTGTCAAATTGCTGCTGAAGATGGGATGGCGGCGGGGTCATTCAATAAAAGATTCAAACACTAATTCGTTGTATGGTATGGTTTATGGTTTCTATGATATACCTTGAAGTGCTTGTGATCATCTAATAAGATCCATTGGTTTAGTTCGGTGTTACTTTGTGTTTTAACATCTTTCTAAGAGCCTACTTTTTCCCTGTTAAATGCGCATTACTGACAATTTAGTAATGTCATCTCTTTGCCCCTGAATTAAAATTCTATTTGTCTAGAATGGGTAATGAATATGCTTGGATTCTTTTTATTTTTAACTGGTTTAGCATCTCTTGGCCACTGTTTCTTCGTACACAGAGAGATTTTAAGTTGGCTGCCTAGGTAGCTGTTTGTATCATGTAGATATCTGTTTGGTATTCATGCAGAAGCAAGGAAAGCTTTCCTGGCATTTGCTGCTGATGATACAGAAGGACAGACTATAGGTGCAGAAATGGTTGAAGGTGGCACTGAATATTCTGCAAGTCTACCAACTAATCATGATACTGATCAGTTTACAAGAAGTACACCGGTGCGCCTATTTCTTTGTTAATGTTGTGACTGTATATCTATGAGTGTTTCTTTTCTTGTTTATTAACTGGAATTTTTGTTTTGCACACACATTTCTTCTCCACTAATATCAATTTCTGGCATTTGTGCAAATGGTCATCTTTTGAATTTCTTGACGTGGCAAGCTCTTAAGGTCCTTAAGAAGGTGCATGTTAGAAAGATGAGAATGACATCCTATTTGCTGTTGTTGGTTGGAGGCAAAATATTTTTTCCTCTTTTTTTTTGTTGGGTGGGTGGGGGGGAGATGTGGGATTTGCTGTGCGAGAATGAATATTTACAGAAGTCTCTTCTCTGGTCCGTAACATAATTCTTTTTTGAGTCGGTAACATATCTCCTTGCCAGTTGGTAGCATAAATTTAATTTCTAAGTACTTTCTTTATTCCTATTTGTTTATGTTATCCTTTTTTGTGTAAAGAGGAATATATATAGAATTCTTTAAAATGATGGCTTTTTTTTTTTCTTTTTAATTTTCAGGTTTATGTACTCAACCCAAAGCAGGACATCTATGGGTTAGGTTTTGATCCTTTCAAGCATGCTCCTGAGTTTAGGGGTATGTATTCTGCTGCAGCCACTTTTGGCTCACTAGAATTCTTGTTACTTTTTATGGTTGGTTCATGTCCTTTTCTTGATTATTCAGGAAAAAAACTATCACAGACATCAGGGACCAAGGAGAGAAGCCTTCAGAAACCTCTTTCAATGAGGGAGAGTCTGTTCGGTTTCAAATGTAATGCTTTTCAATTTCTTGTACCTGCTTTTCCTGCCATTAATTGTTTTTCTTTTTCCTGAAAAAGTTTTCAATTTACTTCCTTGACTTTGATTTGTATATCCATCAGAAACTTCATATTGTCCTTCAAAAATTTGCCAAGCCTCCTTAACTTCTCATACGAATTCACCAGCAGGAAGGCATGCGCCTGGTTTTGGCATTGGAGCTCTTGAAGATCTTGATACTGAGGATGAAGATGTATATGCACCAGGTTAATATCATCAATTAATTATCATTTAAATTGTTGATGTACCAGTTCTCTTGCTTTCTAGCATTCTGTAACATCTGGGTGCATGTGTGAGAGAGAGTTTCCCATGTGCATGTATTATGGGCTTTTCCCCTGTAATTTCAATCGCAGGTACCAGTTGCAAGTGGACTTAAGCTTCCTTATTCCTTCCAAACATAAAGCTTTGATTAGTATTCGAAATTGGAAACTTGAAATGCTGTCAGAGTTCCTCTTTTATTTTGCCTTTTTCCCGTCCTTATGAATGTCTTTCAACCATCTGTTTTATGAAACAACCCTGTCATGGAGATTGATGGACTTCACTAGTTTTATATTACTTGTATATCATATAGATTGCTCCCTATCTTGAATATTTTCTACTCCCACCTTTCATCAAAACCTATATGCACCCCACAAAAAAAAAGTTGAAACATACAAATTTGTATTCATGAGTTCTGTGTGATTTATTTTCTCTTGCCTGTATGCATTGCTCAAGTGAAATTTACTTTCCTTTAATTGGTTTTTCATACATGGCATGTGATTTGTGGCCATGTTTTTAACAAAACTTGTAAGATATGGAGTGGCTTAGGATAGGATATATTTTTTTATGAGAATGAAATACCCTGTCGGACTTTTCTAACCTTATGGCTTCTTTCTGCTTCTCTGGGAAGATGATTGTTGACCATGAAAGTATAAAGTTGATCCTGCTAACTATACTTGTAAGTAGGTTATGATTTTGAAGATTCCTATGTTGAAGAAATTGAAGAGTCTTCAAGACCAATGATTGAGAGTGTGAAAAAATTGCCCAAGACGAAAGATGGAGTTTTGCCGGGCTTCAAGGCTGCATCGATCTCTGACTACCAGTCAGAGAGGTAATTGCCTGTACTTGTTTCTTCTAATACATGTGTTTAGCTTCAGTTTTCTGTTATTTTTTTTTCTTAAAGCTGGAAAAAGGACTTACTAGCTAGCCAGGTTGTAAAACTAAATCTAGATGGTCGTCCTTAATTAGTTATCTTATTCATGGCTATGTCCTATCATCTAGTTTCTATTGACTATGCAATCATGTTAGACCATTCTTCCCTTAACACATGGTGTTTCTTTCAGCTCTTTCCTTACTCGTTCCCAAGATCATCATTAACTCGCTTTGATAACATGTCTGCAGATTTGATCCTCCAGTAATTCCTAAAGATTTTGTCCCTCATCACAAGTTTACTGCATCCCTCGATGTTGGCAGCAAATTCCCTGAAGCTGGTCCTCCTGAGGCTTTACCACCAGAGGATAATAATCTCAAAATATTGATTGATGGAATGGCAACTTTAGTAGCTCGTTGTGGTAAATTATTTGAGGACCTTTCTCGGGAAAAGAATCAATCGAACCCATTATTTGCCTTCCTGTTTGGAGGAAATGGGCATGATTATTATGCTAGGAAATTATGGGAAGAGAGACAGAAGCGCAAAGATCAGAACAAACAACATTTGCACGGGAAAATATTTCAAAATGTAGAGAAGATGACTGCAGAAAGTCGCGGCAAAATTTTAGGAGAAAAGCCTCTTGAAAGAAGCATTAAAGATTCTAGTACCTCTGTCAGTTCTGCGGAAGCTGTTAATCTACAATTCAACCTTTCAGATACATTCACAAAACCTACATCACTTGTGAGTAGCTTAATCCTTGATGCTAATTTCAATACGGGATGTGTTTAATCTAGCTGGTGTTTTAGTAAAAGTTTTAACCTTGGATACGGAATGAACTGTGTAATGAGATTGTGTATTTCTACTACAACTTACTTCAATCTTGGGAATGTAGAGTGAACTACCGGAAGCTATAAGACCTTTCCAAGATGATCCTGCTAAGCAAGAAAGATTTGAGCAATTCTTGAAAGAGAAGTACCAAGGAGGTCTACGTTCCAAAGATGCTGGTGGGGCAAGTAAGATGTCAGAAGTGGCTCGTGCACGTGAGCGACTAGAGTTTGAGGCTGCAGCTGAGGGTCTGGAGAAGGGAAAATCAGGAAAGGAAAGTAAGAAATCGAGTCAGTTGTTTACAGATGTATTATCAACTTCAGGACCACAGTTTACACCTGGTCTATTGGAGGTATTACTTGAATATACTGTCTTTATTAATTGATTAATGGGTTAATTTTTTGTAAAATTTTAATTTCAAGTCAGTCTGTTTGCCTTGAAAAATTGTTGACAGCCTGCCAAAGTCATACAAGATGAAGAATTGGTTAAAGGCAAAAACTATCCAAAACGGGAAGAGTTTCAGTGGCGGCCTTCACCTATTTTGTGCAAGCGCTTTGATTTGGTTGATCCTTATATGGGAAAGGTATTCTTGTTTAATATTGGATTTTCATTTAAGTATTAGATTAATTATGTGCTGCAGAATGTGGACTCTCAACCTTTAGTTTTTGCATTTTCCACTATCACTGGTACCATAGAGTTATATTACAGAGGGAAAAAGGCTACTTGTTTAAAAAAATGAAAAAAAAAAGAAATAGGAACCTCTGCTCAGTCATACAAGATGATGGTTTTGCACCTTCATTGTTCAATGGTCGTTACAAAAGAAGTTATGGAGGAGCATTCCAGAAACTTTCATACTAAAAGAATACAACCACAAGTGGTATCAGTTAGATGTTCTTGGTTGTTTAGTTCAAGATGCTCAAATTAATTACTCCCTCCATTGCAAAATGAATGTGTTTTAAGTTTGGGTTTAAGTTTATTAAGGGTAAAATGGAAAAATATGAATAGTTAAATTCTCCCAAGTCTTTTTATTAGGTCAAACGTGGATGTCATTTTGGTGAACCTTATCTCAAAGAAGATCCCTTTTTCTGGTTACAGGACATTAGAAAATGAAAAGCCCTGACGAATATGTATATGGGTGTGGTTTATGAGGCAGAATGCTCCTCCATTTTCTTTCTACTTTCAGATTTAAATTAATCAGTTGCTCATCATTATTATGGTTTCTTCAATTTTCTCTTTCATTCTAATCATTCATATTGTTGCTTCTTTTGCTATTGTGGGCTCTTTCTCTAATTATCTTGTTGTCAATGAAGTGTCCCCCCGCCAGCCCAAGTAGTAGTAATATCTTATCAGGTTCCTGTTTTGCAGCCACCTCCAGCAACACGACCCAAAAGCAAAATGGATACTCTTATCTTTTTGCCTGACACTGTTGCATCTTCAATAGTGGAAGAGAATGTGACTGTAGATGGGGACTTGCCATCTGCTTCCTGGATGGGCAGCAAAAACAAAGGCAGGGACATAGTGGAGGAGGAGATTGAAGTCGATGTGGAAGTTGGAAAGATCGAGAGGCCTGTTGATCTCTATAAGGTATGGATATCCTAACATTTTAGGGTTTCTATGAGGTCTATCTAGAAATGTTATGATTTTCTCTCTCAGCAATGTTGAAGTGCTTTTTCAATCATGGCAATTTTCATGCATCTTTTCTTGGTATATTTGTCCATTATTATACAGTCCTGTGGTGGTCCACTACATCGGAAAGAAAAAAGGATATTATTAAGCCATAGATCTGATTGAAAGCTTGGTTTAAAGTTTATGCTCATCTGTCAAATTTACTGATGAATAGTTTTTAGAGGGATAATACCATGCTTACCTGAATGTTTGATCCAATGTTCACAAAGAAGATTAATAAATGGTGGTCTATCTTCTTACAAGTAGAGATGTTTTCCTTTGAACCAAAGCTGAAAGGGCTTCACATTGTCAATTTTCCTGCATGTCTTTTTATTTTTTTTGAGAGGCTCTTCTTAGAGAAGCCATGGAGTGACACAACCTTATACATGAAGAGTTATTTGTTTGAAGTAGGACAGAGCATGTTGTTGATATTCTGAGTAGAATATTCCTTTTTGTTTACATATGCACGGATATATGATTTTTAGATGCAGTGTTTTATTCCCTGCTACCTCATGATTGGTTAACAGTTGGTACCGCAAGTTTGTAATGTTTGAAAAATGTTTTTTTAAAAACTTTTGTTTTCCCTGCTTTTGTATTAACTATCTTCTTTGTATAGGCTATTTTTTCGGATGACTCAGATGATGATGAGGAAACTAATAATCCCAAGCAAGTTGAGGATCCACAGAAGAAAATTGAAGCTGCAAATACAACTCTAAATCGTCTGATAGCTGGCGACTTCTTGGAATCATTAGGAAAAGAGCTTGGCCTAGAGGTTCCGCCAGACCTAGACCTACCTTACTCCGAAAATAAAGATAAAGGCGCATCTACTCACAAGGAAACTAAAACTACCAACAGGGGAGAGGAGATTCAGCGGGTTGGAAATGGTAGATCAGCCACTGATTATCCAGTTAGTGGGCGTTCCGTGGTTCCCAGGATGGTGCAAACCACACAATTTGATGGACATATTTTGCAGGATGATGAACGTAATAAGGAACCGATGGAGATTAGTAATGCATTTGGTGACAAAAATGAAACTGGTACTTCTGAGAATAATGGCAAGAAAGACAAATATGAAGAGGTAGCTAGAGAAGAGAAGAAACATAGAAGTACCACACAACGGCATCAAAGTTGGAGTAGTGATTCATCAGAAGATGAGAGGAGAAAACATAGCCGTCACTGGCATAGAAGCACCAGTTCAGCTGATGATGACTCTGATGATTATCGAGATAGGCAACATTCAAGGTCAAAGGAGAAAAGGAAGAGATCTTCTCGTGAAAAAAGTAGCAGCAGAAGACGATCAAAGCACCACAAGCATAGAGACAGGGACTCTCCAGAGAGTCATTCTCGTCATGGCTCTAGGAGAGAACATGGGGAGAAGAAAGACAGACGTAAATACAAGGATTGAGGGAATCTCTCTTTTATATTATGCTTTCGTCACCGGTTGACACTAATTAGATAAACTCCTTTTGATGAATCCCTTCCCTAGTAAGATACACCTCCACTACTTCCTCCTGATTGGTGGCTCTCAAGGATCTGTTTCGGTTTGGTGATTGTCCTTTCAATTGTTTTGCCTGAGGAGGCAAAATTTAGCAACGCCTAGGTGGCTTTTCACATTTAAGGATGGTCCGAGGAAGAAGCTGTTGGAGGGAGACAATTTATCTCATGTAAGCATTGCTTCGCAAGCTTCCATTTGTAAACTAAACAAATATTTAAGTCCTTCGCTTGTAAAATCTCTTGTTGCATTATAGAAAGAGATTAATCCCAATGTTCTTTCTGTATGTGCTCTATGTGTGTAAAGAGCATCATCATCTGTGACAAGCAAAGGAAGGTGTGACCCAACTTTTTGATGACGTAATAGAGAAAAAAAAAAAAGGGTAAAAACCCAGATAGAGTAGGCAGGGCCAGTAAGAAGTCAACAAGAGAGCACGAAGTGCAAGCTCCTTCTTGAAGTTTAAAGATTGATGGGTAAAAGTCGCTGTCTTCACTTAACTTTCCAAGGGTTCCGTCCCAGCGAGAGGCGTATTGGTAATGATTTGACACTGAATCAGCATCCGACTGTCAAATCTTCAACCGACAGAAAAAATTTGAACATCTGGGGCCATTATTCTCCCATCTCTTCTTACCATTTCGTGGGAGGTGGTTGTCTGGGTGCAGGGAGGGTGGGGACAGGGTTGCTGTTTGGGTCATTAGAACGCACGAGATCAAGAAATCTCCACGGATTGAACGGTGATAGGACTAGACTTTAAAAGTAACATAACAAGAATTCTGGACATTTCTGTTAAGGTTGGTTTTGTCTGGCTCAACTGCGGAACCCACTTGCTGATACTGATTCACATGCAATCGCGTTAAAGAAAATATCAGAATATTCACATACAGATTCGGATAGGCAGCCGCATTATCATTTTTTTGTTCTGGCTTGTACCATTCGATAATGACTTCAGTAGCTCAACTTATATTTGTATTCTTTGTCTACCTTGTTAAAAGATTGATTATTTCTACTGAATCCGCAAATCTCTGTACCTTTTTCATTATTTTGGTATTCTTTTTAGTATTTTATTTGAGTTCTTTTTTGGTGATGACGTGGGGTTAGATGGAAGAGTTGTGCGGACTTGGCAGTTGTGCATTTTCTTATCTGCGAGTCAAAGCTCTCGAGACAAACAGACCAAGGTTTGGTCCATGATTTTATACACGAGCAAGACCCAGTTCATCTACGTCATCTCAGAACATAGATAGATGACTGAATTCTACAGCATTTGTAAAATCTTGGTGTCTTTGGAGTTTTTATTCCAATTCTATGTATAAGGGACAGCTTCAATGTGCTGATTGCTTCTGGTGCTTGCTCTATTCTTTGAGGATTAATCAATCATTGGGGTAGATATAACGTTTACAGTAGCTGCTTCTTAGCTCTTTGGTTCAATTTCCCTGTCATTGCAACACCCTTTTGCCCATTTTAGTATATTCACCGCAGTGCAATTTGTTTTCTTTGTCAATATCCCATGATGCTGGACTCTTTTTTGGCGTCCGACTTCTCTAAGGTTGGAAGCTTCCATGTACTTTGAGAAAATATTCTTCTCAGAAGTGAGTTCTTGATCATCCTGTAGATTCTGCAGTTGTTTTGAAGAATTTGGTGCGCAGAGCTAGTAACCGCACAAAATGCCGGTCAGCTTAACGAAAAAGCAGCATTTCAGTAGTTTGCATAGTATCCCAAAGCCAGAATTTTTCACCGGTGAGCATGATCTAATTGGAGGTGCAGGCTTTTCAAGATTAATTTATTGCAATGATCCTGAATGCCCGGAGGCCACTTCTCTGAATTATGGAAGCAATTATGTGAGAACTACCAAGTATACTCTTGCAACATTTCTGCCAAGATCATTGTTTGAACAGTTCAGGAGGGTTGCTAACACATTTTTCCTTCTCTCTGCAATTCTGTCATTCACACCAGTGTCTCCTACATCTCCTATTTCTTCTGTTCTTCCGTTTCTTTTTGTGGTTGGAATGACCATGGTGAAAGAGCTTGTTGAAGATTTCAGACGGAGAAAGCAGGTACAGCTCAGTATTACAATTCTTAGAACCTAGTTGTTCAATTCTTTTTCCTTTTTTCTCTTTCTTTTCCCTTTGTTCAAGCTTAGGGATTGCATTTAGATTTTAAACGTGTTTTTTGATATTTTGTTGTACGCATTCTGTTTTATGCTGTGAATTTGTTGGAGTAATATATCATCTTGAATAAATTTTGGACATTTATTGGGCAAGCATCTTACCGACCAAGGTCTTCTAACTTCTCACACCAACTGTGCCGATTCTAGATACCAGTAACATTCTGAAGAAGTAAAAAAGCAGGAAACTTTTTGATTATGTGATACATTGAATCTCAAAATACATGTCCTCGTGACTAGAAGTCGGTGAAGTGTGTTTTATTCGTCTACTCTAGATAAGTATCACAGAAATAGAGAACATCCTTCTTGTTGTTTGGTTGCTGCAACAAGGACTGATGTTAGCTAATAATGTAGTTGATTGCTTGTGAACATTATCCACTTCCCTTCCTTCTTTTCGTGTTTTCTCCTTCGTTACTCTGTTTTTATTTTCCCTTTGTAGAAGAGGAGTGTAGGGGAAACTTCTAGTGCATCTCTTTATATAAATTTCCTTTTGCAGCCATATTCATTTCTTAATTCCTTAGATTTCTAAGTTTCATCAGAAATGTGATGTTGTTCTGTCATCCGTAGTCTTTGATGTTGCACTGTCCAAATTTTGTCCTTTCTGTTGCATTTGAATTTTTCCTCCTTACTGGCTTCTTCAGGTTGTAGAGTTGGTTGTAGATTCCTCATGGTCAGTCTGTTTCAAATAGTTGATTCTCCATTGCATGTTCTTCTTTCTCATCCAAAATATAATCTAGTTTGCCGGAATGGTATCAGGATATTCAAGTAAACAACAGGCTGGTTAAAGTGCACCGAGGCAATGGTAATTTTGAGAATGTCAAGTGGATGGATTTGAGAGTTGGTGATGTAGTGAAAGTGGAGAAGGATGAATTCTTTCCTGCAGATCTTATCTTACTTGCATCAAGTTATGAGGATCCAATTTGCTACGTTGAGACAACAAACCTAGATGGGGAAACCAATTTGAAACTAAAGCAAGCAATAGAAGCAACAGCCAAACTGAATGATGACTCTGCATTTCACACCTTCAGAGGAATAATCAGATGTGAAGACCCTAATGCAAATTTATATTCATTCGTTGGGAGCTTGGAGGTTGAAGGACAACAATACCCCCTTACACTTCGTCAACTGCTGCTAAGAGATTCAAAGCTGAGAAACACAGATTATATCTATGGAGTGGTTATTTTCACTGGCCATGACACAAAGGTGATGCAAAATTCAGTAGAACCCCCATCCAAAAGGAGCAAGATAGAAAAACGAACAGACAAGCTTGTCTACTTTCTGTTTGTTGTTCTAGTTCTTGTATCGTTTATTGGCTCAGTGTTATTCGGGATTGCGACCAGAGAGGACCTGGGGCATGGCTGGATGACCAGGTGGTATCTTAGACCAGACAAGACCACCATTTTCTATGATCCGAAAAGGGCAGCTATTGCTGCAACGTTGCAATTCTTTACTTCAATTATGTTATTTGGGTACTTGATCCCAATTTCCTTGTATGTATCCATAGAAATGGTAAAAATTCTTCAGAGCTTCCTCATCAACCAAGATTTGCACATGTATGATATGGAAGGTGACAAGCCTGCAAGAGCACGTACCTCTAATTTGAATGAAGAACTCGGCCAAGTTGACACAATTCTTTCAGATAAAACAGGAACTCTGACTTGCAACTCAATGGAATTTGTTAAGTGTTCTATTGCAGGGATTTCCTATGGCCAGGGGATCACTGAAGTGGAGAGGGCTCTAACCTGGAGAAAAAAGTCATCTCTGGCTGAGAAGATGGTCGATAAAGATGTTATTGAAGGTCTTTCGGAACCTATGCCATTAGTCAAAGGATTCAAATTCAAAGATGAAAGGATCATGAATGGTTGCTGGGTCAATGAACCTCATTCAGATGTTATCCTGAAATTTTTTCAGGTATTGGCAGTGTGCCACACAGCCATACCTGAGGTGAATGAAGAAACAGGAACAGTTTCTTATGAAGCCGAATCGCCAGATGAAGCAGCATTTTTAATTGCAGCCAGAGAACTCGGGTTTGAGTTTTGTGAGAGGTCTCAAACAAGCATCTCTGTTTACGAGCTAGATCCAACATCTGGCAGGAAGGTTAAAAGGTCATTTTTCCATCAAGCACTTATTTCATGTTTCTTCAAACTCTTAGTTATATGAATCTTCTTTCAGTAACTTATTCCTACTTTAGTTTATTTACTTGAGTTCTCTGCACTGTGCTCCATCTATATTATTTTTTATTCTTGTGTAAATTGGGACGTAATGTTATTCATTCAAAATTTCAGACTATATAAACTTCTAAATGTCATTGAGTTCAGTAGCTCAAGAAAGAGGATGTCTGTGGTTATAAGAGATGAGGAGGAGAAGCTGCTTCTGCTTTGTAAAGGTGCTGACAGGTTAGAAAGTACATTTATTAGAGGGTAGATACTATCTCGGTGATTCTTTCTCTTGGTCACAATTGGTTGATAAGTAAGAGCAATTCCTTCTCCCTCTTATACAATGTCTATATATCTTGTTTCTGATGATCATAAACTGACCATAACTTAGATTGCCGTTTGTGAACCTAATGCACATAAATACCTTGGCCATGACCACCGGAAGAGGTTCTGATGCAGAATTTATTGTTTAAAAATTTTGCTCCATGCTACACCGCTTTCAACATTAATTAAAGTAGTAGCGACACCTATCTACTTTTTGCATTAACTTTCCTTCAATATCTATATATTCATGTTCTTCTAGTTCTTCGTTTTGATATATTTAATTGGTGTTTCACTGGCAGTGTCATGTTTCAAAGACTAGCAGCTAACAGAAGGGAGTTCGAACAGAGGACAAGGGTGCATATTAATGAATATGCTAATGCTGGTCTGAGGACAATGGTACTTGCATATCGTCAACTTGACGAGGAGGAGTATCAGAAGTTTGAAGAAGAATTTATGAAAGCCAAAAATTCTCTTAGTGCAGACCAGGAGAAAATGGTGGAAGCTGTTGCTGAAAAGATTGAGAAGGATTTGATTCTTCTTGGTGCCACAGCTGTTGAAGATAAACTCCAACATGGAGTACGTTCAAAATAAAACTATATTTGGCCGAAGTTTTCTTTCTTTGTTTATAATACCTATTTCAGTTAAGCGTTCTTGAAAAGAAATGGATTTATTACCAAAATGATTTCAGAAGTTCAATATAAATCTTTATACTTCTGTTTTTTAAGTTTGTTATCGTTCCTCATAAAAGATTTTGATTCATTATCATCGAACAATGACAAAAATACAACATTTATGCAGTGCATTAACAACGTTCACATTAGACACAACTCAATTGACTTAAGATTTCAAGTATAGAATTTTGAATTTGGTATTTGCTTTTGGGTAATTAAGGTTCCTCAATGTATCTACAAACTTGCACAAGCTGGAATAAAAATATGGGTTTTGACAGGAGACAAGATGGAGACTGCAATCAATATTGGGTATGGTTCCTGAGGTTGAATAGGTACTGAATTACTTTTTAGGCCATTATAAGGGCTTCCTGACTTTGAGTTAATTTTTGCAGTTTCGCTTGTAGTTTGCTTAGAGAAGGAATGAAGCAAATAATAATTAGCTTGGAGAATCCAGAATTTGATGCACTGGAAAAATCCATTGAAGACTCGGCAGTCAGTGAGGCAAGTTCAAAAGATTTTATTGCTAAAGTTTCCTCCAAATGACTAATAGGCATTTTATTGAAGTGTTTACTGAATCACATACTGAAGCTTTCTTCCAGGAGGTTTTCTCAACTCAGTGAATTCGCTTTTATTCTGTTGGCTGCTTTTGGGAAGATTTTTCCATGTGGCAATATCTAGAGAAAATAATAGTTTAGCATTGGTGTTTCCCGTATCATGCTCTTTCCATTACTTTTAACTCAATAGTCTGCATCCTTCATTTTTAGAGGTCTATCATCTCTTTATGTTTTGATTTCACCCTATTTTTCCCAATTCAAAAACATTTTGATGTGTTGAAATTAGTAAACCCTGACAACAGAAAGTAGATGTACAATTTAGGTGAGACAAGTGTACTAACAATGGGAATCAAACAAACTTAAACCATATATCTTTTTTGGAGATGTATGAAAACAATGCAAATGGTAAACCTATTGGTCAAAGAAATGTACAATTACGTCTGTCTGAAAGACGTGAGTCAGCCATCTAACAACAGACAATTACAGACGTACTGAAGTACGTAAGACCACTTCAGTAGCATGCAAAGTCGAGAAAATGAACTTCTTGTTGAGTTCTTATAGTATTTGTTGTTTCATTGACAAATTTGCATGTAGTGTTTATCGGTGTCGTGAGCTTGATGCCGCTTCAAGTATCTTGTAGGCACTGAAGGCAAGCATCCTCCAACAGATTATGAAGGGGAATGACATTCTTGCAGCGTCAAGTGGGAAATCAGAGTCACTTTCATTGATCATTGATGGGAAGGCTCTTACTTATGCTCTGGAGGATGATCTGAAGGACATGCTTTTCGACCTGGCCATTGGCTGTGCAACCGTCATATGCTGTCGGTCATCACCTAAACAGAAAGCACTAGTGAGTCATGTCATATATAATTTCTTTTTGAATTTCCATTTGGGACAAATCATTGGGACAAATGCTCAAACATTTAAATTAAATAACACAAACATTTGTCCCAATGATTTTTCATTCAAATTCTATTACCATTCTCAATTTATTCAACATTAACGATTAATTTTGACCTCCAAATCCCTTTTTAATCCAAATACCTCAGTTTAAAATGTAACAAGTGTTATTTTTAAAATTTTCTACCACCGTTCCATCCAAATGCAATATTGTTAAATCTCCTTAACATCCCTCTTGTTTATCCAACTAAAATAAAGCATGTAAGCTTGTTTATTGTATACTCTTAACATCCACCAATCTGAAAAGTGAAATAATTGAAAACGCAAACCATCCAGTTTCATAATATACTATATAAAAATTCCTGTCTACAAGTTTAGTCATAGAAGTAGTTAAACTCTGTTGCAGGTTACAAGAATGGTAAAACTGAGAACTGGTAAGACAACACTTGCAATTGGAGATGGTGCAAATGATGTTGGAATGCTTCAAGAAGCAGATATTGGTGTCGGTATAAGTGGTTCGGAAGGAATGCAGGTTAGCATTGTCTAGACATACAGTTGGACGATATTAGTAGTGCCAGGTCTGGCTCTGATATCTGGAGTGATGTGATTTTAGGCAGTCATGTCAAGTGACATAGCAATCGGGCAATTCCGTTTTCTGGAGCGCTTGCTACTTGTACATGGGCATTGGTGCTACAGAAGGATCTCGTTAATGGTAACATCTCCTGGACATTTCCTCTCAGAAAATTTCAATTTGTAATGCATAAAAAGTTCCTCTATTTCTATATTGAATTACATCTTGTTCTCAATTTCTAAAGCATTTTTGTGCAGCAAAAAAAAAAAAAAGATGCTTATGAAAAAAGCTGTTTTTAAAACTAAAATAATACTCTTATATTTAACAGCATCAATAAGTAAAAAGCAGTTTTGAAAAGCAGCTCC
This sequence comes from Rauvolfia tetraphylla, assembly GCA_030512225.1. Lineage (NCBI taxonomy): Eukaryota > Viridiplantae > Streptophyta > Magnoliopsida > Gentianales > Apocynaceae > Rauvolfia > Rauvolfia tetraphylla. The sequence continues at coordinate 5,947,807 of JAJQKT010000028.1, read as the reverse complement.
TTGGTAGCTTCTCAAAGATAGCTTTTCTCAGCTTATTTAAGTTAATCATGAGTGAAAAATCAGTCAAAAACAGCTCAACACAGCTTTTAGCTATAGCAGCCTTTTTTAAGCATTGAGAACAGGCCCTAATACAATCCAATTAAGTTCAACCCTTCACACGGTAACAGATTTTGAACTTATTTCTGTATCAATGGAGAGTTGAAACTCTACCATCTCCAGAAAATATAAGATAGGACTGACTCTTTGATTGGATTGAATTGAGCATTCAGAGAGCATATGGCTTTTCCTTTCATGTTGCAATTTCTGATGCAATTTTAATGTCTATTCTTACAAACAGACAAGCTAACTAAGGAACTGATGTATTTTTTGTTTTGTTCATCCTGCAGATATGCTATTTCTTTTACAAGAACATTGCATTTGGTTTCACTCTTGTATTCTATCAGACGTATGCATCTTTCTCTGGGCAACCTGCATACAACGAATGGTATATGTCACTCTATAATGTCTTATTTACATCACTCCCTCCACTAGCCCTTGGAATCTTTGACCAGGACATTCCTGCAAGGAGTTGTCTCAAGGTAAAGTGGAAATATGATCTTCCTGTTCTTTTTGCATTTACGATAATTTTACCACCTGTTTAATAGTTTGTTAAAACTTGAGAGTTCATAAGTAACCATGGAATTCTGGCTTGCAGTTCCCAGCACTCTATCAACAAGGCACACAAAATGTTCTTTTTAGTTGGTTCCGGATCATTGGATGGCAATTGAATGGTCTTTTTTCCTCTGTCTGCATTTTCTTTTTAACAATTTACGGGATGGAGGATCAAGCCTTCCGTAAAAATGGAAAAGTTGTTGGATTTGAGATCCTCGGTGCTACCATGTTTACTTGTGTGGTGTGGGTGGTGAACTGTCAAATTGCACTTTCTATCAATTACTTCACTTATATACAGCATCTCTTAATCTGGGGAGGAGTTGCATTTTGGTACGTATTTCTTTTGGTTTTTGGAGCCATGGACCCTGACATATCTACTACAGCCTTCATGGTTTTCATTGAGGCCTGTGCACCAGCGCCATCCTATTGGCTCGTTCTACCCCTGATTCTTGCTTCAGCTCTCTTGCCATACTTCACGTACACAGCAATTCAAATGCATTCCTTCCCATTGTACCACCAGAAGATACAGTTGATGTACGGGCAATCTGATGATACTGAGTGCTAAAAGGTGGTCCAGAACTGATGGATCTGTACTGGTAAACACTGTTTTCTGGTCGGAGAGGAATCTAGTTGCTAGAGAGACAATCCCCAGGACAAACATGGATTAAAATTCTGAGCTTATTACAAGAAAACAGAGACATACCGTGGTTGTGCTTTACCTCTTCTTTTGCTGCATATCCTCAATTTTGATCAGATAAGCACTAGCAGATTATCAGGAACTAGTTTAGAGGAGGTAAAATTGGTTGAGAGAGAAATCTTTGATGTTTTCATGGCTTTGAGGGCCATACTAATTTTGCAATTTTTTGTGTGCTATTTATGTGTAAAATCTCATAAATATTCAATCGGTTCAATCCAATTCTAATAAGAATCAGAAATTCTTTTTGTTCTCTCTTATAGCTATTTAAAACCAAAAAAGAAACCCAAAATTGTGTTATGAATTATATGTAAAAGAATAATTCTGTTTCATTATTATAAGGAATCACAAACCTGAAAGAAAAAAGAGACTCAACAGCCAGCTGAAACCATGAGCGGAAAACCTCCACAGAGACTCCTCTCATCTACATCCAACATACAGAAGTAAACCAATTTCTTCTCTAGAAAGGGCATATTGGGGCTCGGGAGGCTAAAGGGCATTGATTTTCAAGAATTTGTTCATATTCATGTACATTCAACCATACAAGGACTAGCAATCAAAACTGTCTCGATAGGCAAAACAAAATCCTGAGAATGATGAAAATTTTAAATCATCTGATGAATCAAAACCTGTTATTAACAACGTGGATAATGATGAATCCATACAATGAATGATCATCTCAAGACTATACATCAAGAAAACGTCAACAGGCCATCACCAAGCCCAAGAAAATCTGCTGCAGACTTGGCCATGACGGTTGCAAATTCGGTGAAGCTAATGACTCCATCTCCATTCGTATCAGCCTCTTCAATCATCTCCGTTAGCTCGCGATACGTTAATGGCTGTCCCATTTTAGCCATTGATCCTGCAAGTTCAGCCAAGGTAATATATCCGTTACCATCACGATCAAACGAACGAAAAACCTCCAAAAGCTGTTCTTGGTTAAACAAAACTTCTTCATTAATGTCTGGCATAATGGCATTCACCAACTCATCAAACTCCACAGCCCCATTTCCATTAGAATCCATGTTGGCTAACAAAACATGGATTTGATCACCCGACGGCTTCAGTCCAAGGGATCTTAACAATGCAGCAAGCTCGAGCAGAGTCAGGCTGCCATCAGAATCCATATCAAATCTTGAAAAAATGTCCCTAAGCTGGTTGAGTTGATTAACCTGTAGCAATGTCATTTCTTTTAACTGTTTGATGTGATGGCGAGAAGGGTGTAATACCATTTGCAAGATCAACAATAAGCTGAAGAAAAATGGAGAAAGATTGGAAGAGAAAAACCGGTGGTGGGAAGAGCAATAATGTTCTTTCTTCTGAATCTGCGAAATTCAGCTGCAAGGTTCGCTAAAGCGTTTTTGCGGTTTGTTTAAACTGTGAGGTGTGGAAGTGTTGTTAGCTAATCATTTTCTTTGACAAGTTGGCCGTCGGTGGATAATGTGTTGTTGCCCTTGGCACGGAGGGACTAGATTCCATGTATCCACTTATGGGGACATTTGCAACTATTTCCAAGAACCTTCAGAAAGTCAATCTGATAAGGTTAATTTGTATTTAATTTCTCTAGGCAGCAGAGCATTGGATTATAGCGGATATTTATTATTTACAATATATGAATTAATTAATTCAGATATTTTATTACACTTTATCTATTTTAATAGTTTCAAATGAATTATTATGTGTGCACCGTCTTTATTGAAACCTTTCGGCTGTCCGCCTATAATTAGAGAAGTGCTAATTCAACTATTTGTGATGCAACCTGTCAAGAAGTAATACAGTGGAGTAATATTTTAAAGAGCTGAGTGCATAGGCGTAGCTTGATCTATGAGGTATGTGGTAGGACAAATGAGAAGGGGTTTGTACAAATGGGTTATTGGTGGCTGTATTGTGTCCCAAAAAAGCAAAAGTAAGAAATGGTTCAGAGGAAACTCCTTGGAGCCTAATAAAAACCCTTTTTCATCATGGTACATATATAGCTTTTTATTTTATTTTGATTTATTTACTATGAAAATTATCATATAAAAAAGTCAAAGTATTCAGAAAGAAAGATAACAGTGATAAATATTGTTAGAATAATGTTTTAATTATCCAATACTTAATTCGTAATTTAAATAGATAATTGTTAGAATATTAAAAATAATAAAATAAAAGCAGAAATTATCTAGTTTTTGCTACCATTGAGTTACATCGAATATTGAAACTATATACTACATAACAATGTCCACAGTTTGCAGGCAAGAAGTGGAACAATTTTAAGATCCAAATTTTCGAGAATTTGTAGCAGTGGCTGCAAATGATCCCATTTACCAGCTCAGAAAAACAGTACTACTAGATGTTATACAGCGCCATCTTGAGCCTTACCATCATCGTTTTCCTTTCGACCTTCCACAGCCTTGTTTCCTAGAACTTCTCCTTCAACAGAGCCCAAGCAACATTTCCTCCTGAACCACCCAAAACTAAAGCAGCAACCTCTGTGCTTAATGCTCTCCAGTGGTGTCAATCTTCGACCCCTGCAAATCCTCCCCAAAATGCAAGAAATGATAGCAAGAACTGTAAGCACAGATATGACAGCAAAGAATGGTCCTATAGACCCCGAGGAGTGCCAGCCATTGTTAGACGCTGCCCCGGGGATCGGCACCACCTCTTCCCCCTGCTGCTGCTGCTGCTGATCATCTGGAAATGGGGATGAAATAATTGTTGTTGCCATTGAATGAATGTACTACAGATTTAGTAGAAAATTTGCCGATCATCAAGCTTTATATAGAGGGCAAAATATAGCTAGGGGAATTCAGGACTCTTTAGATTGGTCGCTTTTAGATCTTTTTAAGTGCCCATTAAGTGGAAGACAACATGGAAAGGCAAAGGTGCTGAGTCTCGCAAAATTGAAGTATGAATGCTTGCGTTTGGATCCATAAATTGTACAGAAATCAGGGCTTTTTTATAAAGAGAAGATAAAGTGATTCCAGATTAAAGTGAATCCCATGTGGTTTGCTTCATCTTTTTCAGTTGATTCAATGCATAAACCAGAAAAAAGGCATTCAGAGTAACACTTTGATCAGAAACATCAAGCCAAGAAAAACAATCCATTTTTAGAGCAATCTCGAGGCAACATTAAAAATAAGAAACTGCATACGTGCGGGTTGTAGAGAATTTTGAATCTTAGGTTGGGCTTTGATATAAATTGATTATATTTAACTAATCTCTCTTGTTAGTAACAGAAGAAAAAGTCGATGAACCTGAGATATTCTTAAGTTCTATTGGCAGAACTCTTTATTTTGTATGAAAAATTATACATTACTGAACGATATATATATATATATATATAAATATATAAGTGGTAAGACTTAAAAATTAAATAACAAAAATAATATAATCAAACTCTAAATTATGACTTCTTACCACACATAACTCTAAATACAAATTCATATATATAGAACTCTCAACTCTAGATTACTAAATCTATCTACATTAAGAATTCTATTCTAAATAATAATAGAAATCTACTAAACTAAATTAATAAATCTTCTAATCACATTTGGTTTAACATTGCCAATAATTATATATATGAGTACAAGCAATGAAACTTCTTTAAATGAAAATTTTTTATTATAATTTTATACCTCTTAATAAAACAACTCAACCCATTTCCTATTACTTCTATATGTTCGCATATTAACTAATGTAATTAATAAATAGTCAACGAATCTATTATATATATTTGATATACTAAATTAGGACGTGCTTGAATTAATTTTCAAATAAATTTTTATCTTTATATTTTTTATTTTGATTTTTTTACAAATAATTTATTTTTACGATTTTTAAAATAATTAAATTAAAAGAAATTAATCCAATCTAACCCTTACTATATATGTTTTGATATCCAATATAATTTCGGATCAGACGCATTCACATAAAACGAGGCGGGATTGATACGTGTTAGGAGATCTAACACCGCACATGAGATATGAGAAATTCCTCACAAAAGCTCTTTATAGAAGGGGAACGAATCGTAAGTGTTGCTTGCGGCTGAAGAAATTGAAAAGAATTGCTCGGGGCGGCAATTGTTAATCATTGGCATGTGCATGGTCTTCACGTGGTCTTTCATTACTCCCTCCATATATTTTGATCCTTTTTCTCTTATCATAATATTTGTTATTTTATAAATTTTTTAAAATATTTTTTAAAATTTATTTTTATCATAAATATAATTATTTATTTTTAATTATATTAAATAAAATGAATTGAAAATATATTATAAAAATTACTACTTATTTTTTGTTTCTAAATTTATACAAAAAAAAAAGACAACAGCTTTTTAGTCCTTTCGACCTTTTTGTCGCTGTAATGGAGGACGAGGACGACGCAGCAATTTTATTTAATTCTAGTACCTTCAACGGCCCAGGAGTCAACCTACGAATTCAACTTCCCTTTGGGCTTTAGAAAACCACTTTTGAGAAACCTTCGGCTTAAAACTACGGAAATTTTTAATTTGGGCTCTTCTATTGGTTTCCATGGACAAAATGTTTGAGCTATTTTCTAGATTTACTGCATATTTGGATTGGATTTCTTTTGAAAATTCTTCATTTTGAGATGAAAAATGTTATTTTATATGTAATTTTTTTAATTTTATGTAGTGCAAAAAATACTTATTTTTTTAAAATATTTTCTCTTTCTTTTATCTATTCTCTCTCTCTACTATATTATTGAGTTCCGTCAAAAAGTAGTAAAACTTGTATACAGTTTCACAAGTTTTACCGTTAATTGGTGAAATTTGTATACAAGTTTAGTTAGTTGGTATATACAAGTTTCGCTAGTTGCATACTAGTTTCGCTAATGCAAGTTTTACCATTTAAAATTGACCGTTTTGTGGTCGATTTTGAAATTTTTTATATATAAAACGATGTAAAATTGAATATAGTTTGATAAATTAACATTTATTTTTGAAAAAACGTAATCGTTGTTAACAAATTTGAGTTTTGGTATTTCGAATGTTTTAGAAAAACTTAACAATTCTTAAAAGTGAATAGTGAATAATATTTTTTCACTATATATAGTCTAAAAAATTTACATATAGTTCCCTCTGATGAAAAAAGTGAGTTTGAATTTGTGAGATGAAAAGTGAAATAGAATAAAAAAAGGTGAGAAAATGTGCATTGATGATTTATTTTCTTCTTCTTCTTCTTTTTCTTTTTCTTCTTCTTTTTTTTTTTTTTTTGCTTTATTCTTTTAGTTCTCTCTCAGAAGAAGAAGAAGAATAAGAAGAAGAAGAAGAAAAAGTCAATGAACATGATATATTCTTAAGTTTTATTGATAGAACTTTTTATTTTGTACGAAAAATAAGATTGGACTGAGTTTTTTTTAATTGAGTTATATTAAAAATTATAAAAGAGAATTATTTGTAAGAAGAGAATGGGATCTAAAGTGAAAAAAGTTTAAAAAATAAAAAAAATTATTTAAATAATTTTATTTTAATACAAGAGAAATTGGCTATAAATGCTATTAAAGAAAGAGTTAATTGCTTATCCTGTCATTAAATTTTTTTATCTTTTTATGCTATTGAACAATTAACTTGAAACAAATTATACCATTTCACTACTAAACACAGCAGACTCCAGTAAAAAAAATTACATATTTACATTACGTGACATATTTATAAAATGTATAATGGTCCATACATTTTTTTTACTGGACTCTACTATATTTAATGATAGAATGGCATATTTAACTACAAGTTAATTGTTTAATAACATGAATAAATAAAAAAAAATTAATGGCAGGACAAACAATTGTTTATTTTTTTTGTAGAATTTATAGATAATTTCACTTAATATAACTCAATTAAAAAATTAATCTAATCTCACCCTTACTATATATGTTTTGATATCAAATATAACGTCTGATCAAACACAATTCACATAAAATGAGGCCGGATTAGTAAGTGTGAGGAGATCTAACACCGCACATGAGAAATTACTCACAAAAGCTCTTTATAGCAGGGGAACGAATCGTAATTGTTGCTTGCGGCTGAAGAAATTGAAAAGAGGAGCTCGGGGCGGCAACTGTTAATCATTGGCATGTGCATGGTATTCACGTGGTTTCTCAGTTACTCCCCGTTTAAAAAATATAAGATGTTTTAATTTTTTTTCTCTTATCATAATAGTTGTTATTTTATAAATTTAAAAATTATTTTAAATTTATTTTTATCATAAATATATTTTTTATTTTTATTATATTAATAATAAAAATACTTTTATTTTTTCTAAATTTATACCAAAAAAGACAACATACCTTATATTTTGAGGCGGGGAGGCGTAGCTTTTTAGTCCTTTCGACCCTTTTGTCGCTGTAATGGAGGACGAGGACGACGCCGCAATTCTTTTTAATTCTAGTAGTTAGTACCTTCAGCAGCCGAGGAGCCAACCTACGAATTCAACTTCCCTTTGGGCTTTAGAAAACAACCTTTGAGAAACCTTTGGCCCAAAACTAGGCAAAAAAATTAATCTGGGCTCTTCCGTTGGTTTCCATGGACATTGGTTGAGCCATTTTTTAAATTTATTGCGTAGATTGAATTTTTTAAAAAACATTTTTATTTTGAGGTGAAAATAGTGAGTTAGGTTTATGAGATAAAAAATAAGATCGTAGTAAAAAAAGTGAGAAAATATGCATTAATTTTCTTCCAAGTATATTTCCATGGAAACCAAAAAGTGGACAACATGGTTTCTTCTTTTTGTTTTTTTATAAGTATATGGTTTATTCTTTTAGTTCCATCTCTCTCTCTCTCTCTCTCTCTCTCGGCTAAATCTCTGTTCACTTAAAAATTGCAAATTAGGTGCTCAACTTTTAAATTGTTACTAAACTGTAGAAAAAATGTTTTCCGTACTTCTTTTTGGTCTGAATATATTTTTCATTTTGATACATTGTGAAAATGATTGTTGATGTGAATCAAGACTTCTTGCTAAGAGGGGAAGATACTAGTACCGATTTGGTCCTTATAAACTAACTAATTTGGTAGTGTATCCATTTTTCACTTTCACATAAGTCCATTTGGTAATGTGTCAATTTTTCACTTTCACATGCTTCAATGATTCACTTGTTTTTTTATTAAAAACTCTATGCACGAATTTTTAAGCCAATTAATTCCTTCATTTCAAAATATAACCTTTTCTTATATTTTTCTTCTATAAAAAATATATATAACCTCTTATAAAATTTTTTAATTATTTTTAAAGTTATTTTTGTATAAATATATTTTTTTCATTCTCTATTATATTAAATAAATTATTTTAAAATATAAAATATATTTTATATTTTTTCTTTAATCTATGTAAAAATAAATTAAAAGATTTTATATTTAAAAAATAAAAAAGTTTATTTTTGTTCATAATAGAACTCACCGTTCAATGATATTTTTTGAAAATAATTATATGATACTCATTTCGTTTGAAATTGAATGTGAAAGTAATTTAACTATAGAAAAATAACTATGTAGCCTTATTAATTAAATAATTTAATTATAAAACTTACATATTGATAAAATTTAAATATTTAAAATGAAATAAGATAAAAAGTTAGTAGTGTACTCATTGTATTAGTAGAGTTTATTTTTTTAAAATTAAAAATTATATTAATAAAAATTTAAATAAAAAATATAATTATTTTTTAAAAAGTAAGTATTTAATTTTAAATATTTTTAAAAAATTATATATATTTAATTTTAAATAAAGAGAATAATAAAAGAAATATGTTCACGGAATATGTCTCAAGGTATGTAATGCTTTTATTAATCTAGAAAAAAAACGTTTTTTTAAATGGTCTTACGTGTATGGGATGGCTCCTTCAATATCGCGATGATCGCCAACTAATAACCGTACAACCAGGACCTTAAGTGGACGATTCCTTAAACAGGATCCGAACACGTGTACACTTTTGCGGTTTGCCTAACTGAGCGAGGGTGGACCACTCCCTATATACCGATTCTACCCGACACTTCATCTTCTTCTAGCTCTTTTGTGACCAAACTAACCTCGTCAATTTCTCAACAGAACTCACACGTGGGAGAAATAGGGATGGCAGAATAGTAAATGTAGATCCAACTCCAAGTCATTATATAATACGACAATTCACACACTGAACGAAATCACACGCACACAGACACACACCGCAGAAAGTTACAGTACATAAACAAAGAGAGGACAGGAAGCTTTGCTGGCCTTTGCTCTCTATGGGGGCTGCTCACTCCTTTCGCTTGGCTTCTCTCTCTCTCTCGCCCCTTCGTTCTCTCTATGGATTTCTTGATAAATGCTGCTGTGAAAACTTTCAGGGTTTGATATTTGTGTTTGTTTTGTAGATTTTTTCTTTTTTCATTTTTCATCTGGACTGACACAAAAATTTGGATGCATGAACTGGTGATTGATGGATTTTAAATTTCTTCGTTTTTCTTTTTTTGTTTTGGGATTGAGATGTTGTGATTCTTCAGTGTTCAGATCTGTGATGAAAACCCAGTAAAGAGATGGAAATGTTTGTTCATTATTCTGGTGAGGGGGGCGTGGGGTGCTGATATATAATATAATGGTTGAGGACGCTGGAGGCAGCGGTTCATCGATCTGTTCCCTGAAATCCCAAACATGAGAAAGTTCTGGAACAGGAATCGGTCGATAAACCTCTGCATCCAGCGCTTAATCCTCCCCCAATATGCATTGTGCTCTTCTTCTTCATCATCATTTTTTTTGTATCATGTTGGTTTTGGCAGCTCTGTGCATGATTGTATCTATAGTCTTGTTTTATGTTTACCTTTCCAAGATTAGAATGTCCTTTTGGATGAGGATTGGATTAGATTTAAAGGGAGGTTCTTGAGTTTTGAGTTTTGACTTAGATGTCATAATCCTTTCTGTTCTTGCAGCTTTGTGAATATGTGTTGCTGTTGTTAGTGCCCAAAAATAAAAGAACTTCTCTTTTTTCATTTTCTTTTTATATTTATGGGCCAATGATGGGAGGGGGAGTAGTAGTAATTAATGTAATCACTGGAGTGCATGATGGAGTCTCAAGTCCTCTGTAAGATACTAAAATATATAATACTATGCATTTTAAATTTTTTTTTGATGTCTTGATAAATGCAACTTGTCATTGTTTGTACCTTTATTACATAAACAAACATTACCGTGGTGTCTGCAACTCTCATGGGCTGCTTCTAGTTATCCTAAAATCGTAGGTTCCTATTTTCTACTGCAGTAATACTGTAAAACTGAGATTTGGTCATATTACTGTACATGTCAAAGTGGTTTGGACTGTTGAGGGAATGTTACTTATTCATTTGATCCACTAAATGGTCTAGTTTCCAATGTAGCAGTGTAAAAGTATCAAGTGTGTTTGATTTTCTGCTGTTTCTCTATATTTTCTTTCACTGTTATTCAAAGTTCGAAGGAGTATAATTGAGCTATACATGCTTTCTTAACTCTTGGCTTTGCTTTGTTGGAAACTTTTTATCCACAGCTTGGTGGTCCCTTCCGTACGAATTCCAACTCCAACTTAAGTTGACTGACTACTTGTTTCCCGTATCATCACTCACTTGTTTTATTTTCTTGCCCCTTTTCCTTTCTGAGCAGTTATATATGCCCCAACCCCAAGCCAAAAAAAAAAAAAAAAAAAAGAGAGAGAAAAGAAACAAAGCAGTAAAAGAAGTTCATTCTTTGTCAAACCTTGAAAGCACCCCTATATTATCTTTGCAATAGATTCTGCAATGTCACTTGTTTTTGAAAGTTTACATCAGCAATTCCAGAGGACTTGGAGGAAAATGTACAAAGATTCTATGCATATATGGTAGCGGACAACAGTTTCAGCCACATTCTCACAATGAAAGAATCACCTTTGTGGTCCATTTTCCATATTACTGCTATAGTTTCCCCAAAAGAATCCTCATAAGTTTTGTGAGAAGACACAATACTGTGATTGCATCTTTTAACGCTTTTCAGATGACAAAATACAAGAACCAAATTCTTTCTTTTACCAATGGAGTGTCATTTTCATTTTTCAAAGAGTGGTGGTCAAAAGTGGCTAACTTCGTATAAATCTTGGTTTGCTTAAAAAGGAAGCTCAGGTAGGAAGTAGGAAACATGAAGTCTCAATCTCAAGCCCCCCCTTATGGAAGTGAGTAAAGAACAGTGATGGTGGAGGTATACCAAATTGCCAGAGAATCTGTTACTATATTTTGATTTGAACTCTTCAAGAATCTGGCATCTTATTCCTTAAAGCCAAACCAGGAAACTTGGTAAAGCATTTATTACTCATGTTACCAATCAAAAGTGATTATTATGCCCTAGGCATAAACAGTAGTACTTGCGTACCAGAGCATCAGGTGATGAAAGAAAGGGAAGGGACTTCATATGGTAACTTTCAAGAAAAGATCTTCCTGTGCTTGGCTTTTTCATCATCATGCCTCCTACACTAGACTGTGGCTACTCATATTTTGTGGCATCAGCAAATAGATACCCAACTAGCGAACTATAAGCTCAAAGAAATCTCTCAGTTTATGCTTACCTTTTCTTCCTATTCACCTCTTATCCCACCCAAAAAGGACTAGAAAAAAGACAAATTTTTATTTTATTAAGATATATTTTTCTTCTCAATGGATTGCCCCACATCAAATGATGCCAATGAACAAGTAAGGGTGATTCTGTGAACTAAATCATGGCTGCATTGACATTAATGCAAGCCATTGTAGTAGTGGATGGAGCAACATGCCAAAAGTAAGCCATATATATATATGAATGATGGGCTATTGATCATGAGATAATCTTGAATATGTATTGATATTATTATTATTAGTATTATTATAATCATTGTTACTAAGAATGATAGCAATGGCATGCCTTGTGAACATGGCTCTGTATGATTATTATTCTTCATTACTAAATAGGAACTTTGATAAGGATGAGATTGTAAATAAGGGTATTAATGGGTCGGGTCTTATTCGGATCTGGTTTGATAATCTCGGATCCGAGACAACACTAATATCTATTTACCTAGATTCGGATCCGAACCCGATAATACATCTTCTAAATGGATACAATTATGGTATCTAAAATTTTGGACCTGATAGACTCGGGACCCGAATATATTTTAAATAATAAATATTTTATATATTTAAATTTTGTACAATCGTTAAATGTGTTTGATTTAACGGTAAATTATTTACAAATTTATATCATAATTTCTTATCGAGTTTATCCGAATTCGACCCGAGACCCTATATGATTGGATTCAGATCCATTCTATTCGGATCCGCCGAATAAACATATTGGGTTCGATACTGATAGGGGTTAATCGAGTCTGGATCTGGAATAGAGTATCCTGATCCGTTTGGACCGATTGACACCCCTAATTGTAAGTGTATGTCATGGGTGGGATCTCAATTTTAATTATCCAACCTATTATTATATATATTTGTGTCAAAACGTAATCAATTTAATATCATTTGCCTCTTATTCATGAATTCTACCAAGGCCACTTTGAGTGGGAGTGGAGCTTCATGCTTCCAAAAGTGTATCATCCTTTTCTCCAATATATTGAGATATTTTGATCATTTGAGAAGGAAGACTTTTATTAATTGAATTATTACTTGTTACAATTTTGGATGAGTATGGATGTTTGTTTACTGTTGCTAGTTTTTTTTTAAAAAAAGAAAATTCTTTTTTTAAGGACTTTTGAAGTCACATTTCACTTGTACAGTAAGGGCATTAATTCAATCTTGAAAAACAGAAGGAAAAGGAAAAATGAAAAGGTCAATCTTGACCCTAGGGGTTTTAAATTGGACGTCTTGTTCCACATGATTTTCACGTTCGACGTTCCGAATTTATTCCCAAAAGAAAAAGAAAAGGGAAAATCAGTTTATCTGTCACTCAAAAGCCAATGTCGGGTACAACTAACATCGGGAAATAAGAAAACCAATAAAGGTTCTCTTTAATAAAATGCAAAATATTTTATAGCTGTACGTTTTAAAATATAAAATATTTTTATTATTTTTATATAAATTTTAAAAATATTTTTAATATTTTAATTAAGTTTATTTATATAATAAAAAATAAAGATATTTACATTTATAATTAAAGAGAATAATTTTTAAAAATTTTACAAAATATTTAATATTTTAAAAATAAAAAAATTAAAAATTTTTATATTTTAAAAAAAAGAGTATTATAAAGTAACAAAGGAAAAGAATGAGCATTTTCTCGAATGAGTATCAAAATATTTTATTAGCTAAGTATTATCTCGAATTATATCCACGTCCTTTTGAGGGAAAAGATCCACAGTCATGTGGGCCACGTTGTAGACGTCAGGCGGATTCGACCGATTAAAAAGTAGCTTAAACTTTGTCAAATAATTGGGCCATCTTAGAATAAGTAAGAATTTGATAGGAAGTAATTTGGGCCCAAAACGAAAAAATATTTTATGCCTATTTTATTGGGATTTCTCATCTACTGCCTTGCACTTATATATATTTTTTGCCCTTTTCTGTTTGATGTAAAGTGCCTTGCCACTCTTTTCCTTTTCCTTTTCAGAGTTTCTTTCATACCTAAAATAGACCTTGGCCCATTATCATCGATTTTTTATTTTCTTCTTAAATAATTTTCAAGGTTATTGATAGATCAATAATCTTTTAAATTATTGTTCAAGACTATGAAGTTAGAGTCTCCTTACCAATGTTTAAGAATAACAAAGAAAATATTAAAGAGAAGATCGCGTGTGTTTATTTTTATTATTTTCTATTATACATTATTTATTTAAGGTATTTGAGCTGTGATATTTTGTCCGTTACTATAGATTTTTAACCTATTTATATAACCTTTCTTTGTCTTATTAATAAAGTAGTTACTTATTCAACCAAAAAAAAAGTGCTTTGCCACATAAACTTTGATTTATTGAAAATACAAATCAAATAATTAACGGTATATGAACAAATTTTACTCATAGCTAATTGGTAAAGAGTATCATTGCCACTGTTCAGAGCGCTATTTTATACATACTTCATAATAATAGCAAAGATACAATATTTTAAGAAGTAAAAATAAAACTAATACGATACTATGATTTTAAATTTTTTTTTGCCGAATATTATACAGCAGTATCATTTATTTACACATCTTCCTTCTAAACAGAAAAGGACCAAGAAGAAAGTCCATTAAACTGCTGCCTTAAATGAGGTAAAGAAGGCAAAAATATCATAGAGAATTTGAAAGACAAGAATCTTAGTAGAACTAAAAGTACTAGGAAGTACAAGAAGGCATCTTTAACTTCATGGTCCCAAAGCCTGAGCTTTATGTGGCAACTATTCATGGCTGCTCTCATGGTTTAATCCAAACTCAATTTGCATGAAGAAAAAGAGAATTAACCAATTGAGTCCCTTGACAATTTTGCCTGTTTTCTTCTTCTCTTTCTTGAGTTAGAGAAGCACTGAAAGAAGGAGCTACAATAACAGAAGAATAAACTTTCGCAGTGCTGCTCCCCTTGGAAGCCCTTGGAAGAAGCTCATCCTTATCTTGAGAGCTGATAAAAACTGCATGAAACTCAGTTGCTTCATTACTTTCCTCATATCCACGCAGATTAGAACTTAGCACTGGAGATTCTAAACCATCCAAAGACGATGATTTCGCAAGGTTTTTCATAATGGCATGTTTCAGAAGCTGATAAAGCCTTGGATTCTTTCCAAGTAAGCTGCAATTTTCTCCGCGAGTATTATGAGTCATGGAGCCGTGATATGTGAAGTTTGTCTTGGCATTTATTCCTCGTAGAAGTCGAGCAGCACTGTCATAGGCTGAGGCAGCTTCTTCTGCTGTGTCAAAAGTGCCCAGCCATAGCCTTAGCTTCTGCTGAGTGACTTTGATTTCGGCTACCCATCTACCAGAAGGCCTTTGTCTCACTCCAAGAAACTTTCTTCCATTGCTGCAGCTTCCTTTTCTGTGAGAGTTTGCTAGAGGTTGATGATGGTTTGGTTTTCTTGGAGGCTGGTTTTGGGAGGAGCCTTGAGATTCCATGCTATCCATCAATGCAGAGAGGGGTTTGTTTATGACCAGTGGGAAGACAATAGTTATGTGTTACAATAGTAAGGTAATTGACGACGGAAGGATGGATATTAAATTAAGGTATGCTTATTCTCTTATCTGACTTCATTATTTGGATTTATGCAGAGTTTTAAAATTGATTAATTCAGGTATGATTAAGAAGGGTAATTGACAAGCCAAGTCTGGCACAGTTGGTAGGAAGCCAAATCAAGTTTAAGAAGCCATGAATTAGGAGAAACGCCAGTTTCCAAAATAAATATAGTAGTTGCAAGCCAATTTCCTCAGTAATAATAACCTAATCATGTTCTTGTCCATAGCACATTAACTTTGCCATTAAAAAAGGAAAATGTTGAATCAAGATTTTGCAACTTTTGCATTATGTATCGTGGTTTTTTGTAACATTGTTGGTAAGGGGTACTTTTGCAACATGGTTAACTTTGGCTTGGAAAGAAACAAAAGGAAAAAGAAATCTTGGGTTTCTAGTTTGGTAAACTAAGGAGGATGATGATGAGATAGTAGACTAAATGAATTAGCTAAACATGGTTACGCCAGCAGTTCTTATAATAGACAATTATACTATTGTAGTGAATATTATTTCCATTAATACTCTTGCTGGTGTACACCCAAGAGCAAAAAACAAAAATCAACACCTCCCTATAATTTTAAAGATAATCTCTCTCCTCAGAAATCTTAAAAACTAATGTTTAGCATTTGGCTCTTAATGAATGTCCTTATTGCTCCTTTTCGACATGCTCTTATCAAATACTTCCATAACTCAGCAAACGGAACTGAATTATGAATATATTTCCTGCAAATAATCAGAAGAAATCTGATAATAATGTATCTGTCACGCAGTGTTCAGAAAACTTTATTTTATCTCTATCTTCTTGTAGGAGCGGAAAGGAACTACTTTTGATTAATCTATGTATACATGCTTGTTTTCCCTTGAGTTGGAAGAGATGCTATTGTTCTTTGATTTCTTGATTAGAGATTAACAGTACTTCTGCTGGGCGCCATTTTCTGGGCTCATCAACACTTGGACTAATGGCTGAAATATTTTTCTTTTATCATGAAGCTCTAGGAATGCAAGAAACATTCATGATTGATTTGGTCACTTCAAATTTTTCTTTTTGCTTAGATTCATGCCTTTATCATGGTTAAAAACAGTTAACAAGTTAGGTTAATTCTAAAGATAAGTTTGAAATAAGAAATGAAAAAGGATAGACTTTCCGCTAACCTTGTAGCTTTTGGAAAGCTTGACTTTTCAGTAGATCAACTACTACTGTCGAATCAGAGCATGGCAAACACAACTTCTTGGTCATTGAGACATTGCCATCATGGGCCAACATAATTATCTTTCCTGGAAGATGGTAGTGGTTGAAAATTATAGATGCACGTATCAGCCTCTCAAGGTTTGACTTCCAAAATTGCCTTAAAGACCATTTTGAAGTCCATCTTGATCTCCAGTTCCATATCTCCTTATCAAAGCAAGAAAACGTCAGGCATGGCTGAATTTGTTGTTTCCCTTCTATTAGAAAAGATTGCCTGCTATCTGATTGAGGAAGCTGGATCAATGTCTAAGGACTTGAAACTTCGTAGTCAGGTTGAATGGATTGACGGGGAATTCAGGCGAATGAGAAGCTTCTTGAAAGATGCAGATTCACAAGAAGAAAGTGATGAAAGAATAAAAAATTGGGTTGCAGATATAAGGGATGTTGCATATGATACAGATGATTTTGTTGATTCTTTCATCTTCAGAGTGGCACCAAAGGGCAGGAGATCAGGACTGGCTACATTTTTGAAAAGGTACTCTTTCTTTCATGAGTTTATCTTCTGTCGGAAAATGAACAATCAGATCAAAAGAATCAAATATAGGCTTCAAGAGATCAATAATAGCAAATCAACTTATGGAATTGGAAATATATTGAGACCGAAAGAAGGGACAGACTCTGCAGTCAGCAGACTCCATGAGAAGAGAAGATCTTCTCCTCATTTCTCTGATGATGTTGTTGGCCTAGCTGAAGATATAAAAACCATTGAATCAAAGGTGGTTCAGGGAGAGTCAAGACTTTCTGTGATCTCAGTTGTTGGCATGGCAGGTATAGGCAAGACTACTCTTGCAAAGAAAGTTTTCCTTAGTACTGATGTTAAGAAACAGTTTGATTGTTGTGTTTGGATTTATGTATCTCAAGATTTTAGAGCGAAAGACACTTTATTTGACCTGAGGAAAAAATTAATGGGGCAAGAAAAAGGAGACTTTCAAAGTGTGAGAAATGATGAGTTGATAGAAACAGTCTCAAGTTTCTTACAAGATAAGAGGTATATGGTAGTTCTGGATGATATGTGGAAATGCGATGTTTGGATTGATCTCAAAGCAGCATTTCCTGATAAGAACAACGGAAGTAGAATAATGATTACTACGCGCTTCAGAGATGTTGCTCAATATGCTGACCTGAGAATTCCTCCGCATGTGCTTAGTCCACTGAATGATGAGGATAGTTGGAAATTGTTCTCCATGAAAGTTTGCTCAGAATGGGAATCCTCTTCAGGTTTGCCTCCATGGGCAGAAGAGTTGGGCCAGCAGATTCTGAAGAGATGTGGAGGTCTACCTCTTGCTATTGTGGTATTGGCAGGCCTCTTATCAAGAAAGGAAGCAACCTTCAGTGAGTGGCTAAAGGTTTTGCAGAGTCTGCATTGGCAGCTGAGGCAAGATCCAACGCAATGTGAAGAAATTTTGGCTTTAAGCTATAGGGATTTGCCATATTACTTGAAACCGTGTTTTCTATATTCTGGTTTGTTCCCTGAAGATTTTGAAATTCCAGCGAGGAGATTGATGCTATTATGGCTAGCAGAAGGATTTGTGAATCCGAGAGGTCAACAACCACTTGAAGATGTAGCAGAAGATTACTTAGAAGAGCTGATCTCAAGGAGCATGATTCAAGTGGTAAAAAGAAAGGCCAATGGAAAGATTAAAACATGTCATGTGCATGATCTTCTTAGGGAACTTGCAATCTCCAAGGCCAAGAAGGATCATTTTCTTGATGTTATCCATGGAGATTTACATGTAGATTACCTTACTGGAGGCCGTCGACTAGCAGTTCAATCTGAAACATTTCCCATTACAAAGAACGCCCAGATTTTGCGGTCTTTGTTGTGCTTTGATATGAATGAAACAGGCTTTGGACGACTGAAGAAATTTAAGCTCTTGCGAGTCCTATATCTGGAAGGCATTTATTTAAGTCACTTAGATTCTGCCATAGGAAATCTCATACATTTGAGGTACCTTGGTTTAGGAGGAACTTGGTTGAAGAAGCTTCCTTCATCAGTCCAGTACCTTATGAAGCTGCAGACTTTGGACTTGAGATCAACATTGATTAATCCCATCCCTACTGCAATTTGGAATTTGCATTACCTGAGAAATCTGTACTTCAATGAAGGGAAAGAGATGACAATAAATCCACCTAGAAATGCTACTTTAACTTGTCTTCAATCATTACGCGGAATATGCATTGGCCCTACAACTCAAGTAGAGCATGGCTTGGACAAATTGACCAACATAAGGGAGTTGGAGTTGCATGGTGAATTATATCGGCATGAAGCAGCCTTAGCTAAGTGGATTTCTACGTCAAAGAGCCTTGAATTTCTGCAGCTGCAGGCTAAGTTCTCTCATGAAAAGGTTGATGAACTTGACAGAACCTGCGATGCCGTCCCTATGTCATTGATGCTGGCAAATCATTTTTGTCTCTCTAAGCTGCATCTAAGAGGATTTATCAGAGAGCTCTATGATGTTGCAAAGTTCCCTCCAAACCTCACAGAGTTATCATTGCAAGACTCCCTTCTGATGGAAGACCCCATGCCAAAGCTGGAGAAGCTGGAAAATCTGAGAGTCCTGAAATTGAAGAAATGTTCATATGTGGGGAAAGAACTAGTATGCTCTGGTGGAGGTTTTCCTCAACTCCATTTCTTGAAACTATCTTTCCTCCTCCCGGTAGTGAAGTGGAGGATAGAGAATGGAGCATTGGCGAACCTTAAACAACTGGAAATCATAGAATGTAGAAAATTAAACATTGTCCCAAGAGGATTGCAACCAGTGACTAGTCTGAGGGATCTAAAGCTGGGATACTTGCCATATGAATTCGAGTTGAAGGTTAGGGATCGCGAGGGAGAGAACTGGTACAGAATTCATCAAGTACCTCCAATCTAAACTATGCTCATTTCTGCACAACACAAGGTGCCCGTGCTCCTATCATGGTGAACTTCTTTAGAATCTGATGCTTTTTCCCATTCCTTTCCTGAATTTCTCTTCTAGTCCTTCCCTTCTGCTACATTTCTGTTTCCCTCGTATAAACACAGCATGGATGATAGATTCCAAAAGTGCATTCTCTTCACACGCTGATGCAGAAATAAACATTTCCAAGAAACTATTATAAGTTGTATCAAAAGAAGTTATATATAACTTTACTAGTAGTTTTATTCTGATAACTTTGTAACTTATATTTATCACGCAAATTATATAACTATAAATAAAGATAATTTATATAAGTAAAAAATATTAATTTATTTAAAAAATTAATAAATAATTATTTACATCTTACTACCCGTTATACTTACTTTACTTTGTATCTTTGTTATTTTGCTTTCTAGAAAACAATTACTCTTGTACTGTCAAGTCCAAAAAACTATTAACATTTGGCTTAGTCATCCATATTAAGCCAAATTGCCTTTCAACTAATGGCAAGTGAACCTCCACTGGGAGCCAGTACAGCACTGGGCCCTTTTTAGAGCACATTGGCTAACAAAGGGGAGCTGGCCCACAATTCTCATCCTGTGTGCCACGTGGAAGGACACTGAGGCTAGTTTATAATTTAAAATTCCACGTCGGATTATTTGTACCAATCAAAGCCACTTGGACAATTCTGTGTTTCTCATCACAAATTCCTCTTCTTTTACGATCGAAAGGCAGCCAGCCAACCAACAAACTGTAAGCACCGAACAGCAAACGCACACTCGGAATTTCACTCTTTCACTCTCACACGGATAACACAGTGAGTAAGCGGTGGCGAGAGGCTGAAGGTGATGGCCCTGAGAGCTTCAGCCACCGCTAGACCACCACTTCCGCCACCACCATGTTTACCTGTCAAAGTCTCTGTTTCTGCCAGACTCCCACCGAAGAGTCAAAGTAAAACTAGTTCTCTGCGGTTGTCACTTCCGGCATCGACTACTCTTTCTCTATTTGCTCTCTTCACAGTTCCACACGATGCCGAAGCTCTCAGCTTGCCCAAGGAACAAATAGTCTCCTCTCTTAATCAGGTTAGTTCCCCAAAAATTATAGTTGTTCCCCAACAAATTATAGTTGAATTATGAATTCTAATAATGTTTTCTTGAAATTAGTTCCCAGCTTTCCTCAGTAAGTTGATTCTTTCTCCAGCAGCAACTGCCTTTCCTTACTATCTCAAACTTTGAACTATATTTTCAATGCTGGTTCTTCAATTTGATGATTGCTAATTCATAAGCGGTTGAATATCTGTTGGCCTAAGCTTGTTACTCGGAAGTTTTCTTGGTATTTTTTTTCCCATTTATCATAAAATTCTGTCTCTAGACTTGACCATTAAAGCGAAACCGTATATTATCGAATTTCTCAGGTGGAATCAACAATTGATCAAGTTCAACAAGTGGGATCTAATGTTTTTGATGTTGCTGGGCAAATGATTGGGACTGTGGTCGAAGTAGTCAAGCCAGGCATTGATGTTGCATTGCCTATTCTGAAGCAGGCTGGAGAGCGGGCTCTGAAGATTGCATCACCTGCAATCTCTGAGGCCTCTAAGAAAGCCCAAGAGGCTATTCAGAGCTCTGGCTTTGACACGCAGCCTGTGGTAACTGCAGCTAAGGTGCTTTCTTTAACTTTAAATGTTAATCGTGTGAACATAACTCTTTGGTTAGACTTCTATAAATGCAGACTTGTTCAAACTATTTGAAAATATAGAAATCTGGGAAAATAATTAATGTACTGAGCAAAGTGCACAGACAATAGTCTCGATCAATGGCACGTAGTTGAGCCATGGATCCCAATTTCTCTCTGAAAGGTATTAGATCACTATGTTTCGGTAAAGATGCTACCATTTTCAATCTGATTTTGTAAATTTTCTGCCTCAGATACCTTTTAGGTTAAAAGCCATGATGTGTTTTGGAAAAGCACTGTCACTTCTGCTGTTAAGCATCTAAATGTAGTCAGGATTTGATACTGCTGTGAATTTATAGCCTACCTCTTTGGAGTAATCTTTGTTGATTCAGCAAAACTTCACTTCTGTTAATTCACTACAGGATCTAAACTGATAGCACATTTAGGGTTTCAACCATGTATGTTTAAGTTCTCAAGATATTTTTTATATACTATGCGAACAAAGTTCAAGAACTCGGTTTTAGATGCACAAAAGCATCCAAGTTCAGGTTTTGATAATCTTACAGTTCCTGACGTTTGTTTAACAAAAAGCAAAGAGCCCGGCTCACAATATTTAGCTTTGATATTTTCAACAAGCGCCGAGAAGTGCATGATTTTCTTTTCGGTTAATGGCAGACGGTTGCTGATGCTGCCCAACAGACCACTAAGGTGATAGAAGATGCAAAGCCGATAGCCTCATCTACAATGGAGACCATCTCATCATCTGATCCTGTTACAATTGCTTATGCTGGTGGTGCATTGCTCCTAGCATATCTCCTTCTTCCTCCTGTCTTTTCAGCCATCTCTTTCAGTCTTCGAGGATACAAGGGTAATTTGACTGACTACATTCACTCCTTTCATTTACCCCACACCTCCTCTTGCTGCAAATTTTCTGGCTTGGTTCTTTTTATTGTTTTTCTCTTTAAGATGTAAATCAAGTTAAAAGTCTAATGTTTCACTTGTTTTACTTCCTAATTTCCTTTCAAGTTCTCATGCTATGTGCTATTACGTTACAGGGAACTAAATTTTTGTTCATTTGCAAATTTTTTACTACGCATAAGTCTGACCTGGATAAATCACTCTGTAGGTGAGCTCACTCCCGCTCAAACACTGGATGTGATGTGTTCAAAAAATTACATTATGATTGATATTAGATCCGAGAAGGACAAGGACAAAGCTGGAATTCCCCGCCTTCCCTCAGCTGCAAAAACCCAACTGGTTGCAATTCCGTAAGGGAACATTCTTTTGTTTCCTTTATGAATCACATGTGACTGAGTTAATTCAATTATTTCTGTAAGACACTTGGCATTTGGATACTCTTGTTCTATAGTCGTATATTGCCAATGAGCGTGGCCTTGTTTTAGGCAGCACCAGGTAACACTAAAATATAGCTGTATCATAATAAAAAACTTGTTCGTTGTTTCATTTCACCTTGACAAATTGAGGTATAAAGGATAGGAAAAGCTAAGCGTAATATATTTGTGTGTTGTCTAATAATGAGATATCCCTAAAATGGTAAAAGGAGGAAAATCATCCATAGTTCTGTTTTGATGTGATCCTGGAGAAGTGGATATCATCACTAATCTGGAAATGGCAGTTGTTGAGTTATGAAGTTCACGAAGGGTTAGGAAATTGGGAAAGAACATTTGCCTTGTAGTGTTTGACATTTATTAGCTTATGTGTATTTTATTAATTGAGCTTAACTTGAAGAGATTGATGCTAATGAATAAGCAATCATGTAAGATACTAAATTCAAAGAACTCTAGCAATATCTTATCAAATTAGTTTGATGCTATTGGAGTAACTGTCAGAAGGCCAAGGGCATATGACTCTGGCAATTCTCTAGTGATGGTGCAGGAGTCTGTATCTTTGATATGAAAGAAAAGTTCCTTTAGTAAATCAGTCTTACCTGACATCAAATATGAACTCTTTCAGTTTGGAAGAATTACCCAGTAAGCTAAGAAATCAAGTGAGAAGTCCAAAGAAAGTAGAAGCTGAACTTGTGGCTTTAAAGATTTCATATCTCAAGAAGATAAACAAAGGTTCCAACCTTGTGATATTGGACTCGTAAGTCTCTCCTCCGTTTGCTCACAGTTTCTCAAATAGCCGACGAAATTCCATTTTGGAAATTTTTGTGGCTTTCTTGCACAGGAATGACCATTAAAACTGACCTAGTTATATGTATACCTTATTAAAAATTTCAGGTACTCGGACTCTGCTAAAATTGTTGCCAGAACGCTAACAAATCTTGGTTTCAAGAACACCTGGATTGTTGCGGATGGATTCTCCGGAAGCCGAGGTTGGCTGCAGAGTCGTCTAGGAACAGATCCATACAACCTATCTTTTGCAGAAGTCTTATCACCATCCAGAATAATTCCTGCTGCAGCCAGACGTATTGGTACAACAAGCTCTTCAAAATTGCTTCCTGGAGCCACTGATTAGCAATTTTATTTGTAATCATTGTTATATTAGTCATTTAGTCCTCTCCTCATTTTAGTTGAGAGTTTTGCACCATCATCTGGTGTAATTCTTTTATTAATTTTGATAAATTCAATCTCTCCTGCTTGATCCAACTGAATCATTTGTCTTATTTCATGGTTGATTAGATCTGTAAACTTAATATTCCCTCTACGCGCATTTCCTCGCAGTTCTAAATCTTCTAGGCATGTCTAATCTTTGTACTGTGGAGAAGAAGAAAAACTCCAAAAAGAATTTTCCTCTTAACTTAAAACTCATTGACTATAATGTGGATTATAGACTTATAGTTATTACGTTTAAAAAACACACATTTTTATCACTGGATCTTTAGGAACTCTTTCTTGATTTAAGAGATTATGAAAATACATATTTTTATCTTTAGGAACCATTTTATAAAAGATAGATTTACTTTCTTTTTATTCTATCTTAAATTATAGGTTTATTTTTCTTTATAAAGGGTAGTTAATTCATTAATTTTCTTGTATGTCCTTAATTATTGTATATGTGTATCAATAAACTCTTTTTTCTTTTTAAAAGAATTTAAAAACTTACATTATCTTCTGATATTAAATCAAATGCGTAACTTTATTTTTTAATATGGGAAAATATAAAGAACGCTAATTTTAATAGTAATTAATTAATATTACTCAAGGTCATCTTAGATTAATGTAAATTATATTAAAAATATTAAGTAAAAAATATTAATTTAATTATATTAACTAAGTTTCTCAGTCTTTACGAAAATAAAAATAAATTTATTTTTATATGACGGAACAATATTAGATTAAGTAGACGTAATTTTTTATATGTAAAAAATTAAAAAATCGTGTTCTTATCTGGCTCTGGTGTACCAGAGCAATCAACTCAAATCTATATATATATATATTAAAGTTAAGGTTGAATCATGAGAATGTGACATGTGAATTTTTAAAGCTTTACTTAACTCTAATGATGCCAAGTTGGATGTTTAGAATTAATTGCTTTATTGATTTATGTACCCACATTAACTCATATCTATATTTAATCACCTTATCTATGGTTTTTAAAAATAATATTAGATACTACATTAAGTGAATTGTATGTTTAATACAATGGATTCAACATATTAATTCTTATGATGAAAGACTATTGTACATACAATGAATTGAATTAATGGAATGAGATACATATCCTTCATTCATTAAGACAATGGTTTTTAAAAATAATATTAGATACTACATTAAGTGAATTGTATGTTTAATACAATAGATTCAACATATTAATTCTTATGATGAAAGACTATTGTACATACAATGAATTGAATTAATGGAATGAGATACATATCCTTCATTCATTAATACAATGGTTTTTAAAAATAATATTAGATACTACATTAAGTGAATTGTATGTTTAATACAATGGATTCAACATATTAATTCTTATGATGAAAGACTATTGTACATACAATGAATTGAATTAATGGAATGAGATACATATCCTTCATTCATTAATACAACACAAATTTTAATAAAGTTGATAAGTTCATAAAATTAATGAATTTATACAAGTAAATAAATACATAAACTTAATAAAATCTCTTTAATTATTTATATTTAATGTTGAATAACATTAAGAAGATGCATAATACATGGTCATCTTATTATCCTTATCATTAATATTAAAACCATATCTATATAACTTAATAAAATATAATTCAATTATTTTCATTTAATGATGTATAAAATTAAAAAGAAAAAAGTACATGTACATCTTATTTAGTTATATATATATATATATATATATATATATATATATATATATATATATATATAGTAAACTAAATAAATTAATAGGTATGCACTATATATAATATAGATTAAATTGAAGGATTTAAAAGTAATAAATAAATAAAAAAAGATCGTGAATATGAAAAGCGCAGAAATCCTAAATGTATTCTTATCTGAATTTATTTTTCCAAAGCATTAAAGAATTACTTAGCATATAAACTTTAAAAATAGCATACAAGTGTTTAAAATCGAGAAAAAAAATTTTGAATACAACGATTTTAAACTCCAAAAAAATAAAAAAAAAACTTAAAAACTATAAAAAAAAAAAAAAAAAAAACCGCGCAACGCGCGGGCATCATACCTAGTAGTGCATTATTCCCTAGCCAAATCATTAAACACACAGAACAATCTAACGGCTGACGTGTCACCTTCTCTTTCGGTCACCTTCAACAGCGCAGTCCGTCTCCCCTGATTGAAGCACATCCAATTCTCTATGCATGAATACACTGCTTCTGCAAGTTGTGAATTGATAATATTGGTGGATTATGGCTCAAACCCAAAAATCCTTGGACTCGATCACGGTCAAGGATATCATAGCTCTGGGCATAGCATCTGAGGTTGCAGAACAACTTCATCAGAAGCTCACTGAAATAATTGGCAACTATGGAGCTGCTAGTCCTCAGACATGGCAACACATCTCCAAAGAGCTTCTCAGCCCGGAACTTCCCTTCCCTTTTCATCAGATGTTGTATTACGGCTGCTACAAGGATTTTGGACCTGACCCGCCTTCTTGGCTGCCCGACTTGTAATTCTTTCTTTGGTTTTTCCTTGAAGTATAGCATCAAAGTGCACTTTCATTGTTTTCTTTTTGGGTTCCAATGATGTTGATATTGAAAAGGTGGAAAAGGTTTTCGTTGGTACTTTTGGCCTTGCTAGAGGAATCAAAATTGTGAATTTATGTCGTATTTAAATTTGTTGTTCTTTGAGAGAGATTAATTGTGTTATTGAATACTGTTCAAACCAAAATCAGTACTTCTACTACGAAATTGGAAATCACATGTTTTGGTTTCTTCTTTTATAAAGAGTTGATCTGGGAAAGTTCAACCATAGAGCTCATACATTCTTGCTGGCTCAGGAAGGATGCGAAGGCAACTAATGTTGGGCAGCTACTAGAGAGGCGTGGCAAAGAGTTTCTGGGATCAAAATACAAAGACCCTATTTTGAGTTTCTCTGATTTCCAGGAATTTTCAGTATCCGACCCAGAGGTAACTGACAGCACATTGTTGATATTATTAAATGTTAAGAACCTTATCTTTCTGACATTTTCTTTTCTTTCTCCTTTTTTCTTCTTAGGTTTACTGGAAAACTATGTTAGATGAAATGAATATATCTTTCTCGACTTCTCCTGAATGTATTCTACTTGAGAATCCCTCTTACCCAGGAGGTCAATGGCTTCCAGGAGCATATGTGAATCCAGCAAAGAATTGTTTGGGTTTGAACAAAAAGAGGACTTTGGATGATATTGTTCTGCAGTGGCGGAATGAAGGAGATGATAAGTCAACTATTCAAAAGATGACTCTCAAAGAGTTGCGATCAAGAGTGTGGTATACTCCTGTTGCCTAATATATATATTTTTTTCCCTAGATAATTGTGCTCTGGATGTTTTAAGTCACATATTTTGCATTATTAAGCAACTCTTGTTAGGATGTAAGTCCTACTTTTGGGAAAATAGAAAATTTCCAGATATATTTGCATTCTGCCTTGAGTTTGCTTGCACTATCTTGGAAAAAATGAATACAAGATAACTCTACCTTTTGCAGTTTCTTGAAGCATTCTTCTGGAAAACAGATAAATTGGGTAGTTCAACTTTCCGTTTGCCCCCAGATTTCTACTGAAATAGGCCAACAATCTGAATTTTTCATCTTGTTGATGTTTCTTAAATAATTTTTTTTTGGAAAGACAACCTGTAAAATTATAGGAAAAAGTACCCCGTAATTGCTTGATGTACCATTTCATCCTGAGGAGAAATTCATTTTAATCTAAAAATCTTGACTTCCTTTGTTGCTAAGTGCTCAAATTCCCAAAGAATCTTTTTGTTGATATTGACTGATTTAAGATCTCATTTGAAACTTCTTTCAAGGCTAGTTGCATTTGCCCTTGAAGTGCTGGGGTTGGAGAAAGGATCTTCAATTGCCATAGATATGCCAATGGATGTGAATTCTGTGGTGATCTACCTGGCCATTGTGCTTGCTGGTTATGTAGTTGTGTCCATTGCTGATAGTTTTGCAGCCAATGAGATAGCTACAAGAATCAAACTATCAAATGCAAAAGCAATTTTTACTCAGGTCAGGACCATGAAGGATATATCTTGTATTTCTTATCTGGAACTGAATTATATACTTAATCTTCAGTGTTTCCATACCGTAGTACCTGATTTTCAATATAACCAAACTGTGTTGAAGTACTTAGTAAATATGATGCAATATATTGCTACTGGGTGTTGCTTGCAGAATTTTACAAAGCTTTGCAGATTAAGATGATTTTCACAGCATTATTTCACTCTTTGCTCTAATCTTCTGATTTGTGAATCTCAAATTTATAGAAGAATACTTGTTCTTTTCGTTCTTCTTTTCCCTAATCCAAGTGACATTGTGACCATAAGATTTGAGTTAATTCCTTCTTGCCTAATTTTTATGTAGTCCATGACCTTTACCAGGATCTCATTATTCGTGGAGAGAGGAAAATACCATTGTACAGGTGATTCTCACTTCTATATTTGTGTTCTCCTTCTTGGCTTCTTTTCTATTTATGTCTCACACACATGTTTGGTCATGCAGTAGGGTAGTTGATGCTCAATCTCCTATGGCAATTGTCATTCCTACTAGAGGTTCTAGCTTCAGCCAAGAATTGCGTGATGGGGACATTTCTTGGCATGACTTTCTAGGAAGGGCAGAAGGATCCAAGTTAGTACTTTATTTGACACCACAAAGCATTTGAATGATAGAATATATCGAGCTTTTAATATTTGTATTCTGCTTCTTTAGGAAGTGGGACGGCTAAGGTATGTACTTACCAATGCTGAAGTTGAACTGGGGCACTACTAAGTCTGTTCTAATTCCACTCCTTTAAGGAAAACATGAGATATGAGTGTGTATATATTTATGAGAAAGAGGGACAGAGACAGAGACAGGACATATATATAACTGATTTGGTTTCAGTGGATAATTGATGTGTGGGTTGCTTGTTTAGAAAACAAAACGCGTGACTTTTCACATGATACAGAAATTGTTGGTTCCTAAGTAAGCCTACTCTATGGTGTATCTTATTCCAAAAGCTACAGTAATAGCAAGAGTTTTTTTCTTTTCTTTTTTCGTGGAGATCTTATTTGTTTGATATATTGTATTTCTTGTTCCATTGGATGCCCATTATTTCCTTTCTTTTGTCCAGCACTTCTGTACCTTCCTTTTTGATGTATTATTTTTTGGTCGTTTGGTGATGAGTACACTGGCCAGGACACATAAATATCATATTTCTCACTATCTGTCAGGTGTAATAGAGAAATTTAGGTAAGAGATTGAAGATAAAGGTCTTGTTTTATTTGCTTACAAAGAAATAAGAAAGGGAAGAGGTTTATCCTGATTTGATTGTTGAAGATGTAGGATTTATACAAATTCTAAAAAGGAAACAAGACACTTCTTATTGATTTGTAGATGATGTATCCTGTAATATTTTTGAGTTCAGATTACTCAAATCACCAAAATTGTTTAGCTAGTGCTGCAATTGTTCATTTTTCATGCTGATATTGCAGAGAGGTTGAGTTTGCTGCTGTTGAGCAACCAATTGAATTTTTCACAAATATTCTTTTTTCTTCTGGAACAACAGGTACGTTAAAGATACTAATTAGTCCTCTTCATTCTCATTTTGATACCTGAAAAGTTTCAGATACTTGCATAAGATACAATGGACATGAAACCACATATTTTTTCGTGGTAAATTTATTAGTGCCAAAGCTGATAGAAGAATAAGCTTTCTGGGAGTCTGAAATACTAGGGCAATTCCTGAGCTGAGAGAGAACTTAAATCTTGTAGTTCTGTTCTAAAGGTTTAAATATAAAATGACAACCGTTATGATGTAGGGGAGCCCAAGGCAATTCCGTGGACTGTTGCAACTCCTTTCAAAGCTGCTGCAGATGGATGGTGTCACATGGATATTAGGAAAGGAGATACTGTTGCCTGGCCTACTAACCTGGGATGGATGATGGGGCCATGGCTGGTGTATGCTTCACTATTAAATGGTGCTTCTATAGCTTTATATAATGGAATTCCTCTTGGTTCTGGCTTTGCTAAGTTCGTACAGGTAGAGGACCTTTCCCTATGTTGGAGTTCTGCTTTCTACCTCACTATGACCTCTTTGGTTTCTGTTTTGCTCTGGAGAGTATGTAGTCTGCTTATTATTTGTATTCAGATTTTGGCAAATCGAAAACCTTGACAAATGTTAGTAGATTTGAATTAATCTCTTAAGTGAAATGCACACTGTAAAAACTAGAAAAAAAAGTCTGTTGCCTTGAAATTTTTGAAATCTTACTGGGTTGCTTGCTTTGTTATAAATTTCATGCTTAGCCAGGTCATTCAAGTAGTTATCAATTACACCATTTATTATGTGCTTGTGGGTGATATAAATAACTTTCTAGATTTGATATATGAATTGGGAAGCTATAAATAGGCAGTTGGGGATTTACGAAAGTTTCTTATTTTCTTGAGATACAAAATGTATCATAAACTTATTTTCTGAATATTCTAAATTTCATATGACAAATGTCTTAAGTTCTAAATTTCGCATAAGATATCTTTGTGATCTTATGCTTAGAGAATGCTCCTGTAACTTGTCTAGGATACTAAAGTAACTATGCTTGGTGTTATCCCAAGTATTGTGAGGACATGGAAGACAACAAACTGTACAGCTGGCTATGATTGGTCATCCATTCGGTGAGTTCTAGATGTTCCATCTGAGATAGTTAATTCCTCATTGCAGCCATATTTTGTACTTTTGTCCTCTCTTCCTCCCTCTCTCTATGTGCAATATTATTACGAATTCATGGTTTATAACAGGATATTGTTTATATGAACATTCTGTGACATTATAGTATTTGTTCAATGTGGTACTAATGGACTTGGAACAGTTGCTTTGGCTCCACAGGGGAGGCATCAAGTGTGGACGAATACCTGTGGCTGATGGGAAGGGCTAAGTACAAGCCTGTCATTGAGTATTGTGGTGGCACAGAGATTGGTGGCGGATTTATTTCTGGTTCACTAGTGCAGCCTCAATCTTTGGCTGCTTTTAGCACTGCAGCCATGGGTTGTAGCCTCTTTGTTCTTGGAGAAGATGGATATCCGCTGGTAAGAATGAAACAACCTCACTTACTGCAGAATCAGTTGTCAGCTGAATGAATTTCAAGATGTCCTACTACATATGCTCTAAGCAATTATACTCTTAAGCAATTATATAAGACATTTGCCTTTTATATTGAATTTCAGTTTCTTTGACTAGCTGTGATGAGTTACGAGGCATAACTGGCTCAAGATGGTGGCTTATTTTGCATGTTATATTTAATGGATTTTACTTCGAGTACAAGAATTTCTATCCATTTACAGCGTCCTAATAGGAAATGGTCTTAGTAAAGCTAATTTGTGAAGTTCTGGAAGCCATCTAAGTAGTCACTTTTATTTTCCCATACTTTCGCATGAAATATTATTACATCCATTTTGCAGCCACCAAATGCTCCAGGAATTGGGGAATTGGCCCTTGGTCCAATCATGTTTGGGGCCTCAAGCACACTTCTGAATGCAGACCACTTTGAAGTTTATTTCAAAGGAATGCCTGTTTGGAATGGGAGGGTACAAAAGCAAAGTTTCGCTACACAAGTTTTTCCTTTCTCCTCTATCAATAGTTTTCATGACTACATCTACGCCATCTCATTCAGGTGTTAAGAAGGCATGGAGATGTCTTTGAGCGTACATCGAAAGGATACTACTATGCACATGGTCGTGCTGATGATACTATGAATCTTGGGGGCATCAAGGTCCTCATTTAGCTTCACACTCTGAAATCTCTATTTATTTTCTATGTACCTTCTATCTGCTTGTCTAACTTCAGAATCCAGTTGATTCCCGACAAATTCTAATTGGTTGCACATTGGCATGAAACCGTGCTTTTGCAGGTGAGTTCAGTGGAGATTGAACGAATCTGTAATGCAGTTGATGGTGACATTCTCGAGACAGCTGCTATCGGAGTACCATCTCCTGGAGGTGGTCCTGAGAGGTTGGTGATTGCTGTTGTATTCAAGGATCCAAAGAGTTCGACAACCAACTTAAACAAACTGATGCTGGCATTCAATTCAGCATTGCAGAAAAAACTGAATCCTTTATTCAAGGTAAAGATTCATGCTCGTACAGATAATAAATTTGTAAATTTCGTAGCCTTATAATTTCTCAACTTTGCAGGTTTCCAACATCATTCCCCTCCCTGCTCTTCCAAGAACGGCAACAAATAAGGTCATGCGAAGGGTTTTACGGCAGCAGTTTACTCTGCTAGAGAAAAATCCTAAATTGTAGAGACTAGCATTCTTGCATGAGAGATGTTCACCAGATTTCTATTCAAATTTATTGTAATTGCCAGTGAATTTATTTTATCAAGTAATGGTTGTAAAAGATGATTTGAACCTTTGCCCTTGTTAATGCAGACAAGTATGTGTTTGATCCAGATGTTGTAAAATCGCTTCACACCATTTTTTTACATGTATTTAGATTAGGTTTTACTATGTAACTCAATATAAATTTTTTATTTTAGGGGTGTGGTTAAATATTATTTAATTTTAAAATTAAATTGTGTGAAATTAATATATTTTTTATAAATAATTTTATTTTTATAAAATTTAAAATAAAAATTTTAAAATTAAATTTTATTTAATAACACTTGTCTCATTTTTTTTTATAAATAATTTTTTATGAAATTTAAAATTAAAAATTTTAAATTAAAATATTATTTAATTTTATTATTAAAAAATTTAAATTTTTAAATTTTTATTAATATATTATAGACTCATTATACATTAGACATTCAATCATTAGTTACGTTGACAATTTCTATATTTCAAATGCATATTTATTTGGAATGTCAAGAATGTATTCACGAAAGAGAAAATCTTTTCCAAATGAAAACGTGTCTGTGTACATCTTTTCTCTTTTTCACTGGTTGATTCTCTTCAGAAAGGGATTGGGTTGTGGCTCTTTGATTTACTACTTTCAAAATTGATGCCAAGAAGGGGGGAAAAACCCCCTCAAAAAAAAAAGAAAAAAAAAAGGGAAAAAAGATAAACTTTTGGTACAAATCGGCAATGCAAAGTTTCTACTTTTATCTAATTTTGCTTTCTTCATTTACTAAACAGGAAGCTTCTCTTGAAGATTCTTGTGTCGATTCAAAACTGAAAATAAACACATAAATAAAATCCAAAATTTTTGACATTCTAAAAAGACACTTTATCTCTTTTGACAAGACTCTGTTATTCTTTATTTTCTCTTCCTAATGTGTGTGTGTATATATAAATATATCATAATAATATGTTCATTTAATTTAATTTTTAATTTATTATTAGAAAAGGAGAGAAGAAAAGAAAATGTCATCTTCGTTTTGCATTGCAAAAGCCCAAAAGCTCAAACAGCCTCTCCTCTTTGGCTCTGCTACCAGAACCAGCAAGGTGCCCCTGTCAAGAAGCCATCCTTTTACCTGTCTCCTTTCTATGGCTTCCCTTTTTCTCTGCTCAAATTAGGGTTCCAAATCCTACAAAAAAGCCATCAGAGAATAAAGGAATATTTCGTAATTGGAGACTCTAAGATGGCGTCAACTCTTATCTTCTCAAACCCTAGCCTTTCGTCTCCTTTCCTTGGCCAAAAACTGTAAGTACCAATTTTTTCCCTGGTTATTTGTAGCCATAGATGAATGGAAACTCTTTGAGCATTTGTGCTCAAGGTGTGTGTAGTAATTTTAATAAAGTTCTCATCTTGATTTTTTCTTTTTCTTCTTTCTGGTGTGTTTTTATACCAGTTCCATCGAGGAAGGAAATTCGCGGAGTTTCACGCCGAGTATACCCATTTTGAGGGGTCCAAGATGTGCACTTGATGCCTCATTTGGTGGTACATTACTCATAATTTTTGTTAATTCTTGTTCCCTCGGGCAAGATTCTGTTGTTGGGGAGTTAAGCATATACTTGCTATGAACTGCGCATTTGGTGGGATTTTCTTGCTTTCATGTCATTCTTTATCTGGCCATTTCTGGCATCTTATAGTGGAATCACCTTGTGAGCTGGTTGATTAATCTGAATTCATATTCCATTAATTTCACTGGTTTAAGGCAATTGCTTTCACTTTTCTTGTATATGGAAGTTATTGAGGTTGATTTTCTCCTACCTAATTGGTTTTAGTTAGGTTCTTATCATCACCTGACTTTTGCAGGTAACATACTGAAATTTCCTCGTATTAGCGTTTGGGACCCTTTTAAGCGCCTTGGTATAAGTAGGGATGCTTCTGAGGAAGAAATTTGGAGTGCTCGTAACTTTTTGTTGGATCAGTATTCTGGTGATGAGAGAAGTGCTGAATCCATTGAAGGCGCTTTTGAGAGAATACTCATGAACAGCTTCAAGAATAGGAAACGGACCAAAATCAACTTAAAAACCAGGCTAAAGAAAAAAGTAGAAGAGTCTCCGCCTTGGGTTAAACAACTGATCAGTTTTGTTGAAATTCCTCCTGGTGTAATTATTTTAAGAAGACTGTTCCTGTTTGGATTCATGGCATGCTGGAGTGTGTTGAATTCTGCTGAAGCTGGACCGGCCTTCCAGGTACATTTTAGATTCCCTGTATACTTTGGAAATTCATTTTGAAGAGAAAATTTTGCAAGATCAATTTCCTACGGGAAGGTGCATATGCGCCTAGCTGCATTTGTCTGCTTGAAGGAAACCTTTCTGAATCTCAGTATTTAGTTTTTCCTCTATGGTTAGGTTTATAAGAAGCTGCAATCTTATGTATTACCTGTCTTAGGGTCAGTCTGACTTAAGATTTTGAAATTTGTAAACACCTGCAAGTAAAATTGCAGAAAGGTGACTAAAGAAAAATGTTATAAAATTCATCTCTCTCTCCCTGAGAAACATTCTATTAATAACATTTTTCATATTGCAATACTTGAGTTTGAAGTTTTCCAGATGATACTACATGAGCCCATGACAGAAAGTCTTGGTCGAGTTTGAGTTCAGTCATCCAAGTCATAACCCAAAACGCTTTTACCTTTCTGACTCTCTTGGACTATTTCGAACAATATCTGGCACAAAGCTGAGACAGTATGATTTGGCTCGATTTTGCCCAGTTTTTGATTTGGACTCATCACCCTGATGAAAACATGAACTGGCTTCTCTATATCATGAGTTAGGTGAACACTGAGCTTCAGTGATTCATTTTTTTTTTGTCACTTTTGGTGGACATGTGGCTACTGGTGATCAATTGCTGTTCTGGATTCAAAAGAACACCTCGGTATAATAAGTGGGTTTTATATGATGATCCTTTTATGTTGCTAGCATAAGGATTCAGAGTGTTTTAGTAGTTAAGTCTGAACATATAGGTTGATATAGCTGATTCAATTAGGATGTGGCTTCCATCTGGTATTCTTTCTGGTTATATCTTTTGCTGCAGTAATGTTTGTTTCAGTAGAAGGTGGAATTGTGGCCTGAGATTTTGTTACCAAGTACCTTCAGGGGAGGGCTTCTGTGGTAAAGGGTTGGTGCCTTCTTTTAATAATCTGCTTTTAGTAGTGCATAAAGTTAGTTGGAGCTAATAAAGCTGATTAATGGCATTAAAGTTCGGCATTAACAAAACAAAGTGCTTAGAAGTTATTAGAAGACAATTACCATCAATAATATTTGACTAGCCATTTTTGGAAATTTTAGGTTCAGATAGGTGGCATTTTTTGCCCAACGCCATTAAGAAGTCCATCAATAGTAACATTTTGCATTAGGTAGCATTAATTATGTAAATGATGCATCTCTTTCATGTTCTTTTTGCAGCTCTGTATTTTTAAAAATGATTCAAAATACTTTGAACTTTATACATAAGAGTGTGGCCAATATTTTTCAAACATGGCATGACCAATATGAAAAACTTTGCTCCATGCTTGAACCTTGACATAATTGTTAAGATGAAGTAGCATCTTTTTATGATTGCTCAGGTTTCCGATAAACAGATTTTTTATGCTTCCTTGTTTATCCCTTTCTTGTCATTTTCCTACTTTCCAGGGTACTTAATATTACCTATAAATGCATAAATGCTTCTTCTGTTCGTAATTGGTTTCATTGAGAAGGCCTAGATATCTGGAAATTTTAGAAGTAAATACTATATTTTGCACATGCAGGTAGCAATATCTTTGGCTGCATGCATATATTTCCTCAATGACAAGATGAAAAGTGTGCCCAGAGCTGCCATTACTGGGTGAGTTTGCTAGAGTTGGAAATATTTGATTTCCGTTCCTGCTGTATCAGATTACCTGACCTCATTGTTTTCGTGTTACTGATAATGTATCCCGTATATGCAGATTTGTGGCTCTTGTATTGGGGTGGATTTGTGGTTCCCTCCTGGTTCCCATGATTCCAACATTTTTGCTACAACCAACCTGGACCCTGGAACTTCTAACATCACTGGTCGTATACGTGTTTTTGTTCCTTGCCTGTACTTTCCTCAAGTAAAACTTCAATCTTAATCTTAGTCATATGATCTTTTCTCAGTGCCCTCATTTTAGCCATGATTGTTGTAGCTGATCCCAGCGAGATTCATTTACCTTTTTAATCAAAATCATGCGAGTTACCTGGACATTGGACTTCTACTCTAGGGTGTATTTAGATTGTGTTTGATTCGGAGAGTTTTTGTCTTGGGTACTGTGAAAGAAAATTTTTTGAGAAGAGAAATGAGACTTAATTGTGTATTTGGTTGGGAGAGATGTAATCCAAATGAATTCTTAGTTTTGCTTTTCCTATGTTCGCCTTAGTACCAAATTCGAACATCATGTGGCCTTACTAAGAAAAATTGGTCAAATCCCCAGGAACCGATGAGTATGAGAACATCTGGAACAACATAAACTAAAGAATTAAGCATTCAACCTTTTGTGTACTCCTTCAAGAACACTCTTCAACAAAGTGCTTACAGCCCATGGGAATAATATATAGACCTAGTGTAAGAAGTACAACAGTTATCATAGATTGCAGATAACTGTGATTCTATCGTAATTTACTTTGAGTACACGTTAAACGACAGCAGGAACCACTGAGAGTGCTTTAGTATCTATACGTCTGGTATTAACGTCTCCGGTTGCTCCTGAGAGCGCAGCAGCCGGTGGAGTATACGACAATGATAATGAGAAGGATGATAAGGTTGATGATGGCCAAAGTTCTCCATTCCCTCTTGATGTTATCAAGAACTGCCATCTTGCATGATCTGCAATCGAAGCAGAGCTGCTTCTGGTCATTGCTCCATGTCCTGCAATCGGCGTCAGGCACGGCTGGTCCTGATTTGGGCATCGTCCAGTAGGTTTTGTTGTGGTACTCAAATCCACAATATGTTGGAGGCTTGCAGCAACCCGACTATGAGGCCACATTGTATATGACAAGATTAGGCACACAAAAGTATATTACAAATAGTTTTCCAAGCAGAACATTTGTCTAGGCTTGGAAATGATGTATTATCAGTTTATAAAGACCATAGAAGATAATTTATCACCCAATATTATGCAAAGAACTAACAATATGCATAAGAACAAGATAATTTCCAAGTGGGATGGACTCTTGAGAGAGAGAATGACAGCTTTTATCAATCATGATCATTTTATTGAAATATAACTTACTTAGGCTGGAATATTTTCACACACCTAAACTATATTGTAATAATTAATAAACCATGAACTATATCCTCCCATCCCATACGAAGAAATTTCATATAAAAATAAAAGAACAGAAACGATTTACTATGATTAATATTTAGAACTTGTACGTATCTTTTTCTATCTAAAAATTTCCAAATTAATTTCCGGTACTTGACATACTTTCTGCGCAACTCAATCGTAACGATTCTGCATAATCAGTTTTTCCCTTTTTCAGAAATCTTCCCACAATAAACATGAATTTCCACAAAAGGAAAATCCTTACCAGTAAAAATGCCAAATGCAAACTAGGACATCATCAGAGCACGGAAGAGAACAAAACATAGAAGTACCTGGGTCGCAAAAACGCTCTTTTTGGCCACATGCTCAGGTTTACGTTGACAGAAATGAACATCAACCATACAACTCTTGATTTCATCCCAATTCTCAGCGTTCACCACATGCCTCTGCAACCATTTCGAGTAATCCCCGAGCCTGTAACTCTCCGACTCTTTTTTGGACAATGCTCTTCCGACGCCTTTGTTCGTGACGATGATGGTGAAAACCGTGAAGACCATCATTCCCAGAATCAGCAAAAATAACACAAACGAATAAATCCATAAGAAGAACGAGATTCTGCAACATGAACCCGCCAACCCGATCAGCGAAACCGCGAAAAGGGCTATTCCCAGATACAGAACTGGCTTTTGCAGCCCTTTTAAGCAGGGCGAACCATTGTGACTTGTGAACCAGAACGATAATCCAATGGCTAGAAGTCCAACGACCAGGGTTATCATATTAAGAATTGCGATGATGACGTTGCTTGGACGAGCCATTTTCTTTGTGTTCTTTTTCCTCTTATTTTTGACCAGATCTCTAGAGAGAAAGGAAAACCCTAGCGATTTGATGAGGTTGTTTGTGTGTTTCAATGATTATAAAAGACGAAAAGAAGACACTGAATGAAAGAATGGCCAGGAAAAAAGGGGTCTCCGGCGGAGTTGGGTTGGAATATTACAACAGGTAACTGCTTTTTTCCCGAAACAACGTAGTTAACGGTTGAATTTGCTCTCCCATGCATTGGATATATTTTCGGCCCGCTTTGACAAGTCCGGCAACAGGCGTCACACGAACGAGTTGCCAAGTATGATTCCACAAGTCAGAATGATTAGAGCCAAAAATCAAAATTAGTATGTAGTAGTTGTGACAAATTAATCATCTCTAGCCTATTATAGGAAATTCAGGTAACTGTCGAGGATATACTATATTTTGTCAAATTCATCAATATTCTTTAACGAAATTTTATCTTTTCATAAATTATAATTTGTAATATATGTAACATAACAGTTCAAAATAAAAATTTGTCAAAAAATCATATATTAATTATTCTCTTTGTTTCAAAATATAATACTTTTTATCCTTTTTAATTCGTATATATATTAAGAAAGAAGAAAATAAAAGCTATCTTTCTATTATATTTTTAATTAATTTTATAAAATTAATAAAAAATGAGATAATTTTATTAATAGTGAGAATAATTTTTAAAATTTATAAAAACTCAAATATTTTGAGAATGAAAAAAATAGTCAAAAGGCCCTATATTTTGAATACCTACCATATATGATCTCCTTCCTTTGTACTTGCAGTAGCATGTAAATTCCCCAATGTAAACAATAGCACAAGAAAAATTCTCTGAATTTTTGTTTTTTATTTGGGGTAAGTTTGATTTTCTTGAACTAATATGATGTTGTGTATTCATTTCTAGTCGATCAAATTATGATTATTATAATGCATTTTAGTGATGATATGTAGCATAATTCTAGCCCTTTTCGTACATAAGAATAAAACAAAGGAAGGAGATAAAATTCTAGTTTCTTTAATTGATATTTTATTTTCTAATGGCGAATGAGAGCTGCATACAGAAGTTGATTCCAAGTATCAGGAACTCCGGGAAGGCACCAATGGCTGCAGTCTGAGGCTCTGCGCCCTCCAAAGCCATAGATGGAAGGGTGTCCATCTTTCCTCATCTGCGACAAGTTTGTTATTTGGAGAAGATAAACACGGTTAGACATGATTCTTAACACTCTCTTCACCACTGTTACTGCCGGAGGCAGCGCCAGCTGCCGTCCTGCAGGATACGGCCGTTGCACAGAAGGTTTCTGCTGTCCCTCGCAGCCCTTCGCCTTCCGGCCATCCCGTGAACTTGCACTTGAATTAATTTGTCAATGATCAAAGGAAAATCAGCATCAGTCGATCAAAGTTCATGATGCATTTTGGTAATCAATCTAAACCAATGCCACTGGTTTCTGAGTTTACTTACCCTGCATGGTCTGGTGAGATGCCCTGGAAAATGACCCTGGTTTTGTTAGGATTTATATTAGAGTCTATCCATCTTGCCCATGTTTTCAGTCCTTTCTCAAAAGCTACCAAGCGATCCATATCTTTGTAAATTCTATTTCCATCTCAAATGGCATCCCATCTGCAGCCATAAAAGGAGAAAAAAGAACTAGAAAATCATTATGTTAAAGAAACATTGAAATAAAATAAATGCTGGTTAACGGTAAGAGCTTTTACGGCTGCTGGCGTCCGGAGTGAAGCCACCAGTGCCAACTATTGAAGATCAAAATGTCAATCCCCTCCCAAGTATTGCCACTTGTGATTGAGTTCAGCTCGAGAATCCGTCTATTCTTTTGATCACTCAGAACGTCAACTAGAAGTGCGTTGCGCGAGAACGATATAGAGACATCGTATGCCTGCAATAGCAGAAGTTGTATTGTAACAACATTAACAGAGGATTATAAAAGGAATAACCAAAGAATTTTACTTGCCCAACAAGGTAAGTCATCACCCGTTATCTTGCTACATTTTATCCCAAGGGTACATAGAAGCAACTAGAGGCAGTTATTCCCATGATGACTGATTTTGACATGTAGGCCGTATGAGTAAGGGTCTACTGTTTAACGAACACAATTCATGTCGATTCTATAGATAATAATTTGGCCAGAAACTTAGATAAACCGGATTAGAATCAAAGAGAAGAAAGAGATAGTGGTGAGAAATGGATCAAGCCTCACCTTGAACCTAAAAGTGGAGACTCCCTTCGTCCTCGTTATGGCATACCTAGCATGCGGCAGTGCCTTATGAAGCATGCATGTGAGAGACTGCCACTGATTCAAACTCAGTGAATCTCCAACAAACATTATGCTTTTTCCCCTCAGTCTTTCTAACAAATTTCTTCCATCAAACCTGTGAGGACAAACACAGTTGACTCTTGAATTTAGCAGAAACAGCATTTTCATGGGAGTACTTTGTTAGTGATGAAACAAACAAATGTCTTCCATCAAACCTGAAAGAACAAACACGGTTGACTCTTGAATTTAGCAGAAACAACATTTTCATGAGAGTACTTTGCAAGTGATGAAACGACGGTGGATATTTGTTTATTTCTGTCTGGCTAATCTTAAATAAATCCTTTGTCAACTCTTTCTAATAGTATTATATTACTAAGCATTGCCGACCATTGCCAATTTCTATGATGTTTGATATTTTGTCTCATTTTCATTTCTTTTGACAATGATTGATTCAATATAGAATTTTATATAAAATTTTAAATTATATTATAAAAGTAATATAATATAAGAAAAAGTAAAAAATATGATAATATTAGTAATTAATTAATTATATATAATATATTAAAATATTAACTTTATATAACATAATTAATTATTTTAAAATATCTTAATTTAATAAAAAATCATTAGAAATGAATCGGAAGGACTAGACTATAGTGCACAGCCCCTTGTCTCCTGTGAAGGACACTGTGAGGGATCCTTTAGAGGAACGTAAAATTCAAATATAAAAAAAGTCTTGAATTCAGGTTTAACAAGAGATCTTTCTAACTAATGAAACAACTCCCAAAGTCTCCCTCCTTTCCACCCCAGTAATAGCACCAGTTGCAGGTTTCACCTGATTCTACAATTAATATGATCATCTGGCATGTCAGAAGTGTCAGCGCTGCCAAAGGAATTAGGCTAATTGTTCATGTGATTTTCCTGAGGACTTCAGTACTAGTGATCAAAGCTCATCAATGTTAATTTTCGATTGGACCAAGAATATAAGAGTAATCTATTTGTATTACAAAAATTAGAACATTGTAATATAGCTGAATACCTGAGATTAATTGACATAATATATATCTTGCCCCAAGCCAAAAAGGACTTGCATCATGTATTGGATCAAGAACATCGTAAAAGAAGGGGAGTTAAGAAAAGACTTCAAATGATCGATTTTCATGCATGCCAAGGTGGGAATTAGAAACAAGGGAGAACCTCACAGAGATTAACCTTGTGAATCAAATATCATATACGAGGGAAGAAAATGAACCTGGGCAAGTTGCATGTATAAGGCTGCCATCTATACTTGAGATATAATTTATCCGGTCTGCCATTGTTCTGGCAATTGAATACTTTCTCAATGAAAGGGCAATCCTTTGAGTTGTATAGAGGATAAGAATCATCAAAAACCCATCTCCCTTGATAAAGATTACACTTGCTTCTTCTTTGGCCAGCTGCTCTGCTTAATATCTCTTCTCCCCGCAGTGGCTGCAAGACACAAACTACGACCAAAAGGGCAATAACTAGAGCCCCCATTGCTGTCCCTTTG
Organism: Rauvolfia tetraphylla; assembly: GCA_030512225.1. Taxonomy (NCBI): domain Eukaryota; kingdom Viridiplantae; phylum Streptophyta; class Magnoliopsida; order Gentianales; family Apocynaceae; genus Rauvolfia; species Rauvolfia tetraphylla. The sequence goes on along the minus strand of JAJQKT010000028.1, from coordinate 5,905,615 downwards.
CCACCACTCTCTGACGCAGAGGGGCAATGAGGTGGGGTGGAGGGGGAGTACAACTGTATATATATACTAGCTATATGTATCTGTTCATGTTCTTTAGAATTGTCCTGGGTTTGGAGAAGACATGAACAACAATAGTAGAATCTTTCTTTATAGTAGAAGACAGTGGTGAATAGAAAAACATAAATGAGCAGGAGAGAATGAAGATCTGAGGATCCATCATTGGTGGCTGGTTTCCCGGTCTGATCAATATAATTAGTCATGGCAACCTGCAGATCCCTTTCTTTAATGATCCCAGCTGAGGTCAGGAAACCGTTCTCAATACTGGTCACTGTAGTAGTATCTGCAAAATGGAAATCTTGGGTTATGGACCTTATGGTTTTGAATCCAGCGGAAAGAAAGTTCAAAGATAAGTGGACTTGCATTAGGCAATAAACTCAAAAGTTCGTGTTAGTTCCGACTTCTTCCTAAGCAATGAACTAGAAAACTATACGATTGTATCCTTTTGATAAACGAAAACAGCTACCTATATATATGAATACCTAAAATCGAAGAATTTGTTCGGAATGGAAATAACCGTAATCAAATACAGTACAAAATTACAAGTTTTATTTAAAAAAGAAAGAGCTTTCACCTTTAGATAGGAATCGAATTCTAATCTCTAGTTATAAGGCCTCAACATTTGCCGCAGTGAGTCACGGGTAAGAATTATATATTCTCGAATAGGAGAAGTAATATCAATATGGTTAAGGTCGCAAATAAATGCGTGGCAAGACAGTATTGAAATAGGGGTAAATGTAGTGAATGCAAAAGCCGTTATTATACATAACAACACAATTACTTGTTATACATAACAACTTAATTAGGCATCATTTTGGATTGAGTTTTATTCTACTAGAACAGCAATTTGATTTTACTTTTCCTCTCATAAAAAATTTACTTTTAAGAAATTTAAGATAAAAAATTTCAAACTCAAACCCAATCTAAATATATATTTCTTTTTTATTTTTATTTTTTAGTTAGTGTGAGATGAATTACAATTTATACGAATCTTTAACCACCTTATATAGTACAATTACATTTAGCTACTTACATTTAGTAATTTCAGAGAATAGTATACTGGCCGTAGCAGTGTCAAACGGGCTAGTCTGACCCGGGCTTCCCTTGAAACGGGACGGAGTAGGTTGACCCATTTTTCTGCGGGTTGAAAAACTTCAGTCTGCGACCCGTTACAGTAAGTCTCGTGTGCTTCATAAAATGACGTCGTTTTACAAAAAAAGTAGCAAAACGACGTCGTTTTAGAAAAATATTTTTAAAAATATTTTTAAAATATCAAAACGATATCGTTTTAAGAAAAAAAATTATAAAAAAATTAAAAAGAAAAAAACAGGTTAGCTCGTGTATCGCGTGCTGGCCCGTGGACTAAACGAACCGGGCCAAAAAATCTGTATTTAAACGGATTTGAACATACTAAACGCAAACACGCCTATACAGGCCAACCTACGGGTTTTGGCCTGTGTTGACATCTCTAGCTGCCCTTGAGGTTTTTTCAAATGATTTGGATGAACCAAAGTTAAAATACTAGCTAGAACCAATCTCATGCCTAATTTAGTAATTTTAGGTCCAAATTTAGATTGTGTTACACTTTGACCTTTTTATACATCGTCGTTCTAAGTTTAGCATAAAAAGTGTGAATGTTCACAAACATTAACATTATTAATAGAAAATTAAAACTTAAAGATTGTTTAATGCTTAAACACGTGAATAAATGTAGAACAAGTGAGAGAGTGTTGTTCATTTTTTTTTTGAAATTTATTGTTCTCTTGGTTAAAATGTACATTTTACTGAGCAAAGTTCTCAAGTTTTATTTACATTCCTTTGAAATATATTTTTTTAAAATTAAATATTAAATTAAAAGATTTATTATATTCATAAAAATAGCTTCACCACAAAAGGAAAAAAATAAAAAAAAAAGAAGAAGAAGCCCAAACCCAAACTACACTCTCAAGAGGCCTCTTTCTTTCATTCGCTTCATCTCTTTCTGGTTCCTTTCCCAGGGCCCAATGCAACGTGTATCGCGTGCTCTTGCAAGGTTGAGTAGGGCCCATTCCCCTTGTCGCCAGTGGGTCCAATGCTCAGCTTAGTTTCTTTCTCCAAGTATTCTTTTCGCTACAGTTTTCTGCGACCGAGTTGACTCGAACGAGTAGGAAACTCGCTAGGGCCCACTACCCTTCCAAAAGAATTAGTTTGAGGACCCCACTATACACCTGTACACACAGCCCCCCTACTTCCCTCGCTCCCGCCGCCCCAGCCCTCCGTTAACGTCCCCTCCATACTCCAACGCGACACCAACCCCTGTCAAGCTCCCTTTTCTGTGCTTTCAACCAAACCCAACTCCCCAACCTCCCTCGCTTTCTCCGCCACCCTCGGCGGACTTTCCCATCCATATTTAACCTCCTCCTCCCCTGATAAATACCCCGACCAGCAGCACCACCACCTCTCCATTACCATTTCTCTACGTATATAACATTTAAAAAATGGCTTTGGCTCCAACCCCACTTTCGAAGCCATTTTTTTCCACCAAGCCCACCTCCCAAACCCCGCTTTTCTCACTCCCCATCACGAGGAAATTAAAGTCTAAGCCGTCTGTGATCAGCAGTTCCATTTCCACTGCTCCTGCTGCTGCTGCCACGGCTTCAAAGACTTCTGCTAAAGTGAAGTCAGTGAAGGCAAGGCAGATCATAGACAGCAGAGGGAATCCTACTGTGGAGGTTGATCTTGTTACGGACGGCCCAGATGGTCAGCTGTACAGATCGGCAGTCCCAAGTGGGGCCTCTACTGGGATCTATGAGGCCTTAGAGCTTAGAGATGGCGACAAAAGTGTTTATGGAGGTAAAGGTGTCCTCAATGCTGTCAAGAATATTAACGATGTCTTGGGTCCCAAGCTCGTCGGCGTCGATGTCAGGTAATTCCATTTTTGTTGTTGGATTCTTGGTTCGTTTTCAATGTTAGTTTCATTTTCTTGTTAGTATGCTTTAATTCTGAGTTCAGCGAATTGCAATGCTACAAAGATAAAGTTGCAATAAGAAAGGATTTTTACCAAAAATATCAAAAGAATGAAAAGGAACCTCATCTAGAAAAATTTACCTAAGTGGCGTTCACTATGTTTAGTATAATGCTTGCTGTTGTTACTGCGGTAAGAATCTTCGTGAGCTCTAGAGCTTCAGAGTTCATATGGGTATTAAGAGTTGAACAACCCCATAGCTGCAAAGAATATATTAATATGTATACATGGAAAGATTATTTGGGAAAAGAAAAGGTAACGTATGCGTGGTCTAGTTGTCGTAAGTTTAATCTGTATCTGAAGAATATAGAAAAATTTTTAGCAACGCACGTAGAGAGAAAATATTTAATGCTCTAACAAAGTTGTTTGTTTTTCTTTTGCTTGGTCCTATACTGAAATGATACAGCATCCTTAGGCCTTTTATGTGTGTATATATTCATGACATTCTACTAAGCCTGTTTTTGTGCCTTCTGAATAAAGGAATCAGGCTGATGTTGATGGAGTTATGCTGGAAATTGATGGAACTCCAAACAAATCCAATCTGGGTGCTAATGCAATTCTGGGTGTCTCTCTTAGTGTGTGTAGAGCTGGTGCAGGTGCAAAGGGAATTCCCTTGTACAAACACATCCAGGAATTATCAGGAATGAAAGAGCTTGTTATGCCAGTTCCAGCATTCAATGTGATCAACGGAGGCAGTCATGCTGGTAACAATTTGGCCATGCAAGAATTCATGATACTCCCTGTGGGAGCCACCACATTTGCTGAGGCTCTTCGTATGGGCAGCGAAGGTTAGAAAGATATTCCTTTTAATACTCCCCCGCCCACCCCCCCATCCATAAAATAAATGTTTTTTCCTGTGTAGAGGGGAAGGGTAACATATTCATCTTATCTTGTGGATCAGTTTATCACATTTTAAAGGGAATTATAAAAGCAAAGTATGGACAGGATGCATGCAATGTCGGAGACGAAGGTGGGTTTGCTCCTAATGTTCAGGACAATAGGGAAGGACTCGTACTGCTTATGGATGCCATTGAAAAAGCTGGTTACATGGGCAAGGTATGAGGAATTATTTATGTTGTCCTATTAGAAAACTTACAAGGAGTATCTTTCCTTATTTTTGGATATAATTGGTGCAGATCAAAATTGGGATGGATGTTGCTGCTTCAGAATTCTTCACAAAAGATGGGAAATATGATCTGAATTTTAAGAAACAACCAAATGATGGTGCTCATGTGCTTTCAGCTCAGAGCCTTTGTGATCTTTACAAGGAATTTGTTAAAGATTTCCCAATTGTGTCCATTGAAGACCCCTTTGATCAAGATGACTGGGGTTCATGGGCATCACTGCAGTCATCAGTTGACATACAACTTGTGGGTGATGACTTGTTGGTCACCAATCCAACAAGAATAGCAGAGGCAATTCTGAAGAAGTCCTGCAATGCATTGCTATTGAAGGTAAATGCTTACATGACAAGTTCAGTTGTATTTTTGGGCCATATTTGTATCACTTGTGTTACACTATGCAATCAAGTTTTCCTCTGCTTCCTTTTGAGTTGATCTTTTGATACAATTAATTGCCCCTGCACACATGATTTAGCCCTCGCATTACCCATTAGGAGGAAGTCTTGAAAACAGATAGGAGTTAGTGACTTATTTAAACTATCATCCTCTGTTTGTTAAATTCAATCATGGATCCACTCCACATTTTACGAACTCTTGATCAGTCAAGTTAAATGAGCTGACTCTAATTTGTAACAAGAAGAGAAAAGAATATTTCATAGCCCTTTAGGTTAATGATTTAGTACTTTGCAATGTCTCGAACAAAATATTGCTTTCTTCGATTAGAGCTAAGTTTAGACTAAGTTGGAGCAACTCAAAACCTTATGATTAAAGGGCAAAAAGGCTAAACTGGTATACCAACCAAAACCTGTTCTTGACATTTTCAACAATATATCAAGAATTTGCTTGTTGTGCAATACCAAATATGTGCAAAGCTTGACTTCCTGAAAGCATTTTGCAATTTTTAGTCAGATGGTAGTTGAGCTTACTCTTATCAAACTGACATAAAGATTTAAATTTAGCTTGTTTGACTTCTTTGAATGAGGTTGTGAAATGAGTTGACACTTTGCTGATTATGCTGAAAGAAATTGAAGCAGCAGTAGCTATACTAATGTGATATGAGGACAAAGTTCTATAGTCGACAACATGTATCTCATATGCAACTTTTGGAGACAATGCATCAGTGACATTATTATGGTTCCATGCTAATGATCTGTTAAATATTAATAAGCTTTAGTTCTTTTGATTGATTATAGCAGCATCTAGACCAGCAGGACATTTAGTTCTCTTGGATGGATCACTTATGGATATATGTCTGAGCTCACTAAGTTCTGTACTTTAGAATGATGGAAATTGGTTTACTAATTATCCACATAAAGAAATGACATTGAACTAAAGCTTATTTTTTACTGTGAAAAAATTCTAGGTTAACCAAATTGGTACAGTAACTGAATCAATTAAAGCAGCCCTCGACTCTAAAGCTGCAGGGTGGGGCGTGATGGTCAGCCATCGCAGTGGTGAAACAGAAGATAACTTCATTGCAGATTTATCTGTTGGTTTGGCCAGTGGACAGGTGCTTAGTCTATTTGATTTTATTCCTCCTTACGTATATTCATGTACTTTAATATTCAACCCATGTTAATATTTCTCTCCCACACAGATCAAGACTGGAGCTCCCTGCCGAAGTGAACGGTTGGCGAAGTACAATCAGGTTCTAAATGCAATTCTTGTAACTTCTTCTTTGTCTGTTTGAATCTAAGATGAGGTCCAGTTTCTCCCATTTGCTCCAACTCCTCTCTCTATGTGCGGGATTAAGAACTTCATCTTGATGGGAATATGTTGTCTGACTGACGGACATGCAAGTCCTTCAATAGAACTTCATTAGACATGAATGGCATCAATACCTCGGTTCTTATTGAATATGGTGCATTATATGTGTTGCAGGGGCTGTCCTATATGCTTTTCAATTTAAACTTGGTCTACTTTAGTGTTATAACTAAATGATTATTAATAGATTTTAACTGTCAGCAGTTGTTTGTTAAGGGCTGAGATCGTTATTTGTTTGCTTAGGAATTCCAAGTCATAATTAGTGGAAGTTGGGGTTATTTTGTGTCCTTGAGCTTCCAGGGATGAGGGCAAGATAATGCGATATGGCCTTAAAAATGCACATGAAGTTTATCTCACTGGTCACATACTAAAAATGCCTTGAGAATCAACATAAGTAACTCCAGCCGAAATTTTAACATGAAAACTGGAAAGTCCTTTTTATGTAGATTTCTCTACCTAATGCTCTGCATACGCTTATTCATTAAATTTCTGACTATTTGATTTGGTTATTTTCAGCTTTTACGCATTGAAGAGGAACTTGGGAATGTTCGCTATGCTGGTGAAGCATTCAGATCACCTTGAAAGAGCGCAGGTTCATTCTGGCACTGGATAATTTCAAATGATTCTGAGATTTCTAGGTGTACAAGTCAAAACAATTCGAGGTTATAGCTGGAGATAATTTTTGGTTTCTATATCGGCTTTTGTACTTACTGCAAGTTGGTGGATTCAGTACGGCATAATAGAAAGAATGTCTATGCAAAAGGCATCGGAGAAATAAAAGTAGGTTGTTTATCTTTGGGATTACAAAACAAACTGGGCGGTTCTGGTCGAGGACCTGCTAATGTACACTTATTTTTGTTTTTTCTTTGTGATAATGAAATGTTTCTTTTTGCGGATCTTGAACAACAAATTTATCGGCAGACAGGATGGGACAGGGCTTTTCGGGCTGAGACAGTTTCAACTCAAAACCTTTGGAAGTCAATTCACCACTCTCAACTTCTGCATTGGGTTCTTTTCCACTTCCAAGTTCCAACCACAATGGAATAGACAGCGAATAATTTTGTACAATGACAAACAAGTGCAAGCAACGTGAATAACCCAATCAAAAAGTATTTCCCTCTTCTACCTCGTTAATGGTTCTTTTATTTTGAACATTGTCTGACACAAAATCTCTTTAAATTACAAGATTCTCTTATCTGAAGAATTTCTCCTTAGTTCAGATCAATTAATACCATAAATTTCAAATATTTGAAGCAGAGGAACAAGTAGGCATGCAGCATTAGTTGAATAACAAAAGCATAAGTGTCTAGGCCGACAAATACTATCATACAAGTCACAGGGGCTCTTAACATAGCCTCGAGTCGAGAAGAGTCTTACACAGCTAATTACACTATAGCTTGAAAGGAAACAAAAAGGCGAGGACCTACCATACAGGTAGTTGCGGGCTCTGATATACAAAAGGGTAATGAAAGTCTGTTGAAGTCGTTTTAGGAAGTTTGAGGATCCAGCTGAGCCTCATTTTGCGAGCATAGCTCTGATGCTTTCCATCCTAGTTGTAGTAACAGAGTTTGCATGCAAAAGCATCAGGAGCATCTTCAAGAACCAACTCCCAAGTCCCAGGAAAAGAAAATTCACAGAATGGCTACTAATTCAGAATAGCTGGACCTGTATAACTTCCAGACCGCATATATAGATCATCTGGTGTGCCAATCTCGGCAAGCCAAGCATACTCCTCTTCTTTTCCATTATCAATCTCATTTCCATCTCCTCTGGCTGAAAAAATCCACCAGAGATTGCATAATATTAGAGGCCCAGAAAAATGTTATTCTGCATCCGGTCATTCCAGTAAGGTATAACAGTGGAAGAACTTACCGAATGTGGCATAGGGGTAATCATGGTAGTAGGAGCATTTTCTGCCAGCTGCTTCAGCATAAGGAGGTGCCAAGATGTCAAGCACAGCACATGGAGTGATTGCAGTAAAACAATGCAGATTTCCTCCACTCTTTGGATACAAAACAGATGTATTACATGGTGCGGTCAGAACTTTGTCAACAGTCAACTTAGCCAATCTCACTGCAAAACAAGGAGGGTTTGTCAAAATGACAAAAAGTTTCCTGCTAGAAATTAGCACTCTAAGATAGAAAAACAAGAGCAAACAAGCTCTATTGCCAGCTGCGAACTACATAACATTTCAAGACATGTCAAGGTCATCCAGACCCTCCAAACTCAGTCCATCCATCAGGTTTTACTTCTCACATTAAATTCTCATTTCAATTTTAATCTCGTTCAATTGGACAACTTTCCAGTCCAAACTAAGGAAACTGATATGCTGAGAAGGGAATTCCTAGCCCAACCAATCACATCAACTCTTCAGTCACATGTGGTAGAAAACCACAAGCATATAAGGACTACTCAATGAAAAATTTTCAGCTAAGAGTATGATTCTAGTAAGCTTACAATATGATCTGAGTTCAATTTCGGCAATGAGTTTAGAATCAAACCTGTAGGATGACCCACTTGATTGCTTTTCTGAATTTGGGGTGGCTCAACCCAGTCATATGCTTTCACATGCAAGGAACCATACAGAACTTTGCTCAGAACAATCATCCCAGGATGGTCATGAAGGGGAATAACCGCAGAGGTAGGGAAGCAAAATATGCACATCTGCATTAAATACCATTAATTCCATTAACAACTTCAGCTAATTCCTTTGCCTACAAATGGAAAATGAAAGCTTCTTGAAGCAGGTTGGATCCAGCAGCAACATTCCATAATAAAAGGCAAAAAAATAAAGAAACAAAATAGGATGATAAGCTAATAAGAGATTCAAAATGGTCAAATGAAACCACCTTCCTAAAGAAGAATAGCCTTTCTAATTAACGCATCCTTTCTAATTAGTGCAACCTTGTGAACATGACTGTTAAGGAAATAGAAGACTGATAGTCAGGAATAAGAACAAAATCTTACCGTAAAACTCTCGCAGTCATGTATGTCGACATAAGTTATTGGTTGGGCCCATCTGTCTACCCTATTAAACAAGTTAAGTCCTAACAGACCGTGACCTCTATCATCTTCTTGGTTTTCTTCTTTCAGCCCAACATCAGCAGGACCAATTGTGTCTACAAAACAGCAGTAAATGATGCATCCAAATAATGGAGTCAGCACTTTCAAAAGAAAGCCTGCCATCAAATACCGTAAATAATCCTGTTTGCTTAACATGGTTAAACTTTTATGCCTATATAAAACTAGGTTATCAATATTATAATTTATTTTCTTGAAAAGCGGTAAACTTCTAGGACACTTTTCTACTTTTCTTTGTATCAAGGAATGAAGAGTTGAAAACAATTGTGGCAAGAACTAAAAGAGACATTTGTCCGTCAAGAAAGCAGCCAACAATTGTTAAGCTTCAGTTTATCACGACAACAATGTGAGGGACATCATTTTCTGTTAGATTTGACTTCCTTCCTTCTTCTATCAAGATATAGGTGATAAGTGAAGCTCAAACAAAGAATAATTCCACTCCAGTTTACATTTCGTTAATAACGATGGGAGACAATACCAACTTATAACTATAAAAGTGCACCTTTGTTTCCATGTTATTGGTAAACAAACGCACTGCAGATTTGGGCTACTAAATAAAAGATAAAATGTCTAATCCAAAAATCAGAAAGCCAAAAGACAAAAGAGCAAATCTTCACCTTGCACTGCAAAATCAGTACAAAAACCATCCAACATGCAAAGGAGGCAAACTTGGCAGTATAATCTTTCCAAATTCATCCTCTATAATCAATAATACTAGCAAAGTTCTGGAGCTTCTGCAAACATTTGGAATTCCCCTTCTTCCAGCATTTTTTACATAAAGCCGTGCTCTTGTGCTCAATTGTCTTCCCTATTATCTATCTATTACCCATGTCAAAAGACTAAATCCAACTCATTTTAAAACAAAACCCAATCCAAGATGGGCCTAAATCTTTCTACTTCAGTATAAAAGAATAAATTAATTTGCGTCTGACCTACAATTCTTTTGGCTGCATATACAGGAAAAATGAGAAAGTAACCAAAATTAGCTAATAAATCACCAAATAATCACAGACCCATATGATTAATGATAGACCCATATCATAAGCTTCTTCACATTTCCAGAAAAATCCCAACGACATTCTTAATTACCACATCAAAGCAACAAAAAAGAATTAAAGAACACAAATCAAGAAGAAGGAGGAGTGAAGTACCTAACAAAGAGCAAAGCTTATGGATTGCTTGAGAAGAAGGAGGCGATGATCCTGAGGGAGAAAAACTCTTCCTACAAAGGTCGTACACAGCTTGAATCGAGGAAGATGAGCTCTTCTTCGTCATGCTGAAGAGCCTCCGATACAAGCACATTCTGATGAGGGCCTTCCCCTCGGCGCAAAGTTATGGAGACCTTGCCCACTTTATCAGATGCGGTTCCATATATTTTAAAGGTATGGGCCCCAATTTGGAAATAAGTATAAATCACTTTTTTTTTTTAAAAATTGATACGTAAATGAAATAGGATAATATCGATTTTAACCTATAATCAATATCATCTATAAATATAAATAAATATATATATATATATATAATTAATATCATATTTTTTTAAGTAAAATAATCAATATCTTTAACTTGATGAGAATGAGTTTTTCATTAAATTACTGCATTTAATTAGGTAACTAAAAACTCTTTTACAGAGTTAAAAAGTTGAACTTTTATATAATTATTTTTTATTACATGATTAAAAAATTAAGCATTTATTACAAATATACATATTTTAAATATTTTCTACCCACTCTCCTCATGATCATATTATAAATATAAAGTACAATTTATTTTTATTAAAATATGATCAAGTAATATTTAAAGTAATTAAAATTTATTATTTCACCAAAAAATTTAAATTTTGTAACGATATGATAATTGAATAAGGTATTCAGAAAGAAGAAGGTATAGTAAAAAAGAAAAGAAAAGAAAAGAATAGGGCGTACTTCCCTTCAGGAGACGACTGCGTTTCAGCTGCTAAGTTCCAGCTCCAGGCACCTGGTGATTTGGCGGGAATACGAAAAGATAAAATAGAATAGAACTAGAAACCCTCGATTTGAATTCTCGTTTATAATCTACTGATTCTCCTTAGTTTTTTTGCTGGGAATTTCTGGAAAACGGGAAAAGCAAGAAATGGAAGGCAGCGAAAGTGAAGCGATTTTCGAATCTTTGAATCTGAAGCCTCAGCTCTTCATTAATGAGGTCCTCAATTCCGTCGACGACTTAGTTGATGAAGCCTTCACTTTTTTCCACCAGTATATTTCTCTCCTTTTCATCCCAACACTAGCGATTTCGTTTCCAGTTCGATTTCTGTTTTTCCCCCCTTTCTTTCTCTAAATTCTGCAGTTATGCTGAATGAATGGTAGGCAAGCGTCAACAGTGTTGAAAGCTGACGAGGCTGATCTGTCTGACGATCTTAGCAAGGTGAACTTTTGATTTTTTTATTTTTTATTTTCTATGTTCCTGGATTTTGTATGTTTATGTTTTTTCTTTTTTTTTCCCCCTCTTTATGTTAGGTTAGGATTGTAGTGAAAGGGGCATTACTGTAAGAAATGAGTATAAAGTTGATAACTTTTCTTTTTTTGCTGATTTGAATTGATAAGGGTGTGGCTTGTGTACGGAATATGGTCCAATCGGCTCTGGATAGACGGTTGAATATGTGGGAGAAGTACAGTTTGCGGCATTGTTTTGTTGTTCCAGAGGGATTTTCAATGCTCAAAGCTGTAAGTTTTGTGGACTAATTATCTTTCTGGTGAATGTTCTGTTTAATTACGTTTCAGAAACTGTCTTATTTTTATCAGGGGCATAAAGATTTAGTTTATGAAACAATTTGTTTCTCGTGGAACATTTCTGATACTTCTGCCAATTGGGTACTTGCTCATAGCATAGGGATAGATAAATGTAAATTTTCTGAATAGACTCCTGGTATCTTACCGTTCAAAAAAAAAAAAAAAAAAGGCTCCTTGTAACTTCAGGTTATTGCCTATGTTTGGCTGTACTGCTAAGCGAACTTTTATGTAGAAGAAAGAAGTTCAATAGTTATTTATTGTCTAGCACGAGAGAGATGCAAAAAGAATAACTGGATTTAAAATTATGAATGTTCTGTACTAGAAATTAAGAGGAGTGCTGCAGATGGCTTTCGCTAATTTGGTGGGAAACATTAGTGCTAAAATTTTGATTCAGAAAAATTTATTTGATCAAGATTGTTGGTTGTGTAAATTTGGTTCTAGGATGAGTCAACTGCCGAGACCCTATTGGATCTTGGTGCTCTTGACGATTCAGAGCTGGAAGCACAGCTGGATTCCTTGAGAAGTAAACTCTCCTTGGTATGCAAGATCATGTGAATTACAAGATTTTTTTTGTGTATATTTGTGTTGCAGAATCGTGTATGCTGGTCTTGTATTCTTTTCCTTCTATTCTCAGGTTGGACAAGAGTGTGCAGATCTTAATAGAGAGATTCAAGCATTGGAAAGGCAATCCATGTTAATAAATCATTCTGCTGCATCTATTGATGAAGTGTTGCAGTTATATGAGAAAGATTCTGTGCATGCAATGTTCCAAGGTGCTTAAAATCTGATACCTAGACTTGTCTTACGAAAGAATTCTCCACCACTTTGTTTGTGATTTTGTTGCTGAAAATTTTGAGAATGCTTGTTTGATTACTTGTCTGCCCTTTTTTACCCTAATGGTTCTTTAAATGATACATTAGCTAATCGGGATTTACTTATTTAGCAATACACTATTTTGTCAATCTCCATCACAGCTCAACTTTCTAACAGTACATTATCTTTTGATGTATCACCTTCCATTTGTTTTCCAGATGAAAGCAATCTCTCTGGTCTATGTTGTACGCTTTTTGCTGCTTTTTCTTCTGCTGGGATACTAGAATTGGTTCCACGTATTTGTCTTCTGTTCCCACGTTCTTAACTTCTGAATCTGATTGATTTTTCTGACTTGAGAGGTGCAAATCTTAGGTTGATCATGCATGCTGCTGTAGTGTACTGCTTTCTCACAAATTTCATTCTTTATTCCAGAGCTGGTAAAAACTGCTTCTGAATTTCAAAAAAAGGTGGATAACATGAAAGCCAGAAGAATGGAGGAAATTGAAAATGGTAAAGCAGGGAGGATGCAAATGTCAAATGGAGAAATACTCAAAGGAGCTCGACCCATTGGTGAGCATAAATGGAGTTTAGCTTACATTTCTTGTGATTCTTATGAAAAGTGAATATTTTTAGTTTGTGACAAATTGCTCTTTTATGTCCTAGGCCTCTTTGATGCTAAACTTGAAGATCTTGAAGAACTTTTGGATGACTTGAAGACTGCGTGAACCTTGGGTCTTAGCCTTTTGGCCTTTCCATACAGTAAGTGCCAGAATAGCTTTGCAGTAAATGCATAATTGTTGTTTTTCTTTTCTGTTATGTAAATAAGCTGAACTGAGCTCGAGAGGTATGTGGTTTCTAGAAGAAGTAAGCATTTTGTCCTTCATATTGATTTGCAGGTTTCATAATCTCAAAAACTAACTAGTTTGATTTTCTTTTTCTTCTTGCGTTTTGGGCAATATTATACAATTATCTAAACTAGTTGAATATTATTCCTTCCGTTTCAAAATATAAGGCCTTTTGGCCATTTTCTCCCTTCGCAAAATATTTGGTATTTTATAAATTTTAAGGATTAATTTTTTATAGTTACTCTCACTATAAATTTAATTCTCTCATTCTCTATTATATTAAGTAATAGAATTAGTTAAGGATATAATAGAAAACATGCCTCTTATTATTTTTTTCTTAATATATGTAAAAATAACCAAAAGTTCTTATATTTTAAAATGAAAGGGATAGAGAACTAGCAATAATCCCAATTCACTAGTTGAATATTATCTAATTGCCTCCCGCATATGGAAGGCAATGTGAAGTTGATGCTTCCACAATTCAGTTGTCCTGATCATGAATGAAGCAAGCATCAGCCGGACATGGAAAAACAAGGAAGCTACGAAGTGGGAAGCCTTAAATTGATTTTTTTTTTTTTTTGAGTACATTTTCCTAAAGGGAGAGGTGGTGCCGAATTCAAGAAACCCACGACTGAATCTTGATACTTGAGTATCCTACGGTCTCCGGTGCCAGTGTAAGGCCCTCGACCTTTTGTATCAAAAGCAATGGCCTCAGGGCCAAAGGTTCTTGGCGGAAGTTGGAGCCTGGAGAATGGGAGAATTGAGAAGCAGGCAAAGCTCTGGAAATAGAAAAGGAGAATCCAACTCCAGACTATGATCTCTCTCATTCTCACCTCGGAAAATGCATATTCTGATTGTGATTATATAGTTTTTTCGTTTTTTTTCTGAATAGTGATTATATAGTTTAAAAGATGTTCTGAGACATTTTGGACGTGAACGTTGGCTCATGCTGCAACAGCCTTCCTCTACTACGGTTTAAAATAATCCGGTTTTCGGGATTTCACTTTCTGTCGTATTGTTTTATTATATTTATAATAAAATGTCACGTTTGTTGCTTTTTCTTTTAGGATTCTTTTTCATTTTATAAATTTTAGTTTATGTATTTATAATTAAATATTTATATTTTTTTAAAAATATTTATAATTAAATATTTATTTTTTAAAAATAATTATATATTTTATTTAAATTTTTATTAATTATTTTTTTTAATTTTAAAAAAATAAATTTTACTAATAACTAATATAAAAATCTTACCATTAATATTTTTTACTCTTTTGATTTAAAGGATTTAAGTTTTTTTAATTTGTAAGTTTTACTATTATCTTCTTTAATTAATTAAGATATTATAATAATTTTTTTATAGTTAAATTACTCTTTTTAATTTTTATATTAAATTAAAATAAAGCATTCTATTATAGAATGAATTATTTTTTTAAATAAAAGACGTGACAATTTGATGATGATAGGACAGAACAGACAGAAGATTTTAAACCTAGAATAAGTTGGATTTAAAGTCAGAGATAAATAATAGAAAAATTATATATTAGAGAATAATGTAATTTATTTTTATTTCAAATTATAAGAGCCAAAATTAAAAGTTAAGAGAATTTTCTTTAAAAAATTTTAAGATCTATGTGGATTTATTTTTTAAAATTATTTTTTTCAAAAAGTTAATTTTAAAATCTATAAAAATAAAGAAATTCAAAAAACAAATTAAAGTACGATCTAATTTTTATGAGAAAAAGAGAGTAAGAATTTCCGAAAAATATATTGGAGGCTCCGCCCCTGCCCCCAATCTGTGTGCCTAATAGAGACAGCTGCAATGACCAGTGTATAATGGTGCAGGCGAAGGGATTCAGGGGTATGAGGGTATCTTTAAAGTTCAGTTTTCTTTATTTGAAACGCTTTTATTAGCAAATTAATCCTCGTGTTCCTTTAAATTCTTTGCAGATCAATATTGGTTTTTTCTTTTGGATAATAATTTTAGCCAGTAATTGCTATCCGGATAACAACCAATTCATTCAAAAATTAATAATTAAGAGAATACATTAGACCCTTTTTTTAAAAAAAAAAGCATATGACGTGTAAATTACTTAATAATCATATTTTTATTATAGTATATAAATTTATATATATTTCACATCAACCTTACAGAAGTATCAGCTTGGATCTGACCTTATTCAAACCAAAAAAAAAATAAAAAAGAAAAAGAAAAAGTTAGGATGTAGGGCGACACTGCGGCAATCCGTCAAAGTTCAAAATCAATACTTCCCAACAAAGTTCTGAGACAGGGAACCTATAAACAATTTGCCCCTATATTCTTGAACTTCACTAACTGCAACATTGTTGAACTGTGAACTAAGATCCCTTGACTCGGTAACAACACCTGAGATCCCGTTAATCCTTTTGCCCATCGGCACCACTGTCTGCCCTTTCATGACATTCACGGCCACCCAAAAATCTCCCAGAGCTGTTCTCTTAATGTTGTCTGGATACCCATCAAGATTGATCAGAACTTCAGAAGTAAGAGCTTTGGGACCTCTCAGCCAAAATCTTCGAATTCTGAAAGCTATTAACTCTGTGATTAGCAGGTAGTTGCCAACTTGACTCACTGCTACTCCCACCGGTCCGGAAAGTCCACTCAGGAGTAGCTGAAACTGTTTTGTTTTTGAATCATATTTGAATAGCTTCCCCGAGTTATCTCTGCTCTGGATAATCTGGGTAATGTTGCTGCCAAGAAAGGTATCAAGATTTATATATATGGCTCAAACTTCCAACTTGACAAGATTTCACTGGAAACTAATTTTAGTATTGGTAAGATGAATAAAATCATGCATGTATTGATGTCCAATAAAATTGTTAAAGAATTGGAATGCAAACCGGAGACGAAATACTGATCCAGAATCCGTGAAATAAACTGTTTGAGTAAATTGATCAATGTCCAGAGCGTTCGCAAAACCAAAAGGCACACCATCTACTTGAGTTGCTAGCTGGATGGCGAGCCCTCCAGTGGGTGGCAGCCCCCGGAAGCCGAAGTATGCATCAGCAACGTAGAGCTCACCTGTGAAGAAGTTAAAACCAAGACCTAATGGCCTTCCACATATGGAAGGGAATGTAAAGTTGGTGCCACCACACAATACATTAGTCCTGATCATCCCAGTGAATGAAGCAAGCATCAGTCAGAAAATAGACAAACAAGGAAGCTTCAAGATGGAAAATATTTAAAAGATTTTTGTAAGAGAAAGTTTACCGGAAAG
Organism: Rauvolfia tetraphylla; assembly: GCA_030512225.1. NCBI lineage: Eukaryota > Viridiplantae > Streptophyta > Magnoliopsida > Gentianales > Apocynaceae > Rauvolfia > Rauvolfia tetraphylla. The sequence continues at coordinate 5,888,905 of JAJQKT010000028.1, read as the reverse complement.
GGGAGGTTTTGCCGAACTCAACAAAACCCACAATTGGATCTTGATATTTCAGTATCCTACCGTCTCCAGTGCCGGTGTATGGCCCTCGACCTCTTGCATCAAAAGCAAGGGCTTCGGGGCCAAAGGTTCTCGGCGGAAGCTGGAGCTTGGCAAATGGGAGCAGTGAGGAGTGAGCAAAGCTCTGGAAATAGATAAAGAGAATCCAGCTCCAGACCACGATCTTTCTCATTTTCACTCTCAGAAAATGCATTTCCTGATCGTGATCAATGGTGGTATCTATATAGGAAGAGTTCATTGAATCATCTTTATTGGCCTCTCTACGGAGTAAGGCCCGAAAAACAGCGATAGGCAATAGCTATACCCTCTACAATTGCCAGTATTATAACTCCCCCGTCCATGCGAAGAATGAACTCCAAAAGTAGTACAATTGCAATGTCGTTAGCCAAAAATGACCGATGTACTAAACTAAAAAATATATAGTTCGTGTCAATAACATTCATCATTATGATCACTTATGAATGAAACTCGTGATATGAATATCCCTACTATCACCAAATAAATCGCTTATTTTTGTTTTTGAAATTTTGCATAACCAACCAATATAACCTCTAACTGACGCTTTTGGATTGTGATTTGGTTACGGCATTGACTCTTTGTGTTACCTATTTTGCAGGCCATCATCTCCAACTACCTCTTTTGGGACTTCAAGGAGAATATGGATAGTAAGAGTACCCCCTACTGGGATCAAATGAGGCCTGGACCGCAGACTTGTTCACCAATCGTAAACCCAGCTTGTTAAAATATTATTGAATTCCAGAAAATGAGGTTTGACTTTTGTGTTACAAAAATTAATCTACTGTTTTTTTTCTTTGTGGGGTGGATAAGAAATCAAATATATTGACCATAAAATTCGAAATTGAAGGCATTTGAAAAAAGCATCTTTTTTTAAATAAAAATATTTATAATCAAATAATAGCTAGTCTTTCTATAATTGGAATTCCTTGTAAAAAATAGCAGGTTACTATGCTCACTTTTTCTTTTGTTTTCTTAAACAGCGCCTTATTTACGTCCTCAGTATATTTTTCACATCAAGCTTACAATCTATTTCTATTTTCTATTGATCAGTTCGGGCATAGCTCTGCATCGCGCTGCTATAGGGCGCCTTCAAATACCTTATTTTCCAACAAAATTTTGAGACAGGGAGCCTATAAATAATTTGCCCATATATTCTTGAATTTCACCGACTCCAAGGTTGTTGTATTGTGCACTAAGATCCTCGGCTCACTAACAACACTCAAGATTCCATTAATCCTTTTTCCCATAGGCACTACTGTCTGCCTTCTCAAAACATTCACGGCCGCCCAGAAATCTCTCGGAATTGTTTTCTTGATGTTGTCTGGCTACCCAACAAGATTCATCTAAACGTCAGAGGAATTAGCTTTGTGACCTCTCAGCCAATATCTTTGAATTCTGAATGCTATTGATTCTGTGATTAGCGGGTAGCTGCCATCTTGACTAACTGCAACTCCCGCCGGCCGGAACAGTCCACTCAGAAGTAGTTGAAACTGTCTTGTTTTTGGATCATATTTGAATAACTTCCCTGAGTCATCTCTGCTCTGGATAATCTCGGTAATGTTGCTGCAAAAAGGTGAATAAGATCCATTTTATCTTATATGGTAATCATGTAAGGATGTCCAATGAATTTATCGAAGAGTTGGAGGGCACACCCCCGACGAAATACTGATCCAGTATCTGTGAAATAAACTACTTGAGTAATTTGATCAACGTCATTTAGAAAACCAAAAGGCACGCCATCTAAGGCAGTTGCTAGCTGGATTGCGAGCGCTCCAGCCAAAGCCTGTGTCAACAACGAAGAGCTCACTTGTGAAGAAGTTAAAGCCAAGACTCACTTCCACATGTGGAAGTGAATGCGGCGTTGGTGCCACCACACAATTCATTTCTTCTGATGATGTATGAAGAGAAATCATCAGCCAGTACATGGAAAAACAAGAAAGCTCCTAATAATAAAGGAAAAATAGTTGATCGACTTTCCTAGGAGAACGTTTACCCAAAGGGGGAGGTGGTGCCTAATTCAACAAAACCCACAAATGGTTCTTGATATTCCAGTATCCTGCCATCCCCGGTGCCAGTGCAAGGCCCTCGACCTCTTGCATCAAAAGCAATGACCTCAGGGCCAAAGGTTCTTGGCAGAAGTTGGAGCTTCGTAAATGGGAGAAATGAGGAATGAGCAAAGCTCTGGATAAAGGAAAAGAGAATCCAACTCCACACCACAATCCCTCTCATTCTGACTAGCCGAAAATGCACATTTTGATCGTCATTATGGTCTCTTTTTACATAGGAAAAGTTCATTGAACCATCCTCATTGGCCTCCCCATGGAGTAAGGCCTAAAAACAGAAATAGCCATACCTTCAACAACTACCAGTATTCCACAATGACGTATCCATATGAAGAAAAAACCCCATCCAGAAGATAGAAATTGGTCCAATTGCAGTGCATGTGATTGTGGTCATTATAATGCTTAGTTTCCACTTACAGTCAATCTTCATGATTTAACCGTGAAAAAACAGCAAAGTGACAGTAGGAATGGTGAGCTACTGTGAAGTGGTATGTGGGTGAGACATATACAAGATAGGGCAACTAATTTTAGCCTAACCAAAGCCTAACTAGTTAGATTTATAGTACAACATACTCTTCAATTCCAAAATAAATTGTTTGTTCTTATTTCATATAAAACAAACCAATAATATAATGATATTGTTCGTGAATGAAACTCGTGATTCAAAATACTCTTATTTTCCCAAAATAAATTTGCTTATTTATGGTTTGTGTAACCAACAAATATAACACAGTAGTAGTACTAAGCAATGCTTTTGGATTGTGATTTGGTAACATCATCGACTCTTTGCGGTACCTTTTTGCAGGCCATCATCTCCCATCAACTTGTTGGGACTTTGTAGAATATGAATAGGTAGACTGATCCCAATGTGATAGAATCAGGCATGGAGTGCAGACTTGTTCAGTTAGCTCTGAGACCTCTCAGCCAAAATCTTTGAATGTTTTGTGCAAATGAAGCTTCTTATTTTTTCCATTTTGGTTTTGCGCTGTTTATATTGAAGGGTGTTGAAAGTAAGATTTTCACAGAGTAAACAATTTGAATGTTGTTCATTCTTTGAGGATACAAAATCTAGTTGGTCAATTTGTCATTTCACACTGAAGTTGGTCAAGGCTAGCACTGTCAAACGGGCCGGCCCGCTCCGGCCGCACGGGCTGAATAGTAAAACGGGCTATAACGGGCTGGCCCGTTTGGTCCGCGGGCTGGAAACCCCCAGTTCGCGGCCCGCTACATTAAATCCGAGGGCTAAACGGGCTAGCCCACGGACTTTACAAAACGACGTCGTTTTGAAAAAAAAATTTAAAAACGGCGTCGTTTTGAGAAAAAAATTAAAAAATAATTTTAAAAATATCGAAACGGCGTCATTTTGAGGAAAAAAGTTTTAAAAAATTTAAAAAGAAAAACGGGCTGGCCCGTGTCCGGCCCGCGGGCTAAACGGAGCGGGCCGGAAAAGCCCGCGTTAAAACGGGCCAGTATTCTTTCGGCCCATATCCGTCCATATTCTTTATAAAACAGGCCGGCCCGCAGGCTGAGGCCCGTTTTGACATTACTAGTCAAGGCAGGATTCATTTAACGCTTTTAGCAATCCGTACAGTAGCTTTCTTTAGACCACCGGAGTGGTGATCTGAACAGTTCGAGCTCTCTTATTTGCCTTGAACATTAAGGATTTGAATCTCATTAAGGACGTAAAATCTTCTCCTCACATAGAATATGATAGGATTGTGCCTGAATTATCTGGTCTATATAAGGGTGTGTATAATTTAGAAAAAAATTTACACATCAAACCGAATCGAATACTAATTTAATTTTCGATTTAGATATTATGATATAATTTTAGGTTCGATTCGAATTATATTATCCAAAAAATTGATTCGGTTCGGGTTCGGGTTGGGAATTCTCTAACCCGAACCCAAACCGAAATCGATATTTTTACAAAAAAAAAAATACTTTGCCCGCTAAGCCTTAACAACAAACCAATTTCGCTTCTGCTCTTCTCTGCCGCCTTTGCCCTACTCTTCTTCGCCTTTTCTTTTATATGAATTCCAAGTATGGATGTCAATGTATAACTATTATTGTCTTTAATCTGCACAGAGCTTATTATCGTGTTCTTCTCATTCATGTTCTCTAATTTATCTTGCGTGATTATTATCATATCTTCAATCTGAAAGGCATATAATTTTTTGATGTATTGCATGGTCAGTGAGGATTTTTGCTATTTTTCCTTATTAGTTATGTTATTCTCTATGATTGATGGGAACTTTCATCAACTTGGATTAGATTGAGTTCAAGGTGTAATGCTGTATGATTGGATATTTGGATTACTTTTTTGCTTTGGGTCGTGTAGGTGCATCTTGATCTTGAACCGTTTCGTTTCTCATTCTCATTTGTACTTAGGGATTTAATCGCTGAACACATGGATCACTTGTCCTCCAAATTGTCTCCTTCAATAATTGGCTCATGGGAATAGAAAAAGAATAAATAAAATAATTGGCTCCATGGGCATGAGCAATAAAAGGAACATAATCAGTTCTTGTTATGCCTCTATACTACTTGTCCTTTTGGTATCAGAAATTCTGAAATGAACTACTTGGCAGTGCATTGGTTTCTTTTATGATGACCAACATTTTGAATGTAGATACTGCATTTACGACTGATTTCTTGAAGGAAGCAGGTTGTGTAGAAATAATGCAGAAGAACTTTACTGGGACTCCCCCTTTCCCCAAATTTCTGTTGCAAATTGAGAGTGATTATTTCCCCTTTCTTTTTCTCAATTTGCATTTGCCTACTTTTTTTTTGCACTCAGAAAAGTTTCTTATGAATGACTTTAATATTTTATATATTTCGCTTGTTCCCTTACATCGATTTCAAATCTCAGGAATTCCTTTTCCTTTTGTTTTGTGCAGATTCTTTTCTTTTCTGCCTTTTTTTTTTTTTGAATTATTTGGATTTGTTTAGGTTAATTAGTTTCTTTTTTGCTTGAAGGATGACAGACTAAGCAGATAGTTTTTAAATAAATGAAGAAAATTATACAAGAAAATGATTGTGCGTTAATTATGTAATTTGATCATTATTATACTTGTATAATTTTAATTGTTTAATTAGTTATGTAATTTAATTATTATTGTACTTGTATAATTGTATTTGATTTAATGAAGAGAATGTCAAGATTTTTGAAGACTTAATATGTTAAAACTAGGCTAGATTCTTTATTTATTATCATTTCAAAATTTTAATTTATTTTCATATAATTCGGATTGAATGCTTATTAAGTTTAGTTCGATTTCTTTAAAAAATTAAAAATTTAATTTTTTTTCCACATAACAAATCCGATTTTTCTCCAAACCGATTATATGAACACCCCTAGGCCCATAATACTAATCTGACGAGGTCAGCCTCCTCTCGCTTAGGCTTTGGTGGTTCTATCTTGACGGAAGTCAGTGCTAAGCATTGATTTTTTAACTTGTTTAATATATTCGTGAGACAAATACATAAGTCTAAATATTTAGTAGTGGGAGGCCATGGTCCACTATCTCCACGCTCACTCTTTTATTTAGTAAAAAAAAAATAACTCTCTTTAGATGTACTTTATAGTGACGGTGCTTGTCTATTCTGATTTGTACTTTTCAACAAAAAAACCTATAGTTTACTAAAAATAAAAGAAAAAACAAAAAGATAGGGCATTTTTCAACTAGTTAAATACACATAAAAAGAGGAAAAAATCGAGATTTCGGTTGGATTTACAATCTTTTTATAGTTAATTATAAGTGTATTACAATTGATTGAGGTACCTTGTGCAAAGCATCTAAAGAACTTAAAATATGGCAAAAACATATAGGCAAGTCCCTGACTCTTATTACTTTATTTTGAGGAAGTTGATGATTTTCGTGATTGTTTTCTACTTTTATTGTTGTTGAGACTTGAGACAACGATTTGCACTCTTACAATAACTGTTTTATCTACATCTGTCAGGCCCTCATCTTGTAAACACCCACATAGCCCACATAAAGAGATCCCAAATAACCTTTGCCATTGTTTTCATTGACTTCAGTGATCAAAGAAGAATTGAACTCAGGACTAAAAGTAAGCGTCTGCAACAAAGTGCCATTTCCGCTGATCTTTTGGCCTTGTAGCATAACAGTAGGTGTTGTAACAGTTACAGCAATCCAGAAATCTCCATCTGGATTCCTCTTGATTTTATCAGGACTTCCCGAAAGATTCAGCAGAACTTCTGCTGTATTTGCTTTAGGACCCTTTAACCAATACTTCTGAACCCTGTTGTTGATAAATTCTGTAACAAGGAGATATGAGCCATCTCCGCTGATGGCCACCCCGGATGCCCCTCCAAGCCCACTGAGCAACACTGTAACTTTTTTGGTTTTCGGATCATACCTCAGTAATCTTCCAGACATGTCTCTGTTTGCAGTAAATTCAGCAATTTGACTGCAGAAAGAAAGGGATATCAGATGTCCAGAATCTTCAGCCTGGCTCTTATAGTGTGCAGGTTTCGTAAAAAATATGTATGGAAGCTTCCTTTTACCTGAGGTTGTAGTTGGAACTAGCATCAGTGAAATAAACCATACCAGTTGCTTCATGAACTTCAAGGCCATCAGGGAATTTAAACGGCACCCCATCTGCACTGTTAACCAGTTGTTGTGCCGGACCTCCTCCAGGTCCAACCACCACTAGGCCAAGGGCAGCATCCGCCACATAGAGTTGGCCAGTCTTGTAATAAAACCCCAAACCTAGACCCCTCCCGCAGGTTTGTGCTAAGTTTGTGCTGTTAGTTCCATCACAAAACTTCGCCGGCCTGCTCAAAATTGTTTGTGTACGTGTACAAAATGAGTCTAAATATGACAAACAAACCAATTAAGAGGCACCAAAGAGTTGGATTAGGGTGGAGGATTGTACATACTCAAGCAGATTATACATCTCTGTCAACTGAAAATGACAAAGACAGTGGTGATGAAACTAGAATTGGGAAAACAGTACTCCAGTTACCTGTTTCTAGCTGTATATGCATATGTAACAAAGCCAGTGACTGGTCCTTCATATTTGAGAATTCTTCCATCAGCAACAGTCGTGTAAGGACCTTTACCGGCCAAGTCGAAGGCAAACGACTCTGGACCAGGAGCTGGTAGGTAAAGCCTTTGAAAGGATGAAACAGAAAAACCGGTTGGAAGAAAACAGAAGACAAAGATAGAGACACAAGCAATGTGAACCACCATGTTTGATACTACTTTTGCCATATCTATGCGGCAAAGAATGAATTTCTCAAAAAGACTTCATGTATTTATAGATACAGCACAGATGAACTAAAGGAACGGGCTCAAAGAGTTGGGCAAAATTACCAACTAAATATTTGAGAGTCGAAGTAAAAGAGTTAAGTCAATACTTGATCAATTTTACACTTTTGAGTAAGAAGCCAAAAAGGTGCATACTTCTTCAAGTATTACCTAAAATCCGGGTTATTGACATTTTAACGCATAGCTTTAAATACTCAATTTCTAGGTTCGTTTGGGACCAGTTTATTCCGCGTCTCCCATGTCATGTCTTGAAAATGAATAGCTAGCTTTTCAATAATATTTAGATGTCAGTGTTTGGCGTTCGAACCTTTAATCTGTATTCTAATATAGATTAAAGAGTAAAAAGATTTTATATTATAATTTTTTGATGCTTTGAAAATATTTATTTTTGTTTTTTTCTTAATTTATATAAAAAAGTTAAAAAAATTTATATTTTAAAACGAATCAAGTAAAATATTTAATTATTTTTTAAAATTTAAATATTTAATTCTAGATATTTTAAAATATATATATAAATATTCAATTCTAGAGTTTATATAGATACTATTTAGTTTAACTAAACACACAATTATGTCACGCTTTTTTTAAAAAAAAATTATTTTTAAGAAATTTAAAATAAAAAATTTTTTAACTAAATATAATTCATATACATGGGAGAATTATTATTCTAGTATTGGTTGGCAAAGACTCGAAGCAAGAACAGATAAGCTGAGAAGATTGTCAATGATGCGAAGCAAGAACACCTAAGCAGAAAATTGCTTTTTCTTTTGTTTCTCTTTTTGGTCTGAAAGGGATCCATTCTCATTAGGAATTATCAGGTGTACATGATCAGCAGATAAATACAAAAGCCCCCACAGTATATAAGGTTATCTAGGAGCCCAGGTCCTACCAAAACTATTACACCTATTATTTACAATAGTGTTGGAAATGTTTGGCGTGCGAATAGATAAAGTTTAAATTTAAAATTTTATTTTAAATTTTATAAAAATAAATTATTTATAAAAAATATTATTCGAAATAAAAATTTTACATTAAATTTAGTAACAAAATCTAATTCAAATATAGACATACAACTCTTTTAATATATTTTATGCTATATTATTTTATATATCAATAAATCACTCTACACAAATAATATGATTAGTATTGTACTTTAACTTTTACTAATCTAATAATAATGTTTTGTATGGAGTTTTTTTAATAAACTTAACAATACACTAAAAAATATATAACATAATACATAGGAGCCTAAACCACCTAATTTGTCTTTGGGTGGACGTTACTCAACTCTTTCGGCTCGTGAAATATAAAATTGGAAGTCGAAGCCCAACTGGAGGCCCAGAAAAACGGATGTTTTATTCTAGTGTTTGGGCCCTGAACTCGTCAAACCCGCTAAGTAGCGAGGGGAAAGGGGAAAAAAAAAGGGAAAATAGAGTCAGAAAATTCTAAAACCCCTGGCGTCTCTTTCTTCTAAAACCCTAGTGGCCTCAGTTCCGCCATCGGCAGAGCCTTTTCTCTGCTTCTTGCTTTTTCCGAAACTGAGAAGAGAGTAATCCGAAGATGGGAAGTGATAGTGAAGCAGAGAAATCGGCACATAAAGAGAAGGAGAAGAAGAAGCTATTGGCACTTGCTCCCATTGCTAAACCCCTCGCCGGGAGGAAGCTCTGCAAACGCACGTTCAAACTCGTACGGAGAGGTACCCTGGAATTCCTTGCTTATATGTATCCGTTTGTTTGTATGGTTTTGATGTTCTTTCTGTTTTAACTTTTGGCATTTGGTTTTTAGCTGCGGAAAACAAGTGCTTGAAGAGAGGAGTGAAGGAGGTTGTCAAGAGTATACGCCGTGGTAATAAAGGGTCAGTCTTGCTTTCACTTCTGTTTTTCTTTTGTTTTCGTATATAGTTTGGATTGGACCAGTTAAACGTAGTTAATGCGTCAGATTGAATTTTTTTTTTTCTCTGTCTCTTTGCCTATCAGAAGCATTTTTCGTTGTTCCTCTGGGTTGCAAACAAATGATTTTAGGTACTTAGGGCCACTCATTGTGTGTACACATGGAAATGATTTATTATTAGGTACCCTTTATTCTTTTTGAATGGACAGTAGCCTTATTTCTTCTGAGGTTTTGTGACCATGATAACCTCTGCCTATGTTAAGAAAGGCTCAATCTTTAACTTAAGATGTCAATGCTATGCTTAGCCCTTATCTTAGTAATGAGAATAGGGGTAAGAGTTGGATCCTACTGCCCTTATCTTAGTAACGAGGAAAGGGTTTAAGAGTTGGATCCTACTGCCCTTTTCTTAGTAATGAGAAAATGGTTTAAGAGTTGGATCCTACTTATTCTTTATGGTTTTCTGTGCATTAGGTTGTAAGGTTTAAACAGAAAGTAATCCAGAAGATGTTAATCACCTTTGCTCTGTGATGCCCTCTTTGCTTCCCAGTCTTTTGAGTCAAAGTGCATTTTATACTAATTTTGATAAGAGGCTGAAATCGATTTTTTTGGTTTTATATCTGTGCAAGAGTACATTATTATGTGTGCTGAGGTATTGCTTATACTGGGAAACTGTGTAACCAATTGAATTTTTTTTATTTATGGTGATTGCAGATTGTGTGTTATAGCTGGAAATATAACACCTATTGATGTTATCACCCACGTACCAATCCTCTGTGAAGATGCTGATATTCCTTACATCTATGTGCCTTCAAAAGAAGTAAGTTTCATTTTGCTTCTCTGCTTGTCACAATTTTTTATTCTTTTTGCTGCTGCTGCCTTGTTCCTATATTTCACCCCTTTTTCCCCCTTTAATGTTTATAATGCTGTAACTGGCTAGGATTATAGATACATAGGATAGCCATTGCGGTGTCATCTGGAATTTTCCTGTTTTTACCAGGAAACTCATGGTAATTTGGTTAGTGTCGGTATTTGTAAATCTTAGGGGCCCATTTTTTAGTGTGTTTCTAAGAGATAGAGAGCTACAATTACCTTCCTTTAAGAATGAAGATATGCCACTGATAGTGTTAGCACGGTTTGATGGCCTCACAACTTTGAAACTTTGCAACCTTGCAATTTTTTATTGCATGTCATATGATAAATAATTGAGCTTACTGGCTTCTACTGTCCTTGGACTACTCCTGTTGATGCAAAATAATGCCATATTCCGTTCTGCGATGTGAAGATGATGTCATCAAATATTTTATAGGGATATCAGCGTGCTTAAACCTAAATCAAATATTGGTTTCAGGATCTTGCAAATGCAGGAGCCACCAAGAGGCCAACTTGCTGCGTTTTGGTGCTAACGAAGCCCACGAAGGGGGTACTTGGCCAGGAAGAACAAGAAAAGCTGAAGGCAGACTATGATCAGGTTGTATCAGAAGTGAAAGAACTGGCAACATCTGTATTCTAGATTATAGGATTATCTTTTAATTTCTTGTACTAAATTCATCATGTACCCATTTTAGTTTATAATGTTTTATGTTGTGTTATTTATCAATCACTTCTAAGGAGGAAAGCTTATTCAGAAATCAGAATTGCCTGTTCGTCATTTTCTATTCCTCTACAAGGTGGAATTTAGTAAAATTGAATTAAAATCCTACTTTCTGTAAGGGGCCCTCAAGACTAGCTAGTGCAAGTTCAAATGCATTCTCCTCTTGGATCGTCTCCTGTAGCTGATGGGTTTACACTTCAGCATACAAGTTACACTTTTCAGTTGTCCTTCAAGCTATTGCTTCTTGGCTGCGTTGCTCTCAAAAATCAGTATGTGTCTTTTGGTCATCCTAAATGCTCGCTATCCCCAGAAAATTACTGAAGCAGAAAACGGTACAGCTAAGATCATTTAACACCTGCAACAACAATTGCGATCCCGCTTTGCAAGTAGGATAATAGATTAAACCATACAGCATTCGTCACTACATGTTGAGGTATCATCTTGTCTTTCTTCTATATGTACTTGCATGTCAACGGAAGACGATGAAAAAACGACATTCAGTTTATAGTAGAGCAATATACATCTTCAGCTGATTCCATTTTCTCCTTTTTCATTGCTCATCTCCAATACAGAACTTTCAGCTTCTGCCAGGATGGTCTAGCTCAGATCAAGGTTGAGATGCCAGAGCTCTGAACAGAAAAACACCGATACCTCCAAAGGCCAAAGTTAGGACTATAGAAGTGCCAATGGATTCAAGCTGTGTCGTTCTAGCATTTGCATCTGCTCTCCCTTGACGAGTTCTTTCCCCAAAATTTTCCCGCACGATATTGCTGAGATTGTCAATCTGATGCACAATTTGCCGTTGTGCCCTCGACATGAGCAGAACCTATTTCCAGAGATACTTGACATGAGATTGCCTAAATCGGCAAAGGATTTGGATTCTTAATGAAAAATTTTACAGGATAAGAAATGCATACAAGAACCATTGACAAGTTCCCTGTCCACATGTTCAACACCCCTACCCTCCCCCCTCCCCCAAAAAGAAAAAAGAAAATGTAAACATCCAATTTTCTTGAAGAACAAAGTTAAGGCATCTACTTTTACAAGATGGTAACCAGATCAATTGGTTTCCTTTTTGTACCTTAGAATCAGATTTAGTTAAACTCCCATACCAAGAAATTTTTGGTTCATTTAACCAAGGCAACATTACGTGACTCCAAGGTTATTTCCTCTGAAAACTCTAAGCAAACTTCAGTCGACCACATTGGACAATAGCACAGCCTCAAGCTTTTGATTATCAAACTGTCCTGCAATACTTCCCTTTTGAAAAATCTGAAGTCACAAGCTCAGAAGAAAGTTGGACAATTAAGGACAGAAACATATGTTTATCTATCCGGATTCCTTTCCTTTCTATTTTGTTTAACTGGCCTGAAGAGAACTTCTCCCAAAACCTGAATGGTTCCACAATGGACGTTTGAGTGCCAAGGAGAAGGCTCGTTATTGTGTAATACTCAAATTCTTTTTCCTCTTTTTCCATGACCAAAAGGGAAAGGGACAAGATTTGGATAATTACCTCTTCCAAAAGTGGAGTTTCCCTAGCCAACTGGGATGACGATGAGGAATTGGGTAATATTGGTGCAGTCAAAGAACCATTGCCCAACCCAGCCACAAACATAGAAGTAGGTGCAGAGCCATTGCAACCCTCAGCCTGCACAGCCAAATTCTGTTGACTAGAAGAAACTGTTCTCGTGAAGAATTTTGAGTTTAACTCTTCAATTCGGGACATAAAGTCATCCATGCGCTCATTCAGTGTGGAAATTTGTTCAGAGAGTTGATTAATGACACCCTATGACAAGGAAACGAATAGCTGATCAGAGAGAAAAATAAATATTCTCAACGCAGGAAAGAAAGGAATGATAATTATTAATAAATGCAGCAGATGTTATGCAGAATTGTTACAAGAGCTACTGCTACAATCAGCCCATCAAAGACAAATGATAGAACAAATTAGTATTTGCTAGAGAATACCTGGTTAGCAACTGCTGCAGGTGAATCTGGGGTTCTTCCATCATATCTTCTATTGTTAACAGCAAGTTTTGTCAGCTTAGACAGATTCTTATCACGCTGCGTTGAGAATGAGTGCGATATCCCACTGTCCAATCATGATGTTGAAATGAGATAAATGGAAAAAAAAAAAAAAACAAGAGAGTTAAAACCTAGGAAATTGTCTCATTTGAACTTAGTTCATATTGCTTATTCATCATTTGAACTTAAATGAGGCAGTTTTTATGAAATTTTACCGATTGAGAAACTTCATTCTCCTGTCAGCAGATGCTCTTGATAGAGCTTCTTTAGGACTAGAAGCCGTGTCATCATCTATGCTGAGCTTGGTTTTCAAGTCTTCTGGCAATGTCTGTTGAAAAAATTGATAAGCACTAAGCATACTTTAGAATGAGAAGTTGAAGTACAAATATAACCCAGGGTAGTAATTCACCTACACCAAGTGCAAGAAGGCTCGACTAACATAGTTTAAAAATCTTTCACAAATCAAAAACCTAGTGAAATAGTAGTATACTGATTGAATCGTATATAAATCATTAATAAAAAATAGTTTTCTGTAGGTTGTTTGAAAAACTTATCTTTTTACATATAGTGCAATAATCAAAATTTAAGATTAGTTGGTGTGAAGATTTACAAAATAAACTAACCTATGGGGTGTTCTTAAAAGATTCATCATCACGCAAGTATAATTGTATTGCTATTTAGTGCTAAACCTGTATCTATGTTTATGGAAAGATGGCATACCATGACATCGTTAACGAGCTTCTCCAACTGTATTTGTTCAATATAAGTGCGGGGAATATATGAACCATCCAAGCCCAGTTGTTCAGCAATATATTTCACATATAGGCGGTCTCTTCCTTGGACCTTCAGATAACAAGAGAATTAGAAATGTAATAGCTGGATATCTGAATATCTATTAGTTCCATGGACCACAGGAAGAAAATATCGCAAGGATGAGAGCACAGGAGGCAAATCCTGTACCAGACATTTAAAAGTAACTAAAACAATGATGTAAAACTGCAGCATTTCGGTTTTTCTTTAGAGGCAGCTAAATGAATTGCAGCCATTCCAATGTAATATACCTGAACATACTTCCGATTCAGTTGCTCCAACCAATCAATTTTCACACTAACCCGGTCATCAGAGAACACATGGCTGCTTCGTTTCAGGATGGATGCAATAGTGTACCCCAAAGCCATCAGTCCACCAAGAAGACGTACACTAACTTCAAAGGTGATTCTTGGTGAAATAATAAAAGGACTATCTGTGACCCATTCCTGTAATTGGCGTATTTAAAATATTCAGAGAACTATAGGCTCAAGTAATCCTATCATATATCCTTTTGTACCCAAAAGAAAAGGGAAAGAACTATATCAAGTCTGGACTCCTTACTAACAATCAGCTTGGTATTACAATATAAGCCAAAGTCCACTCCACTCTATTATGCTCAAACTACATTGTCAAGATGAAAGATGGTTTTCCCAATAACTTCATTCAAGTCTAGAAACAAAATTCTTTCTGCCAATGCAAGGTAGAAAAAGTATATCTACAATAGTTAACCTATCAGCAGTAATGCAAAGCAAATATTCATCAATTTAGGAGTGAGTTCTACACCTCCATGATTCCATAATACCAGACTACTGACTAATTTACACTTTAGCAACAGTCAAACCTCAAACATGAGACTGTATTTGCCGTCCCTGTTCCTCATCCTCAAATAGGATTGACAGGCTTCAGGATCTTCTCCAGGTGGTAGAAGATATATATCATAAGTTTCCTCTGTGGTTTCTCTATATTCCTTGGTAAGAACAGCCTTGATCTGATCCTCAGTGACAGACCTTGCAGACTATAGAAAAACAAAAACATTAATATGCTGATAAGAGTCCTCATATTATATAATGTATTAGAAATTGGGATAACCTTTAAAACATAGGTAGGATTCTGGAATCCAGAGAATGGATTAAACTTGTTAATGATTTTTATATGTGCTGTCTTTAGATCTGGCTCAATAAATGCCTTGTACATAGGGTATACCTGTTTCCCAAAAAAAAATAGAGAAAAAAAGAAGCCATAAGAACATTATGCATTAAATTATTGCAAACAAAATATAACAGAACTGAAACTTAACTGTTTCTGAGATTTGATGGATTATCTCTTCAGGCTCTTGTCCAGCGCGTTGAATATCCCTCAGTACACGCTTTACCAGATCAAAATGCACTCCACCAGTAACAGAAACACGGAGATCCAGGAATGGACGTAGCTTGTCACTCAAGGCATAGATTCCTTCAATAATAACAATGCGGGAGCTTGGTACTTCAACTGTCCTAGTAGATCCACAAGGACAAAGCAATAAAATTGGAAAGGTAAGAGATCTCAACAAGTTCAGAAATGGAAAGCATTAAACAGAAATCGTAAAGGAAAAACAAAGCGACAAGAAGCATGATTACTTGGGAAAAATCTTTTCCTGTTTCCTTAAGTATGTCCTCTTATTGTAATACTTAAAATGGTTGTCTGAATTAGAACAACTGGTACCATTCTTTTTGTTCTTTTTGTCTCCTCATGCTTTTATTCTCTACCCTTGAATAACAATCAAACAACCCTTGGTTTTTAGGAATATCCTAATACAATGAATTCTTTAAGTTGGATGCATGTTAAATGTGTTTTTCATACATCAAAGAAGAAAATGGTTGTGCATATATCAAAATCTCAGTTAGCAATGTTTGAGGATCAAAGGTTCAAAACCACAAAAAAGAAGAAGATTAGGAAAAACACATTACAGATGTTCCAGTTATGGCACGAAAAGAACAAGTATTAATCTGCACCACCTTTTGCTTCATAGACACCAAACAAAGTAAAAGATAAGATATACCATACAAAAGCCATCTTAAATCCAATATATTTAATGAAAGGACCATATGTCAGGAAGGGGAACTGTGATAAAATATTTGATATGTATATACAGGAGCTGCGGGACTGATGGTTATCCATATTGTATCTGAAGTCTCCCCCTTTTCTAATCACAGGGAACTGCTTTCTTATTGAATAAAGTCATTAAAGAAAAGCCCAGGCAGGTAAGATGTCTATTACTTGTAACCTATGCGTAAGCTAGACTTAAAATCATATATGGGAACTTGAACAGCTCTTCCTGCTTTTAACCCCTGGATATTCTCAAGCAATGTGTCGTAGTCCGCCAACCGTGGATCTGCATCAATCACATGAACAAGTACATTTATAACAAGTTTCTTCATAAGAAATCTAGGGACAACAAAATTTATTTTAAAAAAAAAAAAGATGAAGTGTTTGTGAAGACCACAAGAGGGAACCATAGTTGCCAACAACAGAAGCATTACAAAGCTTGGTTCTTTCCAGCTTCCGAACCACACAGCACACAAAATACTTTAAATAGTCAAACTTCGGGAAGGAAGGAGCAGTGATTATGATTTCAAGGATCATGACGGTCCAAATTATAAAAAATTGCTTCACTTAAAGAAGCAGATAACAATCACGTCAAAATATGCAGGTCATATTGCTTGACACTACTGTAAGCCAGTCGAACCCTCCACGTGTCAAGATCTCATTATCCATAGTAGCTAAATCTATGGCTGCAACAATCAAGTCTCTGCACCCATTAATTACATGTGCCATATCTCACTCGAGCCTTCATGCATGCAATAATAGGACGGCAAGCCTTTGTCGACGTTATTGAGGTTCATTCAGCACAATATGAGCTAACACTG
This sequence comes from Rauvolfia tetraphylla, assembly GCA_030512225.1. NCBI lineage: Eukaryota > Viridiplantae > Streptophyta > Magnoliopsida > Gentianales > Apocynaceae > Rauvolfia > Rauvolfia tetraphylla. Next base: position 5,872,245 of record JAJQKT010000028.1, on the reverse strand, counting down.
TTTTTCAGCAAAAACTTTTTTGAGTTCATTTTACATAAGAAGTTCAGAGAAGGACAAATTTTTTTATCATCTCCTACAAATAGCAAAGTATTGCTTTACTCAGAATATTACTCAGACAGACTATTCAGATACACTACTCAACACATTACTCAGAATTCAGCATATTGCTAAAGATAAACGACTAAACCTAACACAGATAGACTATTCAGCATATTACTCAGAATTCTAACTTCTGGTCAAATTTACAAATGATGTTGTTAAAAGGTCAGCTTGTTGGAACTTAACTTCAATGGACTACGCATTAAGATATAGCAGGAAGTGATAAAATAACTTCGGTTAAAAGCTATTTCTTTGTTATAAAAGTATATGCTTCTTTCATATTTCTCAACATGCACTTTCTCACAAAAGAAAGGCACCACACATCCAGAAAGAAGGAGCATATCCAAAATCATTTCCCACTCATAGTTATTGATGTACCACCAGAATTTCAAATCTACATGACTGTACATAGTTCACAGGGACTTTGAAAGATGAGATTAACATCTTAAACAAATATATGTTTTGTGACACCCACAAAAGAATTTCAGTTACAATTTCCTCTAGAGAAGCACCGGTTGCAATTAGATCATCAATAAGGTCATTAGCTTCAGCACCTCACGCTAAAGTAAATAGTAACATTGCATTAAAGCTGTGTTGTTCACAGAGTTGCTTCTGAATGAAATGAAGCATACATTAGAATATTTTTGGTAAAATAAAGCGGTAAAACTTACCATCAAAGTTCCCATCAATAATGCGGCTGGAATCATTGTAGTTATCCATGGTAATGACAGCAATACTGGGCATAAAATTCAAAATCTTCTCCGTAAATACAGTTTTTCCAGCCCCAGAAGGACCTGCTACTCCAACTAGTATTATTCCGTCATTCTTCTGAGCTAACAATTGGCAGGCACGGATTACTATAAAGAAGCCTTTCTCAAATGACAAAGGATCTTGGATAGGGACAATCTCATAACGATCAGAATCCTTTCTTTTAAACAACTGAACCTGGTCTCTTAGCAGCCCTTGCCGCCTTCTTGGTGAATCCAAACTAGGAGAAATCTCTTGAGCCATTAAAAGATTGACAAAAGTTTCTGGAAAGATGAAATTTGTAAACATATCAGCATCAAATTTGAATAAGACACAGCAGAGTGGAAGCAAACATGCTGAATTATTAGTATTGGAAAAGATATTCTTAGTACATTTTTGTGTTAAGTTTCATCATAATCTCAGAGCAGCACTAAATATATTCATAATGAAGTACACGTCAGTCCATAAAGACCACAAAGATTCCAAAAGAATCAAACTTGTCCAGAATGAGACAGAAATCAGAAGGCGGTTGCTTGATGTCATTACAGGACCAAATGTGATTTTATGTTGTTTCATAAGCAAACCATAAGAAATCATTCAAGCCAGTAATAGAGAACCAAATGGAGCCAACACAATCTTCTGATAAAACCCGTAGCCTTGTTCGTTTTAGCTACCAGCGATCCACTATTTCATAAACCAAACAAGTCCTTTAGCACTTCAGCTCGGGATTCCTCATTCTCTTTCTTGTAGCCGTTTTTTTAAATTAAAAGCTCTGAGCACCTTGATATTGGTATGTGTCATTCATGACTGACAAAGAAGAGGAATCAATTATTACCGGTATCCAGGTAAACGAGTGCCACATAACGATTATTAGATCAGTTCTATTCCCAAAAATAAGCTCCAGTAGATTTCGAACATATTACATGACAAAAAACCAAAAGCCTAATATTCAATTAACGAGTGATAGAAATTAAAAATGTATCCTTTCCTCTTTGAAAATTAATTATCTTTTGCTACTAGGAAGTAGAATAAGGGAAATAACCACAGAATGCAGCCTGAAAACTTCATGCAGTAACACAGTACGCTTCTTGATTTAGTAATTTGCTGAAAGACATCACAAAAAACAAATGAGGTACTTCAATTATTTCCACAATATTCAAGATCAAAATAGATAAATCACCTTCAATTATGTAAAACATATAATTGCGGAAAATTAGAAGAATATCATAATTGAAACAACAAAACAAGCAACAGCTGAAGGAAAAATCAAAGGCCAGATAAAACATAGTAGTAGACACGCATTAATTCAACTACTGAAGAAAAGGCAATGAAATTAATCAGAGAATCTAGCTTCAAATTGTGGAGGACGTGTTTAGCCGCTCATTAGTGCTGCAAGCATGTTGAGTAATTAGTATAGCAAAAGCTCAGAAGTCACTCAAAATTATTCCGGATGCCAAATTGAAGAAGACTCAAGGACAAAAGATTAACAAGCTGACGAACAAGTCAAATAACATTTGCTCCAGAAATCAGAAAACTGGCAATCTATTAACTCCATCGAAGAAACTCCACGAATACCAATACACACAACTGAAGTCAATTTATACCAAACGAACATGAATTTTCAAGATATAGGTTCAGATAATAAATATTAATTCAAAAAAATAACTCACGGATCCCTCCACCAACTACTTCACAACCTACCTTGAACCAAAAAATCAAGAGAAAATTAGACCAATCGTATCATCAGTTGGACATGGGATGCATGATCAACTCTGGCAGTACCTTTTGCCGGTGATACAGCAAAATAATGTATCTCTGAGAGCAAAAGGAGATAAAAATGGTTTCTGGAAGTTCAGAGAGAAAGAAAGCGAAGTTTCAAACGATTCTTAAGGTTCTTGCCGTGGGGTTTCAAGAAGAGGACACTTGGGTGTCTGTACAAAGGAGGTTACGTGTTGAAACTTGAGATAGTAAGCGTTACAGCTGAAAGGAACCTCTTTTTTTGCGTCTTGGATCAAATTCTCTTTCGCTGAGGATTCCCTCTTTTTTGTTTCTTTCCCCTCTTTTCCCCTTTCTTGAAAGCTTCACTGCGAGCTTTACTGAGTGATGATGATAATGGACAGATGGAGAAAACTGCCGAATGCCAAAAGGACCACCAAACCAAAACAAACCCACCAGAAGGCTACAAAGAGAAGCGAGCGATCTGCAACTTGCAATTGCAGTCTGGTCCTTGCTCTTGGCTTGTTCTGGTTCTGGATATGGATAGGATATATTGGTCAAGTCAATTTCATCATATGGCTACCTTGGGTAAATAAAGGTCGCCAGATGAATGATAAACTCCACAAGTGCGGCTATTGATCAACTTAGGAGGACAACATTGCAGTAGTATGAGATTATTACTGCTTTGAATCACAATCCAATTCCTGTATGAACTGATCTTTATTCCAGAGTGATGAATCAAAATTTCATGGTTTGGTTTCACTCACTCTGTGAACCGGAAATTGCACTCTTTTTTTTTTAATTTAAAAATTATATATTAAAAGAATAACCAATCATCAAATTTTATGATTAAAAATAATTATTTTATATATATTAAATAACTATTTTATAATAAATAATTATTTTAATTTAAATAATTTAATAATTATTCAAATATCATTTCTCAACAACTAAAATAAGATTTTATTAAAAAAATATAAGGCCTACACCCTAGCCCAAGTGTAGGCCGAAAATAGCGAGATGCATTTAATGCAATTCAACTATGGTGTTGACATTAATTTTTATCAATTTTTACGGACACTTTTTTTATCATTGGATATGTTATTTTTTGATCTGATAGTTAAAGAATTAGAAGAGTAGTTTGGATAGTCAAAATAGTGAGATATTTAAAATTTTTAAAAAAATTATCATTTCTCATTTAACTACTTTTATCAAATTCACTTTCTCTCTTTTTTTCTTTTATGCTTTATCTTTGTTACTACTCTAAACTTTGTAAATATTAAAAAATAAATTATTCATTCTCCTCAATATCTTTATTTTATATCCAACGATTTTGACAGAGTCTTAGAGTTATATTTTGAAATCAAAATTTATTTTTTCATATTTATTTATAGTCAAAATCAAGTTAGATATTGTAAATTTTCATTACGATGTTTGGTAGCTTCGACGTTGTAGAAATTTTTAACAAAAATAAGATTTATTTAGATATTTAATAGTCTACTTGTGGAGGTAAAGAAAATATTATGTTGATTTATCACTTGTTGAATATTCTTCGTGAAGTGGATAATTATTCATATTGTGGATTGAATAATTTCTTATGATAGAGTGAGTAATTATTTACCACTTGTCGAATACTCATTGTTAAGTGAATAATTATTCTCTTGTCGAATACTAGTCGTTGCGTGAATAATTATTCACTAGGTATGATGCCCGCGCGTTGCGCGGGTTTTTTTTTTTTATATAGTTTTTAAGTTTTTTTTTTATTTTTTTAGAGTTTAAAACCGTTGTATTCAAAGTTTTTTTTCTCGATTTTAAACACTTGTATGCTATTTTTAAAGTTTATATGCTAAGTAATTCTTTGACGCTTTGGAAAAATAAATTCAGATAAGAATACATTTAGGATTTCTCTGCCTTTTCATATTTCTGATCTTTTTTATTTATTTATTACTTTCAAATACTTCAATTTAATCTATATTCCATATGGTGCATACCTATTAGCTATTTGGTTTACTTATATATATATATATATATATATATATATATATATATATATATATATATATATATATAACTAAATAAGATGTACATGTACTTTTTTTCTTTTTTAATTTTATACATCATTAAATGAAAATAATTGAATTATATTTTATTAAGTTATATAGATATGGTTTTAATATTAATGATAAGGATAATAAGATGACCATGTATTATGCATCTTCTTAATGTTATTCAACATTAAATATAAATAATTAAAGAGATTTTATTAAGTTTATGTATTTATTTACTTGTATAAATTCATTAATTTTATGAACTTATCAACTTTATTAAAATTTGTGTTGTATTAATGAATGAAGGATATGTATCTCATTCCATTAATTCAATTCATTGTATGTACAATAGTCTTTCATCATAAGAATTAATATGTTGAATCTATTGTATTAAACATACAATTCACTTAATGTAGTATCTAATATTATTTTTAAAAACCATTGTATTAATGAATGAAGGATATGTATCTCATTCCATTAATTCAATTCATTGTATGTACAATAGTCTTTCATCATAAAAATTAATACATAAGAATTAATATGTTGAATCCATTGTATTAAACATACAATTCACTTAATGTAGTATCCAATATTATTTTTAAAAACCATAGATAAGGTGATTAAATATAGATATGAGTTAATGTGGGTACATAAATCAATAAAGCAATTAATTCTAAACATCCAACTTGGCATCATTAGAGTTAAGTAAAGCTTTAAAAATTCCACATGTCACATTCTCATGATTTAACCTTAACTTTAATATATATATATATAGATTTATTAGTTGACTTAGAATTCAATTGTTCAACTATTCAACAATGAGTGAATAATTATTAATTTAAGAGAGAATAATTATTTATCACTTGTCAAATACTAGTCACAAAGTAAATAATTATTTACTTGTCAAATATTAGTCGTAAAGTGAATAATAATTCACTTGTCAAATACTCGTCGTGAAGTGAATAATTATTCGTTGATACTTATAATTAAAATGATTAATTACTCAATAAGGAGTGAATAATTATTCACTTATAGAACACTAATCTTGAAGTGAATAACTAATCATCTATTCATGAATTTAGGATTTAACTAATCAATTATTTAATAATAAGTGAATAATTATCCACTTTAATACTTATTAATTTAAGAGTAAATAATTATTTATGAAGCTTTGTAAGTATGAAGTGATAAAATAATTCTAGTCATAGTCGCAAGATTGTGGGTGACGGATCTGTAATTCTACCTTTTGCAGAATAATTATTCTTTGACTTAACATTATACCGATCAATTATTTAATGAGTGAATAATTATTTATTAATTATTAATTATAGAGTAAATAATTATTTATTTGTCAAAATTTTGTACGCGTTATCATTCTTATACACAATGGTTGCCAGCCGACAAAATCATCATAAATAATTCATAATTATTCGTAACATCTGAAATAATCAATACATAAAATTTTCAAACAATAACTATTTTATTATAAAAAATATATCTTTCAAGGTTAAATAGATTAGAACAAGAAAAGATAATATATAATATAATAATTTTCATTTAATAATAATAATAAATATTTTATCTTCACTATTAAAATTTAATAATTTATTATCCTTCTTAACATATCACTCTTTATATCATAAACTTTATCTACAATAATTATAATGAGTGTATTTGTAAAGTTTAATTGATAAATTTTTCACTTAACATCTTTTATTCTTGTCAATGTTGGTCTTGTGGAAGAACAATAGTAAAGAGAAGAGAGAGATAAAAAAAGTTAAAAATTAAAAAAAAAAATCTGATATATTTAAGAGAAGAATAATTTAATAAAAATTTAAGAGAGAAGATAAATAAAAAAAGATGTTTGATACTGATTCAATAATAGAGATAGATGAAAAAGAGAATCAAATCATCAAGAAAGAAAAAAGAGATAAATATTAAAGGGAGGAATAAATAGAAAAGAAAGAAGAGACAAATGGAAGAAAAAAAGTAGATTTTTTTATGGTGATAAGATTTTTTTAAACTGGATTATGAATAATTTTTTGACATTAAAATTCCCCACTTTCTCATAACTATTGAATAAAAAATTGCCAATCCACCCCCTGCCAAGCGAGATATTCTGTGCCTGCTTGCCGGCTGCTCTGTGGGGGCTCCGTGTGCGGTGTGCTTAGAGAGAGAGGAAAACAAATGGATTTGAAGGGAACACCATCTGATGATGGCTTTTACATGCCTGCAGAGTGGGCAACCCACTCCCAGTGCTGGATTGGTTGGCCCGTAAGCACACAAGACATACGCCCATATTTGTTCTTAGTTTTCTCCATTTCTGTTAAACTTAGATATCTACATATTGGATTGTTAAAGTTGTGAACTTTGTCTGTTTTTCTCATGTTCTTTAATGGTTTCCCACTTACCACCGTTTTATATTCCTTGGAGTTTGTTGTACTTAAGTTTTCTTTGGGCTCTAGCGATTAGCGAAAGCATCCGTCTAGCGAAAGCATCCGATGAATGGGGCTTTGCAATTCTCTGCATTCCTTTTTTTTATTTTCTCTTTTTTAATTCTATGATGTCTTCTTTATTAGCCTGTTCTAGTAAGCCTGTGGTAGTACTGCATATAGCATTTTATAGATTTGGACCGCCGTATCATATTTAGAAGCTCTGTTGAGATTGTAACTCAGGATTCTAAATTCCTGGTAGGGAAAAAAAGGGCTCCTCTAGAACTTTTAACTGGTAAATTTAGTGCATTTGAAGTTATTTGATTAACAATTCAGTGGATTACTTGATTTTTCACCAGCATTCTACTCATTTAGTGAGGGTTTTGTTGAACTATACATAATGGGATCATGTTTTCTTATATACTCTTCCAAGAGAAAATTTAGTTATAAATGAAAACAGTTTGATTGCGGACAACCTCAAAATTTATAAAGTTTGCCTGTCCTTGACATTGCAGCAGCTTTTATGATCTGTGCATGTAAACCATGAGATACAAAGGATTGTGCAACATAATCTTCTATTATGTCATTTGAATTAAGGCCTGTTGTTTTGTCCCCTTTCATAATGATTCTCAAGCTAGATCATCAATTGTTGTAGGAGCGTCCAGATAACTGGCGAGATAATGCAGTGCATGGTCAGCATGTATTTGTCAAAGTGGCATCTGCGATATCAAGATTTGAGCCTGTTACAGTGTGTGCTAGTCCTCCCCAGGTTGGTAAATAAGGGAAGGGATCAATGCTTAGAGACTGATACTCCAAGCAGTTTTTCAGAAAATTCCTCACATAACATAACTCTTTTTTCTGGGCAGTGGTCAAATGCACGTAGTCAATTACCAGAAAATATAAGGGTCATGGAGATGAGTACGAACGATTCTTGGTTCCGTGATACCGGTCCAACTGTGAGTTCATCCTTGTTTCTTTCCAAGTTTTGGTTCTGCTTACTGTTTCAGGGATGATTTTTGAATTCTGTGTAATTGTTGAAAAATTGACTTTGTAGCTTGTTGTGAGAAAGAGTCAATCAAGTTCAGAAAACCTGCAGAAGATTGCAGGAATCGACTGGAACTTCAACAGCTGGGGAGGTAAGGTTGTAGAAAATGCATTCCTTTTAGCCTATTAGAATTTAAGTTATGCTTGTATGAAATAAAGAAATGTAATAACAGCCTCAACAATCTGCAATCCAATGATGTCATCTGGAGTCTGATGCTCAACTCCTCTTTATGACAACTATGATGACTTGACAAGTCCCTTGTTATCTGCTCTGTTTTTGCTGTATAATCCATGTCCTAAACTGACCTCACTGCTATCTTTATAGAGGATGGTACCACAACTGATTATATGCGCCTAGATGGAATCAATTCAATTGCTCCAACTGATGATTAACCTAATGGATTTTGCTGCCTAGAATATTACCCATAATGGAAATTTTTGCTACCCATTGCATCATTTTACTATTTTGCCTATACAAAAGCTTGTCAGTTAGTGTTCTTGTCAATATATTTAATGTAGAATCTAATTTATGGCGGGAAACAGGGCTCCTTAGAGTGAAAAGAGGGCTTGTATTGCAGGAATTAGAATTCAATTTTTGTCTCGGATTCTTTAATGAAATTCTAGACAAATATGGGATCTTAATGGCTTTATGTTTTTCCTGAGGATGTACATTTTCTGCTTTGTAGATGAGATGGCCCTCACTATGGTGATATCTGAATGTGGTCTCCCTGCTATGCTTGTTTTGCTTGTCCTTGCTTATGTCATTATTCCGTGCTTCAGTTTCATGCCTTAAATTTGTTAATAAAATCTTTGCAATCTTCGCCTGCATTTGATAAGGACGGGGGTTTAAGATGGGTTTCATTAAATTATTGCAATTGATTTGTTTTGTGGTTTAGGTGTGGAAGACGGCTGTTATGTAGATTGGAGCCTTGACCTTCTTGTTGCAAGGAAGGTTAGTGAAGTTCTGAGATTGTGGGTTCTTTAGTCTACTTCTGTTGCATTTTCCTCCATTACCTGCAGTACTTATTTCTTCTACTTCTTTCCTGTAAGATTCTGGCAATTGAAAGGCTTCCTAGGTTTCCCCACAATATAATTCTTGAAGGAGGAAGCATTCATGTAGATGGAGAGGGTAAGACATTCCTCTTTGTTTAATTACCCAGATTTTTTTTTCCGAAAGTCTTAATTTTACATGTCAAAAAGAAAGTAACGTCCAGCAGTATGTATAAGAAACATCATTTCTGCCCATAGCTGTGATCAGCCTAATAAATTTTTGGATTGATTGACAAGGATCTGCTCACTGGCAGCCTGGCTCTCTACCAGTTTCAAGTCTATAGAATACAGGTTCCCCATGTCCAACATAGCAAATATTACTTCTAACTAACTACCAAGTCCACGGTCCTGGATGCTTGCTTGTGCTTTATCTTTACCTCACTCTTACTGTTCATGCAGAATTTTGTGTTGATCTAGTATTGGTTATGGGTCATTGGTCATTGGATAAATTAATAATGATTTGCATTGGAACACAACTTGCGAAGATGCAGCATCTAAAGGTTGATGACCTTTCGATTATATTCACTTAATTCCTTTAATTGTTGAAAACTTTTCAATTTAGTTTGGGAAGAAGAAAATTAGATACACCGTATGAAGAAATTTCACTGCCAAGAGCTTGTTCATCAGAAGATTGAGCAGTTTCTAATATTGAACCTGGAAGCATAAGACTTGTAAATCAAATGATAAAGCTGATAATAAGAAAGCTGCAAGTACAAAACCAATTTAAAGATTTGGAGTTGGTAACAGTAAGCTGCCATATAGATGAGTATTTAGCATTAGTATTCTTTTCTCATCCATTTATATCAGCTTAATCAATGAGTACGTTTTTTTGGGAACGATTCTTCATGACTTTGACTTAAACATGTAAACTTATACTCTGTTTTTTCTGGATCCACACTCACACAGACATGAATCCTGTTTCTGTTTGCAAGTTCTTCTGTTATAATCCTGAAATTCTCATGCTTGATCATTTAAAGCTAACAAATTTCAGGAACTTGTGTTACGACTGAAGAATGCCTCTTGAATAAAAACAGGAATCCACATCTTACTAAAGCACAAATAGAGAATGAACTTAAAGCTTATCTTGGAGTCAAGAAGGTCATATGGCTGCCTCGTGGATTATTTGGTATGTCCAGTTCACTTTTCATTGCAGCTCTGTCTGCATTATACCTGTGTTAATTGTATCTTTGGCTATTCATATTCTCTTCTTATTGATATTGCGTAAATGAAACTTGTATCTGGCTGGTCAATGGTGTTCGAACTTATTGACAGGGAACAAAGGAAGCTCCTGAGATTCTCACAACTTGTATATATGATAACAGATTCTTCAGTTGGTTTTGTAGTTCAGCATGTCAGAAGTACGTCCTATATTTACCATAAAGGTCCGGCCAACATATTTCCTGGTGTGATGGCATCAAAATTTTCAGCTTGGCCATAAATCTCAAACTTCAAGTTGATATGGTATTAAGAGCATGCAAGAAACTTATGTTTGTCAACAGTCTCATCTTTCAAGAAGTGCAGTTACGAATTTGGCTTCACATTATTGTAAAATCTTAGAGCTATTGGTGATGAAACAACTGTCTTTGGGTTTTTTGGTTTTTCCTTTTTTTCCCCTTTTCATGTCACAATGATCATATTTTGTCGAGCGTTTTCTGTCTATTTATTAAGCTACCTTTGCTCAAGGAAATGTAATATACTGTTTTGAAATGAGAAATTTTGATGTTATAAATGCTTTTCTCTTAACTAAAATTGCTAATCACTACTCCTTTTGTTCATTTGAAGGATAAAAGAATAAACGAATAGTAAATGTTAATATGTGAAATGTTTCCATTTTTTGCAGGGGATGATGACACTAACGGTCATGTAGACAACATGTGCTGTTTTGTGAAGCCTGGTGTGGTTTTGCTATCTTGGACAGATGATGAATCCGACCCTCACTATGAACGGGCTGTTGAAGCACTTTCTGTTCTCAAAAATATTACTGATGCTGAGGGTAGAAAATTAGAAGTAATCAAACTCCATGTGCCTGGGCCACTTTATATGACGGATGAGGAGGCAGCAGGATTGCTTCAAGTACATTTTCATGCTATTCTTCTTCTTCTTCCTTACTTTGGGTTTGGGTTTATAGGCATACAGCTGAAAACTAAATTCGTTTCTAAATAATTTTATTTGAATTTTAGAAATATGGAAATTATTTTGGGTTATGTTTCTCAGCTCTCGTATCTCATTCTTCCCTATTGAGAATTGAGTAAAAGCAATTTGATTCGGCTGTCATCTAGTAGCTTATTAAGCAATCTGAGTGAGAATTTGCGTCATAAAATTTAGGCCTGCGCCCTTTTTACTGCTTTGTGATAATCTTTCTGTTATGGCCCTACCATTTGGAAAACAGGTGGGTGAAGCCAAGCCTAGACCTGCTGGTACAAGACTTGCTGCTTCATATGTCAACTTCTACATTGCCAATGGAGCAATTATCACCCCACAGTTTGGGGATAAGAAATGGGACGATGAAGCAGTTCGTGTCTTGTCTTTGGCTTTTCCTGATCATGAGGTTAGTGAAATTTTGTATTAATCTAATGTTGCTGTCGTGGAAGCTTTATCTTTACTTCTATATCCTTGTTTGGTTCTATCTCGGTGGCTCCTGCATATCATCTGTATGCCCGCAGCTCGACTCTCCCATATTTCGTGCAATTATCAGAACTTAACTTCCTTTGTTGTTTGGTTCAGATTGTACCAATTGAAGGTGCAAGGGAGATCGCTTTGGGAGGTGGAAATATACACTGCATTACCCAGCAGCAGCCAGCTTCTCCGTGAGAAAAGCCGGTAGCCAAGATTTCAAATACCAAAATCTTGTTACTTCTGTTTGTATGATCAAACATCACCAGATACTGCTTCTAGTGTTTCCTTAGGAAGGTCCTATTGATAGCTCCTACCCTCAAGGGAGCGCGTAGGGACTCTGGAGTATACTGACCTCATACTCCATACAGACTGCTGGCTTCTTCCTCTTCATGGACCTCTGTAAAGCTACTGGCGAAGGTGGAAGTGGATCTCTTCAAGCCCCTTGTGGCGCAGAAACTTAGAGATGATGAATGTTTCTTTCGAACAAAAAGATCTTTGGAACATGAAAGATCTCTGAGTTGCTGTTTTCTGGGATTTCTTCTTCGAGATCAAATACTTCTGAACGTAAAATCTTTAGAAAAAGTGTAACTTCGCTCTGATGGATTGAGATCTAAAAACTTTCTTGCCTGAAGAATTCTACTCCTATAAAAATTGTTTCTTTGACTAAAAATTCTGCAGTGTTGATGGTATTGGTGGAGAGGTTGATTCAACTGCAAGTTTCTGACTTTTTTGGCAGACTTCATTTAGTTCAATGCAATAATCCCTTTAATCGAGATTGACCTACTAAACCAAATTTTGAGATTGTAATGAAGAGTAATCCTCCCACGTGGTTCAAGTTCCGATAGTAACCTCACAAGAACACTAGGAAATCAACTCATCTCAGATTAAAATAAATAAATAAAAATATATATGTATGTATATATAGTAGTCAATTTTAGTTCGATATGTATCAACCTCGAATTGTTATTATTAGTTTTATTCAGCTGTGTGAGAATATAGCTTCGAGGTATAAAAATTTTAATGATTTTTCGTTTTTCTTTGAATTAGTTACACTTGCTCACAAGTTTTTAACCCAAAACCTTAGAAAGGGGTATGGGGGGCACGCATTCATTTTTTGACATTGTTTTGGTAGTTCAATTGCCGCACACTGGTACCTCTATGTCTTAACCTCAGTAATAATTAGGATTAAATGTATTAATTAAAATATTAGGAGATAGAAATATGAATTGAATCTGAGATTTACGATTTAGTACGGATTATTCTTACTTTTTTGGCACATTGCATGAAGAAGTTTACAATTTGAGCAAAAGCTTGCACAGAAGACTCACTCCAAAAAAAAAAAAAACAAAAAGAAAAAAAAAGAAAAGATGTATTTGAATTGAGTTTCGGATTTAAAGTTAAAATTTTTATTTTAAATTTATTAATTATTTTTAAAAAATTATTTTTTTAAAAATTTAAAATAAAAAGTTTTAAATTCAAATTATATCTAATCACACAAAAGAAAATTTTATTTTTATTTTATAAGTAAGAGAAAAATCCACTTGTAAAATGTGAAGTGTGGATCATGAATTCATGATGGGTTTGGTTCAACTAATATGGTGAGCCAATATAAATTTAAGCAAACAATTATCTAATTTTTAATTTCATAAGAATCTTTCTCCTCTTAAGCAAAGGGCAATAGTACTTTTAGAAAAAGAAAAAAATAAATAAAGAGAATCATTTTACTGATAGAGATTGAGAGTCATCTGGCGCCTGTTTACTCAATTATATAATTACTTATAAAAAATTGTGAAAATTACCCAGTAAAATAAAATCCTTAACGCAACTGCATTGCCTATAATCAGACACTTGACTAGTTGAAGTCTACAATTGAAAGAACGAGAGAGAGTATTAATTGGAGATCCGAAGACCTTCTGCAATTCTCTCAGCAAGGGGAGAAAGAGGGAGGAGGGGAGAGGAGCAGAGAGGAGAGAAGGAAGATGGGATGCTCTTTTTCGGGACTAAATGCTCTGTACGATGCCGTTAATGGCGGAGGAGACGTTTGGATCAACGAGAACAGGTTCAGGATTATCAGGCAGCTAGGTGAAGGTGGCTTTGCTTATGTCTATCTCGTCAAAGAAGTCCCTTCTTCTGACCCTACCAATGCTGGCCTTGCCCAAAGATTCAAGGACTCTTCACATATTTCTGGTAAAATTTCTTGGATTTCTCTCTGATTCTTGCTTGCACGAGTCAACATTTAGGATCATCTTATAATTCTTGGTTTTGTTTCCTGCTGCTTTTTGTTCTTTTTGGTGCTTTAGGGTGGATCTCCGAATTTTGGCATCCAAGATCTTATTTTTGCTCTTCTAAGTAATGGAACTTTGTGATTGGTTTATTTGAATTCGTCTTTACACTTGAGAATTGTGTTCATGACGTCAAACAGAATTAAGAGGAATGAATGGAGACTCTGCAGATGTCTGTGAAGGGTGATTTAGTTTGTATTATGCTTAAATGAATTGTGAATTTGCATCTGATTGTTGTTTTATCTCCAACGCTTGATGTGTTTTGGTAGCAATTGGTTTTCACATTTTTTTTAGAGTAATAACGATGTCTAAACTGTGGGGGAAAATCTGTTTTTTACCTGCTAGCGACAGTGAAGGGATTTCTTGAATGTCCAGCTTTTGATTTTCTGAATGATATGTATATTTTCATTAGGTAAAGAGGATTGAAGTCTTCTGTAATTTCGATATTTCTGTCTAGTTGACATTAGCTTTATTTTGAGATGGGATGACAGTGTTTAGTATTATTTCTCGTATCTATGCTGTATTTTGTTGTTTCAATTAGGGAATGTACGCATAAGATCATTTTTGTTCAAATACTCATTTTCGAATCGTTTACTTATCCATTCTTCTTAGGATCTTACATTCTGTTATGTATAGGTTTCTTCCGAAACATGAGGCATATTGTGTTTTTTTATCCATGATGTCTTTAGTAGTTCAAAATTCTAAAACAATATTCTGCCAGGTTATACTTGAAATTTGTTGCATGTTCTGGTCTTTCTGCTCCATTGGTCCATTAGCCATCTAGGAATTGCTCAGAATAAAGCCCTTATTACCCCATGCCAAAGAAGATGAAATATTTACTCTGTTATGGACATGTTTGAACTGTAGATGATGGAACGTACGCAGTGAAGAAGGTTTTGATTCAGAACTCTGAACAGCTGGAGTTGGTAAAAGAGGAGATCCGAGTATCGACCCTTTTTAGCCATCCCAATCTTCTTCCTCTACTTGATCATGCTATCATTGCGGTCAAGGTAATTTAAATTTTGTACAAATCTTTTTCTTCTTTTTCTTTACTCTTCTGGTTTCATTTGTTTATTCAAATATCATATACTATCATTCTATGAGTTGGTCTAAGTATTTTGGAGCTTGTCTTAAAAGGTTGGTAGATGACAAGTATTTCCAGTGTCCAGTTGTGAGTTTTTACAAAAGCAAAAGCTGTGCAGTTTCATTAGATGAACAATAGATATTTTACACCCTATTTATTGTATATACCTATTCGTCATAGCCTTAAATAGTAGATCAGAGTGCAGTTTGTAATTGGTGTAATTGCACATTTTAGCTGTAATTGGTGTTTTCTATCCAAAACACACAAACAAGAAGAATGGATAATCACATCTGTGTATCAAAGAAATTGATCTGGAATTAAATGGATCTTTTCTGTTTCAGGAAATAATGTATTGTTTCTGTCAATATGGAAAATAGAATAGGAAACAACGAGGGTATATTTGGGCTTCCTCTCAAAGTGAAAATCTTTCACTTTTTTCTGTTTTTGAGGAACTCTACTAGGGATGTCACCTCTTCTCTCACAATAACGTAAGCTTTTTCAAATTGAAAATGAAAAAGGAAATATATAGACCTAATCTAAGTACACCCTACATATGTTCCAGGTCCCACTAAATATGGTGCCTTGTAGCTGTTGGTATAATTATCTTTGCTAGAATCGAGGAGGCAATCTGCATGTGAAGGAAATATTAGAAACTAACCTATGTGAAAGGGAACAAGTATAACTTGCCCGCCATCTCAGGCCGTTCAACAATAATCTTGATGTTCATAATTTAGAAACCCCTTCATACTTCTTCACCTGTCTATGTATCCCCTCTTTTGCTTTTCTTTTGTTGGGCATTTTGGAAAATTGGTGCAATTTCTTAAGGTGATACGCCTTGGATTCCTTCCTGTGTTTTCTTAATTCTAATTGGAATTCTGGTTCATTTTATTTTTAACTTTTACTAGTATGTTATTTATGAGAAGGCCCCTTTTCATGTCTAGGCCACACAAGATCAGTCTTGGAGGCATGAAGCATATCTGTTATTTCCAGTCCACTTGGATGGGACTTTGCTGGACAATGCCAAAGCCATGAAGGCCAAGAAGGAGTGGTTTTCTACCTCAGATGTTCTTCAAATATTTCGTCAGGTGGATGAAAACGGATTATGCCTTACATTCATATATTTTTCTTCTGCATAGAAGCTAGGAGCTTTCCGCATGATGCTCTAGCAGTAGTTATATCATTAACCATCTAATGCCAAGAACTCTTATTCAAGGATGCATATTTTTCTTGTTGAATTGCTTGAAAAGCATTTGTGGCATACAACACTTCTCTGCAAGTATGTTCTAGAACTTCTTAATGAGAATTTCTTCTGAATGTAGGATGCATAATCAGCATTAAAATTGAAGATTTGGACAAAAGAAATCTTAACAGGGAATTTGTCTGCAGCTTTGTGCAGGATTAAAGCATATGCACAATTTTGATCCTCCATATGCTCACAATGATGTTAAACCGGGTAATGTCCTACTGACACATAGAAAAGGACAGGCACCTCTTGCAATATTGATGGATTTTGGAAGTGCTCGTCCTGCAAAAAAGCAGATTCGTTCTCGCTCAGAGGCGCTCCAGTTGCAGGTCTTTTGATCATTGGCATTGTTTTAGTATAGCTCTCGTGTTTATGTTCAAGCAAATTCTTTCGTTATCCTAGTGTAAACTTGAAAATTACCTTCACTCTTCATTTCTCTCATACGTTGAATGTGCAATTTACAAATGATCAATCTGTTGATTCTCTGACTTAGATTGGTTGGTTTTTGTTCTGTGGTAGGAATGGGCAGCTGAGCACTGTTCAGCCCCATTTAGAGCTCCTGAACTGTGGGATTGCCCAAGCCATGCAGACATTGATGAAAGAACTGATATTTGGTCATTAGGATGCACATTATATGCGATAATGTGAGGCTTCTTACATTTTCTTGCAGAAAATGATGAGCTTATAACTCCTAAAGAAGTAACGTTGTTTACATTTGTGAGAAATTTTTTGGTTTTCAGTTTTGAAACATGCTTTTAGTTCTCGAAAAGAAATTAGATCCATCTCTGGGATATTTTGCAGCTCCTTCTGGAAAAATACTTTTGTCCTTGTTCTCATTTGGTTGGTTTTTTAGTTCTTTATTTTTGGCACATTATAGGGCCAGCTTTTTGCACGCCCTTGTTTCCTAAGCATATATACTTACATCATTTAATATTTGGATTTTGGTGCACAAACTTTTGCGAGCAATATTTTATCTTGCTTTCTTTCTGACAAGATCAACTATATTTGATGGGTTATCATGGAACTCAAGTCAAAAGTCTCCATTAAAGAGAAACAATTTTCCAGTTACTAAACAGATCAGATGTTTCATGGAACTGCCCACCTACTGATTCTTGCCTGTTTTTGAAAGGTATGGTGTATCACCATTTGAGTATGCTCTCGGGGAATCTGGTGGGAGCTTGCAGTTAGCCATTGTAAATGCTCAAATAAAGTGGCCGGCAGGGCCTAATCCTCCATACCCTGAAGCCCTTCACCAGTTTGTGACATGGATGCTTCAGCCACAGGCCACAGTAAGACCGTGCATAGATGATATCATAATCCATGTTGACAAGTTAATCTCAAAGTTTTCTCAGTGAAGTAGTTGGACAGCAGAATTTCAGTTTAGTTCAGATGCATAATCTATGTTTCAGTTATTTAGCGCGTTGGATAGTCAAAGGTAGTTTCTGTTCATCTATCGTTTCTTTTCCATTTTTTGGGGTTAAAATATGTTAAGAAGCATTAGCAAGATATTGTGTAATGTTTCACATGTTGGGGAGAAGTTTTGGGAATTTTTGGTTTTATGTTCTTGTATTATTGATTGATTATAATGATCACATTTTCATGTTCTGTATTCTTGATTGATTATAATGATCACATTTTCATATTCTGTGGATCAAAATTTTCATACCTCAATGAATTTTATGAAATAGTGTATTGCAGTTATACATTGCATCCAACCCACTGGTTTAGATTGGAAGTTTCAACTGGCCAATGTGATAATTAAACAACTCTATCTTCGTTGGTTCCTGTTTTGATCATTGCGAATAGTTTGGATTGTTATTTCTCAAGGGGGTTGGGGGTTGGAGGTTACAGCCTATGGATAGAGTTCTGAGGGACTAAAAACTGGTTGTTGGGAAATGTTTTCTGCTTATGAGTGGTGATGATTCTTGGTGCTTTTCTAAGAGAATAACGTTCTTCTTACAATCTGATGTTTGTCATAAAGAACCCTTTTTTCAAGGAGCAACTCCATACATTTCTTCTGTTGTTCAGCATTTGTACTACCATATATTTACCAGTAAAGAACTGGGATACTCTTCCCAACTATCTCTGTCTGGAGAGTGAAAGAGCGCCATTCTTCGTCTTCTTGTACTCCAAAATCGATTTGTACAAGAATATTTAACCAAGAGCTTTGAAGCGTCAACCTCGTGCCAACCTCGGATGCCATGCACTGCCTAGCCAGTCGAGTGATCAATTCTGGTGTTCTTTCTCATCTTCGCCTTCAGGATCTACAGGCCACAAACACAGGCATCAGAAAGCCCGGACCGGAACCAGAAGTTAACTACATTGTTTTGTTAGAATCTAAATTCTCAAACTATGCTATGTTAATCTTCTCCTTTCTTTATTACCTCCATCTTTGGGTTCTTAAAAACCATTTTCCATTTTAACAACTACCAAGTGTTTCTGGAACTTACCAGATCGCATATCATTCCCGACTTGCCCTCTAGCTCGGATTTGTTTAATGAGCGTTGTTAGTATCTTTCAACCCCAATACAAGTTCAGCACCAGCAAGATGAAAAGTAGACAGTTGGAGAAGAATAAACAACAATAATAATAATGCATATTTCCCGGCAGATTCATACTATCCTTGTCCGAGATGAAAAGGACTTCGTGGCTGCATGTAACAGATAAATGCACATCTCAGTTAGAGAGAAGTAAAGAGTGTTTTCGTTTCAAAAACCTTCACAGATTTCGTCTCCTCCTATTCACTGTGGCTCTGGTATGAATTGCTTACTTTGTACTCCGCATAACCCAGAAGGGGAGCAAGCCAAGCCGAAGAATAAACCAAGAGAGTGCAAAAAGAGAGAAGAAAATGCTGGCAAGAACTTGAAAGCCACAGTATTTGAACATCTTTGCAAATTCCAATAACACATCACTTCCTTCATGAAGTGCTAAAACCACTGATCCAGCACGACTCATCCTGAATATATAGGACAGTACAATAAAAGCCACCGTTGATAAATGGTGAACCATTAAAGCCATGAAGTCCGAACATCTCGTTTCCCAGAAAAAGAGAGCAAAGATGGCATAGATGTAGAACCCTCCACAATACATGTAAAGGAACTTAAACTTTAACCTGAGCATCATCATAAGCAAATCAGTTACAGATGAACTGAAAAAAATGAGGTAGAGATTAGATTAAATTTAAATCTAAAACAAAGAGTAAACAAGAAAATGACTTGTTAAAACTTGGATTACGATGTAATACCTCCAAAAATCAAGAAACCTTTCTCTCTTGGCATTGAAGTGGCATCATTCATCAACATTAACTTCGTAAATACCATCAGGGGGAAGAACCCAGAGCCTTCATTCCCACCTTCCCTAGCTGCCGTCATGAGTCCCAAATGGAATCCCGCAGAAGCAGTTTTGGGCTGCTGCCCGAAGTTCGTGGCCTTCGGTTATTATCTAGTTTGGACCAATGAAATGCTGTCAATTGGATTGGACCAACATGAGGGTTAAGGGTGAGCTTGGATTCGATTTTAAAACCAAACCTAAAATTTTAAACACGTAAAACCCACGTCTTATTTCACAAACAATTTAATTTTTACGAAATCTAGATAAAAATCTCAAAACTAAATTCTATCCAATCACAAGTTTAGACTCACAGGGCCTTCTTTTTCTTTTTAATCTCTCGACCTTGGTTGATCATTTTCGATTATCAAGGCACAGAACTTCAGCTAGCTTGGTCCTTTGAATTTGTGTGCTCCGTTTTCAAGGGTCGGCACGCAGCAATGGTGATAGAGAGAGGCGGCGGTTTTTCTATGCGGGGGAGGGGGGTGAGTTCTGTCAAGTTGTATTGGAGAAAAAGATATGAAAAGGAAAGGGAGACCACAAAAAAACTAACAAGAAAAGCTAAAAAGAAAAGAAAATCTGTCACTTTCATTGGAAGCCTACCATGATGTTTGCAAAATGCGTTTAAACAAAGGTCGCAGTCCTATTAATACTAATTCTTTTCTGTTTAAAAGTAAATATTATTTTTTATAGAATTTAGCGAATTATGTTTGATCTTTCAACGCAGAATCTGGGTTTTCATAAATTATGCATCCAAAAAAAGGTAGAAAGGATGATCTAAACAGTTGTTTAATTGCGCATATCCCAATTTGTCAGTAAATGTCTGTCAGCAATTGCAGCGGACCCAAAGAAAATTATTGTGTGCTAGGAAGTTCAGCAACATCCCAACTAGAAAGAATGTTTTGATCAGATTTTTTGTTTTTTCACCTCAAAAAGGACCCAAAATGGAGCAGACAGAGGACTGCTCTTTCACACGCCATTGAATTGACTGTTGTAAGCTTTTCACCATGAACAAAACAAGTAAAGGAACAACAAGAACGAAAGCGATACATGTGTAGTCAAAAGATTCGGCCCCTTTACATTATTAAAAGTGAAAATTTATCAAATGAATTCTCAATCTGCCTCCTTCAAGCGTGTTCATCCGATTATTGTAG
Source organism: Rauvolfia tetraphylla (assembly GCA_030512225.1). NCBI lineage: Eukaryota > Viridiplantae > Streptophyta > Magnoliopsida > Gentianales > Apocynaceae > Rauvolfia > Rauvolfia tetraphylla. The sequence continues at coordinate 5,851,403 of JAJQKT010000028.1, read as the reverse complement.
CATCAAAATGACAACCTTAAGAATGTAAAAAATTGACCCAAGACAAGATTATTCTCTATTCTTCATCCTCATTCGGAGCCAGCTCAGTTTGGGTATATTTTAACACCCCAACAGTGTCAACCTATATATAAAGTTCTTCTTCAAGATATAGAAAAAAATCACGGCAGACACGAAGGTGCATCTTGATCCACTCTTGAAAGAGCTCAGGTGAAAATGGCATGGAGTTTTACTGGATCTTATCTGGTTTTTGGGGGCCTTGTTTTCTTCAATTTCATGGCCGTTCTAGTGCTGGTGATATACTGCTCTAAACGGTTGCATCCGCCGGAAATGCATCCCAGGAATGGTAATGAAGAGAAGCCTGAGCTGCCGAGCACAGAGGGCAGTCTGGAGCAGGTGGTGGTTATCATGGCCGGGGACCAAACTCCGAGCTATATCGCCAGGCCGTCGCCGTCGCCTTCACCTTCGCCTCCGCCTCCGCCTCCGCCTCCGCCTTGACTGCCTGAAGAAGTATGAATTGAGATTTCCCTTGCCGGAATCATCATTCAGATGCAGGTCAAAAGCATTGGGCCGAAATATGAAGGATTTTTTCATTTTTTTTTTTTGCTTATGGAAGCTTGATTTTATCTAATCTTGTGATTAATTAAACTTTTTGTATATAAATGATCAGTTGAAGTTCATAATAGACAAAAAAAAAATGATTAGAATTTAGGTTATGAAATTTGTAAACTGATCATCAAGAAATGTACTTCGCTTTGTTGAATTCGTGTCTTGTCTTCATCAAATTTTCTGGGTTCAGGGGAGGAGGGGATGAGAGGGAACAGCTTTGCAACTTGCGAGGGCTCTTTACCGTCAAGAATATAAACTTTGTCCCCTCTAGTCTAGTACATTCTCATGTCATGCATGCTACACTGATCTTTTGTGGGAAAAAAAATCTTTTTTGGCAAACACTTCTTCCCTAGTTCTCTTTATAATTTGCATGTTGATGGAACTTAAGATTATTAAATTAATAGCTAATTAGTTTCATTTATAGTTTAAAAATGTTGATTTTGTAATGAGATGGTAATTTAATTAACTAAAGATATGATGATAGACACATTTAATTTATACATCTCATTCTCTTCATGCATCAAAAAAGGGGAAAAATTAAAAATGAAAAAACGAATAAACCTTTAAACGGATGATGGCCGAGAAGAGAGTAGTTGGGAGCCCAACTAACAAATTAAATGATCTTCAATTGATGCGAATCCAGAAGCCCAATTTAAACTTTCAAAGCTTCGAGGCCATCAGAGATGGATAGGTTTCAAGAATCAGCCCACCACCAACACGATTCATTCATTTATTTATTTTGGAATCGTAATTATTCATTTATCTTAGAAAAAATTAAGTATTTGATCGAGAAAAAAAATTATAAAAATAAAAAATCAATAAATATAAAAATAAGAAATCGAAACACATGAACAATAAGAAGAATATTAGGAGTAAGAGAAATTGAACTATTTTAACTTTTTGGGAATCAATTGGCGCGAGAATATTAGGCCGAAAAGCTTCAATGTGGGAGAACTGATTCCGTTTACTCTCCGTAGAATCATTAAAGCAATGTCAACCTTTCATTCTTGAACAAATATAGGGAAACATGATACTCCTTTCGTGAATTAGCTTTATCTTGATCAGTAATTTATATTCATTTTATAAATTATATAATTATCAATCACAACAAAACACATAGAAGAAAAAAATTCATCTTATATGAAAATTTAACTGCTCACTAAATAATAAAATATTATTTTTCTTTCATATACTTTGTTATGATTGGTAAATGTGTAATTTATAAGTTAATAAGTTACAAAGTGGCCAGAATAAAACTTCTTTCTTTTGTGTCATAATTGGATGTTCTATTTTGACTTAACATAAAACTTAAAAAGAGTAGTTTAATTATAAGTAAATTATCACATTATCCTTATTAATTAAAAAATAATAACGAGACCCGTAATTTAGTAAAATTTAAATTTTATAAATAAAAAATATTAAGGAGGTTAGTAGTGGAATCATTATATTAATGGAGTCGAATTCTTTTAAATTTATAAAAGTTTAAACAAATATGTTATTATTCAATTCTGAACATTTTAAAAAAAAAATGTGAACAATCAGCTCTGAACAGAGTAAGTATTTCAGAAAAGGCATCTTATAAATTGTATTTTGTACCGAACTTCCGATTAATATAAGATGCATTCACTTAATGCATGATCGAAAGATAGTGACCGAATTGATTTTATTCTTATAGAATCAAAAAACTTTTGCAGTCGAGCATATTTCATGCAGAAATGACTAAAAGCAAGAACCCTATCATCCTAATCCATTAGATCATTATCCAACATCAATTGGTAACCTACTATAAATTGAAGCCAGTGCAAGCATCAATACATGTACACAATTAGAGTTTCTACAAAGAGAAAACGGCCAAGAATATCAGAGAGCCAAAAGAGAATGGATATAGACAGAGCTCAGCAAGGCAGTTCTGGTTTCTGGCAATGGAACTCTCCGCTTCCATACATTTATTGTGGTCTCGGCGTACTCTGGGTGGCCATTGCTGCTTCTTTGTTTTTTCTCCTTTGCACACGCCATGATTCTTCTTCACCTGAATCCGAAGCCGGTACCGAGGAAAGGCGAACGGAAAATATGAGATCTCCGGTGCCTGAGATGAGAATCGTTGTAGTCTTTCCCGGAGATGACAATCATATGTACATCGCAAAGCCTCTTGCTTGTAAATTGTAGTAACGCTGCCGCCTTGTAGTTGTATATGCTATCTATTGCCAATGGTTTTCTGTATGGAACTTCCATTTACCCCATGCAAATACATGTTGTGAAAGAAATCATGTCTAAATGCAATTTTGTTTTCCTTTTCTATTTAAAAGATAGATTTTTCCAGGGAGCGCTTGCACCGATTGGGATCATTTGTCAAATTTTGCTCTAATTTATTTAAGAGAAACTGCAATGTTTGGTACTTTTTTTTCTTAAGAAATTTTCTTATTTCTTTAGATTCGGCGTTTTTATGAAAAAATTAATACCTGACAATTTGATAAAGGTATGATAAAAGATAGACGGGGAAATGAGACTAAGACCTGAATTGAATACGTGCTTGCACAGTTCAAATAGTGGTTTTTAAGTTGCAAACCCTCTATTATGTGCAGGAATATAGGTCAATGTGAAGGCAATTTGGCGTGTTACTTGATTTACCCCACTCTGTTTCTACTGTTTGGTGTGCGGAGGAGACATTGTTTCACTTCAAATTTGTAAACGAACACATGCTTTCTTATAATTGCACAGCTTTGAATATTACCCTATAATCACAATTATGGATCAAATTCTAACAAGAAAAAGGCTGACAAGAAAGGGGATCCCCGAGATGAAGAGTTCTCATATTGGATGATCAGGCTAAAATTGAAATATATGAAGATTGCTCTATGATCCTCACAGGTTAAAATCATAAAGATAAGGAGTTCAGTTTTCCACCTCCCTTTCTTCTTACAATCATTTCAATTATTCTGTCCCTAAATTTTCCTCACCTACCCAATTTAATATAGCTTTCAAGGAATCGGAATAAGAGTGGAAATATAATCAGAGTTTCTCTCTTGTACGTTGAACCCCAAAAGAAACAAGAGAATATTTGATTCTAAAAGCTTGTCATCTGTTTATTCGATTTCGAACAAGATTCACTAGAATCTTACCATTTCTAAAGAAATCTTTCAATGTGGTATATTGAAGGACATATGAATTGCTGGTTCATGAATCAACTTTGGTGATTGAAATGTCAAGGAAATAGCAATATCTTAACCTCTGTTTGGTGTGGTTTCTTTAAGAAAAGGAGACCAAAAATCCTCTCAACATCCGCAATCCAATTCTACATTCTTGTTTATCACTGCCGACTGATGCTAAAATAGGGATTTGACCACAGATTATCACATAATATATTTTAGCCTTGGAGAAGAAATGTGGAAGTCGTCAATTTAGATCTTTCCAGCTCTATAGGATTTGTCTCATTCTGAAAAGAACTTTGTAAAAGAACACTTGGCTCATCACATGGAGCCCAAGACAAGTGCAAGTCAAGATATAATTCACCAAAAGAACAAGCAACAAGAATAATGGGGGCCTTAGTTGTCCAGAACTTCAATAGAATAAGGTGAAGAAAAGGTTTAGAGGTGTGGGGAACAACCAAAAAGGAGTTAGGAACAGGGCATGCCCCATCCCCATTTGCTTCTTCATTCTTAAGTCCCTTTTGTTCCTCAATATCGAACTCAAAAAGGACCCCATGAGAAGGGTCAAGAAAATGAAGTGTCCTCGTTTTGTTACATCAGAATAACAACAAAAAAATTTACTCGACGATCATATTTGCTCCAGATTTCTCACTGTTTCAATGTCAAAAGTACACAGTCTCTGCCCGTTCATACACTTGTGCAATAGTAATTCCTTCAAGCTTTTGGAAATGGCAACTTCTCTTCAGCATTACATGGTTGAAATCTTGAACCCCTTATTAGAAAGCAGTAGCAGAAAAGCTTCAGAGATGTTATCATCTAGGAGATTAACCTAAAATGGACAATTGAAATGTGTAAGGCAGACATTTTTTAAGTAGAAGTAAAAGCAAGATATTTAATGGTAGGCAGAAGGATGAGAAGGAAATGCGAGTAAAGGTGACTATACCACCCCAAAGAATGCTTTAAATTAAGCTGTAAAAAAGAGAGAAACTTTATGAGAGAACAAGCTCGACAGGGATGAGGATTCAGAACCCTTTCAGACGTCCTGATCTAGGAATTACTCCAGTTGGCTTCTATTAAGTAAAAGCTGCATGCCGTATTTATTTTTTGGCCTTTTGTTTTGTTTGACGTGACAAAGAAATGAAGTTGTGCAAATGAATGAAAGACAGGTGCAGGGCTTAGGAGCCTCTCCCTTGATGGGAAGGCTAGTATATCTTAAAAAAGAGCACTATCTCCATCTCAAAATGTTACAAGGCAAACTTCGTTAATAATCGATGTACACGTATCTTGCATATATTTTTTTAAAATAGTTAATATATGTGAGGTCTCGCCTATTATGACAAGGATAAACAACTTAATCTTTTAATTTTATCAAAATTTTAATTTTTGACACTTAACTTTAAAATAAAAGATTTGTAACTTTAAATTATAAAAAAATCATAATTTATCTTTTTATTTATATTTGTAATTAAATAATTAATAAAATATGTCATGTGACTTGTATATAGATATTTTAAAAATATTTTAGTTAATATAATTATCACATTTAAAAAAATTTTCAAAAATTGACTTTGTTGCTTTTCCTTTTTCTTTGCTTTTATATGAATCTTTTACTTTTTATTTTTTCTATCAATTAACTTCTTCATAAACTATATGTGACAGCTTTTAGTTTTAATAGATAAAAGTTCTTTTCATCAAACTACAAAAAACTAATTTTTTCATCAAATTAAATTCAATTTAATTTTAAACAAAAAAATCATAAAATTTTTTTGAGAAGTCAGAGTAGATTTAATAAAAAAAATATAATTATTTGATTACATTGACTAAAGTATTTTTAAAAAATTCATGTGAATATCATATGACGTATATTATTAGACTTTTAACGATATAAATAGATGGAAAGGTAATATTTGTTTTTTTCTTAATTTAAGATTATAAATTATTTATTTTAAAGTTAAAAGTTAAAAATTAAATTGGGATAAAATTTAAGGATAAATTGATTAGTTTACTCTTATAAAATAACAAGAGTTTGGAGTTGTAAAGAAAAGAGAAGGTCCCTCTGTGTTAAGCTACTACTAATAGTTAAGAACAAGGGTCGCGCTTTCTCAGTTGAACGAATAGGCCTGAGCTGAGCACATCTGTATGTTGCATTTAAAACTATAGCTTTTCATTAATGGCATGCGCAGAGAGAAGTAAAGATTTGGCCATTCGGGATTTGTATCTTCACTGTAACTCGATTTTAAGGCTTGTGACTGAGTGAGAGAGCAAAACCCTGTCCTTTCAAATTCAAGGGGATGACTTGTGCTGGTTTTTATGCCTTTTGTAAGACCGGTTTCTCTTTCTTTGGCAGCTTCTAGCTGTCCTTCGTGATGTAAAGTCAGGGAAATAATGGCTATCTAGATATCCAGGTGGTGAAATTTAATCCAGCTAATAAAAGCAATAAAAAAATAAAATTCAAGAGTCGGTTGTGTTGCTTTCAAAAGTATAAGATAGGCATGTCTGTTCTTCCTGATAGAGCTGTATTGGTCAGAGAGGAAAAGGCATATGTGGTTTTCACAGGTGTTTTAGTTCAGTATTCTCATTCATTTCACCTCCACAACTCCCAATCTTTAACTATTTCTTGTGTTGTTCTTTTACCTTCTTTGGCCTTTGTTAATGGAATCTCCCCAAATCTTTGGAGCTGCAGAAGAATGTCACAGCAGTGAATCTGGCTGGACAATGTACATTGGCTCGCCCGTGGAGGAGGACGAGGAAACTGATGGCGATCTCAATCGTCATGTTACAGATGGAGAATTCGATGAAGATGAAGGAAATTACAACAATGCTAATCGTGATGATACTAGTGATGATTCTATGGCTTCTGATGCTTCTTCTGGACCAAGCCATCGCGAGCAGTCCTGGGAAATCCAAAAGGGCGGTAGTGGGGATCATGGTCGTGGTCGTGGCAGCATGTCTCAGTACTACAAGATTAACGAGGCAAAGCAGAATGGGATTAACCATTGCTCATCCAACTACAAGAGTAAGAGCTCAGCAGTGAAGAAGAATAGACATGGGAAGGGGAATGAAGAGAAGGCCGAGCAAGAAGTTAACGCAAAAGGAGCTGAGTTACTGGTCCATGGGTCTAAGGTGAGGAAAAGTCATTGGATGGGCAAAAGAAAGTAGTAAAATTTTGTCCCGTTTTGAAGCTAATTAGTACTATATTTTGCTGTGTCTTAGAATCTTAGCATGAGCCTAAACTATGTTTTGGTACAAGAAAAGTGTTCATGCTTAGTTTAATTACCTTTCTTATATGATTAACATTTTTATTTTAAGAGGTAAATTAGTGTGTATGAGTTATACCACATGCATGCATAGATCCTCTTGGTTAAAATAATGGGATGTTTTATATGCTCACCAATGCTTGCATGTTAAAACCAACGCAGAAGCATGTAGAAGCATAAATTAGCTTAAACTAAGCTTGCTTCCCTTGCCCCCCACCCTTTAACACTAGAGGAATGAGAGGATGGGGAACTTCAAGCAAAACTGGCAAAGAGATTCAAATAGATGCTTAACAAGCTTTTAGGACTCCACAAATCCTATTAATAAGTATTCGTTCTTGAGGGTGTTCTTATCTGGTTAAATCTCAAGAATTTTCATAGTTGATACTTTAGATGTAACAATATTACAAGGAAAATAACTCGACTCGCCTTATCTAAGAAGAATCAAAAGGAACAAAATTGCTTCAAAGTTCAAATGATCAACACGAAAGAGTGCAACTTTGATTCATATGTGGAGTAAACCTTCGATATAATAATGAGTGAGACCTTAGTTTTCAATTTGGATGAGATGACACGCAATATGGGATAACTTCATGAACATATATATATATATATATATATACAGGTGTGTGGGGACTGGAACACCTTCATATGAGGATTACACTACCATACAGCCTGTCAAGGACGAGGAAAAGAGAAGCCTACTCTTGTTCAATAAATTCATCCTCCACAGGATATCTTTACTCGACCCTTTTCCAAGGTGAATGGAAAAGAAGCCATGGCTCATCCTAATCTACTGGATATAGAGATCTACTTCTAGTTTAGTATTTTTTTTTTTTTTTTGGGAGGGCGTGGTGGGGGTAGGATTAGTTGAGTTAACGTAGTAACAGTAGAAGAAGAAGAAGCAGGTGGAAGTATCAGTAAGAATACTGTAGCCCTCGTGGGACATATCTTGGTCGTGTGCCAATATTACATTCCCAGACAAAATCTTGAAAGAGCCATGTGATGACTTCTTCTTTTGTTGTTTTCCTTCTTTTCTTGAATACAAATAAATTCCAACTGAAGAGGGACACACAGAATGACTCTTCTAAGTTATACATAAACATCCAGCGTTTATTTCTCGATTCCCTGTCCATGTTATCTCCTGCACCCGTTGCAATTTGCATCAACCATTACTTGGCAATCACTTGAACATGAACATTCGTCCATGTCTAGGTCAGACATGGCTGGCAATAGGTTTATAGTTAGGCCCTTTTCCTTGCTTACCAAAAGCACACAACTATAGTTCTAACTTTAATCATTGACAATTGATACCTAATGTTTTAGCTTCTTTACTGTCCATTTTGTTCGGATTAGATTTTATTTTAAAAGTTAATATAAATAATTTTAAAAAATTTTAAATTTAAACTTTATCGAATAATACTAAACAGTTATTGAAATTTATAATTTATAATTTTTGAAACGATATGATATTTTCGTGAGTATCTAATTAAAGCAAGACTAACTAGTTTTGATTGATCTGAGTTTATTTAGTCGGTAAATGGGTACAAAAGAGTAAATACGTACAAAACTTTTCACCATGCACAAATTTACAGAGGATGCCAGAGAAATAAATCAGACTTGACCATGAACCAATATCATAGACCTGCAATCAGCAAAATGCCTTTAATGAACTTTCACACATTAGCAACAACAGGGGGCATATGGAATTTTCCTTTTTTTTTTTGGTCCTTTCTTTCTGAGAGAGAGAGAGAGAGAGAGAGAGAGAGAGAGAGAGAGAGAGAGAGAAAGGCGGCCTCTCATCTCATGCTCCGATGGGCCGGCCCAATGACTAGAGCCTCTGGTGTTTGTTGCATATTAGGGTCCTGACTCATGAAACAATAGCATCCAACGAAACAAAAAGAAAACTTAAGGGTCGAAAAGAAAATTTTGGCCAATTGGTTGTGAGTAAATATTAGTACTAATTTTATTTACTAATATTTAATAATACTGATTTAATGATATTACTAACTAAGTGCTAGTATTATTTTCTAATTTGTGATATTTTATATCCAAAAAATTAGAATGCATATGATTAGTTTCGTTCGGATAAAAATGTAATTTAATATCACTTTTCTTTTTATTTATTCGTTTATACAGAATTTAAAATAAAAAATATCAAATCTAACCTCAATCCATATAAACCCTTAGTGCCTAAAAAGACAAGAGAATAACATGTCAACGAATTAATAACTTACAATAGTAATATTTTTGAAAAGAATTATAGTAGAAAGCTTGATCATTTAGACTCAAATCTTTGAGACACGTTTTATACTCTTAACATTAGTATTCTACATTTGGAGATTGAGAAAAGCAAAAGTGACAAAAATATTCATCGTTATTTTTTTTAACATAAGTACTAAATATAGAATGACTTTATTAATAAAGGACTATTTTAAAATAATTTTAACCATTTTGTCTTTCAAATACTTTATAAGATCTCAAAATTTTCTATATGATAATTATTTTATTAATTTTTAATAATCACTAGTTTTTTAATAATCATATTTCATTAGTTTTAAATTTTTTAAAATTTAGAAAAAAATCATGATTTTGAATCATTATAATTGAATTATAAATTTTAAATATCAATATAAAATTTTAAAAATTTTAAAATAAAATTAATAAAATAATATTTATTAAAAATAACAATTTATTATTTTAAAATTAAACAGAAAAAAGATTTGGGAGAGGGGGTTGCCCATACCCAAATTTTTTTGTTTCTTTTTTTTGGTTTAACTTTTTAAAAATTATAAAAATTATCTTGCATCAATAAAATCACCATGTATTAAATAGTTTTATTTTTTCAACCACGCAACTTAATTTCTTTTAAAATTTTTTTTAAGAATAAAAGAGATAAATTAATTTATGAAAAAAATGAGATCTAAAAAAAATAGAAAAAAGTGCGTTGGTTTTGGTAAGAGAACCAATCCAAATACAAAGTCAAACGTAATTCTTTTCTATCCCTCTTTATTTTTTTCCAAAGAATTTTGGGACTGGAGCGGGCCCGGACGGGCTCCTGAGGACGTGGCACTTAACTAGCCCTGTTAACATTGCTTGGTTTTCGGAGAATACTCTCTCTTCGTTACCTCGGTCTCTCTCCTCCGTCGTCACCATTTTTCGCAGATAGAGGAAGAAATGTCGAAGCTGCTCCTTCTTCAAACTCCTCACTTCACCTCCGTCCACCTCCGCACCACCATTTCTTCCTTCCTATCGAAATCTCCACCTCCGACTCTTGACATTCCTCGCCGGAGACCTGCTGCTTCGCCTCCTCCCCTGTCGCTTTACTACTTTCAATCGCATCGGAGCTTCTCGAGTAAAGCGTTTGATACCAGAAACGAGGACGTAGTATCTTTGGAGGAAAAGGCTAAGGATGTAGTTAGAGATGATGGTAATGGTAAATTTGGCGGTTCTGAACACAATGGAGATGATAAGTATCCAACTGGCGAGTTTGAGTTCCGTGAGTACAGCGCCTGGGAGAGCTTTCTGGTGAAGTGCAGAATGTTCTTTGCGTTTCCTTGGAAGCGCGTGCGGAAAGGAAGTGTCCTGACCATGAAATTACGTGGCCAGGTTTTTTCCCTAGTACATTTTATTGTTTGATTAGTTGCCTGCAATATTTGTTGCTTTTTTTCCTTTTTGAATTTGATTATGTTAATTGCATTAACTAACTCATCGCTGATAAATTTGAGTAGTTGAGTTGAAGGACAAACATTCACGGAGTGATTTGAGCTGGTATAAATTGATCGTCTTTATAGGCCAAAGTGATCATATGTTTAACAACCATGCACTGATTAAGGAGACTAGTTCATCTTATTTGTGGGTTGAGATTTAGCTTCATCTAGATTGTGCTAAAGGGGGTTTACTCCCAGCCTTTTGTATTCTATAACTAGTTATTGGGCAAACTGCAACTCTGCTATGTTATTTGGAAGTTTATTTTTTTCACTGTGGATGTTATTGTGATCAACTAGACTTGAGTTGGGCGCGAGGGAAGAAAATCCATTGGTGCAGAAAAGGATTTAAAACAATTGCGAGTTTTGTGACTTCTTCTTTCTAAAGTGGAATCCTTATTGGACGATGGAGATGAGAACATTTACTGTTTCTATCTCAGATAACTGATCAGCTAAAGAGCCGTTTCTCTTCAGGATTGTCACTGCCTCAAATATGTGAAAACTTCGTAAAAGCAGCATACGATCCTCGTATTTCTGGTATATATCTTCACATTGATCGGTTGAATTGTGGATGGGGTAAAGTTGAAGAAATCCGAAGGCATATTTTGGATTTTAAGAAATCAGGTTCTATTTTTATTCATAAGCTTCTATTTATGGAGAGTTTAGAAGCAATTTTCCAAAGGATGATCTCAGATGTGCCTTTCTTTCAGGTAAGTTCATCGTGGGCTATGCACCTACTTGTGGAGAAAAAGAGTATTACATTGGTTGTGCCTGTGAGGAGCTTTACTTTCCTCCCACTGCTTACTTTGCCTTGTATGGGTTGACAGTTCAAGCATCATTTCTGGGAGGTAAGTAGATTCTTCCTGAAGAAGTCTTGTGATAATGACGAGATATTATGGTTGGGGGATGAGAATTTTCAGCTTAACATTTTGATGATGCTAGCTTGTGAGAGATTAGTAATTTTGAACATGACATGGCGAGTCCACAAGATATGCAGGATTCTTTCAGATGCTTCCTGCTATGTTTCCTAGAATTCCCTGATGATAGTATATATGCATTTTGAACAAATCTAAATTTGGAGATGTTTTGGTAAAGTATTATGGAGTTTGAAAGCTTGTTAGAACAGCATTGCTGAAGACAAACGCTTGAGTTTGGCATAATGAAACAGGTAACCACTGAGAAAGCTAAAGTTCTATGATCCTATATCCGAAGCTGTTTCCGTATGAATGAATTTCTGCCAAAAATTAAAATCTCATTTTGCATGTTAAAGGGTTTAAGATTCCTGTTTGTCAACCAAACCTAGGTTTTGAAGACAAGAACCATCTACGGTTGCCTATGATCCTTATTTTGCTTTTGAGAAGTTGTGGTTAGTGGCTTCTTCCTAATGTATGCTTCAATCTTGCATAGTTGCTGCTGAATTGGGGGCGGGGGTGGAACTAGAGTTTATTTTTTAATAGAACCAGCTCTACATAGGACCTTCCAAAAGCTATTTCAGTCTGTACTGGAATATTGTTGAGTTGGGCACTGGTAATTTTTGCAGGTGTTCTTGAGAAAGTAGGGGTTGAACCACAAGTTCAAAGAATTGGTAAATATAAGAGTGCGGGGGATCAACTTACTCGTAAAAGTATATCTGAAGAAAATCGAGAAATGTTGGAAAGATTGCTAGACAATATCTACAGCAATTGGCTTGATAAAGTTTCCGCAGCAAAAGGTGCTTTGTCTAAATTTTTTAGGTTGATGCTGAAGTGATATACTTACTTATTGAGCATTTAGATATTTTATGCAGGAAAGAAGAAAGAAGATTTAGAAAGTTTCGTTAATGAAGGTGTGTTCGAAATTGAAAAACTGAATGAAGATGGCTGGATAACAGATATTAAATATGAGGATGAGGTAAGTTTTGTTTCAAACTTCGAGATGGTACTTCTATATGTTAGTCATACTCCTCGTTGTGATGATGTATGGTCCATGTCTAGGCACTTTATTTTGTAAGATACTAATTCATAACTACTTTCACAAGTAGCATTACTAAAGCTTCAACTATTGTGCTTGGAAAACTTCATCCTGCTACATAGACCACTCTAACCAATTTCTTTGCTGATTACCCATTCCTAGCACTACGAAATTTGGAAATCAAAATTTCTGCTCTTAGCTTTATCTATTCTGCTTACATTTTCAAGGATTGTTGTGCTGTTTATGCTTGTATCTTCTTCAGAATATTGCTTTAATGAGTTAGCCATGGTAGGACAAACTTCAATTTCATTATCTGGTTTTTGCGCTTTGGAAATATAGGTTGCATTTTCTGAGCGTTACTATTTTCAGGTTATGTCAATGTTGAAAGAGCGCCTGAAACTTCCAGGGGATAAAAATCTGCACATGGTTGACTACAAGTAACTATTTTGTTTGCTCTCTCCATTTTCAACAAATCAGAAATCCCTCTTTTTTATTATTTGCATTAGGCCTCAATTTCATGTCAGCATAGCACTTTATATTTCGGCAATGTTATTTTGGGTTTGTCCTCAGCTGCTAATTGATTAAATAGAATTTGGCATTAGCTCATATCTGAATCTTCAAGTCTATGTTAGCTGTGATGAATCTGTCAATTACGATAGCATTAGAATCTAGAAAAGAAGAGTAAAGGAAGAGTACCATAAGTTACCCCCAAATTTCATTACTCATTGCAGGCTGCAGCATACTGGCAAAAAGCTGTATCTATGTTTTAATAGAATTGCAGAATCTGATTTTCATGATTTGCTACACATAGGATTTAGTTGGTTCTCTCTCTGGGATTCTCTTGTTTTGCTGTTTTAGATGCATTCTGGGATTTGCTTCCTTTTGAAGACCAAAATGATCATGTCAGTCCCAACCTTTGAAGTTCTTTCCATTAGTTTTTGTGATATATTCTTTTTCTCCTGGCTATAGAAAATACTCTGGAGTTAATAGATGGACTCTTGGTTTAGCTGGTTCCAAGGACCAGATAGCTGTAATTAGAGCCTCTGGAAGCATTAGTCGAACTCGTGGTCCATTTAGCATGCGTGGCTCTGGAGTTATTGCTGAGGACATTATTGAGAAGATTCGTAGTGCTAGAGGTATGTTTGTCTTGGTGTCTACAAGACGTTTTCTTTCATATCCGCCAAACCCACAAAAGACCCACACATGGAACAAACAGAAAGGATCTCCAATTTTGAGTAAAATTAAGATATGAATAATAGAATGCATGTTCATGGATCAACGAATACTGAAATCATTTCTTTTTGTCTTTTGATTTCTCTCATCTCCATGCTCCTGCTTAACATTGATATGTATTTTGTAGAATCAAAAAAGTTTAAGGCTGTTATCCTTCGCATTGACAGTCCTGGCGGTGATGCTCTTGCTTCTGATTTGTAAGCCCTACATCTCATGAACTTCCGTTTTAGTTTTATTCAATTGAAATTTAAGTAACTGTGAACAATGAAAATGTGATGTCAGATCAAATTCATAGGCAGATGTTGTGCAATCTAGCTAACCGCTGCTGTTAATATTTATGGTTGAAGTTGTAGTTGCTTGTATGTTAGCATGACCACCTAGCTTATAAAGAACAGATAAGCTGAAAAGTATTTTCCACTTGGATAAGTCACCAGGCAGTCTTAACAATTGGCTGCTGACTGAGACATTGCCACTTTTTCTGATGGATAATTAGTGTCTATAGCCCTCCTATTTCCTCTAACCTGGAAAAAAAAGAACAAATGCATGATGAATAGTAACTAAATACTCTATATATAACTGAGGGACATTGACTAAATGAGGATTTGGAAAATTCCTCAGTTCATTGATGAAGTCTTATTCTTTTCAACAGAATGTGGAGAGAAATCAGGCTGTTGGCTAACTCTAAGCCAGTCATTGCATCAATGGCTGATGTTGCAGCCAGTGGAGGATATTACATGGCAATGGGAGCTGCAACTATTGTGGCAGAGCATCTGACATTAACTGGATCAATTGGAGTGGTGACAGGTAAAAATTAACAATAGTATTTTGATTATCTTTTCACGATACTTTGTGACATTTGAGTTTATTGAACTCTGAAAAGTGCTTCATTTGGCTTCATTGGGACTGTTCTTCGTTCAAAGTTGTCTTTGCATATCTTTTCAATGAGGAACTCTCTTGCTTTCTTTTAGACCTTAATAATAGCAATGATAATGACAGAGCAGTTACTTTTCTTTTTGAATTCTTGCAATCAGTTTGGTGAGGCATTTATGTCTACCTAATAATCCTTCAAGACAATGCTGTATGTGTCCAAGTGCTTTTTGTGGCATCTGTTTGGAATTCCTACGTTGCTCACTGTCATCCTGGAATCGTGTGACATGTTCCAAACTGGTCGCATTTAATTGCTATAATTGTCTTCTATGGTGCTTAAGATTTGAGAATTCAGGGCATATTCATCCTATTAACTACTGACTATCATCAGATTTAGAGAGGATGATTTTCAAAGTAGTATGATATTTGGTGCGCTTCATTTTACATCTAGATGAGTGTTGTTAAGCACATTTATTTCTTCAAGCCTAAAACAAATTTGCAGCCTCTTTTTTGGAGACTGTGAGTTGTATCTCATTCTATAAGTACATGCTGATGATGTAATACTTGCTTACAGGAAAATTTAATCTAGGAAAATTGTATGAAAAGATTGGCTTCAATAAAGAGATAATATCAAGAGGTCAATACGCTGAACTCATGGCTGCAGAACAGCGGCCATTCAGGCAAGTTTATCTGTTTCTAGGCAAATTCATATTCATGCAATGTGGTATTTATTAAATCTTTTAAAACACATCCAGAGGGGAAATTTCTAATACTTGATCAGTTAATTTCAGCAATATCTAATTATCACCAATTACTCCACTCTTCTTCTTCAAGAAGAATTTAGGTCCCCCAGTTCAACCATTTTAAATTAACTGTAGTGGGAGTCTTGAATAGCATATGTAGCTGAGTTTGATTCCAGCACCAGATAATGGAACTCCTGTCATGTATAATCAAACTTTATTTGACTAGTGTATATAGAATTTGATTGCTATTGGAATCTGTTTAATGCTGGGACTAAATGATGTACTCTGTTTTGCCTAACCTATGTTAAAGAAACATATAAGCAAAATAAAGAGTCATAACAGCACTTTCAGGACCTGCTTGTTCCATCTCCAATTGTACGTTGTTTCTTCCTAAGAATTTCATTGCTAGTTGTAGGAGCCCCAGTTAACTCTTATTCAAGTACATTTGGAATCACAGTTACAGGATTACATGCCACTGCATGCATAACTTTCATCATGGTTGGAACCCTTCTGGCATGCTTAAATTGCATTTGCAATACTGAATGCCTTTGCCCCTTGGTGCCGCTTACCAAGTAGGATCATACTTGCAGACCAGACGAGGCAGAACTCTTTGCCAAGTCTGCCCAGAATGCATATAGGCAATTCCGAGACAAGGCTGCCATTTCGAGATCAATGCCTGTATGCCTTTCAATTAAATATCCACCTTGTAATTAGATTTTGTTTAGTGATAGTCCTGTTGAGGTTCCAACTACCCTATGGCAGGTAGATAAAATGGAGGAGGTTGCACAAGGCAGAGTTTGGACTGGTAATGATGCAGCTTCACGAGGTTTAGTTGATGCTATTGGTGGGCTCTCTCAAGCTGTGGCTATAGCAAAACAAAAGGCCAATATACCCCAGGAGAAACAGGTGCTCTTAGTTTTTATTCTATGTTACTGCCAGAACTTGCATTTTGATTTTCTGAAAAATGTTAGCTTTGTGTTCTAACTTTTTGGAGTGACCTTATGAATGACGGAGAAAAAGTAGCATACTAGAAGAGGTTTTGGAGATAAGAAATCTGTATCTCTTTTTGGATGTTGTCCGCCTACAACTTATTCACAAACTGAAATGCTGTGTGTTGTAGCGCGTTGGGGTATTCATGCAACCATGAACAAAAGAATAATCTGGGAGAAGAAGCAATTTGGATTTCATTGGCTTTGTCCTATTGATATCCTGTTATAGAAAATCTGTCATGCTGGTATGGTTTTTATATTTTGATATTCTAGACCTTGGAGCTTCTTCTCCCTGCTTCAAATTAGCAGCATCAATAACACGAGTGCAATTTTTATGAGATAACATGCAAGAATGGCTGCACAAAATTAATTACGAGACTGGAGAGTGCAGCTAAATGCTAGGTTATTCCATCATGGAAGTGTTTGCTTGTTTGATTAACTATTTGCAGCTAGCTTTTGCTTGGCCTTGCTGCATTTGAAGCCTGGTTTTGAAAAATGAGCTTATATCTGATAACTTTTTAGCAATTTACCATCTGATTTTAGATGAGTGGAGGATTTGAATTACTTCTACTGCACTGTGTTCGAAATTTAGGATTAGTCATAAAACTGTTATAAAATAGTTGTCACCTCTCTGCAACCTAATATGGTTTCTTAGGCTTCTGGTAGGAATGATACGAGATCTTCAATAGTATCTGCCATCTGATATTGGTCTTTGTCAAACTTATCTGTCGAACCTACTTTTTCTCTTAAATCTCACGATGGAAAAGGAGACATCGTAGGGCAGTTATGCAATCTGGAGAACCAGGACTTGGGGAAGAATGAGATCATAGAACTTCTAGCAAGCTGAGCAAATAGTTTGCATCACGTGTTGAATTTTGGTTAAAGTATTTAATTAGTCTCTGTGGTTTATTCTTTTCATTATTTAGCTTTCTGACTGCACTCTTCAATGCATGCTCAGGTTGATCTTATTGAGCTGACCAGACCGTCCCCATCTCTGCCAGAAATTTTAAGTGGCATTGGGAATACTCTAGTTGGAGCAGACAGAATGTTGAAACAACTGATAGATGATTTGGCACTTTCTGATGGGATCCAATTGCGTATGGATGGAATTATGTTTGAGAAATTGGATGGATCTGCTTCATCTAATCCCATAGTGACAATGATGAAAGACTATCTGAGTTCCCTCTAAGGGCCAATTGTTTTGCATTTTTTCTCATATTAGAGAATATTCCTGGATGGACATCATGGATGCTATAGAACGGGGATCATCATACTCATGTTAGACGATAACTGAAAAGGAGCTGGTAGAAAGCCAAAGAAAGTCCGTCTATTCTTTCCTTTTCTTCAGAAAGGATTTACTTGTAATTATCCAAAAGATGAACTTCAAAAGTGTATTTATCTTTTCTTGCCTTCTGTTTTCGGGGAAAAGCAGATAATAGTTGAAGCATTGAAGCATAATCCAATAATTTTATTTCCTGGCACTTACAAAGTGCCATGAATTTTTATTGCTTTATTAAAAGTTACATAGCTTCTCTGCGTATAAGTGTGCCAACCCCCCTCAAAAAAAAAAAAAAAAAAAAAAGAAAGAAAAATTCCAAATAAAGTTTCCACCACAGACAACAGATTTACTAATACATATACAGGTGAGGCGCCATCAGCGTACTTCCACGTCGCAATATGCAGCAGAAATAACCATGATCCACAGGGTGATCTCTTTCTGTTTTACGGGTGAAAATCCTCTTGCTCGCAAAGTACATTTTATGATAATGACATTGTCGTCTAATCTGGCTCCTCTTCAGGTTATCTTCCTCTATTGTTCTTCCCTTAGGATTCTTGTATTGTAACATATTGTTGATTCGAAACTGACGGACTGTTGGTGGTTTTCTGACCATCAAAAAGAGTCTTTAAGCAACCACAGCCCCTTGTTATTTTGACCGCATAGTACCATTGGCCAACCTCCGGCACACAAGTTGGCCTAAATAAACAAGGAAGACCAAAATCAGTGCTCCAGATAAATGCAATATTCAAGGAGCCGGGAAAAGAAGTAAAAACGAGAATTCTGTCTCATCTATCTTTCAGGTTGTGAGAGCGTTCTATACTACATCCAAAACGCACATGGTTTCAGAAACTAACAAACTTCAAGCTGTTGTGGTTCTCTAATACGCCTAACCTGGTTCGAATGCATTTTTCTTCAGAAACCAAGTTATAGAAACTACAATGAAATAAGAAAGCAGAATATTTGGAACGATATATGCACAAGAAAACATCTAAGAGTTTGGGGTCCAGTTTCATACCTTACGAAGCAAGCAATAAGGCTTCAACACCAAGGTACGGAGCAGAAACCCTGCATATGTTTCTAACAGATTAGAAAATACTGATTTGAAGAACTTAAACCTATGTTCCTAGACTGCTTGGACGCTGAAAATATATGCAGTACATAAAGGGCAAAGAAAGAAACAAGAAACACCGAACCATGTTTCATGTAGACAGAGACACTTATTGTTTTGGTATTACACTAATGAATAATGAAATCCCTACCTATCTTGTGTGCCGTCATCCTTCACCATGTTGTTATCATGGCTTTACTTTCGAAGTCTGAATAGCATGTAAAGACTTTTGAGTTGCCATCTCCAGCATATACTCTGATCTCGTACGGCAACTCTGAAGGTCCCAATACAACATCAAAGTCCTCCAGTTAAATCAATAAAATTCCCTTTAATCTCCTGTTCCTCAAGGAAACTAGAGATTAATGAATGGCAATTGAACTTCCTAATAGTAGTCCCCGCAAGAACATATTCCGTCTGAAAAATGATGAAAACAATTTGAATCTCGTAGAATGATGTGGCGATTGAAAATCTTGGATATAAATTTCATAGCAGAATGGCAGTCACCACAGACTCGAATATTCTTATAAATTCGAATTGATGCTCCTTGAGTCAGATAGAGAAGTCCAAAAGCAACAGCCAACTTCTCGCTGTGATAGGCCAGACCTAATCCCTTGCCCTCTTCATTGAGGTCATGAAGTGCAAAGTTCATGTCTGGCACATATCCAGCTTCCTTTATTAATTTTATAACATCATCAACTTTGGAGTAAATCTCATTGGCCTTAGGGTGGCTTCTATCTTCAGACAGGAACTTGTGCACTTTACCATTCATTTCTAGCCAACTATAGCCGGGCTGCTTGCTGACGCTCCTTGACCTCATTAATCTTCTCACAGCTGCAGCATCTTCCCACTTGCCAGCTGAAGAATAAATATTTGACAGCATAATATAAGGGACAGCATCTTGGGGAGTCAATTCAAAGAGAGCCAGTGCTGCTCTCTTTGCCAGATCCACATTCCCATGTACCCTACATGCAGCAAGAAAAGCTTTCCAGACAGTTGCATCCGGTTCCACAAGCATGTCATCAAGTAGCTTCTCAGCCTCCTGCATCTTCCCTGAGCGTCCCAAGAGGTCAATCATGCAGGCATAGTGATCCCGACCTGGTGTTATCCCATAAACATACACCATAGACTCAAAATAGAGACGCCCCTGCTCAACAAGCCCAGCATGACTACAAGCAAATAGTAAAGCTATGAACGTAATGAAGTCTGGTTTTGTGCCACTTTGTATCATCTCATCATATAACTTAAGTGACTCTTTTCCTTTGCCATTCCGAGCATAACCAACAATTATAGCAGTCCATGTCATCACATTCCGGGTTAGCATTGAGTTGAAAACTCTATTGGCTTCTTCTAAGCAACCACATTTGGCATACATTGTCAAAAGAGAATTATTTAACGATAGGAATAGTCCAAGACCAGACTTGATGGAATTTGCATGAAGTTGTTGGCCAAGTTCCAGCAAAGCCAACTCTGAACAAGAACTTAAGACACTGGAAGAGACAATTTGGTCGGGCTCAATCCCAGAATATCTCATTTTGCAGAACAACTTCAGAGCTTCTTCATGGACACCATTATGGGCACAACCAGTGATAGCAGATGTCCATGAAATCACATCCTTGTCTGGCATATTGTTAAACACCATAAATGCAGAATATAGATCCCCCTGCTTTGCATACATATCCACAAGAGCATTGCATATCAGCTTAGAACTGTCAAATCCAGATTTCAACACTAAGCAATGGACAGATTTTCCTGTTTCGACATTCTGTTCTGAAGAAAGGCAGTTGAGAATACAAGGATATGTGAACTCATCAAGCCCCATAGTTCTTTGATGCATTACATTAAATAAAAACAAAGCTTCATCTTCAAGTCCATGTTTTACATACCCAACTATCATTGAGTTCCAAGAAACAGCATTGTCAACCTCCATCCAGTCCAGTGCCTTCTTAGCACTATCCAAGTCCCCACATTTTGCATACATGTCAACTAAAGCACTCTGAACGAATACATTAGCCTCAAAACCTCCACGAACAATGCAGCCATGGACCTGTACACCGAATTGAATATTGGAAATTGTCCCACAAGTGGACAAAACTGCTGGAAATGTATACTGGTTTGCTTCAACCCCCTCATGCCTCATGCCTGTAAAGCATCCAATTGCCTTAGATGCATCCCCATTTAGTGAATATCCATTAATCATAGCTGTCCAAGTAACATGATTTCTCCCACTGGGCATCATCTCAAACAAGAATTCTGCTTCCATCACTCGTAAACACTTGGCATACATATCAATAAGACCAGTGATCACAAAGACATTTGTGTCAAAATTTGTTTTTATGGCGTACCCATGAATCTGTTCCCCTTTAAAAAGCAAACCCCTTATGGAACAAATCCTAAGAACACTGCCTAACGTAAACTGACTTGGCTTGCGGCCCTCATGTTGCATTTGCCAAAAAAATTGAAACCCTTCACTTTCATACCCATATTTGCAATACCCAGAAATTAGTGCAGACCAAGTAATCGAACTCTTGTGTGGAGCCTCATTAAACAGCTTTCTAGCTTCAACTAGCTTTCCTAGTTCAGCATACCCAGAAATCATAGAGTTCCATGTGAACTCATCTCTCTCAGGCATTGTCTCAAATAGCTTTTGGGCATCATCAATTCGGCCCAATCTAACGAATTCATTCAAACAGTTATTGCTCCGGTACAGTGCAGATTTAGCTACTGCTGAACTTGCAATGCTACGAAGTTTTGTATTAGCCAATCCTACGGAGCCACTTTGGTGACAGAAAACCTTTAGTAATGAACTTGGGTTCCATGAATGAAGTTTGCACATAAGCACACTTCTCTTCAGCAGCTTTCTCCAATTGGCCGGGATTGCAAGCTTAAACTCATTAGTAAGTAAGACAGCGGAATAAGGGAACGAGAAAGCAGTAATGATATGGTATGAAATTCTTCTTTGCTACGCGCCAGATGAGAAAACGAATTGGCGTGGAGGATTACCGCAACAAAATGTGGAGGGAAATCTCTCCCTGCTTAAGTGTGTTTTTTTGGGCCATGCCCCTAGCTCCGGAATTATACCCCATTAAATGGCTATTTTGCCCTTCATTTAATGCGTTCAATATGAAAATCAATACACTTTTGGATCCGTTTTCATGATACCGTGTTCTTCTCGCAAATTAATTATGCGTGTTTTTGTTTTTAAAATAAGAATTAAAAAATCCAAGTGCACCTGAAAATAGACTATATATCCCATCGGATCACTAAACTTTGTTCATTTCCTGGTGACATCTTTTTTTTCTTGTGGTTTAACTCATCGGACAAGAAGAAAAAAAAAAAGATACTAGTGCAAAAAAATTTGTAAAATGTCAAATTTACAAACAAATTGAAAAAGCTACTGTATAGTGTAAAATGCAGGAACTAAGGGGGTAAAATGCTCGAGTGGCCTTTTTATTCTTGGGCATAGTTGTGCGTGCAACTATAAGTTAGGGATAAGTTTGGCATTTTCCTTTCACTCTTAACAGCAGTTTGCTTATCTTACTTTTGGTTAACAATCAATGGGGGTAAACCGCCTATCTATTAACGTCATGGACTAAAGAAGTTTTACCCCCAACTTCATGGGAGTATTTTGCAATAAACCCAAAAAACATTGCATTGTTTGCGAAACAATATAGAAAAGAACCTTTGCAATTTAACTGCCTGTTTGAACTTTATAAACCCTTTTCATATATAGTAGCATGAGAAAATCAATTTTTTTTTTTTTTTGTTTCTTTACCTTAAGATTTACACAATACAATGATAGAAGATTGACGTTCAAGTAATCAAGTTTTGCTGCATGCCTTTTATAGACTTTTAATTGTTGTATGATCCCTAAACTTATGCATGGCCAAGTAGTATGCGGGTGGCAACAGCATAGACAATGATCAGCAAGGAAAGAACAAATACAGACCACGCTATGAGCTTAAAGGAGAATGAAAAAGGAACTGTGATGGCCAGGAAGAATGCTACAAAAACAGACAGCTTCCCAACGTGAACCATTGCGCTAGCAAACCTTGGGAAGTGCTGACGAGAGATGAAGCTTGAGACAAAGAAAGAGCAGAAAGCGAAAACCATAGCCAGTGAGAGCAAGTGCACAAGTAGAGGTAGTTTTATCTGGAGTTGAAGGGACTGCAAGGCTATTTCAACTCCAGATGTTAAGCAGGACCCTATTACCATTACTGTCCAGTCAAAATTATATGGTGGGTTCAAGTCGGAAGCAGCTAGAGTTTCAGGCTCTGGATCATCATCGTCTCCCTCAATTGCACCCGTACTCCGACCGGCCTCAAGGTCTAGCGCCTGAGAAGATGCTGGAGGGAAATTTTGCAGGTCTGTAGCTGAAGAATCCGGAACTGATGAGCTTCGAGAGAACCAATCCCCCAGTTTTCTTTTCGATGCATGCAAGAACCTGCGAGGCATATCCATTTTAGATAGACAGAAGACGTATATAGTTGAAAAATGCGTTTCTGGGGCGTCTTCCATTCCAGCAACAGGTTTTCTCTACCCTTTTTCTCAATATGTACTCTCTTTCTCTCTCCCTCTCTCTCCGATATGGAACGTGCAGGAGAATTTCTAACTCTTATATACTGTCAAAACAGACAATCCCCCTGGGATGGGATACGCACTTTGTTTCCATCGACACCGAAAATTGACAAGTGCTCAGTGGGAGGATGGTGACTTCTGCGTACTAAGAAATCCTGAAAACGCTGCTCAAGATGACTCCTGCCAGCTGCAAGTAGTGGAGCTGGATAGTGACTTCCAGCCAGAATATTAGAAGTAATCTGCCATATTGATTATGATCCAAAAAGACCTAAAGGTAACAGATCCAGATGAGGAAGTATATATATACGATGCAATACGAGGACAAACTTTCGGCTTGCATTGTCTGTCACCCGTACCAAAGTCACGTAGACCAAGTCATATGCATATAGATGATCCGTTTTTTCTAACGGTGTTGACCTGGTTGGCATTATGCATCGCCCAGCAAGAAAAGCCTTCCGGTCTCCGAAAATATAGAGGTCAAGCACAGTCGATCGTGATTCGTGATAGGGACATGGCCGCCATCGTCACCAATTTCCGGGGCCAATAGCCTTAGGTTATCTGACCATAACATAGATATAGGTTAATTTTGAGGTTAAAGGTGTATTTGTATTATGTTTGATTGAGAGAATTTTTATTTTGTTTTTATGAAAATAAATTTTTTATAAGAGAAAAAATAAAATTTAATTGTGTATTTAGTTGGGTTAGATATTATCCAAAAAAACTCTAAAGTAAATATTTGAGTAAATAGATAAAGAAATGTTAAAAAGTCCATTTATATTAGAAAGGGTCTCCTTCTTTATCCATGATGATTTTTTCTTAGACATTATTATTATTATTATTATTATTATTATTATTATTATTATTTTGAAGAATTTAGATATATATATACAGCCACTGGGTTGGTACTGAAAACCTCAAAACCCCTTGGCTTGGCATAGAAAATCATCAAGGGATCAGTTAATATTCTCTCAGCAATTTGATACATTTGAATTTCAACTCCAAAAGTAGCTCTTTTTTTTTTTTGGTGAAAAACTTTAATTATCATAAATTAGCGGCTCAGATCCAGTCATGCATCCCTAGGAAGAGGGTATAGTTGAAAATTTGCGTAGATCAAAATATTTGCATAATTCGTTATTTGTGTATATATAAATTAATTATATAAAAATAGAAACTCTACTTATTACTATTATTCATTTTTTCTACTCTCTCTCTCTCTCTCTCTCTCTCTCTAAAAGAATGGCAGCTTAATTTTCTGCAGTATCTTATTCTTTCCTAGTAATTATTTATCCTGGATATGAAGTGGCAAAAAGAGCCATTTGCAACCCGGGCTGGACTCCGGTATTGATCGGGTCTCCATTGTTATTGCTCTGTTCTCATTCCAACTCATGCTCAATATCCTCTTGTGTTTCCAGTTCTTGTCCTCCTCCGTGGCACTTAAGTTTACCACTCTCTTCGTGTAGATTTCTAACTGCAACCATCGAAAGATATCTCAAGCAGTGAAGGAAACTGGGAATATCAGCATGTTCCTATGCTGTTATTCTCCTTTCCTTTGGTATGTTGAGTGTGGTTGAGTGAGCAGTTTATTGGTTATCATCACTAGCAACCCATTGCAAGTGCGTAAAGATTTCTATTCGAATCAGTACTCAGAAAATTTTATTTCAAACTAGCAAATAAACTCAATCATAATGAATATGTAGAATTCAGCAGATCTCTTTTCCTGTTCATTTCCGAGAGATCTATTTTCCTTTTCTGGTTCAACTCATTGGACAAGAAGAAAAAACTAAGATATACTGGCCAAATACTTAAACGAAAAGCCAACAATTAGAGCAAAAAAATTTGTAAAATGGCAATTTGAAACAGCCACTGTATAGTACAGGAGCTAAGTGCTATACCGTCATGGTAGAATGCGTGACGTCATACTCTGGAAGCAGAGTTTGCTAAATCGCCTAAAGTTTTTGTTCGCATGCACGAGTTGAAAAACAACCTGGGATCGTATAAAAGAAATAGCCAAGCATATATTTTAGAGGCAACACCAGAAATAGAACATAGAAATAGCCCCGGATTTAGAACGACAAAGACCACAATTCTAAGGTAGATAGAGATATATAGGAAGTTGGAGGAGAATTAAAGTTCAGTAACGAGTTAATATGTATATAGGTCAAGTACATAGCTGAGATTGAGGAAAACTAACCTAGGAACAAAAGTCTCCTATAGGGTAGAGAATCCAACCATCCTGGCGAGCTTCGAATATCATAAATCATGAAAGAGTCGGAAAAAGCAGGGCCTCCTGATCGGGTTTGAGGGGCTTCCCAGTTCCAAATTTTCTTTTATGATGCTGGTAGTGGCTACTGGCATGGCAGGGAAGGATCCCAAATCCGCAGCCAAATAACAAAGGGAAAAAAAAAGATCAAGAAAAGTTGTAAAGGGCTGGATTTCGACGCTGATCCTTCTGTTTTCTAAGGGAAATAATCTTATTTAAAATAATCTTATTGACAGCCATGCCGAAAAGGAACATAATCTTCCAATAGAACCAATCTTTTGTGAAGGTTGCGAGAACCCGTTAAATCAATCAAGTAATGGTCGTGCACTCATAGCTTTTGGACGGAACCTGCTGTGGTTTAGCATAGAAGGGGGGATTTGTATTTTTCACTTGTACAGGAGGGAGGAGTTTCCATGATTAGCTTGTCCAAACCATAAAAACCATGCTCCATCAAGAGTGCCCCTCATTTCAAAGAAAATATACCTGGCCGACGGGTGAGTAACGCGTATAATGAGCAGCCAAAACAGGAAAAAATATGGGAAAAAAGTTTAGAAGAAAACCACAAGACCAATCAACAAACATAAAGGCGAAATCCTTGTGTTTTACATAGAACAAACAAGGTGCAGAATTGGGGCATCCTCGTGCTCTATTTTTCGTATCTGCACTCTCAGCAAAACATCTGCGCTTAATATTTAACAAGCACCTATACGTTGTGTGTGTGTGTCTATATATATATATATATATATATATCAAATGTTCTTCGCTGACTTTCCACAAGCTTCCACTGATTTTCCACTTTATCTGTCTCACCATGGTGTTGTCCTTCGCTGCTCTCTCCCTTTCCATATACATATCAAAAATTTCAACTGTTCAACGTCAGGTGCTCCCACATGTCGGCGTTTTCTTTGGGCAACGGCATTTTTCTTGACCTTCACCATTTCTTTTCCTCTCTGCTTCAAGCTCATTACTTGGTCGATCTACACTCTGTCTTCTTTGGATTTATCTATCCTATCACACCGTTCGCGTCTAGCTAAGCCACATCTTAAACAGTGTGCTTCAGGCAGAATCCAAGAACCAGTAGCGGTGGATCTAGGTGATAGGGAGAGAAAACTTGTGGCGGGCCATCTTCAGGCAATTGTGAAGAAGGAACCATTCCCTGACGTTGGGTCTCAGAAACTGCACAAATCTTCTTCTGATCATTAACAGGTTGAGAGATTAGAAAGGCTGTTTTCTCTACCGTCCATGTCTACTTCTACGACAACCTATCAAGGTCGAAATTCTTTGTTCTCGGATCTTCTTTATATAGAATTTGAAACCCTACTTAATATGGAGACTGTCATGTGCAAATCTATATATATATATATATATATATATATATATATATATATATATATATATATTAAAGTTAAGGTTGAATCATGAGAATGTGACATGTGGAATTTTTAAAGCTTTACTTAACTCTAATGATGCCAAGTTGGATGTTTAGAATTAATTGCTTTATTGATTTATGTACCCACATTAACTCATATCTATATTTAATCACCTTATCTATGGTTTTTAAAAATAATATTAGATACTACATTAAGTGAATTGTATGTTTAATACAATGGATTCAACATATTAATTCTTATGATGAAAGACTATTGTACATACAATGAATTGAATTAATGGAATGAGATACATATCCTTCATTCATTAATACAACACAAATTTTAATAAAGTTGATAAGTTCATAAAATTAATGAATTTATACAAGCAAATAAATACATAAACTTAATAAAATCTCTTTAATTATTTATATTTAATGTTGAATAACATTAAGAAGATACATAGTACATGGTCATCTTATTATTCTTATCATTAATATTAAAACCATATCTATATAACTTAATAAAATATAATTCAATGATTTCCATTTAATGATGTATAAAATTAAAAAGAAAAAAGTACATGTACATCTTATTTAGTTATATATATATATATATATATATATATATATATATATATATATATATATATATATATATATATATATAAGTAAAACAAATAGCTAATAGGTATGCACCATATGGAATATAGATTAAATTGAAGGACTTGAAAGTAATAAATAAATAAAAAAGATCAGGAATATGAAAAGGTAGAGAAATCCTAAATGTATTCTTATTTGAATTTATTCTTCCAAAGCGTCAAAGAATTACTTAGCATACAAACTTTAAAAATAGCATACAAGTGTTTAAAATCGGAAAAAAAAACTTTGAATACAACTGTTTAAAACTTAAAAACTATAAAGAAAAAAAGAAAAAAAAAACCGCGCATCGCGCGGGCATCATACCTAGTTCTAAAATAAATTTTAGAAAATCCCAAAACTCTTTGAAGTCTTTACCAAAGAGAAAGAAAGTATGTGAAACCTGAGAATATAACATTAAGAAACGAGAAAAATAAATATATTATATATGGGATGAAATTTTGTGGGTTTATATCGTATATTTCATTTCATCAAAAGTTTTAATTTGAAGTATATGAGGTAGCTATTTAAGTAACGCAAAATAATTCTATATGCGGAAGCAGTTTCAAGATTTAGCAGTTGTAAAAGGAATTAAATCAACCCGTCCTTCAATAGATTATTGGTAATGGCAACAATAATAATAATCTAACATGAAGATTTGTTTGATTTATGGTGTATTTAGATTGTGTTTCCTTGAGAAAGTTTTTATCTTGAATTTTATAAAACTAAATTTTTTGTAAGAATAAAATTGAGATCTAATTATATTTTTAACCTGCCAAACGCTGTCCAATATATAATCTTAGTCGTAATATCACCAACGAACTAAAATGACCTTTCAATTCTGTTTGGAGTCTCCGTTCTCTTTATTTACCTAAAAATGTAGTCTGAGAATATCAAAAGAGTACTTATAACTCCTCAAGAACAAAGATCAGGAAATTTCCCAAAAGGAAAGAACTCTTCAGTATCATTTTCTTAATCCTCATGATCCAAGCAGCCCACAGCCATTTAGCATTACCCCCTCAATTTTAATATTTGATAACTTTGAGGTATTTTATTCTTTTTGGGATATATTTTCTTTCCAGTATCTCAGTTGGTCTCTACTGCGTTTATTCAAAAGGTAGAGATAAAGAAAACCAGTGGTCATGAATTCTTTCTTTTAATACCCTTTTAGAGAGAGAGAGAGAGAGACAGAGAGACTGAAAACAAGATCATGAACTCGGGCCAAATAATGTTCCGACATGACAAAGTGATATTGGCATGGAAAGTAACATAGTTTTGCAATTCACTTTCCTATGGCTATACATCGTTATCAACAACAGTGCTTCGGCAAGTTCTAAGCAATATCAAGGAAATATACGAGTACTCCCATCCAACCAAAATGTGAACTCTTTTGACATCTTATGCAAAAATTCTCGGTTTTAAAAGTAAAGAATTCTTTAAATAAAGTAATCCCTATGTGAGAAATAAAATATCTTATTTTAATTTAATAAATTTTTTTTTAAAAATAATTTAATTATAAATAAATTATTCGTTAATGATAGAATTTATGTATTAGTGAAGTTTAATCTTTTAAATCAAAAAAATCAAACCAGTAAATAATAAGTCTCATACTGTTAATAAAGTAAAAATATTAATAGTAAAAATGTAAATAAAATATATAATATTTTTAAAAATTAAAAATTCAATTTCAAACATTTTAAGAAAAGAAAAATGAACATTTAATTATTTATTCATATCATTAATAAATAAGAAAAGAAGAGGGAGAATATGAAAAAATATAATAAATATTTTTTAAAATATGTAAAAAGACTTACATCTCATAAAACTCAGTCCCTCTAGAAAGTCAACATTTTTAGACTCTGAAAGCATCATGATTTGATAAAGTAATTACTGCTAATCGACTTCATGACTAATCTTCTAAAGCTAAGATGTCCGTAGTTAGAAGTCAATCAACATGTACATCTTATTCCTCTACTTTATTTATACCCTTTACAGGAAAACTGTTCCTTCTCATAGTAACCAGAATTCCCTTTGCCATCACCCTTTAATGCCTGTATGCGTCTCTCTGATCTTGTTTAATATTTCAGTCACCTATGGAGACTCCATCATTGCCCGGATGATTATGATTCTGAAAACTATAAATTATTAATTCTTTAATATTAAAGGTATTTTAACATTTTTTTCTTACCAAAATATTTAATTTTTTGCTAATTTTAAAAATTAATTTTTACAAGTTATCCTCATCCGTAAATTACATAATATCAACATTCTTTCTCACGTTAATTGAAAATAAATTAAATTAATTAAAGATATACAAAAAAGTTTTTTTTATTTTCTTTAATAATAATCTTAATCTATGCTTAAGGACTAAAGATCTTCTAGTACACTTCATAGTATATTGTTTAATATACCAATTAAATTATAACATATTCTAAACACATTACCTTTTTTTTATACAATAATACAGTTACATTTAATGTAATTTAATTAGTATATTAAACAATGTACTATAGAGTGTAATATAAAATTTTAAATTAATTAAAAGACATTATATTTTGCTTAGTACAGCACCACACCATACAACTACTAATATGGCGAGGAGCAGCGCAAAACGGCGGAGAAGGATTCTGCGGAAGTAGAAAACACAGCTGCCCGGCCTCAGCGCATGCTTGGGAAAAGCTTGGAAAGTGGAATCAAACATGAGAATTCATGGGGAAATTAGCCGTTTTGTGTGTCTGAAGTGTTTTTAGGACCGTTTTGGACGCCACTCATGACTATTTTCCCTAAGTTTTTACTTTTGATTAATATATTTTTTAATTTTTTCTATTCTTGAAGTATTTTTCTTTGACAATTTTGGTCCAAATGTGTTAATGTATAAAAACTTATTAAGGGATCAAAACCGATATATAACCATTTCGATAAGGACTAAAGCAGTTAAACCAAAAAGATTTAGGGATCAAAATGGTCAAAGGAAAAAATTTAAGGGACCAAAAAAGTTTAAAATATTCATGAAAGTTCAAAACAGTCAAAGAAGAAAACTTTAGCAACTTCCACTAATGATAGTTTTTTGAGCTCATGGCGGTTTACGGCATATTATATTTACAAAACTCATGGTCATGCCCACTCCAAAAAGGTTTGAAAATGGGCAGAAATTGCCCTTTTTCGCTTTTGCTGCAGCTTTTAGTACTTGACTGGGTCAACAGACAAGGAATAGCCTAATAGAGTTCTCTAGGCTATATTTGGATTTGGCAATTTATTTTTATAAAATTTAAATAAAAAATTTTAATTATAAATATTATTTAAATTTATTTATAATATTAAAAAAAATTTCAAAATATCACGAAATTATTTAGGGAAATTTTATTCTAGATGTATTTTTTATATCTATGAACTAAATTTATATATGAATTTATGAAATACCACCCACCAACTATATGGTAATTTTCATTGAGTTTTTTGGTATAAATCCTGTAAATAGTTAGAAATCAATTATAGGGACTGCTCCTACTTTCCATTGCCAAAAACCACTCATACATAGTTGATAGATAATTATAGAGATTTTCCCCGTAATGTAATTATGGATAGTTTTCCTTAATCACACAGAAATTTTTGTTTTTAATTTACCTTTTTTATAAATTATTTATTATTAAGACAAAAATTTCAAACAAAAAACCTTATTTTCAGTTACACGCTTAAAAGAATGGCTAACACAATATGATTGCAATGCTGATGAAGAATTTTTTAATACTTGTTGAACAAACTAGCTCTTAGCCGTTCAAATTTTGATATAACATTTATAAGCTAATGAACTTTCAATCCTTAGACTAAGGAAGATATCAATCTGCAGCTAACTATATGTTCAATACATGTCGAAAAGCTGCCATCAACACCATAAGTTATGAAGCGGATAGAAACGGATCCTCAGCATGTGTTAATATTCGTTTCTATTCCATAATATTGGAACAGAAACGAATATGCATAGTGAAATAGAGCTAATGATTAGTAAAAGAACGAAGAAAACAAAACAAATAGGAGAAATACTGCGGGAACTGGGGAAAACTATTAGCTTCAGAAACAAGGCTTTGATGCAGGTTTCAAAGAAACTGGAGGAGATCACAGAGCCAGTGGCCACAAGCTTTGGTTTGAAGAAGAAAGACACGGTTTGAACCGATCACCAGAGCGTGCACCCTGTAACAAAATGGCAAGTAAATATATATCCCTCTAAAGTTTGTGCGCACGCCTACAACTATCTTAGGCAAATAAACATGAAATAACCAAGTATCTGCGCAGCAATTTCCCAGGAGACAGCCCAGTAAAGAACGGAAGAAGGAAATAAGATCTGATTCTGAGAATTATGCTATCAATTCAAAGAAAATAGTGGAAGAAACAAGATATACTATATGCGCATGAAACGGTCGAGGTGAGATTCACGCATACCTTGGGAAGGCAGCGAAAATTAAGCCCTGCGTGCAGAAGCCATTCTTCCTCCACTTCAAAGATCTGATCAAAGGGCAGGGCGAAAGGCCCCCTATCAAGTTTTTAAGGGCTTCTGAGCTCCGACATTTCCTTTATAACGTGGTTGTGGCGGCCTGGCGGGGTCGGATAGGCTGCCATCATCCCACTCCATTAATTTGATTAATCAATAATCAAAAAAGAGTTGTGGGGTTCCAACAAGAACCCAAAGAAAAAAGGCCCAGAGGACGGTCGTCGTCCTGGTATTCTCTAGTGTAAATCGACGTGTTTACTTTGTTCTTTTGTACTATTGAAACAATATCTAATAGCCATGCCAAAGAAAAGCAGAAGCTGCAATTAGTTAGAACACACTCCTTTTCAAGGTAAATGAAATAAGAATATTGATGTCTGGTTACCTATCCTTTGTATTCCTGCAGGAGGTTCTGTTCTTTCTATTATCTTAGAAAGCTCAGAATCAAATAACTCTAGTACCTCAAAAAGCCATATGCTCAAGTAGGCCCTTAAAATCTTGATTATCAACCTCTAGAGTATAACCATTTATTTGTTTTGTGCAGTCAGCATATATAGAACCCTCTAGGGGAAAAGAAAACAATATTCCAGTTGCATTTGTTGGATTGAGCACAAATGACAAACAGAATATGTATAAGCAATTATTTTCTCGTAGTAATTTACGGGGATGGCACAAGATCAAGCAACAAACCTAAAGAGAAATTATATATGCTGCCTATTTTACACTGAACAGTGGTGCAATTTTCTCCTGCACTCGTGTTCTTTATACATCTGGAACACTATTTATACAAGCAGGTAAGCAATTATTTGTATCAACATTTAGACATACAAACACACATATTTTGTGTAACAGTTTTTAGTAGAGACGGATCATGGATCTTGGAGTTCTTTAAACGCTGAACCAGGCTACTACTTTTCCTAGTTAGACCCGATGGGAGATGAGAACCCAAAGAAGGGAAAGAGCACAGATCAACCAAGCAGTGAGCTTGAGGCACAGCGGGAAGGAAATTGTGATCCCTAAGAAAAACCCGATTGCACCAAAGAAAACTCCAACATGTTGTAGCACCTGACGCTGAACCTCTAAGTTCCTCGATAGGTATATCGATAAGCAGATGGCCGCAAACGACAAGACCATGGCGAGACAAATCAAGTGAAAAGCAATCGGGAGCTCTTTCAGATTCTGGACTCGCTGCATAGCCATACATGCTGCTGTGAAGCAGAATCCAAGAACCAGCAGCGGTGGGTCCAGGTGATAGGAAGAGAAAACTCTTGGCGCAGCATTATGGGAGACAACTTCAGGCAATTGTGAGGGACTAAAGATTGCTCGAGGATCAAGAAGTCTAATAAACAGTTCTAATCTCCTTCTGATTGATAGAAGGAAAGTTCTGATTGATTGAACAAAAGTGGTAAGGATATCTTCTCTACCATCCATGGCAAGGTCAATCAGAACTTGAAGGTGAAAATTCTGCGTGTTCTCTGATTCCTATATATAGAGAAGTTGAAACCCTAATATCGACAGCGACTTCTGGATTATATCATCACAATTCAAAAGTAACCCTCAATTCATTGAAATCCTACTACCACTAATACTACTACTACTGAGTAGACGTAATTAAGAAATACATGTTTTGAAGACAGAATATAATCACTTAACAAATAAAGGAAAAAGGTAAAATATTATGGAATCAAGATGTGCATGTGTGTGGATTTTATGAATGTCTTAATCCGAAAACAAGTTTCTTGGCTTGAAAGTGGCCATGTCACACTACAAGATGATCTAATCATGATCATCATTTGTTTGGTTCGGTTGTAGAACAATCAACCACCGTCAAGTTTGTAATTAAACTGTAATTATATATTGCTTCTTCTTGTATTAGAAAGAAAAAGGAAAAAGGGATGTACTAAATGATGAAATTAAACCCCTAGGAAATGAACGCAAATTAAGCTCCAATTTGTTGCTCTGTTGTAGAACAAATGATTTTGATGATTTAAATGGTCAATATGTAAGAAGTGATTTGTAATAGTAGTTGAGTGTAATTCATAAATTTTTTTTTAAAATAATGGATTTAAATGGCCAATCTTTTCTCATTCATAACAATTTCCATCACTAGTGCCGTTGCTCCAAAAGCTATACCAACTTTAGGTTAATTTTGATGCAATGTTTCTATATTGTATAATGTTCATAATTAACTTACTTCCAATAAGAAAAAGAAAAGAAAATATCTTCATTGAGAAAAAATTAAGAAACTTCAAAATAACCCAGCACAGGGATCCCACCACTACAAAACCTTACAGTGTCTTTCTATTTATTGTTATTTTAATGAACCGATATACCCAACATGGACATTAATAAAGTTGAAATTCATTGACTTAGGCAAGCATGCTAATATGGGATAACACTTTTTCCAAGTTCCGCTAGAAACAAAATGCCCTTGTCTGCGACTTTATCGACTGTACTTGAACAAGCAATTGCTCCATCTAAGAAGACTTCGAAGGTAATGGAGATAGCTTTAGCATCTTAAAGAAGTCCACCGTAGTCAGGCAGTGAATGATTCCCCTACTCAGTGACTTTTAGGAAATATCAAGGAAATATATCTCGCTTTTTGATGAAGCATACTTGGATCATTATAGGAGTACTTTTACTCTAAAGAAGGCGTATTAATTGAATTCAATGTTTTTCATAAGTTAATGAATCTTTTACTAATTAAACTATTTACATACTCTTACTCAAAATATGTACAATTTTTATACAAAATGAAAGGAGAGAGTAGTAATTTTATACTTTATACCTGTGCTATAGCAAAATTACTTAGGAAGTACTCATTGAAATAATGACGTGGATATTTTTATTTAATTTATAAAATTTATTGATTATTACGAGTTAAATTATTTATTATAATGTAGTAAGAAATAAAAAGGCCGTTCCCAGACTAGAAATCGTCGGGCCGGCTAGCTGGCAAGGACGTCTTCTAGATGACCCCGTCGGAGCAGCCCCCGCCTTGGCAGTCAGGGCGGCATAAAGCTGACCCGGCGCGTTGCAGTCCGGGAAGGAATTCCCCAACTACAACTATAACTTCCTCTTTTTTTGGGGAGGAGGAAGAAAAAGGGAATGGTACCCTTTTTCACTTTTCTTTTTTTTTTCTTTTTTAAATTTTTTTCCTTTTCTTGGAGAGTTTCTATGCATTTTTTCTTTTCTTCAATTTTTTGGTTCTTTTTTTAATTTTTTCATTCTTTTAATTCTCTTTGTATAAAAGATTCAATTCAAAATATGGATCTCTTGGGATGGTTTGAAACAAAATTAACTGAAATTAGAGAGTTTTAAAATAAAATTAATATTGAAATTAGATCTCTAGTTAATACATATTATTTACTAAAATATTTTAAATAACTTCAAATCTTTAAAATAGACTTAAAGTTTAGAGAGAATAATAATAAAAATAATTACACTACAACAAATAAATTAGCGCGCTATGCAATGAATGTGTATGTTTAATCTACTTGGTACACATTTTTGTCCCCTCTAGAGAACAATTTTGCTACTTTGGATCTCAAATGCAATCCTTCAATACTCCAACTTTCTATCTTGTTTCAGCAACCCGGCATTTACGCACCTAACCAATCAAGTGCGCACATATTGCTGACGAAGACGCGTTTTGAACAAAATCCACCAGATGTGCCCTTTTGGCTTTCTCTGTCTAATGGCGTCATAAAATCCACTTAAATTCAAAAGCTTCCTCTTATTCTTTTGGGTCAATTCCAGATACTCCCAAGACTGGAGAAATTAAAATGCTACCAAATTGTCACTGCAGCATATGCAAAAGTATTTCAAGCATCATTCTCTTGCTCATAATTATTATTTTTTTTCCTGATTATTTTGTTACCTTTAGCATGTCACTTCCGCTGTCGTGTGAATTCATACGCAACCTTAGACGAAACCCACGCGAATGGATTTAACAAAATTAGCTTCACACAGAAGAGTTTAATCGGACAATATTTTCAAAACAAGGTATTGGGAGGTGGAGCCAACAAGCAATAGCCTAACGGCCACGACCGCATATCATCCCCTTACATGCGACTAGGATTTAACTCAATTGCTTTACTTCAGCAAGTAGGATCTCTTCTTTCTTTCAAATTGCCTTTAAATTTTATTTAAATTTTAATTTTTACACTCTAAATTCAAAATAAAAAATTCGTGATCTTAAATTATAAAAAAACAACATAACCTGTCCATTTGTTTACATTTGTCATTAAATGATTAATAAAATATGTCATGTAACTTGTATTATGACATTCTAAAGATATTTTGGTTAATATAATCATCATATTTTTTAAAAAATTCAAAATTAAACTTTCTTCTTTTTTTTTCTCTTTCTTTGCTTTTTTTATGAATAATTTAACTTTCTTCTTTTTTTCTTTTTCTTTGCTTTTTTTATGAATTATTTTCATTTCATCTTCTCCATAAACTATATGTGGCAGCTTTTAGTTTTGACAAAAAAATTTAAAAAAACTTGGAAAAAGTCATGTTCATCTTTCTCGAAAAGATTGATTTTTTTTATCAAATTGATTTCAAAATCAATTTGAATTCAATTTTAAACAAAAAATTCAAAAGATTTTTTAAAATTAGAGCAGATTTAATAAAAGAAAAATGTGATAATTTGATTGTATTAATTAAAGTACCCTTGCAAAAGTCACATAAATATCATATGACATAAATATCATATGACGTGTACTGTTAGATTTTTAATAATAAAAATATATGGAAGGATAAGATTTGATCATTTTTCATAATTTAAGGTTATAAATCATTTATTTTAAAATTAAAAAGCAAAAATAAAAATTAGGATAAAGTTTAAGAACAAATTCAGATGTTTGCCCTTGAGAATATAATGAGGCGAATAATAGTGTCAAAGCTATTAGACTCGCTCCACCTCCCATTTTTCATGTACAGGTACCATGCTGACTAATTACAAAAACTAAACAAGGACATAGTAGTAAATCAACAGAAGTTTTGCTCCCAAATGGTAAAATGTTTTCACAAACTGTGGTAAACTTATGCTCCATGCTAATCCATGCATATCGAAGTTCTCGTCTAATGCTTTTAATGATACAGTAGAATTTACATTGAAAAAAAAAAAGAAAGTATACTGGCTTTATTGAGGGAATATTCTATCGCCAGGGAAGAGGAAAACAAAGTACAACATGCATGTTCATGACGTGCACTGCCCTGATCATCTTCAGCTCTCAGGGTTGGTCGAAACGAGAAAGGA
Source organism: Rauvolfia tetraphylla (assembly GCA_030512225.1). Taxonomy (NCBI): domain Eukaryota; kingdom Viridiplantae; phylum Streptophyta; class Magnoliopsida; order Gentianales; family Apocynaceae; genus Rauvolfia; species Rauvolfia tetraphylla. The sequence goes on along the minus strand of JAJQKT010000028.1, from coordinate 5,813,932 downwards.
AATGACAATTTATGCATGACGCGGTGGACCACTGCTAGTTACAGCGGCGTAGACGATGAATAGCAAGGAAATAACGAATACGAACCACGAGATGAGCTTAAACGTGAGCGAGAAAGGAACAGTGATGGCGAGGAAGAATGCTATGAAAACAAAGAATATTCCGAGCTGAAACAACGCATGAGCAAACCTTGGGAAGTGATTGGCAGGGATGAAGTTTGAGACGAAAAATGAGGAGAAAGCAAAGACCATAGCGAGAGAGAACAAGTGCACAAGGAGAGGGATTTGAATTTGGGTTTGAAGGGACTGCAGAGCTATTTCAACTGCCGAAGTTAAGCAAAATCCAATAACCATACCTCCCCAGTTGAAATTATATGCTGGATTCATGACTTGATTACTAGGAACATCAACAACAACAACTTGTTCACCAGAATCAAGAGATTCTGGATCATGATCGAGAACAATATCAAGCGCCGGTGCATAATCTGGAGACTCTGGATTCTGTTGCCCAATTTCGCTAGCCTGCGCTGCCTCAACGTCTGGGGTAGTAGAAAACGTCGGGTTCGGCGACAGTACCATCGCTGATGAATGGGGAACTGATCCACGGGTGAACCACTGCAAGGGGTCTAGTTTTCTCTTTAGAAGACGGAAAGACCTTAGTGCAGCATCCATTTATACCTACTGAACTCAAGATTTATCTCAAAAAATGCACAAGATGTTCTCTCAGTCTAGCCTTTTATTCAACCTAGTTCCATGAGTTTAGCAGTTTTAAGTTTAGCCCTCATCTTACTTGACTTCCTTAACCACCTTTACTTTTGTATATATTCTACTCTCTTTCTCTAATTAATATGAGGTGCAACATGAGACGGAGTCGGCCTTAATTTATAGAGACGGTCCCGTTTTCTAAGGGCTTTCGAAAGATGGGCAAACCTAGAATACCAAATCATCATCCCAAATACTACTTAGGAACATAAGAAACCTCGAATTGTCAACAAATGAGACAGCAAATTCCGGCCCGCGTGCTTTGTGCGTACCCTTGGTCGTGAGCAAATTCATTATATACTCTCTTCATTATAAAATATATGTTTTTTTTTACACAAAAATTAAAATTTTGAAAAATTTTATAAAAAAAGTTTGATAAATGTCTAAAATATTCTATATAAAAATTCTTGGTTAGTGTGTTAATTTAAATTAAACATTAGAGATTAATATTTAGAGTGGTTGGTTGAAAAACTAATGATTTTTGAAAAATAAAAGTATTTAAATAGTTAGTTAGAGATAGGGTAAAATTGAAAACAAAGTAATAAATGAAACCATTATATAAAAAAAAAGATATATTTTGAAACAAACAAAAAATAGTAAATAAGACATATATTTTGAAATAAAAGAAATATTAAATTAAAAGATTTGCAATTGTTAACTACGTGTAACTCAAAAAAAAAAACTTTAAAGCCATGTTTTTTCCCCTCAATTACAGTAGTACTTGAGCCTCTCAGTTTAAAATATGAGCTATACTTGACACTTTCACAAATATTACGAAATCACTAAAATCTATATAATTTAAAATAAAAAAATTTATATTTTATTTTTTATTCATAAAATATATTAAATGTTGATTGATATGACAAGACGGGAGCTGTAACCACAATTGGCGATTGCACAAACTCAAATCTGCATTAATGGCAGTGGAACCATTAAAAAGATCATTTGATGCCATTGGTTTTAAGCAATCTAATTAAAGTTACGCGTAGCTAATACTTTTCGCGTCAAATGATAGAATAATTTAAACTATTTTGCGACAGCCTATTAGGGAGAAAATGCTGTTTTGTTAAAAAGAAAAGAAAGTATTACATTTAGCTACAAAAAGAAAAAAAAATTGGATTCTTAGAAATAAGTTGTTAAAGGCTACAAAACATGCATTGTTGCTTAGCTTAATTACTCACAATTAATAAAACGGACCTCATGACCCGTAAGCAAGCCCGACTTGACGTGCAACTCACGGTTGGCATGCACCTGATGTATAATTTATACTACCAATTAACATCATTAAATGAGATATATGTGGATTTATAGACTTGTTCCTCGTTCAGGGCTGCCCATATTGAATCAAACTACGTACTTCTGGTTTCTGGTAACAGGGTATTTTCCACAAATAACTTTATAATTTGACGGAAGAATTTTGGTTAGGTTAACTGAGGAAATGACAGGCCAACAATATTTTTGCAGTAATTTCTCAAAAATGACAGGCCGACAATAATATTTTAGCTATCCTCTAAATTCCATTCACATCTCTGTAGCTATATATAATATTAAACAGAGTTTGGAACTTTACAAATAAACAACATTTCGTCTAAGGAATATGATAAAATGCCTGTCATTATGATTCTAAGGTAAAGGATCTATACAACGTAAGCATGCATGCAGTTGAATAATTTATTCGAGGGAAACGGAATAATAAACAATCAACAAGCGTGAGCCCTTTTCCTCTTCCATCTTGACTATATTTTTTTGTCTAAAATTAAATGTTTATATTACATGTCTCTTTTCACAAAAAAAAAAGTATTTTTAAAAAAATTTAATTATAAACGCTATTTAACCTTACTCTGAATATAATAGATGGAGTATCAGGAGAAGAAGTTTAGCATGAAATTTCATGAAGTACAATGTGAGTACTTACCGATGAATATTATTGCTTCATCAGAAGATAAAAATTAGATTTGAGTGACTTATTTAATATATTGAATTTTGTTTGAGTGATTCCAACCAACAAGTACGGTACTTGAGTTCAAACCTGCTATCTATGCGATTCAATAGGGTGCTCAAACTAACAATCCACGTAGTATTTCGAATTATTTGATAAAATAATTTTATGTCTGATTCATTTTGCATGCATTTAAATTTTAAAGTCTGTAAGATTGCCGACTGGATGCTCCTACTTCACCATGCCTGGCTCTTTACTTTACCTAAGATGATTCATTTTGCATGCATTTAAATTTTAAACTCAAGTAATTTTTTTTTTTTTTAGTGTAAGAGGTCTCATACTTTTAATCGAGATTACAGAATTAATAATCAAGTATAGTAAAAGGTTGCAAACGCTATTGAATAAGAATATTAAACTTATTACTTCCTTCGCTCAAATCATAGATTAAAAAAAGAAGAAAATAATAAGTATATTTTTTATTATATTAGTAATTTAATTTATTTACTTTTATTGACACAATAAAAAATGAGAGAATTATATTTGTGAATTAGGATAATTTTACAAAAATAATATTTAAAATTGATTAAAGTCAAGCATTTTTTAAAAAAAAGAAAAAATGGCCAAAGTATGTTATTTTGCTATAGAAAAACTATAAAAGAGAAAAAATAATACACTAGACAAAAATGTTAAGCAGAAGACATGGTATAATTTTCCTAAATCATGTACACTATTCCTCTGGCACGAGGGTTATGTTATGTAAGAGCGGCGAACTAGTGGAAGAAGCTATTAGCAGCTTTCACTTTGAAATGAAGATATGAAAATTAGTATTCTTAATTTTAAAATATAAGATCTTTTAATTTTTATAAATAAATTAAAGTTGGAAAAAAGAAAGAAAAATTTTTAGTATACTTTTAACTAATTTAATTTATTCACTTTTAACATGAAAGATAACGATGAAATTATATTTAATTTCATCCGCCACAATGTCGAAGCGAGGACGCGGAGGTACGGCGGGTAACTTATATTTATAAGTGATAGTAACTTAAAAGAATAATCTTTAAAATTAAAGAAATGTCAAATATTTTGAGAAGAAAAAATTAAAATGAGACAAAATGTCTATATTCATATGTTGAGGGTAGGGGATGGAACCGTCTGCTTATCTAAGTCGGCTAAGACCAGCCAAATCTGTTTCTTCATCAACGATTTTCCGTGCAATAGAAAACACTCCATCCCTTTCAAAATAACTACTATAAATTTTGGATAAGGTAGGCACGTTAAGGTTTTGAGGAAATTTTCGTAAAACTAAGGCTTTGTTTGGTTCATGGAGGGGAAGGGGAAGGGGATGGGAAATAACACCATTTATTTTACTTAGATAAATTTAATAAATATATTTATTTTAATTTTATTTGATATAAATAAAAAATAAATTATAAATATTTTTTATTATTTGATTGAAAAATAAAAAAAAATTGTGATAATTTCAATCGCAAGTCCCTTTTGATTTCGTCCCCCTCCACCTCGATCACCACAATTGGCAACTGTCTTGTCTCGTACGGTGTTTCCGTGATCTCATCAGGTATATGAAAATTGATGATCGGGAGCTCAACAATCAATGACGCTGAAGCTGCAAACTGACCTAGCTTTATACTATTTATTCTTCTGTAATGGATTCACCTGTACATCCTGCAGTATCCTATTCTTCCCTGGTAATTCTCTTCGTACTAAATATTTCTCATGGAGATTAAGTAGCACAAAGAGACATTTGCAACCTGGACTGCCTCCGGTATTGACCGGTTTTATTTTACCTCTCTGGTTAATATTGCTCTCTTCTCAATCCACTTCGTGCTCAACTTCCTCTGTGTTTCATGTTCTTGTCCTCCTCTGCAGCAGCCTCCTTTTTCATTTTACTTTTCTATCCCAATACATATAATTGCATCTGCCGTGCCTTGTACTGAGGCCTCAAGTGTGTAGCAAGCAGCCTAACAGGCCTGTTCCCTTTGTAGGCACACTTGCAATTCTGAAGCCATAACTTAACAGTAGCTTTCGCGTTTCTGGAAGACTTTGCATAAACAACCTGTATTGGAGAAGGAATTAAAGCTTCCAGAGCAAATACTTGTACGAACTGGGATACTCAAGCTCAGTGCCAAGCCTATTGTCACAGAATCAGGGAATGTCCTGCATATTGATGCCAATAAAGCGCATGTTTTAGATGAAGTCAAGGATTCAGAAGAACTTTCAACAAAACAAGGAGAGGGGCACGAATGTAGAAAGCTTATTATGGTGAAGCAGCATAACTACTGTACTGTATCTTTTCTACCGTCATTAAACTGCTAAATTGCAAACCCAATAAACAAGTTCTCAAGATTCAGCACACAGCCAGATCAATTGGGAACTAACGGTAAGATGGAATTGTAATTGAACAATGAAAAGATTTCGTAGATTCAAAGGCAAATATAATTCCAAATTAAGATATGGTTTTTATTTGCAGAAAGAAAACCATTCTTCTAATATATCTCCCAAAACCATTCTTCTAATATATCTCCCACCCTTGCGGAATTACTGATTACCGGAACCACTAAAGTAGCTTATTCCCCATCATCCTTTAGGATACACTGCCTAGTTCTCTTAAACACTTCGGAAAGAGGTGACGCCACATACCTTGCCTGACAGAGAGGCTTATACTTCACTGCAGGCAACATGCAATAAAGGTCACGCAATGGTAAAAAAATCAGATAATATATAATATCTCACATCTACACTAATATATATTAACACTAGTAAAATAAATAAATATATAACAATCTTCTTTGTAGTGCCTCGCTAGTAGTTCTTGAACTAAAGCGGCAAAAAAAGCTCAGCTTTGACATTTTCCTATAGCAATTTTAAAGACCATAGCCTTATAAAACCATCTTCTACTTCGTAACTTTACCGGTTAAATCTTTGAATAATTTTTGTCAAAATCTTAGGTTAAAAAAAGAAACAAAGGAAAAAAATATGGAGATGCCCATCTTTGTTATCCTTTGCAAAATAGAGCTATGAAGATTGAAGATCCCATGTGGCGGCGCCCGGGGGTGGAATAGTGTTGCTTAAAGAATCATGACTGAAGCTACCAATAAATATGCTTCATTAAAACGGATTAACCTACTAAATTATGTTCAGAAGTTATCTGTCTGTACATAAGATTAGAATAAAAAGGCCGTCCTTGAAAGTTTTGGCCTCGTAGTGTCCTTTGTCCTCGTGAAGTCCAAGAAGTACAGAACCAGTCATCTTTCCTATGTATTTTTCCACTCCATTTTTGTAAGTTAGCCTTTGTCCGGCCAGGGCCTGTCCTCTCATTGTTCTATAATTGGACAACATCCTGGCATAAACAAGCAGCATAATGTAACTTCTGGTTGGTACTCTTTGATCAAAGAAATATGAATATTTGCAAGGAGGCATTTGCTTATCTTCTGAGAAGAGTCAATCAATTCTTTCCCAGGTCCAATCATCTGCCTAAGGCCTCCATGCATCGACTTACTTCACCACCGGCTTCTTCTGCAGTCGACGCTGAATCTGGTCTAGTGGAACAATCTCAACAGCCACAAAATGTGCCAATTCCCATCCCTCCTGCAGTTGAGGTAGCCCTTCCACAGAACCTGGACTGGCCTCTGGTACTGATTGGCTCCTGCTTAGCATCAGCAGTGGATATTGCCCTGCACTCCATTCAGACTAATGCCAAGATTCCTCTATGTTTGGAATTCTTGTCCTTCTCGATCTTACTTGCATTTACCTTCCTCTTTGTTGCAAGATGGATAACTTGCCACTACGCAACGCTACTCCAAGTGCTGGAGCAAGTTGGCATCTTCTTTGGTGTTACAGCATTTTTCGTTGCCCTGACTACATCTTTCCCTCTCTTCCTCAAGCTCATTTCTTGGGCCATCTACGCCCTATCCTTGCTTGCCATCATCATCTTCCGCGCTTCCTAAACCCTTTTTTATAGAGCTGATAACCATGAAAACTATGCTCTGTATATATATACTCCTACTATATATATCTGAATCATATACCTAAAAATCTTGATTTCTTGCCGGGGGATTTGGTGTTTTTCCATACCATGCATGGACAATACTTGATAATTTAGCTTGAATATGAGAGAAAATACTCAGACCTGGGAAGGTGATCATCCAGGTCCGTTTGTATACTGTAGAATAAGAGGGAACTTGGAGCTGGGGGGTTCACTATTTAGAAAAATCTGAATAACCCTACTTGGAGCATGCATTCCACGTTGATGGATTCTGAGGAATAAAAATAAAATCCATCACTTGTAAAATTCGGAATGATATAAAATAAAACTTATGGTTTTGTACTTGTTTTTGTCTGAGTGCTCACTCGAGAAGGATGCATCTAATATTCTATTCAGTGATCATTTGTGAGGAATATTGTGATTGAATTAAGCAATATTGTTCCATGTGATTTCCTTAAAAACTAAATAATGGTTTTATCATTGTTAATTTTGTAGTGTTTACTTACAATTCTTTGGTCATTGGTTTATGTGTAAGAGAGATATATAACTAAAAAGAGTGAAACGATTTTATTTAAAAGAAAGCATTAGTTCAAATTTCTTGTTGTTCTTTTGACTCCAATTTTCCTTTTTCTTTTCTGAAAAGACGAATCAAGAATTCAATATTATATGCCTCTGTCTGATTATCTTTCTGTTAATTTAAGGAACTGTCTGCACATGACAAAATTACCAAAAATAAAGAGTTTATAAAATTATTTTTAATAATATCTCTTCAGACTCAGGTCGGAGCGGGGTGGCGTGGGCATGGGGAACAAGAGAAAGGAAAATCGAGGAGCTACTGTCAACTGCTATATCACCTGAAAAGAAACGTGCCTCAGTAAAAGAGAGCCTCCAACGACATGGCTTTGACGGCGCCACCATGTCCGCCACGGTTTCCGTTCTCTCAGCGCCTCCAGCATCGCCAACCGCTATTCCAAAAACCCGTCTGCGAAACAAGAAGGGGAAACCCAATTGACTTGTCCCTGGTCCCAAAATCTGATATTTTGCTATCCGCATCCGCCTACAAGAAAGAGATTCTTACACCATCAACCAGCTTACCATCAGTACTTTCTTCAAGAAATCACCAAACTCTGTGAATCCAAAAATCTTGCCGGAGCTTTCAGTTTTTCTTGAAGACAAGCTGGATAATGATTCCTTGTGTGATTAAGGCCAGTGGGGAACTTCTGGACGTGGATTTGGGGAGGGCTATTCACGGGATGGCAGCGAAAACAGGTTTTCTTCCTGATATGTTCGTGGCTAATTCGTTGATTGCTATGTATGGGAAGTTTGGGATGCCTGAGGAAGCAAACGAAGTGTTTGAGTATATGCCTGAGAGGAACTTGGTTTCTTGGAATTCTATGATGTCTGTTTCATCTGATTATGGCTGTTTTGGAGATAGTATTTCTCTTTTTCTTGAAATACTTGTGGGTGACAACGATTTGATTCCAGATTCAGCTTCTTTGGCGACTGTATTGCCAGCATGTGCAAAAGATAGAGATGTAGTGATGGGAAAGGCAATTCATTGTTTAGCTGTGAAATTGGGAATAAGTGGGGAGTTAATGGTTAGCAATGCACTGATTGATATGTATTCAAAATGTGGGTTCTTAATTGAAGCCCAAATTCTTTTTGATTTAAATGATAATAAGAATGTGGTTTCCTGGAATTCACTGATTGGTGGTTAGTCAAGGGCAGGAGATCTAGTTGGAACATTTGATCTTTTGAGTAAGATGAGATTGGTTGGCAACGAGGTTAATGAAGTTACTCTATTAAATGTATTGCCTGTTTGTTTAGAGGCATCAGAGCTTCTGAGAGTTAAGGAACTTCACGGATACGCTCATAGACATGGATTCGAAAATGAGAAATTATTAGCCAGTGCTTTTGTTGCAGCTTATGCAAAATGTGACTACCTGAGTTCAGCTGAGTGCATGTTTAATAGATTGGATAATAAGACACTGAGCTCTTGGAATGCACTTATAAGTGGCTTTGTCCGGCATGGCAATTCATTGAAAGCTATTGGTCTCTATACTGAAATGAGACAGTTTGGCTTGAGTCCTGACTTGATTAGCATTGGAATTCTTGTTTTAGCTGCTTCTCAATTAAAATTACTATCTTATGGCAAACAAATCCATAGTTTTATTCTTAGAAATGGTTTAGAAACATATTTAGTCATCAGTACTTCACTACTCTCTCTGTACTTAAGTTTCGGGACTCCAATCTCTGCCCAGTTTTTATATGAGAACATTGCAAATAGAGGTTTAGCATCTTGGAATGCTATGATTGCAGGTTATTCACAGAATGGATTACCAGGCACAGCTTTAAATGTCTTTCGCCAAATAGTGTCAGATGTTGTCCAACCATGTGAAATTTCTATGGTGAGCATGTTGGGGGCTTCTATATCTATAGCTATATCTATATCTATACTATACTAAAAGTATGGATAAGGGTAATGGAGATTTAAATTTAGTTATTTCTTTCTTTTTTGAATTGCTTAAAATGCACTTAGAAAAATAAATTATTATTATTTTAATAGACTAACCATAGGATATTAAAAGTACGCAAGGTGTACAAATATAATTATTTCATATAAATTCATCCTTTAAACTCTAATTTAATTACAATTATTTGGGAGTTATATAAAGAGTAATAAAAAATAAGAGTTATTTGGGAGTTACATTAGTTAAAGAAGAGTACTCTATTATTTTTTTTTAAGGAAAAGAAGAGTATTTTATTAGTTTATTATTTTTGTTGTTGTTATTTATATTATTATTAGCATTATTATTGAAAATTTAAATCATAAGTGTTATGTGGGAGTTACATGAGTTAAAAGATGAACAAATAAAAAATCATAATTATACATAAAGAATTAATAGAAAAGTTCTTAATTAAGTTTTTAACTATTAAGTAATAATATTTTAATTTCTCTACTTAAGTTATAATTTTTTTTCTAATTCAAAAATATAATATAATGGAAGATATAAATGGATCATATAATCTCTATAGAATATATTATATAATTAATACTATTATTAAAATATTATCTAAACAAAATAATTAAGAGTAAATAAATATACCAAGAACAAGAAGAAAGGGAAAGAAAAAAAATAATATTGTTTTATAATAAAAAATATAAAAAATAATTTTGATTACTAAAATTTAAATATAAATATATTTAATAAAAAATAAAAAATATAACAATATAAAAATAAAAATAAAATATTAATATTTTTTAAAAATTAAATAAATATAAAAAATAATTATATTAAAAATTTTTAATATTAATATATCTTTTAAAATATTTAATACGCACAAATATTATACATACTTACAACAAAATATATAAAAATTCTTTATTTGATTTATTTTATCTATAGATACCAAAACAAAACAAAAAAAAAAAAAGAAGAGGAAAAAGGTTTGCTGAGGAACACAGCAAGTTAATGTAGTTAGCTTCAAGAACGCGTTACGTTGCGTTCAAGCTTTTTGCGGAGCTCCCAGACAAATCGTAAGCCCCTTTCTCTGCTAGCAAGAACATACAGTGGCGCCACCTCCACTGCCACCGCCACAGCTCCGCCTAAAGTCGGTGGCAGCAAGTGAGATGGGCCTTTGGTGTAGCGGTAGTTCTATTCACAACTTTTCGTCCTCTCTTGATTTCTTTTTGAGAACTTTTGCGAATCCCTCTAGCAATCAGCCAAAACCCACATAAATATGCTTCCCCCCATTCCCTTTATGCTGTAATCACTAAAGGAAACCAACTCTGTCTGACCTGTCAGTAATACTCTGCAAATCACACCTGTCTCGTTTACAAAACCCTCCTCCAGGGAAGCCCCAGCTGTGTATAAATTGCTCCTAGCCCTCTAAATCACTAGCACTAGTGTATACAACAAAGTTCCATGGCTTCTACTACAACATCAAATTCTGGGGTTCACTCTGAGTCCGACTCCTCTCGGTCTCAGCCACCAGTCAAGGAAGAACAGGTACCTTCCGCTCTTGTATATTAACAAAGATACTTGCTAGGATTTTGGGTTTTCATTTTCTGTTTTCTATTTTGCAGGATGTGTCAAGCGAGAATGTTGTAACTGAGGAGTTGAAGAAAGAGTCTGTTAAAGAACCATTCGAGTCAGTGTTAAAAATACGTTCTTTTTTTCCCTTTTCTGAAATTGAATTTACATGTGATTGTGCATTTGTAGGGATTTGAACCTAGATTACATGTTACTGCGATTGTTGGTCTGGTTGTGGATTTTTCCTTTTAGACTTACATCATGTTTAGTCTGCTATTGATTTTACTCAATAGATATATGGACTGTAAATATGATTTTTTTTTTCCGGACTGCATTAGTTTTCAGAATGCCGGTCAACTTTGTGTCTTTTAACATTGCAGAGAATTTTTAATTGATGATCCATGTTATTTCTTGTACTTACTCCTTTGAGATTCTACTTGTGATGGCTTGAAGGTTTGATCTTTCTATAATGTTTGCTCTTTTCCTTTTTTCTCTTATGTGTTTCAATAGGCTTCTTTTATCCTGAATGGAATAACAACAGAGAGAGAGAGAGAGAGAGAGAGAGAGAGAGAGCATAACACAATTTTTGCATATCTAGTTATTTTTTTCACTCAAGAATTTGTTGCTTCCAAGAGTGGTCTTTCAAGCATGTTACTGAGTTAAGATATTTGGTTTAGTTCAATAACTTGCATGGAGAACTTTAGATTAAAATCTAGAGTTGCTAGGTTAAAGCTGATGAGTAGCATAGGTGGAGTGGCTAGGCTTATGTATGACAAGGAAAATGGAGTTCAATCTATGGACAAATTCAGCTAGATGAGATATGTGCATCCACAATGGTGCAAAATTTTTGTTTTTGTTCTCTTGTTCACTTTTTGGTTTCAAAGAAACTGTATATCACTAATGATTAAGCCCATGCAAGATCATGCAGACATGGCTTTGAAGTACCTAAAGCCACGTAGAGAGTTCCTCATGCCGTTATATGGCATGCATGAATCTCAGATCAAAATCAACTTTTTTGTTTCCTTAACTAATAGAAGAGTAAGAATATAGCCCAAGTATGTTGCTACTAGAATTGAAGTTGACAACAGTAGTGTTTACCTATTAAACCAGATTTTTATGCAGAACAAGTCTAAAGAACTAAGAACTAGGTCAGCAAATTAACATACGTCAAGCAGGGAGAAAGATATGAGATGCTAGAATAAGTTTGAACTGCTCAATATTGAGAATAAGTTGAATGCAAGTGTTTTGCAAGAATGTCTTTTCAGCTCCCCCCAACCCCACAGTATTGCAAACTTTTTTGGGAAATTACTTGCTCCTATAGAATAACATTGGAAATTTCCCATATAGTTCTTCATTCTTAGAAGCATCATCTCTATCATGAATGCCAAACTGTTGCATTCATGAATTTGGAATAGGTACAGGATTACACAATTGAAAGGTTATTTTGGATTTTAGCTATTGTATAGTTTCAAAATGCTTCTTGTTCTGACAGTATGCAGTGTTCTGGTCCTCCGCATTGTCTGAGCACACGTTGTTCATGTTTCGGTGAAGCTCACTGATGCTTATATGGGTGTTTGTGCTTTTCAATTATCTTGCTGCTCTTTGTTTTCTCCACCCATTTATTGTAGTCCTTGGCCTTTTCAATTTATCAATGCTTGTTTATTTAGGAACTTTGCTCTTTGACAGCAAACTTGTACCAGAGTAATTGCAATACTAAAATCACTTACTTTCCAAAATAACACTAGATACTTATGTCCATGTTATGTTATCTAGCTATTTAAGGGCATCTTCTTGAATCACATTCCCAAATTTTGATGAAACTCTTAATAACTGGCTGATAACATGAGTAGTTTGACAGTTGCAAGAAGCCAATTTTTCCACTATTTTTCATTGACCAAATGAAAATGGATATCAAGTTGATGGCTTTCTACCTTTAAGCTACTACTATGTTGTGACAGTTCAAATTGGTTTCTAATCATCCTGCCAAGAACTTGTAGACAACACTAAAACTGATGATGACTTTGCAAGTAAACTGGGAATAGTTGATTGTCTGAGTCTAGATAGCAAGTGTATTGCCGGAGTTGGCTTTATACCATTTGAAGTTGGATGTATGGTTTACAAGGTTTGTAAGCATGGACTCTAATTTTACCTTGTCTAGAGATACGGGTTTTTCACCTCAGAAATGCTTTTCTTTTTCATTTTCCTTTTTGATCCATGCATAGACAAATTCAAAGGTGAGTAGGTTTCTCATCAGAATGTTGTTCCGTGAGCAATTATGAAACTTGGTGGTTATAGAGTAAGATAAAAATTATTGGCTAGTTTTGCTGCATGAATTTGTTGGCATATTTGTTCACACACGTTTATTAGCTGTTATGAGATTTTGATAATACCACAAGTTAGAATCATTGGTGTATCTATTAATGGTGACAGAGATATTGCATAAGCCAATTGTATGGAATCTTCTTGAACGGTTTGACAATGTAATGTTTGAGTATAATCATGACATATGCTTTGTTAAGGTTTACCGTCAAATTATCCTTAGTCTTTTTTGTTCTCCTTCCATGTTGATAAATGAGAAGTTGATTCTGGATCTATCCATTAAATGTTCAAAAACTAGGAAGAGTGAGTCACTTTTGTCATTAAATAGTATATATTTATCATGTAATGTCATGTTAAGTGAAGCCCACCTGTTCACCCATTGCAGATCTAGAAAGTAATTAATTATGGTAGAATTATTCAAAGTCGTACCGACTAAGAACTAATTACTTGCTTTCTCAAAATCAACATGTTGCATTTTCTGTCACATCTGTAATCAATAGGGTGCAAACAAATTAAGTAGCTCGTGTACTACTGGAGTATCCATTCTAGCAAATCTGAAGCCCATTTGTTTTAAAATTTAGATCTCTTGAGCCCATTTGTTCTATGGACTATGTAATATTAACCCAACTATTGACTAAAACCAATGAAATCCTGAAAAGTTTGCCCTAACCTTAAGGCCTGCTAATTGGTTTGTTTACTTTCCGCACTGCCGCTCCCTTATATCTTCCCACCCAGTCTCACCTACCATCTCCTACCCCTCTGTTTTCTCTTCTCTCCCTTTTGTGTCTTTACTTCCCTGTAGAATATTGGCTATCACCAGATCCATAACCAGGCTGCTGTGATTTGCTGATTAGTAAGTTGGTTAGTAAGCATAAAGAGTTTGAATTAGTCTTTTCTAGCAGATAGAATTGCTCTTGGATCTTCTTATCTTGTGCAGAGAGATTTAAAATGTCTAACTATGTAGATGAATTCTTTTGTGGATGGGTTTTCTGCTGCTTTTCTATTGGATTGGATTATTGAACCAGTTGATTGGTTGAATTCTTCAGATATACACAAACTTGAGGGGAAAATTTTAATCTAGGGCTATACCATTTTGAGTAACCACCCTAGTTTTTCCATGATCTATGTCTTTGGTGTTGTTACCATTTTCAACCAATTCGTCGAGGTTGACTTGATATGGAATCCCGGGAAATGGCGGTAGGAGTACTTTTATAGTTATTCTATTGTTCTTGTAGGATCCTTATTCAAAATCATTGCATTTCCATTTTAGACAACCGTAGCACAGATGGATGATACCTGTATGTGGTACATAGGTTGGTTGGTAGCACATTGCAGCCGATGGAGTAGTCCAACCTTAGAGTGCATGAAACTTATCCCTTTTTATTTTTTTCTTAATTTTTTAAGGAGCTTAGGTGTAGAAAAGTTAGGAAATACATCATCCATGAGGATTATACTGAGCTAAGTGACATAGACTTGGCTCAAAATTTCAGTACATTGAAAACACATGTAGCTGAATGTTTGTATATTGTCATTATTCAGCTATCTATTTCATGCATGTATGCCCTACAAATTATTAATATGCCTCTGTTTACTGTTTATTTCTTAAGAGAATTATGTTCGCATAGTTTAAAAGGATACAATTGTTGGTGGAATGGCTTTTTGAGTTTAATGATAGCAGAAGTTAAATCTTATCTCCTTTTTCCCTGATTTGATTTTGACTGGCGTAGGGATATGGATAATCTGGAAAACAAGGAAAAGTATGAGAAGTATGTAGCTGATTACACTCGCTATCTAAAGGCAAAATACTTCTCTGACAAGACAATTTTTGGAGGTAAAATGATGTTTTATGAGTATGCCACATCAGGAAGTAAAGTTTCGCAGGAGGTGTTAACCAAAAAAAAAAAAAAAAAAGATTTTCCATTCAAGTTTTCTCATTGTATTTAATGCTGCATGTGAAAAATACCAGCCCTTTCTCTAGTTAATCCCTCTGAATGTCCTGCGCCCTTTTTAGGTAACATATATGATGTCAAAATGACTTCTGATGGACAGACTGTGAAAGCGAGCAGGTATACATGGGTTCAATTTAATTTTAGCGGAAGTTATCCGGCTTTCTCCTATGGGTATGTGATGTTACTCCTTTTTGTCTAGGTTGCCTCCTTACCAGTCCTTTGCAGACCCTGCAAGTTTCCTTGCTCTGGTGAACAGTGCATCAAAGCCTGAAGAAGAAATTACAGCTGAGACTTCAAATGGGAAGCAAACCTTGAAGAAGAGCAACAGAGATGCTATGCTGCTGTCTTCTTAATAAACAATTCTGAATCCTATGCTTTATAGGCTCGATATGGTCAACTATGTTAAAACAATTTGAATGGTGAAATATCCATTGCCCTTGAAATCGCTAAAACTATCGGTGCTGTCCATTGGATCAAGTGCATCTCTTTAACTAGGGTATTTGTGGTTTTTTGAGTATATGATGATGCCTAGAGCAATCAGACAGGAGGCCTATATAGAATCTGAACTTATAGCATGATCTTATTGCTTAAAGAAGAAAATTCTCAGTAGTTCAGTAGAAACCTTTAATATGAAGTCGTCTGTGTATATATGTATATGCATGGTGGGTCCGATTCCTCTTCGAGTACCATAGTCCTTAGACAATAACAGTTCGTTTATTTTAATTAGCTTTATTTGCGGGAAGGTTCAAGCGTGTCACTACCTTACTGCATATCTTTGGAAATGTCCTTACAGCTTTTAGAATCAGAGAATATAAGAGAGAGAGCATGGTCCTGCTATGATTCCATCCCCATTATACCTATGAGGGACGATGTGATGGTTCAGCATCTAACTGCATCCTGCAGCTACAAACGCCAAGAACCTAATCATCCTGCGGGATTATTTAATTTCATTCCGAACACCTGAAGCTAGCTCTGGAATTTGCTTCATTGCAGTTAGTCTTCAAGTGAATTCCTTCTTATCACGACTACCTAAAGCTTTGTTTCATTTTCATGATCAAAGCTCCAGTCTCGCCCCGCTTCAGACGCGCATTCACAGAAGTTGATCTTTTTAAGTGTTTATTCACATTTGGTTATCATGTACTTTTGATAGGTTAAAAGAACAATCAAGTTTTGTCAATAGTATAACTCCATGCGCAAAGCCAATTAACTGCTCCAAACAATTCAAACAGCTCGTATCACCGGGATCAACCGATCAAAAACACATGCATCAAAATGCAAAGAAAAAGAAAAAAGAGAAATTGATAACAATAACATATGTCGGGGGAATCTGCTGAAGTGCTTACTTGCTATTCAAATTAAAGGGTTAGAAATGAGAGAGATGACAAAACCGAATGTTACAAAACTGCGAGATTTACAATTGGCGGCTGGAAAATTTTGGAGAAAAGAGCGACTTCATCATGTCTAACCCCAATACAAAAACTTGAATCCTTCTGTTTATGCCTTGGCCCCTAATCTATGTTTCCTTTCAGGCTTCCAACTAAATTGAGCAGTCATAAGCGATGCTGCAACTTCAAAGTAAAATCTTTCTACATGAATACCGATCTATGTTTCGCCATGTTCTACATGTGCTATCCATATCTTCAATCCTGCATAATTTATTGAGCAAACAAGTATCAGCATTATCAACTTCTGGCTTCTCAACCAACAGTTTATCAGCATTCATTCTCCTTGTTAGGGCTTTCATACTCAACACATAATTTCCCCAGCTAGGATCTTCAAGAATTCAAAAGCATCAGCAGGTCTCTTTCCAGTTTACCAAGAAGCAATATGGTGCCATCTCTATGAATCTAAGGAAAACCTAGAACAATTAACAGAATTAGTAAGAACTTCAATGAACAAAAACCAGTTCATCTCAGCAGCTCTATAAATGTCAGGGATATTAAGAAAAAGGAATACTAATGCAACATGCAAGAAGCTACTGGTACTCTTCTAAGTGTCTGAGCCAAAGATCACAGTTTCTTTACAATTCATGCCATACATATATAGACAGCATTCAAAATCTGAAAGCAATTTTCTCAGTCTTCTCTAACACCAGCAAAGCATGGTCAGAAGCAAGAGAATGCTGAAGTTCCTACTTGTGAATGCAAATAGATATTCCAGAAACCGGACAAGATTCAATGTTTTACGCTATAACAAGCCAATGAACAGTTAGCAATCTAGGTCTTTTAAGTCTCCATGGATAAGGGACATGACATGAGAGAGAAAAACCTGAAGGATAAGGAATCCAGATAGCAGAATTCATTGCAAGACATTACAGCCATGCTTAGGCCTGTCTGATTACATCTGGCAACATATGCAATCAATATTTGTTTCACGGACCTCAGCTCCCATGTTTCTTAAGCCTGACACTACCTTTCTTCGAGCTTCAGGAAATTACAAGAACATTGATATATCATTATTACTCATTTTCAGAACAAATTAACTCCATAGTAGCTTCAGTCTGACCATTGAGCATGTTTTGTGCATTAATTATATTTTGTATACCACACCATCTACGTACAAACCACAATCACATCCATTCTTATGAGGCTGCACTTGTGCATAAAGTCCATTGCTTTTTCCTACACAAAATTGATTCCCCACACATAACGCTGAGCAAGATACTTTTATTGTAACAATCAACAAATTTTTTCGGTTTCTAAATTCCAATCATATGATCAAAAGAAATGAGACCACAATCATACTTCTAAAGAAATCTATACAAGTTAAGCTTCAAAAAAAATTAAAGCCCAAGCAAAGAGTACTAGCAATTCTTCTTCCATTTTCGGCCACTTCTGACCAGATATGAAGTTTAATAGGCATTGCAAATTGTCAAGTTCACCTACAAAATATTGACCAATGCAACAAAGAAATTCTAGCATATGAATCTTGATATTTGGTACCCTTCACATTTACTATTCACATTTACATCTCTCTAAAACATAAGCATTGACGTCCGAACCATATACTTAACTCACCCAAATTCAGGTTTTCTTTGGAACCATCATTTTCTTAAGAAATTCCAATTTCTGGCATTAGAGGAATTCAGAATTGATAGAATAATGAAGCAGATGTAGAGAGAGATGCAGGGTTTTCACTTGCCATTCTGTGATGCTTTCATGGCTTGACACACTCACCAGCAAACCCTTACTCATAACAGGCGGTAGTGAATTCTAATGGTTTTCAAGAAGTAGCAGGACTTATAAGCAAAGAGACGTGACAATTCTTGTGAAAAGCTAAAAGTGCTCCATTGTTGGCAATTAAATATGCCAGCAAGATCAAGAATGAGTGATTTCCCATCATATGAAAGTGTGGTCAGAGAGATATGAAAATTGATATCTCATGTTTTCTATGAAATACAATTTATGAAATACAGTACAGAACGAACAGTTTTTATAACAAAAGTGGTATCAACCCAAAGCAAGGGAAAATACCTTTTTTTTTCGGGGAGGGGCAGGGGAATTTAGAAAGTTGCTAACTTTTTTCTTTCTGTACATCTTAGTCCGTAGACATTCATAGTCTAAGACCAGAGATACTCAACTAAACTTTTACATTCAAAAATGT
Source organism: Rauvolfia tetraphylla (assembly GCA_030512225.1). Lineage (NCBI taxonomy): Eukaryota > Viridiplantae > Streptophyta > Magnoliopsida > Gentianales > Apocynaceae > Rauvolfia > Rauvolfia tetraphylla. The sequence continues at coordinate 5,795,326 of JAJQKT010000028.1, read as the reverse complement.
GACCCAAGCACTCAAGTAACAAAATGCGAACTCCAAAAAAGGGACGGAAGGGAAAACAATTAATCAACTTAATCTCAATGCTATTTACAAATAATATATGTTTCTCCTAACCTTGCCTCTATACCATACGCCAGGGAGCCGAGAGAACACAGTTCGCCTAGATTTGTTTCCCAACTGCTCTATTTTTATCACATTTACAGGCTAGAAGTAGAAATCCAATAATATTAAAAGAACTACCCAAATCTCTTGCACTAAGTTGTCCCCAACAATAACTTATACATTTCCAACAACATTATCTGCATTAGGCACACTGTATTGCTTGAAACAAGAGAAGATAGAATACCTTCAGTGGACCTGACCAGCTATTTGCTCCCTTCTCCTTTCATAATCAGGATTATCTGTCCGCAACTCATATCTACAAACAGGACATGTATTCCTAATCCCCAACCAAGGCAGAATGCAATCCCCATGATACTTGTGACTACAAGGCAACTGCCTTGCCACCTCGCCCACTTCCATCTCGTCTTTACAGATAGCACAAATCACATTATTCTTTTCCACATCGTCGCTGCTCAAAACGACTTCAGGAAGATCCTTAACTACCTGCTTCGCAGCTGGTGGTTTTCCCATTATTGCATTCTCACTTTCCACGAATTGCCCAAATAATAGCTCATATTCTGCAGGGTAATTGTACTCATCGTGCTCATGATCTCCAAAAGTGAATTCATTGAACCCCTCATGTCCTATCTCAGCATTGGGGTCCAAATTCTGCACATTTAACAAGACCTCCCACTCTAAATTTCCCAGTACACCAACTCTCTCTTCGCGTGCAGTCACAGAAACATCATCATCGTCCAAAAACATGCTCAAAACCTCTCTTTCATCAACTCCTTCATCGACTTCCTCCCATTCAAAGTCCTCATTGACCTCCCTATGATCCTCTATTTGAAAGGAATCCCAACAAAGATGAAGACTTGGACCATCATCGTCTGTCACGTCATCACAGATATGACTGTCGTCCTCGTCGTCATCATCAGCATTAAAACCGATGCCAAAATCCACGTTTACATCAGAATCAGATTCGGTGGTCCAGTACGGGTCGAGATGGAAGTTATGAGGGTGCGCTTCAGTGAGGTCGCTTAGTAAGTCTTCTTCTACATCATCGTCGTCATTGTCCCGGAGATTGAGAAGGTGAAGCAACGTGACCTCAGCCATTATTGGTCGTGGTGGAGACGGTGATGCGGGTGGTGGTGGTTATACGGTGAAATGTTGGTAAGGAGGAGGCGGAAAGTGAAGAAACGATGCGTTTTTTTGAAAGTTTTTGAAGGAATTGGCACTTTTCCATCGGCCTCTTTTGCGTACTTTTGATGACAAATAAGAGATTTTTGGATTTTCTCAAAGAACTTTTTCAAGGGAAAAAAAAAGAAAAGAATACATAGAAATAAATAAAATGGAGCAATTTGAACAAATACTCTATGAACTTTTTTTTCCTCAAGAAAAAAAAAAGGCCAGGCCTATGAAGCTTTTCAGAAATATTTTTATTAGAAATAAGCTAATTTTTTTTAAAAAAAAAAGAAACGTTGTTGTTGGTCAAGAAATGTTTTTTTGCAATACAGGCGTCAGCAACTTGTGTGTCCTCATTCTGTCAATTTTATGGTAAAGATTATTTTCACCACCGGCGACTCAAAATTCAAAGAAATTGATGGTTTTTTTTTTTTACCTTTTAAAATTCATCAAATTGCTATTTGTTAGAAAGTTGGGTGATGAGTAAAAAAGGAATCGAAGTTTGCAGATTAAAAAAGGATATAAAAAGTGTATGTATTAATTCGTTTGTGCGAATTATAAAAAATATACCACTATTTTCAAGTTTTTCGGTTTTTTATGAACATTTAAAGTTCATTAATGTAATTTTGTAAAAAAATATGAAGAACTCGACGAATCGGCCGTGCAATAGTGGAGGAGCTTGCTGAACTATTTGCAATCGTGTACACCTGTTCCAGAAATGAAGCAGAGCTGAATCTTCTTTTCTGGGATTCAAAGTCACTGATTCAGTCTGCTATGCCTCTAAGAGAGAGAGGAAAGAATGCAGCTCATGGAAGAGGTCTCCTCCGCTTTCAATGGCAAATTCGACATTCTTGTAAACAATGCTGGAACCTTGGTAGCAGTTCCAGCTGCTGAAGCTTCTGCCCAGCAATATGATCTGCTCGTGTCTCAACTTGCATATCCTCTTCTTAAAGCATCTGGAATGGGAAATATTGCGTTCAATTCCTCCGTTTCCAGTCTGGCAAGGGTGCAGCTGGCAACCCTTTATGCAGCAAACAAAGCTACAATGAATCAAGTGGCTAAAAATTTGGCCTGTGAATGGGCTAAAGACAACATAAGAGTTAATGCAGTTGCTCCGTGGTTTATCGACACTTCTCTAGTGGAAGGCGTCCTCAGCGTTAAAGATAATCTGGAGAAGGTTATATCAAGAACTCCAAGGGGGCGTGTCGGAGTACCAGAAGAAGTTTCACTAGTGAATGATTTGCTTGGTGCAAAGGAGATGCTTGAGGAAACCGAATCAAGAACTCCGATGAGGCGTGCTGGAGAACCTGAAGAAGTCTCATCCCTGGTGGCCTATCTCTGTCTTCCAGCTGCTTCCTACATCACCGACCAGGTTATTGCCGTGGATGCTAGATTCACAGTGAATGGTATCACTAGGTATTAACCATCAAGCCAAAGCTGCAATTTAGCCTACAAGAATTTCTGAATTCAGTTCTCATACGTTTCGTGTACATGTCTTTGGAGCGTTGCCATATGTTTCCCTCTGTAATGAACATTAGTCTGAATTCTAAAGATGTCTTCACTGTCCATTAACTCAATATGTTGTCTCTTGACGGGTATATGACCACTGTCTTCGAAGTCCAACTGTTGTTGGGTTCTTTTCTCAAGTCTTATTTCGTCAATGAACAGACTACATATCAAGTGAGTGAATCGGTTCGGTTAATCAGCTTTGTTTAAAGTTCAAACTGCGGATCCCACAATCTTGTTTTTTATGTCACTATAGTTATTTGCTAGTTTGCTTCAAATAGATGTCTACATTTGTTTATCAAGGGAGCGTGGGAGTTCTGGAACTACAATTGACATCTGCTAAAAGTAATGTCAAGAAAGGAAAGTTCGTCCCTTTAGTATCGAAGAGAAGGAAACATTTGTCCTATGGCCAACATTGTATAGTTATGCTGCAATTCCAGTCTTTTATTGATGCTATAATATTTACCCTATTTATAAATTTATAATATTAATAAAAATTTAATAATTTTTTTCAATTCTTACCCTCTATTTAGAGAGAATATTACTCAATGGGCAATTAGCCATCCAGGCATGGAAGAGGGTGGGAGACAACCCTTAAAAAAGGTAAATAAATAAATTAAAGACGAGGAGATATGAGAAGCAATTTCCAAGTAAATGCTCTCGGTAGGACTGGGGAAAGCAAAAGCAATAAAGACAAAAAATTGCATCAGGCTGTGGACCGGAGTAGCCGATTTCCATGACATAGTCGTCTTTAATAAACTAACGGTCCAGATTTCTCAGAGAATCATCCGACGGATCAGAACGTATGTTTGTGAGTCATCGACTTACCCTCGGATTCATAGAAAGGGATGCCATATGGCGTTAGATCAAAAGATCTTTGTTTGTTTGTTTGTTTGTTTGTTTTTTTTTGATAAATCAAAAGATCTTTCTTTGCCAAGTGATACAGCATAGAGAGCATCACTTTCCCATTATCACATCTAAAACTTCTGGCAATCTCGTGGGGTTCCCATCATCCATGGCAGCAAAAAGATCAAGATGGTCTCTCTCTGGAATGACAGCTCTTGTAACCGGCGGGACTCGCGGGATCGGGCGTGCAATTGTGGAGGAGCTAGCTGAATTAGGTGCAACCATATACACTTGTTCGAGAAAAGAAGCAGAGCTCTGTGAAGTTTTGCAAGGTTGGGCCTCCAGGGGTTTCAAAGTCTCTGGTTCCATCTGTGATGTATCTTCTAGAGAGGAAAGAACGGAGCTCATGGGGAAGGTGTCCTTTGCCTTCGATGGCAAACTCAACATACTAATAAACAATGTTGGAACCGCCATAGGAGGGCCAGCTGCTGATGTTTCTGCCGAACAGTATGATCTGCATATGTCTACCAATCTTGATTCTTGCTATCATATATCTCAACTAGCGCATCCTCTTCTCAAAGCGTCTGGGACGGGCAGCATTGTGTTCATTTCCTCCGTTAGCGGTCTGGTAAGTGTGCATCTTGCAGCTGTTTATGGAGCAACAAAAGCTGCAATGAATCAATTAGCCAAGAGTTTTGCCTGTGAATGGGCTAAAGACGGTATAAGAGTCAATTCTGTTGCTCCATGGTTTATTAAAACTTCTCTAGTGGAAGCTGACCTTAATGCTAAAGAGATCCTGGAGAAAATTGAATCAAGAACTCCGATGAGCCGCGTCGGAGAACCCGAAGAAGTTTCATCCCTGGTGGCCTATCTCTGTCTCCCAGCTGCTTCCTACATCACCGGCCAGGTTATTGCCGTGGATGGTGGATTCACAGTGAATGGAATCACATGGTATTAAATATTAAGCCGAATTTGCAATTTATTGTTCCAGAATTTCTCAACTTCAGTTCTTGTACTGCTTCTCATATACTATGTCGACTTTGGAGAGTTCCCATGTGTCTCTGTGTATTGAATTCACATAGTTGATATATAGAATTGTTTCTATTCTCAAATTAATAAGTTTTGAAGTTTAGGGTGTACTTGGGTTGTTAAAACATCTTCTTCTTCTTTTTTGTATTTTTTTTACTTTGGGTTTGGCCATGCCTGGAGTCGTTAGGAGGGAAATTCCGAAGTCGGAGCTAGTAACTAGAGTAAAGTCATAACAAGGTAGTGTGCGGTTAGATTTTTTTTTTTTTAAGAAGAGTTAATATTTGTTAGGCATTTTAATTTGTTACCGTTTCACACCAAAAGAATAAAAAAAATATTTTATTTTATATTTTTTAAAATAATTTATTTTTATAATTCTTGATAAATTCAATTCAAATATATTCTTAGTTTGATGCTTTGCATATGTGAAGTAGACTCAAAAGGATAAAGTGAAGTTAGGTCTTAAGTGAATTTGAAATGGAACTCAAAGTATTACATGGTCTCTATTGTTGTGTGGGTGTATACTAATAATAATAATATATGTGATTTTTTTTTCGTGATAGATTAAGTTTAATTTAAATATACTCTTCAAATATATTTAGCAAAAGAATAATAATATATTCCAAATCAAATACATTAGACAAATTCACGCCATAATTCCTTGGACTTCAACAAATACTTCTCTCAACCATTAAAAAAAAAAAGGGGGGGAGAACTTCTTTTTCAAGATTGCGATAGAAAAAAAAAGGAAGAAAATTTGAGAACCTCAAAAGGGATACTGCAGAGACAAGTTAGACCACAAACAAGATCTGTATTTAAGAAGACTACATAACTCTAGATACAAAGCATTTCTTGGAGAAATGTTATCCCAGCCCGAAAAAATTATTGTAGATCAAACAGACTAGAAATTTCAGATATTATCTTTTTGAAGTTTGAAAATGTTCATCCGAATCAGGTAACTAAAACAGACTTAACAAAATTTTGGTGAAGTAGACCACTTATTGATATATAGAATCTAACAAAATCCCTATACACAACAAACTGGCGCTTCTTGGAAATGATTTGCATCTATAAAAGCCAGCTTGAATAGTGTAAACATAAGCACGAAAGCTGTAGTTTTCATTGTTGGCGCAGCAAAGATGGGCAAAGGAATGTTGTTCTTTCTTTTGCTCAGCACTCTAGCACTGCAACTTGCTATTAGTGTGAGAGAACTGCAACAAGATGAACCTGTGTTCTCCGACGAATTTCTTGACACCGGAGGTCTCAGCCGGGAGTCATTTCCGGAGGGATTCGTGTTCGGAACTGCTACTTCAGCGTACCAAGTTGAAGGCATGGCTGATGGAGGTGGCCGAGGACCTAGCATTTGGGATGTCTTCGTCAAAAAGCCTGGTAACTGGCATTTCTTAGCAGTTTTTATTTGAATTCTCTACAGGATTTTGATGCACAAGATGATTGTTTTTGGTCTGTTTCTTGAATTTCAAAAACAGGGATTGAGCCTAATAATGCCACTGGTGATGTTACTGTCGACCAGTACCACCACTATAAGGTAACTTTTTCATCTTTTTTTCATTTGATGATATAGCAGACTACTTTAAAAATCTACATTACATTCTATATGTAGAATGACAGCCTTTTTTTCTTGCATTTTATGTATTACATTAGAAAATTTGGTGTTTAAGAGTTTCTTCACATGGACAGGAAGATGTTGATCTGATGGTAAAGTTCAACTTTGATGCCTATAGATTTTCAATCTCGTGGTCCAGAATATTTCCAAGTAAATTCTAAATAACCTTCTCTTCACCTCCTTGATTTCAGTACCTTCTCTTATTTACTTCCATTAACCTTTCTGTATGGTTGTTGAAATTTATTTTTCAATCTTTTTGTTTTACATAGATGGAACCGGCGAAGTAAATTGGGAAGGTGTTGATTACTATAACAGGCTGATCAATTACATGCTTGAAAACGGTAAAACTAGTGAAACATGATTCGCTTCCCTTTAAAATAATTCTTCATTAAAATTTCTACTAAAGTACTGGTATATTGCAGGCATTACCCCATATGCCAATCTCAATCATTATGATCTTCCTCAAGCACTCCATGACAGATACAAAGGATGGTTGAATGAGCAATCCGTGTAAGTCTAAGTTGTTTCAGCATCCCTATACACAATGCTTCTGAGAGATATTTTAGTAATCTTCTCTTGAACACTCTGATGTAGAGGACTTTGATTCTCTGCAGGATAGACTATGCTGATTATGCAGAATTTTGCTTCAAGGAGTTTGGTGATAGGGTGAAGAATTGGTTTTCATTCAATGAACCTAAATGCATTGCCGGCCTCGGCTATGATAATGGATATTTTGCACCGGGGAGGTGTTCCAAAGCTTTTGGGGATTGTGAAGAAGGAGATTCTGCACATGAACCTTACATAGTTGGCCATAACCTCATCAAGGCTCATGCAGCTGCTGCTCATAGATATCGCACTAAGTATCAAGTAAACTTCAAATTCTCATGATTTTATTAAAAATTCAGCTTTAATTAGGTGCAAAATCTTTGAGTTTGTTTTCTTTTTGTTTGGTGCAGGCAGAACAGAAGGGTAAATTTGGCATTCTCTTGGACTTTGTTTGGTATGAACCTCTCACACAAGGGAAATTGGATAATTACGCAGCTCAGAGGGCCAGAGACTTCCATCTTGGATGGTAAGAAAAGAATTTCTTTAGAACTTCTTATCATATCTCCAAACCTTCATTTGGGTGAATATTTTCTTATTGAGCTCCTCTTGATATGATATTGTTTTAGGTATTTGGATCCTTTGGTGTATGGTGAATACCCTAAAATATTGCAACACAGTCTAGGAGATCGGCTACCCAAATTCACTCTAACAGAAATCGAGTTAATCAAGGGTTCCTTTGATTACTTGGGTCTCAACCATTATACCACTTACTACATGTATTATATACCTCCCCAGAACTACACAGACTTTGGATATCAGCAAGATTGGGGTGTTGGATTTGCTTGTAAGATCAATTTTGATATCCTTGAAATCTCCAAGTCTTAAATTTTGAATTTATCAAAATTTTTCCTTGGTTCTAACTCAACTACAAATATATTCACTGTACAGATGAAAAAAATGGAGTACCAGTTGGTCCAGTGGTAAGCTAAACTGAATTCTATTCTAGGAAATTTCCCACGTGGAAGAATTGATTTTCTTTTCTTATATCTCATGACATCCATTGTTGTATATAGGCAAATTCCGGGTGGCTTTATAACGTTCCATGGGGATTGTATAAAGCCCTCATGTATATCAAAGAACGTTATGGAAATATCACTGTCATTTTGGCAGAAAATGGTAAGATATTAAACCATTTACCTCACATCATTTTGTATTACAATCCTTATATTTCCTAACTATATGTGATCCGCAGGAATGGATCAACCAGGTAATGTCACCCTTCCTGGGGCCTTATTTGATTCCGCGAGGGTAGATTATTACAAGGGCTATTTGGCTGAATTAAAGAGAGCAATAGATGATGGAGCTAATGTAGTCGGATACTTTGCTTGGTCATTGCTCGACAACTTTGAATGGAGATTGGGCTACACTTCGCGTTTTGGCATTGTTTATGTTGATTTTAACACACTCAAAAGATTTCCAAAGATGTCAGCGTACTGGTTCCAGAAATTACTGCGGAAGTGGTTTTAGAAGATAGAATTTGGACGATTTCCTTAGGATTTATTTACTCCCTTACTCTTGTTTAGGATATTCGGGAATAAACGATGCAAGAGATCAATTATTATTCAAGTAATGAAGTTCAATTTATTTTAAAAATATAATGTGTTCATTATATGCTTTCAGAACATAAATACAGAGGTAATACCTATGAGTCTATGACAGACCTAAACCAGTACAATCTACCGTTTCATATGTTCAGTTGACAAAACCTGCAACTTACTATCTTTTAACTGCTGTGTCAATCTTCTTCATCTTCTTTAGAAGGTCAGGCAAAGAGGAAGTTTCTTGAGTATTCGATTTTTTGGCAAATGGATTAGAGGGAAGCTGAGAGATTGAAGAAGTCTCCTGTTGCGTCTTCTTAGCTGATCCTAGATTTGTTGCTTCACCAGAATTTCTTACCACTGTACTTTTCAGGCCAAGGATTTCCTGTGGTGCCTTCTTGCCCAGTAATCCTAGATCCGTTGCTCCCTTCGCATTTCTTACTTCTTCACCATTGTGATTCACCATCTTCTCGAACTTCGGAGACTGTTTGGCTTTCACTTTTCCTTCTTTAGTGGGCTCCTTAACTATTTCTTTTTGTGGGAATGAAGGGGGAGACAATGTAAATACTGGGTCTTTTCGTTCACTGATCTCCGCTGGTCTAGACCTACTAGATGAAACATCAGCTTCTGCAGGAGTATCACCCTTCGAGTCATTTTGAAGGATTGCAGTCCCCATTTTTTCATTCATCAACCTTTCCTGCAAATATTCAGAACATCGAGAATGCATAAAAATTAGCTTCATAATTTAAACCTATGTAATTTTTAGGGGCTTAACATTCAAGGACCTGGCTTTACCTCTAATATGGTACTAAAGCGCTCAGCCAAATTTGGTAATTTTAGTGCAGTAACCAGCTTTATAGCACCTCTTACTGATTTTTCCAGTGACAAAAGTTGCACAAGTTCTGTGGCTCTGACTAGCTTATCACCTGACGATGAAAGCAAAAATAAGAATAAGTAGTAAGTTTTGGATGCCTTTCTATTAATAAAGAAATTCTATAACGGTTATTATTATTGGCAATGGAAAGAAAACGTTTACTCGAGCTGCCCGCCCAGCTTGCTGAAGGACTCACCATTGCAGCATGATGCAATAAGTCTCAAGATACATTTATCAAGAGCAGCTTCAATATTGAAAGCCTCATCATCAAGCAAAGCTGTGTCCCCACCAGCAGCAACAGTTTCCTCGATTCTTTTCTGACTCTGAAAATATTACCCAGAAACCAAGCAATTTAGAATCAAGTGAACATTTAAGGGGTTTTTCCTTTTTAGCCAGCTAAAAGTGGAAGGTGATACCAGAGGGAAAGGCAATCCATTATTATACATGAAAGAGAAATTTATACATACAGTATACTACTATAAATACATATTTGGTGGCTACCATGAAGCTAGTCATGATTTGTTAAGAAGAGCACGCATAATCTAAAAAGATACAGTACCTCGGACAGATGCATGTTCTTTACTATGAATTCATTCTCCAGACTTTCTTCTCCAAGGTCAGAAGCAGCAAGAGGAAACGAAAGATCTAACAAAGTAAGGATTGGCTTGGGAGTTGCCTGGGATGAGAAGGAATAGAAGAGAAGAATAGTTGGCATTTATTGAAGCAGCAAGAAAGTATACAAGTAGTGATATATAAACAAGTAGCTATGCATACCTGAGGGAATAAATCAGGAGATTTGCAAACAACACAAAACAACTTGCTCGCATTTAATCCAACAACCCAATAACTCTCGTCTGATTTCTTCAATTTACTTGCTCTACACAGATATTTTCCATCAAAACAAACTTGAGCCAAAATCCCACCAAAACTACCACAGGTCCTTGAAGATTATGTACCTGAAGAGGGGAAGCCAACTACCTCCGTATTGATTTGTAAATACCCTTAAGACACCCTAGACATTCAGTAGAAACTTCATTAGATTTACATTTAACCAACCTCGGAAAGAAACCATTTTGAAGAACCATTTTCAGAGTAAGAAGCACCTTAGAATCAAAAGCACTAAGTTGTCCTTCTTCACTAAATCCAAACCATGTTAGACATGAACCAGGAGTCAAGGGGAGTCGCCCTCTGAATTGCTGTGCTTCGTTACGGATGTTCAACAATCTAAATTCAAGCATCTGCACGAGAAAAACATTATTGTTAGACATATGACCCACAAGTTGAATGTCCGTGCACTACTTCAAAAGTTTTACCTGTTCATCTGAGGGAAGAGATGGAGAAGAATGTGTTACAATAGCAAGTTCATCCTTCAATCCAGCCAAAGTTACCACTGGTCCATCAAGAGAAATGATATACCTCTGACATATTTCCACACATTAAAGAAACCTTCTTAGACAAATTATTCCAAAATAACTAATACTTTTGGAGTATTGCAGTTCAGGAAGCATACTAGAAAAGGTAATAGCTTTAAGTTCTGTCCAAATGAAATCGAATAACACAAAAGGATCCAACTATAACTGCCTTAAGCATAGAGGCAGACCTGCAAGCCACCCTCGGTGAAGATGCGGAGAAAATTAAGACTAGTAGCAGCAGCCACCCATGTAGTTCCAAGTCCCACGGCTCTTACTTCTTCTTCTTCAAGCCGCATAGACCACTAAATTTTCGCAAAGAAATTGAAGTTATGTGTCATACAAGATGAAAATTTTCATATTAGGAATGACAGGAACAACACAAATAAGAAATAAAGCACCAGACGTATATACCTCACTGTTACTTGCCCAGCTACTGAAGGGACGAAACATGAGTGTGCTCATGTTCTTCTCACCCTTGCACGGATTTGCAAATACACATCCAGATTCACTTAAAGATGCCATTGTGAAACCAAAATAATCTGTCATTGCAGGAACTCGAGGCCCACTACCCGTGTCATGAAATTCAATCTGCGTTTGGCCATATCTGATAGTTACATGCTATCGCATTATGAGGTAAGCAGTTGGATATCAAGTCAGCTAATATTGAAACTAAAGACTGAGTTAAATTTGGCCAAAAGCTTCGATATGTAAATTTGAACCTAATCCAAAGATATAGGACATTTATATTCTAGGTGGAAAACAAGTACTGAACCCGAGCATAAATTTCCACAAAAAATTAGGTAGTGCCCCATTCGGTTACTACCTGTTATATGTGCAACACAAAAGGTTTCTGAAATTTCGTATTATATTGTTACCTCGAGGAGAATATTTACCAAAAAATAAGCCAACATACCTCTATGTGGGAGTATCCATCATGATCCATTGTCGTCACACACCCAAGCATATTATAGCACAGGAAGCGCCTTTTGCCAGGCTGTGCAGGTGTTGCTCCTGCTTGAAAAGCTTCTTGTAATTTTGCTGATACAGAGAATGTTGTGCCTTTTAGTCCATCCTTCCCATGGTCAATAGTGTCCTTTTCCTTTTTAATATTAGAAACCCTTTTTCTTGGTTCAACCTTTGGAACCATATCCATATCATCTTTACGATCTTCTTCCCAGTCATCAATAGACTGTTTACGCAATCTCTTTCTGCTAGGTGGTTCAGATTCGGCAAAGCTATCCTCGCCAAGATCACTCAAACTGCCAGAAGGGCAAGGTTCTTCTTCATCCTCCTCCTCGTCATAAAAAAGGAGACCATTACATCGAACATCTGGAATATCTTCGGTTGGTGACTTCATTGATGATGGTATAACTGATTCCCAAACACCATACTTTCCCATAACATCAATTACAGCCAAAGCATTGCCACGTGGCTTCCATGCCATAGAGCATATCTGGTCATTGAATTTCTGCCGATCAATGTCTTGTTTCCTGTCAACATCCCAGATTAGAACTTGCCTATCCATACCAGAGGTAGCCATATACTTTCCATTGGGCGACCAACACAAGAAACAAATAGGTCGCACATGATCACCTCTAAGTGAAAATAGCTTTTCAACAGTGTCCCTATCATATATCACTACATCATTTCTCAAACCTGGAACAGCTAAAAGGTCCCCGTCAGGACTCCAAGCAAGCATATTCACAGATGAAAGATCAGAGGCTGAATCTGGAGCAATGCCCTTGAGTGTTTGGATTGTCCTTCCTGACTGGAGTTCCCAGTGTATAACAGTGCCTATCGAATCAACTGAGGCCAAGTATTCACTCTTAGGGTCAAAAGCTATGCCGGTAACTGATCCTCTATGTCCTTTGAGAACTCTTGCTATTGACCCATCAATTGTATTGATAAGTTTGATGCCTTCATCATCGCCAGCAGCTGCTAACATGGTACCAGATTTATTGAAAGCAAGAGTACGTATTGGCAGTGTAAATCTTGTGATATTGGTCTCAAACTCTCCACCTGATCAGGAATTACAAAAAGTGAACCACTAAATAGATAACTATATAGCTAAGTTAGTTGACATATGCTGAAGGTTTCAACATCACTAGATAATATCAGTATTCTGCGTGCTTGAAGTCTTGTTTGAAGGATAATGCATTTTGAATTATTTACCCAGATCTCAGGAACCAGATTCCTTTCCTAAAACATAAAGAACCAGTCACTGGAATTTAAAGTTGAGGAATGCAATCACTTTCCTTACTCACTTTTGTTGACAAATCAAACAATGCGTAAGAATTAGGTCAGCTTGATGGATTCAAAATGACATGAAATGTATTGAAGATTGCTTAATGGAAATACATCCATTCAAAGAGTCCTCATTCTATGCCTTAGACAAATATGCAGGCAACATCCTATTTTATAAGTAGGTAACCGCTGTCTAGATGTCTAGAAGGGCACCAAAATAACTTCCATATAGTCCATCTGATGTCCTCAGTTCAAGATGTACCAGTCAATATTAGAAAATAAGGAACTGCATAAGCAAATTTAAAGATTTGGACGCAGGGCTTGAAACATGAGCCAATGTACACAATCAGATTGGATTTCTCTGTGAGCATCACATTATATTACTAACCAATAAAAATGAATTGCTTGAGCGTGAATCGGCATGAGTATTTACTGGTGCCCTTAAGGACGAGAAAGAAAAACTAACAAAACCTTGTAACTTCTGTCACAAAACCGAAGGTAGAAGTATACCATAAGAAATTATACCAACTTATTTTGACTTTTGTACTTCAAAATTTACTTAATGCAAATTGTCAAGAAAGTGCCAAAAACAAATTCTTTACTCCTTTAGTGAGTATAATCACCTTGCAAAACGCGTGCTATAATTTTTCTCAAACCTAGACAAATGCCCATTAATCAATTCTTCAAATCAGATTCAAAAACTAACCAAGAATAGACACTCGCTTTACTATTTCGTTACACCTCAAATCAAACTTCAGCTAAAATGTAAAATATCTCCCTCCCACACAAACAAAAGACATAGAAATATTCACCTCAACATAAAATGCATAAAAAAGAGAAGTAGCACAAAGCGTCGATAATTTTATAATTACCGGGGAATTTGTAGAGCTTAACTGAATGGTCAATAGATCCAGAGGCTAGGCAGGTAGAATTGGGGCTAAGAGTCAAAGCAGTAACCCCATCACGGTGATGACGGAGAACTTTAGGGTTAACTGAAGGAAAAAGAGGGTCATGAATGCAGATCGAAGGATTGGAAGATGAAGCCGTCACAATGTGCTTCGCTTGCTGGTCCCACAAAATCGAGCAAAATGAGCTGCCGCCATTGTCACCGCCACCACTGCTATTGTGAGTTTCCCGAAGCTTAATTGTTCGGATCTTCATATTCTACCGCCGATCCTGGATTTGCCTGTCCTCTTCCTCTTTGCAGGGTTGTAAAAGCGAGTGACTCGGGGATTTTTCTGGAACAGTGAAATGAGAAGAAGATTAAGGTTGTTGATTTGGCGGGAAGATGGCGGAAGTTTTAGAATTTTCGCGGCAAGAGCATGTGCTGAAGATTACAAACGGGAGAAAAAGGGAAAATTTGTAGTATTCACTTTGGATGGGCTTTTTATAGTTTAGAGCGGAACTAACACAGCCCTCTAACTTTTTCTCTTTTGTCTTTCATTTCTTAATTTGGCCCATCATAGAGCCCAAAAAATTCATTCTCAATTAACAGAAACGGGAGGACTCGTGTCAAAGGAGTTCTTTTTGGGCTAAAGCCCAATCAGTAGTCATAAAATACGTTATGGTATGTTGGATTACTAGTACTACTCAATCTATTCATTTTAAAAAAATAAAATAACTACTCAATTTAATTACTTTTTTTTTTATTTTCTTACTCTAAGTCTTGCTTCTTTTCTTGTAAAAATTAAAAATATATCTCATGAAAATACAAAAAATTTTAAAAAATCCGGTTGAATTGCAATTTTAAGTAAGGCAATGTTTCTCTTTTCTTTTTTCTCAAACCCTAAAAACGGAGCACAGCGGATACCAGCAATTTATGGAGTTGAAGTTGAGCACCACCCCCCCCTCCTCCTCCTCCTCCTCCTCCTCCTCCCAAGGGAACAGTCTTATGCAAGCATTTTATATTAGGGGAAACCCTGCTTTTTCCATCAGTTCCGAACAAAACTTTTTGAATCTTGGGAATTTTGACAAATTAGCATGTATAGCAGCATTCCAACACTACTTTTTGTGAAGGAAAGAAGGAAATCCTACACTTGGTGACTGCAAAAAATTGAATCTATACCAACGCAGTGAAAGTAAAACGTTTTCTTGATCTTAAGTACATAAAAATAATAGAGTTTAAGTGTGGCTCTCATGTGACCATGTCTAGAAAAGCCAAACAAAGAACTTCCTCTTTTCTGAAACCCCATGTTTGAATACCCAAATTCTCAAACCAAAAACTGCCGTACGTTCAACTTCCACTATTTTCCTTGGTTCCATTTACATTACCAACACTTGTTTGTAATGAATGCCAATGCTAGCCTTCAAAAGCCAAGCTGTCCGTACTGCTGGGGATACAGAATCCTTCCACTGAGAACAGAACAAGAAGTAAGCTTCAATTAGCTTCATGCATGTCTAGGATCACCTATTATTTAATTTTATAAAAAATATCATATTGTTTTTTGTATGTCAATTTATTCTTTGAAGGTACACAGATACACTAAATATATTTGAGAACCTATGTCGATAGTTACTATTAAAAACACTTTAACATCACTTATTTCTGTCACTCCAACTGTTGAACATTGCCCCATTTGACGCTGCAAAGGGCGGTAGTCGGAGAACGTCTAGTAGTCGGATTACAAAATTTCTAATGCTCATCATCGAAGTGTGGAAGAAGATGGCGGTTCAACGTGTCTACACCCCTAGGTAAAAGAATTAGGGTTCAGAGGAACGCTATTACCAAGGAGTAATACAAAGTTGGGGAGCACGCCCTCGTGTTCTGCATACTAACGTTGTTAAAACCCAGAAAACACTGCTAACTGTAAAGGTTGAACTAACAAACAACAACAGTAGTCTATTACTCCTTGTTTTGTTCATACTACTAATCATGTGATTAGTGATTCTATATATTTTATTTTACCACTTGTCCATGTTCTTTTTCCTTCTTCAATGTTTCGATCTTGCTTCTTTTTGCCCTGTTTGCTCCTTGGAAACTCTGCTTTGCCAATCACCATGTCTGTAACTTCAAATATTTTACTACGTCTTCTCTTTACAAAATTTTAAAGAATTCATCGAAACCTAACAGAAATGTATACAGCATTGGTATATATGCTGTAAATGTGGTTCAACTTTTCAAACAAGTAAGAATTATGAGATTTTCTTAAGGTACTTTGGCCCACATACATATATATAGTAGTCAAAGGAACCCTAGCCAAAGTCTGGACTGAAAACTCAAATACGACATACACAAGCTCTTTTTTTTATATATATATATATATAAAGGTTGAGAAAGGCATGCATTTCTACCAATTTTACCTAATCTGTTCCATTGTAGATCTTCCATTAGTCAAATTATAATACTTTAGGATACATAACGTTCTCTTTATGGGATCTTTTGAATCAAAAGGTCCTCAAACACTAAATGAAAGATGAGATACAACGACTTATTAATGAATTAGGTTAGATATTAATTAATAATAATAATTCTATTTTGTCATCTTTTTTTGATTAATATATAGTCTCTCTCAATTCTTGTGTTCAATAACCCATTTGAAAAACAAAAATCTTTAAGTTTGAGAGACTTAATATCGTAATATTAGAAAATTTATTTTGCATACTTGCTAATTATCTTACAATTGTATGCCTCATTGTACTTGAAAAAGCTATACATGAAAGTATTGCAATAGGATACACTGTATTTTGTCGAACGTTAAACCCTTGGAATTGCGTGTAGTAAAGTTTTTGGCCACCAAAAAGTTAAAAACAAACCACCTCGTTGCATGCATGGCGGCAGACAGCCCAAAAACACCCGTATCTTCCATTCCACGCTATCACTAGTCTTTTTCTAACATTGTGAACTTACTGAGGAAACCATGGATCTTCAACTCTTTAACCGTAACTTTGAACACATCTAAGTTTACTTTATTGACTTTGAGTTTCCCTAAGCACCGCTTCGCTCGGTAATAAACCATATTTTGGGGGGGTTGGATTGGTTGTTGGAATCCCAGCTTTGACTTGGTTTGGACTTTGGACTGATCTCTATAAAGCCCCAATGCTCTTTTAGTTCTTCCTCCCTCTATTCTTTTTGCCCCTCAACATATCAAAAAGCAGAAAGGAGAACAAAAATGGTGTCCGTAAGTTTTAGTCACTTTGTGCTTGGAATAGTAGCCATCACTCTACTAAGCCTGAGAAACTGTGATGCATACTCCAACAGAGGTACTTTTTCCCTGGTCTCCAAAATCAAATTCTCACTCAGAATTCTACTTCACAAGAAAGCCTATAAACTGAGCAAATACTTCTGCACATTTCAGGTAACAAGATTGTTGGACATGAAGCAAGAGATGCAATTTTGGAGAATGAAAGAAAAGAGATTAGCACAAGAAAGGTTTCTTTTTCTTTTTTATTTTGTTTGGTTCTATTCTCTTGTAGTTAAAACCCAAGTTCAAGTTTCTGCTTTAGCATTAGAATTTTGGAAGCAGTTTAACCCAAGTTCAATTTTCTGCTTTAGCATTAGAATTTCTGAAGTAGTTTACGAGTATAGTGATATTACAGGAAATCGTCGATGCGGTTCCAGCAGCTGCTGATGAAGCTTGTGGCGAAGTCGGAGGAAGGAAATTAATGATTTGTAGGAGGCACCTGAGGAAAGAAGTGAAGAGAACTGAGGGAAATAGCAAGGCTAATGAAGAAACTTCGGAGATTTCAGGTGCAAGTTCTGTTGGAAATGGTAACCATTCATTGAAGAGAGAGTTGAAAATGGAGAGTAAATTGAATAGTAGAAGTGCCCGTCATACGAAGATTAATACAAGTGGTTTTATGGCTCTAAATGCTGATTACCACATGGCAAGACCACACCCGCCTAAGAATAACTGAGGAGAGAGCGAAGAACGGGCTCAAAAGATAGAGAAATTTTGCCTCCTTTTTGTTAGTGAATACAATTTTGCCTGTGAAAATAGAGTTGTACTGAAACTAACTTCAATTAGTATTAGTATATCATACTTGTTCGTATCTGGTAATAGATATGAAATTTTGGGTCTCTTGTGCAAGAAAATCCTATTGCACTAATCTGAGTGTATATGTACACCAGCCCCTTGTCTTTCCTTCTTCTCAAATTGAATGGACATGTTTGATTTTCTTCTATTCTTGCTGTTCTTGGCCGATCATATAATGGGGTGGGGGTGGGGGAGACTGAGTTCAAATCTGTATTCGCCTTTTAATTTGCTGCAAGAAAAAAGATCGATAATATGCATCTCCAGTTACCTCGGCATAATTAAACTAAACTGGTATTATCCAAGAAGTAGAGCAAAGATGAATTCTTTTTCAGGCTGAATAGCTGCAATTTTGAATGCAGGAAAGAACACCAGTGCAAAGGATTTACAGAAGCGAACCACTGATTCGAAACAAACCATGGATGACCAGGTTTCTTCCATCCTCCTCCTATAATTAATACTCCTATTATGATTAGGTAGGATCAGTGTGTGAACTTCGTCATCTACAGCACACAAATAATCAATTTCTTTTTGGGCTTCTGTGCAGCGCGATAGAAGCCAGATAGATGCTACTGAACCACCCAGCTGCAGCAGACGAAGTTCATCTGATGATCTCGGTTCGTTTCAGAAACTTGAATCTGAAAAGCCTCTGGAGGCTGCAACTCAGATGGTCAATTTGATGAACAGAGACTACCCTGGAGGAGGAGGCGGACGTCACAAACCCCCAATCAACAATCATGCGCCTCTGCACTGAGGAACAGAGTTCCAAGTATTACAGGGGAAGAGTCAAGAAGAGTCTGGAGTCCACTGACACAGTTATGTTCGCTTTAGCTAGGAACCAATGCATACTAATTAGGATTCTTTCTTTGTTTTGTTTCTTTTACTAGTTACAAATAGATGTACTGTAAAGAGCAATACTATCAGTTGTGTCTTTACTAAAGCGCCTTTGTTAACGTAGTACTAAATAAAGTGTGATTAGATAGAGTTTAATTTTAAAATTTTTATTTTTAATTTATAAAAATTAAATTATTTGTAAGAGTTGATGTGAGTTTTATATTTAAAATTTTAAGTTTAATTTCGTAATGAAATGATTCTTAATGACACCCATAGTTGTATCACCCAGCAAAAGATGCAAATAAATGTGAAGTAATTAATGACCTTGTTAGTTCTCGAAGAAGATACTATGTGCCCCTATATACGAGGTCACTATTGCTTAAATCGTATGAGATAAGACTATCGAACTTTCCAAAATTTCATGATCAGAGTGATTTCTTTCCCTCTTAGCTGTTTCTTCCATAGCAGAACTCAGAAGTGCGAAAATTTGCAGAAATAGCTGCATATCAGAGAATGGAACAGCAGTCATCAAAATGCTATCTTTGACCTAAGCATGAAGTGTTGGTTCCGGTGTTAGCTTTACAGTTTTAAATCTGAAAAGCTGCATTTGTTTTATCTGTCGTCTCTATAATCAGCTTATAGTATCAATTCTGATTTCGCAGGTCAATATCCAGGTCTAATTTGGGGAAGAAGAAGCATGTGCTAGGAATCCAAGAAACAGACAACGCTCAATCTCATATTCCCAGAACCATTGAAAGACTTCTAGGATGTCCTGTGTTTCTCAGTTACTGATGGATATGGTATTCGGTCGTTAAACTTTTTTGAAACTGTGAAATTAGTACTCAATCATTTTGCTATTGCCAGAACCGGTAGATAGAATGGAGCTCATAATACAAGTAATGACATTGTTCTACCAACGTACGGTTGTCTTAAGTTGATCTGATTAATAGAAGGTTGCTGAAATATCATTTGTTTTCCTCCAAACTGTTCAGGAGATAAAAAAGCCAAGTCTTGCTTTGAAGTTTGAACATCTTTAGGTAGTTTAGTTTACATATTTGGCAATCGACTCGTCTTTGACCAGCCAGCATGTGACGCTGAACAGAGCCAGAAAATACTAAAGAAATCAAATAAAGCAACCGAAAATTTCCCATCTCTGACACTTGACTCTAGAAAATTACTCGAGAAACAGAATGCACAACGAAATTCTTCTTCCTCTGAAAACTGAGAAATACGGACGAACGCTAGCAGACAGTGGGATTTTCCTTTTCCATACAAATTATGATTTTCCCCAAGAAATGCTAGTCTTTCTGCTACCAACCTGATGGAGCTCCGAAATTTTAACCAATAATTATTATTACAAATCTTTATAAATACCGTACATATTCATACTTTTCATATTTTTTGCATAAATAATTTACTATCATATAGTATTGACCTTATTACAGCAGATTGTCGTATGGTATTACAACAATACGATGCATCAAGTGACCGATACGGAGGCATCATGGTAGAGTGTTGGCCTACTTACATCTAAGCTCATTGAGCTGCTTGATTAATGCGTTCACGTCTTTGCCTGAACTTCCTTCACTTTGAACAGCTTCTGAAGCAGCCTGGCTGAACTTTTTCACCAGAACCCTCTTGGGTTGATCGCTGCTTATTGACTGGGCTAAGATTTGGGCCAGTTCTGCTGGGTCGGGGATTGTGCGAGGCCCACCTTCACATGCTCTAATGGCCACCCCAAATTCATCAACCAAAAGCCATGCGTTCACGAATTGATCTGTATCCAACGGCCATGTTAAGATCAAGACACCCGCGGCTATCCCCTCCAGCAAGGAGTTCCAACCACAGTGGGACAAAAATGTACCCACTGCTCTGTGCCGCAGGATCGCCAATTGCGGAGCCCAGCCGCTGAGTATAAGACCTCTATTAGCCACACGATCTTCAAACCCCTCCGGAATCTTACCGTGCACACGCCAAATAAAATGTACTCCACTACACTCGAGCGCAGTTGCCAGGATATCCACTTGTTGACTAGTCAAGAGAGAACGACTCCCGAAGCAAACATACAAGACTGAGCAGCAGCTTTGTCGTCCAACCACGTCATCAGCTGATGATGTGGCAACACGCTGGACCCACCTCCATTCCATGAGTCCAAAAACCTTTCCGCGTTGGGTAACAAGGGCCCAACGGCCCAAACCCGATCATGGCCCATCTCTTTCTTGACAACGTCGATGAAGGCCCCTTCGAGCTCTGAAAACGAGTTGAAGACGGCCCCCAGCTCTCATTGTTCAACAAGAATCCCTCTCTGACAAACTCCCAATCTGGGTCTCCTTTCACGAACCGGCGCGGAATTTCAACCGCCTGCCATGCAGCAAATGCGGGTGAACTTGGAACATTTGGGAAAGAAACCAGAGAGTGGTCGTCGGCCGCGGCACCAACAATTGTTTCTATGTTTCGCCACGTCTGACTTGTAGTCAAGGAAAAAAGAGCTCCAGATGGTCAAAAGACAATCCGTGGAATACCCAGTTGCTTTGCCAGGTTTTGTGTCCAACCGAGGAGGAAATCCGAAATGATGGCCACAGGAGGTGATGGATGGCCTTGGAACCATTCAAGAATGGGGCCATGTAGCTGGCTTATAGCTCGAAGACTTGCCTGAACCCGATGAGTGGAGGGATCGGAGAGTTCAGGGAAAGAGAGGACTAGAGTACGGAGAGAATCGCCAGGATGAACCGGTCGGAGAGATTCCAGTAAAGGGAGATCAGAGGGTGTGATTATTATGGTGATGGTGAAGCCACGGGTGAGTAATGTGTTGGCCAGATCCAGCAGAGGCAAAGTATGGCCCGACGGAGGAAAAGGAAAGAGAAGAACGTGCGTTGGTATCAACACGTCGCCGGAGATTGACATGATGACGCCACAGATTGTAGTATGGTGTATGGAACCAGAGTTTCCGCTGCCGCTTCTTTCTTGTAATGCTTCAATGATGGTGCCTTTCAGGATAAGGCAACAATGGTGTCTTTCAAGTTGGTCCAACCATTAAGATGAGAATTGCGTCCAAATACACTGAAAAGCTGCTTTACAATTGCTGATCAGTCGATTTGGAAAGAAAAAAGTAGATTTATACAGACTATTTTTCATATTAAACAAATAAAAGTAACCACTTAATTCTGATAATTTATCAGAATCACAATTTTGAATGTTCTTTCACTACTCACTAGTGTTTGGAACTTTCATCAAGACAATATTGCTTTGTTGTCCTTCACTTTATGTTGCATCTATCCTGTGGGCACCATTCAGCATTCCATTTTCCAATTTACAAAACATAGAATTGTCATTTCTCAAGTTCGCGCGAGGGAACAACTCTGCCCCAAGATTCCCTTGCTTTTTTCATTTGGAAGGTACCAAGCGATACCCCAGATTTCTGTCTTCTTTTATCTTTTCTTGTTTTTAATTTGAATGCGATTTTACAAGACGAAACTACATTTTACCATAGTGATTCCACATATAAAGGGGAAAAGAGAAATTTAAATGTTCGTGAAATTACAGTTCAACCCCACTGGACTCTTCAGGGAACTCCGTCCATCTCTAACAGCACTCCAAGCTGCTTTATGCAACTCCATTGACCGTTTTCCTTCATCCTCAATTTCAAAATATTACCCCATGCACTACACAGTTCTTCTTTCTTTGGAATTTTAGGAAATACCCATAACCACAAACAGAATGTGGGAGTTTATATTTCTACACAAAGTATGATTCTCCCCAGGAGCTGCTATTTAGTCTTTCCGTTGAAAGTCAAAACCAACCTGTCGGAGCTCCAAATTTTCAAGCAATGAGAGTCTCTATTACTTTCTTCCCTTTTTTTTTTTTTTATTATAAATTACAGCTTAGCTTAGCCATTTGTATTATCCTAGTTAGGATTCAAAATTACATCGTCCATTCTACCTCGATCACATAAAGCTGCAGGGGCAATTTCTCAAGGGAAACATATCCACAAGAAACAGAATTAAGATTTGCCCATTGGCAAAATTGATATTCGTTATTACGAACAGAAGTGATATTCTTACTTAAACTTTTAACTTCTTTTATTTTTCTTTCACTTTTTTTACAAATAAAAACAACTTTAATGCTCATAGCAAATTTTTTTCAAACAAGACTTCAATTGAAATTTTAAAGTCTTTTTTAAATATTAAGATCATTTTAATTATCAAAAAAATTTGGAGAGAGTGAAAGAAATTAAAAGTAGAGTTGGAATATTATTTCTCTATTATGAATACTTACAAGCTCGTAAATTAATTCCGTGGATTTTCATATTTTCACATAAATAGTTAATGAAAATAAAATATTATTCCTCTTTCTTTTAAAATGTATGGCCTTTTGTCTTTTTTTTTCAAAATATTTGAGATTTTACCAATTTTAAGAATTATTTTTTAAAAAAGTTACCCTCTTTCATAAAAATCATTTTCTCATTCTTCATCATATTAGTGAAAATAAATTAAATTTATTAAGAGTATAAAATAAATAAAATTTTTATATTTTATTCAATTTTAAATTATGCATAAATGACTAAAAACCTTTATATTTTAAAATAATTAAAGTAGCTTTTTCACATAAGATTATGGCAGGTTGCTACAGTATTATCAAAATCTTTAAGAGAAATTAGCCATTTTATGTATCAAACTATTTTCGCATTGCTACTTTTGCTCACATTCTTTTTCTTTAACTATATATGCTATTAATATAGTTAAAAATGCCCTATAGTGGCAGATGTAAGTGATTTGAGGCAGCATTAGACCACGTGTCAGCCATATAATCACTAAATGATGGATAAAAATGCCAGATTACATACTCAGGCCGTTGTAGGGGTAAATATAATTTAATGACATATATAGTTAAAGAAAAAGAATGTGGACAAAAGTGGCAACACAAAAATAGTTTGAGGGCAAAAAAAACTAATTTCCCAATCTTTTATATAAATAGTTCATAAATACTTATAAATACTTATAAATACTATTTTAATTAGTATTCAAAATTTTGATTGGTTATGATCAATTTTAATATATTAAAATAATTTAAAACTAACTTATAAATTTAATTTAGAATTCTATATATTAATTTACTTTGTAAAAGTATGAGACTTTAATTATTACTTTAAAAATTTTTGATTGGTTAGAACCCTTTTCAATCTATTAAAATAATTTTAAACTACTTATATATTAAATTGAATTTTAAATTATTCTAATTTTTTATAATTTTTTTCTTTTAATTAATCTTCAAAATTTGATTGATTGGGATCATTTTCAATCTATTAAAGTAACTTTAAACTAATAAATTAATTTTAATTTTTGAATTTCATATATTAAGTTATGTTGTAAAAGTATGAGACTTCAATTATTACTTTAAAATTTTTAATTGGTTAGAACCATTTTCAATCTATTAAAATAATTTTAAACTACTTATATATTAACTCAAATTTCAAATTTCATATTTTAAAAAAAATTAAATTATGTATATTCAGTTATTTTGTAAAAGTAAAAATTTAACTATTCAGTAGTTGTCAACAAACATGATCTTTATATATATAATTTTTGTTTAACCCAATTTCTTAATTTAAACTAAATTTATTAAATCTAAACATCCAATATCTGCCCATTTCTTTTACACATAGTGCACATCATTATCATTCTCTTCTGCATATTATTTTCTTCTTCTCTTCATATGTATGCTTTTTTGATGTTTTGTTTGTTTGACATAATTTTTATTTGATTTTTTTTCCTTTGATGATACGTGAGAACGATTTTATGAGGATATAACATAATCTCACAGTTACCTCTGTTTGCAAATTTAAGGCCTTTATAGAATCTTATACGTAATATACATTAGCTTCTTTGATAGACAAAAATGCACGATAATAAGAGGTACAGTTTGAACCATATTATGGAAAATAATAAATTTGTCTTTTTCATTTTTATCTTTTTTTTTGTGAGAATTTAAGTTTCGTATACGTAGATGTGAATTAGAACAGGTGATCCGAGGTTCCCATACAAATATTTGTTTCTTTTAATCTCTAAGGAAATAGCCTAAAATGCTTCAACGACAGGAAGAATGTTTTAAATTTGATTACTTTAGGAAATTGCTCTACAGGATTTCTAAGTTAAAGAAATCAGACTATGGCTTTACAGGATAAGCCATTATGTAAAATGAAAAAATCTTCCTATTCTACGATATCAATCCCATAGTTATTTCTTAATTTATGTAGACTGTAAGGAAACTCCAAGAATTTGACAAATATAGTACTCCATTTATTTCCAACAAGTTTGATTCTAATATAATGTTTAATTTTTTATAAGTAAACCTAATATTATTTCGAATACATTTGTGCTTGGATTTTTATATCAAATGCAAACACGAGAGAACTATAAGAGAACACAAGGGCAAGCTAGCTAGGAGAACACAAGGTTAGAAGGAAGAATTATTAGATTTGATGGTTTTAATTTATCTGTTTTCTACAAGGGCACACAAGGCAAATGTTTTTTAACTTTTGAGTTAAATAATCCCAATTTTGGAGTGTTCTTACATTTCCATCAAATTATAATATGGCAAGTTTTTATTTTTATTGTATGATACACTTATCAAATTATCTGTGAAGAAAAATAAAAAAATATTTAAGAGATTTAAGAGATGATTTCTCCATTTTCTATTAATATTTTTCTGTCCTCAAACATACTTCATTATTGTTACCCATGATCACTCCTAAGTAAATTTTTCCCATTAAACATATAAATTTGTTTCATAGTTTATTGGCTATGTAATTAAAAATAAAAGTTTTATTAAATTTATAATGCAATTAGTTGTTAATTTTTTATTAAATATATTTCAATAATTATAATTAGAAATAAAAATTTTAATATCCATGCTTATAAGATCATCATAAGATGCATGTTTCATGGACCCTGTGGTGATACTTTTCCAAATGCTTAATGTATGGTAAATAGTAAATGTTCAAAGCACTACCTGAAAAAATTTTGTGATACTACAACAATAGAAAATGATGGGTATGTAGAATACAGACGCCAAAATGATTCAAGTAAAAGAGTTACAATAAATGGTTTTACTTTCGATAATAGGTGGGTTATTCATCATCTGAGAGATTTGGTGGTATTGATGTCACATAAATTTAAGAGTATCGTCAAATATTTGTACAAGTACATGACCAAAGGATTTGATAAAACACATGTTCTTCTTGAAGTAAATGTCAATATATTAAACAATGACTAACAACGATATCGAATTGTTGACGAGATTAAACATTTTTTAGATTGTTAATATGATCATAAAAGATTATAGTGTAGAAATGAATATTACTCTCAAAGATAGACATGCAGACTTTATACTAAGGTGTTCAGTTGATCATCTAAATAAAATGCAAAGACAGGTATTAATATATTCATACTTCTGACAAATTTTTTTGAGCACATCAAAAAGTTATGTAATTGCTCAGATATTTTTAATTTTATAGATTCAACTCTAAAATATAATATTTGTGTATCGGAAAAATAGATTAAAAAATTTTCATAAACATATCAATTCATGCAAAGATTGTGCGTTTACATTGATGGTTCAAGCATTACATGATGTCAAAATTATAAAAATTCATCACAGATAATATTTGTTTTATATGCCGATTAGTGTGAAGAATATTCTTATCTGCAAAAGAGAATCACAATATAACATATTCATTTGTGAAATTATCTTTGAATAATATATTTATGCCTCTCTACTATGTATTACTTATCATAATATTTATTTTTTTATTTTTGTTCGATTGACAAAATTGTCAATAACATTTATTAAAACTTTCATACTGGATATCAACTTTTAATTAATTAATTAATTATTAGATCAATTGTAATGATTTAGTAATTTAATAATTTAGTTTATTAATTAAAAAGAAGTTTGAAATTTCTTTAGAATTGATTTTTTATTTTACTAAATACATTAATACAAAAATTATATTTAATATATATATATATTACCGTGCATAGCACGGGTTTTTTGGCTAGTATATAGTTAAAGAAAAAAAATGTGGACAAAAGTGGCAACACAAAAATAGTTTGAGGGCAAAAAAAACTAATTTCCCAATCTTTTATATAAATAGTTCATAAATACTTATAAATTATAGTACTCTCGTTACAAATTTGCAGCATGCAGTAATCATTTTTACTGTCGTGACAAATGATTACTGCATGCTGTTGCAATACCATAGATCCCATCAAGTGACGTAGCAAACCTTCCCCCTACTTATATCCGATCTCATTGAGCTTCTTGATTAGTGCATTAATGTCTTTGCTTGAACTTCCTTCACTTTGAACAGCCTCCGAAGCAGCATCCCTCAACTTTTTCACCAGCACCCTCTTGGGCTGGTCACTGCTTATTGACTGGGCAAATATTTGGGCCAGTTCTCCTGGATCAGGGATTGTTTGAGGCCCACCTTCACAGGCTCTGACGGCCATGCCGAGTTCATCAACCAAAAGCCTTGCGTTCACGAATTGTTCTGCATCCAACGGCCATGTCAGCATGAAGACACCTGTGGCGATCCCCTCCATCAAAGAGTTCCAACCACAGTGGGTCAGAAATGCACCTACTGCTCTGTGCCGTAGGATTGCCACTTGTGGGGCCCATCCATTCAGTATAAGACCTCTATTAGCCACACGATCTCCGTACCCCTCTGGAATCTTACCGTCCGCACGCCAAATAAAGTGCACTCCACTGCGGTCGAGTGCAGCAGCCACGATACCCACTTGTTCACTAGTCAAAATAGAACGACTCCCGAAGCAAACATACAAAACTGAGCCAGCAGCTTTGTCATCCAACCACGTCATCAACTGATGATGTGGCAACACGCTGGACCCACCTCTATTCCAGGAATCCAATAGGCTTTCGCCGTTGGGCAACAAGGGGCCAACGGCCCAAACCCGATCGTGGCCCATTTCTTTCTTCACATCGTCGATGAAGACCCCTTCTAAGTTTGCAAACGTGTTGTAGATAGCACCCCAGCTCTCGTTGTTCATCAAGAATCCTTCTTTGAGAAACTCCCAATTTGGGTCTCCTTTCACGAATCGGCGTGGAAATTCAGCCACTTGCCAGGCAGGAAGTGCGGTAGACTTTGAAACGTTTGGGAAAGAAATCAGAGAGTTGTAGTCGGTGGCGGCAGCATCAACAACGTTATTTATATTTTGCCACATATGTGATAAAATCAAGGAAGGAAGAGCTCCAGATGGCCAAAAGACAATCCGAGGAATGCCCAGATGCTTTGCCAGGTTTTGTGTCCAACCGAGGAAGAAATCTGAAATGATGGCTACCGGGGATGATGGATGGTGTTGGAACCACTCAAGAATCGGGCCACGGAGCTGGCTACTAGCTCGAATTCTCGCCGGAAGCCCCTGATTGGAGGAAGAGGAGGGATCCGGGAAAGACAGGACTAGAGTACGGAGAGAACCAAGAGGATAAGCTGATTGGAGAGTTTCGAGTAAAGGCAGATTTGGGGGTGTGATTAATATGGTGATGGTGAAGCTACGACTGAGTAATGTGTTGGCCAAGTCCAGGAGAGGCACAATATGGCCCGACGTGGGAAAAGGAAAGAGAAGAACATGTGCCGGCAGCACAACGTCGCCGGAGATTGACATGATAATTGCACAGTTTGAAAAATGATGTATGGAATCAAACAATCTCCCTTCTTTCTTGTATTTGCAGCAATGGTAACGTGTTTCGGGAAAATGTAAACCCTTCCAGGTTGGTTTCCCCGAAAAAAAAGAAATGGAAACTCGATCATTGAAATGAAAGTTGTAACCGCCACTGTTTAAAATATATAGTTTTGATATTTTTTATATAAAATTTTAAAAATGAGTAATATTTTTTATTTTTAATTAATTTTATTAATATGATAAATAAATATATAAATAATATATATATATATATATATATATACACGAAATGAAAATAAATTTAAATTTTTTAAAAAATTACAAAAATTAAAACGTTTTGATAATAAAAAATAATTTAAAAACCTTAATTTAAAACGTGAGGAGTAATATTTTATTGGATTGGCAAAACGACATGTAAAGAATATTCTATCACCTCTTCAACTTCATCAAGAGACATCAAAGTACGTTATTTTTATATATAATTTTTTAAAATTATATATAATAAAAATATATTTTTTTAAAAAATTCTCTATCTTTCCTTTAAAAATTCTTCCAACTTATATATTATAAAAAATAATAATTTCATCAAAAAAATAAGTTAATTTAGTCATAGTAAGGCAATGAGCAACAATTCGGTAAAGAAATTTTTTAATTTTGAAATAAAAACTTGTTAAATCTTCATTAAATATGCAAAGGTATCAAAATTGGCACATTCTAGTTGCCACCAACTAGCGTAACTTGCACAGAATGTGTCAAAATTTCTTTCTCATTTTTTAATAAAAAAAATTTAACAGTGTAATTTTTTCATAAATTAGCAGAAATTGTGTCCAAATTCTACCAATTTATGACGGAATTTGGCAACCAGTTTGCCCAACTTCAAAATCGGTAATTTTTTTTTATATATGAGTCGATATAAAATTAGATATAGTTTGATAAACTAATATTTATTAATAAAAAAATATAGTCGTTGTTGATATATTTAAGTTTTTTTACTTTAATTGTTTCAAAAAAAATTATAAAATCTTACAAATAAATAGTAAATAATGAAAATTTTTTGTATTATATATAATAAAAAAATTAGATATAGTACAACCCTAAAAATAAAGCTGGGTGGTCCTTCGAATTATGTTCTATCCAGGTCTTCTATGTGCTTTTAAAGATACTTTTAACATGCAGGATTTCATCTTTCAATATACAAAAGAATTTGCCGCTCGCGCTTGTGGATTTGTTTACCGGAAAGAAAGAGTAACAAAAGATGTATTTTTGGAAAAATAGTTCATTATTACTATACTAGCCAAAAAACCCGTGCTATGCACGGAGAAATAATTTATAATAAAAATTTATTACACAATTTATTTTAATAATAAATAATTAAAATGTCGAATATTCATAAGTTATATACATATAATCAAGCAAGTTAAACCTGATAAGATGTTGAAGTACTTGTTCAGTAACTCTTCTAATGTTTTAATCAAGAGATTATCATCTGTAAAAAATTTTTTCATTTGTTATATATGTAAGAAATTATAAGCATAGCAAATTACTTAGCATCTTAATTTAATACAACATTGCTTAATTGAATGTATGAAGAAATTTTGCACGTTTTTTAAGGTGTAAACACTCTTCACACCAATTTACTTTAAGGACAAAAGTTACTAAGAGTGAAAGACTTTTATTTCTTTGAATATAAGTGTACGCATCACAAATATAAATGCAGAATCTATGCAGGAATTTACATGGTCTTGTGTCAATTTTTCTGAATGCCATGTAAATGAAAATTTGTCAATGATACATATGTTGTGTAGAATTTATAATTAAATATTATAATTGATAAAATATATATCGAGAGATATATACACATCTACATAGATAAATACTTTTGATTGTAGATCTTGTAAATAACTCACTGGACAACAAAAAACAAACTCTTCATGTTTGTCTTTTAGAAAGGTATGCATACCTCCAATAAAATATTTCAATTGAACGAAAAATCGATATCTTAAAATTTTTTAAAAGGAGCACAATCAGTAAAAGGTAACAAAATAAATTATCTATATAGTAGTAGTTAGTTACCTTGATATTGTTTCAACTGTATCGTTGCATTCAGTACACATTTGTTCTCCATAAACATACTCTGTTACATTACCACAATTGTTGCAGGACTCATACCACAAATTTTCAATATCTATGTTATTTATATAAGCAACTATGCGAAAGTACATTTCCTGAAAAAAAAAAAGAACAACATTTAAAAATCATATTTAATTATCTTGTTCATTTGCAACAGTTTATTACATGTGATAGTGCTTGATAATCTGATATCCGTATTTTTTTTAGCATTCGAGATTAATAACAATTATATAGTAGAAAAATAAGTTCTTTTCATCCAAGTTGCAAGTGTCTTTGCACAACAATTTTCATCATACCTAAATGCAAAAAGTATACGCAAAAGGAAAAAGTAAAGCATCATGAGTGAATCTATACATATATACAACTTACCATCGTCTAATGATGTTAGCAAATTCTAAATTTGGATTGATATATAACCTCATTGATCTATTTGTGCAAAACGATGGCCCTGTATGCAACAATTAGTATAACATGAATAATTTTTTTAAAGATAATAATCAAATTAAATTAAGTAATATACCTTGATAATTTTTTACTATTATCTCACATGTCAATAGAACTGTGTTTTTATTTACTACAATTGATAGTTGCTCCCCCTCATTACCGGCAAATTCTCTCCATAGAGTCAATCTAACTACTGCCATACTGTTTTAACATGTAAATGAATTTTAATAAATTTATAGATATTGAAATACGTTAATAAAAATTTTACATTAATGAAAATACTCTTACTCTCTTTCCTCCTCCAAAACACTTTTATACGGGATAGATGTTACTTTTTTAAAAAATAAATATATAATAAATATCAGTAAAAAAATACATTTAATAGCACGACTATGAGTAATTTTAACTCTCTCTCCTCATCTAAAACACTTTTGCACGGGATATATATTACTTCTTTAAAAAAAAAGTGTATAATAAGAATAGATTTTAAAAAAGAGAAATTTGCTAAAAATATCACTAAAAAATACATTTAATAGCACGATCATGAGTATGCCTTTTTTTTAGTGATAGAGTCAATTTTCTTTTTAAAAAAAGTATCATAAAGAAAAATTAACACGTATTATTATATAAATAGTTATTAGAAATATTACAAAAAATATGAAGCAAATTTATGTATTTAATTAAAAAACTATGTACTAATGATTAATCATAAGTAATTAAGATAAAAAGAAAGAAATGAAAAAATACATTGTAAGTTATATTTTTTTATATATATTTAAAGTAAATTAACTTTACGACATGGTCTTTCAATTATTTTGTCATATTCACCCCCTACTCCCGTTATGTGTAAGAGAAAAAGAGAATTCTTTATCATTTAATTATTTATTTTGACTCTTTAAAAAAATAGAACATATTTGTAATAAAATCATTGTAAAAATTAAAATTCTTCTCCCCTTACTTGTCTCTCTCAATTCTTAAAAAATAAATAACATAAAAAATAAAAAAATTAGTATTTGATAATTAAAAACTCAAAGAAAGATTTTTAAAATGAAAATATTCTCAGTCATTGTTCAACTTTTTTTTTAAAAGAATCGTGTTCTTGATTCATCACAAAAAAACTATAGTGTTAATATACTTTGCAAAATTATTTCTTTCTTTTATATTCACTTAGTAAAAAGATAAAAATAAAAAAATAAAACCTATCGATTATTACATTTAATGTCTAATGTACTACAAAGTTATGCATATTATGGTGCAGAATGTTTTAATAGCAAATTAGACACTTTTATCTTTAAAACTTAGCAAATGAATGATCAAATTAGATAGTAATAGATATTGATCAAATTGGTGTAATATATATTAAGAACTAAACAGCTAAATATTCCTAAAGTTTTCCCTTCAAACAAACAAAAAAAACTTGAATCTTCAAAATCTATTAAATAAAATAAAAATTCAATAAATTTCTATTAAAATAACTAAAAATATAAAATATATTCTATCATTCAATCAAAACAAAAAAATAAAATGCATGATATATGTAAAAGAAGAAAGCATTAATGATGCTAAAAATAAAACTAAAAAGTAGAAGAAGCTAACAAAAAGGGAGCAAATGAATAACTACATATGAAAGTCACATACAACTTGAAGACTTTGAAGACATGTTGATAATAAGAAAATTTAAAAATTTTTTAAAAAATATATATATTATTCCTAAAAGGAATTACACGAATTTATATTGAAGAAGAAAAAAATAAATTAAAAATAAAATAAAAAATTGCATACATTTTGCTTTACAGGATTTAACTAAATAAGCCTCTAAGACGTATTTCAAAATTTAAAAATAATAAAACTAAAATACTTATTTGAATAAAAGATTAAAATATCATAAATGTGCCTTATGCTTATAACGTGTATAACACTCATACATTTTTCTCCATTTTAAAGGAAGAAGTATGGGATAGTCTTTCTATTTTGGCATCTATCCCAAAAAGTCCTCAACCAAAAAAAAAACTTTTCTCTAAAAATATTTTCTAAAAAAAGTTCTCAATAAATTAAAGAAAATGAAATATTTTCTAAAATATTAATTCATAAAATCTTTTAAACAATAAGCGATACATTAAGTATTGATAAGCTTCTCAAGAAAATAAATTATTTCTTCAAGAACAGAAATAGAAAATTAAATTTATAATACTATTTATTAAATTTAGAGGCCAAACATTAAAATGAAAGAGAAAAATGGAGATAATAAAATAACATGGATCAAAAATAAAATTTAAAATATTATTTTTTAATTTAAAAAAGAAGACTTTAATCAGAGAAAACTAAGAATATCGACAATAAAAAACCTCATGAGAAAAAGTTTGTGAAAAAAGAAAAAGTTTGTGGATAAAGTGACAATAGATGAAGTTATGTGGAGATAGTGAAAAGTTATTAAGAATTTGATTAAAATTAAAAAATATATTTCAAAATACAATAGTAGTAGAAGAATTTGTATAGTATTAGAGTTGAAAGTGGACTTTGATTTTTTTAGTAGTAGAAGAGTTTGTATAGTATTAGAGTTTGAATTGGAGTTAAAAGGTGGGGAAATTATTTTAATTAAAAATTGAAAAACTCTAGAAAATAAAATCAAGGCGTTGGAAGATTTAGAAGAGGAGAGAGAGTAAAAGTATTTTGGTAATATATATATATATAGATACAATTTAAAAATTCAATATTTATTTATTTATTTATTTCTCTTTCTATCACTTTGTTTCTCTCTCTATGGCCCAGAGTTCTGCCATACGTGAGTTGTGCTTTTGATGGCAAAACTTGCTCATAATTCAAATTCAAAATTAATAATGAGAGAATAATTGAAATGATTTACTTTTTTATTTTGTATAATTAAATTCAAAATTATATATAACTCTATTCATAGTTTACTTGTGCTGGTTGGAATTGTTTGAGTCCACTGCCGGAGCATGCTTTTTTCTAGAGATGTTAGGAAGAAGACGAAGACAAGACTAAGGAAGTTAGCCATTCTTTATCATCTTGCCGGCAAGCTAAATTATTAAGATGTATTTAGATTGTATTTAGTCGAGAGAGATTTTGTGTTGAGTTTTGTAAAAATAAATTTTTTATAAAAAAAAATTAATTATATATTTATTTGAAAGAAATAGAATCCAAACCAATAGCCTACACATAGATATCGGAAGTAAGGACAACTGTCAGAAGACATGGTAAATTTCTAACATATTTATGATAACTTTATTTATGTTTGTCTAACTTTAGCATCACCGTAACCAAACCAAATTGCATATGCAGATTGCTGAATCTTGAACTAGCATCTAACAATTTGAACACACTAGCTGTGTGGAATGGAGATGCACAAAGAATATCTTGAAAAATCAAAACATAGAATGATCATTTTTCATGTTCCCATTTTAGAAGTCATTCTCTGGCCCCTTTAGATGCCATTACTTGTGTCATTTGGATGAATGCCGAATTGTCTACCACCAGATTTCTTTCTTTTCTTTTTTCTTGTTTTTAATTAAAAAGGGATTTTGACATGAGAAAATTATTGCTGCCATAGTTGATCCACATATGAAGGGGAAGGGGAAACTATCAAATGTTTTGGTAATAATCCTTCCACATTCTTACTGCAAGAGCCAAATTTCCGCTCTCTACCGCCTAGAAATGTTTGTCTTCTTATTCTACAATTCCAAAAGCCACGAAGAAGCTGCAATTTTTGACGCTTCTGCACAGAAATGGACTACCAAATCGTCCAAATTCTGAAAAGAACTCCCACCCTCTCTAACAGCATCCAAAGCTGCATTATGCAACTCCATTGACCGTTTCCTTTCATCCTCAAATTGATTAATTGCTTCACCCAGTACCCGAGCCATTTCGCCGGAGTCGGGCACCGTTTCAGCACCTTCACACACTCTAACCCCAATCTTAAGCTCATCCACAATCAAAGTCGCATTTGAAAACTGGTCAGCCCCCATTGGCCATGCCAACATCGGTACCCCAGCAACAATTCCTTCAAGAACCGAGTTCCAGCCGCAGTGAGTCAAGAATGCTCCCGTTGCACGGTGCCTGAGAATCAACACCTGGGGAGCCCAATCCTTGACCACAAGTCCCCTCCCAAGAACACGAGCTTCGAACCCAGATGGAACCAGACCATATTTCTCCCTCTCCTCGTGTCCCTTTGTTGCACCCTTCACAGAAAGAATGAATTTAACACCGCTCCTCTCCAGCGCCATTGTCAAGGCCTCCATTTGCTCGTTTGTCAACACAGCTTGACTCCCAAAACAGACGTAAACCACCGTGCGATCTTCGCATTTGTCGAGCCATGCAGAAATTTCAGCAGCAGAGACTGAACTGGAGCCACCTCTCTCAATCGGGCCAGAAGAATCATCGTCCGGGGGCAAAACGGGACCTATAGCCCAAACTCTACTGTGGCCCAGTACCTCCTTCAGATTATCAACATAGATTGTCTCTAGCCCAGTAAAAGAATTAATCACAAGCCCGTAACTAGCCAAATCCCCATCAAAACACGCTTTGATGGATTTCGAAATGGGACTCGACTCAGCTGCAACGTAGCTACGGTAAACAGGTGATATCTGCCACCAAGGGTAAACTGGACATTTCGGAACTCTTGGAAATGAAATCATTTCGTCGTCATCTCTCGGGTTTTGTCTTTTTGGTAAGTCGAGCCAAAGAGAGTAAATAATAGCCAAAGGCAACGCGCCGGACGGAGAGAAAACGTACCCCGGAATGCCGAGCTCCACGGAAAGTTGGTGGCAGAATCCCAAGAAAATATCATGCACGATGGCCGTCGGCGGCGAAGGGTGGTTTCGGAACCACTGGACAATGGGATCGTGGAGCTGACAGAGGGTGTACATCATGGTACGGAAGCCACCAGCGGGGAGGTCCTTGACATTTTCTATACCGGCAGGGATGCTGGGGTGGGTGGGGAAAGGCAAAACCAGGGATTGAATAGAGGGGTGCCGGGTGAGAAGCTGGTTTAAGAGATGGAGGTTTTTGGGCGTGACCAAGACGGTTATGGCGAGGCCGCGGATGGCCAGATGATGGGTGAAGTCCAGAAGGGGAATCATGTGTCCCTGAGCAGGGTAAGGGAAGATCAAGATGTGAGCTTTGGTTTCCGACATTGTGTTCTTGAATCTCGGTAGACGGTGAAAGCTTCCCGGCCTCTTCAGTTGATTTTTTACGGCCCCAAGTTTCGTTTGGCTCAGAAGTGTTGCGTCGGGTGGGCGCGGAGGGCGTAGCAGCAGCGTCGGGGGAGAGGACCGGTGAAGATAAGGAAAGCGATGGTTGAGAGTGAGAGGTCGTAATTTGTCGATAGTGTAGCTTTGGGTCCTGGTTGGTGTCGGGGATTGTGCTTTAAAATAATCGAGAATTTGTACCCGCAGTCAGCGGCCGACATTAGATCCGACAACAATTGCAGTGATAGTTGTCTTTTTGCAGTTGATCTTTATTTTCCCATTTCTGACGTTCCGAAATTAGTAGAAAATTAATTCTGAGATTATATTATTTTTTTCTAAAGTTATATTATGATTATAAAAATAAATTATTGATAAAAAATAAAATTTTAAATTTTAAAAGTTAAAATGGATATCAAGTTGGCCTAAAATGCAAAGAAAATCTAACATAGCACTATAATGACCTTGTTCAATTCCTCAAAAATAAATGCTAATCTGGTTAAAGAAAAAATATTATAATAATGTGACATATATATTTGAATTTTTTATTAAAGTGTAATTTGATAGGGTTAGATTTTAAGAATTTTATTTTAAATTTTATAAAAATTAAATTATTTATAAAAAGAGACGTAATTTTATACTTAAATTTTTAAATTTAATTTTAAAATTAAATTTTACTTAAATTTATTTTATAATAATTTTAAATTTAATTTTAAAATTAAATTCTATCTAAATTTATCTTATAAAAAATATATAAAATTTAACTAAAAAGTATTCAATTTTAATCAAATTTACAATTTGAGGTTTGTGAGTCAAAAAGGACGTTTGACTTATCAGTCCAATTACACCTTTATATTAATGCAGGACGATATCATGGTGTAGTAAAAAATAAAATTCCATAATAAGTAGTTAAGCACAGTGTTCTATGATTGTGCACTATTTCTTCCGCCTGCTCCCGGCTTTAAGACTCTAATTGGATTGGGTTTTACACGGAACTCAATGTAAATTTCTTATCTCATATTTCACTTTTTTTCTCACAAAAATTTCTCTCTCCCGAAACTCAAGACAAAAAATCTCAAAACCAAACTCTATCTATGACTTCCTTTCTTTCTGTGCTTTTCTTTTTTTTTAAGTCTTAGATTGAGTATTTATCTAATTTTTTATTTTTAAATTTAAATTTTATTTATTATTTTATAAATAATTTATTTTTACAAATTCTTTAATACAATTCACTTTCTATTAGACCAAAAACATTCTTCGTTCTTTCAAAAATTGTCCTAACCCCATCCCTCCCCCTTCAATATTGTCATAAATTTCTAACTTTCATTTCTACCTTTTTTTATTTTCTTAAATATGCATAAACAAATTTTCACTTATGAATCGATAGGTAAATGAGGTCTAAAAGATAAATCCAACTAATGTTAATCAACCTCTTAGTACTTAAAATCATAAATTTTTTTCTCTGAGAAATTTATTCACAAGTATCGGTATAATCTTTTATTTAAAGTAAGATTTAATAAAGTTTAAAGTTAAAATTTTTTATTTTAAATTTTATCAAAATAACTAAAAATAAAAAATTTACTTTAAATTTTCAAATATATCCTTAAAATACAAAAACAAAAAAGGAAGGAGGAGGAGGACTGTGAAGGGTAAATAATTTTCCCTTCTGGAATAACGGGCAACCCATTTTACCCAGAGAAAACTCTGTTTTTTCTCTATTATATGGGGGTTTTTGGTCTCCGGTAAAAGCTCTAACGCATTATACTTTGTATTATTTTCTGCAGCTTATTAACGCACTTCAACATAAACAACGCATCATAGGCATCTGAGGAGCGCCAAACCCGACCCGATCGTATCAACTTCGTCAATGTCTAATTATGCGGGGAAAAAACGAAAAAAAAGAGCTGAGTTCTTGATAATTGATTAATTGGTGGTGAATCGGTAATCCTAGGCCAATCTCTGTAAACAGCCGCCCCAGATTTCAGTTCTGATGGTGAACGAAGAGACGAGGTAGTGTTCCATGATTGATTCATTGGGATTAATGGCGTACGAGGTCGTGAACCGTTCCCCGGAACTCTCCTCGGAGACCACGAGAAAGCGCTTCAAAGCCCAGAATCCAGAAAATTCACCGCCTCGGCCATCGTCTCCGTCTCAATCGCGATCCCTTGTCAGCTCCCTCAAGGGAAAATCGAAACTTGAAAAGGCGACGGAGTCTGACGTTTGTGGGATTTGTTTGTCGGAAGCTGTTCAATATGGTCACAGTGCAAGTAGAGGATATATCGATAGCTGCGACCACTACTTCTGCTTTGTGTGCATCATGGAATGGGCTAAAGTCGAGTCCAAATGCCCTCTCTGTAAGCGCCGATTCTCCACCATTCGTCGCCCTTCTAAGCTCCCCCTCTTCCCTTACGAGCGCCTCGTCCGTGTCCCTGTCCGCGACCAGGTCTTCGCAGCTTTCTTTCTGTTTGTGTTTATTCTGTATTAAATTCTTTAGGCAATCACTTCTTACGGTGTAATTGATTTGATTTGCTGCGTGCTTGTCGAAATTAAATGAGTTGGTTTGATGTACTTTTCAATTTTGCCACTTTCTTTAATTACTTTGGAATTCCATTTTTCTTTTTTCGGAAACTTTTCTGAATCAAAGGTAATAAGTTTATGAGCTGCTCTAGTTTAGCTAAGAATTTTGTGATATCCTTGTTTTGAAGGTTCAGGGTGCAAGCATTTTCTTCCTCTAATGGTACTCTTGCTTATATATTAAGCAGGTTTATAATTATTTTGGAAATGCATCAATGGGGCACGTGGAGCTTTACTCGGATGTTGAATGTACTGTGTGTCACAGCTCGACTGATGAAAGTTTGCTACTTTTGTGTGATCTTTGTGACTCTGCTTCTCATACTTATTGTGTTGGTTTCGGTGCCACTGTTCCTGAGGGTGACTGGTTTTGTCGGGATTGTACACTTTTGAGGGCTGAACACACCCAAACCGAGATAGATACTGAATCCAGTGAGCTAACTGATTCTGGAAATCTAAGTAGTTCATCAAAGAGTATATCTGTGTTTGATATCATAAAAGAACCTGAATCTCCCATCAGAAGAGTTAAGAGACCTTCCACGAGTAAGATGTCGGATGACAGGATTGGGATGGATACAAGTGGACAAGTAAACAATGTTCAAGACTCAAGCAGGCTGAGTGCTAGAACATTCTGGCAACGGCGTAATGTCCAGGACCGTATACAAGAACTTCGAGATAATTGGAGCAGGTACCGTAGAGGATCCTTGAACTTCTCCTCGAGCAGTAGTGGCAGCACTAGTCAAACTTGTGAAGTTGCTAGCCATTCAGCGCAACCACGTTCTACATCTTCCCCGCATGAGAGGTTGAATTCTGAGATTGGTCCTCTAGTCTCTGCTGAAAACAAGAGCATCCATGAGATAGACAAAGCTTGGAAAATGATGGATATAGCAAAATCAACGGAACAGAAGCTAGGAAGAAAAACCATTCTGAATCAGGCATCAAAAATTGCACTGAGCTCAAAGCATCATTCAACAAATAACCAACAATTGTGGTTCGTGAATCTTCCAAGCATTAGGCAAGAAAAGAAGTCCCTGAATCAAAGTCATGTGAACAATAGTAACAAGCACAAAACTCAGATATTTGGGAGACGGAGCCTCTCAGTTCCAGGATTTCAAAATTGCAGCACAAGTTTCCCGATTTCAAGTTCACCAGTATACTGTAAGTTGACATCTCCTCAGGATGCCAGGTCGCATCTTCAACGTGATTATTCCAATGGGAAGGGAAGAAACTTCCCTAAGAAAACTGCAGGAGCTAAACTGACTTCTGGTACTCCAAATGATTGTAGTAAGTCTGTCAGTTCTTCAGTATGTTCAATTCCTACATCTTCAAGCTTATCTCATGCCAAACTCGAGCTTGCTGCCTCCTCCTCATACAAGATAGAACCTCCAAAGCCCAAGGATAAAGGTGCAAATGAAAAAAGTCCTGTTGACCTTAAGGGAAATAATGATGCCAAGAGTGAGATTCAGTCTCTAGTGAAGCTCAACTTAAAGCTCCTGTCCAAAGATAAACATTTAGGTAACTACTATTTGCTTGCTGATTCTCTGTTAATGCAATATCTGCTTTTGCCCAACAGCTATTTGCCAATGGTTTGAAATGTAAATAGAAGTCTCTGGCTTCATGCTTTGTGCTGTCTGTTTCTTGAATTTCAGGAAAAAGTAGAATCCAAGTTTCTGAGAATACCAATTTGAAGACTAAAAGTGGAAAGCTGGGTCCATGATTAACTTTGCTCATTTTGTGCCATTGAATTTTCCCATTTGCTTGATCTTGCATTTCTTTAATTTATGCTGCATTCAATCTGAGAAAAAGCAGGCACAGACCTCAGAATTCTCATAGTACTATTTAAGCAAATAAGATGTGATACCCTACTCCAAATTGAAAAGGAGAACCAAGTACAAAGGCCTCCCGCTGCTTGATTAGTAGGTTTAGGTGTTTCTCCTTACCTAAACTGAGAAAGAAAAGCCCACTTTCTTAGCACCAGAAAAATTATCCCATTTTATCAGTTATTCTCCTTGGAGGACAGAAGAATGGTCACCGTATTGGTTTAGGACTCCTTAACAAGACAAACAAAGGTAGACAATGCAATGCTTGTGCTGCAATATGTTGGCCTTCTCATTGCATGATTAGATTAAAAGTTTTTTACAGTTTTTAATGTGCTTTTGCTTTCCTGGTGATGGTCTATGCAGGAGCGAATGCATTCAAGGAAGTTGCAAGGAGTGCCACTCATTCCATCCTAGCTGCTTGTGGTTTGGAGCACCCAAAACCCGGCATTTGTCACTTCCCTAGTTCTGTTTGCCACCATGCAAGTGAAGGTCTGGAGATTCGAAGATCCACTCTAATGCCTAATTCTTGCAGGGAATGTTTTTATGTATTTGTAAAGGATGTTGTCAGCACGGTCATGCTTGAGAAAATACACAGTCCAGCTGCATCATGAAAGTCTTTTTAAAATTAGGTGACTTGTTAAGTTCCTCAAAGGTAATATAAGGCTAAAGTGGATTCATTACAGCAGTCTCCCATTTTACATATATTCATATCCTCATTTTTTTTGAAGTTGAGGGAATGTAATAATACTGCTCATTGGCTGCAGCTATATGTTTGGCTGCTGTGGATATTATTCTGCTGAATTTATAGTCGGTTCTTGCATGTCATCTTGGGTTATTTTTTCCATGAATACATCTTAGAACCCCTTCATTATTCTCCTTTATCATACTTATTTGATGGATTCATGGTACGTGACTGGTGTTCTGTTGTTCTTTATTGAATTGATAAATTTGCGGACACGGCTATAATTTTCCTTTGGGAACTAAAATTCATATTTTTAAACTATTTGATAGCGCATTGTCCAATAAATTGATGCATATGGGGCGAAGAATTTTTGTGATGTTTTGGCAAAACGACTTGAACTGTTCACAACGTGTTGATCAATTTCGTTTTGGCTTGAGTTTGAACCGGAGAAACTTTTGATTTGTTCAGGTTGCTTGTCTCGCATAACTTTTTATATCCAAGACAATATTTTCAGCCAAGAATGTTAAGTACTATGAAAATTGACCAATGACCAACCAAAAGTTCTGATTTTCAGAAGCACAACTGCAAGCCAGAAAAAGCTGTCCATAGCAACCTCAAATCCAAATATTTACATATAACCTGTATGTCATTTCCGTATTGAACACAAGCATGCTTCCAACCTACAGGTGAAGCCACATCCTCTATATGCACAGGTATCTTTTCTGTATTTCTATTCTTTGTTAATATCCACCCCCATTAATCTGCCGTAATAAAACCACTAAACAGAAGGGGAGAAAGAACCCAAGGGATAAAAGAGTGCTCGGACTGTGGCTGATCCTACAACTATTGTTTACAACTATGTTTTGGTTATCACTATTAGAGCCTTCTCTAGGGTAAGATGTGCAGTAACAGTCAACGAGCCTAAAACTGGCATGAAGTTCCAAGCCTTTGTCTCAGATTCTGGCTAACGCTTGAGGATTTTCGATTAGCAAATGCAGGTAAAAGAAGCTCCTGGAATTTGTCCAGGAATAAAACCCATTCGTTCTCAGTTAGGTCTGCAAAATTCACGCAACCTGTTGTTGCTGAATTTAACTCCTTAGCACTTCTTCTTAGTGGAAATGAAGTGCCAGCCACATAAGCAGATTTTTGTTTCAGGTTGCTCTTGCAAACCAAGTTAATTTTCTTCGTAGACTCTGATGGTCCTGAAGCAGCAGAGATACGACAAGGATTTGGCTCAAATCTAGAATAGTCCATGCTATTTCTCTCTCCATTTACCGCATTTTCTTCCTCATTACCACATCGGTCCATTTCCACTTGACAGTCCCAGCCATTTGTGGATTTCCGATGATCCTCTGATAAGCCTGGGCAGAAGTCTGTTATCACACTATCTTCGTGATCCATGTCAAACTGGAACTCTTCATCCTTCCATTCTGGATCATCAAGCATAACCTCCCTCCTATCTTCAATTATGCTCTTTGCCTCCAAACAAAGAAGCTCAAGCTCACTTGGCTCCTCCTCATATTTCTTGTGCTGCCGGCTCATCATTTGACCAATCTCGCCAAGGCAGAGTCCAAAAGCTGTTGCTTCCTTGAGAAAAATATTGCAAAGAACCAAAATCCTAAGACATGCCTCTCGAATCATAGGTAACTCGGCCCGCAGCATCTCACAGTCATGTGACGGATCAAGTTTCATGATATATTGGCACTCTTCCTCAGAAAAAGGAATTGAAGCTTGTGGCCAATGTATCCACTCAAGGTATGGATCTTCCAAGGCTTCGGGTAGGCAGAGGCCATGATCAATTGGGATAAGTTCAACTTGACCGAACCTTTCAGGCGTATCAAGCTTCCTGACCAAAAGATTTCCTGCATGCCTATCAGTATTAAAGATCCTAATATCTAATATACCAATTCTGTGAACGGCATGTACAGGGAAGTTAGAGGTCCCATGCTCACTTGCGTCAAAGTCATGGGGTATAAATTGCTGAAGAGATGCAATCTTGTGAACCACTCCCGTATTATGAAGCTTCCTTCCATTTACACTGTCATTGACATTGAAAATTGAATGTGAAATCTTGACAAGAGCAGTGGGTGGCACTTTAGCGAACTGGTCATAGTCCAGAAGGTAGGCCGCCACTTCTCTGTACCCTGTTTCTCCAACCCTGACAGACCTCTTGAGGCCAGACTGTCCAAGAGCCTTGCCTCTGAGCCCCTTTGGATTGTTAGGTGCAAAAGGCTCCTCATCTGTTGGTTTCACAATGGCTACAGATTGTCCTTCGCAATTTCTGAAAAAATAAACACCTCCCAACCCATCACTGACAGGGATAGGATTAAACCCATTCTCAACGGCCTTCAGCATCTCTTTAACCAATTCATTTACTCTATGAAAGCAATCTGATTGACCAAGAATCTCAATGATACCACTCTCATCTCTTTGCAGGACAGTCTTTCCAGTAGGTGACAAGCATGGAGTTGATGAGCTCCTATGAATCATGTTTCTGGTAAGACGCAACTGGGAGGCCCTAGGAACAGCATCAAGATCATTTTTCAGTATCATGTCTCCAAATGTTAAAGAGCTTTCCTCAGCGGGAACATTCAGGGCAAGTTGCAACCGCCTTTTCACTGTCTGGGCATTGTCCCTGCGGTCCAGCTCCAAGCCCAAAACAGTGCCGTTATCAGTTTGGACAAAGACTCGCCTTGTCCCTGCAGGGGAAAAGACACATTTTTCTTCCATTCTGTTGTCCTAATAGCATTAACCCCCACTTGGGCTGTTGTTGATCACTTCAATAGCCATTTGAGTATGAATAGGACTTTCCAACTTCTGATATACAAGCAAAATAACAGTAGTAAAGAGCTAGATCCTCTTCAATAGGCAACATCAAT
Source organism: Rauvolfia tetraphylla (assembly GCA_030512225.1). Classification (NCBI taxonomy): domain Eukaryota; kingdom Viridiplantae; phylum Streptophyta; class Magnoliopsida; order Gentianales; family Apocynaceae; genus Rauvolfia; species Rauvolfia tetraphylla. The sequence goes on along the minus strand of JAJQKT010000028.1, from coordinate 5,751,137 downwards.
CCACCAAGTAGACAGCAATTTAAGAGACCAAGATAAAGCCAAAAAAATGTTCATAACAAGATTTTCACATTGGTTTGTGAAATCCATAGTTCAAATCAAAACAACTCCATGGAGCCGCATACGAACTATCTGAACAATCAAAACAACTTAAAATTACCCAAGCCCAGGTTTAAACTACATATCCAATTCCTGCATTGATACATGTCAAATTCTTCGTCAATTCCAGAATTGTGCCCTGCAGTCTTATAGGAAGCCATTATTAGTTCAAAAATAAGAAATGCTACTATTTTTACGATTAGATATCTAACCCTGGCCGTGCAACTACTTCGCAGCGTTCGTGCAAAACACTAAAATGCTTACCGGGATCTACTTAAACAGATTCTCCAGCCTGTCCACAGTTGTTTCAGTAACCACTAATAGACAATATATAGAAACGAAAAAACGTAAATCATCAGAGAGTTTTCTTGCATCTTCCCTTGATAATTATACCATTGCTTATGTAATCTCATATGCATATTTGTTCGCACAAGCATACAGATTGCAAATGCACTCCCAGAGACACGAAGACAAAGTAAAGAAGAAAGGAAAAGAAACACGACTTGATGGATAAGGAAAAAAACAAAGCTCCACCAACCTTCCGAGATAGACAGACACAGAATCAAAAGATCATCGTACATGATTCTTGTTCTCAATTTTCTTTCAATATCTGACCATCATCTAGTCGATCAAAGTTAGAAGAAGAAAATTCTGCTCATAATGCAAAGAAGAGATACGATTCTGCCGTCCTAAATTAAATCTATACAGAAAGATCTCTCAAGCACATTGGTAACTTCTTGTTCTCTTTTCTCAGCAACCACAAGAAACTTCTTGAAGTTGTTCCTCTCTCTAGAAATTAGATTTCCTCATTTCCTGCTCTTCAACTCCGGTCCCAAAATTCCACTTCCTACTTCAGTTCCCCTTACTTTTCCAGGCCAATAGCTTCAAAGAAAGAAGGTGGAACTATAGTGACAAGTGAACTCACCAGAGTAACTGCGCAGAGGGAAGATTGTCAGGGCTGTCAAGAGAGACGCAGCGGACAATCAACGGCCGTCGATCATCGTCTTCGTTACATCACCACGAAACTCAGAACCTGAGTTCCCTCTCCCTCTCTCTGTTTTCCCCCGTTCCCCTTTTTTGGGAGTGTGCTGCTATATTTGTAGACGCAACTAGCAGTCAAGTGTTGCAGCGTATGCGATCAATTTCTCTATGTTTAAAATTATCAGAAAACAAAACTCTGTGTATTACCCACTTATCTATCTCTATCTAGTATCTATATACACACAAGATCTACGCACATTTATTACAATGGTGTACAAATTAAACACAAGTGCGACGTGAACGGCTAATATGATTTATTTCGTGAATCAAATGATTATAGTCCGTCCACGTTTTAGAATTTTATCTTTTATTAAAAAGAGTATATAGCAATTACGTAAAATTGCCTTTTCTTGATACATTTCAGATAGGATTTCTGAATATGAATTATTGTTACCATTTTTTTGAAATATTCAGAAGACGACATGTAGAAATTTATTTAAGTTTGTGTTATATTTGGATCACGAAAAAGATATGAATTACGCACATAAGATATGAATGATCAAAATCTATTTACTTATTTAATTGAAAGATTATTATTTGTTCATATCTTAAACTTAATCCGTGATTAAAAAAAATCAATCTAATATTTTAAATATTTTACTATTTGTGATTATAAGTATTTGTACTGAAACGACATCTTAATTGATGAATAACGTGCCTTATAAAATAAATCTCCTCTTTGATCTAAGTTACAACGCAGTGGAATGCCTTGTTTAAAACCTTTATCATGGTTAGGATAACTCTAGACTGTATTAAAAAAAAGTTTCTGAAGGTTAAAGTTCATCCAGTGGAGAATGAGAGGCGGAAAGAGGATTGCACGATCGTCTATGGCCTTTTTTTTGGTGTTGGGGGGGGTACGTGGAATTTTCTTCTTGTCTAACGGTGAAGAGGCAGCGTCAAGCATCTCAGGATCGGAAAAGCAAAACCGATATGAGGACTCTCTCTTTGTCTGTTGTGAGCAGTGCCAAAGTAAATTCCTTAAAAAAGAAGGCCAAATGGTCAGAAGGTAGTTACAAATAAATACATGCATACATACACCTGAATCTCGTTGATGATATACATGCATACATACACCTGAATCTCGTTGATGATGAAGACATGTTCATATTTAGATTGAATTTTTGTTTAAATTAAATTATATAAAAATAATAAAAATAAATTATTTATTTAGAAATGAGTGAGTATTAAAGTATAAAAAAATAAAATTTTTTAAATTGAAAAACCAATTCAAATACCCCCCAAATCCCCATAACTGCACCTCCAAAAACCAACTCCCCACCCCCAAATACACACACACACACAGAGCAAAGAGCAAATCAATCAAAGATATTGTAAATGGACAAGGACAACTCCAAAGGGTTCTCATTTACTTGGGCCAGAATTCATTGGTCCTCAATTTTTTTGTGAGCCCAATTGACTGATGAGGGCTGCGTTTCAACTAGGCAAACTGCCACTTTGCTACTCGTAGGTGTTCTTTAGGCCTAAACTGGCACTTGTGGACTTTAGTGTCTTAATTCGAAGACCCCTGTAACAGATCACCTGAAATAAATACCCAATTTCATAAACCTTACATATATTTGAATCATGGTAAGACAAATACCTTTTAAATGTTTACATCAAATTAAATGTGACATGCACCTCGTTCTAAAAAATTGTCACAACAATGATACAAGTTGTATGTTGTCACCAGCGGTCTCCTTCCTAGATAACAGTTAATACATGATATTTTAATTGAGTAGAAAATGCGAAACTAATATTATTTATAAGTTCATAGAATATGGTAGTTATTCGATTTGTGGTACCACAATATGACCGTTTTTACTTTGCTTTTTCAATATTTTCAAAAAAAATTCTATATAGTTTGATATGAATTCTCGCCTCCTCAAAATTAAAGTTCTGATTCTATTTATGACAAAAACTAAAATGGTCCTTAGACTTTTACGGATATGTGATTAATGACTTTCTCTAATGAATATTTATTTGACTCGTTCAATCTAGCACGTGAAATTTCAGTTGCTACATGCATTCAAAAGAAGAAAATGGAATTGACTTTTAAGACCTCTTACATGATATGAAACGTTTTAATAAGTAAACTATTAGTCCACCACATGCACGAGCTTCTAATTTATCTTTTTTATTTTTTAAAACAAAAATCTCGTTGTGAACTGAATTTTTACATGTAGAAGGCAAGTTATATTTATTTTTTTAAAAAAAATGTACTCACTTCCTCTTTAAAATATAAGGCGTTTAACTCTTTTTGTATATATTAATAAATAACATGATAAAAAGTATTTTTTAATTAGATTCTTAATTAATTTTATTAATATAATAAAAAATAAAAAATAAAGAATAAAAAATATATTTAAAATAAATATAATTCTTAAAATTCACAAAAAATAAAATATTTTGAAATAAAAAATAACAGCTAAAAGTGTAATACCTCTAACCCCTCATTGCAATTGTTTCCCTCAGTATCAATCAACCTATTTAGCCAACCAATTGAACCTAACAGTGTATTGGGCCACTATCATATCTATTTGCCTTAGTTGCTAGAATTCATCCTTCTATTATTTCTGAATCCATCGAGAAATATATTTTTTCTTTAAAAAAACAATATGTGTGGTAATGCCAAAAATAACATAATTTAACTAGGACAGAATTTATAGGATGACATGGTTCTCGTCTTCTCCGATGTTGCCTACGCTCCAAGCATTACATCTTTAGTCAAAACCATCGCATACTCCAACCGCACACGCTCAAAATCTATACAACTAACATACATGTCATAACAGCGAAAGCCACGACGTTTGGTAACCATGCCTGACCAACCTGAAAGTTTTAAAATGAATAGATGAGAATGCCCGTGTCCTATGGTTATGTAAACAAAAGTCAAATTCCATGAAATCCAAGATTTCAAATCGCCTGTTCATTTATCAACTAAAAACAAATGCCCTCAAACTCTTCTCAATGGAATCTCATTTTTTGGTTTCCTTTTTTTTCTTCTTCTTCTCTTTTTTTTTTTAATTTTTTAAAAATATTCTTCTAATGGTACTCTTGTAATTTCCTTAACTTCTACTGTCCTAATTTACCTTTACTCATAGTACGTGTCATTTAAAGCTCATATTTCATGCATTTAGTTTTAATAAGCTTGAATATAATATTCTTAAATTCAAAAAATATTTTTCGTACTCTTATATCTATAAAAATTCATAACTTTCACTCTCTACCTTATATATTATAACTTAAAATGAGTATGTGTAGAACATCTTAATTTTTTTTATATAGATATTACCTTTATATGTTAAAATAAAGGGAGTAGCATCTTAATTTTTTTCGTTCTTGCATCCTTGGGACCTAATATATACATATTCTTTTTATTTTAAAATATAATTTTTTTATGCAGATTAAGAGAAAAAAATGAATAAAAATTTTTATATTATATTATTAACTAATTTTACTAATATAATAAAAAATAAGAGAATTATATTTATGATAAGAGTAATTTTAAAAAAATAATCTCTAAAATTTATAAAAAATAAAATACGTTGAAAAGAGAAAAAATATTTAAAGGATGTTATATTTTAAAATGGAGGGAGTGTAAAAGAGAAATATTTTTTTTGGATAAGTATAAAAATAAATACTTATTGTTCTAAAGTTCAAGGATTCCTTTTAGAATTACCTTTGAAGATTTGTGTTCAAGGTTGCACAATGTCAGCAGTTTTATGTTCGGGCCCAAGTTCGAGCCCACAAGAAAAATGACGGGGAATTCCAAAACCAAAAGAAAGTACTACTATTAAGGAAAGCTGGTTGCCACAGTGAAAGGTTACACTTGTCACGGTTAGGGTGGGACCACGTTACTCTTATAAGGACCAGCCAAAACGCACGAGAGCTGAGCACGTGATTTAGCCACGTAAGCAAGAATTTCCAACGTCAATTGACGCAGAAACGACAGGTCACTTCACAAAGAAATGCACATGCCCCCACCACTCACTACCAAATTTAAAGGAGATCGCATTTTAAATCCGTCCATTATTAATAATTTTGGAAGCAAAATGGATACTATTTTATATCTAAAAATTAAATATTTCGAAGGTAAATAATTTTTATTCAATTCAATTTCTATTTAAATCTGAGATATAATTGGATTGATTCAAAAGAAAAGCGGAATACAAAGTATTTCTTTGAATTTTACTACTAAATTTACAAATAATTCGTTTTATCAAATTAAAAAATTAAATATATAATCCATCAAATACAGTGGTAGACACTAGGGTTTTAGTCTTGTTTGCTTTCTTTTTCTTTTCTTTTCTTTTCTCTTTGTTAGTAAATATTAATATATAATATTTTTTATTTCAAAATATAAGTATTTTCACCAATTTATTCTTTTTTAAAATATATTTAAATTTTTATGAAAGTTATTCTGAATATAAAAATAATCATCTCATTTCTTATCATATTAATAAAATTAATTTAAGATATACTAAAAATAGTTTTATTTTCTAACTTTAATTTATATAAAAATAAAGTAAAATTTTTAATTTTTTTAAAAATAAAAATATTTACAAAAAGGCCGATGTATGGGTTCCGCGATTCTCCGATCTTACCCCCACGTGACACCGTCACGAGAAAGAGAGCGACGCACCGCATAGTCCTTAGAGCACGTGCTCGCACGTCCCCTCATTGGTTCTTCATGGTCCTATGTGGGTGGAGCCACTGTTGGTCCCCACGTTTTGCTGTACGACACTCGCCGAACGACCCCTCAGCTTCTCCTCTTGCTAGTACTCTCAGCTGCCAATTACATACATCTCTCATATTATCTAAGATATTAATAAAACTAGCCTAAAATTATTTTATATATAATAATATTATAAGAACAAAAAAAAGTTGAAGTCCCAAAGTTCTAACCAATCATATTATTAAATATAAAATAATTTTAATTGACGTATCAGAAAACATATTTAAAAAATTCCAAAAATATCCTTTTCTTGGTAGAGTGAAAGGTAAAATAATATAATATTAAATTGAAATTATAATATATCTTTTATTATATGAGAGAAAAAGTTGAGAATTCGATCTGTAGCAACCTCTTAACCTATAAAAATATAAACTGAAAGGATGACTTTACACCGTCAACTAAGCTGTCCACTTTAACTAATAAATTACTTTCACATGAGCATTTAAGGATAACATTAAAAAAAAAACTCAATTTTGGATGTGTGCATTTCATCACTGCTCCGCAAGCTGACCACAAATGTGATTGGCATCCAATATGCAACTTTTTACCTACTGTTGATTATCTTCTGCACAAATATAAATCACAATATTTATGTGTTTTATCAGTTTATTTTTTACATAATACTGAAACTCTTATCGAGTTTGGTTGAATAAAATTTAATTTTAAAATTAAAAAAAGTAAAATTATTTTTTAAAAGATATACGAGTTTAATATTTAAAATTTTAAATTTAATTTAAAATTAAATATATCTAAGTTGAGTCGTCCACTTTCTTACTGTCGAACCGTCAACCTAAAAATTAGATCAGAATTTTCGATGCCTATAGTAAACGAAAATAAAAAAATATATTAATAACTAACTAGTTTTGGTAGGAGATATATTGGAGACAAGAAACAAGCATAATTAGGCATTATCCTTAAAAATAAGGTGTAAAATACTAATTATTCTCTAAATATAAGAATTAAATTAAAATGAATTTTTTGGAGTAAAACAAAATTGTTGGTATTTTTGTTAGAACACAACTTTAAAATCAATGATCAATGATTATGATTGCCCTTCGGTGACATCCTTGGTGGTAAAGCTTCCATCAAGTGTCCTCTCAAATCGGGGGAAAAAAAAATCAACCAAGTAACATCACGTATGAACAGTTGGTTGAATGGTTTAGTCTATATGGTAAAATGTTGTTTTGAATTTTATAATAAAAAATTATTTATAAAATAATAGACGAAAGAAAGTGGAAAATTTTCATCTCAAAATGAAACCTAGCCAAATGACAATCCTATTGTCGAGCCAATGACTCACCGGCCAATACCTAATTATATATAGTTTAGAATACTATGATTCTTTACGAAATAGAGCAATATAAGGACTCAATCCCTTATATTAGTGAGAATGTCATATGATTCAATTGCCTTTTAGCTAGTTTGCTTCTCAAATACTACTTTATGATATTTATGATATTGACAAATACTACTTTTTATCCTTTTCTTTTTGTAATGTATATAAGAGACAATAACTAAATTAAATTTAAAATTGATCATTTAGAAGTGATAATTTTAACTAATTAAATGATAATCCTATAGGACTTTCTCTTTATCTTCATCGTTGACCAAACGAAGAATCATAGATGGTGTAATAGTATGCTAAGTTTCAACAAGGACTTTCTCCTTTTTATTTTTATATGTATTAAATTAAAATCTATTACTTAATTTTTAAACTAATTAACTTATAATATTCCCAAACCTTCTCCGTATTTTTCATAATTAATTGACTCTAAGAATGAGATTGGATAAAATATAAAACTTGCATTGAATTTCGATCATAAAACTTGAGCATGAAAGTTTAGAGGGGAAAACTTTAAATCCCATGCATATTGGAGGATGTCTCCACAAAGAAAAAGATAGCAAATAAGAAAATGCAGTGATCCATCTGAGTTGATGAGCCCCCCATCAACAGGATTCCCGGACACTGGTTCATAGAGAGAGTACACCTCTGCTATTTTAAACCAGAGGTTCAATTCACTTTAACCAACCTTAACGACTGTGAAAAGTTAACGCCGTTGACTTCTCCATCTCAAAACGGCGTTAATGCCGTTCCGTTATTTCGTACAGGCACGAAGGGAAGCGGGCGGAGAAGCTGGTCCCCACCGCACGCGAGCCGGCAGGCAGTGTGGCAGATGAACGGCAGGGGATGGGCGCACGTGAGCGGCTGGTTTCTTTCACCTCCTTCTCTCAGCTCACGTGCGTTGCGTACTCCTCCACGTATTGGGCTTTTTTTTTTTTTTGGTTTCATTCAAAAAAAAAAAAGATTTCTAATAATTAATATTCTCGCCACCCGCCCCTTTCTTTTCATTTTGGTCCTGTCAAGTCATTATAAGTAATAGACGTATGCATAAATATCAGCAACAACTTAAGCACATCCTCTCGCTCACGGCCCTCACATGTCCTTTTTACCACCCTTGAAAGAATGAACTTGCCTCACTATTATTAGGAAATTATTTACCTCCCATGATGTCCCGCAGTATAGAACCCTCAAATACCAATGAAGCATATACATATATCTTTTGTGTGTTCTATGCTACATTGATAGAAAAAAGGTGAATTGAACTTTATTACTGAGTACAAAATCATGTTCGCAATATATATTTCTTTTACAGTAAAATGTTCGCAATATAATCATGGTAGTAATTTTTTTCTTTCCTTGTACTTAGAGGGGGTGGGTTAGAAAATAAGGAAATCTTGATTGGCTATATGGTCTTATTCAGATAATAATTTAGGGTGTGATTAGATAGAGTTTGGTTTTGAGATTTTTGTCTTGAGTTTAGTAAAAGTTAAATTGTTTATGAGAGGAGATGTGAATTACACACTTAAAATTTTGGATTTGATTTTAAAATCAAACCATGTTCAAGTATACTTAATAAGTCAAGTCACATGTATATAACAACAAAGATTATCCTCCAAATTACAAGTTTTGCAATAGATAAATTGATATCTTTGCATCACTTATAAAGATTTTGTTAGACAAAAAAGAAAAAAAAATTACCGTCCAACTTTTTATCTTATATTAACTACTAATGATTAAACCTTGAAATTCTTTTATTTTATTTTGGGTGCCATGCAAGATCCAATGCCTTGTTTGGCTTACGATTTTGTGATCTAGATTCTATGCAATTAAATAACAAAAATTGAGAGGGACTTCAAAGGCAACATCCGTTTTTAATACATCCTTGGTTTTTCTTTTCCTTCTTTTTCTTAAATTTAAAAATTTAAAAAAATGGATCGCGTATAATGGTAGCGGGTCCGCCACATCACGACATGAGTTGGCAACGTGATTTGGGAGGCGGACGAGGTGGTAGGCAGACATTTTTTAATCACGTGACTCTTCCCGTCTTTCACGGTCTACGCTCCACGTGTACAGCTAAAGTCATTTTTTTAATGTAGGAGCTCGATGTTGGTGTCTTTGATTGGATTAAAGAAAAAGAAAGCATTACTAAATGCTAATCCCAATAAAACCCACAACGAGAGAAAATGATTGTTAACTGATCCCTAAATTGATACCTTAAGCAGAGAATGTCGATGTTACAGGGAAGTTTCTGAAATTAATTATTTATTAATCTCTCATTTAAAAAATAAAAAAAAACATAAAGTCCTCACCGGAACAAATCACTTAGTTTTTGTACTACAATGCCCAAGCACAAAACCAACAAAGGCCTTGTCTTCTTCCCTCTTGCCTCACAATGCAAGGGCTTGTTACCCTCCCTTTTGTACAACAGAGATGAAACATTAAAAACTTTTAAATTAATCATTGATAAGGAGAAATGTCGTTTATATTAATTATAGTATACAATCTACTCGAATTTTTTACAATTATTTTAGGAACTAAACTCATCTGCACTTTATTTAGGTTCGATTCAAAATACGGTTAAAGAAAATCTTCAAATATCACTATCATGGACAACTAAAATAAAATATATTATGATTTTGTAAATACTTGTATCGAATCTCAATATTTATGAGCAATAAGTTCGTAATTAGAACGAGAAGAAATGGGTCTCAAAGGGGCAAGAATGGACATTTAAGTAAGTGGATTTTGTGTTTAAATTGCTGAGAGGATAGCCGACTATGGAACACATCAAGTGGTGGATTTGATGTTGCAGAGGTTATTCGAATTAATTAATTTGTTTTATGAGTCAATGGGCAATGCATAAATAACCGCGTTCATGAACCAATGTGCTGTCTTTATGTATCGGAATCTTTACTTTCATCTGTCGTTTTTGTATCAAAGTCATTTTTCAAATACAATCATAATTGAAGATTTAGTTTTAATTTTTTTTTGTATATTTTAAAAATATGAGAAGTTTATTCCTTTTTTTTTGTGATATATGAGAAGTTTATTCTTGCTTCCTAAATAATCCAAATTGTCAGTTGACCAACCTTTTAGATATATTTATACAATTTACACCAATTGTGCACACAAGTTAGGTGAATTTCTTCTATCTAACAATATGTACACAGTAACTAAGTAAAATAGTAGTTTAGTAATAGAAGCATTTTTTTACGGGATAAAAGATTTTGAATTTGAATTATATTTTCATGTTTTTGAGACAAAAGAAAGGACGACTACATTTTTACTTTTTGGACGGATGGGCTTACTCTTCGTCAAAATGCAAAATTGACCCAAGAAACATGAAGCATACTTTTTGATGAAGCATTGGAGTAGTGAAAGGTATACTCCCTCCGTCTCATTTTATTTAACAGTATTTAATTAGATAAGAAGTTTTATATAAAAGTTTAAATTATATTATAAAAATAAAATAATATAATATAAAATAAGAAATATGTAGATCAGCAAGTATTTTATATTAAATTTAAATATATAAAAATAATATATAATAAAATTAATAGTTAATTAATAGTATAAAATATATTAAAATACATTTTTAATATTGAAACGTAAGGTTAAATGAAATTAGATAAATGGAATATAAAAATTTAAGATCGTGGTGATGAGACGGCCAAGTTTAAGGAAATCATTGCAAACTCTCTTACTACTATAACTATAAGCATTCTCAAGATTGAAATTCAAACTCAAAAGTGAGATAGCACTTATAATTTATTAGTATTTAGGCACTTCTTTTCCCATCTTAGTTTTTGTTTTGTATAAGCAAATAAAGAAGCCAAGAAAAGGGACCCAATCGGAGTTATAGTTGGGTTAGTTGGCCCATCCATACTACTGTTTAAACATGTCCTCTGTTGTTGTTTTGCACGTGAGTTGCTGGGTCAAAACTCGGATGGCCCACCCGTTTTCAAATCGTGACTAGACGACGAAATTGAAGCCTCGCACCCCCCTTTCTCCTCAGTGCTTGCCTTTGCCCAATGCCCCAATCCCATTTTTGTTCCATTTCTTGCGTTTCTTTTTCTGGATACTAATTTTGGCCAATGCATTCATGTGAAGCTTTGCTCTATAGAGTTGTCCGTTTTTACGAGTTGAGTATCTCGCCCGTCATCTCCACCTCCATGTAATATTTTTTATCACATCAATATTACTTTTAACATTGAATTCAATAGAAGATGCCGTTCAATAAAAAGGAAATTTTCACAGATAATTATTTCTCAACAAGAAAGTACTATTTCCATTTTGAAGAGCAGCAAAAATGGGACCGAACATCTGCCTACACGCGTTTTACATGTCCATATACTATTTGGCAGTCACTTTCTCCACCAAAGCACAAACCGTTTAGGGTAATGTCATGCATCTCACCAAACTCCAAGGTTTTACGTGACAAGAAATTTTCTTTTACCATCCATAAGAATTGAAGGACTCATTGGTCATCTACAAACATTGAAATGATTCAATAAATATAAAGAAAATAATCAAAAAAACGTTGTAATTGGGTTGCACTAGTCAAAAAGCCCGTGCTATGTACGGTAATATGTATATTTTTTAAATACAATTCTTGTAGTAATATATCTAGTAAAATAAAAAATTAATTTTAAAAAAGTTTCAAACTTCTTTTTAATTAATAAATTAAATTATCAAATTACAAAATCATTACAATCGATCTAATAATTAATTAATTAATTAAAATTTGATATTCAGTATGAAAGTTTTAATAAATGCTATTGACAATTTTGTCAATCGAACAAAAAATAAAAAAAAATATTATAATAAGTAATACATAGTAAAGAGGCATAAATATATTATTGAAAGATAATTTCACAAATGAATATGTTATATTGTGATTCTCTTTTGCAGATGAGAACATTCTTCATACCAATCGACACATAAAACAAATATTATCTGTGATGAATTTTTATAATTTTGATGTCATGTAGTACTCGAACCATCAATGTAAACGCACGATCTTTGCATGAATTGATATGTTTATGAAATTTTTTTAATCCATTTTCCCACAAATATTATATTTTAGAGTTGAATCTATAAAATTAAAAATACCTGAGCAATCACATAACTTTTTGATGTGCTCAAAAATTTTTTTCAGAAGTATGAATATACCAATACCTGTCTTTGCATTTCATTTAGATGATCAACTGAACACCTTAGTACAAAGTCTGTATGCCTATCTTTGAGAGCAATATTCATTTCTCCACTATAATCTTTTATGATCATATTAACAATCTAAATAATGTTTAATTTCGTCAATAATTCGATATCGTTGTTGGTCATTGTTTAATGTATTGACATTTACTTCAAGAAGAATATGTGTTTTATCAAATCCTTTGGTCATGTACTTGTACAAATATTTGACGATACTCTTAAATTTATGTGAGCATCCATCAATACCAACAAATCTCTCAGATGAGGAATAACCCACCTATTATCGAAAGTAAAACCATTTATTGCAACTCTTTTACTTGAATCATTTTAGCGTTTGTATTCTACATTCTTATAATTTTCTATTGTTGTAGCATTACAATTTTTTCGGGTAGTGCTTTGAACATTTACTATTTACCATACATAGAGCATTTGGGAAAGTATCACCACAGGGTCCATGGAACATGCATCTTATGATGATCTTATAAGCATGGATATTAAAATTTTTATTTCTAATTATAATTATTGAAATATATTTAATAAAAAATTAACAACTAATTGCATTATAAATTTAATAAAACTTTTATTTTTAATTACATAGCCAATAAACTATGAAATAAATTTATGTGTTTAATGGAAAAAAATTCGCTTAGAAGTGATCATGGGTAACAATAGGAATAAGTAGTAAATATCCTCCAAAAATGTCATCACTCTTTTATAAGACGCATTGTCAATATCGAGACTTTTTTGGTAGAGTTTTAGTAGATCGTACTTGTGTTGATTTAGAGTGAAGTAAATTTTGGTTGGAATATTTTCTTTCCTACCCAATTATTATAGTCCGCATATTCAACCCATAAACATGGATGACTTATAATTTAATTACAAAAGGGGTATTATTGATTCTTATTGAAAAGAAAAAAGAAAAAAGAGTAGGTGATTATTAAATACGAAAAAATTAGATGTAGAGTACCAATGGAGAGCACCAAGGAAATAGTTGAAAAAAGAAAATGATAGTTATATAATAAAACAAAAATGGAAAGAAGATGATTATATATAGTATCTTTTAGTAAATATCATCTCTATTTCATAGTTTATAATTTTTAATATCTTATCAAGTTATGATTCGAAATATTTCAAAAATCAAACAGACTAAGAACAAATGTTGAGTTTTACAAAGAAAACAAATCGAAAACACATTCAAAGGCTCGGATCCAATTGAATTCGATTAAGGATTTTATTTTCTTTTTTTATAAAAAGAAGCACTAACTAATGTTATCTCTTGAAACCAATTAAGACGTTAAATAATAATGAAGTTCAAAGGCTTAGAACCAATTGAATTCATATTAAGGATTTTTTTTTGGAAAAAAAAAGTACTAATTAATTGTATTTTCTCGAAACCAATTAAGAGGTTAAACAATAATGAAGTATGTTTGAGGACAAAAAAAGTATTAATAGAAAATGGAGAAATCATCTCTTAAATCTATTAAATATTTTTTTTATTTTTTCTTCATGAGATAATTTGATAAGTGTATCATACAATAAAAATGAAAACTTGCCATACTATAATTTGATGGACATATAAAAACACTCCAAAATTGGAATTATTTAACTCAAAAGTTAAAAAACTTTTACCTTGTGTGCCCTTGTAGAAAACAGACAAATTAAAACCATCAAATCTAATAATTCTTCCTTCTAACTCATGCGTTCTCATAGCTAGCTTGCCATTTTGTTCTCTTATGGGTCTCACGTGTTTGTATTTGATATAAAACCCAAGCACAAATGTATCCGAAGTAATATAGGTTTACTTATAAAAAAATTAAACATTACATTAGAATCAAACTTGGTGGAAATAAATGGAGTACTATATTTGTCAAATTCTTGGAGTTTCCTTATAGACTACATAGATTAGGAAATAACTATGTGATTGATATCGTAGAATAGGAATAGTTTTTCATTTTACATAATGGCTTATCCTGTAAAGTCATAGTCTAATTTCTTTGACTTGAAAATCCTGTAGAGCAATTTCCTGAAGTAATCAAATTTAAAACATTCTTCTTATCGTTGAAGCATTTTAGGTTATTTTCTTGGAGATTAAAGGAAAGAAATCTTTTATGGGAATTTCGAATCACCTGTTCCAATTCACATCTACGTATACGAAACTTAAATTCTCACAAAAAAAAGATAAAAATGAAAAAGACAAATCCATTATTTTCCATAATATGGTTCAAAACTGTACCTCTTATTATCGTGTATTTTTGTCTATCAAAGAAGCTAATATATATTACGTATAAGATTCTCCAAAGGTCTTAAATTTGCAAACAGAGGTAACTGTGAGATTATTTTATATCCTCATAAAATCGTTCCCACATATCATCAAAGGAAAAATGTCAAACAAACAAAACATCAAAAAAGCATACATATGAAGAGAAGAAGAAAATAATATGCAGAAGAGAATTATGATGATGTACACTATGTGCAGAAGAAATAGGTAGATATTAGATGTTTAGATTTAATAAATTTAGTTTAAATTAAGAAATTGGGTTAAATAAAAATTATAAATATAAAGATCATGTTTGTTGACAACTACTGAATAGTTAAAGTTTTACTTTTATAAAATAACTAAATATACATAATTTAATTTTTTTAAAAATATGAAATTCAAAATTCAAGTTAATATATAAGTAGTTTAAAATTTTTTTAAGCAAATTGAATAATTAAAGTTTCCTACATTTACAAAGTAACTCAATATACGGAATTCAATTTCATCAAAAAAATATAGAATTTAAAATTCAAGTTAATATATAAGTAGTTTAAAATTATTTTAATAGATTGAAAATTGTTCTAACCAATTAAAAAATTTAAAGTAATAATTGAAGTTTCATACTTTTACAACGTAACTTAATATACGAAATTTAAAATTAAAATTAATTTATTAGTTTAAAGTTACCTTAATAGATTAAAAATGATCCTAACCAATCAAATTTTGAAGATTAATTAAAAAAAAATATAAAAAAATTAGAATAATTTAAAATTCAATTTAATATATAAGTAGTTTAAAAATTATTTTAATAGGTTGAAAATAGTTCTAACCAATCAAAAAATTTTTTAAAGTAATAATTAAAGTCTCATACTTTTATAAAGTAATTTAATATATAGAATTCTAAATTAAAATTAATGCATAAGTTAGTTTTAAATTATTTTAGTATATTAAAATTGATCATAACCAATCAAAATTTTAAATACTAATTAAAATAGTAAAAACTGTAAGAAATTAAGATAATTTAAAATTCAAGTTAATATATAGATAGTTTAAAATTATTTTAATAGATTAAAAATAATTCTAACCAATCAAAAAAATTTAAAGTAATAATTAAGATATTCTACTTTTTACTGAATTAAAGTCTCATACTTTTATAAAGTAATTTAATATATAGAATTCTAAATTAAAATTAATGCATAAGTTAGTTTTAAATTATTTTAGTATATTAAAATTGATCATAACCAATCAAAATTTTGAATACTAATTAAAATAGTAAAAAACACTAAGGAATTAAGATAATTTAAAATTCAAGTTAATATATAGATAGTTTAAAATTATTTTAATAGATTAAAAATAATTCTAACCAATCAAAAAATTTAAAGTAATAATTAAGATCTCCTACTTTTATGAATTCAAAATTAAATTAATTTATAAGTTAGTTTAAAATTATTTTTAATAAATTAAAAATGATTCTAACTAATAAATTTTTTAAAGTAGTAATTAAACTCTCTTATTTTCATAAATTAATTTAATATAGATGCTTTAAAATTAAAATTAAATACATAAGTTAGTTTAAAATTATCTTAATAGATTGAAAATGATAACAACTAATTAAATGTTTTAAGAATAATTAAAAAAGTAAAAATGCTAAGAATTTAGGATGAGAGGTTTGCAATCATAAGAAAGAAAGGGTTATATTTTTATTAAATAAATAAATAAATAAATAAATAAATAAATAATATATATATATATTATATACAAAATTTAAAAATTAAAATTAATGTATTAGTTAAGAATTTAGCTTTAATGAATTTAGTTTAAATTAAGAGATTGGATAAACAAAAATGATAAAGATAAGTAGTTTAAAGTTATCCTAAATGATTAGATAATCTTAACCAATCAAGTTTTTGAAGACTAATTAAAAAAATAAAAACTCTAAAAAATTAGAATGAGAAGTTTGAAGTCATAAGAAAGAAAGGGTTACATTTCTATAATATATATATAGATGTTCCCAAGCATTGAACATTGTCAAAAGGATAATCTAAAGAGACAAGGGATTAGGATCTTATGGATAAGTACGTGAGAAAATAATAAAAGAAAGAAAAGGACGTTAAAGCTAATATTAATTAACTAAATAACAATTAATTAAGGAAACATTTAAGTTATAAGCTGTGCATGGGGAGAGGCATGTTGGGCAACTTTTGATATATAGTAGGCTTAATAGTGTGTTATCATGCATTGCCAAGCTGTTCGGTTGTAGCTACGCAGCTTAATGTGAATGCTTCGCTTGATTGTCGGAACTAAACTACCATTTTTGAAGCATGCTTTACTTTATTATTGTTAATATCTATAATTATAATCAAGATTAATTGAGACCTATGAGGCAATCCCAAGTACGACACGATATTAATTAACAAATGTCATCAAACGCTCCTAACTGAGTTTACTTCTTACTTAACAAACATAAATCTAAACTTAAAGAGAGTTATGGATTTGAAACACAAGCAATTAAAAATAAAGTCTAAATATCTTTTATTACTGATGTGTTGCCAGATTCAATATAATTTATTTTTATAAAATTAAAAGATAAAAATTTTGAAGTTTAAATTCTATCGTCCACAATGGGTACAATTTGAGCAAGAAAACATCTTTCCTTAAACCTTAAGAGGAGAGATCTCTTGTGATAAAAACCTTATAACTTGTGAAAAAAATTATTGCTTTGTGTATAATTTAGGATCAAAACATAAAAGAAGATGAGATTTACGAGTTTACGTGGATGGAGAGCGTTACGTAGATGGGAAGCGTTCGGTTCCAGTCTTGCATGTCTTTTTTCAGGTCGTACATGATCAAATTTGGTCCGTTAGATCAGATGTTAAATATAATCTAACAATTATAAAAATTTATAAATTTATAAATTTTTAAAAATATATTTAAGAGTTAAAAAAAATATAATTTACACGTGATTTATTGGTTGAAGTGCCACAAACATCACAGTACAGTAACACCATACTAATACGTACATGCGTCTGTCGGGACTGAAAGAGAAAGGAAGGAAGAGTGAAAGAGAGTCCGGAAGGCACATGGGGAGCTATGCTAATGGAGGACCCGCGTTTCCCGGTACAGAACGAGAGAGGCGCGGCACGTGACCTTTCTTCCTTTAGCATCAACATCCCTCTGCTCCTTCTTCATCCTCAATTCTCTCTCTCTCTCTCTCTCTCTCATCTGGAACTGGCGGGAGGAAGGACATATATTCAGTACTGGTAGTAGTATTAATTTACTAAAGGATAATTAATGGGGATCTGTGCACTAATCATCGTTCTTAATTTCTTAATCATCAATTCGAGTCAACGGTTAGCCTGCAGCCTTCCCAGAGTCCGCAGAAGAGCGGGAAAGAGAATTGGTCAGTTGTACATCGTCCTCACGTGACAAGCAACTCCAGCACAGGCACCACCGCCTTTGCCAAGACGGCACACCATACTAGTATTGAGAAAAAAAAAGAAAAAGAAAAGAAACCCACTGCTTAAGGTGGCATTGGATGGATTATCACCTCAAAAATTAACTTAAAATATTGGCTATATATGCCTTTATATTTTTATTTTCTAAAATTTATATTTTTCAAAAATAAAATAAAATTCTCCGAATGAACAAGTCGAACTAAACTCTGAAAATGGTTTATTTGCGAAAACTAAATAGTAAAGAACAAGTCGAACAGGATATGTTTGTCATGGCATGCTCAATTTGCACGTGTACAACTTAAGAGTTTAATCCTCAAATCTCTTCTTCTTCTTCTCTTTCTTTCTTCTGAGAGTATCGGCTGTGGAGGTTGTACCAGTTCAAGTACTTGAAGTGAGTTGATCAAATGAGTAAAAATTTCTCCATGGGGCAAAAATGGAAATTCACGATTCCCATGTGGAATTTTACCTTGTGTGTGGCCTTCCAGCATGCAAATTTACATTTCTTTTGCATCCCTACCATCCCGTTTTGCCTCTTGCTTGTTTGTTTTTGATTGGGGGAATACCGGACACAAGTTTAATTACATTTCTAACCACCAAATTGACGTTCTGTGTGGTGGAGCTTTTAGAATGTAATAATTGGTAATACAAAAAGATATAAGGTCTAACTTGTGAAATATCAAAATTAACAATAAAGAAAGAAAGAGAACCCCCCCGGTCTCTTCCCAAGAGTGGAAGCAGCACCAAAAGTTTGAATTATTCTCAAGGACAATTGGGATTCTTCTTAAAGTTCTTTTACTTTATTCTTGGATCTTTAAGTATATATTTGATGCATGGTATAGAGTTAATAAAAGTTTCCTCAATCAAAATTCTTTCCAAGATTGCATATAGTCATATCTCTTGAATAGATGATACATGGCATCTCAAGTCACAAGCAAGGGGCAAATTGATGATACAAGTCACCTACCACTTAATAAATATTTTCCAATTTTAATTGAAGAATATAATTAATAGCTAATTAGCAAAAGAACCACCCAAATATTGCAACTTGCAACTTGAAAGGGGTCTAAAGTCAATGGAATCAAGAATCAAACAACCATGTGATTCACCTTCTTCTTTGGTCGATCACATTCATGCATATTTAGACCTGTAATTTTCAAGCATATGTTTTTCATAAACATAATTCGTCATGATTTAGGGAACAACCATATAGAAAATAAAGCCTCTTGGTTTTGTTTTATAAAAGGAGCAATTATGTGAGCTTATTTGGATGGACAAATTTGAATTTGATAAAGTACGCATGAAAAACATGAATTTAATGTTCTTAAACATATAAAATCACATTTTCAGGTCAAGTCAGGGAAGTTATAGTAGGACAATGTCAAACTTTTTTAGCCTAAAATGTTAAAATTCAACTCTTTGTTATTTATGTTCTAATTAAACAAACGCAGGAATCACACACACACACACACACATATATATATATATATATGCTTACAATTTTGTGTTTTTTCTTAAAAAAATTCCCAATGAAATATAAAATTTAGAACTCTAAATTGTTCAATTATTATCTCAATGCTATAATATATCTATATTTGTTCGAAATCAAGGACTATAACTTCAAGATATTGGAAAGTCAATATTAAAACCTAGGAGTTATATCTCAAAAAAAAAAAGAAAAAAGAAAAAAGAAAAAAAAGAAAGGCTTGGATTAAAGACATACCACTGAATAAATCCTGTTGGAAATATTATAATCTTATAGAGGAAAACCAATTGACTAAAAATTAACTGTAAAAAATACTATGTATTACCGTCAATGCAAGTTAAAAAGAAGAAGAAGATAATCTTATTATAATAAAGAACAAATAATTATCTAAATTAAAACAGAGCTCAAACATCCAAAAGATTTAGCGCAGTTAAAATTGTAATTAATAATATTTATCGGGATCATCAAAAACATATTAAAAAGACAATTCTTGCTTGACTAAATACATATATAATATTGTAATTTCAAGGACAAATAATCCCCAGCCGCAACCCCAACCCCAAGCCCGTTATAACTTATCCCTGAAACCAAACGCCGTTAGACCACCCCAACGCCGTCATGGGAACGGCGTTTTCCGCCTAACGGTTCCAGACACTAACAAAAGCGAAAATGAGGCGGACATTAGCACGTTACACCACAGAGAGTCATATACTACTCGGAAAAACGAAAACGAAGAACACTACTGTATATATAAAAACTCCATTGCTAAAGCCCACAAAAAAAGTTAAACTAGAGAGAGAGAGAGAGAGAGAAAGTTGAAGCTTCTCAGGCCTCATCTCTCTCTTCTTCATCCCAAGACTCCCGTTGTTATAGAATATATACATATTCGTGTTTTGTTTTCTGGCTTCTTTTCTCTCTCTTTGTGTGTATGTGTGAGCTGGGCCTACAAGCAATCTGCAAAGCGACTATTTGGATCACTTCTTTATCACGCTTGGGAATTCGGGTTCAGAAATTTTTGTTGTCTTTCGGAGGAATCTGAGCTGAATTATGCAATATTCGTCGTAATTCAGGTGAAAAGAGTATGCATCTTGTTAACTTTTCTTATGGATCTTTCTTTCTGTGTTTCCTGTCTGCATTACGTGAGAATTATGCCTTCTTTTTCAGTTTTTATGGAGATTTTCAGCTGAATATGCATAATTCAGTTGAATTCTGATTGGTGGTCTACGTTAAAGTATTTCTTGTGAAGTAAGGGCTTGATGTTGCTTGCTGCTGGAGTTGGTTTAACATTTTGGATTCTGTGTACGTGAATTTTCTCCAAAGGCTGTGGGGAGAAATTTTCTGGGTCGGAGATTTTCTAACAGAAGTGTTTCTGCGGTAAAGAGAACTGCTTTCGGACGTGCCGTCGTCTCCCCGGCTTACGCTGGTGGCGGATCTGAGATGAACAACACTAGTCTGACTCTCTTCTGGAAAATTCAGTAATTTCCCGAGCTGAATTCTGGTATTCTAAATCGTGTATTGTAGTAATTCGATCTGGGTTCTGAAAAACTCCGACAAGAATTGGTTCTCCAAAGTGTTTCATGGAGTTGCCTCAACCCAGACCGTTTGGAACTGAAGGTACGACCCAGAAATCTTGATGTGTTTTCATTTAAAAACCAGAATTCTTTGTGTATGCATAAATTTTACATATAGAAACCAGAAAGTTCTTCATGGTGGTATTCAACGGAAAAGGAAATTAATTTTACCGTGTTTTTGAATTGGTGTTGAGATTCAATGGTGGTTTTCTGTGACAGGAAGGAAAACAACGCATGACTTTCTCTCACTGTACTCACCTGCGCAGCAAGATCCAAGACCACAAGGTAAATTTATTACCTATCCCTCATGCAACGCAAAGATGGTAATTTTTACAAAGAGGAGAGCCCTTCTCTTTCCTTTTTCATCTCTCTCTCTCTCTCTCTCACACACACACACACACTGTTTCCCTGGTTCTCAAATGACCAAGAAGAAAGTGAATTCTTGTGACGGTAGTTGTTTGCACATGTACGAGTTTTTACTATTTTGGAGATGTTCACATAATACGGTGAATTCTAATTTTAACTCTAATAATTTTTCATGCGCTGAATTGTTGTATTGAATGCTGACTTAAATCTTGATGTTTTATGTGCCATCAAATTTTTTTCTGTTTATTTTACTTTTAAAGAAATAGATTCAGACATTATAAACTTTTCCTTTTCAACTTTTTCTCTCATCCATTCAAAAAAAAAAAAGAAAGAAAATAATACAAGAATGCAATAAAAATGCTCTTTTTACCCATTTCCTCCCTCCTCTCCCTTCCATTTTCGTCTAGAAAGCTCTTTTACCTCTTATGCTGATTCCTCGTTCTCCTAAATTAAGGTAATCTACTGTTAACAATTATTTTACCAGAATTCTTTATATTTTTTTACCTGTACAAATTATCTTAGATCGGACTCTTACGAGCGTAGAAATCTTACTTCTCTTTTTTCTGGTTTTTCCCTTTAACAGGGGCTTGGGGGGAGGGAGAGGTGCAGAAGAGCGGGGGATTAGTATTTCTGGTAGTAGGGGTTGCGGTGAAAATGTCTGACGTCCCTTGTGGGTAGGGACGAGAGAGAGAGAATAGGGAAGGGCATATATCAAAAGGCACCCACGAGTGGTGTAGTTAATGTATCCGTGAGCGTGACCCCATATGGGTTGCTGAAAGGAGTATGTGGATCTGGGCCATGGGTGGGGCCCCGAGTAGAATAGGCTGACATTGCCGGATCCGAAAAGGGAGGGGCTGGGACTTTGCGGTTAAGGCACCCTCAGATTGGGTAATTTGGAATATTTGGTCTGGGCCTGAGTGTTCCTGCGCTGGACCCATTCCCTTTACAAAGGACTAGGAGTTTGAGACATCGTCTTTAACGAATCCCCTAATCACTGGCTTTGCTCTTCTCTCTCTCTCTCTCTCTCTCTCCTTGTTAGGTTTCGATGCTTTCAGCTACGTTTTCATGGGATCTGTTAAAATTCTGCATGGTGATGGTTCATTGGGTTACAACATACTGCCACTAGAATAGAATACTAGTACTATTGTTCTTGTTTCTTGTTATTTGTGTGCAAGAAAAAACATGCCCTTGCCACTTGCCCCATGGGTTTCAGATTTGCTCTACCTATGAAGATGGAATTAGATTGAATTTTTTGCGAGAGATTTGAATTTTCAGCCCGAAAAGTTATCAATCCGTTTGTTTAGTACTTACTTCGGAGATAGTAAAACACTACATTGTGACCTTTGCGAGCATTTCCTGTTGTATCCATATATGGCGAGGCTGGAAGTTGATTTGGTTGTCCTTTTTACATGTGTTACTACGCTTCAGAAGGAGAAGGCATCGAAAATTTTAAAATACACAATTGGCATTTAGAAATGAAAAACGAAATAAAATTTGTACCAAATGCTTATATTTTCTGATATAGAGGGTGAGAAGGAAAACAAGTTCCTGTCAATTTGCTATGTTGAATTAGAATAGTTTATACTTTGCTCAATTTTGTTTCTCCATATTCTCTGTAAGCAGATGGTTTCCTCAAGACTCACGACTTCTTGCAACCGCTGGAGCAAGTAGGGAAGAATGTTGCAGAGGAAGAAGACAAATTAGAAACAAAAGATGTTCAAAGGCCTCCTCCAGCAGCTTCTCCCCCTGCTTCGGAGCATATTCTTCCTGGTGGCGTTGGGACTTATAGCATCACCTATTTCAATCAAAGAATACCAAAACCTGAAGGGAATCTATTTATGATGGCACAAGCTTGTAGCACCAACCGGAATGATGAAAATTCAAACTGCAGTTCTTACACGGGAAGTGGTTTCACACTGTGGGATGAATCTGCAGGGAAAAAGGGACAGACAGGGAAGGAGAATAATGTTGTTGACAGGCCTGTTCTGAGAGGTAAATCTTCTTTTATCTCACTGTTTCTTAGTTCATTGCCTTGTTACCGACTAAATAGATCATAATGGTATCGAGAGTATCATTCTTAAGGAAGGCATCGTCTTCCTCAAGGCCATACATGTGGACGTTTGGAACTTTTTATTCTGACTTATCGTCTATGAGACAAACATGAAATTGCTCTGTAAATGAATTTCTCTCAGTAAATGTTGCTGAATTTTTTGAATTCAATGCGTTCCTTTCAGAACGAAAACATGCACTCTGTCAAATTCCCCTGCTAATCAGTAACAGCTAGTCCTCTCATTTGCATCATTGGGGTGGGGGAGGGGTATTCTCAGAAGTAAATCATGCAAATTGCGGAATGGGAACTTAGTTTACAATAACCTACACGAGGTAATTACTGTTGCCAAAGCGTCATTTTATGATCACTACAAGAACAGAGCTTGTTTCAATCAGGCAGGCCACCTGCCAAAGAAAAGTTTATTATCAGTTGATGATCTAAAATTTCCCACTTCCATCTCTTGATTCTTCTGCTCCTATTCAATTTTTTCTGCTCATGAATGTTAAACCTTAAATACACATGTTCGTTTTCGATCTTATTGATGGAAATTGATCACCAGGCTTATAAAGGAGGCAAAATTTTCATTTCCTGCTCAATTTGTTATGGCTTATAGTTCACTGTATGGGAGCTCTAAACTTAATTCTTTCAGCATTCACTGAAACTTCATAATAAATAGCAGAATCAGTTGTGAATATGGGTGGAGGGCCGTGGACAACTTCATCAGAGCGGCCATCACCATCCTCTTCCAACCAAAAGAACAACACCACAACATTCAGCTCTCTCTCGTCTTCCCAGTCAGTGACTTTTCTCTCCATTCATAGACAAAGTTTATCCTTCTCTTAGTGAATATTATCTGTTTTTCTTTCTAACTCTGATAATTTTGCAGGCCATCTCCAGCAACAAGGAACCAGAGTTTCATGAATATGATAACATCAGCTAGAACTCTTCAGGAAGAGGAGGAGGAGGAGGAGGAGGAAGAAGAGTTCATTGTTAAGAAAGAGCCAACATCACATCCCAAAGGTAGCTCCCCTTTCTATGTTTACTGACTAGTGCATTCCTCTGGTCTCTCTCTCGATCTCCAATTTCTGATGTACATGGTATTAATTATGATAGGCAATTTATCAGTTAAAATTGATGTTAAAAGCAATGATCAGAAGCCTAACACTCCACGTTCGAAGCATTCCGCCACAGAGCAACGTCGAAGGAGCAAGATCAATGACAGGCATGTTTATTCTATCTGTGCATATGAAAATTGACTCCACATGTTCACTATGCTGGTGCTTTTGTAACTATATTACTTCTGCTTTGTATTTCTTTTGTGTCTTCTAAAGAAAGAACTGTTTTGCCACATATACTTCAAAACGTTCTTTGGGTATCTTTTTCCTCGTCTTGTGATTGTCAGACTAATTTAGAACTCCAAATTGCACCGCGATTTTCTGCTGATGAAGTCTTTCCAAGATTCATAATATATTCTCAGAATATGTGATGTACTTTAAAAAAATAGCAGCCGCCTGGTTGAGCTGTTTTACTCTTATTCATATTTTCATGATATTTCCAGCCATAATGATATGATGTTTGATGAGTAAACCCCTAATATTTCTCTTATTTTCCATTTCATTATTTGGAATCTTAGTTAAGGCGTCGCTGTTGAGTTTCATCTTTGTTTTGCAGATTTCAGAAGTTGAGAGAGATCATTCCTCATAGTGACCAAAAAAGAGATAAGGCTTCCTTCTTGTTAGAGGTACACGGATGCTTTTGATTTGTCTTTTCATTTTTATCTTCTCTTATTTCAAACTAAGATACGATGAATGATAATTCTTTACGCAGGTTATTGACTATATTCAGTTTCTCCAAGAGAAAGTTCAAAAGTTTGAGGGCTACTCAGGATGGAACCAGGAACCTTCTAAGTTGATGCCATGGGTAATTCCCAAATTCATAACTATTTCTTCTGCACCTTTGCTGCCAAATCTGGAATTTGATTGACATTCTATACAATATTGGATCTAAGTGTCAGATTCTAACAACTTGCTATTCTTTTCAACTCAAGTACTAAGAAGACATATAATGAGACATGCTATAGATCTATGCCCAACTACACTTGAGGCTTTTGTTCTGCACCGCATGCAGTCATGTGATACTTGTTTAAAAAGTCACATTAGTTTAAAGGTTATTATACTGAAGAATGCATAAGTTTTATATAGTTTCATTAAATTTTATGAAGAATTAACTGGGCAGTGATACAAGTTTAACAAGATTTATTTTGATCTAGTTGATGATGTTTATTCCTGCAAATGCTCTCAAGTGCTTTGTTTATTGACTCCTTCTCCCTTCCTGAAACAGAGAAATCCCGGAACTCCAGAGGATTTTATTAATCGAACTCATCCCACAAATGTTAGTTCAGGTCCAGCATTAATGCTTGCTGCAAAATATGAGGAGAGGAAAAGTGGTGCCTCTCCAGTCGTCCCCGTTAATGGGCAGCATTTGGAGTCAGACATAAGCAGTGCTGCTACTTTCAGAGAGAAAGTTCAGCAGCCTGATATAACAAATAAGGCAGCATCTGTCCCTCTGCCATTGCGGACAAGCATTTTTCCTTTTGGTGGAGCTAGTAATAAAGCTTCGCCAACGTCATCGAGACCAGCATCAGATATAGAGAAACCAGCATCTCAGCCTCAATCTTCGTTTTGGCCTACGGGCTCTTTTACTGCTGACACTGCTGTTTCTGATAAGCTGAACGACAGGGAAGCTACCATTGAAAGTGGTACTATAAACATCTCAAGCATCTACTCTCAGGGGTGAGATTTATTTCATTCTGTTTTTGCACTTTCCTATAGATAATGAAAACTCTTTCTTTAGCAACTAATTTTTTACTCTATGAAATGGGGAACTTGTTTATGATTAGCAACTGATTGCTAAAACATTGTCACCTGGTGAACAGGTTATTGAATACTCTGACACAAGCACTGCAGACTTCTGGAATAGATCTTTCTCAGGCTAGCATTTCAGTGCAAATTGATCTTGGAAAAAGAGTTAATGGAAGAGTAAATTCTTCAGCATCCATTGTCAAGGTATCCCAAGAGCCTTACTCCATTTCTACGTTGGACAAAATTCTCTTGCAGCTGTGCTCAAATTTAAAATTCATTTCAAGATTTCCTTGGGTTGCTTAAATCAGATTACACTTTCCACAGGATATTGATAATCCCACAAGCAATCAAGCAATGCCAAGATCTGTTGTCACAAGTACAGTAGAGGATTCTGGGCAAGCCCAGAAGAGGCTGAAAACAAGCAGGAGCTAGTACAACATTTAGAGTGAACAATATTCTTTTAGTAATTGATTTATTAAAAATTTTTTTGGTGTCCCTTTAGAAGGGCATTTTAATATTTTGTCCCGGTTCTTTGAGAACCAGTTGTACATGTAGTGTTTCTTATTAATGGGATGGATGCACAGATTTGCCTAACAGATTGTATTGTTTATCACTAGTATTTGTAATCACTACAGGGGCTTCCATGTTCAAGTTGAGAAGCTACTTTTTCCCTATGGGGCTTTTACATTCATGTGAAATGCCGAAAGAACATAATTATACAGTCTTTTCTTGTAGGTGATGTAGTAGGTTTTACACACTACTGGGGGCAATTTTTCTTCTAGTTCTGGTAATTTATTTGTTAAATTTCTCCTTCTCTTTTGAGGTGTTAAGAAACCTTGGTCCATCATCAAATATGAATTGCTTATTGCTAAAGACTAATTCCAAATTCATCTAGCTAACAAAGTAGAAATTTAATTAATTAGTCTTTTATAAATGTCATACGTATTGCATTTATATCTCATTTTTTATCTACTGTACAACAAAATGGGAAAAAAGTATATCTCGGCCAAATTTTCAGATAACTAAATTTGAGATAAATAGGTTTGAGAAGCTTTATCAAAATTCAGTTACTGAACTCGGCAATTGTGCACCGAATTAAGGTTTGAGAGTGAAATACAATTCTTGATAAGAATCCTAAAAAATGTCGAAGATTTTGTCACTTCCAAAGAAAGGAAGCACCACGTTGGGCCAACCCACTCAGGCTAAATGTGTGGGCCTTTGTCTGCTCCGGAAGTCCCATTTTACATTTTTTTTGGGGAGAAAATTGAGGAAATCCGTGTTTGGTCTGTTTTCTAAAGCATAGTCATGAATCATCGAGTTTGGGATTCTTCTTCGTTCTCCTTTTTTGGGGGGTAAAAGGAGATAATTTTTTTTTTTTTTGGGTTTGATAATTTTCAGTTGTTGGTAAAACAGGTAGCTGTAGATTACAAACCTTTTTTTGCCCTTTCTGATACACTGGAAAAGGGAGATGTGGTGGCCTACATTATAGATTTAATCAAGATGATAATAGTGGGTCTTTTAGGTATATTTGAATTAGATTTTATTTTAAAAAATTATTATTTTGTACAAATTCAGAATTAATTATTGTGAAAGAGATAGTGTGATATACAGTTGAATTTATTAAAAACAAGTGGAAAATTATAAATTTGAGACAACAAAATTATTAAAAAACTCAACAAGTTCCCATCTGGAAGACAGAACCTACCACTACACAACTATTGGCGTTAAGTTAAGTTAGTATGTCTTTTTTCAAGCTTCATTATATATGGAACTTAAAAAACTCGCAAATTATATCATTTCAAGCAATTTATGAATAATGAGACAACAAGAATTAACTTCAAACTTACTATTCTATTTCAACATTTTTAGTAAGAAGAGTGATAATAGATAATAGTCATTTAAAAATGTTAATAATAGATTAAATTATAACTTAAAAAAATATATTAGCGTGGCAAAATAATAACTCAAATGGTATAAATACTCTTTACTAGGCAAAAAGTAGAAAGTCGGGGGTTCAAACTACATTTTCTGCCCCATATGTCGGGGAATTGGAACGGCCAAACTTGTATATACGTCCATTTTAGACATATCATATGGTTTGGTTCACTAATTGACTTTCATTTTATTGGACCACAAGTCACGTAATTGAGTATCTTATACACAAATCTATCATCAATCAAGAATAAACTCTCACGTCACATGCCAATTACTAATTTTGAAGTTTTCTTTTTTTAAAAAAAATGGAAATGCTCATTTTGTGGTTAATTGCCACCATATTGATTATAGCAAAGCTAGGATTTTAAGTATTACTTCATCGCCTTGAAATACTAAATGTATTTGTTACTTTCACAAAGATTTAGAATGTATTAAAAATTATAAAAATTTTTTAAAAAAACTTATATACTTTTTTTCTAACATTAAATATATCTCTTAGTTTAACTATAATTTATTAATTAAAATATTTAAAATTTGAAATAGATTGTAACTAGAAGAGGGATAAAAATTTTTTAAAAAAAACTCAATAAATTTCTAAAATAAATTAAAAAAAATAGATTTAATATTTCAAAAAGAGAAAGTAATACTAAAATCTAAAAGGAGCGGCATTGAAGATACTCACCAAACGGCAATTAGCCGAATATGGCGTGGCATATAAACAAACAACAGTATTAAATGCAAATTCAATTCCTACTAACACATCAATAAATGAGCAGCAGCCCCAGAGTACTTAGGGATTGTATAGAAGAAGAGGATAGAGCCAAGAAAGCTCCCATCTCTCGAGACTCGAGGGTCTTTTATTGGATCATTCAATACCCACATAATTGAATCATCAAAACCCATAAACATTTCTTGGGATTTCCCTTTTTAAGGATTCCTCAAAAGACTGCAATTTGTCATCACTTATCTTGATTTCATCAAGATTCAAGAACCCACAAGAAGTTCACTTTGAATTGAATCCCGGAATGGGATTGGTTGTTTTCTTGGTTTTTATGATGATGATGCTCTATTTTTTGCCTTTGCATCTGCAAATTTTGACCCTCATGAGTCTCACAAACTGTTAGAAGGATGCAGCCAAATCGGACACAATCTGCAAAAGGAAACCCAATAAGGCATTCATTGGCTGAATAGGTATGACCACAAGGTATAATTGGTTTGGCTTGTGAGTTAAGAGCAGAAAGTGGCAAATCTTTAATCATTTAGAGTCACCACTAATTATGATGTGGATCTCAATCATTTTCTTCAAGAAAAACCAACTACTATAAGCCCCGCCCACTTCCACTCAATTATACCGCCACAATGATGCACGTAGCCACCGCCACTTATTTGACATACCCTTTTTAAGTTACACCTACTCTTCATTCTTATTCTGCCAACCCCTCATCCTGTTTCTTGATGAGTTGTATTTATTTACCTAAATCTTGATTAGTTAGGACAAAGTCTAGCTGTGATTCTTTGGTTCTCTATTCATTTTTAGAATCAAGGAATGACATGGGAACTTTTTCTTTCTCCGAAGAATATGCATGATTACCTAGGTTTAGAAGGAGTATTATGCGACAACTCATACTAGTACTTCTGAGTTCTATCGTCACACACTTGCTGACCGCTGCGGCCTAGAACATTAACACACAGGGTTTAGAACAGCACTTCTCAACTCTTAACTCCCATCTAAGTAAGGTATCGACAAATTGGTTTTTGGGGTTGGCTATGAGTGGTTGGTCTCTCACCATGTACTGTACCATTTTATGTATTCAACTTCTTCAAGATTTGTTTAGTAGATATATGCTGCACTTATTATGATGTTAAAATATTTGGACATAGAAAAGGTCTGTCAAGAGACAAGATAGTGACTAATTTCATAATAGGTTTAGCTCATATGGAAGACTAATGCCATTGACTAGCAGAATATGATACCTCCCCAACTCTTCATAAATTATTAACGTGGCGTCGCCATTTGGAAATCCTACCAAGAACATGCTCTAAAAGTTTTTTTTTTTTTGGACTAATTGCTTAAAAGAATATTTCTCTGCCTTGTAATATCAGACATGAATTGACCACAAAAAGGATTGGATATTCCTTCCATTCCAGCATGTGGAGAACTTCTCAATGCTCAAAATATCTAGTTTCAAACACATACAAATACACAACGAAGTTCACAAATAATTCCTTGATATTCAAGAGTGAAGCATATATAATAAAAGGAATAACAAGAGAAATTAGGGGCAAAACTTGGGAATAAACAGGTGTTTCATAAACTTCCCCGAGCATATGAATGACACTGTAGACAATGTAGGAAAAAAATTGAAGAAAAGAAAACAAAAAGGAAGGATGCTGGCCTAACATTCATCAAATCCAGAATTCCAATAAAACAAATCTATATTCTCATCCCTCTGTATACACTGCAGTTAAGTTTATGTAAAACCCTACAATGGCAGGGGAACTTCTATACATGAATTGGATTATTAGACTATATAGATATTAATGTACTCCAGCAGCTTCTGAAGATTCTCTGAGGCTTTGTTGAAAGTGCACCTCCTCATATGAACTTAAGACGCATCCTGGAAACAAAATTCTCCCTTCTCACTGACAACCCGGTCTCTCATTTAGCACAGAAATGCTACCACCATCGATGTTTAAATCTTACTAAGCAGTTCGTCTTCATATGATGGTTGCAAACACTCCCACGGGTTGGCATAGAAATAATCCTCTTCTTTGGGTCTCTCAGGAATTACCAATCTTCTGCTAGGATTGCCCATTCTCTCACCATGGGTGTCCTTAACAGCAGCAGAAAACTCATCCCAAGCAAGTGATCCCATACTGTATTGGTCTATCAAATCAACTAGAAGTTTTCTATCCAGTAAGATTGTCTTCTTATATCCAAGATATCTGAGCACCATAAAAACCCAAAGAGAAATGAGATTCAAAGATAAAGAGGGAAACGAAGAAGAAGGGTAGGGGAGGGGGGAACACCGTCGCACACTAAATAACATCAAGAATTACACAAGCAATTATAAATGCAGAAGGACAAAGATTCCATTCTCCAAGGATAGTAAAATAACATCAGCTTAATGGCAACAAACTCAAGCTAAAATTAGCAGCTCCGAAACAGTTTAAAGAACAAGCTGCTCAAATGTCCAACAAGCACTGTTCAGTAATCACTCTCTGGAGAGTTGAACTCTTGTGCCATACATGAGAATTTGGAAAACAAGAAACAACATAATCAAGCACCAAACAGAAAAATAATGACAACACAACTTATGCTAATAACTTTGCTAGAAACAGTACCTGCGATGACCTTCAACAACTTTTGCCATGTTCCCGTCATATGTAGGAACAAATATATCACTCTCCAGAGAAACAAGATAGTCCAGTGCTGCCATCTGGGAAGAATGATTCTGGAAGAACCTGAGATCTGAAGGATTCAATAATGTCTCCTTTCTGACCTGTTAAAAAGCAGGCCAATAGGCAGAGCAAGTGGTGAACATGATTATGTAACGTCCTTTCCTTTAATGATATGGGGCAATTAGATACAACCATTCTATAAAAGATTGATTTTAGCTCTCTCTGCTTACCAAATTTGGATAAGAAGCAGCAAGACTAGCCATTCTCCTCTCTCCACCATATATTTCCCCAGCAGCAATGTAGATTTGGACACTGGGATCAATATCTAACGCTCTAAGGGTAAGAGCAGTTTCCTCAGGTGTCAAGGGGCACAGACCATCTTTCCTCTTCAAATCAGAATTTATTATTTTTTCTTTCCACCATGGATAAGCATATCTGGCATGATAGAAAAGTTAGCAAAATCATAAAGGAATAACCATTAAATCAGCCCAAGAAATTTCCAATACAAAGATATTCACCCACCTCATTCTTGTCAATTCCTCCACCTCCTCCTTGTTGCATCCCTGAGTACAGCCAGAAAATGCTAACATGTCCATTTCATATCTGAGATGGAGTACTACGAAAGGACCGTTTTGTCTTAGAAGTTTAATGACCCTTCTACCCAACTCTTCAATCTGAGGTGTAAACCGCAAAGCACCAAAATTTACTCGGCATCTTAGCTTCTGAATTTCCAAGGGCTGGCCATTATTAGCAAGTCGAGTATCAGT
This sequence comes from Rauvolfia tetraphylla, assembly GCA_030512225.1. Lineage (NCBI taxonomy): Eukaryota > Viridiplantae > Streptophyta > Magnoliopsida > Gentianales > Apocynaceae > Rauvolfia > Rauvolfia tetraphylla. The sequence goes on along the minus strand of JAJQKT010000028.1, from coordinate 5,718,562 downwards.
CCTATTCAGGTGCACAACTTTATATTTGCGTATCAGAGGAAGAATCTGCACATATCAAAGTGGACAAAATTATAACCAGAAACATGGCAGCAGAGTAGAGACATAAAAAGAGAAAAAACAGTGGAGTAAATTTCTGATTTCCCTACTTGATTTTCATAGTAAGAAATGTCGGACCAACTAATAGGTGGCATTGTATATATCATTCCTAGTTCCACTCTCCTCTTGAGTCTAGGAGGTAGCTCTTTCAGAATACGGACTTCATCTCTCAAGGATGTAATGAAATGATCAACATCAAATATGTCTTGAAATTCACTGCAACATTGAACATTATAGTTAAAGTTGGTCTCTAAATCATTAATAAAATAGTGACACAGGAACTGCTTATATGTTCAGAAAACACACCTTGGATCTGCCCAGAAAGAAGTCTTGTCCAACTCAGGAACTATAAGTGTCACATTCAAATGTCTCGCAATTGCCACCATGTCACATATCTGTAGCCCCAAAACCAAAATGGAAAGAGGGAACAATTAGTGAATTATTGCAAATTACTTCAAATAAAAAGAGGGATTATTCAATGGCATGGCATGCCCATATGAGCAAGCTACTTACTGCTGCCCGCATCTGGTTAAGACCTCCATTGCAGGAAACCATAAGATAACCATTGTTCTTGTAAACCCCTAATTGGAAAGAAAAAAAAAGCAATAAGAATCATCAGTTCTAGAAACGGCCTTAAAAGGTTCTTGTACAGTCAATTCCAATGTTTCTGTTCATTCCTGCAAATATCATGGGTACATTTTCTGGATAGCTCAAACCACAATTCCAAGAAGTAGCAAGGGGGAAGAAATAATAAACCAAGAAAAAGTTCAATAAATGTCATAAACTCTGAACTAAGGGGGGTTTGTTAGAACAAAGAACTCAAACTACAAAGTGTTCTTCCTTATGCAATCACCTAACTTCGGAATACCATGCGTCAGCAGGTCCCAAGTCTCAAACAAATACCATCCCATACCAATTCTACAATCCAAATCCATCTCTCCAACAGAAAACCACCACATTTTCACAACGTCACTGGCTTTTAGATACGACATAAACTGCCTCACTTCTCTATCATCCTGCCAGACTTACCATTTCCCTCACAATTCTAGCAAATAAAAACGTAAGACTCGTTATTTTCAGTAACGTAAAAGCTCCAATCTTTTGGGAGGAAGAACTCAAAGTTCAAACAAGTAACCTCATTGTAAAACCAAAAATTCCATCTTGTACCCAGATAACACAAACCATAAGCAAATCTTGAGGCATCAACACAGGGAGATGTACTTACTTTTGGGAGGAAGAACACGAGCTGGGACATCTTCCGGGGTAGATTTAACATCCAAGGCCATTGCCCCAGCAGTGGTAGAAGCAGATGCAGAGGCAGCATCCTGGTGAAAACAAGAGGGCCAACCTTTCAAAACCCTAGGACCCCAAGTCTCACCCAATGCAGTTAACTGAACCAGGCAAGTCCACAGCAACACAGAAGTAGTTGCCCTTATCATCCATAGCTTCATTCTGGACCTCGATACCATCGAATTCTTCAGCTTCTCTACTCTATTCTCGGCACCTTTCAACCCCATCGTACCCAAGCCTAGAGCAAATCCTAAAACCCACCTCCTTCTCCTCCTCTTCTCTTCAGTTCGCTGTTCCTCTATCCTGCACATATCCCCCCATACATCCAACACCGCCGCAAGCCACCGCCAACTTGAAGCTCTTCTCCAATATTTCAACAACTATGTCGTTCTTCAATCAATCAACGATCCGGAGGGAGAAACCAATTAATATCCCTTCTACCTCAAATTAAAGGAAACTACGAAAACCAAATTTTCTTATATCGAATAAAATTCAACCAAAATACAAAATATTCTGACTTCCGAAAGTGAAGAGTTTCGCTATAACTGCAAGTACTTGCCCAGCTTCACGCACATTCACGGGAGAAAGATTCAAAGAGACAAGTTTTAGCGATCACGCTAAGAGATAAAACCAGGGGAAAGAATGAAACAAAATTTTCCGTTTCTGCGGTATCTCCTCTTTGTAGAAAAAGAATTAAAAATGCAGAATTTAGGAGAGATCTAGAGGGAAATGCCGGCGTGTTATTTGTAGTGCCGCCGGAATCTGAGCGGTCACGGACGACGGTGGAAAGAATGGAGAGAGAGATAGAGAGAGAGACTGGGGGTAGAGAGAGATAAGGGGAGAGTGTTGGTGCGCGTGGTGGTGGTGGTGGCGCACAAACGCACAACAGAAGCGAGTGGAGAGTAATACCACAACACAAGTCATCGGGAGAAGGAAAGCCTTCTTAAACCACATGCGTCTCGCTCTGGTTGGCCATTAATGATTTAATGCGGGAAGGCCCATCCTTCTATTATGAACTTTCCCTCTATTTTCTTTATTTCTTAAGGGAGGTTCCTCCTATTTTTCCAAGCATTACATAATGGATGGAATTAAATCTTTTTTGAGATCCTTAGAATCTTAACTATTCTTACATCTTTTTGAAATATTAGTAATTTGTTAGAATCTTAACTACTCTTACCTTTTACGGATTAAATTATGATTTTATTCAGATCCTCAAACTTATCCATTCTTAGATTTTTACTAGTTTTTTTAAAATTAAATAATATTTTGTGAGAATTAAAATAGGAATTAATAAATTGATTGACCTTATAATTATGCTTATTGCAAAATTATATTTATGGATTGAAAGATCTGACTTTTAGTTTGTGATGGAAACGAAATGGTCATTCGGATAAGATAATTTTACTTGGTCAATCAAATTTACAATTATTTATGATTTCAAAAGACTTTTCAATAAATTATTCATAAAAAAAAAAGAAGAAGAAGACATTTTCAACAATGATTTGTGTTTTGTTATTCGTTTTACCTACGTATGTTTGGGTGATTAGTTTAAGTTTATAATTATTTTTCGAAGAAAATTTGTTATTTTCTTTGATAAAATTTTGAAAGTTATTTGATGATTTTATTTAGGGAAACAAAATATCTCGTCTAACCTAATTTTGTAACTAATTTTGCAGGAATCACAATTGAATCTCCATGGCTTGATTATGTCGAGATATTAGGTGAAGCAAATATTTCGAAATAGAAAAGTCATAAGTGTGGATGCAAAACATATTAGATAAGTGGTAGTAATATTTCGCTCAGTAAAATAATAAATTTATATTTATTGTTACGCGTGCATAAAAAATAAAACGAAATTATTTTTAATTGAAAAAATTATAAATTTATTATCCACTAAAATTCTTATGTTTGAATTCACTATACTTCTTATCTAATAGTAATAAAGATCTTAACTTTAATTACGCAAATTAAAGAAAAGGGGTTGAAAAACTGAACTAGAAAATGAAAGGAAAAAGGAGCTTAAAGAGAAAAACAAAATGAGAGATTTCGGATACTAGGGGTTTTGTGGCATTGACGACACAGGATTCTTCCTCCCCCATATGAACTGGAGTTAGGCTCTGCTACTCCAATCCCACTCTTAGAGTTAATACTACGGCGGAAATGGAGAAAACAGCCAATAAATGCTAGCCAGCTAAACAAAGAGCGGTGTGGGCCGCGAGTTTTAAGACAGTCGGACGTGTCAAAGATCGGAGAGAAAACGGTTTCACGCGTGGCAGCCCCGAGTGACTCCTAATTCTATCTCCGTATAGCCGAATCGTACGGCTGAAGATTTTCCTGTCCATCTCAGTATCCTTTGCCATGCGACACCGACAATATCTCGCCAAATTATCGCCGGCCCTTATATTATATTCTTCAGAGCTCTCTCTTTCTTTTCTCCTTTCCATTTATGTGTTTAATTAATCAAGTTAGGGCACGAATTTTTGCATTTTTTCTATTTTAGTACTTAAATTTAAAAATTAATACTTTTAATACTTAAATTTGAAAAAAATTATCAAAATTTACCCATAAATCCTAACCGAAAGAGGTCACGTGACCATCTTTAATTTTTTTTTGGAAGAAAAATGATAAAAGAATTTAAAAATAATAAATTAATGCTTTTAATTTAAATACAAACTTAGTATACTTTATTCATTAAAAATTTTAAATTTAAATAAAATGATTATATTCTATTCATTAAAATACTTTCCAAATCTTGGTTTTATTTTTTACTTTTTCTTTTTTCCCTCTTCTCTCTTTCTTATTTTTTTAGTCAGTTTTGGATTCATCGTCATTTTCCCATTCCGATAAAACTAGTGTTGCAAATAACCTTATTAGACCTTCAAAGATTTGATATTTTTCCTATGCTAAATTGGAAGTAAATATTCGAAATTTTCAGTCTACAAAGAAGGAGATTTGTTGAGGGTTGGATTCGAACTTAAATTTAAATTTTCAAACTTGAAAAATTAGACAAGTTCAGTTTGAATAATTGGATATTCGGATAAGAAACTTACAAATACATTTGGTTATATATTAAATAAATAATTGATTACGTTATATTATTTTTATTTAATTACATTTGTATATTTCAAAAATATAATTTTAATAATTTATATAAGTTTGAGCTTTCGAGCCGAAATTAAATTCAAACGTTCTATTTAGATTTGATCTTTGAACTTTTATCAGATTGAGCTTGAGTTTTATCTTGATTTCATTAGTATAGGATTCAACTCAACTCAACTTTTTATCACATTCTTTTTTTTTACGAGCACGGAATAAAAGAATAATATATTCTATTCCATCTAAATTTGAGCGTCCTATTTTGCTTTGAGTCAAAAATTGAAAAGAATAGTTTAACTATAAATAAATTACTATAATATCTTATAATTAAAGAGATTAATGACAAGACTTATGATTAATAAAGTTTAAAAATTTTAAATTAATTAATTTCAAAGATGTTAGTAATGGAACCGTTATAGTAGTGAAGCTTAGAATAAAACATACTATGATTATTTTAGAAAAGTAAAAATCTAATTCCAGATATCTTAAAAATGAAATATAGACATTTAATTTCAAATAATTCACTTCAACATGAATATTGTTCTTTTAAAAAAGATTTATTCCGATCAATTTGCCATGAAAATCACTTTATTTGAGAGTTGTAACGTGGTTACCAAATGATAGATTTAGGATTCATTTGCACTCAGTTGCTCCTAAACTCAACTAAAGAATGTAATAAACGTTCTCCCCTCTTTTAGAATTATATTTATTTTTTCTCCAGTCTTTTAAAATTATGAACATCAATTCATTCAACTTATGCATTATACAATATTTAAAAGGAAAAAAGGAATCTAGCGGATTATTAAAAAGGATTAAATTATTAATCTTCAACTCATATATAGTAGCCTGAGGAATTATGACTTATGGTATAATTAAAGAACAAGGTCAAGAATTGGATGATGTAGGTTGGATATTCCAATTTCTATAAAGACTATAATATACATTATATTTTACTCTTCTCTTCAAGCATTTGAACCCAAATAACCATTTTATATCCACCATAATTTTTTTTTTAAAAAAAATTATTCCAATTATTAAACTTTGTTGCTTTTGCTAGAAGAAATTTCTTGTACTCGATGCCCCCATAAAACAATAGAAGTAAACTCTTACTAGAGTAACCATCTCCACATTTTGACCAATTATTTTATCTCCAAGTATAGTTTCCTACTCTCATAATCAAATACCATTTGTACAATATGTATAAGGGAGGAAAAACAACAAATTAATAACATAGTCGACTGCCTTGTAACTTAAAATAATTGTAGTTTGATCACTCGGTGTTAAAGAAAAAGTTAAAATAATTAATATTTTTTATAATTCTCTTGTGGGTATTAATTTTTTAGATTTTTATGTACATTTTTCTTCAAATTTGCCCCTCGACATTTGTGAAAATTTCTTTATATAAGATAGTATAAATCTTTTGCTTCCTTAAAGTTAAAATTATAGTTTCGACTATTCTCTCTCTCTCCTTGAGTATTAGGGAATAAAAATATTTAAATTATATAATTCAATATAAATTTTTCACTCTAAATTTTATTTATTATTTTATATAAAAAATTTATTTTTATAAATTTTAAAATATAAAATTTTAAATCTATCTAATTCTGCGCATACATAATAACCATCTAATTACTCAGGCATGGTTATCATCTGGGAAGCTATGTGCGATTGAAAACTTGATGCCAGCACCAAATACCAAATCCCATAGAATGTTTAGGCCACAAGATTAGACGTTGACTAATCAAATGCTCGTTCTTTTTCATTTCCGTTGTTTTATTTCCATAGCCAACCGAATTTCCAAATGTGAGGATTTCATTTTCGTTTGGAAATAATAAATTAAAAAAGAACAAAAATGACTCTTTCTTTTTTTTTTTTTTTTTTGATGGGTAAACTCTTTCAACGTCTTACTTTTGTTACCGCTTTGTATCAATCCGCAGCACAAGGCTGTCGGTTGAGCCTTGCGAGCAGTGACCACCTCCGTACGGCGAGTGAACGGAAGCGCAGCTGGGGACGTGGGTCGGCGTGAGGCTGAGGGTGGCCCGCCACGGTCGAGGGAGGAGAGGCTGCTTTCTCAAGTGTCAGAACGGTCTATTGAATGAAACCAGTAAACGCCACTCTTATTAGCTGTTGCTACGGAAAGCGCAGCTCATTGGTAGATTTTCGTTTGCTCACTTATTAATAGTTCCTGTTGTAGTCATATTTTTTATTTTTCGTTTTTTAATTTACAAATATTTTTTTAATTAGAGTAAAAAATAAAAAAATTATGATAATTTTATATTTATTATTATAAATTTATTAATAATATTTGATTTAATTACGTGTAAACATAAAATTATCGTAAAATCATTATACGGTCATATTAAGCAATTGGATCTTTAAGTTAGATTGTAATAAATGTGAGGCGAAGGGTCGGATTCTAAGGGCAACTTTTGTTTTTTGAGGGTGTCATTTTTCATGTTTTATTTTCTATTGCTTTCGTTAGTTTGATGTCACGGTTCACATTTCACACACCACGCAAAGCACACATACTAGAGGCTGTGCGTGAGAGGTGAGTCAGGTGAGAGGGATGATCAGAGCCACGCCGGTCAGCAACCCAAATAGCCACAGAATGATTGAAGTTTTGAGGATGGGCGAGAGCCCTAATAAGCTGACAAGAAGTGACAAAGTTTGTCTATTCCATCTCACGCGTTAATCACGCCAAAGGAATAACTGTCTTTTTTAGGCTCTTTTTTCCACCCCCCCCTTTTTCAAGATTTTCAAGAGATAGGTATTAGGTTAAAAAAAATAATTGGATCCCTATGAATGCATAAGAATTTTATGTGCAATTAGTTTGAGTTATATATATATATATAAATAATTTTTTTGTTAAATTAAGGAGGAAGAGCGATATACCATCTATAGATGGTGTATTCACGTGCCAACACAGCTTTTATTCTGATCACATGTGAGCAAGTATACCGGAAGACAACAAAAATTCCATCGTATTTCTTTAAATGTAAAAAATTACCAGTGTTGGTTATTCTATTTTATTTTTATCCTTATTATACTCCTTTTTTTTACTCATTATTTCTGGTAATTATAAGAAAATGAGCCCTCTTACAGAGACCCTACAGAGTCGTTAAATATTTTTAAGTAGAGGGTCCTTTTTACAAAAGCTTGACATCATGGATTAAAGCTCCCATAAAATTTTCTCTGCTTTTCTTTTTTTTAAAGCAGATTTTTGTTTTCCACTGTAGCAAAGTTGATAGGATACCCTCATTAAGCTTATAACACGTTAATTTCGTACATGTGCAGTCATCATTTTTACTTTCCTATCTCAGTTCTCAATTGAAATACGCAAAGATGACTTTTTGTAACTCATTCAATGATTGAATTAGACAGCATATGTTAGAAACGTCTAATGCTATGAATAGAAGCCATTAATTAATGTTAGAGATTATCCCTAACAGCTTGATTTGTTCCGGTGGTAAGATAGAGTAAATGGAGGAAGAAGAAAGTAAATAATAAGGAAAATAACTGATTTACCTCATTTGCTTTAAATAATGATGGGTGGGAAGGAAGAAATGAAGGAGAACTCTCTCCCTTCATATTAATCAATTATTATCGTTTCAAGTAGAAGAATTGAGAATTAACGTAAATGTATTTACTTTCATTAGGATAAGTAAATGTGTCACTTTCCCTCCCCTCTTTGCGAACCAAACGAAATCTAAATCAGGAATTTAATTTAAGTATGATATATACATTGGGTTAGTACAGATTAAGGTAATTAATATCTCCTACTTATAATAAATTAGATAATTAAAAATTTTAATTTGATTGTACATGTGTTCTCAAAAGTGTGATTTACTCTAAAATATCCCTAACCTGTTTATATTTAACGCCTATCAACAATTATAGCTATTATTAAAGATGCGTTTTTGTATCAATCTACTTCCGCGCTGCTATTTACACACATGCATTCCTTTTCAGCATTAATTAGAAGCAACCTAACAGGAAAAGAGATGCTAAAAGGAACACCTACCAAAAAGGGTAATTCGCTAACCTCCTCATGTAGAAATGTTGTTGAGAATGTAACCGTTTTAACAATTTACTAGTATAATTAGTATTTGGCTGGCAGTCCCAGTTATATACTGGTTTACAATGTAGTTCTGATCATTTCTGGGAATGGTTTTTTAGGGTAAAGCCCACTAGAAAATGTAACTTGACAGATGGGGTAATATTGGAGAATGCCGACACTATCTTTTTTCGCCAAACTGCTGCAAACACTATTTTCTCGATACATATCGAGGGAATTATGTATAGTTCACATATTCATACTGGTTAAGTGTGTGAAAATTTTGTATCTTGATTCATAAGGAGTTTTGAGATGGGGTGGCTACTTCTACAATGTTCTCACCACTGAGCCACCCAGACGGCGTAGAATGTATACATTTGTATTCACTATCAATGCAGAATAAGAGTGAATCTTTGGCATTCACCATTTCGTTTTCCTTCGCACTCAGCTGCATTTTTCAGCTCAAAGCAGTACACAAAATTTTTTGGGATAAGTAGAGGCGGCCACTGATCATGATCTTAATCAAGATATATGGTACAATATTCTTTAGTTACAAGCCATACGTAAGAGATGAATAGCCATGGACAATTGGAAGAGGTTAGGATATATTGGCACCACCTTTGTGCATGGAAACTTATGTTTACATTAGACGGGAAGCATTCTTCCGAATCATCATGGAAGGAGATGGCTCAATGTCGCGTCGAGCTTATCCCACCCTCCCAAGCTTGCCACTTTATACAGGAAATCATTATAGAGGTTTCTCACTTTTGAGGTGAATAGACTTCAATCTTGTGCCATTGTCAATCACATTCAACGAGGTATATAAATTGATGAAAGAGTTACAACGTTTGAATGAGGACAAAATCATCAAAGAAGGATCATCCAAATAAGTGAATTAAGAATTTACATATGGGAAGGAAGGCTGTTGCAGAGTCTTCCATTGAATGTCACACACTCACACTGGTATAAATCAAATTCAGTATGTTGAGATGTCCAATTCAAGAAATCAACGCAGGGGTGAAACTTAGATGTTGGAACCGCAAGATAGATCTCTTCGACCAATTGCCCCGTGAAAGCTAACGTTCATGGCCTTGGAGAAGCAGGAGATCTATAGGGGGCCATGAAGATCTACGAATAATTTCATCCCAAAAAAAAAAAAAAAAAAGAAAAAGAAAAAGAAGATCTATGAATATCATCTTCCACATCCAACCTATACCATTCTTTTGAGGATAAAACCTTTATATACTATTGTTCTTTTCATTAGAAACTAAATATTCATTTTTCTATCCAAAATTGAATAAAAAATGAATATTATTTAGTTTGAGATATGAAAAGAGTACAATGGAAAAGAAAACAAACGTTTCTAAGCGAGTTTCAAACAAGAATCAATGGTTCAATGAGCAATACTATTTATGGTCTACCACTATCAATATACTGTGATCTGCACGCAAGGGATATCATAAAAAGGAAAGAAGTAGAAGTCTTGAAGGATAAAAATAGCCCTAAGGAGTACTTGTTTGACACTTAGAGATTGAACTTTAATTTTCTTAATTTACAAATGATTAGATTATTGTTATTTCAATTGTGTTATTAAGAAATACGGTACGAGAAGTTTAATAATTTTTTAATAAATTTTACTCTACTGTAAAAGAAGAAGACGAAATGAGAATAAATATTTATGAATATAGAACTCAAAAATTTTTATTTTTAATTTAATAAAAAATAATTATCTCTAAAAATAATTGTATAATGCTTTGCATACTTACTACACTTTTGCTTCGTGAAATGATATGTCGGGTTTAGGGAAAATTTGTTTTGCGGGCTCTTACATATATTTGTTGTAATGCCAAAAATATCCATACAAAAGTGACCCCAACACAGCAACACCACCGAGACTCCGAAAGATGCGAAATCAGAAGAAAGAAAACAAAGAAATTAGTAACATCGAAAGCGAAGTTATGGTTCGTATAAAATCGAAATTCACTAAAAGTTGCAATAATATGGAATGATGGATGACAAAAAATCTAAAGTATGGTGAGGAGAAGGATGACATTAACCGCGGAATAAGACAGTGGTTGATGAAGATGAAGCAGACAAGTAATCCGACAACTTTTGCTCCGTACAACGACCAAAATTATCAAACCAAAAAAATCCTGGTTATGTATGTAGCTTTCGTATGTAAATTCAAAATGAAGAGATTAATAATCCTAAGGATTTCAATTTTTTTTTTCTTATAACTATGTATAAAGTGACATTTAACATCATCTTAATTCCTTAATTCTACGTATTTGTCCTTTTGTATTTTCGGTAAAAATGGGAAGTAAGGACATGCAGTGTAGGTGGTTGTTAGGGTTCGCTAGAAAAAGAAAGGATGGAAATTAGTAGTAATAGATTATAATTTTGGATTTTGTGCTAAATCAATAATTATTCTCTGAAGTTGTTGATTAGCCATTTGAGCATAAGTTTGAGAACTTCACGCTTTTAAACTTATTTTAAGAGTTCTTCTTTTTTCTGCTTCCATCGCTATGTGGTTTTCTTTCTCCGTTTTGTACAACTCTTGCAGCACTTTTTTCAGATAAAATACAAATGAATTTCCGTGAATTTGAATTATACTTTTCGCCTCCTGACAAGTTTTCAATATTTGCAGTTTCTGTTGAGTAAGAAAGAGAGAGAGTGAAGTTTACAATGGAAAAGAGAAAGTTGAACTAAATTTGAATTGGACTGCAATCCGACCAATCAGTTAAAACCCACTTAAGTCTAAAAAATGCCATAACGTAAAGTCCCCAATAACCACCGGCCGCCTCTGGCTTTAATAATTCCTCGATGCAGCCGACATATACTACTCTAATTCTCATGAAGTTAGATGTTGAATTAATAGCGTCCAAATTCTGATTCTTGTTTCTGGGAGAAGGCAGAGTGGTTTTTGGACATGTGCAGGCGATCTTTCAAGTGGTTTCTTCGGAGATCATATTCCGCAAATCCTCGATTCTGAGTTCCTCATTTGAACTTCTAGCATGAAAATTCTATCACAATGGCAAATCTTCAATGAAATTCATCATATACCGTATACGTACTTCAGTAGTAGAAACTCCTTGGAGCTACGGTTCTACAAGAAATTCCAATTCGAGTGGAGCCAAGTGAATTCAGTATAAAGTCATAAGAAAGTACCAAAGCCGCAATAGCTCTAGGAATGCTGAATCCAAATCCTTGGATATTAACACTGATTCACGACAAAGGAGCATAATGGCATTTGCATTTTCCATTTCACCAAACAATACTTTCGACCTTTTTTTTTTTTTTTTCCCTTTGGAAAGCAAATAATACTTTCGACTCCAGATGTAAGATAGGCAAGCGCTCCCAGAGATAAGTACATATTCATTGCCAAGACAACGCAGGTATGATATCAAGAAACTACTGTCCAATCAACTGAACTGATAAAGCATAAATTAAATACAATAGAGCAGGGAGGAAAAAGACAATAGAAGTAGCAACTTTACATCTACAACATAACAAATGGACAGCCCCCCTGTCCTGTTCCATTTTCCTTCAGCCCCCTTCCGTTGTATTCTAACAAAACCCCCTCCCCCCAAAAAAAAAAACATAAAAGCGGGAAAAAATCCAACAAGAAAAGAATCAGAGGAAACCAAAAATGAAGAGTAATAGAAGGGAAAAACAAAAAGAAATAAAACGGCAAAAGGGAAGAGGTTACCACACTAGCAGTTTCAATTGACTTAAAAACTATTCATCTTGCGGATACGTGCTCTCTAGTACTGCTTCATCTTTCAAATCAATAGCCAGCGTTCTCACAGGTTTCAAAACTGGCTTGTTTGCTCTTCTGCATGTTCCTGCAGATTTAGGAAGAAATATCAAACACTACTACCTGGAGTAGTTAAAAATAGATATAGTCTAATCCAACTCACCAGTTCATAATTGCTCAACCATGGACATAACTACATATATTTTGGCAATAATAAAAGTATGCAGTGAAATTTTACCATATCATGATTATCTCTTCAGGTTTTGTCCTATTTATACCATGAGGTCTTCTGGTGCCACAGATTCAATTTAAAAGTAAATAAAAGGAAAAGAAAAATCTTTTTTTTTGGGTGGTGGTGGTGGGGTGGGGGTGGGGGGGGGGGAAGGAAAAGAAAAGGCCAACCAGTGGTGCATGGTTAGAACACGGAAAATTTGATATGATGCTTACCAATCTATATCTTGTCAAAATCATCTTCAAAGTCATCATTCCCAGCATCTGGAAAGAAGAACAAAAAAATCCCTTAACATGCTACATTAAGATGTCAAAATTCTAGAAGGAATTGTGAATGATACAACTCCTTTATAGGCTAAATTAGGGAATAGATAATGAGGAACAAAAGGGGGTTAAAATATAAATAAAGAAAACAAGAAAAGCATCAGACAACAGAGGAGCATCGGTAAAGGCAAGATCAGGTGAAGCACAAAGAAAAACCAGATAGTGGTTCAGAGGTACAAATTGATCGGCCAATTCTTTTATCACGTTGGAGCTTTCCCACAAAATTAAATGGTTGATAATATAATTACAAATGAGTAAGGGCATAATCTTTTACAGTAAAAAGAAGAATGAACAACTCATGCTGCAATTCTCAAGTCAATTCATTTTATTGACTGTCTCAGAAAATCATGTACCTGGGCCTTCATCACTATCTCCAGTATCTCCCAGGAGAAAGACATCCAAATCCTGTTCAGTGGTCGATGAAGTTGCATTCTTGCTTTTATGATTTGTTCCTTCTTTAGCTGCACTAGTGGCTGTTCCAGCTGCTGAAATTTCTTGGGCAACATTTTCCTGTGACTTCTCAGAAGACTTTATTTTTGCCTCCTCCATGTACTTCTTTTCGTACCTAGATCAGGTAAAATTAGTTAGAATCCAACAATTCAACTTAACATGAGCTGCAGGAACACAAATCCTGTCACAATTCTTTCATCAGAGTCAAAACTTACAACAATAAGAGAAAAAGCAGTACTACACATCATCTATAGCATCAAATAGATTTGAAAGGTTAAAACACACAGGTCTATATAAGCCAGAACATTGTGAAATCCGGAAAACACGTTAATTCTAGTTATCAAAAGATTTAACTTTGAATTGAAGAATCAAAATTTTTGTTCAAAGAGAAAGTTACTCACGGGGCAACATGACTGTTAACTATAATAAAATAGATCCGCCAAAACTTGCTCTCTTTCATCACTCGTGGGCATAACTTGTACCTTAACTTTGATACTTCCTGCAAGGCAAAACCATTCAATATAGTACAGTTAGTATAAAGGAATGGCATAACATAAAGCATTTGAAAGTCTTAATGTTCTGAAAGCTTGTCTGAACTGTTTACTTTCTTTTCCTTTTTCAGTCACATTATCAAATCTACTGAACCAGCCATCCAAAAAGAGAAACATCAAAATAAATCTATATATAAGTATCAAGCTTTTCCCTTTCTATAATTTATTTTCTAAATTTTATAAGCTTTCTAACCAATCAGAAAACAGTTTCAGCAGAATTGTATAATCCCAGTCAGCCAAATACACCTGAACTTGACAGCGTTAGGCTTCTGAAGGTTAGATGAATGAGCTTTTTTCTTTTTCCTTTTCTTTTCCTTTCGCCCTTTAAGAAGCTAGAATAGATATCATAGATGAGGCACCAGGAGGTACAATCTAATTTAGGATTGAAAACTGTTAATCTATTATGAAATGTTGATTTACCAGGTAGTAAATAAAAGGCCATGAAATACAAAATGGACATCTGAGCAAAAAAGTATCGCATACTTTTAAGGCATGGTGCTCTCCCATTCTACAAGTTTCCTTCATAAAGTTGAAAACAAGGTTCCTCAAGGCAGCAGAAAACTGTAAAGGTAATTCACAACATGCTAATGCAGCAATAATCAAAAGGCACAAAAACCTTTTTCTTGTTGAAAAACACTCACTTAACCCTTTTCTGGAAGTTGAGAGAAAGATTAGATAGAAAAGACTTTGCACGGTCAATCCTAAGAAATAATGCAATGAATAATGCTTATGTTTTACCAATACCAGCCACTGCTCTAGCTTGGAGTAAGTTCACAAATAAACTAATGCAAAAAAATCTTTTGAGGCCTTGTCAGGCTTGGTTGCAATCAGCTACTGCTACAGACACTGGACCTTAGAAACTAGATCATGTACAATAAGTCTGATTGAATATGCATTTGAAGCCCCATGCAGAAATAGGGCATAAGCATAAAATAGTTGAAAACTATAATCTAATCCTATTTTTTGTGTGCTTGGATTAAATACATTTTGGGAGCAAGAACAAGGTCTAACCTTTACGGATGACAGAACAAGTTTGGCATGCTTTTCTTGCCATTCTGTGAGATCTTGTCTAACATTTGATACTGTAGGGATATCAGACATTTTTGTATCATCTGCGTGTTGGAGACTCTATCAAGTTAAGTTTGTTTCTTGTGGAACAGATAGAATTATAATAAGATAAGCAATAAGATCTGTAAACATAACAGCAGAAGGGGGCAAAAGCCCTCCCAACGTCCCAATTTTACATTGAAAATTTTGCCCCAAGAAATCCCTGACATGGGAACTGCAGCAAATGGCAGAATCTATGCATGTAAATGAAGAAAAGAAACGTTTTTTTTTTTTAATTTTCAACTGCAACACCCTGAACAATCCGAAATTATATTGAGTTGGAAAGATACAATCAGAAATACAAACTATCCCAACCCAAAAAATAACTATTGCATTAGTATATCAAACTTTCGCGCAAGTACACTAGCTCTACGAGTGTTAAAACGACCTACATTACCATCCTCAACGAAATTCACGCAAACAGGTAATGCAAGAACTGGTCGACCAAACAAAACCCCAAACACAGCTATCTATCAAGCAACCTCAGAGTAACAACTTCATACTTCAAAAGAGAAGCCCAGTTTGCCCCAGTCAACGCACTAACAAACCAACACTATCAATATACGAATGCCACAACTCTCAATGAAATTTTTGAGCAATCAGAAAAACATTCAAAAAATCAATCCGCATTCCCATTCCTGTTCCAAGCACTCTACCAGAGTCTACAGTACTACTTCTAAGTAGCAGAAGAACCAAAGGGAATCAAAAGCACTAACAATAGTATACTAAAGTACACACTCACCTTCCAACGGAAAATCCTGAAACGTATTCATGGTAATCCCCTTAACAAACTCTCGCAGCTCATCAGTTACCCCAAACTTCTCCAAATCAACGTCAAACGTCGCCGTCGAAGAATTGGACTCCACGAGGTTGGAGAGCACAGTGGAGGCAGGAGGAAGCTGAACCTTGATCTGATCGGCACGTTTAAGAGCCTCGGCAGCGATCTCCTTGGAACGCTTGGAAGCCTCGGCTGCGATCTCTTTGGAACGCTTCGAAGCTTCGGAAACGACTTCTGTGAGCTTCGACGCGTCGATTCCGCTAGTAAGTTCCTGCGATCGCTTCGCCGCTTCCTCCGCGAAACTCCGCGCCTTTTGCCAGAAATCCATTGCCGGCTCCGCCGCTATAGGCCAAGAACTGGGTAGAAAGCAGAATTTTACAGTAAAAATAACGGGAAAAAGAATGCTGAAATATGCAAAATTTGTATGATAGTTGGATTCTGATCCTTGACGAGGAATGATGACGATTGATATTTCTTCCTGGGCGAAAGAGGTTTTGCTTGAGTGGGGTTAGGCGTACGGTAAGTGGGAAGAAGAGTGCCCCGTGAAATGTACTTTTCGGCTCAATGGAGCGCCAAGGAGGGAATGGACTGGCTGGGTAATGACTCTAATGAGAATTTGTCATACTCGTCCGTTCCATTTATATTATTATAATCATTTATTATTATATTAATTTTTTATAAAAATATATTAATTAATTATATATTATTTTAATATATTTATATTTAAATAAAATAATAATTATTTTATATATTTTTATGTTATATTATTTTTATAATATAATTTAATTTTTCATACTTAATTAAATATTATTAAAAAAATTAGTACGTAATAAAAATTTAGTCATAGTCAACCATGAGTTTCATCAATTTAATACTTTTTTTAGGTACAATCTTTTAAATTAGAGTTTCAAAAAGAAGTTCTAAAATAAAATGAATTACGAATTTTTTATAAAAAAAATTATGAGCTTGATACGCTGTTAGAACGTATTTCTTTTTTATTTGAGGGAAAAAATATTTCTTAAATGTGAAATTATTAATGGCTCGCATAGTTTTTCCTCTCTCTTTCTCTCTCTCTCTCACTTTCTTTGTGGGAGGAAAGAAGAAAAAATTGTAAATCCTTGAATTGTTATTGGAAGACTATAAAATCAAAATCCTTTGTACATCTGAAGTGGACTTCAAACTTGTCAAACTCAAATGCAGCTTCTTTTGCATGAGTTAAGTTCGACTCACCTACCTATGCCGTAGAGGCTCAATCTTACAGAATAATAATTTAAATAATTAGAAATTATATAAACAATAAAATGAGTGCAAATACTAGTTAGTCTTTAAAATTTACCAAAATCATAAAAATAATATTTCTAATTGATAAATATTATATGCGTCTCCTTAGAAATAGTTAAAATTTTAAGTAAGATATGATTTTTAATTGAAACTAAAAACTCACGGGCTACCATTTTCAACAGCGGACCAAATAATTGGGCCAAGATCTACTTTACGGACTTGTACTACCGGGCCTTTCGATAATCCAGGCCACACCTTGGAAAGTCATTGTGACTGGTCATCAGGCAACGGGTTATAAATTTTGGGAATTCTCGGTCTCATTGTGACGAGCTAAAAAGTTGGTACCAGATGTAGAATAGTCTAAGTTCTAACCCAATCCAATCCAAGATATTTTATAAGAAAAAAATTAAAGATACCTATTACCATGTCTGATTCCTGAGCACTTGTCTCATTGATGAATAGCATCCTTTTCAGGTCAAATCAACCATTTCCCAAATACAAAATAAGTACTTAATGCATGGTAAAGTCACATTAATTCTAAGATAACAGTTGTAAGTTATAATATTTTCTCATTTTCAAAGTTTTAAAAAAATAAAATTACAGCAATTAAACACTCAATGCCACAGGAGAATGTCAAAAAACAGGGGAACTTTTTCTGTGTATTGTCGCCAGAATCCATACTCCTAGTATTCATTTTAATATTGTAAATCTTAATTAATTACCCTACCGACCATAAAGGCCTTAGATAGCGACTCATATCCTGCAAATTGCCATGGACCTGTGTGCTTTTAGGATATGCACAAACTTGCATTTCCTTGATATTTTAAGAATCTTCTTTTCTTTTTGACCTTTACTTTTGATATATAGACAACAGGAATGCGGATCAAAACTAAAGTCATTATGATTTAATTTGATTTAAATTCTTTTTGTCCTTTGCTCTTTAATTTTAATCTTGACACTTTTTCTAGAAATTTCTATTCCCAGTTAAGTGCCCATTTGGAGGCCAATGGGAGGAGTTGCTCCTTGCTAATTAATTTGAGCCCGCATTGTCCACGGGAAAATATCAATGCTTCTTGTATCATGAACCATGAGAGCAACCACTTTGTCTCAGAGTAGTCCGGCCATGTCTGCGTAGGATGTACTTACTCAACAGGCGTTTCCATGTTACACATGTCAAGAAGTTGCCATATGGAATGCCACAGGTACGTGTACTGGGACGGTAGCTTTACTTTGTTTTTTTTGAGAGTGGTGACCCCGTTCTTGGTCTTATAAATCAACAGTTTCCACTGACTTCCCCTAGTTTGAAGAAAAAGTGTCAACTTTGTTTATGATTTGCCAAGTGTGTTTATCTTCTTCCCCGGTCTCTTGACAAAATTTTTAAATCCTCTGGAGTCTTCAGACTTTGCTTTTCTCTTATCACAGTTAGCTCACTCTCTTCAGTTACATGCTCACGGAAAGCTCAATTTGTTTACTCTGTTTTGTAGAATAAGGTAATTTTCATTTCTCAACTTTACCTATCTTGGATTCATTATAGCTCAAATTTTTTAGTCCTTAATCGTTACCATGGTTGGGTTATTGGATTGAGTTTTCTACATTTCACGTAATTTATGTTCTCCTATTCTCAGTAAGTTGAATTTCTTGGTTGTTCAATTGCTTACGATGTTGAATTATTTGTTTAATCTGTGTATTCTGTTCGGTGATTTAAGTTTTATGCTCTAAAGTTTGATTCTTGAGTAGTAATTCTGCTGAGGTTCTTGCAATTTGCTTATGGTGTGTGGGCTCAAGTATTTAAGTTTAAATTGTTCGATATGGTGCTTTATAAGATTTCGTTGTTTTGGGTATTGTTTTCAGGGGGTTTTCAGATTATGACTTCTAGGATCTCTGAAAATGGTGATAGTTAGCATGAATTCAAGGAGGCTAAGGAGACCAAACGTTAGGTTGTGGGATATAGGAGATCTTTCTGCTGCTTTTGGATGCAGCATTTCTCAGAGAAATAAGGAAAATTTTGGGCAGAACCAATGGACAACTGATCCTTATTTTGTCCAAGAACCACAGTACTTCCATAACTCTGGAAAAATGAAATCAGAACTCTGTGTCCCAGAGGATGGTGTTTCTCCAAAGATTCTGGGTGACCTAATGCAAAACAGAGAGAACAAGAATCCAAATTCGACAAAACTAGTTTCACATTTCAACAACTCAGAAAACAGGTCTAAACTGGGTTTTGGAACCATAACCAGGAAGTCTAGACTCATGAGGCGAAGAAGGCGAAGTCCAAATAGCACTTCTAGTCTCTTTGTTGGTCCTTGGAACCCAGATGCTGACTTAAATATGCACAATCCTATTGGCTTTAAGGATTCGTCTGAGCATGAAATGCCATCCATGATCAATGAAGCTTGTGAAGTTGAGATTGATGACCATGACTTCAGTATGGAGATACCACAGAAACCTAATGCATTCAGCTCTGAGGCTGCGAGTTATGAGCAGAACACTGCTTTTACCCAATATGCTAATGAGATCAATAAAATAGTAATACGTGATGGTAATGAAAATGGTGTTAGGGAATGGTTGAAAGAGCTTGGCTTTGGTAAGTTTGCTCAAATGTTTGAAATGCATGAAGTGGATAAAGATGCTCTCCCTTTACTTACTTTCGAAGATCTGAAAGAGATGGGAATTGTTGCTGTTGGTCCTCGGCGCAAGTTGTTTAGGGCGATTCAGCAACTAAGGGAGGCCAGTGAATTTATCTAGGAAACAAATGGCTCCAAAAAACTTTTATATGATTTTGCTTATTCCAGCTCTTCTGGACAGCAGAATCATTCATGTACATTTCCCTTATGCAGTCTTGTATATACCTTTGTCCCTACTACAATAAAATGGATGAATAAGTTGGTCCCTTTAAGTAAGACCTTCAGTCCCCTGAGAAAAAGAAATGAAAAAAGAGTGAATGTACAGAAGATCTTCTTGTGCTTCCTTTTGTTCTTTTTTTTTGAAGTGCATTCCTCATTGTTGGCTAAGCTTTGGATGTTACAAACATTTGTTTGATTTCTGCTGGGATCGTTCAATGGCAATAATTGCTTGTAGATAAAATCTGTAAGTGCTACTATTTCAGAAGTATAATTTACTAATTTCTATTTTGCTGGTAGATTCGTGGTTTAACTTTTCATGGCATGAACTTTGAGTAAGGAGGTAAAAAATTGGAATTCATGGTTTAAGTTTGCGTTCTATTTCCTTCAGAAGTTTTAACAATGTATTCAAATGTGAATTGATTATAGGGGATCAAGAAATCTCTGCAACCAAACAGTGTCAGAATTTTCATGCAAATTGGTTAGTTTCAACTGCATCATGAATGCATTTCTTTAAAAGGCAGTGGTTGGGAGTTCTATGTCTTTCTATGAACCTTTAAGCGGACACATGTAATGTTTCATGACCAAAGATACTTTGCTTTCTCCCCACCACTCTTCCCGAGAATACCATAGTTACAGAAATCTCTGGTACGAAGTCTGGATGATAGGTCAATGTCATACTTTATATATTGTTTGAGAATTACGTTGGTGAAATACTCTCCATGATTCAATGAACTATGGTGTTGGATATTACAAGACATGAAATATTGTTTATTTGTGATGGTTTAGCTTATGGGATAGTAAACCTTCTAAGTTTATGAACTGGTTCTTCTGAATCTCTGCTTTGCTGGACTTCAAGAAGCTTTACAGCGCTGCAAACAGCCCCCCGCCCCCCCTGTCCCCCCACTTTCTCCTTTTTTTGGGGCTCCCGGGGGGAGGAGGCTTCCAAATTTGCTCCTATTTTTAGGTCTCAAGCTGCATTTTTGGGGAGTATTCGGGGGACGACAGGTTTCGCATTTTGATGAGAAAACCAAAAACGATGATTCAGAATAAAAAGACATGATGTGTTGAATCCAGAAAATTGCTCTTGTGGACCAGATTATTATGCGCAGAGTCCTCTACTTACGGTTTGATTGCTTGAGGTGAGCGAAGGATCTGCAGGATAGGACTTGAAACCTTTTCATGCTGCTACAAGTTTCACACTTCTCTGTTGTTCAATGCTCTATTTACTTGTTGATGACTTTTGCAAGATGGGGACCAATAACTTGTTGAGACTCAACCAGAAGCTAACCTGCTGCAGACCAAGTTAACATGAGAAGTGTTTTAGCCAAGTTAACATATATTGTAAAACATGAACTCTGGTCAGTTGCAGTCTTATGTTTGCTACTGATGTCTGAAAGAGAGGTTCTTTCATTTGTAGATGATGTTCCAATTGAGGCTCTATTATGAGTTTTTATGTTTTGCAATCGTATCTCTTTCAATGAAACACACAAAAATTTGCAGTTTGCTTGGTTTGCATTAAACCCTGTGTCTTTATATGTTGGGTAAAAA
This sequence comes from Rauvolfia tetraphylla, assembly GCA_030512225.1. Lineage (NCBI taxonomy): Eukaryota > Viridiplantae > Streptophyta > Magnoliopsida > Gentianales > Apocynaceae > Rauvolfia > Rauvolfia tetraphylla. Next base: position 5,697,156 of record JAJQKT010000028.1, on the reverse strand, counting down.
ATTACTCCTATATTTTACAATATATTGCTTAAGAAGAATTAGGAGTTAGATAAAAGATATCATTGTTGAAGTTTTTTTTTTTTAAATAGTTAAAAAATAAGTATTTTTTAAAAATTATATTTAGAATTAAAACAGATTTTTTATTTTAAATAATTTTAATAAACAAAATTTGTTTTAAAAAAGCATTCTTTGATATTTTTTTAAAATAATTTTTTAAATTTATTTGAATTAAACTCAGAAGTGAATAAATAATTGAGAATAATTTTAAAATTTTTTTAATTTAAAAAGAGTTATAAATAATTTATTTTTAATAATTAAGGATAGAGTAATTAAAAATTGACTCTTGATAACTAGATTGATATCTAATCAAACTTAGTTAACAGCTCATAATTACAAAGAAAAATGAAAAATTAGGCAAAACAAATGAAATTAGGTGAAGAATATTGGTTGGTGGTGCTGTGCGTCTCAAAGCAAGATTAGCCGTGTAATGAAAGTGACTTGTCATATTGGCATTGTATTTTGAGAGTAATTGTTGGGGGTGTATAAGTAATATCTGTTAATTGAATAGAGTAGAAGGGAATTAGGCAAAAAGAGGAGACAACGAGATCTAACGATTTCTATTCTATTATTCCATATAAATCCAACAGGAAACCAACAAAAAACGTTCTGTTGCTTTGCGTTTATTATTTGTCGTGTGGGTACCAATTAATTGAATGATTTGATTTGAGCTTCTTTTCTATACTCCAAACATCACCTGCTTTCTTTTTCTGTTGCCTGCTAACACGTGCATCCACGCCCAGCATCCGCATCATGAAACCCCAAGATTTCTATTGTATATTAAAAAGATAAAATTTTTACCTTGAATTTTCGTTAAAATGTATCGCTGGTTTTGTGAAAAAAGAAAATAATATTTAAAATAAAAAATTTGTATTGATATATGTGTATAAATTCAATAAAAAAAAATTTTGTCCTTGGCAATGTATGATTTCTAATGCTATTTCAGTTCAAATACATGACTATTGTGCTTAGTTGGTAAAAAAAGAAAAGTGTTAAAACTAGAGAATACGGGAGCGTAGTTGGTAATTTGGTGGGAGAAATAGTTGCAAGTAGAGGCAAATTGGGGAATTGAATTCCAAAAGCGCCAATCCAGCTTCTGCTGTCTGTCTTAGGCTGCTGCTCATTACAGTACAAAAATTTTGGGGACCGACCATTTCTGCACTTCAAAACAAAAACAACATTCTCATCTCGATTTAAATAAACATAAACACAACTTATCATTCTATCATAAAATACGACTTTTTCAAAAGCCCAATTCAAGACTTCTATTATAAAACCAACTCCATCGGGTCAAATCGTTCCAAAACTTCTGTTACTAAGCATGTTACTTATAATCTAAGTTTTAAAATCGATTTTTCGGCTTCCGCCCTCTTATCTCTCTCTCTTAATCTTGCGGAAACTTTGACAATATTGATAGACAGTGCCACAAGGATTGTGAAAATTTCTTGAATTGGGTCATACATTTCTTTGGCCTCAGCCGACCAGTGTTAGTGGCAAGGAGACTAGGGAGACCTCTGAAATGGTCTACTCCATTTTGATTGATCACTGATGTATGCTGTTCGTTGTTAGAGTCTACCTAATATCTTGGAGCCTCTATTGGTCTCTTCTGTGCCCAAAAGTCCTCAATTTCTGCCCGTTTTCAGCCTTCATGATTCAATTTCTACGCCACCAGGAATTTAAAATCTTTGCAAGGGCTGCATCTCCACGTTCACATTTAGTTCTAGTCTTTTCTTTCACTAGATGTAAAGAGTGTTATTTTTTATTAAATGTGATGTGGTGAATGTAATTTTACCGCATAATTTCTCTAGACAGGAAGTAATCCAACACTTTCTGCGCTCAGAAGCAGAACCAGATTATCATATGATAAAGTGAACTCAATCACAACAGGCATTCTTTTGCGGTGGTACGTGCTCATCCCCGTAGCCAGGGCCTAATTATTGCTGATGAAAACAAGGCCAAGGTATGTGCATGACTCAATCACACCCACCATTCTTGCCGTGGTACTTCCAACTACAGTCACAAACCCACAACAATTGGCTTGTGATTTGCTGTGCTGATGATAAATTCATTCAATGAAGCAAGGACCTAGGAGTCAATACATACATGTTTAGGTGGCCGCTCCACCCCAGTACCGCATCATCTGTGTTTTGCATGGATAAATTTGGTGCAGTGCAGGAAGAGCTGGACGACAACGGATATTAGATTTGGGTTAGGAAGAAAGAAAGGGCGGGTCCCAGGAACCACCATGATGGGTAGGGACGAAGATAGGTGGGTCATATAATGAAGGGATGTCGCCACTCCAACTGACTGTGCTGCTGCTGTAAGGGGCCGAGCGAGAGAGGCTTTAAAAAGTTGGTGGCTAAGGAAAGTGACTTCCATTAACGTACAACCAAAGAAGAGGACTTGGCAAAACCGTATCTTTTCTTATCTCAGAGATTGAGATAGATGATGAAGGACGCCATTGAAATGGACTTCACCGTGGGATTGGGAGCTGATATGATTTCTTTTTTCTTCTTCTTCATTCGCTACTTTGCATAAACAAGGCAGGTAACTATTTATATACATTGCTCGAGGTTGTGTGTTTTGCCTATTGCAATGGCTTAGCTGAGAATGGATGTGACACGTACCAGAATGCCCCAATATGGAGCCCCCACCCATCCCCATTTGCATGTGACCTTACTCGTATCAACTACCTGTGCACTTGGGCAATCTATGGATACACACATTTGTCACTTCGGAAAGATCCAACCCTTAACAAGCCAGCAGTTTATGGTCATTTGTTTCACTGCACATGTCATAAGTTTTGAATAGTTCACCATGAAACAAATGAACTTTACACGATTAACTAACAGAAGAGTTAGAAATATGGATTAAACTCAAAAAATTTTAATCAGTTGAATTATTACTTTATTGTAAAAGAAAATACTTTTATGACCTTTATATATGTATCACTAGTTTTGGAAGATTAATATTGCAATCCGATCATATTGATCAAATGTTGAAACCATTTTCAGAGGACACCAACAGAGATGAAAATTAGATACTGCTACAATTTAAGGGACATTAGAAGTTTGAATGGTAAGGCAAAGAACGATAAAAGAAGAGGTGACAAATTGAACGTTTTTCATTTCAAAAATATCATCAGAAAGCAGATTCTATAGAATGTGGCTGAAAAGTTGAGATATTTTTCCTGCTTTAGGTCACTATAAGCAGTTAGTGCTCACAGCTATGCTAAATATCCTTCTTGATGTGTCAATTTTGATTCGGGTCAGCAAAGCTGTGCATATAGCTATACTGAAGGTAAAACTCAAGTCCCAAGTGGGTTGAAGATAATGCTAATTAATATGCTTAGTTTTTAACTATTTCATTTCTTTCTTTTATTTTTAAGAGAACATCTTTGCTGTTTAGGTAATACTTGTCAAATATCTAGCTCGTAATAAAAGAAATAGAAAATCAAATTCTAACAATTTCAAGGGAAAAAAAAAAAAAAAGAGTACGTCCTTGTCTAGGTCGTAGTAGAAGTGTGCCAGGTAGGACAAACAAGATGTGACAATGCAACCAACTTCAAGGGCTTGTGGAGTGACACACAATTTTGTCCCCTCTTTTTTTATTTGGTGGTTTAGGTGCTATAGGATGAATTTTAATTGATAAATTTTTTATAAGGGGTAAAAATTTATATATAGTTATTTGTATTATATAAATTTAAATAATTATTTATTATGTGTAATTTTTTAATTATTAAATAAAAATTTTAATAATTAAATTTTATTCAATATATATTAAAAAATATATTATCAGTAATCAGAAAGTCTCTTTTTAGCCTTTAAGCACTAGTTTATTTTTCTCATGTCACAAAAAAGGAAAATGAAAATTAAGAGAAAAAAAGAGGAAAAGTTTCCTTATTGATAGGTTCCCTACATATGCAGAGATTTTTTTTAAAGGAAACAAAACTAACAAGCCAAATGCCTTTAGCTATCAAATTCGTTTAGCAGGATAACAAAAGACACTGATCTAGCAGAATATATTGTACAGTTTAGAATTTCTGGACAGGCCAAGTTTTTCTCCTTTTTGTAGCATTTTAATTTTATTTATTTTGTTTTGCTGTCAAATTCATTACCCTGCTGGAGTCATTTCACTAAGCTATTCTTCTCTACATATATATCTGATAAAATAGAACTGAACTAAAGCTTCGACTTGATTAAAAAAAAAAAAAAGTGTTACTATACCAAACAATTGTTAGAGAAATGAAAAAATCTTAACTTAAAATTAAAAGAAAATTTGAAAAATGAAGCGTAAATTTATGAGCTGGGAGCAGGTGAGAGGGATTTTAAGGATGAAAATAATTCTTTTAAGAAAACGTTTTTTATTTCTTTTGGTGTGTTTGTTATGGATTGTGGAGCCCTCCATGTATGCATGCAAAGTTGACAGAGAGTATATATCAAGATCCATATATAGCAACTTATACAGGATGATATTACATATATCAACATCTATAAATAGCTCACGTCCAACCATTGGAAATCTATGAGAAACTTTTGATAATGGCCAAATAATATCTTCCTTATATGGAGAAAATGAATAAAAATGGGGGGAGGGGGTAGAGCGAACAGTCTTCTTGCACAGTGTTGAAAATCATAGACTAGTTTTATTACAAAATCAGACATAAGGGATTTGGATGCATTTGAACTAAGTTTTAGTTTCGAGCAAAATTTTTTATATTTATTGTTATAAAAATTTATTTTAATAAAATTTAATTAAAATAAAAATATTAAACTCAAATACTATTCAAACTCTCACACATATATATATATACCTTCCTAAAAGTAACTTATATGCAAATCAAAATAGTTCTTTATTTAAGTAGCTATTTTGATTTGAGAGTATCTCCTTAAAACTTTTGCTAATATGTAATTCTGTTTAATTGATAACTTTTAATTAATGTATTTTAATTCATTCGTAACACTTATAGTAACAAAAAAAAAATCTAATTTCATCATATAAATAATAAAATAGTCAAACAAAAGGAAGAAAAAAAGTGTTAGGTAGCCAAATTTTGAATGTGAATAGTATTTTAATTTAAAATTTTTTATTTTTAAATATTACGAATAAAATTTTTATAAAAAATAAATAAAATTTAAAATAAAAAATTATATTAAATTTCATAATAAAATTTAAATATATCCTTAAAATTTATTCAACGTATTAAAAAAATGTTACGGAGCAAAATTGGTGCAAGAGTGAATAGTGTCATTGGGATTCTCAAGAGAACCTTGTATGGTCCTTGGACGAGGCTCTCACTGTTTGAACAAAATCAAGTGACGAGTAACCCGCTGCAGGAGCATCGTGGCACTCCATTCACCGGTTATAGCTGACACCAGATAGCACAGCAGATAACACTATTGGCCGACAACTCGACAACCCCTGATATGTGGACTGCAATTTCTCACTTCTCTTCGCCGTCCACGTGTCCCTCCCCAACGTCCTCGATTCCTCCTTCACACCCCTCGTACGGTCATTTCACGGTCCAACCATCTTGACTTCCTATTAATCTAATCATTTCCCCGCTATATAACACTCGCCACACTGCACCTCCTCCTAAATTACCATTCCCTCCCCCACCCCCATTCCATTCCCTATTAGTAATATTTTTTCTTTTAATTCAAGAGCATAAAAATTTTAACATTTTATTACGAAGTTTATTTTTATTTCATAAAATATTTACCCTGTTGTCCTTTAATTATAAATATTATTTTATTTAATAAAATTTTAAAATATTATATTAATTTAATATACAGTCATATTATTTATAGGAGGAAAAGTAAATATTTTTAGTTACTTAAAAAATAACTAATAGGAAGAAGATATTTTAATAAATTTCTAAATATATGTTTAAAGAGTTAATAATTTCTCAAGAATTTTCACCACTCAATTTGAGAAATTTTCATATAAATAAAAAAAAATAGATGATTTTTTAAAATCTATTTGCTTCAATTTGGTTACGATTATACATATTACTTTTTATAATATGTACATGACTCATATTTAGTCATTTGATTGACTTTTTGTTATCAAATAACTGAAGATGCTAAGATATATCTTAAAAAATATTTGTTTAATTTTATAAAATAATTATTTAATTAAGTGTAAATATTTATTTATTTAAATATAAATAATTATTTTATAAAATGAAATAATTATTTCTTAAATAATTTAAACATCTCTAAATTTTTAATCATTAAATAAAAAATTTTAATCAAATAATTTTACATATATTACAAAAAATAATATACAAAACATTAACCAAACACGCCCTCCTTGGGCTGTTCGGTAAATTCGGAGGCGTAATGGTGCCAGCAGCCAGGGCAGAGATGTCTTTTTGGAGTGCTTTATATTTTTTGTTGATAAAATATTTCGGATTCAGAAGTAGAAGTAGTTTGAGAAGATATGCAGGGGATATTTGTCAGAGAGCTCAGTGCATGTGCAGCTGCAGCACACATACCATCAACTTAGAATATTGAATTCTTCAAAGTCGGCAAATGTGAACTCCCCATCGGAAACTTCAACGGATCAATAAATTCTCCGGCGGTTCTCGTATATAGAAAATTATTTTACTCCTGACTACTACTGCGATTTTCTGGTCGTAAAATTTTAGAGAAATGCAAGATAGACATGCAATTGGAGGAGGAGGAGGGGGAGTGGCAGGAGGCGGCGGAAGGTTGTTTGCTGGCGGAAGTGGAAGTGCAGATAGAAGGTTAAGGCCGCACCACAACCAGAACCACCAGGCCTTGAAGTGTCCGCGTTGTGACTCTTTGAATACTAAGTTCTGTTACTACAACAACTACAACTTGTCTCAGCCCCGACACTTTTGCAAGAGCTGCAGAAGGTACTGGACCAAAGGCGGCGTCCTTCGCAACGTTCCCGTCGGAGGTGGCTGTCGGAAAACCAAACGTTCGAAACCTAAACAGTGTGTTTCTTCCTCTGATGCTGCTGCGGTTCCAGCAAGGGAGCATAATTCTAATTCTCATTCTAGCAGTGAGAGTTCCAGCCTCACGGCCACTACCACGGCGGCGAACAAAAACACTGCCACCGCCGGTTCCAGCGGCGAAGTCGCTTCGGCTACGGTGAATTCGTCGAGTACGTCGACGAATCTCCTCAATTTCCAGGACTCGAGGTTCTTCGTGCCGCAGATTAACGCGAGCAGTGGCTTCGATCAGCACCAGCAGCAGCTGATCGTTCCTTCTGTTTCGTCAAACGGCCAAATGTTTCAGGAAATCGGTAGCTTCACCAGCCTTATGACGTCATCGAACGATCCAACTTTGTTGGGGTTTAACATGGCCGACGTTTCGACGTACCGGTTGCAGAAGGATCGCCCCGCGGTCGGCGGCGACCAGAGCTCAAATCAAATGGTGGGGAGCACTGGGGAAGATGATTTGAAGATGGAACCCCTCAACTGCGGGTTTCTAGATCAGACGGCTCAGGTAGGGTTTTCGGGGTTGCACCAGAGCAGAATGAGTAATGGTGGACTGCCAGGACTGGATTGGCAAATTAACGGCGGAGGAGGAGATCAAGGGCTCTTTGATTTTACAGGGACCGTTGATCAAACTTACTGGGTTCAAAATCAGTGGGCTGACAATGATCAATCCCTTAATTTCCCTCCGTTAGTATAATTTCTTTTAACTCTCTCAAAATATCTCAAAATATATTTTGACAAAATAAAAAGGAAATGAACAAACTGAAATGCATTTGGATAACTGAACTTCTATGTAAATTGTTTCTCCGCCCTTTACTTTTCCTAATTTTTGTTATTTCATGTTTTTGTTTCCCTTTTTTGGGATTGCCGGAGCTTGGGTTGGGCATTAAAGCTTGTAATTTCGGATATGCAAACTGACTTTCTGGTTATTTTTGCTTCCCAGATTTTTGAACTCCTTTCTGTAATGGGTTCTAATTTTCCATGTATTTGGGGACTATGTTAATGATGAAATATAGAGAAAGTATAGACTGTGGTGGTGTTATTTAGAAAAGGAAAAAAAAAAAATGGGACTGGTTATGCTACTGCGAATTTCACTTTCTTTTTTGATGAATATTCATTTCACTTCGGTCCTATATTATTTTTTTCTCATGCATTTGCATATGGTAACAGATTTGCGACAACTAACATCTCCAAATAATATCAGCAAACAAATATTTGCAGCCCACGTACATGTTTGTCTTTCACTTTCACTTCATCTGCCATAGATTCCAAACCATCTTTAGCTACTTTGTCAATATAATTCGAAATCTTTTTTTTTCTTTCATAAAAACATAATATCAACTGCATTATCAATTTTTTGGCTCAAAATATAAACGTTTTTGAGCATAACAAAAATGATACTGCTCCTTGATATTCGATCCAATTTTTAATTTTATGTTCACACGAGTTCGGAATCTTCTTGTTAGTTACTTGTTTTTGGCTGCTCTGCACCAACATATTAGTGCCTCATCTCATGTGCGCACATGAGATTTATTTGTTTCTTGTCATCTTCATGCTAGTTTACAAGTATTTTTTAATTTTAATTTTGCTACTAAATTTAATTTTTGCTTAGTGCGATTATTTCAAAGAGCCTATTAAGAATGACTTTTAAAGATCGTGAGGTAAAGTTCTCAATTGCAAAGGTTTGATTATTATTATTCTTATTTATTTATTTGTTTTATTTTATTTAATAGTATTTAATTGATAATAAAATTTTATATAAAAATTTAAATTATATTATAAAAATAATATAATATAATAAAAAATAAAAATTTATGAGTATTTTATATTAAATTAAATATATAATAAAACTAATAATTAATTAATAATATAATATATATTAAAATATTTTTAATATGTAATTAATTATTTTAAAATATTTTAATATAATAAAAAATTAAATAAAATAGGACGAGGAAGTTTTTTGTTTGAGTGATGGTTTGACTAGATTACGGGAGCTTAGGGTACGGATGGCTTTCGGTGAAGGGAAGCAGTAGAGGGCGGTTGTAGGGGTGGGAATGGGAGTCATGTGGTCGGTTGGTGGTGGAGGGGGACCACTGGGGCGACAAATGCCATGCGCCATTATGACTCCACGTGGCGGGTTGATTGGAGGGAGGAAGAGCTTTAGATGTTAGCAAGTGCCCGGTGGTCACGTGCGTTACCTGATTGATAGAGGAGGTGGGGTCGAGGGGTCGGTTTGTCCTGTAGTTCTCCGCACTGGAGAGTGCGGATGGGAGGAAAGGACTAGTGATCGTAGTAATGGGGCTACGGAGGAAGAGTGGGGAGGTTTGAGTTGATTGGATGTGATGTGAATGCTGAGAATGATGATGACGTAGACAGTGGGTCCGGTTTCTCTTACTACTAGTTGCTGATTTGGGGGATTACTTGCTCCTTGTAGGGCCCATTTGGGCTTCCGCTGCATGTGCTTGGGTGGTCTAATGGACTCCCCCGGTGCCCTCCTCATGCAATTGCTGTGGCGTATACGTCCAGTTCCCGAATCCACCCAACCCCATCCCACCCCTATACGTTGGGAAGGAGACTACATTGGAGAAGAGACTGCATAATGTTTAAATGTTTAAATTTGAGATTTATTAATTTAAATCTTATAAAAATTATATTTATAGGAAAAAATAAATTTTAAAATAAAAAATAAAATATGATTTAAATATTAAAGTATAATTATATAAAGTAAAATACTAATCCGTTTTCCTGTATGTGCAGCTAGAATTAGTTAGAACTTACATTTAAGATCTTTATTTTAAATTTTATAAAAATTAAAATTTTTTACAAAATCAGATGTAGGTTTTAAAATTAAAAATATACATTAAGTTTCAAATAAAAAGACTAACCAAATATCTTTTGACAAATTTTTATTGAAAAGAAATATTGACGTGTAAGAATGTTTCAATTGTGCCATAAAAAACGAGAAGTCCTCCTAACAAAATCCGATTTAGATTTTCTATGCGTTTTCTATGTCGGGATCAGTGGATGATAAACCATCATATATAATTAATATATACTTGAGGCACAAGTTAAAAAAAATCATTCTATGGAGAAATTAAATAATAGTAATGTATATAAGAAAGTATATTTTATTAAGAGATATAATTTTTACACGAATATTCGTTGAAGAACATTACGTAATAATAGATTGGTTCCATATTTTGTCAAGTAAAGGACTTTACATAATCGTAAGATAAATAAAATATTTTAAAAAATAAAAAAGATAAAATTAAATATTAAAATTTATTGTAAAACAAATAAAATAGTTAGAGAACTAAACTTGCCAATTTCTTTTTACATTTCTTCTAAGCATTCTCAATGTGTTTTTCATCCTCCTAGTTTTTGATTTGGGGCCTTCTTCGTTAAGCAAATTAGCAGAGTTCTGAATTCTACATGAGCATTCTGTTTCATCACCTTTGCTTGTCAATATATTCTTTTAATCCATATGAGAAAAGCATGTGAATTAAATTGGAAATTCTGTACTTAGTAAACTGGTTACTACCCTTAACGTTCCATGTTCATGCTGCTTACCATTTTAATTTGAGAATTGGATTTACTAATAATGACAATTAAGGGTGATAATGCCATTAAGATTGAGCATTAGTATGATCTTTGTCTCATATTATAATTGTATCACGCGGGTTAATATAGGCATTGAATATTTATTAAAAGAATATAGCCAGCGAATAGAAAAAAGAGTAAGGGGACGAACAGAAGCAATTGAGTAATTTTCAAAATATAAAGTATTTTGATATTTTTTTAAGAAGAAGAAAATAAATAATATTTTTTATTATATAATTAATTAATTTTATTAATATAATAGAGAATGAAAAAAATTATATTTATATTAATGATCATTTTTAAAAAATAATTTTTAAAAAATTTAAATATTTTTAAAAATAATAAAAATATCAAAAGATCTTATATTTTGAAAGGAAAAAAGTATCATCTAAATTTGCACTTATAACTACAATAGAAAACCACATAATAGGTACAACAAAGTGTGATTTAAGGGGAAAAAAAGGTACAATTGAATATCGTATGACTTCTCCAAAAAAAAGGGAAAAAAAGAGGAAAAAATAGAGAATGGATAAACATAGAGGCCATCTTTTTCAAAATTCTGGGCCTAAACAAAAATAAGGATAGAAGGATTACTCAGACCAAATAACATTTGGGCCTATTTCGATTGCAATCTAGTATCTACCAAGTCCATCATCCTTTTTTAATAAATACTTAAAACCCTAGCAGCAGATCAATTGCCCTTGCTTTTCCTCACTGTGCTTGGTAGCCTCAGCTTCCCTCGGCTCGTCTCTCCCTCCTTGCATCGGTACGCTTATTTTGCTTAATTATTGTTGTTAGGTGTCTTTGATGTTGCTAAGGTTGGACTTGTCGTTGTTGTTGATGCCTCTGAGATTTATAAAAATGTTATTTCCACATTTAATTAGGAATTTTACTACTAGGCAGGATCTGTTTTTATTGTTTAGTGCATGATTTATAAGCAAGCAATAGTTGAATAGGAAATTGGATTTACGAGAAGTAGAAGAGCTTCATCCGGGGTGGCTTAAGAATAAGGCACTATATACACTGGTTAGCTGTAGATATCTACAGGAGATTTGGTTTTAGTGACTGCCTGTAGATACCTGCAACTTCAGAAAGTTCTGAATTTGAACATTGCTCTTTATTGCATAAGTAGTGGATGGGTGGGAAAGAACAGCAGAGGTAAAGAAGCTACTTTTTACTTTTTCTAATGTATTTTCTTATGAATTTTAATACTAAAGTCTTAGTGATAGAGAAAGTTTATGTTTTTTCCCCTCCCTACCTGTATTTGATTATGTTCTTGCAAGATGATAGCTGTCTTTATTCATCCCTCTCATTGTGTTTTGACGGCTTTGTTTGCCATGTCCCGTGAATGTCTGAGATAATCTTTGTGAATGTCCTGGTTTAGTGAAATGTGGTTTTGATATTCTGGAGTTTATTCAGTTGCAGAGATATCTTAACTGGCAATGGCTGTTGTGTTCTACAATCTCACTTGTGACGCTGGTCTCAAGAAACTTGACGAGTACCTGTTAACTCGGAGTTACATCACAGGGTGTGTTATTGTTTTCCTACAGGAGGAAACATAGTATTTAGATTATGAATTTACTTGCACTCTGTGATGTTCTCCAGGTATCAGGCTTCAAAGGACGATCTTACTGTCTACTCATCTCTTTCAAAGCCACCATCTTCTGAATATGTTAATGTGTCTCGGTGGTACAAGCACATTGATGCACTTCTGAGGATTTCGTAAGTTTTTATGAGACAATTGCCTGTGTATTTTATTAAACTCGGGACAGATCGACTTTGTCTTCTTAGTTTATGGTTGTTCTATTAGTTGTTTACTTGTTATATTTTATTTTTCAGTGGTGTATCTGGGGAAGGTTGTGGTGTGACAGTTGAGGGAACAGCACCAGCCCCAGAGGAAGCTGTTGCCACACCTCCTGCTGCTGATAGCAAGGTGTGTTACTTTTTAATTGCGTTCAGTCATTTGTTGATTGGATATACTTGATGAATTTCAGTTTGGTAACACAATTCTTTTTTTCCTGGTTTACTATGGTTATAAGTTCCCCACTCCTAATTTGGAATAATGAGCTGGTGTTAATTTGTCTGACTTCAGGCCTCAGCTGCTGAGGATGATGATGACGATGTTGACCTCTTTGGTGAAGAGACTGAAGAAGAAAAGAGGGCAGCCGAAGAACGTGCAGCAGCTGCAAAGGCATCTGCTAAAAAGAAAGAATGTGAGTGCATTGGCAATTCTACTTGCAAGTATTCTGCACTGGTATCTGTTGTACACAGAAAACACTCCTTATGATAAATCTTTTATATGTTAAGCATGAAAGTACTGTGCAATAGTTACCTGTTGCTGCATATAACGTCTCTTATAATTAGGGGTTTTAAAGTAGAAAGGAGGTTTTAATGGTTTTACACATCATCTTATGTTTCCTCTAATTTGAGAGGGTTTTACTTGATGCCTTCAATTGTGTGTGCAGCTGGGAAGTCTTCGGTTCTATTGGATGTGAAGCCATGGGATGATGAAACTGACATGAAAAAGCTTGAGGAAGCTGTTCGAAGTGTACAGATGGAGGGATTACTTTGGGGAGCCTGTAAGTTGCCTATACTTTTGGCATTCCTGGCTTCATAAATTATCTTATTTGAACCTCAAATATGTACACCCGACAAATGGTATAAATTCAATGTATCATGGTAGTGAGTGGTAGAGAAAAACAACCATGGCTATTTTGAAAACATTTGATGTGCTGATAAATTTCAGTTTTACTTATTGGGCCAGCAGTTGGACTGGAACTTGCGTTTCCTTATGGATTCCAATTCTTGATAACAATGCTGAACTGTATTTCTAAATTTTGATATAGTGCTTTTATTTATTTTCTGTTTTCTGTTTGTCACAAATTCTCATTAATTTTGATTCACGTGGTCTTATTTCAGCCAAACTTGTACCCGTGGGATATGGTATTAAGAAATTGCAGATCATGCTCACCATTGTGGATGATCTTGTTTCTGTTGATGATCTCATTGAGAACTATCTCACTGTAGAACCCTGTAGTGAGCATGTTCAGAGTTGTGATATTGTTGCCTTCAACAAGATATGTAAGTTCACCTTCTGCTCTGCATTATTTTTGGTTTTCTAATTTATGTTGGTTTCTCTGCACAATTCTTGTCTTAGTTCCAAAGATCAGAATGTTGACTATATATTGTTCTTGTTATAGAATCCCTGAGCTAGTTGGAAATGGTTGCTGTGGTGGTATCTGGAGTGAAGATTCCGGAGATGGGTGCTGCTAATATTTTATTTTTGGTTATATCTTTCCTAGTCTTGGAACTGTTTAATTTTCTTAAGAGTTGTTCTGGATACTATTTAGTGTTGAGATTGCTATTTGTGTGCCTTGTGGCAATAGAGTTATGAACTTCATTGGACTACCTATTCAAGTAGTTATGCACTTCATCTTTTTAACAATGTTGTTGCTTTGCCTCAATAATTTGATATAGGGCTTGCTCGATCAGATTCTGGCATCTTTTGCTGTCTCTCCTTGAATCAATCAACCTCTCTGCAGTCTGCAATCACATTGTTTGGCCCTTGTTTTCTCAGCACAAATGATCTCTTTTCTTGTTGGATGATGTTTTTTGAAACGTGTTCAACAGTAAAGAGGAAATTTTGGAGAGTTGTGTTTAGCTGCGTTTGGCTTTGAGGCTGTCAAAGGCCTTGTTGTGGCAGAACTATGACTGAAGAATTCTTTATGTTATTCATTTTCTGTCTACATTTGTAGTTATGAAACCAGCCATTTCCCCCGCAATTTAAGCTTAATTAGCAGGCTACTGTATATTCATACGCATGAATAAAAAGGTCAAATATGTATGGAACTGTAAAGATCTACAAAGCAAATGCTTTACAAAGTGTAAATCAGGTCAAATATGTATGGAACTGTAAAGATCCACAAAGCAAATGCTTTACAAAGCGTAGATTTACAGCACTCAGATTCTGCAGCAGTTGAAACAAAATCCCCAGCATCTTGGCTTTTTCAAATGTCCCCTGTGAACTTCTGCCAGTCTCTCTGGGCTCTCGTACCACTCTGTTGTCGTTCTGTTCAACCAAGTCTAAATTAGATGCAGAACACGATCTTGGAAAAATGAAAAATAATAACAGAAAAGGTCAGGGGAATAGATGCTATTTGTGGGAATGGGGAAGGGTGAAGAAGAGAGCTATTATTGAACAAGCAACTTACACGGGAAACGCAAAAGACCGGGTGCTAGTAGTGCTATTTGAGCGTTGTGAGATGCTACCAGAATATGGTATTGAACCAGAGAATGCCAACAAACCCGAGGGAGGGCTTGCAGAAGAGAAACTGGGACTTCCATTCTCTGGAAGACCAACTGTGCTTTGCCCTGACAACGGTGCCGCTGCTGAACCTTTATTTACATGATCTGCATTCTCACGCACATTTTTGGCTTCTGCATTTTCTTTGCTTTTCTCCCTGAGAATCACGCTTAGCAGTGAATCAGAACCATGTCTGGTTGTTACCATCCTCGCCTTTGCCTCGATTTGGTTGCTACTATTCTCATACTCTTCCTTGCTGCAGAATGAAGAGTCTGCCAGGTTTGCTTCCGTACTAGGATCCTGCAAGGAGATGCTAGATGAGGACTCGGTAAACTGATTCTGGTTCTCTGTGCTTTTTGGATGAGTAACTTGTCTTATGCTATCAGAAACAAATATATTGATGACTGTTAAAGCTCACAAAACATGGGAAGAACCAAAAAGATGAAAGTTTCGGCAATGTGAAATGAGCAGCAATATTTTAGGGAGGTCAGCAATGAACAAAGTCGAGGACCTGTTGTGAAGGCCAAATACCAAATATTGTGGTCACTTGAAGAAGGTTGCAACAATAATTAACAAAGCTGATGGTTGACATTACCCCACCCAAAAAGAAAAATGGTTTGACAATCTATTCTACATTTTCTGCCCGCCTCTAAAGTTTCAAGTTTGATAACCTTCTGTGGTTTTCTCTTACTGCCAGTTTGTCTGAGGTAGATGGATCATCATACACTGGTTAATTAGCTTTAAGCTTATGGTTTACAGACATTGACTGAGGTAGATGTTAATGCCTGTATTTTGAACAAAACGAGACAAGCCCCCTCACTTCTGAAAGAGGGCATTTGCCATAGGCACTTCGACCCTGGAAATCTAAAAGATCAGATAAAGGTAGCGAAATAATGAAAGTTCAGTAAAGGGTTTCATGAGGAAGTGCTTTGAGCATTTATATTGGAGTTAAAACTTTAGAGAACATAAAGAGGGACCTGGGTTTGGGAGAACAGATAAGAAGGCTTATGTGGAACTTGTACCTGATCAGGTTCATCCCTAACCTCACTGGAATGGAACACCTGGGAACAAGAGAAATTGTTCATCGGTTGGCTCGAGAGAATCTGTCTCCCGCGTACAAATTTGTTTGAGGAATAAGCATCAACAATATCATAACTTGCGCCAGAATCTGCTTTATCTTCCATCAACTTGTTCCTAGCTCCAGAAAGCTTGAGATCATCTTTAATGCATTCATGGTTGGAGAAGGAATCTCCCTTAGTTGAAATATATAACACAACTTCCTCAGAAACCTTGCTGCTACTTTTGGCCAGCTCATAGACTAAGTTATATTTTTGTGGTCCAACTCACAATTCTCCACAGAACATTTGTTTAGAGAAGAAACTTCACCGCCAATGCATATATCCTTGGAAGTCTCACAATCACTTTCTTTCAAGAAAACCACCACCTCCGGTATTTTTACAGTTCATAGGACTCACATTATCATGTTATTATTGTTCCCTTAGATCCTTCTTGTTTCGGCTTCCTCTTAAGGAGTTCTGATATTTGCTTCTTTAAAATCTGTAAAAGTATCTTAGGTGAAACAGCATAAAATCTACTCCTTACGGACCTGAAAAGCTAGAATTTTGGAGTGGAATAACGTTTACCATCAGCAAGAGGAAGTGCCTAGCACAATGGAGTGAAATGTTATAAGCTCTTTTTGTCTTTCCAATTATCTGTATCTGCTTTCATTTTCAAAGATCTGGAGTAAAACGCACTGCTTCAAGCTAGGTCATCATCTAGAAAATTACATAAATGGAACTGGCTAGGTCGAATGTTACAAATTGAAAGAATAGCACCGCAAATTCTTGAAGCACTTGAGACAACTCATCTCTTGAATATTTAATATGATGGGAGTACAAGACTTTTCAAGTTCACAGCTAATGCAGAAATATTAAAGGGAAATCAGAGACAGATAGATGGCTGAAAAAGTCGTTACAGGTATCCCATTCTTAGGATAAAATTTATGTTTTATGTTGTGTCTCAAGATTTTATCCAGCTCCATGTTCGTGCCACAAATATTCTGAGCTCAGTTTGTCTAGCGCGGAAATGGAATTAATGATTACTTGCAGAGAGGAGAGCTCTTGTTTCTGATCTGTTAAAGATTCCTAAAAGCAAAGCATCTCCAGTAAAGATCAATCAGACGAACTGTATGAGTGAAACAAACAGAATGATAATCTCCTTATCAGAAGAACTGTTTGAGTGAAGAAAACAGAATGATGATCTCCTTTCTTTCAAGGGAGATGAAGAGGTAGCAGAAAGTATACAGATGAATTTATTCCAGGTTTAGTTATGATCTTTCTAGCAATCATGATTGGTTCCAATAAGATAGGAAACCAGCAAAATCAAGCAAAATTAACCCCTCAAGATCTCTATACACTACAAAATGATGATCTAGAAAATGGCTTTATAATTGAAAAAGGAAATTGGGAAATCAGTACCAGCAATTGGTAGAAAAGCAATCCAGCTTAAAATGAATGAAAATCCTTCTGGTTACTGTTTCAGCTTCAATGTTGATATCTCATGCATGAACTGCGCAGCATTTGCAGCCCTTCTTTCTGCCAAAAGACAGTACCAAAAAGTTAGCGGTTCAAACCCAAAATCTCTCGAGTGCAGTGATCATTTTGCATCTGTGACTTGCACCTGGACAATGACTTGTCAGCCATAACTTTTTCCACCCCAAGAAGTCAAAGAAAAATAAGGAATCACTCAAGTACCACAAAGTTGAATAGATACTGATCATAGATGCCTTATATAGGGAATACAATGCAAAAGTAAATCAGAACAGGAATCGTTGGTAATCTAGAACGTCAGGCAAACAAAACCATAGAAAATAAACTCGTGGGACCCTCAAGAAACACACATGAAGGAAACCCGAGAAAGGGGAGAAGAAAGAAGTTGAAGGTCAATAAAAATTCTTTGCTACTTTGGGTAACTTCAGATATCAAAGATTTCTTTAATGAGGAAGATCTCAACTGTTTTTGATGTTCCCCATTTAAGATATGATAACAACAATATCGTAGAAGAAGACCTCAACATGATTAAACTTTTTAATTGGCATGATCACACATCCATAACCAACATCTCTAACAATTCAATACCTGTGAATCAAACTTTCATATGTCACTCTGCTCTCACCCCCCGTCTCAAAAGAGAAAACAAAAGAAACAAAGAAAAGAAAAGAAATTCTTCCGTGTAGAAACTTTCTTTGGGTTAGAGATGAGGGTCCTTCACGAAACCATATATAGCTGCTTGAAATCCAAGGCAGCTTTCTGAATCATCAAACAACAAATGGTGAAGAATAATCTGGATAGATACCTAACGCTAATAGATGTGCAATAGAATAGTACTACTAACTAGCACATATCATTTGACTACTAACAAGTTTCTACCTTTTTATTCAGGAACTGATCGCCGCCCCGCCAGAGCTACATGCATATATAAAATAAATGGACTTTTTAAGAATCCTGAGAAGAAACTAGTATTAGTTTGAGAAATAATGTAAAGATATTGAATAATCACAACTCAAAGATCAACTCTGCAGCAGCATGTCTTTGCCGACAACAAACCTATTGGAAAGCCAAGTACCAGAAAAAATGATCTCCAGGTTTATCACATGATCTTAGGTATTCATTCCTTTTCTTGAAATGGTTAGATTGCCTAAATTGACGATTCAAAGTATTAAAGCCACGCGTGGTGTTCCGGAAGTTTTACAAACAGATAGGTTTGACTTTGGATAAGAAGGATACGGTAGAAATATGTAATAGTGTTCTAGATGACAACGGAAGATGGTATCAGAATGCTGACTTGACAATAAAATGGCTGTTTCAGTTGGTTGAATCTTTAGAGTCAATTTTTTTAAAGAAATTTCTTGCTTTGAAATCTTGATTCCTTTATCGATTTGACGGAAAAGAAAAGATTATAGACTTTTGTGATCAATTTGGTGTCGTTGTCTTCCATGGATGAGCTGCACGGATCCAGATCATCCAACAATGAGGGAAATGGCGATCGTCACAGTGTCAGCTGCCGCAGACCTATGGGTCTAGAAAGCTCAGGCCGGCCGCGGTCATGACTGAAGTACTGGCGTGTTACTATTTCTTTCCAGCCACATTTTCATTTTTTCTTTTTGCTTATATGATTCAACTAGCAAACACTGGCTCTCGGGTATAGGAGACCGGAAATTTTGATTCATCAAATGGCTTACTAGTACAAGTTGGAGCGAAAAAAATAGAAGGAAATTTACAAGTTACACAAAATATGTTAAAAACAAAAAATTTTATGACGAAGAGATTTTTACACATTAAGAATGTGATTAGATAAGATTTAGTTTGAAAATTTTTATTTTAAATTTTATAAATATTAAATTATTTATAAAATAAGATATATGTTTCACGCTTAAAATTTTAAATTTAATTTTAAAATTAAACTAGGTATAAATTTACCCTAAAGATATAAATTGATGCTATGTTGTGGGATAGAAACACTAATCACTATTTCTTTGAGTCTACTGGGGACATTGTGAATGAAATCCTCAGGGGTCTCTTATGCTTCCCCCATTTGGAGCTAGTTGGATTATAGAAAGAGGATTTAGAAGAGACTTTGGTCTCAACTTTCATGTCCCCCAATTACAATTAGGGATCAGTAATCGAGTCGAACCCTAGCTCGAAGCTCGACTTGTTCGACTGCTTAATCATGGGTTTCGAGTTGATTTTTTTCACTAGAATACGTTACTGACGAAATCTCGGATTAGAGTAAAGCTCAACCCATTTTTCGAGTCTCATTCAGTAAAATATATATAAATAATATATATATATATATATATATATATATATATATTTATATATTAAATAATATTATTATATTATTAAAAAATATTATTATATTATTAAAAATATTTATTTTTATATAATTTTAAAAAAAATCGAGTTCGAGTCGCTCAAGGGCTGAGCCCGGCTCATATTTTCTCAGCCATTGTCAATCGAGCTGAGCTCAGCTAGTAAAAGTTCTACTCACTCAACCCGATTGATGATCCCTAATTATAATAAGCTGGCCTATGAGTACTAGATTGAAGTCTACTTTCATTTTTTGCTACTAATGTCTAACGAATGGTCGAGTAGAAATGTGTATGTAGGATGCAACTAGAATATATGATGCATATAAATAAATTATGTATAAGTATAATATTTGTTGTTCATTATACTTGAAAGTAAAATTTGGCATAAAAAAATTTATTTATGAACGATAATTAATGTCTATTTTATATTAATAATTTTTATTAAAAAATTAATGTAAAATATTTAGTTTAAGACTTGAGCATAGCACAACATTTTTTTTATTCATTAAAAAAGATAATACAAAAATTTTAAATAAGAAATCCTATCCAATCTCACTAGATACAAATTTGAAATATAGCTGTTGCAGGGGTATTTCAGTAAGTTCAAATGGATGTCTCATTTTCTTTCATTCTTTCTTTTTTTTTGGAAAAGCATTTTCGGTTTTTTGAGAAGGCACGTCCCATTTACATTTTCACAAAGAAGGAAAAAAATTTCACGACAAATGCAACGTAATAATCACATGTCTGAATCCAAAAGTTTTCAAAAACAAGTCTCCTCTTTCTCACTCTTTCAAGTCTTCTAAGCCTCACCAAAATTCCCCATAAGAATCATAGAGACAAATTCTACTTCTTCTCTTAGCTCAATATTTTCTTCTTGATTTCGTTCTGATCTTCCTTATTCTGCGGTCTCTATTGAATCGATCTGAGAATAATTTCTTGTCACTGTTACTGTTGGGGTAGCTTGAACAAAATGTATGAAGCCCAGCATTTGTTTGATTTACAAGATAATCTTGGAAATAGCGGCAGTGACCCTAAGTCATGGCTTTCCGGCTCCGACGACCGCCGTAATGGGTCGTCTCCTTCGATGCTTGACCGCTCTCATTCTTCTCTCTCCAATGCTTCCGCCTCCGCCAACGTCGACCGCGTGCTTTATAACGAAATCGCCGAAATTCTTCCCCTCATTCAGACCCTCATTGTAAATTTCATTTCTTTGGGTCCATACATCATTCTTGTAATTTAGTCTTTTCTTTTCTTTTCTTTTTTGGGGGAGGGTTGGTGATGATAGTAGTTTCTTTAGTAGTATGAAGCCGCGGGTGGATTTGAACTTTTGTTCCTGAATTGTGTAGGATGAGAAGCAAAATACTAAATTTACACGAAGGGGATCCATGATCTACACAAAGACGCCTTCTAGAGAATCACTTGCCAAAAAGGTAGCTAATTTTGCTCTTAACTAGGACTAGAGTTATATTAATAACTTTATTTGCTTTTGTGTGGCGATCATTCACTAGACTACCTAGTATTTGCTTACCTTACTAACAGCTTAGCAACAGATTCCTTGTCAGAAGAAGTGAATTGAGTTTTTTAAGGAACGGTAAGAGGAAGAGGAGGAGAATTGCCTTTAACAAAGTAATGCAAAAGGTTCAGCACTATTGCCAGTAAAAGGAGTTCAAGCCCGGTATTAAGTTGGAGAGGAAAATTGTTGTATTTCTTTAACCTATCAGCAGTTATTAGGGAAAGAAGAGAAACCCTTGGATTTGGTTAATAGATTGTTCAACATTCAATTACATTTTCCATGATACTTATGCCAGGGTCTAACTTTTGGTCCTTGGAACCCCAATGAGTTGGCTTAATGCATAGTAACTTGATAGATATGGATATTGGGGATAATCCCTGTTCTAAACTTAGCTCTAGGAGTGTCTTCTTGTCAAATTCATCCCCCCATTGAAAGTTTAGTTTGCTAACACGATAGTGATTCAAGTGAATGACTTTTGGTTGCATTTCCTGATTGGCTTCCTATGGAAACTTAAATTCGGCTTAGCCTCTTCATTGTCAACTATAATTTGATATGAAGCAGCTGTCAGAGCTTTAATTTTCTCTTATGCTTAGCTTTTATATACTTTGGATTCTAACCTTATTCACATACTTCCAACCAATGAGCTTGTGCCAATGAAAGTGACTTGTGCCATCTTGTGCATTGATCTGCATGAGAATTTGAAGATTACAGGACATCCTTGAGAATAAAAATTGGATTTGTGAGTCGCCTTTGTCTAATACTCACTTTGTATTTAAACTGTAGCTCAGACTGGCCCTTCTCTCCTCAATCTTACCTTTCTAAGAAGAAAGAAAAAAATAATAAAGCAAAAGTAGTATTCTGTTTTTATTCAGCGTAAGAATTTACTATTAGTATCACTATTGTTGATTCTGTGCTATGTAGAGTTAGTCTTTTGTTTCTCTACTTTCAAGGATTGTAAGATTTATGCTTGTTGCAGACAGCTGATCCAAAAGCAAGAAATGGGGCTCAATCTATGTCAACAAAAAGGCAGAAAGACCAGACTAAGAATCTGGGAACCAACCAAGATGGAAGTTCAGAGAGCTTCTGCATGTTTTCTTCAACGTCTTCGACATCAGAAAAGGATAGAGAAGAATTAGTGGCTCTGAGGGAACAAGTGGAGGATCTGCAAAGGAAATTATTAGAGAAGGAAGGACTTCTAAAATCATCTGAGATTTCAAAAATTGAGATGGATTCCATTCAAGCAAAGCTGGATGAAATAAAAAGTGAGGCTACTGAGAAGGACTCTTTATTGAAGTCTGCACAACAGCAACTTTCAGATGCAAAGGTATGTATATAATGCCATAGCTGTCCACCCCTTCCATTTGCACCCTTCTTTTATTCTAGGACTTCAATCTCTTACCAATTTTCTGTTTATGGATTTCCAATCTGTGTGGGCGTCGATGATAAAATATGTATTCTCATTCTTGAATATTCATGATCATGTGGTTTATCTGAAAGTACCCAATATCTTCCTTTCCCCTTGCCCACTTGTGGATGTTGTTGGAGGTTCGGGGTTGAAAATGTAAAAATGCTGTTTTTAAGATTTCAAGTGATGATATACGGAGCAAAAATGGTAGTTGTCATAGGCATTGCCTTCAATAAGTGATAATTGTAGGAGCACTTACAGATGTAAGTAAGGAAAATTAAAATCATGTGTTCTCCTAGCACAGTTTGTGAAACACTGCTTCTCTCTCTTAATTTGGAAAAAGAGGTTTTGGAGTGCAACTTATTTGAGCTCCATATATCTTAATTCTTTGTGAGGTTGTTATAGAACTACTTTTAACTCTCCTATGTGTTTCTGAGAGCTCGATGGAACTGATAGATATTGATATCATTAATTCTAGAGAAGTTTGTTTTGGCAGAACCTTTTTCTTAACCTAAAACAGAATTGACTTTTCTTCTTTTTATGTGGATTTATGAAGGTCATAAGATTGTATCCACAAGTTATAATATGTGGGGATTCATTCTGCGAGTGTGCTAGTGTTGTATATTTGCATGCACATGTTAGTCTAGCTTTGGCAAGATAGTGGTGGTGTTTGAAATTTTGCCTAGGCTTGTCAGAGTACCTCATACGGTTGCTCCTCTGCAGATTAAGCTTGCTGACAAACAAGCAGCTGTGGAGAAATTACAATGGGAAGCAACAACTTCCAACCAGAGAGTGGAGAAGCTCCAGAAAGACCTAGAAATGATGCAAGGAGAAATTTTATTGTTTATGTCATCATTTGAAGAGTTGGCAAGGAAAACTTCTCCATTTACAGCTGATGATTATGATGTTGTAACTAATCCATTAGATCAGCATTTTGATATTGTAAGCCAATCATCAACCGTTTTTCACCATATTCCTTTAGTTGCTTTGTATTATGAGGTAGTAAGCTCTGATAGTGGGTGGCTGGGTGCAGGCTTATACTTAGCAATGAACTCACGAATATTGATTTCAAAAAAATGCTTCTTGTTCTTCTGACTTTTTCTATTTCTCCTTTTTTCTGTCTTTTTTCTTTCCCTTTTGTGTTTAATTATCAGTTTCCTGTTTTTCATTCTGCAGCATAGTTAAGGGAAGGGTTCTTATAACTCTTGTGATTTTACATTTTGCATTCTTATTTATGTTATGTCTGTTTAAACTTCTGAAATAATGATGAATAGAAGCCTGACGGATAAGGTCTTTGTTTAGAATCACTTGTTTTGAACTGAAAATATTATATTTTTCTGTATAGGATGAACTGAATGATGCAGATGCAGATATGCAAGAGCTAGAGGCAGCAAGAGAAGCTTATGTCGCTGCTGTTGCTGCTGCAAAGGAAAAGCAAGATGGGGAATCTCTTGCTGCTGCTGCCAATGCAAGATCACGTCTCCAGTCATTTGTTCTAGGAACTAAGATTTAGGATGGTTGCTGAGGAAGAACTTCAGGATGAATTTCAAGAATTGTTGCAGAAACAGTTATTTGTATGTGTGATGGCAGACGGTAGTGTTGGTTCGCTGTTGATAAATAGGCTCACATGTTGATTACTGTTAGAGAAGGAACATATACCATGGTCCATTGTTCATTCTATTCTGCTTGCAAATGTTGAATGTAAGCAAAATATAAATTTCAACTAATCTATGGCAAAATGTTACATGATCAGTGGTTGTACTTTAGTACTGTGTGATTCTGCTGATGCATTTTGTACTAAAGTGTGCAGAAATTTAATAAATTTCTGAAGTCTACCATATTAAAATTAAAGATTGAAGAAATTTACATAAATTTATTAAATTTTGAATCGTTTAACATATTCTTTCTTGTGGACCTTAGGGAAGGCAGCAACTAGTGGATGCTCTACCTCTCTTCTGTATCGCCATCTAGAATCGCCTCTTCTTCTTTTCGTCACCTCTGTTTCAACTTTTAGGTGTTAAAATTTTATAAAATTGATGGGACATTTGTCAATGTATTTATTTTTTCTATAGTATTTTGGACTTAGTTTGATTAGGGTGTAAATAGTATTTTTTAAAATTTATACAGAACAGATTTTTAGTCATTAAATTTTGATTCAATAGTTAAAAATTTATACGTTGTGAATAATTATTCACTCTATAATAGAGTAGAATAATTATTCACTAAATATTATTCACAACGTGTGAATTTTTAACCGTTAGATCAAAATTTGACGGTTAAAATTTAATTTGCACAAACTGAAAAAAAATACTATCTGCATCCTAACAAAATGTTTTTGACTAATAGCTGTAATATTTTAATTCCCAAGTTTATGAAGCTTCACTTTCAAGCTAATTACTCACATTTTCCAAGTTTATAAGGTCAATCTGGTACTTTTAGTGTAAAAGTCATTACAGTAAAAATTTCTCTACCCTTCATATTTTTGTCTAAATTGACAGTTAATACGAAATGGAGGTAACAATTTCCTTCTATTTCTACTAATTATAGATCTCTAGATACAAATGCGCATGCTTTTTCGGTTTTTAAATGGAATTAGGCTCTGAATTACTAGTTATCTTGAGGAATCAAGAAAGAGAAAAGAAAAATAAAAAAGAAAGAAAAATCTACCATTGCAACTTGAACGAAAAAGAAAAGAGAAGCTGATTAGTCTGTGGCTTTTGTAGCCCCAAGAAGATCACCAACTCTGCAGTTCAACCACTGAATTAATGATCAATTTACTATTCAATAGTAGCAAAAATGGTTTAGAATCAGAGAGAGAAATTGAACAAATGCCAACACTTAGAATCTACAACAGTGAAGACGAACAGCCCGAGTCCTGTGCTTCCTCACCCGCATTCCTTCTGGCTTTGGCATTTGAACGGGGCTTCCCATCCACTCCCACCCCAATCTGCATGCGTTAAACTTAAACCTTATTAGCTACAAGATTTCATGTTCTGTTGCAATTTGGAACTGTTTCGTATATAGCAAACTTACGCTGGGAAGGCAAATGAACCAGTGCTGCTAGAATCGGATTGATTAGAATCAATTGATTCTGGAAATCCTATGTTGTCATCAGTAGCTTCAATGTGATTAACCTCTTTTATCTCATCAAGAGGCCATACTACTTGTACGCCATTTTCCTCTTCTTCATCACCCTGCAGAAACAACCTTTTCTCTCTAATAATCTGCAGAAAGTCTATATTCGGGTAATGCGCAAAAAGTGGATTAATGAATTAGAAGGGAAAGACTGATCTCACAGGTTTATCCAAAAGGGTAGTGTCTCCTTCATTTGCTGAAGTTATGTTCTTGATCCTGTCTACATGGTTGTCGCTGTGATCCTTCGGTTTTGTAGACCTTGGGTTTCTGCTTGCATGATCAATCTGATTATCAGATGCCTCTGAGGGCCTCCTTTCTTTAATCATATGGATTGCTCCATCCTCTCTAAAGCAGAAGACAATGTATTCCTCTTCGGCAAAACTTGGCCATCTTCTGATATTGCTGCCACCTTCCGTCTCTCTGCTATCGACATTTTCCTTGGGGCTCTCTGTTGATGCTTTCTCTTGGTCGTATTTCTTTCTACTTTTCCTTTTATCTATTTCCCGGCTTCTACTTTCTCCCATTGGATCAAAAACCATGGCTCTGGCAGCCAATTTTGTTGATGTTGAGCAATTAGCACCTGGTTCTTCATCTTCAAGAAGACAAAATGACTCAAAAGTCAGTAAAAGAATTTAACATACGCCATAAGGAAACATTCAAAAAAAAATCTTTCCCAAGTGGGCTGTCGTTTTTGGATCTTCGAGCAGTAAATTTTGAGCACTTGAAGTAGGAGAATGTAAATCTTGGTATGATTCTTTAGCTTCTGCTTCTGGAAATGGAAACAAAATCTGAAGATTATATGAATTGGTGATTTTACCTACAGGAGGAAGAGCACATGCAGAGAAAAAAGTAGCCCAGTCTCTGACTCGCCACCTCACAAGCCTTATCATTGTACTTGTGCTCATTCTTTAAAACCCCTTTTTACTGTTAGAGAAACAGTAAAAAAAAAAAAGCATTGCTTTTTAGACTGATAATGAGAGGGAATGAGAATTCGAATTTGAAAAAGATGAAGAAATGAATGATTAAAGAAATCACATTGCAATCTAACCATAATTACTGGTGCGTCAGTTATGATCTGTTTACATGGAATGGGAGCAAAACGTGGGAATAATATGGCAACTGTCAATTAGAACGTTGATCTTAAATTGCTTTCCTTTATAGTATCACCCATACAGATTTAAAAAAAAAAAAAGAAAGTAGAGAAACTTCCTCTTACAATTTCACATGGCCGAATTAAATTCTTAACATTTTGTATATAATTCATTTCCAGCTTAGTTATTTAATCCTTGCGTTTTGGTGTATCTAACAATAACTATGATTTAAATCGAATACTTCACCAATCGGTCACATCCAAAGGTAAGCGACAGACGTTATCACTCGTCCTCAAGAATATTGAATAGTAAAACAGTACATTTGAGAAAATGTTCTTCCGTAAGAATAGAAGAATCTATAGTCTTTGATGATTGTCATAGTTTTATTTTATTTTATCAAATATGATAGAAAGAAAGTACGACACTATGAGGGGGTTTGCGAATTATGATCCCAAGTTTTTGAATTCTGGCACTCCATTGATCAAAGTGTAGCGATCTTGAGGATTAGTTCCAGAAAAATTAGCGGAAGTCACCTGGCTTGCCAACTTTTATGTCCATTTCTGTTTGTACTCTATTAATGGCATTCTTCTACCAGCTTTTAAAACTCTGCATCCATCAATGAAAACACCAGCTCTCTGAGAAAGCGAACAAATAGAAGGAAAGACCACAACTTTGCAGATACAAGAGCTTTTAAATTTCAAAACAGAAGAACAAAGATTATAGTTCTATAATAGACTATTAAATGGTTTCTATGGAACTTCCAAACTGCAGAAAGAATACGTTCCAACAAAAGCAATTCTTAAACCAACATATTCTTCATTCTCCTAGCTAAAAAATTATCCAGAAGAAGTTGTTGATCATATTGAAAAGAACAGTGCCTTATCAGCTGACGTGAATGGCGAGAAACTTCAAGCAGGTGCAGCATCAGATCCAGGCGTCCAGGATGACACAACATAAGCAGTAGAATATACTTTGGAATACATTTGTAAGTGGTGGACTAGAGTTCCAAACTAAAAACATGGTGACCTCTAGCACATATGATTAGTCCTACGCCTAAATACCCTTCTGATAAACTGAGTTATTATTTGTTTCTGTCTGCCTCCTTTCAAATAATCATTAATGAATAGTGCGTCTAGCAAAGCTACTCCTTTGTGCTCTATTTGACTAGTTGTTATTATTGAAAGAAATAACTAACTTGAGATCGAGATGCGCCAAAACTTCTCCTCCCGGGAAAGCTGCTTTTGTAGAATCATATGAAACTTTGATTGCTTCTCTCCAGGTTCCACCACTCTACTTGCACTGGCCTGTCCTTTAAATCAACCCGGATCTTCCATTGGTAATGAATATCCAGAAAGCAAATGGCCCACCCAAACACCGTCTTTCCTTAATCCTATACCAAAGTTTGATCTGACTTGAGCACATAAAATAACCAATATGCCAATCTTCTGGTGAGTGCAAAAAATCCAATACCAAAATAGGTGCATATTGGTGCATGCCTACTAAAAATCACTTGTTCATTATGAAGGAAAAATCTTTTATTCTAGAAAGGAAAGGGAATATGCGGGTTGAATAGAAACATTTTTCACATTACTCTTGATGTATTCAGTTTGAAGATAGGAAGTGAATTACTCTTGACTGAGCATAATTCTGAAGGACAGGTGAGCCATCAGAATCATGATAATAGTTGCTCTTCATTGCAACACATAACAGGAAAATGAAGTTAGTAACTATTACTATGAACCCTTGACCAAGAGAAAGAGCAAGTCAAAACGATATATCAACCTCTGCACTACAGTAATATTCTGAGCAGTCTGCTAATGTAAATTTCTTATAAAGAAACTAAATCAACTGATTGGCCTTTGGGAGGAAACTGCTTCCACTAGCTTATGGAGATAAAAACATACAAAATTACATCCACATGCCGTGGTGCATAATATCCTCCACCAATTCCTAGGAGGACTTTTCTTTGAGAATGAGATCTGAAAATTGAAGTACAAGGAAAGTCAGGGAAGAGAAGGGAACATTAAACTCAGCTTTGAATTTGTGGCAAAAGTACATAAAAATCTGTGCAGTGCTTGACTTGCTTTCTCGGGGTTTTCAAGATCAAAAATTGATTTTTTAATTTCAAAAAAATTTCATGCAGCCCTTTAAAAGGGAATCTTGCCGAGTTACTTAGAGACTGAAGTAGAAAATTTTAGAAAATATCTAAAACCAATACAATATAAAAGTAGTGGAAAATAACGTTTCAGAGCTTCACTTCTTTAAGTAATATGTCCATTAAGATTTTCCATCAAGAACCAAAAAGGAATTCTCCTAATGAGCTAGTTAAAAGGGCCATTGCCTTTCCAGTCCCCTTGTGCAGGTCCTCCATTAAGTCCTAGTCCTTCCCACAATAGCTTCAATCCTATCATTCAATAAGTCTGGTAAATGAAGTTTAAAACCTTTAACGACGGGGAAAAAACCTAACAGAAGGGTCAGGTATAATATCATTATAGCTGTGATCATTGTGATTGACAAAATAACGAACAGAGATTTTGTTGCTTAGAGAAACCAGGGAGAAACACTTAAATGATAACTGAAACAAAGATTTAGCAACCCAAAATTAAAACAGAAACTTCAGTTCACATGCTTCATCCTTTTACAAGTGTCAGCTGTTATACCACAATT
This sequence comes from Rauvolfia tetraphylla, assembly GCA_030512225.1. NCBI lineage: Eukaryota > Viridiplantae > Streptophyta > Magnoliopsida > Gentianales > Apocynaceae > Rauvolfia > Rauvolfia tetraphylla. Next base: position 5,667,542 of record JAJQKT010000028.1, on the reverse strand, counting down.
AAGATATGAAATGCCTACAAGCTTAGTCTCGGATAAGTCGAATCCTGCTCTAACAGATCAAAGGTGGGTTGTCCACAAGTCGTAAATGTCAATTTTCTCATTTCCATTATATGCATATACATTGCTAAGTAGCATATCAATAATCTCAAAACGGCATTAGAAAGATTACACAACTTGAGCAACTTCTTGTGCAGCATCTTGCCTCTTCCAATACTCTTCCATACTGCCTAGACAAGAAGTAAAACAGAATGTACAGTAAATTTTATTTACCCAGGCATATATATAATAAGAATCAAATAGATAAAATAACATAATATGAATTTTTCCCCAGAAACTCCCAGAATTTTCTGATATATGCGACCAACAGAAATTACCAATTTCAACAAACATTGTTGGGGCATTAACCTCTGGTCCGCGATGTGTACCTTCGAGTGTGACCTACAAGGTGTAGCAGATAAGCCTAAGTAATAATTCCTAAAAGCAAGAGTATATTTTCATGGAAAAGGAAGAAACATTTCTCCAATTTGCCTGAGTAGAACAGTTAAATGGACAAATAATTTCATTTTTATTTATTTAATAAGCAAAATGCAATTTAAAACGCAAAAATAGAACCCATATTAATCTGATGCTTCTCCATAATCCATCAACAATGATTATTTTAAACAGAACGGTCAAATCCTTCTTTAGCTGTCTTGTCAAACAAATTTTACAAAGAAATTGAAAAATCAAAAGATGCAAGTATTGCAGGATACGTATCATAAGATACTAAATATAATTCAGTATACTTATAATGGTTGCATGAGTTCTTACTTTACATCCCACTTAAATTCTTCAATGCACCACATCATTCCTCATCCAAACTGTTTGTTAAGAAAATATAGAATGTCCTGGATATCTAATCAAATCGGTTTCGCTGAACTCAAGAAAAGTACATTCCATTTTTAGGAATTGGTTCAACTAGACTTTTGAATTTGCAATAACTAAAGGTCATGAACATACTAAAAATGCAGTACCTTTACAAGTAAACAGACGTCATAATAACTAGTTAAAACAATTGCTTAAGCCTAAAACAACCTACTCAGAAAAAACTGAAGCACACACATCAGAGTAACTTTATACCAATAGGGTGAATAGTGAGTGCTGGACGATTAGAAACTGCAGTAAGTTTGCTGAGAAATATAACCTTGTCAACCACTTGACCAGTAGCATATTGCCACCGCTTGTCCAAGAGATCCTCTCTTACTACGCTGTTGTCATGTTTTAGGAGCCGGACATCCTTATTTATGAAACTCGACATCTCCTAATCAAAACAAAACAAATTAAACAAAAAACTAGAACAAGCCAGAATGCCACCTTTCTCAATCCTCCATTTTCCCATCCATCCAGCATCCAGTTCTACTCAAACCTACTACTTTGAATGTTTGCTATTTTCTCACTACTAACTCATCCTTCTTCTCCTGTCCCGTTTATCAAATCCTTAAATGAAATGTATAGGCAAGATACAGCTCTGGTTACCAAGTTCATTTCGGGTGCCCCAATCTACTATTCAGTCTCTTCCCAAAGATAAAGTAACCGATAACTACTCTCTTGAAAAAAGAAGCATTTGTTGCGTTCTTGAATAGCAGGAAGCCAGAATGGATCACATTCCCTCATTGACACAGGAACTTGGCAAAATCTACTTAACACATAAATGATCAGTACGAAAGATGGATCGAGGAAGGGTAACCTGAAGGTTTGGGCCAGGTTGCCAACCAGGCATGGCTAAGAGGGCGGAAGCAGGGCCAATGGAATCTGGGTCAATGGTAGTAGCTACCACTAAAGCCACCATCTTTCTGCTGGGAATCAAAGAAATTCCTCTCCTGGGCAAACAATAGTTTCCAGCATTCTGCAGTGGCCAGAACTTGAAACTATGGCGTGTCTTCTTTCCACGTGCACAAGCTCAACCACAGTCATTCCAGAGCTATCTACCCGTTTTTCTACAGAGCTCCGGAAATAACACTGGAGTTGGCGGTTAGGTAAGCCAGCTTGAACGCTATACCGAAATACGCTTCTTTGCTTTTGAACGCATTCTCACAATGTGGTTAAGTTGCATGAGCGCATTCATACAGTTTTATAAAAGGCTCTCCAACTTTGTTGAGAGCTTTCTTTAGGAAAAAGGGAAAAAGAAAATCTAACGCTTGCATAGACTGGGACATGCACGTGAGTATGTATAACCAAATTCCCCCGCCAAATCCTAGGTTAGTTGCCTGCTTGCCCCCTTGTCAGAGAACCGCAACATTGAACCAAGAAAAGGTCTCCTCTGTTTTCTCGACCTGAGTTCAAAGATCGAAATTTTTACGACTCTGTAGAACCAAATCACAAAGTGGAAATTAGAAATTGATTTCTGTGAAATTGGGTTTATGAATTCTCAGAGAGAAGAAAATGGGGGACGATATTGCTGCTGAAACCGAGAGGAAAAGAGAAATCCAAGTGCGGAGTTTAACGGGTGAATCCATCAATGTACAAGTTGACGCAAGCAACACGGTTGAGGAACTGAAGGTTCTCCTCACACAAATCTTTCCTCCCGCTTCAACATCCCCCAATTTTCATCTCTTCCTCAAGGTAACATCAAATTTCCTCTACTAATGTTTATTATGGATGTACTCTTTCCGTTTTGGCATTTTTTATATAAATTAAAAAAGAAGAAAATAAGAAATATTTTTAATATTATATCCTAAACTAATTTAATTTGTTTTGTATTACCATGACAGAGATTTATGAAATTATATTTATGAGTGAGGGTAATTATAAAAAATAATTCTTAAAATTTGCAAAAGGCCAACATTTTAAGAAGAGAAAAAAAGGCCCAAAAGCCTTATATTTTGAAACAGGGGAGTACTTATAGTCTTAGATATTCCGTGTTTTGTGTTGTTGAATCTTATTTTCGAATATATAATTTGTCTTTCTTGATTTATAAGTTCATTGTTTGAAAGTTTCAATCTTTTGAAAAGGAAATACATGTTCGGTAACAAATTATATTTTGAATATATTTTTCCATCTTTCCCATATTTCACAAATTAGGTGATGATAGAGAGTACAATGGATTTCACTATTTTAAATTTGCTCCAGATTAGCTCTTCTTTTGTTGCTCTTTGAGATGTATCTGGATGTATGTCATGGTGGTGCTACTGCACGACATGGTTATTTTCCTTTGATCGTGGGAGGAGATGAAGACTGTTGATGGGCTTAGTATTGTGCGCATCTTTTTGTTGTCAATCTTGATTCTCTTTAGTAGAAGACATATGTAGTTGGCATATCTCAGTTCTCATAGTTTACTGATAATGTGGCTCAGGGTGCGAAGTTGAACTTGCAAAATCGAATAAGTAGTTATTCAGTTGGCTATGGAGAATTTCTAGTTCTTGTCCCATTTGGAAAGAAGGGTCGACAGCAGCCTCAGAAATCTGACGGCTTGGCAGGGCCTTCAGCCGGCCTGAAAGAGAATCTGTCATCAAAATTGGCTGAGTCATCATGGTCTGACTTAATGCAGGACTTATCATCTTTGCAGAATATATCTAGGCATGAAAATCATGATGATGTTAACATAGAACTTGAAGGTACGACTGAAGCTCATTCTCTGCCAAGGAAGCGCAAGAGAGGATTCATTAGTGAAAAGAACCAAGGACCTTGGCATGATTTTGTACTGGATATTCTGCAATCAACCTCTACAAATGTGCTTGATGAACAGGATTGTAAAAAATTTATTCAGGTTTTGGATTCTGTAAATTGTTTAAGCAATCAAGTTACTGGAAATTGCATAGTAAGGGAAGCAAATTCACAGAATGATCAAATGAATCCGTGTACAGGCAGTTATAAATCATGCTTATGTCCAGTATGGTTGAAGAAAATTATGAAGGCTTTTACTTTCTTAAATATGTATTCTGCTTGTCTGTATGTGCGATGGCTGAAACCTACCTGGAGTGCTCTGGAAGATGCACTTCATGAACTTGGAAAATTTGGATTTCAAGTTGGTACTGCAGATCTTAAACACATCTCCATACTTTGTCCAAAGGTATTTCTCAAATCCTGAAGCAACACAGGATTTTGCAAACTAGTTTGTCATACCAGTGAAGTATTTTGTTCCTTGTGGTCCTTGGCTTACAGGGTTCATAGGCTCTTTTTATCTGATCTGGCTTAATTCTTAAAGGCTGCTTCCTGAATTTATCTTGTTTGTCCATATAGAATGCACTAGTGCTTTCAGCTGAACTCAGATATGTTTACAATTCTGATATATTCTGCTTGTTGCTTGAATCAACATTCGATGTGTATGCAGAGCATTGTCTCATATTTACTGGTCTTTATCCCATACTTCACTTTTACCCCGAAAATTAAGAAATGGATAAGTTCATATAATTTATTATATGGAAGCATAGTTCTCCTGGAATGTCAAGAGTCTGTCAGTTTTGTTCCTATCAGCGTGAGGGTATGCAGAAATTTTCACTAATGAAGCATAGAGTACAGCTGAAGTTATGTTGAATAATAATTCAGGATGAGAAATTGGCACTAGTTTCTCTTGTGCATTTGTATTTCTTTTAGAATGTTTTGCAGTCCATAATTTAAAAAATTTGGACCTTTTATTTACTCCATTTGCATATTATCTATTCCCTCTATTTCAAATAGAATCCCATTTTTTATTGTTTGGATTGAATCAAACTAGCATGTTGTTTCCTAAACTTAAAAACTTTTAACTTGCTATACAAATGATATTAAATGTTGTTTCCACTCCATTTTCTAGTGCTAAAAGATCCAAAGGCTGTCATAAAATTCTATCAATTATCTACATGTTTTGACTTGAGCATAATAAATTTCAAGTCCTATGCAAAATTTGGTGCCAAATCTAATATGTTGCTTTGAATTTGAAATGGAGTATTACTTATTGACTCATTTCTGTCAGAATAGTATATGCTGTCACTGGGGAATTAACAATAAATTTGTGCGGTTCACATGTTTGTCAACCTCCTTCTAGGTACTGACTATTGTTGATGAAAAGTCAGCAGTGTCGAGATCACATGATACCCTCCTAATCTTGAAGAGTCCTTTGGAACAGAAAGGTTATAGTGAAAGTGAAATTCCTAAAGGTGTTTGTTACATTTTTGTTGCTCTTGCATATATATTAGCTTGCCATGTTGCTTTGTTATCTAATATATATTCCTTTTCCGTTTTTTCCTTTTCAAATTAGCTAAAAGATGTGTATCTATTTTGAAAATTGTCAATGCGATGAAAAGAAGGGAATGTTCTTTCGTCTCAACTCTGTCAAAGGCTATTACGTCATTAGTGGTGCGTTCACTGTTTCTGACTTGTCTCTAGAAACTTTGGGTGTTTATTATTCTGTGTATGTTCTCTTGCTAGTCAGTTATTAGATTATCTGTGTGCTTAAACTAAATAAATATCCTGAGGGCATTAATTATTTTGTACCCACATGCATCAGTAATGGCTCTGTCATATTTTACCTGCAACTTTTTTTTGGTAATCTATTCACTTTTCTTTAGCTGTCTGAATTTGCTTATTGAGGATGTTAAGAGTCGAACAAAAAGACAAAAGTTTCTTCTCTTTTGCTTATTTTTTGACTGCTCAATGTCACTGTAACCTAGATTGTTATCCGAGAGTCTTTTCATTTGTGTTGTGATACGTAGTGGGTAATGTTTCAATTTTCATCTTCTGTATAATTTTGGTACAACAGGTAAATTTATCCAGAAAAGGGGAAAAAAAATCTGATTCTATAGTCATTTCTACTAATATATGCTCTTATGCATATGATGGCCCTTTTGGTGACAAAGTTGCTTGCATAGTTAAGTTTATGAAGTGAAACATTGACGCATTGGCCAACTTTTATGCTCAAGTCTTAACAAATTTCAATAAACTGATAATTTTAGTGAACAAAAGTTAACTACATTTCCTTTTATTTTAAAATTATTTTTATGTTAACTGCATTTCCTTTTATTTTAAAATTATTTTTATGTTTTTGTGTCTGTGTCTCTTTGGGGTTTGACCACATGAATTACTATTTGATATTGGAATGACTTACTTAGAAAAGGTGCTATTGGAGTTGTGGTTTTGCTTAAACTTAGTTAGTTTGTGAAACATATTTGTGTTACCATGCTGATTACCTTTCCATAACTTGATTGGAATTTCTTTTCAGTCCAAAAAGGGGAATAAAATGGTTGATTTTTTCTCCCTGGAAGATCTTCTTAACTCTGTGAAAGAATATGATACTACATCAGTTGTAGGGGAAGAACGAGGAAGGAGAAGTAGTTCCAATGCTTCAAGTTCTCATTCAGCCAAACCACGATGTCATGTAGGTTTCCGATGAATATTTCCTACACATGAAACTGTTATGCTTGCTAATCCTGCATATACCACTTTATACTACTATCACTAACCTGGCAAGAGAGAGTGGATGGAAGCTAATAAAAATAGCTAACCATAATGAAAGCTTAATAATTAGAGACTCAAGGTTTTGATATTTTTGGTGTTTCATTTGAAGTATTATGCTATTAGAGTTGTTGGTACTGTGAATTTCTGGGAATCTAATTCCTTCGTTGGGCACTTGCAATCCTTCTTTTCGGAAGGATGAGTTTAACGTGAAGGTTTCTTCTTAACAGTTTCATGAGAATTGTGCTACTTTTGGTAAAATCATCAATATGCACAGCTGGTATTGATGTCCAGAGTTCTTAGTTACTAAAAGATAAACACATAAGAGGGGATCTATCTCGTAGAAGGGGAAACCTCTTGACACATGTTGGGGCTCATATGTGGAGGGAGATGTTCTTGACTTGCCCTTTGAAAGTCATCTCTTCTCCATTTCTTCGGATGAAAATTGGTAGCTAGATTATTGTAGGACTAGAGTAGCTGGAGCACTAATGTGGATATTGTGCTTTCAGTATTCTATACACAGTTTTAGCGTTTGTCCTGCTTTGGCTATTTGGACATCAGTGCTCTCTCTCTCAAAATTAATTCACATTGTAGTCTAACTTGACAAAGAATAAATTGACTTGATGTGTTCCACGTAAAGATATTTCCATTATGACAATCTTTCTACCTTGCAGGGAACCAATCCATTGCTACCCATGGAAATGATGGAACATTTAAAATCAGGCATTGGATCTGAGGGACAGGTTTCTGTTGTTTCTTCCTTTTGAGTATCATATAAATGACATTAGAGATAGGATTGCCTAGGCATGATATTACTATTTGGAACACCTAGTTGGTGCTTGTGGTAAAGTGCTATTCTGCTTTTCTTCAGATTGTCCATGTGGAGCAAATCAGTGCGCGGAAAGCAAACTACGTGGATATTCCCAGTGAACTGTCAGATAGCACTACTTCTGCTCTTAAATCCATTGGGATTACTAGACTGTACAGCCATCAAGTAGAGATGTCTGGTGTTGGTTTTTATTTTTTCTATTGCATAGCTTCTGGAATATCATATTTACTTAGGTTTTCTTCTTAGGCTGAATCAATTAAGGCTTCGCTTGCTGGAAAGCACGTAGTTGTAGCAACTATGACATCCAGTGGAAAATCTCTTTGCTACAATGTACCGGTGCTGGAAGTTCTGTCCAGCAATTTTTTAGCATGTGCCTTATACCTATTCCCAACAAAGGTGATCGCTTTTCATTGTTTATTCATGGCAACAGACCTTGTAGTTCATTGAGTTTGATTTATGCCTTTACTACTAGGTCTTAGCTCATAATTTACTTTCTCATTTTATGAGCTCTATTATCTTATCAAGGTGATCAGTTTAGTCCTTACCAAAAAATATTTAGCCATGTAAATCATTCATGTGTTAGGCTTTAGCTCAAGATCAACTGAGAACATTGTTAGCTATGACCAGAGAGTTCGATGACAGCTTAAAAATTGGTATATATGATGGAGATACTTCTCAGAAGGATAGACTGTGGTTACGTGATAATGCTAGACTGGTACTTCAGTAAGTTTCGTGTCTTCTCATTTTTTTCGCTGGGTTTTCTCTTAGGTTTCACTGAATATTTGGTTAGCTATTGTACAGTTGATTACAAATCCAGACATGTTACATGTATCAATATTACCATCCCATGGAAAATTCAGAAGGATATTAGCAAATCTGAGGTAGAATTCTATTTGGTGACATGTTCCTTATTTTCATAATGGAAATTAATTTCACATATTGATTCTCTCTGTTTATACAAGTGTAGACTTCCTAATGCTTTTGATGTCTTCTTGTTTACCAGGTTTGTCATTGTTGATGAGGCTCATGCTTATAAGGGGGCATTTGGATGTCATACAGCATTAATCTTAAGAAGGCTTCGCCGAATATGTTCTCATGGTTTGTTTGTCCATTATAGTCTACCCATGATGCTGCTTCTACCCTTTTATTGCTCTTCCATGGAAGAATGACCTTGGAAACTGACTTTCTGCAGTCTATGGTAGTGATCCGTCTTTCATGTTTTCTACTGCAACCTCTGGAAATCCCAGAGAACATGCTGTGGTAATGATTTGATTGATAAGAGAGTGATTATATCTACAGTAACATGAGTATATTGTCATTGTACTACTGTAGTTGCTTTGAACAACCAATGGTACTCCTCATCTTTGAATTTTAAACATTTGGCATGTTCTCTCTTCCTTTTATCTCTGACTAAGTGGACATATCCATGCCTACTGAATGGTCTTCTTCTTCTTCTTCTTTTCCTCTTCCTCTCTCGGTTGATAGGCAGAGAAAGAGGAGAACAAAGTTCATCTCATCATCTTCTAATTAGGGTTCTTTGAGGCACTATGAAGGGTGACTGTCCCTGGTGCCTATATGCATATTTAAGCCATAAAATGATCTAAATTTGTACTCTTTTGGTCAAAATTTTTAAGTTCTTGAGCTGAATCTCAAGCATGGCTTCTTTCCAATGCATAAACATCTAAATTGGCAATTTGATTTTTTTTCCCCATGGAAATGTAGGAACTTGCAAATCTGATGGATGTGCAGATGATTCAGAATGATGGTAGCCCTTCTGGTCCAAAGCTCTTTGTACTCTGGAACCCACCTTTGTACCAGAGAACTGTAGGTTACTTTCTCGTGCTTTGTTTGAATCTTCAGTTGGAAATATTAATAGGTTCAGATATTTAGTGTAGTTTCTACTTCCATTTGTTTATCCCTTGCATGTTTCACCACAGGTTGGGAAAGGAAGTAAGATTAGCATGAAGGGAACTGTGTCTGATAATGGGAATGTGGTTGCTGGACGCTCAAGGTTGTTAAAATTTTTATTATTTTGGTCAGACAGATATTTTTTCTTCATTTCTCTATGTGATGCTATTTTAGAGGGAATGAGTACGAAGAAAAGGGAACAAATGCAGTTAATTTCGACAAAATCTGAGAAGAAGAGAAAGAATGTCTCTCTTTGTTGTATGTCTTTGATTACATGAGTAGGACTTTATATACAAGTTTTCCTAAACTAATTTTTGGAAACAATATTAGTTAAATATTCTATTTCTAAATATTTCGACAACGATGAAGTTACATACTGCTAATTCCAATCTTAGAAACTTTCCTATTTTTTTACATGTATCAATTATAAAGATTTTCCAACACTCCCTCAAGTCTGGAGAATAGGAATTTTCCATTCCCAGCTTGGAAACAATTGCTTGGAAAACTGAGTTATTTAATCCTTTTTGTCAACACATCGCCTAGTTTGTCCCCTTGTAGATACACATAGGAGTGCAAATCAAACCACTATCCAACTTTTCCTTGATGAAGTTGTCTATCAATTTCAATGTCTTGGGCTTTCGATCGTGTTGCACTTTGGATTATGTGCTTATGCTGATTGCAGACTTATTATCGCAGTAGAGTCTCATCGGGCCATCCCATTTAATCTTCAAATCTTGTAGAATAATCTTCAACCAAAGTAACTCACACACGCCCGAGCCATTGCTCGAAACTCGCTCAAAGACTAGATCTAGTCACCACACTTTGTTTTTTTACTTCTCCAAGTCACAAGATTCCCACCAAGAAATGTCATAAGAACTAGAGGTTGACCTTTCTATCTACAATGCACTCAAAGATAATCGAAAGATCAGTGTAGAGCTTCAAGTATCAATCCTCCATTTCTTTTGAACAAGATACCTTTTCCCTAGTGTTCCTTTAAGATATCGAAGATCCTCATGAGCCACTTTGCAAGTGAATATCTTTTTGGGATCGTGCATAAATCAGCTAATCACACTCACTGCATATGCTATATCTCATGTCTTAGATGAGAAAGATAAATGAGCTCTTCCCACGAGCGTTGATACATTTCCCTCGTCCCATCGCTGCATTTTTCTCTCGCAATTCCAAGCTTGAGATTAGGATCGATGGGAGTACTTGCCGGCTTTACATGCGGACTTTCGCTGCTTCCTTTAGTAAGATCTCGTAACATACTCGTTGAGAGATAAAAATTCTCTTTTTGTGAGTCACGCAATCTCAATTCCAAGAAAATACTTCAACCTTCCCAAAGTGCTTTAATCTCGAACTCCTTAGCCAAGCATTGACTCAACATTCGCTTTTTTCTTTATCATCATTTCCTATTACTATTATGTCATCAACATATACCAATGTAATGAAAGAACTTTTCCCTGACAAAGAATGTTTAATAAAGAGTGTATGATCCCCTTGACTTTGTTTATATCCCATAGTTAACATTACCCTTGCAAATCTCCCAAACCATGCCCTTGGTGATTGCTTGAGGCCATATAATGCCTTCTTCAATTTACACACAATATGAGCACCTAAGTTCTTTCTATAGCCAGTGTGGCACTTCCATGTAAATTTCCTCCTTTAGGTCTCCATGCAAGAATGCATTCTTGACATCAAACTCTGTCAGCTCCCAACCGTAGTTAGCAGCTATTGACAACAATACTCTTACTGTATTCATTTTGCAACCTGAGTAAAAGTTTCTAAGTAGTCAATTCCATAAGTCTCGAGTATATCCTTTGGGCCACTAATCCGCCCTTATATCTCTCAATTGACCCATCTGCTCTATATTTCACCGTATATACCCACTTGCAACCCACTGATCTTTTTCCCTGCTTGTAGTCTTACCAACTCCCAAGTCTTGTTCTTTTCTAAGGCTTCCATTTCAACATTCATAGCTCGTCTCCACTTTTCATTAGACAATGCTTCGTATAAACCTGTAGGAATGGTAATAGAATCGAGGCTTACAGGAAAGTGCTCGTGAGTTGGTGAGAAATTTTTAAAAGATAAAAAAATTTGAAAGTGGGGTATAATGGCCGTGTTAGTGCATTCTCGAGTTCCTTTCCTAACAAAGAATCGGTAAGTTTAGATCATCATTATTCACTTGAGCATCATTTTCATTTTTGTAATGAATGGTTAGAAATTGTTACCTCATTCAAAGGATTTGAGTTGGATTCCCGAACTCGCGTGAGGCTCAAACAACCACTTTCCTTCGAAAACACCCTCATCAAATCTCCCAGCTTCTGGAGTTGAGTGAGACACATGATTAGGGTTTAGGACTCGGCAATAACTTGGATGGTGAAAAATTAAGAGACTTAGGGAAGATAACAAATCGTGAGATTTTGAATGACTTTTATGCATGGATTCGTAATCGTGATCAAAACTAGAAGGTAGAGGGTTTATTATCAAATCAGGGAGATTCTAAGGGATTTTTATGCATGGATTCATGACTTGACTGCAATTGAAGCGTACCGGATTTATTGTCAAATCATGAGATTCTGAGTGATTTTTATGCATGGATTTAGAATTGACTCGTAACTAGAAAGCACTGGGATTTATTGTCAAATCTAAGTTCAGAAAACTTTCCTTATCTTCTCTAGTCAAGTTCTCCTCTCGAAGATAAGGATTGGGAAAATAGGATTCGTGTTCATTAAATGTGACATCCATGGAGACATAGAATTTCTTTGAGGAAGGATGGTAACATTTATACCCTTTCCGAGTTGGTGAATAGCCTACAAAAAACACACTTTAGAGCCCCTTGGATCTAGTTTTCCTCTGTTTGGACCATGGACATGAACAAAAGCTATACACCCAAAAAATTCTTGGAGTAAGATTGTTTGTAGGTTTTAGGTTCGGATAAAAAGATGAGAGGATATCCATAGGACTTTTGAAACCTAAAATTTTAGAAGCAATCGATTTATGAGGTAAGTTCATTTGTAAGAATCCGCTTCTCCCCAAAAAGCTTTTTGGAACATGTTTTTGAAATAAGAGTGCTTTCTGGTTTTTTTCAAGAATATGGCCATTTTTCCTTTCAAACTACACTCATTTTGTTATGTGGGTACGTTACATATGATAACTCATGGGACTATCCCTTCTTTATGAAAGTATGGGGTAAGAATTTGATTGAAGTAATCCTTGGCATTATCTCGACCTAAACCTTTTGATTGTGACGCCAAATTGATTTTTGATCATGGAACAAAATTTTTGGAAGTATGACACTAACATCCCGACTTATGTTTAAGTAAGTTAATAGCTAAGTGACATTTGCAGACAATCATCAATAAAGTTAAACAAACCATCTCGCCCTGTAAACATTAGGAATATTAGACTGACCCCCAAATATCACTATGGATGAGATAGAAAGGAACATGACTTCTTTTATTGCTAATCGGAAAGATGCATGCGCTTTATGCTTTAAAGAAACTCACACACTTCACAATGAAAATCCTCAACATTCAAATTTGTAAATAATGAGGAAACAAGGTCTTAATAATTATAAATGAAGGATGTCCTGGCAGTGAATGATGCAAAGAAAATCTTCTTTTTTTATTAGACAGGATGGACTCGACATAAAGGAATACTGAACTTTGGACTCGACTTGGTATCTCAAGAAAGTAGAGGCTATCTCTGCTCCCTAGCCTCGTCCAATCATCCTCTCCGAATTCTTATCCCGAAATACACAATAACTACTCGTTAAAAATCACATCTGCAACACAAATCTTGGGTAAGTTTTTGGATGGAGATAAGACTAATAGATAATTTAGGAACATGAAGAACATTTTTCAAGGTCAATGATGGACTTATTTGGACATCTCCTACTCCAAAGCAACAATTGTTAGGGATCCATTGGTCGTGACTATTTTCCTATTGCTCTGACATGGGGTATAGGTTGAGAAATATTTGGATGAATGGGTCATGTGGTCGGTTGCTCCGTAATCAATAATCCAAGAATTGGTTAGAGTTATATCCGAAACATTCAATCCAATAGAAAGAGGAAACTTACTCGAATATACCAAAGAACAAATACCCCGACTTTTTCCGACATATTATCTCAAATCGACACGTGTCTTTGACTATGTTGTTTTTCTTTCGACAACGGCTTTAAATCACCTCTTCCGACTAATCTGGACAGAATAATCAGCGAAAATTCGTCGTGACTTTGACAACGGTTACGACGTGGATTCGGCAGCGATTATTTCGGCAATGAAGGCCGAAATTAACAATGAATACCGGAAAACAATCCGGATAATCGGCAATTAAGGCCGAAAAAGAAGGCAATTAAGGCCGGGAGAAAAAAATTCAGATTGAGTCGTGCTCTGATACCACGACAAAATCTGAGAAGAAGAGAAAGAATGTCTCTCTTTGTTGTATGTCTTTGATTACATGAGTAGGACTTTATATACAAGTTTTCCTAAACTAATTTTGGAAACAATATTAGTTAAATATCCTATTTCTAAATATTTGACAACAGTAAGTTACAGCTACTAATTCCAATCTTAGGAAACTTTCCTATTTTTTACATGATCAATTATAAAGATTTTCCAACAATTTCTCTTGCTTCTTTCTTTTCTAAACATGTTGATTTGTAGTTTTAGAAAAATGAACAGTGTGTTGTTGGCCATGAGATAAAAGAAAACAAGAAACCTAAGTCCACAACATGTTGGGGTCAGAGATTCACAACTCAGAAACTGTATCTCTGCTCATATGGTAATTCTGGATACCTAGTTTTCCTAAATCCACAAATGTTAGCTAGATGCATGCTGTGGTATATTTGTCCTTTTAATGCATGGCCATTGATGTTCTTGTCCTTTTCAAGGGTAGCCATTGATGGTTCCTGAACCCATTACTTATGCCATGCTAAAGCATGCAACTAGAAAATAATAAAAAATGAACAAAGAGTGGTACTTGATTTACATAAGATCCTGGGGTACCCCATTTTTCTGGTCTTCAAAAGTTTCAATGGAGCTACTCTAAAGATTGCAATGCTGTGTTTATCAGAAGCATGAAGAATTAATTCCAATGCTTGCATGGATTATAATGTAAAGGAAATGGAATGATATCACATAATATATTCTCAAGGTGCAGAGGTGAAAATGTATTAGTGATGTTATGGTTTTCAATATACTATTTGGAAGCATAAGTTCGAAGAATGAGAAGCTATCCTTCTCATATCTTTTAGCGGATTATATTTGACATTCTGCATCTTATTTCAGTTACAGGGAATAATTAGATAGGAAATTAGATGTGTGAATTTATTTTTTCTTTTCTTTTTTTTGTATGTGTTAAAAGGATATTCAAGGCAAACTTGACACTTTGCTGTAATGATTGCGATTTTGTTTCCATGGACAGCAAGAAATTTATTCTCTTAACAAAGTTCTTTGATATCTTTAAAATTACTGGGGACTAGCAAGCTAGCATGAAATGATCTGTAATAAGTTCAAATAAAGCAAAGACTATGATTTTCTTCTTTTGACTAGGAAACATTAGTGAATGATGGAATTCTTGTGCTGTTTTCTCAAGTAATATCAATACCTTATGAAAAATGAAAAGATTCTTATTCTACCATACTTGTCTATCTAGATAACTGTATATGATGATTTGTCTAAAATGTTTTCCCAATATCTTGCCACATTATGAAAATAATATGTATCTAATGTCTTCAGAAACATTTTTATAGCTGTTCATGCATTCAGTCCAATTTCATTTATTAGTTTCTTCTAATCTCTCAATATGATTTCCCACCTTTCAGCCCAATCTTCGAGGTTTCATACATCTTTGCAGAAATGGTTCAGCATGGACTTCGTTGTATTGCCTTTTGCAAAACACGTAAACTTTGTGAGCTTGTTCTATCCTACACGTATGTGAGATAGTCAATCTTATCTTTTTAGAGTTTTAGTTTTAATGTCCATCGAGCGAGATTATGTATTTTGATGTCTTGTGTCTGTAATAAGGCATGCGATACTTCAAGAAACATTCCCATTTCTGGTGGATTCTGTTTGTGCTTATCGTGGTGGCTATATAGCTGAGGTAGGTGTTCCTTTCTTTTCTTTTCTTTTCTTTAAATATGAATAAACATCGTTAGGAAACAAATTATTTTCCTTTTCGCCATGACCTGTGTTATTCTTCAAATATACCTGTAAACCCCTATGAGTCTGGGAAATCTGCATCAACTTTGAGAACTTTGTGCTGTCTTTTGCCTTCTACTCACATAAGCAGATGTCCGAATTCCTCTACCTTTCTCTGGAGCTTCCCTCCTAGAATTCTGCAGTTTTTCCTCCCTTTCTGCTTTTTCATTTAGTATTATATGGCATAGAGAACACCATGTTGAGCATTTCTGATTGAAATTGTTTCCCTCCCCATCTTCGTGATTTTACTTGAATGTGTATATTGATGGCTAAAATTATGGATTTGAAGTATCTTCTCTGTATGAGGAAATTGACATCATTCCACTTAGGCATTTCTCATGCCTTGACAAATGTCTGTCTAATGGAGCAGGATAGGAGACGAATTGAGAGAGACTTTTTCAGTGGTCGTATTTGTGGTATTGCAGCCACCAATGCACTTGAGTTGGGGATTGATGTTGGGCATGTTGATGTTACCTTGCATCTAGGTTTTCCTGGTAGCGTAGCTAGGTAATGCCTTGCGTTTCTTTTATTGCGTGTAAAATTTTGTTTTCTCCTCATTGGTGATTCTTTTCTTTTGCATTTAGTTTGTGGCAACAAGCAGGAAGGTCAGGGCGAAGGGAGAAGCCATCACTTGCTGTATATGTCGCATTTGATGGGCCTCTAGATCAGTATTTCATGAAGTATCCGCAGAAACTTTTCCATAGCCCCATCGAGTGTTGTCATATTGATGCTAAAAACCCACAGGTTCGATTTGGTCAAACCTTTTCAGACTTATTTCTTGGCTTAAGACATTCTTGTTAGTATCTGTATCTTTTTTCTATTGGTTTTGTGGGAGTTGCGGGAAGGTTGGTTTTTACTTTGGGTCTACACTTGTCTTTTAGTCGGTATATGGTGGGGCTTGGTTTTAGTAGTAAAGTACCTGACTTCTGGAATTGATTGTTTCTGCAGGTGCTTGAACAACATCTATTGTGTGCTGCACTTGAACACCCACTGAGTTTTTGTTATGATGAAACTTTTTTTGGTTCTAGCTTGGAGAGTTCCATAATGGCACTTAAAAACAAAGGATTGCTGACTTGTAATATTTCACAAGATTCATCTGCTAGAATATGGAGCTATATTGGGCAGGAGGTATTGACATAACCTACATTGCCTCTTTGTTGCATTTAATTGAGGGGAGCAAAGATCTCCAATTTTATGGAGACATTTTCTTTACATCGTTAACTTTCTATATTTACTATCTATAAATCTTTTTCTGCAGAAATCACCTTCAAATGCTGTAAGCATTCGGGCAATAGAGACAGAGAAATATAAAGTAATCAACAAGCAAACCAATGAAGTCCTTGAGGAAATTGAGGAAAGCCGTGCATTTTTCCAGGTTAGCACTTGGCTTCGTCAACACTTAACTGTAATATTTTTTTGCTGTGCTTACAGCCTTCACTCCATTCAAATTCCAGCCCCCCAACCCTTCTCTTGTTCCTCTTTACCTTACAGACATACTTTAGGATCTTTAGGAGTCATATATTTTCAGTCAATTTTAGGTGGCTTACCTATTTTCATACAAGAATATGGGTATTCTTTTCTCCTTCTCTAATTATAATTGCCAGACTAAATCTTTTTCTCTTGGTATACGGACTTAATAGTTTGATTGATCTTGCAGGTTTATGAAGGTGCTGTTTATATGAATCAAGGGAAAGTTTATCTAGTCAACAAGTTGGATTTATCGAGTAAAATTGCTTGGTGCCAACAAGCAGACCTAGATTACTATACAAAAACTCGTGACTATACTGATGTTCATGTAATTGGTGGTCAAATTGTAAGTGACATTCCTCTATTTTGCTTCTTTAGAAATTGCCAATTTCTTAGTTGGGAGGCAGCAAGCTGGTGTCATCTTAGACCAAACTAAACTGCTTTACCCGTTATATTCATTGTTACTGATCTTATCATTTAACAAACAAATTACAATTTTTGCTGTTTGGTTAGGCATATCCTACAACGATCAATCATAACGCATTTGGAAGAACAACTGCTCAAGCACATTCTTGTAGAGTGACAACTAATTGGTTTGGTTTCCGCCGTATATGGAGAAGAAGTAATCGGGTTTTTGATACTGTTGAACTGTCACTTCCTGCTTACTCATATATCTCTCAGGTACATATTTTCATGCAGGCTGATCATTTTTCTGAAATTATTTTTCATTGTCAGTTCAGAAGTCTCTTGAATTAGCTATTATGACCATGTGTTTATCCTTTGTTTTGATTTACTAAAGTTTCTCCAACGGTTTATGGTGCAGGCTGTTTGGGTTCGAGTCCTGCAATCAGTAAAATCAGCTGTTGAGACTTCAAATTACTCATTTCGTGGAGGTCTCCATGCTGCTGGTCATGCTCTCCTGAATGTTGTTCCTCTGTAAGTTTTCAACATTCCCATTATCAGGAAACTAAACACTAGACTACATTTTCTTTTCCTTTATGGGTTCAAGGGTTGAGGAGGTTGAAATTTGACCTATGATCATATTTGGTGATCTTGATTGTTTTTGTCTAACCCTTTTGCTTTGCATGATTTGAAGATATATCATATGCAATTCATCTGACTTAGCTTCAGAGTGTGTGAATCCTCATGATGCTCGCTATGCTCCTGAAAGGATTCTACTTTATGATCCACATCCTGGAGGGACTGGTATTTCAGCACAGGTGAAATATGAGTGCTTCATCATTTGATGTATGTTAAATATGTGATGTCCGAAACATTCCCAAAATTGGCTTCACCATTTGTTAGCATGGAGATGATATGTGACTTCTGTGGAATTTATGTTTGCCAACCATAGCAGGAACTTTAACCACATTGCCTTTACCTGGTCTCAACTCTCAATAACCATTCTCTATATTTACACAGTGTGTAGTTTCTGCCCAGGACCAAGTCCTCATTTTGTTAGATAGGGAAATAACTCTTCATCTTTAAGTTGATTTCTAACTCTGCCTAATCAACGAGCTCCAATCAGCCAATAAGCAGCAAAAAGGAATTCCATGAGTGGGCATAAGAATGTCAAAATGCTTTTACCACAGTATCTATCCAGAAAACACTTACTTCTTTTCTGGCTAAATTATTTGAGATTGTGCAGGTTCAGCCTCTTTTCACCAAGTTATTAGCTGCTGCTTTAGAACTTATCATGTCGTGTGAGTGCCAAGGAGATACTGGTTGCCCTAAATGTGTGCAGGTATGTTGTAGATAAATAAATGATGTTGGAGTTTGCCACTTCCTTTGTACAATAATGATGGTGTGAATTTGCCCGTCTCAGAATATTGCTTGTAGTGAATATAATGAGATTCTACACAAGGATGCTGCCATCATGATCATTAAGGTTTGTCCTGCAAAGCAGTGTCAACTTACAGTGAAGTTGGGATATTTCCAAAATTTTGCCAGAGATGAGTCTTCGTTTTAATGCAGGCTGTTCTGGATGTGGAGAAATCCTACTTTCCTGAAGTTTCAGATGTATCAAGAGCTTCTTAAACTAAGGTGACGGTCATTGTCCCGAGACAACCATCAAACAGAATCGGTACTGATATTGACTAATTAAACAAGCAACAAAGACATTCACTTTAAAGGGTTGAATCTTGTTCTCCAACATTGTGGGAGGTGAATGAAGGAACTAGAGATCCCAAGTCATGGCAGTCAGATTTGTGCTAGAGTTTCTCTGATGTAAGAAGGCAGTGAATGCTGAAGTAAAATTTAACTCAGTTTGTCAGAATTTCTCTGACATCAATGTGGTTGTAGTCTTTATTCATTATCTGTGGATAATGTGCTGCCAAATTGGGGGAATTTTGTTTCCTTTTCCCCTTGAAGATGAGGAGTTGAATTTCCTCATAATCATAGCTTGTGGTCGGCCCCCACTTTCTTCTAGGGGTGGGCAATCGGTTTTCGGTTCGGTTTTTTTTTAAAGAATGAAAACCGAACCGAACCATTATATATGTTGAAACTGAACCGAACCGAACTAAAACGGTTCGGTTCGGTTCGGTTCGGTTTTAAACCGAAAAAAAAAATCCTAAACTGATACAAAGATATGAACGCATTACTATTTAGTGTTATTAATGAACTCATTTCAATAATGAGTTCTTTTTTATAAAAAGAAAAACTATTCGGTTTTCGGTTCGATGACAACGACTGAAAACCGAACCGAAAATTATATAATCGTTAAAAATCGAACTGAATCGAACCGTATAAATAAAAAACCGAATCGAAATATAAAAAACGGTTCGGTTTCAGTTCGGTTTTCGATTTGGTTCTGTTTTTGCCCACCCTTACTTTCTTCTGGTAGACTCTTCTACTGTCCAAAGGATTCCTGTTATCTTAGCTGATCTGCTCCTTCTGTGAATGCTAGGATTCTAGTAATGAAATGATTTTGGAATCTTTGCTGTGATCTAAAAGTGATTGGTTGATCCAAATAAG
Source organism: Rauvolfia tetraphylla (assembly GCA_030512225.1). Classification (NCBI taxonomy): domain Eukaryota; kingdom Viridiplantae; phylum Streptophyta; class Magnoliopsida; order Gentianales; family Apocynaceae; genus Rauvolfia; species Rauvolfia tetraphylla. The sequence goes on along the minus strand of JAJQKT010000028.1, from coordinate 5,647,751 downwards.
ATTTTTTTGTCTTAATATTCGTTTTATATATTACAAATAAAAATATTTAATTTCGGATATAATTAGCAATTTTATCTTTTCACAAGGTTTATCATTATTATTATTATTATTATTATTATTATTATTGCTCCTATCTGTTATTAAATATTCAAATTACATTTTCAAAATGATTGGAATTAAATATATCTTTTTAAAAATATTTATTTATTTTAAATTTTTACTATTAAGTTTTTTTAATTTTAAAAAAATTAAATTTTACTAACCTATTGATCTCGCCATCGATCTTAAATTTTTTGATGAATTTGACTTTAATTTTTTTAATTGAAGGAGTTCATGGTGAGATTGAATAGAATTTAATTTTAATAATTTTATTTTAATCTTGTAAAAGAAATAGTTGTGAGATTTAAATTTAAAATTTTGCATTAGTTTTTTTAAAAAGGGTATTGGTTAAATGGTTAAATATATGAGTTTTATTAATGTGTAAATTTGTCATTTATATCTTTAATTATAAATATAATTTAATTATAATTAAATTATTTTTTTAATTATATATGCAATTAAAATATTTAATTTTAATTAAGATATTTAAATATAATTATAATTATAATTAAGATATTTAATTATAATTATAATTAAGATAATTATAATTAAAATATTTAAATATATATATGTATGTATACGAAGTAAGATATTTGAAAAAATAAGATATTTAATTTGGGGAGGAATATTATATTTGGCTGTGCTTGGCCTTCTAGCAACTCTAATTTGCTTTCCCTCCAACAGGAAGAAAAGAGTCTACACAGTAGTCCGCAGCGCACAACCACCAGAAAGGCACGGTGTCTGGGAGAGTGGTGTAACGCTGGCGGCAATGGGATGGGCAATCGCATTACACGGTGGCGCCGGTGATATACAAAAGAGTTTGCCACGCGAACGCCGTGAACCCCGTGAAGCTGCCCTACGTCGCTGCTTAGAAATCGGGGTTGCGGCTCTCAAGGCCCAGAAATCTCCTCTAGATGTCGTTGAACTTGTTGTACGTATATGAGTTCTTTCTATGCATACATGTTGACCCACTCTGGCTGTATCTTGAGGATGATGAGTGATGATGCTGTGATGGAGGTTTAGGAGAGGCCAATCTTTTATGTGATTTGTTAATTGTCACTATTAGAATTACACCATAGCAATTACCAAAAAGAACAATGACACAGTGGCAAAAGATCATTACTTTCGTGGCTGTTGGAAACTTTACCCTTTATTATCCGTGATTTTTTCTTGAATTGAGCTGGGATCGATTGATGGTTTTGCAGTTCTTCACCTATAAATACCCTGTTGTTCTTTGCTGCCACGTATTTTCTCTTCAGCGAGTTCTACTGTTGAGATGTGTACAAGAACTAGTCTTAAATGCCAGTTCTTTGATCGCTCTTCTCCATGCTAGCGTCTTTTTCTATGATGTTCTTTACCATATACATTTTAAGATAAAGGTCTGTCACTTTCTTCTAGACCCACCTCCACTGACGTGGTGAAACTTCTTTTCCCTGGTAATCCTACACTAAAAGATGGTTATCTGGCCATTCTTGGGTTTTAATAAGATGAATCTTGTACCCGTTAAGTGGCAGGTTTAGCGTATCATGTATTTGTGATAGTGTAATGGTATAAGCACTGACAGTGCAATTATTGAGTTTAGAAGAGCTATATAGCTGTTTGATTTTGAGGGCTAATCAAGTACCTCATAATCTGTCCGTCGTCACATATTGACTGAATTTCAACCATAGGTGCGGGAACTGGAAAACCATCCACACTATAACGCTGGCAGGGGATCTGTTTTGACCACTCATGCTACTGTTGAAATGGAAGCTTGTATCATGGATGGACAAACCAAACAATGTGGAGCTGTTTCTGGTCTTAATACAGTTGTAAATCCCATTTCTTTAGCAAGGTTGGTCATGGAGAAAACTCCTCATATATATCTTGGATTTGATGGAGCAGAGGCATTTGCAAGGGAACAAGTACGTGACAGTTCTATTTGCTATTTCTTTTACTCCCGCAGAGAAACAGGATTTGTGACCTAGTAATGCTATGTTCTTTGCAAATTGTTCTGTTTATGCTTATATCTGCTATTTCTACAAATATCAACTGCTTTGTCTTTTTACAATTTTGGCTGTCTGAATGACATATGAGGCTCAAATTCTGATTTCTAAATTAGTTGGTTGATGGATTTATTTTACTAAACCGAACTTAAACTTACCCAAATTGTCTTCAACGATCTCTGGAATGAATGCACCTATAGTTCAATTCTTAAATGTCTGAAATTGTTTTCCTATTCCAACTTAGATGAATTATGCTTATTTACATCTTTAACTACATCATTTAATTGTTTAGGAGACTTCAGTCTAGTAAGCTGGGCATACCTAGTTTCACTTCCGAAAGATCTAAGAATCCGAGACATTGGCTGTGGATTAAGAAGAGTTCTTTTTGTGTTATTTTTGCCTTGACCCTGAATCTTACCAAAAAGACCTTTCAATGTTGCCAGAGCTGAATTGTTTTTTCTCTTTGATTGTACATTTGGCAACTGCTCGTAATTTTATTTCTGTTTGTGTTGTCTAGGGGGTAGAAACTGTAGACTCGAGCCATTTTATCACACCGGAAAATATTGAAAGACTAAAGCAGGCAAAAGAAGCTAACAGAGTTCAGGTATGAACTTCTATTATCTTTTGAACATTTTGTGTACAATCTGGGTTGTTAGCTTTCAGCTCATTGCATGCTTCAATTGATTTTGACTTTGATCCTCATTAGAACATCCTTTTCTTAAGGTTTATGTATCTTCAAAATTAGTTAAATTTGTTCTTGAGAAACAGCATGGTCAGTAAAAAGTCACTCCAACATGCTTGAAATCTCCCTCCTCCTGATAAATATGACTAATACAAAAAAGAAAGGAAAAGAAATTATTGCTTATCCATAGCTTCTTTTTAGGTCATGGAAAAGTCTCAATCTTTTATAAGTAATTTTTAACACAATTCTAGGTCTATTTGCTAAGATGAGGAAGGCATAGTGCTTTAGTTGTATGTCATATACTTGACCTGCCAATGCATGTGATGTAAACTGATTATATTTATTCTTAGTCAATAGGCTTGGTCAGTTGGCCTGTTGAAGCCAGCATACATCTATCTCCAAAAAGGAAATAATAAATTGGAATCTTGGCTGTTAATTTGTGCCAAGAGCGCAGGAAAGCATAACTTCGTATCATGTGCACTTTATTCTGTAGTAATCTCCTTTTCCTGGACCCCTAGGATGTGTAAAACTCTGTCCAAATGATGAAGCTTCTGAAAGTGGATTTTACTGTAATATGAGGATGTATGTATAAGGATACCTAGGGGTTATAATGAAATAGTGCTTGGGATCTTGTTGATGCATCGATTTCTGAACTGAACGTAATTGGAATATTTAAAACTTTAGGTTACGTCCTCTTACATCAAATTGTTTAAACCCCTTGTTACAGCCAGTAACTCAAAAATGTGGTTTTGTAGAACGTATATGATATTTCTTTAGTCTTAGAGAATACTACACTACAGGAGAAATCCATAAAAATGGTGCCATCTTACTAGAATTCGGCATCTGATGTTTTTGACGTAAACCACTCTATGTGAAGGCAAACCCAGTTCAGAAAATGTTTGATGTTTTGAATTAAACCGTAATACAGTTTTACCACATCCGTGGAAATTTTTGGATAACCTAACTTTTGATGTAGATCACCCATTTTAGATCAAGAAACTAATAGTTTTCTAAATCATGATTGTCTTCCTCGAGTATTGGGACCAAAAAGACGAAAAAGAGAAGAAGGAAAAGGAGCAAAGAAAAGAGGAGTGTGCTTGTGAGTTGTTCTGAAAAAGCTAGTCCGGGGAATAGCTAAACTTTCTCTCATATTATAGATCGACTTTACACAATCTGTGCCAAAGGTTTCCCAAGAAACGCCCATCCCGAATGACAGCCAAATTGGAACTGTTGGATGCGTTGCAGTTGATAGTCAAGGAAATCTGGCTGCTGCTACATCAACTGGAGGATTAGTGAACAAAATGTTGGGAAGAATTGGCGATACTCCCTTAATTGGTGCAGGAACATATGCTAACCATTTGTGTGCAGTCTCTGCTACCGGCAAAGGTGAAGCAATAATCCGTGCCACTGTTGCAAGGGACGTGGCTGCTCTTATGGAGTACAAAGGGCTTTCCCTCAAGGATGCAGCAGAATATGTTGTTCATGAATCAACGTATCCTGGCACCACTGGTTTGATTGGTGTTTCTGCTACAGGAGAAGTTACCATGCCATTTAATACAACTGGCATGTTCAGAGCTTGTGCAACAGAAGATGGTCATAATGAAATTGCAATTTGGTAAGTTGCAGTAGACAAATTTTCCTGCTCTAGTTGTAACGCTTATTCTGAATCTTTCGCAAGATGGCAAAGCTTGTATCCTACGAAGATCTTACCATTTCATTTTCGTCGTGAATTTCAAGTATTGGACAATTGCTTGGATAATTTGGAATCATGATTGCACCTTAAACTATGTCTCCTTGTATATACCGTTGTGGCACTACGGGATTCCTCCTCCTCAGGCAGAAGAAAATCCCTTTTGGCAACTCTGGTTTTCCAGTCATTTAGATGTGAGTTTTGAGCACTCTCAAGACTCCAAAGATAGAAATTAGAGTCAGCAGCCAGATGCAGAATTTCAAGTTGGGGAGGAAAGGGAACCTGGCTTTAGGTTTTACTTAGGGTTGATGATACTAGTACTTCAAATTCAGTCACAAGAAGAGTAAAATAAAATGCCAACCAGGAGAAGTTGTAGATGAATTTTTATTACAGTAATTGGACCAGGAAGAGTAATGCAACTGAGGAAGTCTACCTTTAAATCATCATTACTTAGCTTCCCCTGCTCCTTTTTGAACGCTGGGGTCCTAGCTCATTCGAGGGCAACACTCCAAAGGCGGTCTCTTGGGTTTTTCTAATACATTAACCGAAGTATTCTTAGTGGTAGTGGTGATCGGGATTGGGCAATCAGACAGATTTGGTATGTTTCAAGATTATTAAGAGATTAAATGAGCTAAATTTGTGTTAAAGCTCCTTATTTTTATAATCAAGTACTAATTTGCAAGGAATTGGATTGTGTTGGGACTAAGGTCAACTTGAGATCTGCTTATGCAATTCTCTAATCTGCCTGCCAGAGTTCCAATCTTCTTACTCAATAGGTTTATTCTATGTTTCCTCCAGAAAACCAACCGTTAATGAAATACTTGCACTAGTGAACGTGTTTCGAAGTAAGCAAAGGATGCTGCGCAGATACTCGAAGGTGGAAAAGTCTTGGACTTGTGTGACCTCGGTCTTCAATGCTCAACCCTCACCACACTCTTATGAGTCTGAGTTCGAAAATGGAAATGAGATTCGCCAACTATTCCAACTTGTTAAAAAGATAGGTTTTATTTGGATTGAGTTTTGTTCAAACGGAACAGTAATTATATTGTATTTTTTTTCATTAAAAATTTATTTTATAAAATTTAAGACAAAAAATTTGCATCTCTTACCCCCTAAAAAAAACCAAAAAAAAAAAGCCTCTTCCTCGGGGGACTGAATGCTTCGGTTCACCTATGCTCTGCTAGAGAAAGAAGGGGAACAATAAAGCCAATGTTTGATAAAATTTCTTTTCTTTTCTTTTTAAAATAATATAAAAGAAAGATAAAATTTATTTTATTATTCAAAAAATCTCAAATTTAAATTTTACTGGATGTTCTCTAACTTTTTTTCTTCATTTCTTTGTATAAAAGCGTAAATGCTCTTTTATAAGTAATTCTCTAATGTGTGAAGAAAAGAATTCATTTAGATTGCAGCTCTCTTAATCAAACATACAATTATGTTTTACTTTTCTTCTCATAAAAAATTTAATTTTTACGGAATTTAAAATAAAAATTTTCCCAACCAAACACAATCAAATACACTCATACTCTCTACCATTTTAAAATATATAATTTTTTTTATATGCGAATTAGTATTTTAGTACATTTTATAAAAAAGGTTTAATATGTGTCTAAAATATTTTTATTAAAATGATTAGTTAGTGTGTCAAATTTAGAGTGAAATTAGATTGCACCTCAATCCAAAAGATTACTTTTTTATTTTTTTATTTTAGATTATATTTCTTCGCTCACAAATAATTTATTTTTATTTTTCTTATATAGCTCAATTGAAAAAAAAAAATTCAATCTAAATACACCCTTAAAATTTAATATTAAAAATTAATATTTTAAGTAATTAGTTGAAAAGTTAATACTTTTTTAAAAATAAAAATATTTAAATAGTTAATTAGAGATAAAAAATAAAAATAAAAATAAAAATAAAATAATAAATAAAAAAGATATATTTTTTAAAATAAATTTAAAAAGTAAAATTTATTTTTTAAAATGTATGAAATATATTATAAAATAATTATTATTACTCAATTCGTTTTAAAATATATAATTTTTTTATATAAAAATTAATATTTTGATACTTTTTTAAAAAATTAATATATGTCTAAAGTATTATTATTTAAAAATAATTAATTAATACGTTAAATTTAAATTTAATATTAAGAATAATATTTAAAATAATTAATTATAAAATTAATATTTTTAAAAAATTATTTAAATAATAAGTAAAAATAAATATAAAATTAAAAATAAAATAATAAATAAAATTTTTATATTAAAAAAAACATATATTTTTTAAACAAATAATAAAAAAAAACCGATAGATATTTTGATATGTTTAGCATTTTCTTTCTTTTGTTTCCTTCTTTTATTCCTCACCGTACTTTTTCCTTTTCTTCCTTTGGCCCGATCACTCGAAAGCTGCTACCGATTCCTCATTGTCGTTTTTTACTGCCCGGTCATATCCCCTTCTTCTTCTTCCTCCATCATCGTCCGTTCCCTCTTCCTAGATCTCCTTCCCCTTACAATAATCCACCTCCAACAAATTTTCTATTCCATTCCCTCCCATCACAACTCTCCTCTGTTTCTTCTTCTTCACAAGACTGCACCGGCACGATCATCTTCTTTCCCGTTCCGTGATGCTTTCTAGCTTTTTTATTCATGAATTTGGGTTCAATTTTGGTGCTACGAAACAGAGCAATGAACAACAATTCCAGATGGTTGCTTTGCTGGAGTGGCGAGAAAAAAAGATACACTGGATTGCACTTGGAGAAAGGTTTTGGAGATGGTTTCCAGGGCAAATTTCTGATGGAGTTGTGCTTTGATTTTGATTTGATTCTTTTTTGCAGTGGAGGCTGCCGTTAGAGTGGTTGAAGCAGTGTTGGTTTGAGGAAGAAGATGGGGAAAGGGGCGAAAGGAGAAAAAATCAATTTGAAGGAGTTGGTTTCCGCCCTGAGAATGGTTGCTACTGGGAGTTTGAGGAAATGAGGAAGGCCATGATGAATGGGAAAGGAGGGTTTTTCACCAAAAAAATAAAATAGGGAAAGTAATTGTTAATGCTTTCCTTAAGTCAAGGGCAAATAAGACATTTAAAGATTTCTCCGGCTAAATAATGTGGGTCCATGTATTTCCGGGCAATTATTTGGCCGTTAGGTCAATTTATTTAAAAAGAGAAATGTTAATGGTACTAAAGTGATTTAAAAATATTAATTTTTTAAAGTATTATTATATATAATTTTTATTTATATTATATATCATAAAAATTATTATTTATTATTTAATTTTTAAAATTTTAAATTTTTTTTAAATATTCAGAATAATAAAATTTAAATTTATTAAAAATATTTTGTATTTAAATAATAAAAATTATTTTTTATAAATATATTTATTTTTATATGTTTATACATATAAATATAATAAAAATTAATTATAAAACAATTAATTTTTTAAAAAAATTATAATTATATTTAACTTGTATTAATTTTTTAGGTAAGTCATGACGAATACAAGATTTAAATGTAATCAATTTAAATCTTGTATTTGTCATGTTAATTTGTGCCACAAATTGACATAAATTAACAATTACTTGTACCAATTTCTCGGGCAAGTCTCCATGGACTTGCATTAGAAATTGGAGCAAGTACTTTTTGACTTGAACTAATTTATATCACAAATATACTTATAATTATTTAAAAAATTAATTATTTTAAAGTTAATTATATTATATAAATATGTAAAAATAGATATAATTTAAAAAATTAATTTTTGTTACATAAATATGAAATGAGTTTTGATAAATTTAAATTTTAAAATTTTGAACACTTGACAAAAACTTTAAAAATATAAAAATTAAATAATAAATAATAAAATTTTTATTTATCGTAAATAATTTAAATAAAAACTGTATATAGTCTGTTCGATTCCTCGTTTATTTATTGCTTTGTCGTTCTGCTAACAACCTGAGTCCAGACAAAGTAGTGGAGGACTCACAGGTCAGCCTTCCCTCTAAAAGGGTAGAAAGAGCAGAAAGAGCAAACAGAGCACATAGTACGACGCAGGCGGCAATGGGGTGGGCAATCGCGCTGCACGGTGGCGCCGGTGCACCAAAGAGTTTGCCACCAGAAGGCCGTGAAGCCCGTGAAGCTGCTCTTCGTCAATGCTTAGAAGTTGGGGTTGCGGCTCTCAAGGCCCAGAAATCTCCGTTGGATGTTGTTGAACTAGTAGTACGTACATGCATCTAAATGCATTGTTTGTGCCTGCACGCATAGTTGTTGTATCTTGATTCTTGAAGATGATGATGATCCTTTTAAGGTCCAGGGGAGGCCGATCTTTTACGCGACTTCTTATTAGATTTGCACAACACTAGCAAAGCTTACTACTTTCCATGGCTCTGTTATTTTTCTTAAGTTGTTTCGCGATTGTGGAGTCTACATATACTAGAATTTTCCATTTTTTCACCTGCCCATGCCCGCTTGTCCTTTGTTACAATGTTCTTTCTCTTTAACTGAGTGTTTCTACTCAAAATGGCAATTTCTGTTATTGAGATGTATGCGAGAGCTAGTCCTAGATGCTTGTTCTTTCTTCTCTATTTTGGTTGCTCAGCTCTACATTTTAAAATAAAGATCTGTCGATATCTTCCACACACACCTTCCTTCTCTCATGTCTGAAGCTTCTCTTTCCTGGAAATCCTTCAGGAAAGCATGGTTATCTGGTTATTCTTGGGCTTTAATAGGAGGAATTTTGTACCAATTAAGCACTGGGTGTAGCATATCCATGTATTTGCTATGGTAAACTGGAATGGTGTAGGAACTGATGATGTAATTATTGATTTTAGCAGAGCTATAGTTCTTTGATTTTGAGCGCTAATCATGTACCACTTAATGTTTTCTTATCACTTCTGGACTTAATTTCAACTATAGGTGCGGGAACTGGAAAACAGTCCGTACTTCAATGCTGGCAGAGGATCTGTTTTAACCACCAACGGTACCGTTGAAATGGAAGCTTCTATCATGGATGGGAAAACCAAACAATGTGGAGCTGTTTCTGGTCTTAAGACAGTTGTTAATCCAATTTCTTTAGCAAGGCTGGTCATGGAGAAAACTCCTCACATATACCTTGGATTTGATGGGGCAGAGGCATTTGCAAGAGAACAAGTACGTGACAGTTGTAATTGATATTTCTTTTACTGCTGTTTGAAACAGGATTCACGACCTAGTTCTGCTATGTTCTCTGCAAATTGCTCATATATGCTACGTTCTTTTTCTATTTGATTGTATATGTTTGATGATTTCTACTACTTTTATTTCTGTTTTTGTTGTCTAGGGAGTAGAAACTGTAGATTCAAGCTATTTTATCACTCTAGAAAATATTGAGAGACTAAAGCAGGCAAAAGAAGCTAACAGAGTTCAGGTATGAAACTCTATTGTCCTACGAAACTTTTTAGTACAGTTTGGATTGTTAACTTCAGCTCATTGCGCTCTTGAATTGATTTTAACTTTGATATTTTCATCCTCATTTGAACATCCTTATCCTTTTTTAAAGATTTATGCTTCTTTAAGTTAGTCAAATTTGTTCTTCAGATACAGCATAGTCAACTAGAAGAGTTCCAATATTCTGCCTCCTCCCGATAAATATGACTAATAGAGAAACAGAAATAATAAGTGACTCATTTTAATTGTTTTTTATTTAGCTTGGTAAATCCAAGCACCTCCAAAAAGTAAGTAGCAACTCAAAACTTTTGGCTGTTACTTTGTGCCGAGTGTGCACAAATGCATATTCTCATACCTGAATTTCTATTGTAGTAATCTCCTCTGTCCGGACGGCTGGGTTAGACTGTGTCGAAATGATGAAAGTTCTTTAATGCTTGATTTTACTGAAATGTGATCAAACTTTTTGTCATATTAACATATTTCTTAAGTTAGGTCTTGAAGAATACTATATTAGAGAAAAAATCTATAAAAATGCTGCCATCCTACTAACATTGGCATCTGGTAGTGCTCGAATGAACTACATCTAAATGAAGGCAAACCCAGTTCAGAAAATGGTTACAGCTTAGGATTAAACCATAATAACAGTTTACCTCATTGATGGCAGTTTCTGGTTAGCCTAGCTTTTGGTGTTCATCACTCTTTTTCAGATTAACTAACTAATACTTCTTCAAATCATGATTGTCTTCCGTGCACATTGGACCAAAAAGCTAAAAGGGAAAAAGAGCAAGGAAAAGAAACATGTGCGCTTGTGCATTTTGTGTGTAAAAATTTGTTGTCTTGAAAATAGCTAAACATTTTCATATCTTATAGCTTGACTATACACAACCTAAGCAAAATGTTCCCGAAGAAACACCAATTCCGGATGGGGATAGCCAAACTGGAACTGTTGGATGTGTTGCGGTTGATAGTCAAGGAAATGTAGCTGCTGCTACGTCGACTGGGGGGCTAGTCAACAAAATGATGGGAAGAATTGGGGATAGCCCCATTATTGGTGCAGGGACATATGCCAACCATTTGTGTGCAGTCTCTGCTACCGGCAAAGGTGAAATGATACTCCGTGCCACTGTTGCAAGGGACGTGTCTGCTCTTGTGGAATACAAAGGGCTTTCACTCAAAGATGCAGCAGCATATGTCATTCATGAGTGCTTGCCTCAGGGCACTGCAGGCTTGATTGCTGTTTCTGCTACTGGAGAAGTTACTCTGCCATTTAATACACCTGGCATGTTCAGAGCTTATGCAACAGAGGATAATTGTAGGGAAGTAGCGATTTGGTAAGTTGCAGTGGACTAGTTTCCTGTTGTTGAAGCTGTGAGATTATTCTGAATCTTTCACAAGATTGGCAAATCTTTTTATCTTACAGAGAGTGTAGCATTTCTTTTTGGTTGCAAGTTAGAAAGATTCGATAATTGGTCCCATAGGTTGGCACTGCACTTGTACTTTGGCTTTTTTCATATTTAGGAGAATCTGGCTTTAGATTATCTTTAGTAAAACAGAAAACCTTAGCCGCATATTTTTGGCTTTGGCAAGTATCACTGCATCTCTACTGTAACTTCTCCTTTCCTGGAAAGCAGTTTCCCCAGACCTGGTACAAGAGAGCCTTCTAATTTGATAATGGCTGAACCAGAAGTTCTAACTGGGCATATCTAGCGTTAAATGATCATAATTACTCATTTGAAAAGAATTGGTGAGTTCCGGAAACAGTTCAGCCTCTTTCTTAAAACTTAAAGGGCAAAAATACCGACATTCAACATAGCTTTTGATTAATAAATTATCATTTCTTTTCAAAGATAACAGATTAGCTATATCTACAATTTGGTCTTAATATTTTCTACTTAGAACCAAATGTCAATCCCGAACCCTTCAACTTTCGCTCTGTGATTCTATCCAATCTCTCCTTCATTTCAATAGTCAGATGATTTTCCCAGTCTCCCACCTTGCCTTTCCTGAAAAACACATGGTTTGGAACGGCAGGGTGATGCCTTCCGTTCTTGTTCACCTCCAAATTGCTCAAGTTCTCAAAGCTACATAACTTTTCAATTCTCTCCACTGCACCATCTCTTTCTTCCTTCTTCGAAAATGGTTTCCCCATGAACTCGGCTAACATTTTTACGTATGATTTAGTGTCTCTTTTCATATCTTCATATTTTATGAACAACACCTTATCGGGCCTCTCCAAGCTTGCTTTCCAATAGCCTAGCACATGATCCCAGTATGGTCCAAAAAGAGATACACCTTTACAGAAGAGCTCAAATGCCTCTTCCAATGGAAGAAATCCAAATTCCTGAAACAACTTACCCCAGAAATGCCATAAGGATACAAAAGCATCCTTTGGCTCCCTGCATATATAAATGATCTTGCAGCCAGAAGATACTATAGATTCTGGCAAAGAAGTGTATGGAATATGCGTAGCCAAGAGCGGAAATCCATGGAACGCACTCTGCTGTGATTTTACGATGTCCACCTCCAAGAAGAACAAGCATTCGTGGGGCACACTGGTGAGTAAAGGACTTGTAGAATCATCAAAGTGTTTTCTACTCATTATAGCAAAAATGAGAGCCTTCAACCATGTAGTTCCAGTTTTTGGGGCACTGCATACTACGATGTCAGAAGGGTTAGCCACGAAGCATTTCTGTGCCAAGATAATGCTTTCAAGAAAATGCCGGCTATGCCAAAAGCCTTGGTACTGGTACAACTCGCCTGCACAGTGAGATACAGCTATCCAGCCATCGTTCCTGGGAAGCTCTGATATCTGCACTTCATAAATATCCTTCGCCCCGCCTGAATTTTTTTCGGGCTGCCCTGATTCAGGAGCATCCGTATTCTCATGTGGGGATGAGGGTTCCATGCTGAAGAATGAGAATTTACTGTAACTAGAGGAGTAAAGCTCAGAATTTGGTGAAATATTGGTGCATACATTACAATATTGTAGGCGGGTCAATTTATACCGATCCTAGCTATAAATTTTTTGTATTTTGTTTCTTTATCCTTGGATGATTTCTGATGTTTAAGTTGACAGGCATATTTTGTTCTCCTATCATGAGATAGTTAGACAGTCAATTTTGATATCTCATAGATTTCCTTTGATGTGTGAAAGGAATTCAGTGGCTGAATATATTCCACATATTCACTATTGATTTAATATATAGTCTGGAAAAGGTTTTCTCAGACTTATTTAAAAGTAAATACACTAAAATACACTCGTTGAATAACCTTTTTACATGTCACTAATATATAGCTGTTTAGTATTTTAAATTGAGCAAAAATGAGTATATAGAGAATAGTTTTGTCAGTTTGTCAAAATTGAAATATGTCTATGTAGAGTAATCAAGTTATGGGTAAAATTACAAAAAAAATAAAAATACATTCTTAATTTTATAAAAAGACAAATAATTATTTAAAGAAAAAGCTTAAAAAGCAACAACAATTATATATGATGAATGACAAATCTTTTATTTCTGATAAATTAAACATGGTCTTCACGAATTATTAATCAAATACTCGATCATAAAAACACAAAAAGTGCTAATCAATGCCCCTCTTGTTGTATAAGAAACATCCCTTTCAGTTTACCTTTTTAAAAACTTAGTTAATGGCTTGTGCATGCACAGTGTTCGACGGAATGCTCCAACCTGAGTGGTTCCGCTCACCCTTTCTTACCAATATAGGTAATGCTGTGCATTTGCAAACCCCTGAAAAAGAACTATAACCATTACAAATAAGGATCTCGTAACCTGAGATAGAACCCTAATTTATGAGAATGCCGTTGGATCTAAATAGACCAAATTGCCTAATTGGTCGAATTGCATATTGTTCCCGATATAGAAGAATAGAAAATTTTTTAAGTACTGGATAAAAAGTTAAAATTAATGTAAGATCGGGATTATTTAAATTGTAATATTTTATACCATTTTGAGGCTTCTTTTTTTTTTTTTTACAATAAGCAGAAACTTTCCTTTATTGTAAAATTTGTGATGCTATGGAAGCAAAAGAATATATGATGTATGTTTTAAGGAATTGTAATAGGTGAGAGAAAACTTTGGGTATAATTAGATAAGGTTTGGTTTTGAAATTTTTGTCTTCAATTTCGTAAAAGTTAAATTGTTTGTGAAAGAAAATATGAATCCTACACTTAAAATTTGAGATTTAGTTTTGAAATCATATCCTATTTAAATTCACCCTCTTTTTTTATAGGATTGATACGGATCAAATCCTATACAAGTTCATCCTATCCAAGTTCACTGCAATCCAGATTGACCCCCCTGCAATCCTTTTTGATATGAGTGGCACCGGAGATCCTTGTACCGTCAATTTGGATGATCTATTTAATTAATTAAGCATTCATATAAAAAAGAATATATGAAATATTCTCATTGCACTTTATTTATTTATTTTAAAAAAAAGGAACATTGGAAATTGCTTCAAGCCTGCATTCTTCAACTGCTCATCCAGGATTTTGTCCTAACTTTCCTTCTTTGCAGTTGTATGGATCATAAGATATTCAGTTTGTCATGTGAGGATTTAAAATTTTATCTGTTAAAAAATTATATAGTTTGGACAAATTAATATACAATACGAGAGTTTGTAATTAAATATACAGTGGGCGTAAGTTATTTGGCACTTCAGATCCTCAGTAACAGAACATCTCTTTTAGTAATATTTCTTAGTTTAGAATTTATTTTTTATTTTTAAGATTTATAAATAAAAATTTTTTATATTAAGACTGTTATAAAGGATCTGACCAATTAGTTGGCCGCCAAAAATGTTACAAAGATTGCTCAACTTTATCACATTATCTAAGCAATAACTTTAAAAACTCTTAACGCTGAAGAAGGATCTATATTTAATTTGGATAAAAATAAAATTTTAAAAGAAAAGTGTATTAAACAATAATTTAAAAAAATTAGTAATAATGCATGTCTTTGAATTTTCATTCTTGAAAGAAAATATTTGAAAAAAATATTATGATAATTTGTAGACAAAAGATAGAGTGAAAAACTAAAAACGTGATTGAATTTTTATTTAAATTAAATTATATTTAAAATAGTAAAAATAAATTATTTATAATATAATAAATAAAATTTAAAATAAAAAATAAAAAAAAAAAGTAAGAAAAATCAATCCAAATAGCCCTGAGATCAAGGAAGAAAGAAATGAATTTGGCCAAGCTCCGAGCTATGGCAGATGTCGGAGCTTAAATCTGGCTAGAGGTGCGTCAAAAAAGAAGAAAGTGCAGACCAGTCGGTGAGAGAAAGGGTAGAAAGAGAAAGCTTCCTTTCTCCCATGAGGAAAGCTGCGTTGGCGGAACAATTCTGAAGTGTGTCGATACAGCAAGGCTGTTAAATTCCCTTGGATTTAGCAAGCAGTAACAGTAATACAAGATAAGTTTCGAAAGTACTGCAATACAAGTTTCACGATGCGAGAAAAAAAAAAAAGTAACAGTAATACAAGAAAAGTACGAAGGAATAACGAAGCTGAAACAAGAGCACTCAAGTACCACCAGTACAATGCAGATGATCACACACCGAATCTGAGGCCACAAACACCAAACTTCTCCTCGGCAATCCGATCTATAGTCTCCGCCATCTCCCTTGTTAGATGATTTTTCCAATCTCCTATCTCGCCTTTTCTGAAATATGCACTGTTACTGATACCCATATCTATCTCAGGGCGGTGCTTCCCTGTCTTGTTCACTTCCAAGCCGCTCAAATTCGCAAAACTACACAAGTCCATTATTTTCTGAGGCACCCCTCCATCCTCTTCCTCCTTGGAAAACGGTTGATTCATGAACTGAGCCAATCTCCTGATGTAAAACAAGGTGTCCTTCTTCATATCTTCATATTTCAGGAAAAGGACCCTGTCAGGACTTTCCAGGCTTGCATTCCAGAACCCCAGAACATGGTCCCAGAACGGTCCGTAGACCGATTTTCCTTGACAAAATCGCTCAAATTCTATCCCAAAGCAAAGTTGCTGTTTCTCTTCCTGCGTACGTGCAATCTTATTCATAAAATGCCAGAGGGAAACGAATGTGTCCTTTGGATCCCTGCATATGTAAAGAATCTTGCACCCTGATTCTATTATGGATTTTGGTAAGGAAGTATAGGGTATGTGCGTAGCCAATAAGGGAAGTTGAGTATCCCTATTATCACTATCATGAACAAGATCAAGCTCCAAAAATGGAGCACAGTCATGGGGCAGAGTAACGAGCAAGGGACTGGTTTCGCCAAATCGCTTTCTTGTTGCAATTGCAAAACTCAAGGCCTTAAGCCATGTTGTCCCAGTTTTCGGATGGCTGCACAAGACAATATCCGCGGGATGAGCTTTGAACTGTTCTTGAGCTAGCATTATGTTCTTCAAGTAGCTATCGGGGAACCAAAAGCCTTGATACTGATACAAATCAAAGTCATCCCGCCAGCGTTCTTCTCTGGGAAGGTTTGCAATCATTTCCTCCTGCCTTATGCTGGCCTTCTTGGACTCCTTACTGTCATCCTTACAAATTCCTGTCGAATGGCTCATGTTTTGTGCTAGACAAGGAAGACAAACTGTGCGGTGAGATGGATAGAGCTATAATAGTATAGAGATTTGCAAGAGTAATGGAAGTATAGGAAATCTCAGTTATCTTCGTGTGTAAATGAGGTAGACTGACCAATAAAAGAAGCTTATCCTCAACAATTAATGCAAAAAACAACTCATCTCTCCGTTCAAAATTTCTATTACGTAAAATAAATATTTATTTTGAAGGCCAGAAAGAACGTTGTTGCTGCGCACGTGTATATGCAGGTCTTGTTGGGTGTGTCACGAAAATGGAGACAACACCACGGGGCTTGTTGTAAAAATACATAGGGAAAAAAATAATCAAATTAAATTTTAAATTTGATTTGACAGAACAAGAGAGGACCGTAGCCAGCTGCGTAACAGCTGCTTCCATTTTGTTTCTGACCTGCTTGCTGACACAAGTTTCCATGTGCGGATTATTAATGAACTGGCACTGTGCGGATTTTTTGCAGCACATGCGAGATTTACCATCTGCTAATTACGTTGAGGGCTCTTTTTTCAAAACGAGTAAAAAGTTCTAAACAGTCATTAAATTAAAATTTTTTGATTTAATAATTGTGATAAAAAATTATTTTTTGGATCAATTTATTTTGAATCAAGAGGAATAATAAAGTAAATTAATTTATTAGTGAATCAAATTATAATGCACTATATCAATATTGCTCTAATCTATTTGATTGGCATATTTCAATACAAATATTTAAAATTTAAATTTAAGATATTACATTAATTACTGTTATATTCTTTCTTGCATTTAAGATGTTATTATAACTCTAATCAAAGTTGACTGACCATCTTTTCCTTCATTTGTCTTCATCTGACTTTTCTTTTTTTTTTTTGAGGCAGAATGAACAAACTAAATTACAATCAAAACTTTCCCTAGTAAGGCAATAGTCAATCAACACAGTCGACTATTAAAAAAAAAGAGATAACAGTCTACATTAATTATTGAACTAAATTAATGAAAAAAGAAAAAGATAATTGATTGATTAATGAAAAAATAAAAATAAATTAAATAATTTTCTCTAAAAAAATAAAGGATTGAAAATTTTTTTGGAAGAGCTAGAAATAATTTAAAAATTCAAAATAATAGAGTAATTTGATGAATTATTTAAAAAATTAGGACATAATATAGAGATAGAATAGAAATAGAAGTTGAAAAATAGTTCAAACATATTCTCAATTCTGCAAGTAAATAATGCACTTAACCACAAAACTAAAATCGTGACGATAGGCCATGGCAACAATGGAGTAAGGAAGATTCCCATTTAGATTATTGTTTGCACGGTTTCTACAAGAAAATCAACTTGCTATCATGAAATTTTGTTAAATGAAACAAGTTGCATTTGAGCGAACAAGTGTTAGATGCCTACTAGTTTAGTGATAGCCAACAAGAGTTGTTGACTATATATGCTTATCCATTAATAATGTTCCTTAGGAACTTAATTACAAATATCAAAACATAGAAAAATAAAAACTTAAGATAAAGTAGTAAAAATTGCTGGATAGGTAGATAGGTTCCTAATAGGGTGAACTAGTTTCTGAACAAGAGTCGACAACCAAAACTTCAATATTGCCTTTGGCCTACACAGTCTCCTCCTACATCTCGAACAAGTTAAGAATTGGCTTCTTCTTAAGCATTACAGGCTTTGTGTTCGTTGGACCAACTACATCCAAAACACGCTTGATAAAATCCTTCATTTTCTCTTTTAGAAGGGAAAGTTGATCTCTGTGCTTCTGATACATAGCCTCCAAACTTGACGACTTAGGAGTAGTAAGTTTCTGGGATGTGTGATACATTGTTTGAGTGTATTTAGGCAGATGATTTGTGGTGTGGTTGTTTTGAGAGGTTAAAAAGGGCTTTTAAATAGCATAAGTTGATGGTTTTAGAAATTTTAAATCATCCTATTTATTGTCTCATCTTTCTAATAAAACGCTTAATATTCTTTAGTTGACTGTCAGTAAGGTTGCCAAAAACTTCTCTTTGGTTTTCCTTCCAAAGCATGTAAATCTTTATTACATTCTTCCTCCAAAGCATATAAAATGGAGGCAAAAATTTATTAGACAATTAAAAGAACATGAAAATTATTTGTCTACTACAAATTAAATCCTAACATAACATACCTTAGATAAACTTCAAATGCATGTAGTCACATTTAATTATTTTCTTTTATACATTAGTAACATTTAGTTAGGACTCCTTTTAATAGTATATTTTATGAAATTGAATTTGAAATGCAAAATTTGATTAAAAAAGTCATATACATAACATATTTTTTCCTCTGAATATACGTCATAGAAGTATTATAAAATTTTCAATCAATTTGAGTCGATCATTTTAAAAATATGGTTAATTTTGCAATTGATAAGGAATTTCAATCAGGATAAGTATATAGTAAAACTTCTTGACCGATTTTTAAATAACAATAGTAATATACATTATTGTCACAATAATTAGTTTATCCAATTCTTAGATTACTTTATCGATTTTACTATTGTATAATATCGAAGATGATCATATAATAGAGAAGGAAGAAAAGTAATTTTTTTGTTTAATTTTATTGACGGAGTGTTTAATAATCATATGTTGTTAATTTTATCATGGAAAAAACTTAATGAACCTTTAGTATTTTAGTTAAAAGATTAGTATTAGTATGTTACTAATTATAAAATCTAGTTGTCTATTTTAAATAAAGAAATCTTTGATTTGACATTTTTTTGCATCATATATCAGAGAATCTTTTATATGTTAGACATATAAATTGTTAACAACCTATTAGTATTATGGTGTTATTGATCATAATAAATAGTTTTTTATATTTAAATTAAAAAAGATAATTTTTAAGTTTATTCAATGCATTCTTCATAATTTTAATTTTTATGTTTTAGGAATGAATCTTCATCTCTAATTTACACTTGTGATTATATTTATTTATAATCTTTCTTTTTTCAATTAGGATATATTTATTCCAACTTCAAAGATGTTTGGAACATTTGACGTTGCTTAGGCTCAAATAAACTATTCTCAAATAATGTATAAATATTAAAAAATTTATTTTTTCTTTTCTTCTTCTTTAGTAACATCTATTAAACAATCTTTCTTTTTAATATTCGTAAATTTCTTTAGATTAAACAATTGAATACTCACATTATTTTTTAATTTTAGATTACTAGGTGACCGTTTATTTTATAATTAGTTAGCCATATTTTGGTTATAGAATTTTAGATTAAAAAAATTTGAATTTTTGGTTTATTAAATTTTCTTCAAAGAAAATATTAGTTAAAAATAAATAAAATTAAGCCAATAGAAAAGAAATAAATAAATAAAAGAATAGCTCATACTCGATAGAGTTGTTCAAGACGGACAAACAAAAGTTTTTTAATGAATAGGAGGGCAAATATTTTTACTCTTAGAAGACTCTTTATCTCCTATTCGACAATTCTTTATCCTTACTCTCACTCTCAGTCGAACAAAATTGAACAAAGTTTTATTTGACTATTCCTCTAGATTTGGATGGCTCGTACTAAGCAGATAAATATACTTAAAATATTTCTTTCTAGGACATATATTGACGTAATGCGAAAGAAAATAGCCCTCTTGATCATAACTAACTATTCTTATAGTAATAGTCAACTATATCTATTAAAACTTTATTCTTTATTTTTTATTCCTTGTGAACGAGTCTTATCATCTCCTTACTCTCATTCTCAATCGACGGTTCATCTTCTCACTATACTGAACAAAGTTTTGTTTGACTATTCCTGTAGATTTGGATGGCTTATACTAAGCAGATAAATATACCTAAAGTATCTCTCTCTAGGATAAATATTGATGTAATGCTAAAGAATATAGCCATCTTGATCATAACCAACTATTCTTATGGTAATAGTCAACTATAGCTGTTGAAATTTATTCTCTATTTTTTATTCTTTGTGAACGAATATTATCATCTCGTTATTATTTTCTATCTCCTTACTCTCACTCTTAGTCAATAGTTCATCTTCTCACTTTGCTAAACATAGTTTTGTTTGACTATTCTTCTAGATTTGGATGGCTCATACTAAGTGGATAAATATACTTAAAGTATCTCTCTCTCTCTATGACAGATATTGATGTAATGCGAAAGAAAGTAGCCCACTTGATTATAGCCAACTATTCTTATGGTAATAGTCAACTACAGATGTTAAAATTTATTCTTTATTTTCTATTCCTTGTGAACGAGTCTTATCATCTCGTTATTAGTTTCTATCTCCTTACTCTCACTCTGCTAAACAAAGTTTTGTTTGATTATTCCTCTAGATTTGGATGGCTCGTACTAAGGATAAATATACCTAAAGTATTTCTCTCTAAGGCAGATATTGATGTAATGCGAAAAAAATAACCCATTTGATCATAGCCAACTATTCGTATAGCAATAGCCAACTATAGATATTGAAACTTTATTCTCTATTTTCTATTTCTTGTAAATGAGTCGTTATTGTTTTCTAAAATTTAATTGCAACATGAATTTATACATAAATTACATTAGTCTAGGAGGAAAAGAGCTATTGGAGGGAAAGAAGATTTTTGGATTAACAAAGTCAATTTTTCCTCCAAAAGGATATTTTAGGTAAATTATTATGTTTATCCCTCTTGATTCACGAATTTACGGATCAAGTTGATCCATTTAGCAACTCCCCTGTAATAAATTAAGTGTATTTTAGTATAAACTTTTTTTAAAGTTCTGTTTAAATATATCTTGTCAAGAAATATAAAAGTATGTGCACCGTATTACACTTACTTTTTAGATTACTTTTTTACTTTTAACAAATGTCGCCTCTTTCTTCTCTTCCATTCTTTCATTTGACATATCTGTTCTCTGTCTCTCATATTCTCCTCTTTTCAAGAACTCTATCTCTATTTCTTTAAGAAATCCTTCATTTTTTAATAGATTCCCACAAGAGTAGCCCTAGAGTATTTTAATTTTTGTGTTTTCTTGAATGTATTGAATCTAATAGTTGGTATTTTTTCTTATTTTCTCTTGCATGGCCAAAAATATTAATGCATGATTCTCAGTCTAAAGTACAATATATTGGGGATGAGATTCTTGTTGAGTCAATCAATGAATATCATCTTCCTACTTTGATCGATAAAGTATTTATAGAATAATTATTCGCTCTTCAGGGAATAATTATTCTTACGCGAATGAATAATTATTCATTGCTTGTTTATAAATAATGTTGAAGGACTTAATAAAGGGGAGTTCCGCAAAGTAGAAGAAGCTCGTGAATTTTATAACGAATATGCACACCGTGTGAGGTTCGCCTAGTATTGTTAAAACGGGTCAAAACTCGCGGGTTAGCCCATATATCCATCAAAATAGATAGGCCTGTACATAGTATGTCTATGCTCGTTTAGATGCGCCCCTATTTAGCCTACTCCGTTTAGCCTGCGGGATGGCTCGCATATTTTTTTTTTACTTATGTATTAAAAATATTATGAAAAAAAGAAATATATGATAATCTTGGCACTAAATTTGTCTCAATTACATATTTTAATCATGTTACAATTAAGTTTAATTATATATATATATATATATATATATATATATATATATATATATATAATATTTAATTAATGATTATTTTTATTTTAAAATTTTTTGATGATTGGTTAAAGATCTTTTCTGTCATAGTAATGGATTTATTTACTCATATAGATAGAGAAAGAAAAAGAAAGACAAATTATACAACAAAAAAAAAAGAAAAAATCATGTATGAATCAATCGTTCAAACAATGTTATAGCGAAGAGAAAAAGGAAATGAGAGAGAAAGAGAGAGAGGGAGGGAAAGAAATGTCAATCTTATCAGCCATGAGAGAGAGAGAGAGAGAGTTATTTGAGTTCAAATTATAATGTTGAATTTTTTGAATTGATTTTGGACTTAAGAACTTCTCAAGCAGGAAACAAAAATTTTTTCAATCTCGCAGAATGCCCCTCTTATTTTCCAATCATCGGCTCAAAACAAGGCTGATCCAACGGTCATGATTAAATCCTACACATGCTGTAAAAAACCCATGCAACACTATAGTTGAATTGTTAATGTTCCTCGTATTTTGACCCTCATTATTCTTCTTCTCCACTACGGTAGGATTAGATAGAATTTGAGCTTAAAATTTATTATTTTGAGTTTTGTAAAAATGAATTGTTTATGAAAAAATAAAATTTAAAATAAAAAATTTATATTAAGTTTCACAACGTAACCCAATCTAAATTTGTTGCCTATTTCTTCATTTTGAGCTTTATCTTTGGACAACATGCCATGTCCTTGAACTTCTCTCCCCTATTTTCATCCAAAATTCTCATCATTTCTCCTCCGCGGAAACTTCTTTAGCTTAGCAGATTATTCTACTTAATGAAGTATGCTTTGTTTTCTCAAAAAAGAATTGAGCCAATCTCTTTGTCTATCCCGCGGTAACATCTGATCAAATTATCCTGCCAGCAAGCAGACATTTTGTGATAAAAATTTTCTCTTCTTTTTAAATAATTCAATTTGCAGGAACCCACGATGGCATTTGACAATGGAAGTTCAAAATCACAACATATGTGGCATTGATTTGAAGCCCTCTCTGACTGCATCTTTATGCAATCTAGATGTGTCGGAAACCATTAGCCAATTCTGGATACAAATTGCAGCTTATAGTGGAGGAAAACCTTATTTATAAGGACCTCAATTATTGTACTACAATTTAAATAGTAAATTGTGTAATGCGAGGTTCTATAATCTTATCTACTAAAAAATTATATGATTAGAAAAAAATATAATACATAGTTATTTATCACTTCAAATCCTCTTTAACATCTCCTCTAACATATCATGTAATATTTCTTTTTATAGAATTTTTTTATTTAGAGTTTATTTCTTAAAATTTAGGATTTATATTTTATTATTTAGAATTTATAAATAAAAATTATATAATATGAATATTATATAAGAGTATTACAAAAATATTATAGAAAATCCAGTCCGATTAGTTAAAGACGGAACCATGTAAAAAATTTTGATGTTCTTTTCTCTCTTCATATAATACAGTTTATTATTTTGAACGGCACCTCGCTTGCACAAGGCTGTCAATGGTAACAGAGTTTATATCATAAATTACCTGGATCTAGCAAGCAGTAACTGTAATACAAGAAAAGTTTACAAAGTAATACAACACGTGTTTCACCCCCAACCAAAACCCACCCCCACCACCACCGCCACCACAGGAAAAAGAGTAGCAGTAATACAAGAAAAGTTTACAAAGTAATACAACACGTGTTTCACCCCGCATCAAAACCCACCCCCTCCCCCCAACACCACCACCACCACCACCACCACCACCACAGGAAAAAGAGTAACAGTAATACAAGAAAAGTTTACAAAGGGAATAAAGAGCTACAAGCAACAGAACTCAAGTACCACTACTATAATGCCAATTTGATTTCGGTGCTGATGAAGAATTGTTTTCAATACGTGTAACCCAGTCGAAACACGTGGTGGTAAACAAACTCCCAATTGTCGAAACACACAGTGACCTACGATTCGACTTTTCAACTATTATCCTGATTCGACGGCTGACAGCTGTAACCGACGAACTGTAACCGGCAGGTATAATGCAGGTGATCACGCACCGAATCTGAGGCCACAAACACCAAGCTTCTCCTCGGTAATCCGGTCTATAGTCTCCGCCATCTCCCTTGTTAGATGATTTTCCCAATCTCCCACCTCGCCTTTTCTGAAATATGCATTGTTACTGATACCGATATCTGTCTCGCCACGGTGCTTCCCGGTCTTGTTCACTTCCAAGCCGCTCAAATTCGCAAAACTACACAAGTCCATTATTTTCTGAGGCACCCCTTCATTCTCTTCCTCCTCGGAAAACGGTTGATTCATGAACTGAGCCAATCTCCTGATGTAAAACAAGGTGTCCTTCTTCATATCTTCATATTTCAGGAAAAGGACCCTTTCAGGACTTTCTAAGCTTGCATTCCAGAACCCCAGAACATGGTCCCAGAACGGTCCGTAGAAAGATCTTCCTTGAGAAAATCGCTCAAATTCTATCCCAAAGCGAAGTCGCTGTTTCTCTTCCCGCGTACGTGCAATCTTATGCATAAAATGCCAGAGGGAAACGAATGTGTCCTTCGGATCCCTGCATATGTAAAGAATATTGCACCCTGATTCTATTATAGATTTTGGTAAGGCAGTATAGGGGATGTGCGTAGCCAACAAGGGAAGTTGAGGATCCCTATTATCACCATCAGGAACGAGATCAACCTCCAAAAATGGAACACATTCATGGGGCATAGTACCGAGCAAAGGACTGGTGGTAGGTACATCGCCAAATCGCTTTCTTGTTGCAATTGTGAAACTCAGGGCCTTAAGCCATGTCGTCCCAGTTTTCAAATAGCTGCACAAGACAATATCAGCGGTATGAGGTTTGAACTGTTCTTGAGCTAACATTACTCCCTTCAAGAAGCAATAGGGGTACCAAAAGCCTTGATACTGATAAAGATCGAAGTCATCCCTCCAGAGTTCTTCCTTGGGAAGGTTTGCAATTATTTCCTCGTGCCTTATGCTAGCTTTCTTGGACTCCTCATTATCATCCTTACAAATTCCTGTCGAATGACTCATGTTTTGTACTGGGTAAAGAAGAAAAACTGTGAGGAGAGATCGATAGAGCAAGACAGGTATAGAGATTTGCAAAGTAGCGGAAGGACAGGAAATCTCAGTGGATACCAAATTAGCGGCACCAAGATTTTCATAAATGAAATAAATTTTTTATTTTTAACCTTGATTTCTTTTAAAAAATTGTAAATAGAATTTTAAGTAATAAAGTCTTCGGAGACCATAAATTTAGAATTTTTTATTTTAACAGAAAGAGGAAAGTTTAAGTACGAAAGGTTCAAAAAGGGAGCCGATACGAAAAAAATAACAATATCTAATAGTTTAGAAAAAGGCACAAAAACAATAATCTACATTTTTTCTTATTTTCTAAAACTACACCCCTAATACGAAAAAAATCAATATGCAGTATGGATATAAGTTATTTGACACTTCAAATCTTTTGTAACATTTTTTTATTAAAAAAATTATTTAGTGTTTTTTTAAAAAATTAAAATTTAGTTTTTGTTATTTAAAAATTTATGAATATAATTTTATAACAAAAATATTGTTAAAAAGTATTATGGAAAATGGTATAAAGATACAGACCGATTCGTTGAAGACGGAACCATGTTAAAAATTTTGATGTTCTCGTTTCTATTATTTTATTCATTTCTCCCCACATTGGTGGGTCAGCGTACACCGACTGTCCTATCAAATAACATAACCGCAGTCTTGAGCGCAATATATAATAGCGTTATATCATAACTATAAAGATTTCCTCGAAAAGATAAGGATGGATTGAAGTGATAAAGATGAAAAGTCGCAAATCTATCAAACTCAAATTCAAGGAATGATCCTATCTTAGTCAACAAATCAACATGAAGAGATGAGGATCCGTGTTGATTTGTTGACCGTTTTGTGAATCCATTCTGTCCAATAAAGAAATTATATTTTTTATATTTTTTAAAATTTTTTTGAGGTAATAAAATTTTCAAAGACTGTAAATTTAAAATTTTTTATTTTAATTGTAAGAGGCAGTACTTAAGATTCAAAAGAAGTCGATGCTAAAAAAAACAAAATTTAATAGTTTAGAAAAATAAATAAAGTAAAAGTTTACATTTTCTCTTATTTTTCAAGACTACACACTCAATACAAGAAAAAAAATAAAATAGGAAAATATTAAAAGAGTAAAACAATTTTTAACATCCATACGTCAATCTGTAAAAAAAAATAGAAAAGTAAAAAAGAACCAAACGGAAAATAAATGTTTTTAAATATTCTCAATGACCTTTTCCTCCAAATGGCAAATAATTAGAATTATCCTATTGCACAGGTATCATGAATCACGACTACATTATTCAATTTCCAAGCTAGAGACTGATGAGTGGCAGAACTTGGATTTGGAGATCCAATAATAAGGGCAACCCCTGCATAGTCTGGAAATTCTAGGTGAAGTTGTAATCTTCAGGAAACATGGGGTGTCGGTATTGGGTTGAACCTCTCCAGAAGTCAGTAGTTAATTTAGTAAGATAGTAATCTATACATATATATATTACCAAAACACTTTTACTCTCTCTCCTCCTCTAAAACTCTCAAATCTTCAATTCTAATTTCTAGAATTTTAAATTTTTTTATTAGTTAGAAGAGTTTTTAATAGCTAAGAGATAAAATAATATAACAATTTTAGGTTATCTTAAATAAATCTTTTAATTTAAATTAAATTTCTAATAACTTTTTACTATATCAATATAACTTTATCTACTTCCACTTTCTCCACAAATTTTTTCTTTCTTCACAAATTTTTCCTCATAAGAATTTTTATCTTAAAATCCTCTTATTTTTCTCTGATTAGGGTCTTTTTTTTTTTCAAATTGAAGAGATAATCTTTTCAATTCCTTTTTTGATACATGTTTCTCTTATTCTCTTCATTTTTCTCTTTCACTTTAATATTTGACATCTGAATTTAATAAATAGTATTATAAATTTAATTTTCTTGAAGAGCTTATTAGTGCCCAATACATCTCTTATTGTTCAAAATATGTTTATAAATTAATTATTTTTTAAAAAATAATTTTTTCTTTATTTTGTTGAGAACTTATTTGTGTACATGTGAGATATTTATAAATTTATTTATTTTTAGAGAATTTTTTTATTGAGAATTTTTTAGGATAGAAGCCAAAATAGAAAGGCTGTCTCAAACTTTTTCTTTTAAAATGAAGGAAAATGTCTGCGTATTATATACGTTATAAGAATCAATACATTTAGGATATTTTAATTTTTTATTTAAATAAATATTTTTACTTTATTATTTTATAAATTTTAAAATATATTTTAGATCCTTCTTAAGTTAAATCCAGCAAAATAAGATTTATGCACTTTTCTTTTAATTTTTTATTTATGTTTTTCTTCTTATGAGTCCATTTAATCTCTTTCAAGAATAAAATTTATTTTTTGAAACTTTTTAAATTTTTTGATTACCAGTAAGTTTGCAAGTTATATATGACTTTCATATGTAATTATTCATTTGTTCCTTTTTTGGTCAGCTTATTTTATTTTTTTAGTTTTATTTTTAACATCATTGATTTTTTCTCTTTTTACATCTTTCATATCTTTTCTTTTTTTTTTTTTGATTGAATGATGTAATCTATTTTATATTTTTAGTTGTTTTAATAGAAAATTATTGAGTTTTTGTTTTCTTTGATAGGTTTTGAAGATTCAAGTTTTTTTTTTTTGTTTGTTTGAGGAGATGATTTCAGGAATATTTATCTATTTAGTTCTCAGTATCTATTAAACTAATTAGGTCAATATCTATTACCGTCTAATTTGATCCTTCATTTGCTATGTTTTAAGGATAAAAGTGTCTAATTGCCTATTAAAATATTTTGTACCAAATTATGCATAATTTTGCAGTACATTAGACATGAAATGTAATAATCGATAGTTTTTATTTTTTTATTTTTGTCTTTTTACCAAGTAAATATATAAAAAAATAATTTTGTAAAGTACATTAACACTATAGTTTCTTTTTAATGGATCAAGAACACGTTCTTTTGAAAAAAATTTAACAATGACCAGAGAAATTTTTATTTTAAAATTTTTTTGAGGTTTTTAATATAAAATACTAATTTTTTATTTTTTATATTATTTATTTTTTAAGAATTGAGAGAGACAAGTAAAGGGAGACAAATTTTAATTTTCACAATGATTTTATTACAAATATATTCTATTTTTTGAATAGTCAAAATAAATAATTAAATAATAAAAAATTCTCTTTTTCTCTTACATATAATGGGAGTATGAGGTAAATACGACAGAATAATTAAAATATCATGTCGTAAAGTTAATTTACTTTAAAGATATAGAAAAAAATATAATTTATGATGTATTTTTTTATCTTAATTTACTTATGATTAACTATTAGTGCATATTTTTTAAATTAAATACATAAATTTATTTTATATTTTTTGTAATAACTCTAATAAATATTTATATAATAATTCATGTTAATTTTTCTTTATGATACTTTTTTTTAATAAAAAATTGACTCTGTCAATAAAAGAAATGAGCTTACTCATGGTTGTGCTATTAAATATATTTTTTCAATAACATTTAAAATAAAATTTTTTAAAAAAATATATTTTCATTATATACTTATTTTTTTAAAAAATAATATATACACCGTGCAAAGCACGGGCCATATGCTAGTTCATTCATATTTCAATAGTTATTAATTATTTACTAGTGTTAAAATCTGCGCATGCGCGGATGTTTATATACTTATTTTTTAAATAATAAATAGTATAATTCATTTAAAAAATAATTGATAGATAATATTATATTTAAATATTTGAATTTCTTGTACATTAATAGAAGATAAGGTGTAACCCATGATTGACATTATTTACTAAATTATTTTTAATGAAATCAAATTTTATTTAAAATTTTAGATATAAATCTTTTCAAATTCTATTAATTAAAGTAAGATTCAAAATCTTTCTATATGTCTTTTTTAGATATAAATCTTTTCAAATTCTATTCATTGAAGTAAGATTCAAAATCTTTTCATATGCTTTTTTTGACTCAATATTTTAATTTTATCTATATTTTCTATTACTCCGTCATTAGTTATGAATGAAGTCATTACACTACTGATGTTATTGAATTGTGTGTTTCAGTTATGTACTTAAGCTAAGAAATAAACTGAATAAAGAGTTATATATATATATGATAAGTTTATAATAATTAGTAGTATTCAAAAAATTTAAAGTTTATTATTTAATATTTAAATATTATTTATAGATTCATTGGTTATGCAATTAATCACATATCATTAAACATTAAAATGATTAGTAGATTCAATGTACTTCAAAATGAATTGAATTTCATGAAAATTAATGTATAGTTATTAAAAATTATAAAATTCCATTGCTTTAATTTTATTAGTAGTCATTACTTTATCATCTATTTAATTTCACAAAAATTAAGGTGATTAGTAAAGAGCTATAGTTATATATATGTATATATATATATATATATAAAATAAGTTCATAATAATTAGTAGTATTCAAAAATTTTAAAGTTCATTGTTTAATATTTAATATTATTTATAGATTCATTGGTTTTACAATTAATCACATATCATTAAACATTAAAATGATTAATAGATTCAATGTACTTCAAAATGAATTGAATTTCTTGAAAATTAATGTATAATTATTAAAAATTGTAAAAGTCCATTGCTTTAATTTTATTAGTAGTTATTACTTTATCATCTATTTAATTTCATAAAAATTAAGGTGATTAGTAATTTTATGAGTTTATGTAGGCACATTAATCTATATCCTCATAAATGCACATAATTCCACTTGGCATGATGAGAATTCAAATAAATCTAAAATTATCCACATGTCACTTCTTTATGATTCTTCCTCAACTTTAATATATATATATATATATAGATTTGTTGATGAAAAATATGCGTATAGATGAAATAGTTAGCTCAATATATAGTAAGGTAATTTTATTTTAATAATATTATTTATAATTTTTTTTAGTATATAAAAAATTATTTAAATATAATTAAATTACAATCTGATAAAATTAACTCTCCAGTAGTATAGAGACAAGAGAGGTCTTTTCTATATTGAAATGGCTAAAAACACTATTAATTTTTATATTTCATCAAGAGTACAACAAATACATAAGTGAATATTTTGGAGCCCTCTCTGAACGCATCATTATGCAATCTAGGTGTGCTGGAATTCTCAATACAAATCGGAGCCTAGAGTAGCTAACTATTAACCAAATAAGAAATTGGCAAATTTACTTATTTTATTTGTCTTATAATTATCTTCAATATTTAAATTTATTTTTTTTGTCTCTATACTATTTCATTTATCTTAAAATTGTCCTTAATCTACAATTTTATTTTTTAATCCTCAAACTATTTTTTTAAACTTAATAGTCTTTATCACCTAATTCACACCATCTGGCAATAATGTCTTGAAGGTAAATAAGTTACTTTAAATAATTTTCCTCCAAATAGCACGATATTCTTACGTGCATCAAAATTGTAAGTGTGTTTGGATTAAATTTCATTGTGAAATACAATACAAATTCATTTGTTAACTTTTACATCTCTTGTCGTAAAAAATATATTTTTATAAAATAAAAAAAATTATAATCAAATTTTATTTAACTATTGCATATGCAAATAAGGTTAAAGTGCTTTCAAATAATTTATTTTCCCTTACTAACTATAGCATGTGCAATGCACATAAAGAGATTGGCCAGATTCAACTGTAGATTAGATATTTTAATTTAGAAAAGAATACTTTGAGGATTAAAAAATAAAATTAAAAACTAAGGATAATAATATAAGACAAATAAAATAGTATAAGAATAAAAAAATAAAATTAAATATCAAAGAAAATTATAAGAAAAAAAATAATTCAAAGACTAAACTTTCCAATTCCTCTATCCAAAAATAATTATTACTACTATATTGCTAGTAGGAAAATATGTATACTTGTTGCCTTAGATCTCGTAGGTACTACACGTTTCAAGAACTAGAGACTCACGAGTGTACCCAAGTATTTTGGGTCATCAACTAAATTTGCTTGATTCAAGATATAAGCCAAGCAAAGGAAGTAAAGAAATACGAACACTAGCAAGGCATTCAAGAAACCCCTCCACTGTGGAAGCCTGCCTACAAAAGAGACCATTATTTTCAAAGGAAAATAGACTGGTTGCGCTACTGACTACTCCAATTAATCAGGCACCCAATTTGAGGCCACAAGTACCAAACTTCTCCTCCGCTATTCCATCTATAGTCTCCGTCATCTCCCTCGTCAAGTGATTTTGCCAATCTCCTACCTCGCCTTTTCTGAAATACGCACTGTTATTGATACCAAGACCTGTGTCGGCACGATGCTTCCCCGTCTTGTTCACTTCCAAACCGCTCAAATTCCCAAAACTGCACAAGTCCCTTACTTTCTGAGGCACCCCTTCAACCTCTTCCTCCTTTGAAAATGGTTGATTCATGAACTGAGCCATTCTCCTTATGTAAAACAGCGGGTCTTTCTTCATATCTTCGTACTTGAGGAAGAGGACCCTCTCGGGACTTTTTAAGCTTGCATTCCAGAACCCTAGAACATGGTCCCAGAACGGTCCATAACTCGATTTTCCTCGACAAAATCTCTCGAATTCTGTTTCAAAGCGAAGTGGCTGTTTCGCTTCCCCCATACGTCCTATTAACTTGATCACAAAGTGCCAGAGGGAAACAAATGTATCTTTTGGGTCCCTGCATATGTAGATAATCTTGCAGCCTGATTCTAGAATGGATTTTGGTAAGGAAGTATAAGATAGGTGTGTAGCCAACAAGGGAAGTTCAGGATCCCTATTACCACTATCATGAACAAGATCAACCTCCAAAAATGGAACACACTCGTGGGGCACAGTAGTGAGCAAGGGATTGGTGGTATATACATCTCCAAATCGGTTTCTAGTTGCAATTGCAAAACTCAGGGCCTTAAGCCATGTTGTGCCGGTTTTCGGGTAGCTGCACAAGACAATATCTGAGGGATGAGCTTCGAATTGTTCTTGAAGTAACATTATTGCCTCCAAGTAGCAAGAGGGGTACCAAAAGCCTTGGTACTGATACAAATCGAGGTCATTCATCAAGCGTTCTTCTTTGGGAAGGGTTGCTATTATTTCCTTGTACCTTGTGCTGGATTTCTTGGGAAATTCCTCATCTTTACAGATTTCATGAGTAGCATGGCTCATTTTTCAGTAGTGAGGAAGACAACATGCGAGGAGGGTCGTCTAGCTATACAAACAGTGTTGAGATTTTGCAGAAGAAATCTCAATTATCTGTCTCCGGACATACAATTATAGACTATACTGTAATGAGGAAAGCTAGTAAAATACAATTCAGCTGAGATAATACACTACCCAACCACCACGGCTACTACAGAGCATATACTAGTAATTTTTATAGACAAAGTTCTGTCCTGATCAAAGAAAACTACTCCATTATCAGTTTAGAATATCTCATTGCAGAGCTGATCAGATGGTGGTTATGCCGGCTATAAAAAATAAGTGACTAATTTTTGGCCTTATCTCGGACGGGGACCATTTTTATTCGTTGCTAAGCCCTCAGCAAAGCTTCGTTTTACGTCCCAGATCCGTCTCAGAGTGGGCGGTTTCCGGCATTGGCCGTATGAGCAGCAGGCGGACAACTTGATCGAAATTAATAATGTAGTACCAAGACCTGTGTCGGCACGATGCTTCCCCGTCTTGTTCACTTCCAAACCGCTCAAATTCCCAAAACTGCACAAGTCCCTTACTTTCTGAGGCACCCCTTCAACCTCTTCCTCCTTTGAAAATGGTTGATTCATGAACTGAGCCATTCTCCTTATGTAAAACAGCGGGTCTTTCTTCATATCTTCGTACTTGAGGAAGAGGACCCTCTCGGGACTTTTTAAGCTTGCATTCCAGAACCCTAGAACATGGTCCCAGAACGGTCCATAACTCGATTTTCCTCGACAAAATCTCTCGAATTCTGTTTCAAAGCGAAGTGGCTGTTTCGCTTCCCCCCATACGCCCTATTAACTTGATCACAAAGTGCCAGAGGGAAACAAATAGTCTATTTTCTCCCTGAACTATTTATGTTTAGTCAATTGAGTCCCTAGTATTTTTATTTAACTATTAAGAATCCTTGAATAATTTACGTGCAGCACAAAGAGTTCCTGCCATCATCTCCATGGCGGAATCTGGGCAGAAATTGATACGTGCAGTGCACATAATATAGTAAGAGGAATAAAATTGTTCAGTCTTCATTCCCACCCCAAATTTCGTTGACCAACATTCACTCTCTTCCCTTCCCCTCTCACTCCTCATTTGAACCTCCATGCGCAAGAATCCCCCAATATACAGCTGCAGCGGCATATCTGTAAATCAGGAACAAGACAACGGTTGAAGTTTACTTCATGGTGTCCAGTCTTGTTTCTGGTAGGTCTATAACCTGTTCATTCTTTCTTAATCTAACTGTACATAATATGATACACGAGACTCTGAAGTATCAGCAAAACAAATGGACTCTCTGACTTTGATTTAAGTTCAAGGAAACAGTTGAAGTTTACTTCCTGAAACAGGTTTGTTGACTATTGGTCCCCGATTTGGTGCTATTGATGATGCTGCACGATACTACAATTACCTAAATGGACTCTTTGTTCTGGCCCGCTCCATTGGTCTCATCGGGTGAGTGGACTATGATTTGGACATTCTCTTAAAAGATTGTCCGCATCTTTCTCATTCATTTTCTTTAACCATATATACCTCTTCTGATTTGCATATGCTTTTAAATTTTCAGGCATACCTTTGACTAGAAGAGATTGAAGCAGCCACTATACCGTCACCAATGGGAAGATGTTTTGTACACCAAGTGAAGAGCTTCCAGAAAGTTACAGTGACCTTCCTGTTTGCTTCTGTACTATCATTTCATTCAAAAGAGTCATCGATTATCAGATTGTTGCTACAATTATCCAGTCTAGACTAGTGTTTTTGTTATGCAAAAATTGCAGGTAGAAGAAGTCACAAGAGAGAGGGGGTTCGAATGGGGAGAGAGAGGGAGAGGGAAGAGAGTGAGTGTTGGTCAACGGAATTTGGGTTGGGAATGAGGGCTGAACAATGTTACCCCTCTTACTATATCATGTGCACTGCACGTGCTAATTTCTATCCGAATTTCACCGTGAAGATAGTGGCGGGAACTCTTTGTGTTGCGCGTAAATTGTTCAGGGATTCTTAATAGTTAAATAAAAATACTAGGGACTCAGTTGGCTAAACGTAAATAGTTCAGGGAGAAAATAGGCTATTTTTCCGGGAAAACAAATGTATCTTTTGGGTCCCTGCATATGTAGATAATCTTGCTGCCTGATTCTAGAATGGATTTTGGTAAGGAAGTATAAGAAAGGTGTGTAGCCAACAAGGGAAGTTCAGGATCCCTATTACCACTATCATGAACAAGATCAACCTCCAAAAATGGAACACACTCGTGGGGCACAGTAGTGAGCAAGGGATTGGTGGTATATACATCTCCAAATCGGTTTCTAGTTGCAATTGCAAAACTCAGGGCCTTAAGCCATGTTGTGCCGGTTTTCGGGTAGCTGCACAAGACAATATCTGAGGGATGAGCTTCGAATTGTTCTTGAAGTAACATTATTGCCTCCAAGTAGCAAGAGGGGTACCAAAAGCCTTGGTACTGATACAAATCGAGGTCATTCATCAAGCGTTCTTCTTTGGGAAGGGTTGCTATTATTTCCTTGTACCTTGTGCTGGATTTCTTGGGAAATTCCTCATCTTTACAGATTTCATGAGTAGCATGGCTCATTTTTCAGTAGTGAGGAAGACAACATGCGAGGAGGGTCGTCTAGCTATACAAACAGTGTTGAGATTTTGCAGAAGAAATCTCAATTATCTATCTCCGGACAAACAATTATAGACTATTCTGTAATGAGGAAAGCTAGTAAAATACAATTCAGCTGAGATAATACACTACCCAACCACCACGGCTACTACAGAGCTATATACTAGTAATTTTTATAGATAAAGTTCTGTCCTGATCAAAGAAAACTACTCCATTATCAGTTTAGAATATCTCATTGCAGAGCTGATCAGATGGTGGTTATGCCGGCAATAAAAAATAAGTGACTAATTTTTGGCCTTATCTCGGACGGGGACCATTTTTATTCGTTGCTAAGCCCTCGGCAAAGCTTCGTTTTACGTCCCAGATCCGTCTCAGAGTGGGCAGTTTCCGGCATTGGCCGTATGAGCAGCAGGCGGACAACTTGATCGAAATTAATAATGTAGTACCACCTTGTATTGGTGTGATATTAACTTCAACAAGAAGCAAGCTAATACATTGTGAAATTTTCGGGATTAATTTAGAATTTATAGTCTAACAACAAAAAAGAAAATTAGAATTTCTAGTCAAACGTAATCTTGGAAATGTATGCGCAAATCTTATTTTCTTGCAACATATATATATAAATAAAGCACCGTCTCAACAATGTCGCTTTGGCCGAGTGGTTAAGGCGTGTGCCTGCTAAGTACATGGGGTCTCCCCGCGAGAGTTCGAATCTCTCAGGCGACGCAGTTCTCTTTTTAATTTTTGTTTTATTAATTCTGTTTTTTTGGTTGTTTTCTGAAGTCCTTTTTTAAAATTTTTATATGAAGCAAATTACCTTTTGTTGTTCTATTGAATCTTTTTCAGTTTATATTATGCAAATTCTTTTTGTTTTATTTCTTTCTTTTCTGGGTTTTATTAAGCATATATTACTTGGAGACTTGCCAATAGTTTTAGATACAAAAATTTGTATTCATTTTTATCAAAATAAAAACTCCTTTTCTTTTTTCTTTTTGGTACTTTGTGTTCTTGGATTAACTCTCTTCTTTGTTCCCAAGAAGTAGATCAAAAGCCTAGATATATGTACATGATTGTATTGTAAATATTATCTTCTTGGATTAATCATTGATCTCAAGCACTTTTCTGAATCCCCAAAAGCATCTCACTTGTCTCTCATTATCATCAAGATGATACAAGTTCCATAATACTCAAATTTTAAGATTTTTTATTTTGTTATCAAATTATTGCATGCATCTCTTATATTGAATTCTACGTAAATTTTAATATAAATTTTTATTTTATATCATATTTATTATCTTATAAATAATTTATTTTAATAAAATTTAAAAAAATAAATAAATCTCTTCAAACTCTATCCAATTCTACCTCTTCTCTTACTATAAGAAAAACTTGGTCTCCCTTCAAAGAATTTTCATTTGGGATGTACTTTTTGTAGCATATCTAAGACTGAATTTAATCGAAATCTGATGTAAGGATCAGATTTTGTGAGTTCTTTGTATTTATTTTAAAAAAATTTTAAAAATTTTAATAATCGTTGAATTAGATTTAAATATGACAATTTAAAATTGATTTTACACCAAAACGCACGTACAGATCGAAACGGACTGCCCTTGAAATTAGCTTTCTCTTAAATCTAAGACAAAAGCAATTACTAACCGACAAAATTTACAAAAGATTCATCATTGTTCAGTAACAATCAAAGGAAATACAGGGAATCCACTCGTTCTACTTTTTTTGCATGCCAATTGATTGGTCAAAAAATTCCTGCGGCTTTTAAAGACAAAGTCGTTCGGTGTGCAGTAACCAATGCTGAACTCTGCATATGCGGTTCCTTTTGAATTTTTAATGTTTGGCCCGCCACGATGAAGCAATTTTCACTTTCGAAAGCGATGGTAGCTGACCATATTATTGCATCTTGATGATATTCTAATTGGCATCATCTCCCCAACATAACATCGTTCAAGAAAAATATTTTTTATCAAATAATAAATTTTGATAAAAAAATTTTATTACGATGGTTATTTATTATTATCATTATAATTATATAATTTTCTATTATAATTTAAAAAATTAAATATTTTTAATTTTTTCTATTACAAATTTTAATTTTAATTCTTTTTTTACTATTACGAGTTTTACATTGGTAGTAAAAAATGAGTTTCGCCATCAAAGACGAAACTGAATAAAAAATTTTGCTATTATGAATAAATAAATTCAAATTAAAATTTGTAATTTTTAAATTATATATAACAAGCTCTATTTTTTAGAATTATTACATCCCGCCAAAGCCATTTTATGTGAAAATATCCGATTTACAATCATTAACGCGAGTTTCATATGATCTTAAAGAATTCATTTTCTGCAATCCTCAAAGTCCTTTTCCTACAAATGGCTAAAGCAGTATCTTCTGTTGGAATGTAGTCTCCATCTTTTGCAAGTTGCAACATGAAGACAAGTACCAAAACGCAAAACATAACTTCATGAATCACTGTTCGAACTTGGACTTTTAGAACGTGGAGAGCCGACAAGGGCAGCCCACCGTCATAGTTTTCCAATTTCTTGGTATGAATCTTTGCAAACATAGGGTGTCAATGAATCTTTGGAAACATAGGGTGTCAGAATCCGGTTGCGCGCTCGTGGTTTCTGGTTAGCGGGTCATTTTGGTAGCATTCATAACACCTGCTTTTATATCGAAATAAATATTTTAATATATATCTAACTTAATATTTATATACCATTCATTTAAGCTTTACTTGAATTGGGTTTCTATATGGAACTCAATGTAAATTTCTTATCTCATATCTCATTTTTTCTCTCACAAAAATTTATCTCTCTTAAAATCCAAGACAAAAAATCTCAAAACCAAACTCTATCCAATCATACACTTATTTTGCACATAACGAAAATAAGATAGGGATACCACAAAATCGATAGTAAATAAAAATATTTTTATTTTAAAATTTAATAAAAATTTTTTATTTTAAATATTATTTATCTGTTAAAAAAATAATTCATTTTTGTGAAACTCTTTAAATTCAATCACTATTTAATCTTACCAATCTAATATATATTCAGTAAAACGTATTATCAAATATGTAAAAATAAATACTTTTCTAAACACAGTGTATCAAAAAAAATTTTATTTTTAAGTATAATTAGATAAAATTTAATTTTAAAATTTTTATTTTAAATTTTATAAAAATTAAAAATTTTATAAAATTAGATGTAAATTTTACACTCATGAATTTTTTAATTTAATTTTAAAATAGAATGATTCTTAAATTTCAGTTCTACTGGGAGAATATTAGCTTAAGATGCTCTTAACAATACCTATGCAGGAGGAAGGTGGGGCTCGCAAATACTATTAATGCGATAGGACGTAGGAGGGTTGATATTGGAAGGGCATGCAACTAGTTATCAATGGTTAGGTCTATTTAGACTCGTTCTGATAATATTGGATTCAGTATATTATTTATATTTATATATTCAGATTTAAATCCGAACTGAATAATGCATATTCGATGGGAAATCACCAGCCAAATCCGTCTCCCCCCAATTTTGGAGAGGGGATTTGGATATGTGCATTTTGGACAGATCTCTCAGCTGCCCATTTCTCTGCTCTTCTCTTCTTCCCACGAAAAACTCCCGACCAAATCCAACTCCCTTCCGCCCAAATCCTTTCTTGTCTCTCCACTTCCCTCCTACCAAACTAGGCCTTAGATCTTTGCAGGTGAAAGAAATCGAATCTCTCAAACAAATCTTACCAAGAAGTTCTTTTAAGAAAGTCACAGCCAATCCAGTATTCAAGAAATCAAGAAGATATTCCAGCTGGGCATAAACCAGTCAAAACAACAAGAAATAGAGCCGAAGGAGATTATTACAATAGTAAGCATTCTGGTGCAGAGAATTAGACAAACAGTGCCGGTATTGGACTCATGCAAATCATTGGAGTTACATGACAAAAAACAGTACCTACCAACCAAATCCTTGAGATAAACTAAGAAACATGCATTTCATAGGAACAAATTTTATTTAGGAAGTAGTGGGAAGATGATGATAATGGCAGTAATCAAACGGCAGCCGCCGTGCAAGTGCAGGTGGTTTAAGGACCAGCAATGGATATCTCCTGATCCTTTTGAGAGAGGGCAGTGCCAGCAATGGAGTTTTCATCCTTTGGTGAGTCTACTGTGGTAAAGTAGTTGATGTTCTTGAACTTCTCTTCTGTAATTTCATCCAGAATTCGCATCATTTCTCCCGGAAGATGGTTCTTTGCATCGCCAACCTTACCTTGCCTGAAAAAGGTCTTGTTTTCGACTTCAGAAAATGCAAAATGTGTTCCAGTCTTGTTTACCTCCAGGTTACTCAGGTTCTCGAAACTGCAGAGCTCGACTACCTTAGTTACCAGGCCTTCCTTCTCCTCCTCTGGGGAAAAAGCATGGCCTAAGAACTGAGCCAATCTCTTTGCATGAAAACAAGGGTCTTTCTTCAAGTCTTCATAACTCACAAAGAGAATTCTGTCTGGCCATTCTGTACTGGCTTTCCAATACCCGATTACATGATCCCAGTATGGTCCGTATGGAGAAGCACCCCGAGAAAATTGCTCGAATGCCTCTGCCAGAGAAATTGGCGGCAACTCCTCTGGTTTGAGCTTGTTTGCAAAGTGCCAGCATGAAACTAAGACATCTTTAGGGTCCCGAAAAGCATAAACAATTCGACAACCTGATGCTTTTATTGAATCTGGTAATGAGGTATAAGAAATGTGAGTATTCATAACAGGATAGGCTGGTCTTGGTTCTCTAGGATTGTTATTCGCATAGGTTTCCAACAAGGTAACCAATTCATGAGGATTTGCTTTGAGCAGAGGATTTTCAAGATTTTGAAAACGTTTTCGGTTCATTATAGCAAACATAATTGCCTTAAGCCAGGTTGTTCCAGATTTTGGATAACTGACCAGCAGAATATCGTCCGGTTGAGCCTGGAAACGTTGCTGCAGAACTAGAAGTCCCTTGAGAACTGGGGTGGGATACCAAAAAAATTGGTACTGGTGAATGTGCTTACTTATCCATCCTCTTTCTCTAGGCAACGCAGAAACCAGCTGCAGAAACTTCTGGTTAAATTCCTCATCATCTTCTTCACAGGCACTAACAACATCTGAGGAAGAGCTTTGAGTGGAGAGGATGGTAGCCATGGCTTTGTGATGATTGGATTGCATGCAAGTTAAAAGGATGTTATATAGAAAATAATGGCACAAGATCGCGACGGTAGTCCGCTTAAAAGAGGGATCACTATTCCTGGCTGAGATCTGATTTTAATTTTAAGGACCACAAGACAGAACTTCTGCAACCCGAAACCAGATTCAACTAGACCTCAAATGAGAATCAAACATCACTTCTTACCTCATTCAAGAGGTGAAAATGGATATTGAACTCTGATGAGAAATGTAGAGGGCACCAACTATGGCTGCGTTTAAGAAAACAATAAACAAAAGGGGTAAAAAGAGATAGAAATGGTAGTCCCAGTTAATGAATTTCGACGTATTGCTATCCATTATCAAACGAATCTTTTCAGAAAACAGAAAGATGCTGTTCCCTTCCTTTGTTTTCTTTTTTCCCCTGACATGTAAGTTAATGAAGAGATCGAGCTAACATGTACGATTTCTTCTACACTGAACAGAAAATGTTTTTCTGATAGCCAAAAAATCCAAGCTTAAATAACTGAACAGGAAAATTTATAACACAGTAGGAATTTGCACTGATAGCTTTTTCTTGATTCTAGGTGCTTTTGGCTATGCAGATTTTAACAACAAAAGTTCCAGGAAAAAAGTCAAGAAAGCTTTACGTTTAACAAGTTTAACAAGAAGCGAGTTTCTTGTTGCTAGAAAACATGCCTAAAGTGTTTCCTAGCAGAGTAGTTTAGGGGTCTACTTGGATTGG
Source organism: Rauvolfia tetraphylla (assembly GCA_030512225.1). Lineage (NCBI taxonomy): Eukaryota > Viridiplantae > Streptophyta > Magnoliopsida > Gentianales > Apocynaceae > Rauvolfia > Rauvolfia tetraphylla. The sequence goes on along the minus strand of JAJQKT010000028.1, from coordinate 5,606,781 downwards.
GTTCCACACGTCATCTCACATCTCACTTTTTCTCTCACAAAAATTTCTCTCTCCCGAAACCCAAGACAGAAAATCTCAAAATCAAACTCTATCCAATCACACCCTAGGTATCCCCATTATTTCACCAGCGACCATGATTAATGAATGAGTTAATCGAACCATCTATTTGCTGGTGAAATATTGGTGATATATAAGCCTGTCATGGCAGTTATTCTAACGTCAGAACGTAGACCGGCACGGGTGGTGCTAACTTTTGCAGCAAGAAGAAGATTTGAAAGATACAAACATTAGGCAATGACCATAGCACAAGTATGTCAAGTCAGGCAAAACTGAGAAAGTGGAAAGAAAAGGCACTCCTCATGCCAAACAAGAGATTGCAGTTCATAGCCCACTCTACTCCTGCAATTGACATAATGTTTTAACCTACATTCTGAGGTAAAATTAAATTCAACAGTAAATGTTTGCTCCTTAATGTATCAGCTGTCACGTAGTTCGTAGGGGTTTCCTCTTGCAATAAAATATTTCATTGCAAGTTGCTTCTGCTACAACTTGGTCTGATTCTGTCTGCAATGGGACCTTCATTGGTGGTCACCAAACATCATGCAAGCAAACAAATAGTGCTATTGACAATATCGTGGAAGATAAAGAAGGGGACCCGAGCGACGAAAAATAGAGGTTCCAAGATCCAGTGATACAAGAAACGGAAAGAGTGCAACTCCCATCAAAGTTATCCAACAATTTGGACAAGAAACCAAATGAATTGTCAGTCTGGGAAAATGATTACTTGTTCAGCACAAATTAGAAAGCCCATCAGATTTCAAAACTTGTCTCTGACGTTTTGACAGATGTAAAGATAAATAGAGATGCGAGGCATCAAGTGAATGAGATTTCAGGACTGCAAAAAGGGCAAAGAGAAAGAGGAACCTGCAACTAATCCATACAGCCAGTAATTACTGAAACATTGCTAACGAAATTCTACAGTACACAGAAGAGAAAAAGAATATCTCATCAACAAACAATGAATCCCCTAGGCCTGAAATGGTTGCCCCAACTACATGAAATTGTTCTTTTCCTTCTTAAGACATTTTTATCAGAAAATGGAAGATAGAACAAAAATTCCTTAGAGAACCAAAACTTTCTATATCTAGCTCTACAATAATGTGATTACAATTTTGAGAGTTTGGAAATGGTAATCAAACAACTATCTGGCGTAAAGTATTCAATTTCAACTTGTGGCACAATCCTGAATATACTGGTGAGATTGATGCACATACCGTTGCCATAGGGGCCTATACTTGCTAATACCTAACTTTAGCCAAGGCTTCATGTTTCCGTTGAAATGAATTACAGCTGCACTCTCTATCAGCCGGTTATCAATGTTCAGATCATAACCCAGTCCTAACACATGCCATCTCCTATCAAGCGGCTCAGTCAATCCATAAAAGGCTAAGAGGCCAGCAGGAAGAGTGCCCAGCTTCCATAGTGTCCTATCAGCATTCTGTTCCTGCCAGTAATGGTATCTAGCAGTCACATTTGCTTTCCTCCAAGCAATCAAATCAAAAACATTCATACCAAATGCCCATCCACAGGCCTGAGGGTCAAACTTCGAGCTGATAAGCGGGTTTGAGAAATTGAGATACTTGTAGTACCGATGAAAAGATTCTAAACAAGTTTCTACTGCTCCATTTACATTTCCATGCAAATCCAATAAAAACAGGGTGGTCAAATCCTTCTGAACAACTACATCATCATCAAGAAAAACTATCTTCTCCAGGTGAGGATAAATCTCTGGGATGTAAAATCGAAGGTGATTCAATACAGATAGATACTTTGGGTTTTGGAATTTTGGCTCAACACTGGTATCTTCAGACATTTCAAAGTAGTACTTCCAAGAATCTGCTTCCCATAGCTGTTTCACAACAGGAGAGTAGGATGCGTTGAACCATGTGAAGTCTTCTACATTTTGCACTTCTATTGTAGATCCTTTGAAATCATGGCCAAGGAACCAAGCTTGCATCACTCCGTAATTTACTCCATTTGTTACGATATGGAAAACAAGCTGCTTTGGGTGATCAGCATTAGAAACAGTAGAATTGACAACGACTGAAACAGCCAGTACATTATCTGAAAATATGCAAAAGTGATACAGATTGTTGTCCACTAATCGAGGTGAGTTTCTCTTTTCATCTGCAAGCTCCTGCAGTGATTTTTCCTTAAGCCAATCAGACATGAGTTTAATGTCCAGACAGTGCAAACTCTTTGGCAGTGATTCAGCAGCCAACTGACCAAACATTGTACTCTGAATGGAAGCTGCATTTGCACGCTCTGCAAGAGCCTGTATATGGGATTTCATCGTCATCATTGTGGTTGCAATATCATAATGAGCTTCTTGTGCCTTGAAAATCAGAGATGATAAGCTTCCAATTATTGGTTCTGCTTCTTCTAAGGAAATAGGTTCCTCCCTCATTGCAGCCTTTGAAAGCAAATATTGGCATTTTCTAATTTTTGTGCTAAGTTCCCAAGCAAGATGAAGGTTGTTATGCTCCTTTGCAATAATGACATAAGCTTTGGCAAGAGTCATTTGCTCTGCTAATTGTCTGGCATAAGACCTAGCACTAGTTATCTCTTCCGTGAAGTTCAAACGCTCCTGAGTGATCTGTTCATCTCTGGCATTCTTTTCCTGGTAGATAGAGGAAATCACATAATTTTCAAATTTCAGACAATCAACTACTGGTAGGAAGCAAATGAAATCATTTAATACAAACAACAGCCTTCCTCCCAATACAAAAGAGCAGATGAAGGGACCCCATCCATAAACACAAAATCTAAAGAAGGGGAAAAATTTTCTCCAATACGGTTTCAGAATCATCAGCATTCTACCAAGTCAAACACAATGGTGCAATTGGAAAGCCTAACTTCCACTTACGCACGTCACAGATAATAATAGATTCACTTCAGTACTTTAATTCCCTTAAGTTTAAACATGCCAATACTGAGAAAAGTAGATTATTGAGCTATATGTATTAAGAGCAACTATTGCTTACGGAAGGGATTTTATTCCTCTGACCAATTTAGCAAAATTTCACGTGCACAAATGTATCCAGGAGTTTGCTAGAATTATTTTCGGGCTCAAAATCAATCAAACAGAAGTTTTCTCCACCTACAGATATCCTTTCTTTATTCCTTGACTCCCTTTCAGTAGTATCTTAAGCTTTTTGGATGCTCTGCAACTGTTACAGGGCACAAGAGGGGCATGGTTTTATTTTGAGTTTTCTGTCATAGATTTATGTTTCTATGTCATTTCATGTTACTAACTATTGCATATAAAGAATCTCCCAGCAGCAAGGATCATCTGCAATCAGTCTACTCTAAGATTCCAAGACTTTCCTGTATATTATATACTTGGAAACAAAAGTGTCTGAAACCAGAGATAACATACAAAAAATTTGATAGCAGAAGGTCGAATGGCCTGCAAAAAATGGGATAACTAGAAAAGTTGAATCCATAGTTGCCAAGACCTGTTATTTGTCCAGGTCATTTCTAATTTATTAAATGCCATTATGTAGGGTGTGAAGTTACTAAAGGAGAAGCGAAGACTATTCACAGAGACAAGATCATTAAGGATAAAGTTATAGCTTTAAATGAGAAAAGCTAGGAACATTAAGGACAATGCTATCTTCCTATCTTCCTAAAATGCACCATGTGAAATGCCTCGAACAATACTTGTGTCCAGAGGATGATGAGCCCTTGTTGGAAATACATCTACTGCAAAAGAAAAACCAGTAAGAGAAGATTCCCCAGAGCAGGAAGCTAAAAATTTGTGCTAGATTTAAAGGATTTTTGAACCCTTCTAAGCGTGGGAGTAAGTTGGGCAGCCCTGGGATCGAAGAACTAAGATTTGGATAGATGGTGGAGCAGAGTATAGAGAGCGGTACACGCAGGGAGATGTTTTCATGGAATAGTTGCAATGGAGCACGTCTTTTGAAAATGTTCCACTCCCCCAGAACCCCTCCTTTGCAGGAAAAGATTATTGTACTTTTATGCCCTTGATCAGCCCTGGTTCAGAAAATATCCCAATATCCTAGAACATTCATGAGTTTGTCAATTAGAGGAAAGAACCTTCCCCTCCCCCGCCCCCCCGCCCTTCTCCAACCAATAACCAATTCTTATCTACCCATTGAAGAAATGGAACCGTGAGAGACAGACAAAATATAGCACCCTGAGACGTGAGTAGTATTTTAGCCTATATTCCTCCATATTACCTAGAAATTTATTGGCCAAACCTGATGATTTAGGCTACTTGCAATTATAATACCCAAGTCAAAACCACTAATTCACAGCCAAATATCCTTTATTCTGCACGGTCAAACTCCATTATCACACACCACAAGAATTCCTCCAAGGGATTCTCCCTTGGAACTCTTGCATTATCTTTCAAATTATCAACCATCCTCAAGAAGGAGTTCAGAGGGTCTGCAATATGCATCTCTCAATCAACAATCCAAAGCAACATCATTTTCTCTCACGGACACACAAAAGTATAAGGAGAACTGCGCTGGCTTTGTACTCCAAATTATTTAGTTCCCTGTATTCCTAGAAACAACTATTCTTCTGTTGATCCGCAAGTAGAAATAAGGAGGAATGCAAAATATGGTTGTTAGGAGAAAATGCCTTCTGCGTCCAGGATCAAAGTACTAATGGCACTAAGCATCCCACCCACTGGAAAACGCTGAAAACAAACAAGGCTTTATAAAATTATAACAGCCTTCTCAGAGCAATTCACATTTCCAATCATTGATTAGATACCAAGATTGTGTTGCCAGAGCCTAAAAGCCTTCCAGTCCTTCACCATGTGAAAGAAAGAAAAGAAAGAAATACCTGTCTAACAACGTATTCAATAGAACTACGAATCCAATCCAAGCCAAGATTTGCTAGAAAATGTATTCTCAGCCTATAAGAATCTAAAAATGCGAATGAAAAAACACAATAACATTATCCTTTATTCAACCGAAACTTGCTTGATAGCAGTGGCTGTACAAGCAACAGAACAGATGTCAATATCAAAGTAGGATCTTATGTTATTGCTTTCTTACCAATATAGGCTGTTCCACGTGATCTTCTTGGTGATGATTGTGATGGACAACAAACAAGAGAAAAGCTGCTATTATAAATGTTCCAAGAAGCACCCAGATCCAACAAGAAAACCTCCTCCGAACCGGGCGCCGAAAATCGGCCGCCCGCCGACGCATCTTTTGGCGGAATCTTCCCAATTTAGCAGCAAATCAAGAATCCAAGACAATCCATTACCCCGATTAAATCAAGCTGCAACATGAAAAGTTGAAAACTTGCAGTCCTGGACCACAAATCAAGAATTCAAGAAGACCCCTTATTTAATTGTGTCTCAAAGTCAAAACTTTGTTGCAAACCCATCTCAAACTTGATCAAGAAACACAAATACTATAATCCTCCGCAATATGAATCAATATATGTATCTACAGAGACTAATCTTGGAACAAAAGAATAGTATACTTGATCAATTGATGAGGTGATGAAACAAGGAAAAGGAAACAGAGCCGTAATCTTTACTAGAGCTTAGATGAGAAGGACTGAACATTAGTGAAGGACGATGCTTACGCGAATTCAATGAGTTCTTACGCATGAGAAATGCCAGCCTTAGCGGCAGAAGAGGGAAATGCGAGCGTTAAAGAGAGGGCCTTTTATTCATGTACAAGGGAGGCAATTTAGCAATCTAATAAAGCAGCGAAACACCCGCACATGAAGAGCATGTGCCACTCTGCCGCCCGCCTTGGTGAGAAACCAAGAACAATTTGTACCCAACCAAAAAAGAAATTTCAAGAAAAATAAACTACTAATTCTTTTCATAAAACTAATTTTGCGACCTGAAATGTGAATCAAATTGAATATTCTAATAAAAAGAACTTTTAATTAATTACATTATTACTAACCCCGAGTATTTCTTGATCTAGATTTTATTTAACCTTTTTATTTTACAAAGCCATATCAAATCACTTCCATCATTTACTTAGTGGTTTCTCAACTCAAGGAGGATGAGGTGAAATGTGCCTAGAGGAAGAAGGTGTTTTGCCTTGAATTTAATCCGCTTCATGAAAACTTGAATTGATAATTGTGCTTGAGACCAGATAAGAAATCATAGTAATCACCACAAATAAGTGGCATCATTTTTTTATTTGTTAATGGCTTTTAGATCCCTTTTATTACAACTATAACTAGCCAAAAAACCCGTGCTATGCACGGTAATATATATATTTTTTAAATACAATTCTTGTAGTAATATATCTAATAAAATAAAAAATCAATTCTAAAAAAGTTTCAAACTTCTTTTTAATTAATAAATTAAATTATCAAATTATTAAATCATTACAATCGATCTAATAATTAATTAATTAATTAAAATTTGATATCCAGTATGAAAGTTTTAATAAATGCTATTGACAATTTTGGCAATTGAAAAAAAATAAAAAAATAAATATTATAATAAGTAATACATAATAAAGAGGTATAAACATATTATTGAAAGATAATTTCACAAAAGAATATGTTATATTGTGATTCTCTTTTGCAGATGAGAACATTCTTCACACCAATCGACACATAAAACAAATATTATCTGTGATAAATTTTTGTAATTTTAATGTCATGTAGTACTCGAACCATCAATGTAAACGCACGATCTTTGCATGAATTGATATGTATATGAAAATTTTTTAATCCATTTTCCCACAAATATTATATTTTAGAGTTGAATCTATAAAATTAAAAATATCTGAGCAATCACATAACTTTTTGATGTGCTCAAAAAAATTTTTCAGAAGTATGAATATACCAATACCTGTCTTTGCATTTCATTTAGATGATAAACTGAACACCTTAGTACAAAGTCTGTATGCCTATCTTTGAGAGCAATATTCATTTATGCACTATAATCTTTTATGATCATATTAACAATCTAAATAATGTTTAATTTCGTCAACAATTCGATATCGTTGTTGGTCATTGTTTAATGTATTGACATTTACTTCAAGAAGAATATGTGCTTTATCAAATCCTTTGGTCATGTACTTGTACAAATATTTGATGATACTCTTAAATTTATGTGAGCATCCATCAATACCAACAAATCTCTCAGATGAGGAATAACCCACCTATTATCGAAAGTAAAACTATTTATTGTAACTCTTTTACTTGAATCATTTTAGCGTCTGTATTCTACATACTTATCATTTTCTATTGTTGTAGCATTACAAAATTTTTTCGGGTAGTGCTTTGAACATTTACTATTTACCATACATAGAGCATTTGGGAAAGTATCACCACAGGGTCCATGGAATATACATCTTATGATGATCTTATAAGCATGGATATTAAAATTTTTATTTCTAATTATAATTATTGAAATATTTTTAATAAAAAATTAACAACTAATTGCATTATAAATTTAATAAAACTTTTATTTTTAATTACATAGCCAATAAGCTATGAAACAAATTTATGTGTTTAATGGAAAAAAATTCGCTTAGAAGTGATCATGGGTAACAATAGGAATAAGTAGTAAATATCCTCCAAAAATGTCATCACTCTTTTATAAGGCGCATTGTCAATATCGAGACTTTTTTGGTAGAGTTTTAATAGATCGTACTTGTGTTGATTTAGAGTGAAGTAAATTTTGGTTGGAATATTTGCTTTCCTACCCAATTATTATAGTCCACATATTCAACCCATAAACATGGATGACTTATAATTTAATCACAAAAGGGTATTATTGATTCTTATTGAAAAGAAAAAGAAAAAAGAGTAGGTGATTATTAAATACGAAAAATTAGATGTAGAGTACCAATGGAGAGCACCATAGAGATAGTTGAAAAAAAAAAGATAGTTATGTAATAAAACAAAAATGGAAAGAAGATGATTATATATAGTATCTTTTAGTAAAATATCATCTCTATTTCATAGTTTATAATTTTTAATATCTTATCGAGTTATGATTCGAAATATTTCAAAATGAAACAGACTAAGAACAAATGTTGAGTTTTATAAAGAAAACAAATCAGAAACACATTCAAAGGCTCGGATCCAATTGAATTCAGATTAAGGATTTTATTTTCTTTTTTTAAAAAAAAGAAGCACTAACTAATGTTATCTCTTGAAACCAATTAAGACGTTAAACAATAATGAAGTTCAAAGGCTTGGAACCAATTGAATTCATATTAAGGATTTTTTTTTTTTGGAAAAAAAAGGACTAACTAATTGTATTTCTCGAAACCAATTAAGAGGTTAAACAATAATGAAGTATGTTTGAGGACAAAAAAGTATTAATAGAAAATGGAGAAATCATCTCTTAAATCTATTACATATTTTTTTATTTTTCTTCACAGATAATTTGATAAGTGTATCATACAATAAAAATGAAAACTTGCCATATTATAATTTGATGGACATATAAAAACACTCCAAAATTGGGATTATTTAACTCAAAAGTTAAAAAACTTTTGCCTTGTGTGCCCTTGTAGAAAACAGACAAATTAAAACCATCAAATCTAATAATTCTTCCTTCTAACCTTACGTTCTCCTAGCTAGCTTGCCATTTTGTTCTATTATGGGTCTCACGTGTTTGCATTTGATATAAAACCCAAGCACAAATGTATCCGAAGTAATATAGATTTACTTATAAAAAATTAAACATTACATTAGAATCAAACTTGGTGGAAATAAATGGAGTACTATATTTGTCAAATTCTTGGAGTTTCCTTATAGACTACATAGATTAGGAAATAACTATGGGATTGATATCGTAGAATACGAATAGTTTTTTATTTTACATAATGACTTATCCTGTAAAGTCATAGTCTAATTTCTTTGACTTGAAAATCCTGTAGAGCAATTTCCTGAAGTAATCAAATTTAAAACATTCTTCTTATCGTTGAAGCATTTAAAGTTATTTTCTTGGAGATTAAAGGAAAGAAATCTTTTATGGGAACCTCGGATCACCTGTTCCAATTCACATCTACGTATACGAAACTTAAATTCTCACAAAAGAAAAAGATAAAAATGAAAAAGACAAATCCATTATTTTCCATAATATAATTCAAAACTGTACCTTAAGGCTGTAAACGGGTCCGGGATACCCTGTCCCGGACCCGGACCCGATTAACTATTAGTGGTACCGGACCCGACCCGATTACCCGACGGGTCCAAATAGGGTAGACCCGTACCCTACCCTATAGGGTCTCGGGTCGGGTCCGGGTAGACCCAATAATATATTTTAATATAAATTTATAGATAATTAACCGTTAGACCAAACACATCTAACGGTTATAAAAAAATTAAGTATATAAAATATTTACTATTTAAAATTTAATCGGGTAATCGGGTCCGGAACTTTGTGGGACCGCACTGCACTCCATTTAGAAGATATATTATCGGGTCCGGGTCCCTGATAGTGGATATGAAGGTTTTCCTGACCAGTAGATTATCGGGCGGGTCCGGTAAGACCCCGACCCATTGACAACTCTCTACTGCTACTCTTATTATCGTGCATTTTTTGTCTATCAAAGAAAGCTTTAATCTATATTACGTATAAGATTCTCCAAAAGCCTTAAATTTGCAAACGAGAGTAATCGTGAGATTTTTGTTATATCCTCATAAAATCGTTCTCACATATTATCAAAGGAAAAAAAATCAAATAAAAATTATGTCAAACAAACAAAACATCAAAAAAGCATACATATGAAGAGAAGAAGAAAATAATATGCAGAAGAGAATGATGATGATGTACACTATGTGTAGAAGAAATAGGTAGATATTAGATGTTTAGATTTAATAAATTTAGTTTAAATTAAGAAATTAGGTTAAATAAAAATTATAAATATAAAGATCATGTTTGTTGACAACTACTGAATAGTTAAAGTTTTACTTTTATAAAATAACTAAATATACATAATTTAATTTTTTAAAAAATATGAAATTCAAAATTTGAGTTAATATATAAGTAGTTTAAAAAAAATTTAAGCAAATTGAATAATTAAAGTTTCCTACATTTACAAAATAACTCAATATACGGAATTCAATTTCATCAAAAAAATATAGAATTTAAAATTCAAGTTAATATATAAGTAGTTTAAAATTATTTTAATAGATTGAAAATTGTTCTAACCAATTAAAAAATTTAAAGTAATAATTGAAGTTTCATACTTTTACAACGTAACTTAATATACGAAATTTAAAATTAAAATTAATTTATTAGTTTAAAGTTACTTTAATAGATTGAAAATGATCCTAACCAATCAAATTTTAAAGATTAATCAAAAGAAAAAAATTATAAAAAATTAGAATAATTTAAAATTCAATTTAATATATAAGTAGTTTAAAATTATTTTAATAGGTTGAAAATGGTTCTAACCAATCAAAAATGTTTAAAGTAATAATTAAAGTCTCATACTTTTATAAAGTAATTTAATATATAGAATTCTAAATTAAAATTAATGCATAAGTTAGTTTTAAATTATTTTAGTATATTAAAATTGATCATAACCAATCAAAATTTTGAATACTAATTAAAATAGTAAAAACTCTAAGAAATTAAGATAATTTAAAATTCAAGTTAATATATAGATAGTTTAAAATTATTTTAATAGATTAAAAATAATTTTAACCAATCAAAAAATTTAAAGTAATAATTAAGATCTCATACTTTTACGAATTCAAAATTAAATTAATTTATAAGTTAGTTTAAAATTATTTTAATAAATTAAAAATGATTCTAACTAATAAATTTTTTAAAGCAGTAATTAAACTCTCTTATTTTCATAAATTAATTTAATATAGATGCTTTAAAATTAAAATTAAATACATAAGTTAGTTTAAAATTATCTTAATAGATTGAAAATGATCACAACTAATTAAATTTTTTAAGAATAATTAAAAAAGTAAAAATGTTAAGAATTTATGATGAGAGGTTTACAACCATAAGAAAGAAAGGGTTATATTTTTATTAAATAAATAAATAAATAAATAAATAATATATATATATATATATATATTATATACAAAATTCAAAAATTAAAATTAATGTATTAGTTAAGAATTTAGTTTTAATGAATTTAGTTTAAATTAAGAGATTGGATAAACAAAAATGATAAAGATAAGTAGTTTAAAGTTATCCTAAATGATTGGATAACCAATCAAATTTTTGAAGACTAATTAAAAAAATAAAAACTCTAAAAAATTAGAATAAGAGGTTTGAAGTAATAAGAAAGAATGGGTTACATTTCTATAATATATATATATATAGATAGTACAATGACTGCTTACTAATAGGAGTGCTATTTATTGACAACTTAATATATATAGAAACCTCAAACATTTTAGGATTTGGCACTAAAAAGTCAACTTATTTCCGGACCAGCCTTAATGATATCATTCTGTTTGGTTTTGATGCTTAACACAAAAGATTGTAAGGGTCCCCAATTTCTTTCTTTCTTTCCTTTTTATCTAATGTATATTGTAAGATTAAAGTTTGAATTTTACAAATTATTCATTAATCAATCAATTAGTGAATAATTTTAATATTCGATACTATCAATTTTAGAAATTGTACAGATATCTATTACATGAAGTTTATGTGTTATATAATAAAAAAACAAATAATATTTATATGTGTGAGTTAATGTATGTTAAAAATAATCATTGGTGGAGAAAAAACAAAAAGATATGTATTCATGTGTTGTGTATTTCATAAAGAATTATTCTTTATAGGACTTAGAGCTTAATTATGCAGAATGACTAAGCTTGATTAGTGAAACACTTAATGCGTAAATGACATGCTAAATTTTATGTAAATATTTTTTGAACCAAAACCAAAAAAGGAGATATATTAATTGGAATTTGACATAATTCGCTGTCTGATTAAAATATAATTTTATTTAGTTGCCAAGAAAAGAGGAACGACATGAGAGGTAGGCATTCTCTTGTTGTAGTACTCATCCAAACAAAAATTTTCATTAACCAACCAAAATATAAAAGGAAAACGCAATTATATTGTGGCGAAAGAAAATTGAAGAAATTAGAAAAAGTGTTAAAACTCCAATTTTAAAGGAAGTTTGAAATAACATCAAAGCAGCGGCTGGCGCAGCTCTCTCCGCCTTCCGCTGTCGCCGGGTGGGAGGTGACGTGATTCGTCTGCTCGTCTGCTCCACCCGTCAAAAAATCCCCTTTGCTCCTCCCTCAGGCAAGTACCTTCTGTTCAGTCTTCCTTATGTTTCTATATGTTATATATATGTATACGTGTTTAATTTGTTTTGAAGTTTGTAACTTTGTCTTTAATTTTTTGTTTCTGCGTTTCTCCCTCCAAATATGGAATACAAAAGGTAAATAATTAATCTTTACGCTTTGGTTTGTGTCATTGATGGTTGATAATATGAAATTTAACGGGCCCAGCTGTATTTAGGGTGGAAAGAATTGCTGTTTGAATAATTTGCAAAGCTCAATTTCTGAGCATAATGTGTGTCTACATTTTTCTATGTACTTTGATAGTAATTTAGGACTTGAAATTCAAAATTTTGAAGTCTTTTGCTGCTAAACATTTATTTGATACATATTTGGTTATTGCCCGAAAACCTGGCTAGCGTGCCTTCAATCTTTCTGTAAAGCCTATTACTGAATGATAACAGAAGTGTCTAATGATGCTTTCCTGCCGAGGGGCTTTATTGTCTAATCTTTTGTGCAATTTTAAGAACAATTCAGTTGGTATAAAGATAGTGCAGCATTCTGTTGCTGATAGCAGGCATATTAGAGTATTCTGGCTTTATATTCCAACACACAACATTGATCTTTGATGAGAAATCTCTCAGCTATACGGTAGTTTTGTGCATATTTACTATTTCTCTTGCTGAATGCTGTATTGATGTTGTAAATCCTAGATGCCTCATTGGTTGAATTGCTTTGAATCTTGTTTTCAACTAGTGATAATGGTTTTAATACTCCCATATAATCAAGAATGCTTCAAATCCCATGAGTAATTTTACTTATGAATATGCCAATTGGCTTACAGGGGATGACCTAGTTTCTGAAACTCAAGTTTGTTATGCATTGTCAATTGCTCAGCAATCCTAAGCAAAGATGTATAGATGCACTTCAGAGTATTTGGAAGGAAAATGATTTTATCTTGAATTGGCTTTTCTTGTTTTCCTTAGATATGATATCTTTCGAGTTCTCCCATTCTCAGACATCCCCAGAAGTTAATTGTACTTCATCTGACCTTTTGATGGTTTGCATGCTTATGGAAAATGGGATGTAAAATTTAAGAATTGTGATGAATGAGGATATTCAACTGAATTCAAGTAACTCAGAGGTATGACTAAAAGACTTTTCTGATAGTAGTATATTGTGCAGGACTTTGAGAGGGAGGGGGGAAATAGGACTGGGATGGCAACAAGATCAGAAAGATTTTCTGCAGATTTTGTGATGGGAGGAGCAGCAGCTATTTTGTCAAAGAGTGCTGCTGCGCCAATAGAGAGAGTGAAACTTCTGTTGCAGAACCAGGGAGAGTTGATAAAAAGAGGGCAGCTTGTGAGACCTTATATGGGTGTTGGTGATTGCTTTAGAAGGGTCTTCAGAGAGGAAGGTGTCGTATCATTTTGGAGAGGTAACCAGGCCAATGTCATCCGATATTTCCCAACTCAGGTATCTATTCTCTCAACGTTCACCATTCTGGTTTGGTTTTGTAGCACAAATTTTCTTTTATATCTTATCCAGTTTGCTGGTTCGCTTTCAAACATTAAAAGTGAGGATTTGTGTTAGTTTGTTTCACTATTATTGATCCAATCTTCAATCTGCATCTGCATATTCTCCCTTTTGCCGGACTTATGCTCAAAAGTTGTATTGGGACAATGTATAGGTAAAATATGTGTGTATATATGTGAACTAACTGCTCTAGATTTGTAGAATTAAAAAACTGATGTAGGACCAATGACAAGTTAACTAAGTACGAATTTTTGGTATAGGACCAACTACAGACTCAACTGATATGAAATTTCTGACTTGTTGGAGAAATCAAGATCCTATTGGCTGGTTCTAAGGGCTCCGTTTTTGTTCAGTGTCTTTGCTAGCAGGATTTTGATTCAAATGTTTTTCCAGAAATATTTTCCATTGCTCAAAAGTTAAAAGGATTGATTTTGTACGTTCAAACTCATTGTTGAATGATGATTTTTGAATTGTATGTAGGCATGCAACTTTGCATTGAAAGGTTACTTCAAAAGCCTATTTCAATTTTCAAAAGACAAAGATGGCTATATGAAGTGGTTTGCTGGAAACATTGCTTCAGGAAGCGCTGCTGGAGCAACGACTTCTATGCTTCTTTATCATCTAGATTATGCTCGGACTCGGCTTGCCATGGATGCTAGGGAGTGCCCAGTAAATGGTAAATGCCAATTCAAAGGCCTGTTAGATGTGTACCATAAGACTTTGTTGACTGATGGCATTGCCGGTCTTTATCGGGGATTCAGTGCTTCAATTGTTGGAATAACTCTTTACCGAGGCATGTATTTTGGAATATATGACACCATGAAGCCTGTCGTCTTGGTTGGCTCCTTGCAGGTAATTATGGTTATAGATGCTGCTTCAGATATTTCTTTGTGTTAGGGGGGATTTTATATATTTTAATCTAAAGATTGAGACGTGTACTGTCAACTGTGATAATCTTTTGCAATGCAAGGAACAGTAGGAACTAAATACTTGAATGATTTTAGATTTCTGATGATTCAATGAAAAACTTGGTTAAAGTTTTGGACAATAAATACTTGTTCTCCAACCATTCCAGCAGTGCTATTAGCAGGATATGCATTTGGAACTTTGATTCCTCATGCCCAGAAAGGGAGCGTTGGGATAGAATTAGAAGGAATTTGCCTCTGGTCTCGTTAACTGGGTTTTGTACAAAGTGCTGATGTATGCATCATCTAAAAGTTCTTTATTAATCTCTGGCAGTCTCCATATTCTAATGAAGTGCTGGTACATATTTTGCAGGATAATTTCTTTGCTAGCTTCTTGTTGGGTTGGGGTGTGACAATGACTTCTGGGGTGTGTGCCTATCCTTTTGATACATTGCGTAGGAGAATGATGCTAACTTCTGGACAGCCAATTAAGTATCGAAATAGCTTTCATGCATTTCATGAAATTGTTCGCCGTGAAGGTTTTGCTGCACTTTACCGGGGAGTGACAGCTAATATGCTTGTTGGTGTGGCTGGAGCTGGAGTACTTGCAGGATATGATCAACTCTCCCGAATTGTATATAGACCTCGATATGCTTTCGAATCGCAGAAGGCCTTTAAATGATTTCTCTGTAGCTGAGTGTACAAAATTGTACTTCAATGTGAAGTTCAATAGTTGGAATTCAGGAAAGGTTAACTCAGATTTATTCTCACCAATACCAAACCACCAAAAAAAGAAAAAGGGCGGAGAAGAAGAGAGTTTTCCTATGGCTTCAAATGTCTCAAGTGGTATGCTGGCAAACATCGTCTTCTGATACAATACCGATTAGATTTGAAGTTCCCATGATCTTTTCAATGGGAGAGGACATCAAGACAACTAAGGTGGCCTATTGGTGTACAATAAAGAGGTATATTGATACAGAGGGCCTTCATCGCTGCTGATTTTTAAGTGTACAGAGCTGCTTTCCTACACTACTTGTTCCTTTTGTTATTTTACCTTTTTTTCAGTGTTGCCCCTTGCAAGCTGAAAATGAAAGGAAAAATAAAAACACATTTGGAGGGAAAAGATCTAAGGAACGACCCTCAATGTTTATATCTGTATAGTCAAAAAATGTAAATATGTTTTGTATCATTGATTTTCTCATTTCTTTGAAATAATTTAGTATTTTCGCCCTTGTTTGTGATCACTGGGCAAATATCTCAGTTACCATTTGTACTTGATAGGCCTTCCATAATGATGTTTGATTATGCAAGCAAGATGCAGCTTGTAGACAGCAAAGGAGCAAAGGCTATTCTACCTTTTTCCCTATCGCTTTGACCGCTACCCATCTGGAACAAATGGGAGAAAGATGCAGCATTGGTGGCATCAGAAAACAAATAATTTCAAGAAAGGCGCTCCTCACAGTGAAGGTAGGAAATTTGGCTTTTGATACATCTTACCCCTTATGGTTCCTCTCTTCTATTCACCATCAATATACTGTTCTGTTTCTGAAATTCTAAAATCCACACATTATAGAAACTTGGCTGCTCAAAGGTACAAAGCTACTGTAAAGCTGGAATGAAATTGTTGCTTTTCTGACCGAAAGAATCAGGAAAAATTACAGAGTGGGCCAAGTGTACAATGATTCTGAGAACTTCTCATTTTTCTTGCTTCAGTTCTGTATACATTTCTTTCTGTTTTCATCACTCAAGATAGCTTGCTTTCACAGGCTTGAAAGAGACAAGACGAATCTGATTGATCATCAATAATTATGGAGGACTTGACTAGGCCAAAAGCCAGAAATTCTTGTGGCGTTTGGTATTGATCAAGTATCCTCCATATTTTCTGCTTTTCCTCCTGACTGCAATTGTCATGCAGCTAGCGTTTTGAATGCAGTAGTCCACGACTATGTTTCTTGTTCTTTTCCCTGCCCATAACGTCTGTAAGCGCCACATTATGGAACGCTTTCTTTGTCCCAATACAAGTAGAGTAACCTTTCTTTGCTTGGCTTCTTCAACAACTGCTGGCCCCTTTTCTTTTCCTTCTTTCACTACTATCTCAACCTGCATCTATCAAACAAACCAAAACAATTTAGAAAATCGTGGTTCCATTTCCACCCCTTAGAAAAGGTTCAGACTAGATTTATTTACAAGGCTGTTGAAAGATTAGTTCAATCCGAAAATTAGAAGAATAAAATTTAGAGGACGTACACATCAAAACTTTTGCTTCAGAAATGTAGTACTAAAAAGAATAAAGAGGATCATATAAGTGTCCCCTTCTTGGTAGTTTCAGCATTAACTAGAGTTGACCTTTTCCATTTCTGTGGTTGGTTGTTGATGGTGGCAACTCATATTTTTGCCTCTTAATTGAAAAGATTTGTCATAGACATCAAATCTTTTGATATTCATATATCAAAGGATATCTTCCCCTCCCACCCCCACCCCCCCCGCCAACCCACCTCTCTTTTGTTTGTTTGAGCTGGGGGCGAGGATAAAACTCGCTCCGCTCTTAGCTGGACGAGTGTTTTTATTCTTCTATAACATAAAAATAACAAAACCAACTTTTATAAGCAAAATAAGGTCAAAGCAAATCAAGTACCCTAACAATAATCCTTGAACAAAGAAATCCAGTTAAGGAAGCTTGTTTTAGTTGCTAATCTCAAGATATAACCAGACAAGTAAGAGTCAGCGATCAAACATTTCCTTAATCCATAATCCACTAAACTTGCTTTGGAAATTGCGCTGTCGCATGTTTTAGATTCCTAAGGCTTCTTGAGAACGCAAATTCTAACAATAATAAAAAAGAATGAAAGCTAAGTTTGTTTTTCGTTTTAAACTATGTTGTAGGAGTAAGTAATTAAAAAGCCAAAAAATGAAGAAGGAAATTTTGCTTACCCCCGGTCTTCTCATTTGACAAAAACTTTTCATCGATGAAAGAAGTTGATAGGCCCTTTGATTACTAGAATTTTCGCCTGCAGTTTCGAGAACTATCGTCAACCAATTGAAATCTTGAGAGGAGAAATCACATGATGTGAACGAGAAAATTAGAATCGTATATACAGAAAGGACAGAAAGATCACCTTGTTTGGAGGGCTTAACTATGTGCAGAAGAACAATGAAGTCTTGGCTTTGAACGGTGTGAGAAAGAGCCCATTGAAGGGCGCTCTTAGATTCAGAACCGGAATCCACCACGACCATCACTCGGTTGCCGGATTCTGTTTCCGGCTTCGAGACATCGCCGTTGAAGCTCATCTCGCTGCTGTTCTTGCTGGAAAACCCTGAGTCCTTGAGGAAAATATCGGTCTTCTTGTAGTGTTGAGAAGGTGAACGGACACGGACACGAGCCACGGCACGGCTCATGCAGAAGGCGGGAAATTTTGCATGCATACGAGTCATTTCTGATACCAGAACAACCTCTGAATCAACAGACTGCTGTTGTCTGAGGAATTGCTGCCTTCTTGGTTTCTTTTTCTTAAAGGGTATTGCGCGTGTTTGGGATGGTGGTGAAGGGAGGAAGAAACGGAGGGAAGTGTGTAATTGGGTTGTGAAAACATGCAAGTCTGCGGAGGGGCTTGGATCTGTTTACTACTTTATGTGTGTGTGTGCGCGCGCAAAAGGTGAATATAAATCATTGTCTTGAATCTGTTTGTTTCCGTGGATTTCTATATGGTGGGGTTGCACTTTGACGTGCTTTCCATGAATCTCTAAACTCGAATTTAGACGGATGAAAGGAACAAAAAGAGAATACTTAAATACACTACCAAGTAAGCATTTTTTGAGTTTTCTTACTCTACCCCGGGGGGTGAGGATAGGTGTCGGGAGGTCTTGGGGGCGGGGCTGGGGGGGTGTGGAAGGGGTTTGGTAAGAAAAGAGAATGCGGTCAACGTGCTAAGCATATTTGGAAAATCTATTAGGAAGAAAAGTAGTACTATTTATAGATTATATCTACCCATAAATGGCCCGACGTGCGGATCATAAGAGGCTGTCGGAGGAACCCTTTTGAATTAGTAGTATTTGATGATTCATTTTTGTTTTGAGTATATTCTTCAAATGTGCTTACTTTCTTTATTGTATAGGTCTTATTCGGTTCTATAGTGAACGATAAACAACATTAATATTTTCTTTGAAGGTAATAAATCACATTAAAATTAATACAACTAAAAATTTAATGAACTTTAAAAAGATGCAAATTGGAGAATTTTATTGATCATTTCATTTTTGTGGGTATAATTAAATAGATAGTGTTTGAATTTAAATTTTAAAAATAAATTATTTATAATAAAAAATTTTAAATTCAATTTCAAAACCAAACCAATGATTAGGAGGTTTGATAATTGGTTTACTAGCTGGAAGACTCTATGCTTAGAAGGTCAACTTTTTGGGCAGTGTCTATACTACGTACATTTTGATGGCAAAAAGATGATTATTCTGTCATGAATAAGTTTTTGTGGATAAAAAAAATTCTAAACTGATATGTTGTTTTAAAACATACAACTTTTAATACACATAATACAATATATTGAAAGTTTTAACACTATTACTATACACATTTTTTACTATATAGAGTCTAAAAATTAAATATTTTTTAACTTCTTTCTTTTTCTATCTCACTTCTTCTCTCACATTCTTTCTTTATATAATTTTACTAAAATTAACAAGTTTTTATATTAGATCGTGTTATATAACGTAATGAGCAATAAATTTATACCAGACTTTCTCTATTTTAAGATAAAAAATCAAAAAATTTGAATTTTTTTTTTTGAATTTTGAACATTCGTCCATTCTATCATGAGTTCTGCCCAGAATGGCGGAACTCAAGTATAAATTTTGCTTTTTAAGGTGGAACTTAATTCTGCCTTTAGAGGACAAAACTTATTCAGGATTTAAAAATTTTAATTTTTTGAAACTTTTTTAGTTTTTAATTTCAAAATCAAGGGAGTTGGGTGTAGTTTTTCTATCTAATTTCATTTTATATTTTAATTTATACGATATTTATTAATTTTAGTAAAATTATTGAGAGAGAAAATATAAAATTGAGAATAAAAACAGTTAAAATGACTTAACGTTTAATCATATATATATAATCAAATTTAAAACTTTATATAACAATACCCATTTTTTTTATTCCCCAAATATCTGATTCATAACAGAACTTTCCCAAAATGATAGTACATGGTTGGAACTCTAGAATGAAATGTTTGTGTGGAGGAAATTTCAAAGCCTAAACTGCCTGTTTGTCGGGGCAGACGTGACCCTCACCAACTCATCCCTGCGTAACTCATCTATGCGTTATTTTGTTCGGATTCAGAAATTTTTGGTCCAACATCAATTTTGGTATCACTATACTTGTATTTTTGTGGTTTGCTAGCACTCTCAACTCTCAACTCTTCATAAGTGGGAGATGTTAATTTTGCAATTTTCATTTTCGTGTCCATTTTGTTGGTGACACCAACTTCTCGATTGAGAACAGAATGTTGATGACATGATATTTCAGTTGGAAAAATGCAATCGGCAAAGATTGTCATGGGTTCAATTTCTATTGTACTCAATCTATTTTAAAATATAGTGTCTTTTAATTTCTTTTGTAAATATTAAGAAATAAAAAATAATTGTTATTTTTCATATTATAACTAATTATGCTAATATAATAGAAAATAAGAGAAGAATATTTATAATGAGAGTAGATTTTTAAAATTTACAAAATATTAAATATCTTAAAATAGAAAAAATAATTAAAATGTTTTAAAATAGAAAGGAAAAAAGAAAAAAAATTGACTATTACGTGATTTTCTCTGAAAAAGATTGTCAAAAAAGTTGGAAAATCCTTTGCTGGATGGCACTTATTGGGGTTGAGTTGAATGTGAAAAAGAATGATGTCTTTATTCGAATTTTTTAATTAATACAAGACGAGGCTAATTATAGTATGCAGAATTTGATGAGCGGAGTGAAGGTGACGGCCCCTAATTGCTGCCATTTTGACTTTCAAAGTGATAGAATGGCCGTCAATAATGGTCTTATTGGTACAAATGGAACGCGGATTCTTCTATCAATTAGTACTAACGAAGATGTCAGTCTCGTACGAATTATTTGGATGATATTTGCACCCAATAATTGAAACTCGTAGTAACAAAAGCTATAAGTGAGAAAGCTCCATTCCTGAGTTTAAAATGAAATTATTCCTTAAAATATAGAAAGAAGGAGAAATTCAACTAAGCTAATAACTCAATAATCGATGAAATGATCTAAAATCGAAGAAGATTAAGGGCATACATTGTTTTACAATCATGTCCGAAAATGTTATTTAAAAGCAAAACAAAAGATAATTATAGTTCTTATATACACAAGATAGCTAATTTCCAAAGATAGAGTTCTCCAGATACTGCAGTATAACACAGATACCTCTCTACACTATTAGATTAGATTTCCCTTTTTTCCCCTCCTTTTTGATTTTTTTCTGGAGGGTAGAAGAGGGGGGGAATCTTAGAAGCTGTTTATATATAGGGATTTACGATTTATAACCTAACCGATTAGAGGACAAAAGAGAAGTTTGCAAACATTACTCAGAAATATGAGAAAATTCCAAATCTCTCTGACTGAGTATTCATCCATTGATGTGGGAAAGCATCCAGGAGGGCATCGTTCCATTGTTTTGGAGGTGACGAGAAGTTCCTTCAGCTTCATTCTCTCCTGCTGGCTGATATGTTTCCCTGCATCATTATCCAACACGGAAAATTGTAATGTTTTCCTTTTTCTATCACAATAAATGTGGAAAACCCACATGCATAGGATGTCGCCTGTTCAGTATGGTAGCAAGACAATGCAACATGAGAAGATACGATGTTTTATGGTCCTGAAAGTGTTCAAGCAACTTGTTGATGTTTTCTCTTTGCTTAGACTTCTGATCAAGAATCATGTGCTAAACCTGCCCAAATGCCAAGGACAGAACAAATACCCATAGATACAAGCATCTTTATACCGTTATACATTAGATGTAGCAGTGATCAAGATTGGAAAATACGTTTATGTTTCTTGATTCCTATGAACAAATAAAGTCACTCATGGAATGTGGAGGCTACATGATTGGTGGCACTGCGGATGTCGCTCACAAAGGATTTCCCCTTCCCCCACCCCCCACCCCTCTTCAAGAAAAAAATTAGAAGGCAGAAGAGGGAGGTGAGTACAGTACCGGACATTCAAGGAGTTCAATGGCCGTGGCAGAAGAAAACAGGAGGAATTGGGCTCATTGCCCTGCTGCTTCCCTAGAGTCTGCTGAGCAAGAGCTTTCTCTTTCTCTTTCACCTACAATTGGAATCTTTACCATTATCTGAGGTCGGTTGGAGGAAGGTACTATGGCCTGTAGGCATATAAAAGATATATAGCACATTACACTGAAATGCCACTAAATGCAGAATAAGAATTGTACCTTCTTTGAAAGCATGTTGTTTTGATCCTGCAATGCCTTGTCCTGCCAAACATGTTAGTAAAAATCATGCCAACTCACGTTGATACTGATAAAACAAGATAAATGTTTTGATGTTTCTGTTGAATCACTTGGGGAAAAGCTTACTGGTACTGCCTGATCAGTTAGGTTCAAGATTATATCACTTGATAAATCTTGGATATAACCTTTTCTAGGGCACCAAAACTCTCTAATTACTACCCCTCTTGAGCAGTTTTCACTCTCCTCCATCCTCAAAACCCTCTTTTTTTCACTGGACGTGCTTCCCCATCCCTCTTCTCTGTATTTCTCTCTGTGCATGTTCAAGTGGATCCCTTTTTACTAACTCAAACAATGAAAGGAAGCAGTACTTTCTAAATCAAATTGTAATTAGTAAAGCAATAGGAGTATGTACTTGGATACAGTGGACATAGATAAAATGATAAAGCATGATATTTGTGTCCGCCCCTGTGCCCTTCAGCTACACTGTGGAGTCAATTTTGCTCATTCTGGGACGAAGAAAGTAAAGAGAAAAAGATGAACAATTGAAGATGTTCGAACCTTTTTCTGAAGCTCAGAAATGGATTCAAACATGAGCTGGTTCTGCAAGAAAAGATTCAGAGATCTATGAGCTTTTCTTCAATAATTTATAGGTTTTCACATGATACTCTCTAGTCTCACTGGTTCTCATTCTACCTTTTTTGAACGAATATGCTTAAGAGCCACATCAAGCTGGTGTTCCAAATTTTGAAGCTCTCTCAGGCTTAAGTTTTCAAGATCTTCTCCCATATAATGCCTGAAACAAAATAGCATTTAAACTTTGAAACTTCAAGATGGCATTTATACGAGATCCAATTGCGGGCTTCTTTAACTAGCTACCTTTGGTTTCTTTGCAGAACTTCAATTCTAGCCTTGAGTTTAGCATGTTCCAGACTCCAGCTTGCCTGCATGTTTGTATTGCTTTTACCACAAGGCTAAACTTCCAGTGAAGTTAAATAAAAAAATTGTTACTATTGTCTTCAATCTACCCCACTGTTGTACCTGGGATTCAATACCAGTAGTTCCCAGCTGCCTCTCTGCATAAGAGTACCTTTCGTATCGTTCCAGGATCCTCTCCATACTGTTAAGAAAGCTTAAAAATGCAAATGAATATTCAAGCAGAGAAACGAGTCTTATCCTGTGGAAATCAAAGAAATCATAACCGACAGATGTCTCAATGAGAGAACATAAGTCAATTCAACTTCCCATATACCAATCTCGAGGATGTTTCATTTCAGCATTCAAGAGTTCAGTTTCTTACATATAGTTCCAGGTCTGCAGACGTCGCCCAAATATGTTTTACTCAAAAACTGACGTCAATAATGTAAGGAACTAGGTAACACAACTATTGAATAACCACGGTGCTTACTTAACTTCGGATGAACTACTGATCGAGCAATCATATTGGTTGTACTTCAAATGAATTCATCAAATGAAAGTGATTGAAACAGTACACAAGAATGCTAATATTTTTCAACTGTTTATATCTGACCACACTCTTTTCAGGCTTTTCCACCTTCTTTTAGCTAAGGCTGAAGCTGAGGATGTCCTAATGCCCATTATAGCATACTTGATGGGTGAATATCTCTGTTCCTGGAAGTCGTGGGGGTGGGGAGGGGGGGGGGGGTTGGGGGTTGGGTTTGTGAAAGTTTTCAGAATAGAAACATTAGAGATTTTTGTTCAAAATGTGACAGAGATGATTCATCCAAATAATTCTACTTCAAAATATTTAGCTCTTTTCTTTTCATTTAATTTTCTCTTTGAAATGTATAGTACTCAGCTTTAGAATCCTAATTATGCTGTCAAATAAAGAAACTTTTCACTGAGTTCATTTAATCCTCTTGTAGAACAAAGAAGAATAAATCCATTTATGCCTGAAAAAATAGGAAAACAAAGTTCCTTCTTTAGGTATTGAAGAAAAGTGCATCAAAAATTAGAAATTCATTTTTCCAAACTGTCACTTCTCCGCATTTTCTAGGAATGCCATTACTATATTCAAAATACTGGGGAATAAGAATTAAGCTAAACTGTCTTCTCCTGAATAGGTTAATTTTCCGTCCGAAAATCTATTAACATAATTCTTGGGAACATGAATTGTTAGTTTTGCTTCCTTAGCAAGAATTAAATTCAAACCAAGCCAACTTGGATTGGTTTTCCATCCAAAATTTTCCTACTTCCTTTTTTCACTTTTTTCACTCTGAACTCCACTTTTTCTCTCACAAACAGTTCACTTTTACGATTCTCAATATAACTTAACTCAAACAAAAATTCAATTCAAATTCGCTTATTTCTAAAAGCGAAAATAAGATAGAGCAAATTAAGGTTAATAGGGTCTAAATAGGATAAAGTCATTTACTGATTATTAAATCATGTATAGGAAGTAGGAAATAAAAACAAAATAGAATGAGTAGGTGTTATATTATTGAAAAATGGGTTTGAACTTAACTTTATCCTCCAAAATGTATCTTCAAAGAAAGAGAACTGTCAAAGTATTATAACTGATTAACTGTTAAATTAAGAAGTCAATGCAAAATCTCAACATATAGCATAGTATACATGAAGTTCACTTGAATCTCAACATACATTTCTTTCTTTTCTCAATTTATTACCGTGAAATGGTTATTATTAATATCAAATTATGGAACCTCAAAATCCGGCCCGAGAAAAACTTTCCAGTAGAAAACGGAAGTAGGAAAAAAGGCATAAAACTAGTTTGTTGGTGACCAAATATTGGAGAGAGAGAGAGAGAGAGAAGAGAATGAGAGATAAATAACCAGCAGTATAAGCAGAAACAGCGGAGTCCTTGCAAAGAAGCTAAACATTAAGAAAATGATCTGAAAAATATAAAATCATTACAGGAATTCAATTTCTGCACAATCATGAAAATTCTTTTATTTTTTTTCCAATTTAGAACTAAACCAATTTACTACAAAGTTTACCACTTTGTAGCTCTGGGAAGAGTATTCCCAATACAGTGAAATTGTAGGATTCCAAATCTTTAATGAACAAAAGAATAATGCAACATCGAATTCTCGTTCACATTCCAATTTCTCCTATACATAGGTGTTGTGTGTGGCAATTGTACCATATCCAACTATAATGGCACATGGAAGTGGAAAGACAGAATTGGCATTGGTATTAGTGTAAGAACAGTAAAAACATAGTACTAAGTAAACTTGTTGAAACTCCAGAGTCTAGAGTTAGTAGCAGAGGCAGCATCAGGTTTTGGGGCGCAGTACTTTACATAAACAGCAAACTTATTTTCAAAATTGAGATCATGTGGTTCACAGCTTGGTGTGAACCACATGATCACTTTGCAGGTTGTAAATGCAGTTTAATATAGCTAGTATTTGTTATAACAAGGCGCTGACCACTGACTTGTAGTAAAATGGAAATATTTTTTTTTTGAATTTTGTATAAAAAAGTCCTATTCAGAAATGAAAGAAAGAAAAAGCCAAAATATTAAAATAGCAATTTATTCAAATATTCTTACCACAAGTTTTAAGAAGTTATTTTGTCTGTGTGCATATATATATATATATATATATATATATATATATATATGTGTGTGTGTGTGTGTGTGTGTGTGTGTGTTGATAAAGAAACGTTATGCAAAAGTGAATACTTCTTCAATTTCAAAATATAAAACCTTTTGATCTTTTGCATATGTATTAAGATTGAAGAAAATAAGAAAGATTTTCTTATTATATTTTGAACTAATTTAATTTATTTTCTACTAAAATGAATGAGAATGAGAGAATATTTATATTTATAGATGATGGTAATTTTTTAAAAATAATTTTAAAAATTAATAAAAAATAAATATTTTTAAAAAATGGTCAAAAGACTCTGTATATCTTGAGATACAGGGAGTATGAACACTCAAACAGTGCTATGTATATAAAAAATTCTTAGCGATAGTGTAGTGTATCAATGTCAAATTGAAGACAAATCGCCAAACATCAGTACACAGTACACATGTTTTTCATATAATTAAAAACTTCAGAAAAAGCAAGCAGCCAAAGTTATGACTATTCACCGTATTGTACTTGTGAAAATTTTCAAAATAAGGTAAATAGAGAAGACAAAAGAACTATTAGAATCTCTAAAAACCCATAAATGTAATTTCAGTAAATTAGCAATTCAAATGCTTGTTTCACAAATCCTAAAGCCCATTTATTACTTGAATCTCGCATTTTGGTTTCCTTCTCAAGTGTTTTTTCAAAATAACAAATATGGTCTTTATTATAATAATTATTATTATTATACTTTCAAATATTAATAATAATAAAAAACAATAAATATAATAACAACAAAAACAACAAGAATAATAATAATAATAATTTGTTAATGTAAAATTTGCAACAAAATCTTTAAGAATATAGCGTAAGGACGTTACGTCCTCTTGGAAATAGGGATGGGTAGCAGAAAGTCCTTCAAAATGATTCCCATTTTCAATTACAAAGAAATTGAGAAGGGTCCGCAGGTGGGTAGAAAACCTGGGGATTGGAGCCCTATTTTAATCTATTTTATGTGTCTACAAACTGATGAGGAGTACCCTGCGTGTACTTGCACTACAAACACAAATATAACAAGAAAGGGTCGATAGTTGCATGTACCTTTGGGTACTACATTTCACTACTTCCGTTAATCCCAAAAAACATACATAAACTGAGGCATAGTTTCTGAAAAAGGAAATGAAAGTTCATCAAACCATTTTGGAGAAAACCATGCAATCATCTCTTTCCTTCAAAAAATAGCTGAAAAAAAATCATCAAATTTGTTGATCGATCTTGCAAATTTTACAGGAAAGAGGAAAAGAAAACAGAAAAGGGTCCTCTTCAACAAAAAAGAATTCATTTTTTTTTCACAACTCCATGGTTTATTTATGCTATATTATTCTACAAACTGGACCTCTACCTTAAAAGAAAGTACGACGTTTAAGAATAAGAAAATCCCTATCTACCTTTTTATCGGTTTCCCCCCGTCTCTCTGCCCCTTTTGTTGTTCTCCATTCTAGAGAGTTGTAGAGCAGCCTTTGAAGAGACTATGTGCATAAAGGTGAGATGGAGGAGGCCATAGCCAGATTTCCAGAAAATAACTCAGAAAACGCAGAAAGTCTTGATGAGTTTGCGTGATTCTTTTGCATGAGATTTTGGACATAGCTAGATCTGGTTCATGGGGATTCCATATATTAACGTGGAGAAGACAACTGTTATTGACTTTTGCATGAAATCAAAGAGGAACAGAAGCATTCTACAGAAACCTTCTTTCATACGGACAACCATTAAAAAAAGGGGGGAAAAAGATCTTGAATCCCAACAGTTGGAATTGAATTTAAGATATAATATATTACTTTTGACTAATGATTCTTTAGAGTACAGTCGTAGATTATGAAAACAAACAGAATATGAAAACAAGAAAGAAGATGGTTGGATTTAGCGCGGCATGCGCAAAAACAAAAACCAATTCTTGATAATATCATCAAGAACAAGAAGTCTAGGGCTAAACTCAAATACAGAAAAAACCCAGAAATTTCTCAAGAAAGGAGGCAAAACGAGAAATTAGCTAGACATACCAGGAATCAGTAGCGTACTCAAAGAGCTTGCCTTTGTTGGAGAACACAATCAGCGCTACTTCTGCGTCACAAAGCACAGAGATCTCATGAGCTTTCTTGAGCAACCCAGATCGCCTCTTGGAGAAAGTCACTTGCCTATTGATCTTATTCTCAATTCTCTTCATCTGCACCCTTCCTCTCCCCATTTTCCTTCCCTGATCAAAATCCTCACTACACAAACTCCCCCCCAATCTTCAACCCCCCAGCTGAATATACAAGGAGGAGAAACGCAAGAATTAACCCACTTGGTGAATTTCTTTCCCGCTTAAGAAGCAAGAAATATATAGATGGGATAGGAGGGGGGAAGAAGAGAGCTGAAGAAGATATAAAGGGAATGTAGGAAGCAATTAGGAGTATAATTCTATTCCAAAAATGCAAGACTTCACTGCGGTGTCTTGGGGAGTGTTGAAACTAGAAATGTTTCAGATGTGGGAGCGATAGCGGTATTGGAAAACCGGGGTGGTTTCGTCAAATGCGTTGTCGATATTTGATTGGGGAAGGGGACTGTGGAGCCGTTAATGTCTTCCATTTGGGCCACAAATATTTTGGACTGTGGCTACACGTGCGCATTTCTGAGTGTACGGAAAAGTTTTTTTCTTTTTTTTTTTGCTCTGCCTCTTGTCTCATTACTTTGGACCATTGACGGCGCCCCGATTAAACTCAACTTCTCCACTTCTGATTGGTCTGAATACTCCAGCAGTCGAATTTGTACATAAATCGTAATTAAAAATACGGCATGAGTTTTAATTTATTTTTTTTAAATCATAAAAGTAAATTTTTAATAAAGAAAATGTATAATATAAAATAATTTTTTTTTGTTTAGAATGTGTTTAGATTTGGATTTCTGGTATAAAATAAAATATAAATTTTTTAATTTAGACCACACTTATATTTTAATAAATAATATATTTTTATAAAATTTTAAATTCAGACTTCATTCAATCCGACCCTTAAAATACTATCCAAATAATCAACACTTGATGGCACGAGTAACAAAATTATCACGGCTCGGGTAATAAACTTCTTGTCTTGTCGAGAAAATTATACCTTTTTGTTCATTTTAGACTTGAATATTTGTTGGTGAAAATTAAGGAAAGTCTCCACACGTCAATCCCATCCCTAATGTCGTTTGAGGATTGTTATTACTTGAAGATTATTGTTTGTTGCATTTGAGGAAGAATATTTTTGCACTATAAAACTCTCTTTTTTGTTTACCATTTTCTTTAAAAAAATTCGGGCTAAGTCTAAACTCTCTTATAAGTAATTCAAATTGTTATTAAACTAATAATATAAAAATTAATTATTTTATGATAAGACAATAACTCAATAATTAAAAACGTATCTGTCATACTTTTTGAGTTCAATCACTTGTAATAAATTATTATCTTGGTATATGTATATGTAGTACAGTATAAATTTGCCCTGTTTTGCAAAAATTAAAAAAAAAAAACTGCAAGGTGATAATTTCTATTGGACATCCTCAAAACAACACGCGGAAACTAATGAAATATTTGTCTTATTTCCTTCATCTCCCAAGGAATTTTTGCCACCGCAGCAGCTAGTTCATTACCACGCGAGTGGAAGAGTACTACCGTTAAGGAATCTTTTTGTCCTTCGGTCCAAATTGCCAAACTCAGTTTTCCTAACCTCGCATCGATTAACCCACAGCTACTCCGTACTTCTGCTCCGTTCTTGGAGGGAAAAAAAAAAAACAAATATAAGAAAGTGTAAATACAGCAACTTAAGAACCAAAACATTTGATTTAAGGATTTCTTTTTTGGTCTTTGCTGGACAATCAACTTGGGCAAAAGAAACAAAAAAGACCATATATGTGGGATGGAAAATTTACGTAAAATATAAAAGTAAAAAAAAAATAAAATTACTTTAAATTTCAATCCAAATACACCCTCCAATTATTTTCCCTAATTAACCATGATCGTTTGGCCCTAGTTTCCTCAAAAGATAAGAGAGAAAGTGAAGGGAATATAACACCTCCATATATTTACCGCAATAGTACACATTTGTCTCGTCTACAATGGGAAACATTTAAGGCAGAACATGGTAAAAAAAGGAAGAAAGGAAATCCTAAAGGAAGATATATAGAGAAGAGTATTGTTATGGTAGCAGTGAAATGCCATTGACTTCCGATATTTTTGGTACTTTGCCAATTTGCTTGAGTAGACCGAAGGTGAAAATTGGGCAAAGTCTGAGGTCCCAAAATTGAACAGAAAAAAATAAGAACAAAGGGCAAAAATTCTTAGAGGACATCACGTGGGCTGTGGTCCATTTGAAACCAAACTTATAGGGAAAGGGTAGGTATCTTTCTCTTCTATTCTAGCGACTATGACTTATTGATTGGTTGAATTAATGTCTGAAGCACACTTGGAAGAAACGTGTCTCCCGAATATCTACTTGGAAGAATTTAGGCCGCATTATTTGGTTGTACCTTTGTGCATTATTTTACTTCAACTTGGCAATAACAAATGAAAGAAAAAAAAATAAAAAAGAAGCACTACACGCAGTTATTTTTCATATTTGTGACAAAGATGATTTTTCTTTTGAATTTAAGGGTATAAGAATATGTTTTCTCCTTTTTCTGTAAAATACTTTATTTAAATTATATTTAAATTTAAAACTTTTTACCATTAAATTTTAAAAAAATAAAATAAAACGTAATTACTATATATCATAACAAAATTCAATCCAAATAAAGCTCGTTTCCAAGACAAAAACTCTTATACCTGACTTGATTTAATTATTGAATTTTTAACTCAATAGCACGATGAAATCTTAAAAATTTCAAATGACTAATTTTGGTTTCGACTGTCACGATTTTGCCGCGGTGAAGATTCCTATTGGGTAATTATATGTTCAGTTTTTCCACCAAAGAAAAAAAAAACAGTTCCACGAAACTAAGGCAGGAGCAAAAGAAATTATCAGAAATAATGATGCAAACCGAATGCTTCAACAGTCCACACAGGTCAATAGTCAAACACCTCTATTTTTTGACTAGTCATAATCTCAGTGCAATTTTGAAAACATTCCATTATTTTTAGTTAATTTAATAGTGTAAAGATCTAACTAAAATGACTATTAATAATTACTTTTTATTTTAAAATATAAAAATTTTTGACTCGTTTTTTGTATAAATTTAAAAATTAAAAATATTTTTAATTAATTTTATTAATATAATAAAAAATAAAATAATTATATTTATAATGTGAATAATTTTTAAGAAATAAAAAAAAAATGTATATTTTGAATCGAGAATTAGGTAATACTACGCACTCTGAACCTTGAAGTATAACTTCTATTTTTTTCTCGCTGAATTACCTTAAAGCATATCTAAAGACGTGAAAACTTGTTTGTCTCAAAAGGACCTCAACTACCGTAAAAGTCAATCCAATGTCATCGCCACGTGATGTGAAGCCCGTACTCAGCTTATTGTAAAAAGCACTAACACGGTGTACATGAATTGCATTTAATTTTGAGATGAGAATTTTTATCTTAAAAATAATAAAAATAAATTATTTATAAGATAAAAAATAAAATTTTAAAAAATAAATATTTTTAAAAAAGAATATATATCTAAACATACATTTTCCTCCTTTTCATTATATTAGTTATAATATAGATATAATATTTATCTCAATATATTAATTAATAATATGCCGTTATGTTCACCGTGGCTGAAACCAATTACATTTTTTTTCTGGAGTAAAATTTGAATCTTTCTTCTAATTAAACCCCAATTCAATTAACACTATTTATTAAATAGCTCTATTAAAAATGTAATCTCTCAATCCCATATATAAAAATATACTCAATTTTTTTTTTCGGTCTCAAGTTATAAGTCTACTTCTTTTTTCCTTTTTTTTTTTGCTAAATAGTTATAAGTATACTGCTTTTTATAAATAGTAATTAATTCAAATCTTAGGAGTTTTACAGGTTCATTAATTTCAATGAAAAGTCAAGAATGTGGGTAATGATTTGGTTAAACCGTGAAATTTGAGTACGTTACACCGACGCTTTGGCCCGAAGCAAAGACTCTTTGAGCGATCATTACAATTTAGGAGATGGGAATCAACGCACGGAAAGTCAAGAAAACAATGAAAAATATCGTCGCTACGTACAGCAAGAGATAAGAGATGATTAGCCACCTGATATGATAGTGTTCCTCAGTTTTGATTTGACGCTACGTTTCCAAAAACTATGAGAAAAATATTTCAAAGATTCTCTCGTTGTTATTATTATTAATTAGAAATTTTTAATTTTTGAAACGTAAATAAGAAAATTAAGAAAAATTAGAACGTATTTAGATTGACTTTTTATTTGAGTTAAATTATATTGATAATTATAAAAATAAATTATTTATAAGATGAAAAGTGAGTTTAAAATAAAAAAATAAATAAAAATAATTTTTTTATTTGAAAATCAATTCAAGTTCATCCTTAGTTATTTTAGTCTTTGAATTTTCTTTTAATATTTTGGTCCTTGGTGAATTTTGATTGGTTTGGTGCCTACAAATAGTTTTGGGACTCAAAAGGCTAGTAAAATGTAAAAAAACTAGCATAAAGTTCGTATTTTGTCCGATGTATACATTATTTTTTAAAAAAATAAATATATAATAAAAATAAAAATTTATTCTAAATATCATTGAAAAATATCTTTAATAGTACGATCATAAATAAGTCAATTTCTTTTAGTGACACAGACAATCTTTTATTAAAAAAGTACCATAAAAAATTAATACTGATTATTATATAAATAGTTGTTAGAGTTATTACAAAAAATATAAAGCAAATTTATGTATTTAATTAAAAAACTATGAGTTAATGGTTAATCATAAGTAAATTAAGATGAAAAGAAAAAAAATAAAAATACATTGTAAGTTGTACTTTTTATTTTCTATATTTATTAATTTTACGACATAATTTTTTAATTATTATGTCGTATTCACATTCTACTCCCATCATGTGTAATAGAAAAAGAGAATTCATTATCGTTTAAAATAATTGTGAAAATTAAAATTTCTCTCCCCTTACTTGTCTCTCTTCATTCTTAAAAAATAAATAACATAAAAATAAAAAATATTAGTATTTTATATTAAAAACCTCAAAGAAAAATTTTTTCAAAATAAAAAGATTCTCAGGTTATTGCTCAATTTTTTTCAAAAGAATCGTGCTCTTGATCCATTACAAAGAAGTTATAGTGTTAATATATTTTACAAAATCAATTCTTTCTTTTGTATTTACTTGATAAAAAGATAAAAATAAAAAAATAAAAATCATTGACTATTACATTTCATGTCTAATATACTGTAAAGTTATGTATATTTAGGTGCATAATATTTTAATAGGCAATTAGACACTTTTATTATTAAAACTTAGCAAATGAAGGATCAAATTAGATAGTAATAGATATTGGTCTAATTGGTTTAATAGATACCAAGAACTAGGACTGTCAATTGGGCCGGGCTGGCCCAAGCCCGACTCGTTTGGCCCGTTTAATTACGGGCTCTGATTGATTTTTCCAGCCCGAATAACGCTTCGGACCGAGGTAGGCTCAGCCCGTTTTCAGCCCGACCCGTAATATATATATAAATAATATATTTATATATATTTTTAATAATAATATTATTATTATATTATTAAAAATATTATTATATTATTAAAAAATATTATTTTTATATAAATTTTTTAAAAAAATCGGGCTCGGGCCGGCTCACATTTTCTCAGCCCGCTGTCAATCGGGCAGAGCTCGGGCTTAGCAAAGCCCAGCTCACTTAGCCCGATTGACAGTCCTACCAAGAACTAAACAGATATATATTCATGAAGTCATCTCCTCAAACAAACGAAAAAAAAAAGTTTGAATCTTCAAAATTTATCAACGAAAACAAAAACTCAATAATTTTTATTAAAATAACTGAAAATATAAAATATATTATATCATTCAATCAAAAAAAAAAAAGAAAAGATATGAAAGATGTAAAAAGAGAAAACATCAATAATGCTAAAAATAAAAGTAAAAAATAAAAAAAGTTGACAAAAATTGGGCAAATAAATAACTACATATAAAAGTCATGAACAACTTGCAGACTTGTTGATAATTAGAAAATTTAAAAAGTTTCAAAAAATATATTTTATTCCTAAAAGGGATCACACAAACTCATATTAAAGAATAAAAATATAAATAAAAAATTAAAAAAAATACATACATCTCATTTTGTATGATTTAACTGAAGGAGTCTCTAAGATATTTTTTAAAATTTTAAAAAATAATAAAACTAAAATACTTATTTGAATAAAAAATTAAAATATCTTAAATGTGTGTGATGGCTATAACATGTATAACACTCATACATTTTTCTCCATTTTAAAAGAAAATGCATGGGACAGTCTTTTCATTTTGACCTTTATCCCAAAAAGTTCTCAACAAAAAAAATTCTCTAAAAATAAATAATTTCATAAATATCTCACATGTAAATAAAGAAATTCTCAACAAATTAAAAAAATAAATATTTTTTTAAAAATAATTAATTTATAAACATCTCTTGAACAATAAGAGAAGCATTAAACATTGATAAGCTCTTCAAGAAAATTAAATCTATAATATTATTTATTAAATTTAGAGATCAAACATTAAAGTGAAAGAGAAAAAAGGAAGAGAATAAGAGCAACATGAATAAAAAAAGAAATTAAAAAGATTATCTCGTTAATTTGAAAAAAGAAGACCTTAATCAGAAAAAAATAAGAGAATCTAACGAAAAAAAATCTTATGAGAAAAAGTTTGTGAAGAAAGAAAAAGTCTGTAGAGATAGTGGCAATAGATGAAGTTATGTAGAGATAGTGAAAAGTTATTAGGAATTTGATTTAAATTAAAAAAATTGTTTAGGATAAACTAAAGTGTTTATATTATTTTATCTCTTAAATAATAACAACTCTTCTAACTAATAAAAAATTTAAAATTTTAGAAATCAAAATTTGAGATTTAAGAGTTTTGGAGGAAGAGAGCGAATAAAAGTGTTTTGGTAATATATATATATATATATATATATATATATATATATATATATATATATATATATATATATATATATATATATATATATATATGTATGTATAGATAGATAGTAGTATATGCTGGAGACAAAGAATTTTGTATTGTTTGTAATATGCTAAAATATTTTTAAAGTTTTTTTTTAAAAAATAAAACGCACGGGATATAATTTTTAAAAATAAGATAGTATAAATGTTGCTTAAAAAAATGCTCTCGGGAAATAATTTATAAGAAATTAGTCTTTGAATCTGAATGGGAAAAAGTGTAGATCGAACTCAACTTCTTCGTCTTTTCGATAAAGGGTATATCCATCACTAAACTACTAACTGAAAGATAATTATTTAATTAATAAAAACAAAATTGAAATATCACGATGCGACAGAGATAACAAGAAACATACTTATCCTTTCTGCTTCCCATTTGAATATTCTAAATTCTACCTAAGAACCTAGCTATGGCAAGAAAAGAGTGCCTTCACTAGTTGAGTGGTTCCTTTTCCGAGTCCAAAAGAAACTTCCTATCTTGATAAGGCACTTTGGGGTTTGGGTTAAATCATGACATGGAAATCATGTATAAGCCGAACACATTTCAGGTGGTTGGAACCTTTCACTTCTACAATTTTCGTTTTTTTTCATAAGTACAACTCTACAAGGATCCAAGATATAGAGTTTATATTTGGTGTCAAACTCAAGGTGAAAATTTTAAATTTTTTGTTAATATTAATGAAATTTATGTTTGACTTTTATTTTTTAAAAAAATAAATTGACTGTATTTAGATTATACTTGGAAAGTATTTGATCAGACTAGATATACAATTGAGTCTTATTTATTCTCTCAAAAAAAAATTTATTTTTACTGAATCCAAAATAAAAATTCTTCCAACTAAACAAACCCTGATTTTAATACAAATATAATAATCTATTTTCGAGTTAGATTCTCTTGACTAGGTAAATCATCACTTATTGACTTCATTTATTACTCCCTCATTTTTAAAATACAAGGCCTTTTGCTTTTTTTTTTTCTTTCAAAATATTTAGAGTGAGATTGGATAGAATTTAAATTTATTACTCCCTCAAACCTTTGTTTTTTTGGAGATTCTTCACTTTGTTGAAACAAGGAAAAGTGCTCTTTGTGTTGTCAAACTTGTGCGTAAAGAATGTTCTCTATTTTTCAATTAACCAACTTAATTGAAGACCGGCATCATGATATTAGTTACCTCAGGAAATTAACTCGGAAAGTCACTAACAAATCCAATCCCACAGAATTCTTTTGTGTGTAATAAGATTTTCAAATCTCTAAATCAGCTCTTTTATTTTTCTCAAGAAAATCAAATTCAAGAAGACAATTCTATTTTCCTTGTTACCTTAGCTAACCGTAAGCAAAATACTGAATTAAGTATTTATAAGAATTTACGTAACAAGGTGATAACTCGGTTAGAAAAATATCCTTTTTTAAGTAAGGAGATATGAATTTGAAATATATGTTATGAGTTGTGTGGCATGCTGAAAATAGAGAACTTCAACATAGACAACAAAACTATAACTGCAGGCGTTAATGTAATAACTTCCAAGATTTTACAATTGGGAAACCAATAATTACCGCGTCATACATATGCTTCTACGACAAACAAGTCATTTTTCCTTATTGATCACTTGGTAAATCAGTACAAGTTGCCAAAAGGGCTGTTGAATTGATAATCCCAGACAGGAAATCTGGTAAATTTTTTTAAAGCATCAAGCCAGGAACAAATCCATTGACATGGTGAGTTGAAGAGATGCCATTCATGGCATTCGAAGCTCCCGGATTGTATCTGCTGCAGAATAATTAGATTGCAACTAAAACAACAGGAATTGTAAATGAAAATTATGGTGCAGAAAATTACCCCATCTGCAATGTGGAGTTTAATCCCGCAGGTTCAAAGAAGCCCTGTGTGTGTGGAGGAAGGTGATTACTTGGGGGAACCTGTTCTCCACCCTCCCATGTTAATCGAAGCCGAATATCTGCTAAACTTTGGTCCAACTGACAAAATAGACGTTTTCAAGGTAATGTTCGATAATGCACTTTAGAGACAGAATAGACATTCGACCATTAGATGATAAATATCGGCGTTATTCTAACCCATCAATATAAAATACTTTTCAAAAGGGGGGAGGGGAGACATATGAAAGAATTGAGAGGCTTAGAGACAAACCACCTTTCTTCTTAAAACTCTGTTGTCTTCCGCCAGCATCTGTTCCTGAAAATGACAGCCCACAGGACTATTTAGAACACCATATCCTGTTGTGGTATTCTTTGTTATCATGTATCAACAACATACACACACCTTTCTTTGAAGATCCTCAAGTTGATCCAGCATACATTTGGTCTGCAAAAGAGTAAGACAAGCATTGATGACCACACAATGGAAATAATCATCTTGTGAAGTTGAAAATACCATCTTTCTCACACTATGGTACTGTTTGATTATTACAGCCAATAAATTCAACAACATTTTCAATTTGTTTTCTAACCACCCGTAAACGAGAGTGAGGAATGATGTCATGCTGCAACCATCCTAAAGCTTGTCGGTAAAACCTGGGCCTATCAGCACCCGCGGACATGACTCAATTGAATAGTTGAAGATAATAGATAAACATTGTAATTTTCAGTCAATTGCTTTATTGGTAAAGTTGATGAAAAGTTCAAAGTCCAGGACAGCTGCATATGCCTGGCTGAGTAAAACTCCAGGGAGTTGAACTCAAGCCTTGTCGGCCTAGAACAGCAGAAAGTGTCACCCTTTCTGGACTCAAGAACCCACAAAGAGCGGAAGAAAGTAGTAGTATTTATCAAAGGGAAGAATCAACAGAAAAATTCTAAAGAACCACCCGTATCTATTGTATTAAATCTAGTAGCCGAAGACATCCATACGTGTTTATGAGTATTGACATATATATCACGGTAATTTCACCCACAAATATATACATATATATATATATATATATATATATCGATCGTGTTGCACGATTTCTTCATATTTAATTGCTCTTTAATAAAAAGAGAAAAATCACATATTAGATAGAAACTGTACTCCTAATCCTTGCTTCAGAAGCCAGAACTCTTTTTTACCAGAAAGTCTCACCGGTCATATTTTACTGCTGTTGTAACTGTAAAATTACTGTATATACAGCCTAGTAAAAGACAACTCTACACCCAAACCGTTCAACGCTAGCATATGAGGATGTTTTGTCCTTTTCAGGGGGCTTGGGAAGATGGTGAGGCTGGTATGGGGAGCTGTGTTAGGGGTAGACCAGGAACTGAAATTCAGGCTTCGCTTCATCAGCTTTATAGGAAAGTGGCGCTAAGGTAACTATTAAGGTACTTTAAAGCATTGACAAATCTATATAAAAAGGTAATGCAAAACCTCTTGACAACATTTGCAAAGTCCAAATTTGAAGTGAAAAGATGCTACTAAGCTATACCTACTCTTGAAGCAGCAAGACTAAGGACTACTGATCCAGCCCAAACCCACCTCCCCCCGCAAAAAAAAAAAAAAAACTAAAAACAGTTACATTTCATTTCTCACTTAGCCTCGTGCAACAAGCCTATCACAAATTTGATAACAAAACAAGAAATTTGTAATAAGTTACGTCAATTTGTAAGTCAAATTTTCACCTATGCGTTGTGCCTTTCCTATTTTCTTGACCAAAGTTATGGAAGTTTCTTAGATAAGAAGTTTATAGCTAACAAATTTCTAACCAACAAAGTTGAGAAAGGAACAATTTCCTAATCTTAGCTAATAGGAGTGGTATAATGTAGTCTATGGTAAGGCACAATTCCCGACCATGGACGACAAAACGAGTAGCTGGTTCGCCTACATTAGAAGAAACAAAGACGACGAGGAATATCCAAACGAGAAATAGACCTCTCACGAACTAAATCTGCTCAAGCATCAAACTAGGAAAACAACACCGTATCTTCTTCTTCAACACCGATAACATCATTTTTCTCTCTTGTCTTTTCAACTGTTATTTCTCCGGTGTTCTAAACATAAACCTAGGATTCCTACGAGGATCATTTTCTTTTCTTCTTTTTTTCAAAGGAAAAAGTGCGAAAAATTTACCTTCGTTGATCTGACATGCTTCAGAGAGTTCTCTAGTTGATGCTCAAGATGTTCAAGCTCCTTGGTGTTTAAGTTCACCAAGTCTTCGCCAAGAAGTTTTCTAGATATTACATAATCAATAATTAGTACTTTCATTGATAATATCACGCAATTTAGTAGAAATAATTGTACGCTAAATACGGTGAATTATCGCTTGCTTTGTGATGATATAAATATTTGATGCTAACAATATACCTGTGATGTTGTTGAAGCACCTCAACTCTTGCTTTCAGCCTCACATAGTCATGGTACGTATTCTGCTTCACATTGTTTGCCCATGAAATGTCAAATATATTTTTCAAGGAAAATTGCAATTTTATTTATTTGCTTCTTTTTATTTTGAATACAATATGACTCCAAATCTTGAACTATCTATAAAGGGAGGAGAATGGGACAAGATGCAATCAAGAAGTATCGAATCTGAGAACTGTTGTTTGAGGAAAAAGTTTTTTCAATTCCAAACTCCCATGTTTATTATTTTGCATAACCTTGTTATATTCATACTTGTCCAAAAATTGTTCTCATGGGGCAACAGGAGGGAATATGTAAGAAGGCAAGCAATGCTACAAGTAAAAAAAAAAAAAAAATCATTAGTAACAAGCTAGAAGGGAAGGATAGATACTCGTCCTTAAGGAATTGAACATCTGATTTCCTATTCAATTTTAGACAGAAAAAATATTTATTATATTTTGTAAAAATTAAAAGATTCATCTATCAATCATAATCACTATTAGTATTATTATGGCGATACAAAAGTATTTTCAATTAGAACAAGAAATAATACAACAAGCATATACCTGAGTCTCATTAGCAGGTAAATTGGCATCCAGCGATCCATAAGTACACCTTTGGTATCTTTCAAGTGTTTCAGTCATGCTGAAAAGGGGAAGGGGAGAAGGTGGCCGCTAAATTATATTTTTGACCAAAAAAATTATGAAGTAAATGGATATTCATTGTCAATATTCATGTAAGACAAGATTAGGCATTTCATTGTTAATCCAATAAATATCTCTTGAGAGAGAGAGAGGGAGAAGCAAGAACAACAATTTATAACAATTATACAAAATGCCTATAATGCTCTCTGCATTTCAAAATATAAAGCTTTTTTTTTTTTCAAAATGTTTAACCTTTTGTAAATTATTTTTCTAAAATTATCCTCACATGTCCTCTATTCTCTCTTATGTTAATAAAGAACAAATTAAATTAGTTAAGGATATAATAGAAAAATATTTTTCATTTCTTCTTTCTTAATTTATACGAAAAGTGTCAAAATATTTTATATTTTGAAGTGGATGAGTATTTATATGAGTGCTACTGAATGAAACATTAGAAAAGTAGGCATTTATCATTCACAAGATAAACTCTTCATTACATGAAGCTAGAAATTTGAGGATAATAATGTTGCAGTAATTCATACGAAATGCTGGAAGTAATATACAAATTTGTGACTAGCTAGTGATGCTCCAGCCTTGACAATACATGCAAACCTGCAAGTGAATCACTTTAACTAACCCTAGAATTAATTTTCTGGCTTAAATCCAAAACCTTCAGCTAACTTATGCATTCTGAAAATCAAAATAATTGAGAGAGAGAGAGAGATGAAATTAGGCTATATGTGTCGGGGGTTTAGCTTTGCTAGTATTCCTCATTTTCTTTTATTTGTTTTGGATTTTTAGCAGGTTTTTCTTGAACATCTCTTCGCGTAAATTCTTCCCTCAAGAAAGCTACTATGTTTATTGACAATAAGAGTCTTTTATTTCGATTTCAAAATCACAAATTTCCCATTTGCATTTTTCATGAGAAAAGAGAAAGAGAAAAAGTTTGAGCTCTCTTTCATCTGAAAGAAATTTGTCTACTGAACAAAAACAATAGACATAAGATGTAGGAGTCTCTGATAAACAAAAAAAGAAAAAAAAAGATTCTTTTCGTTGGATCAAAATGAATTCAAAATTTGATGAGGAGTTGAGTGAGATCCCCCTGAAGACTCCACAGACAATGAATGCAATCGTAATAATTTCACTTAACATATAAAATAATGTGAAGGAAATATTTAATGCAAAAATTTCCCTTCTTATAATAGTTTCTGGAGTAGTATTTTGCAGCTTTAACATGAAATAAGGCCAGCTTTTCTTGTCTCTGCCAAAATACTTCCTCGTTTCTATGGCCAGCGACGTGTAGCAGCCTTCTATGGCTAGACTTGACATCTCTGAAAATCAAATCTTAACAGTGATTCAATTAAAAAACTCACAAGACAACCATTTAGAAGCCCTCATCAGTTTTTCTTGCTGAGTTTCAAGAAGTCAGAAGAACTCACTTCTTTGTTATAGTTCACCATTTTTTCTTGAAAGGAATTTCTAGAATCCATGAAAAACCTCGATGAAAACATTGGATGGATGTGCAGAAGAAGCTAAACAGAACGAAGAAGAAACATCCTATATCCTTGTAAAATTTGTCAGATATTCTTGTGATTCGCACGTACAATTGAGAAAATTTGAGTTTCTTTTTGCAAGATCAGATGGAAACTCAATCTCACAATAACCTAAATGAATCAGCCAAAGTATTGGAAAGAGTGGTAGTAGTCTTTAGTTAGAAAACGCTAGAAATCTTGCAGAAGAGAAGAACACTAGCTAGGTAGCAGTAGGAAGCACAAAGAAATCTTGCAGACCAAACTTTTAGAGGAAGAGAAAGAAAGCTCAGGCATATAAAACCTAGTTTTATGTGTTTTGAGTTGAGGGTGGAGGCAGTAGTCAGTTCATTCAAGTAATCATTTGGTAGAAAAAGAGATATTTTACTAGTTTAGAAGAAATCCATAGATGAAGTTAAGAAAGGAGAGAGCAACAGACACAGTTTAGGAACATTCAAGAAAAAAGAGAGGAAAAGGTGAGACTGATACCTAGAGCCACTGCAGAACTCATAGAGCTTGCCACGGTTTGAAAAGATGATAAGAGCAACCTCAGCATCACAAAGAACGGACAACTCATAAGCTTTCTTCAGAAGCCCATTTCTTCTCTTAGCAAACGTGACTTGCCTGTTTATTTTGTTCTCAATTCTCTTCAGCTCAACTCTCCCTCTTCCCATCTCTCTCTCTCTCTCTCTCTGTTTTTCTGCAGAAAGCCAAACCCCAAATGCTGTCTTTCTCTCTCTCTTTTTTCTCTCTGATTCCACTATTAGCTAAGGGCTGGGCTACTTTTAGAAGTGCCAAAAAAGTTAAGAGAGAAGAAACAGCGAGGTGAAAGAGAAAGAGATAGAGAGAGAAATGGAAACCCTGGAGTGGTCTATCTTTGGTTACCTTGCTCTACCTGGTAATGGTATTTCTATTCCGTTTTTCCCTTAGGACCTCAACCTAGTCTTTGCTATGAATCTAACCTAACTCATATAATATTACCACCTGAACGTTAAAGATTACTCCTTAAATTCCATGACCCAAAAGGGTTTTCCTCAGTTTCCTCCATTCCCTCCATTGATTTAAGTGCCATCTATATGATCATGATCGAATTACTCATGTAAAAGTCGCGTCAATAACTTAGTCGATGTATACTCTCTCACTAGCTTTATTTCGTCAATTATTCAAGAGTAAGATAGAAATCTAGACACCATAAAATTGTCTTGGGTTATGTCACAGCGATACAAGTTCGGAGTTCGATTTTCATTCTTATGTGTGAGAGAGAGAGAGAGAGAGAGAGAAGGGCTTGAAAATTTTTCTGGTGGAGGGAGAGGGGAGGGGGGTTGTGGGAGTTTAGCTCTCGGGCATGGGTTTACGTTGTAATGACTGCTGGACATGAAGAAGAAGAAGGAGGTACAAAGTGAAATTCGAACCTAACGTGTCGAGTTGAGGCTGCACCGTGTAGCTTCTTTTTTCAGCATTCATTGTTTAACAGCACAATTCGGGTTGTTGAATTGTTTTTTATACGGTAAAATGAAAGAATTCACTGACATGCATCACAAATATGGAAATGACAATACTGTTCGAACCAAAAGTGAGTAATTTATATATCCCTTCTTTTCTTTCTCTCTTCTCTTCTCTATACTTTTCTTCTTTTGGTTGTGGAGAGGGAGGTTTAGTTATTGAGAGTGCAGTCAGAGGAGAAATCATTCAGATTTGTAGAATTTAGAAACCTATCCAGAATGTAAAACACACAGAGTCAGTCAGAGACTTGCATTTTACTTTCAATATTTAATGTTATCTTTCTATTATTTTATTTTAAATTTTATACTTATCTTTAATTAATTATTTAAATACTTTTATTTTTTAAAAAATTATTAATTTTTTAACTAACCACTTAAAAATACTAATCTTTAATATTAATT
Source organism: Rauvolfia tetraphylla (assembly GCA_030512225.1). Classification (NCBI taxonomy): domain Eukaryota; kingdom Viridiplantae; phylum Streptophyta; class Magnoliopsida; order Gentianales; family Apocynaceae; genus Rauvolfia; species Rauvolfia tetraphylla. Next base: position 5,563,462 of record JAJQKT010000028.1, on the reverse strand, counting down.
TAAATTTGATACACTAATTAATTATTTTCAATAAGAATATTTTAGAAATTTTTAAAATCTTTTTATAAAATTTATCAAAACTTTAATTTTTATATAAAAAAATGTATGTCATATATTTTGAAACAGAAAGAGTAGTTGTGTGGATGATTATTTGAACTTTTGGCACTTCAATGAGATTATGCGCTTCCTAAAAAAAAAAAGAAGTAATACACGGGTAATAGTTAATTTATAAGCTCACTTATCTTTTCCGTTAAAACGTATTAGAGAAGATAATACATACATACATCCATAAAACGTATTAGAGAAGCGAAGAGCGAGAGAGAGAAGACGAGAAGGGTAGGGAATTAATAGTAAGTTTTTACATGAGGATTTTGATATGTTCCATGTAAGGAGCACGCTAAATTATACTCCACCAAAGTATATTGATTTGACAATTCAATGAGCATTTGAACTTCATGCATTAATTGGTCGGTATTTTCTTTTTCCTTTTTGCCCTTTTGAGGTTACGAATTTTGACGCTTATTCTTTCGCCTCAAAATATAAAATTTTTTATTTTTTATAGATTAAAAAATAAAAATTATTTTTTATAATATTATAAAAAAATAATATGATTATATTTATAATGAAAATAATTTTTAAAATTCGTAAAATAATCAAATTACATTTTTAGAAGAGTGAATATGGAGTATAACACAAGCACACGTGGGAAGAAAATTCATGGGAATTATGATGAAGTTTCCACACCACAACACATGGTAGTGAGATGATTCTATAAACCTCATCCTCCTTCTTCTTGTTTCTTTTTCTACAAATTTTTTTTTTCTTTTTATACATAGTAGAAAGAGATGTGAATCCATCTAAAAAATTTGTTATAAAAAATATTTTTACCAACCAAGTTACTAAAAAAACTCATCCTTCCTGGAAGTGCAATTTGCTAAAGCCATTCTTTATGTTTCTTTTTTTAATTGCAAACAACATCTCTCTCTCTTTTCCTTCGTTTTTAGCTAAAGCAGTTTATAAAGATGGATTTGAATAGAGTTTGAATTTGAAATTTTATCTTAAATTTTATAAAAATAAATATGTATAAGAAAATATATATGTTATCTAAAGTGAAAATTTTATATTAGGTTTTACAACAGAATCCAATTTAAATACATCGTAATTGGCATGTGTTTCCTCTCGAAAAGAAGGTTACAAATTTACCAATTATTGCTTTATTTTTAAGGAAATACATTATTCTTCAATTGGCAAGTGTTGAGCCTCTCAACTATGAAATTAATGCCATGTTTAGTACACTTGAATGAAATGAAATGCAATACCTTTACATCCGGAATGGATTTTGAAATCTTTTTTCCATTCCATTGTTTGGGAAAAAAACTAGAATAAAATAATAATTTCTTTTCTGTATTTAGTAAAATTATTATTCAATATCAAAATAAAATAAATTTTTTAAAGAAATGACTTAAATGCCCTACTATTATATTGTGTTAATAAAATTAAATTATATCTAAAAAAGATTAAATTAAATATTTATTTATAAAATCACATTTAAATAAAATTCACACACAAATTTAAAAAAATATTAAATATTTTAAGTATTGAAGCATAATTTAGTTATAAAGATAACTTTTAATTTAAATCAAACTAAAAGAAGTAGTATTAAGAAAAATAAAATAAAATTCAAGGCTAAATTGTGCTTTTTCTTAATTAAATATTATTAAAATATAATAGTCATAAGAATTTTTTAAGGATCCCTACTTCTCTTGGAATGGTCTTTCCTTGGGTTTTAGTATAGAAAAACTTTTCTCACTTCTTCTTGGAATCAGCTTTTCTGTGAAAATATCTTTTCTATTTAAAATTTTCGTACCAAATGCTGAAATGGAATAAAAAGTTAAAAAAGTCATTACATCCCATTCAATTCTTGAGTACCAAATATACCATAAGGGTTCAATCCCTACTTGAGGCAATTTATTCTTCCTTTATAAAGATATTTTTTATCCTTTATAGAAATATTTTTTGCATATTTTTTACCTTTTATTGGAATATTTTCTGTCTACACAGATATTGTAACTAAAAGATAAATCTTTACTGATTAATTATGTAATATTTATCAATAATGTGATATTTGTTGCACTAAAAAATATTATTTTTCAATTATCCAAATGAGGTAAGAAGTGACAGTTAATTGAAAGATTGTAAATGCGCTAGGAAACATCAAAGACAAATATTTGTGGTAGGGGCGTGACAAATGTTTAGAGAGTCTAGAGAGGGATTCTAATTACTTTTTGTGCTAATTAGATATTCTAATTACTTGAAATTTATATATAAATACTAATTTCATGACTATTTCTCTTGCGGAAGGAAATGGCACCATACAATTTTTTTTAGAATTTAAAAAGCTATGAATGCTTCAAATAACAAAGTTTGAGAATTTATGGTTCAAAAATAGACGAGATCTTAATTATCATTTTTTAAAGTCTATAGAGAAAATACTTTTGAGATGATGAATTCTTTTTTTTTTTTTTTTGGCTTTACATAGAGAAATAAAATTATTTCTTTCAGTAATAAAATATTTTAAAATGATATGTATAGAAATAGAAGACTGGAAGAGGTTCTTTTCTTCGAATTACGGCGACTATGAAAGATTTTAAGGAAATAGATTAGGAATTTACTTTTGTATTTAAAAAAGCAATTTAGTTAAGGTCCTGCACGTCCTTTTTGCAGGACATGCAGTAAAAAATCTGGTCCGTTGGATCAGATCTGAAATCTGATCCAACAGATCATATATTTGACCCCTGTATGTATTTTTTTTCTAAAGTTTAATAAATTTTCTAAGCCGTCGGATCATATTTGAGATATGATCCGACGGATGAAGTTGAGTGCAGCACGTCCTACAAAAAGGACGTGCAGCACAGTAATCGGACGCTAAAAAAAGTAAAGAAAAAATAACATTGGGACCCGAGCCACTGTGAATTCAGTTGTCAACAGTAATGTCAAGCGGAGGGAACGCGTCGGCGGCCGATTGGCTCAAATCATGATGGGACAACACGTGTCCAGTTTGCCTTACCTTATTATCCAGTGGAATTTCCATCTTTCTTCTGTTGTTTCCTGCCTTTTTAGAACAACGCGTGACAAACGGGTCCATCACTCACCCGGGAGTCCGGGACATTGGTCCAAATGAAAAGGATCCAATTAATTTGGAAATATTTAATTTACCTTGGTCGCATGAATTAGAAATTTATATCCTTCTAAGATGTAACATAAGAAATTATACCAAGTAAAAGATCTTGGGATTGGTCTGTATCCTCTTCTCCCAATGTATAAAAAAAATTAAAAATAAATCATACCAAGTTGAGTAGATGGCCATAAGCTCAAGAAATGAGAGTGTGAAAATGTGTTAGGTTTGAATTTAAAATTTTTTATTTTAAGTTATACAAGAATAAATTTTTTATAAGAGAATATATGAAACTCAATTGCATTAAATGTCATATGTGACCAAATCCGAATAAACCCTCATAAGAACATCACTCTCCAACCGTTATACAGTTGTTACATAGTAATTTTTCTATAAATGTGCTATTTAAAATGTACATCTAGAGGAGAATGATTGCTCAAATTTTATATAAAAGAAATTTGTTTACAAATTAGCTAATTTAGGATATCATATTCTTAACATACACTTTTTACGCTCCTGACTAAATATTTAGAATGTGAAATTTAACATCGTTTTCATATCATATAGAAAAACTGAATTTGAGTCTAGCTATACTCTAAAAGATCTCTTTAAAGTGGGAGGATTGTCCAAGTTTTACAAAGAAGGAATTTGTTTACAAATGAGTCAATATGGAATCATATTCTTAACAATTTTTTTTAAAAAATCAATATTGAAACCTACAATAAATAGACTTTAAGGGAAATAGAGTCGTGTAAGGACATACAACAACCTTACGAGAATGAGGAGAGATGATGGAAGAGGAAGAAGATTGGTGTAACTATAAGAGTCTCCAACCAATAGAATGTCCATATTAAGCTGTGCTAATTGCCCTTTTTTTTTTTTTTTATCTTTAAGGCAACAAGGCCATGGTAATTGCCTATGAGAAGAGCCCATCAAGCATCCTAATAAAATATTGGCAAACCAAAAATGAAGAAAGGAAAAAATATTAGAGCTTCGAAATTTATCCACGCGTCTTTATCTTATTTATAAACTAGGGTGAGATCGAATAGAATTTTTTTAAAAAAATTATTCTCTTAACTTTTTAAAATCAAATTATTTGTAAAAATAGAGTGTGCGCAATAATGAAAAATTTACGTATAGTTTCAAAGTGAAACTTTATCCAAATATCAAATACCTTGAACTATAAAAATATCACTATGATGGCGATGAAAATAATAGTAACTCAATTGCTTGAAAATATCACTGAATTCTGGTCACTCTAATTGAAGGTTGTACTAGGATTGGCTTCCGTCCGGAAAACCTAATGTAAGATTTTCATTTTTGATCTCACACAATTTCTTGCAAATAATTTACTTTTACAAAATTCAAAAAAATTTCAAACTCTTTCTTGCAAATAATTTACTTTTACAAAACTCAAAAAAATTTCAAACTCAAATTCTATCCAATCCTGCCCGAAGGGATCTATACTATATATACACCAAGAGCCAAGTTGGTCTTTGCAATATGAAATTTTTCATGTACATCATTTGAATAGTTAGAGTAGAACCTAATACAGGGGGCTCAGTTACAAAAGAATATGACAAAGTAGTTTGTAAATGTTTTGTCAACAACCCAAACAATGAATTTCGAACCTAATTCATTTTCTGCTATCTTTCGTGCAAAAGAACTATGGTGAATTTTACTATTACGTGTAATAATCATTAGCATGTTTTGTACCTATTGACTCTGCATACAAACACTTTGCTAAAGAGACAAAAATAAAAAACAATAGCAGCATTTGACGCCTACGATTAGTTTGGTTGGGGTGAAAAGAGGGAGCAAAATGGGAGGAGATATAAATTAGAATGCAAATCATTTACGTTGTTTACTTGAAAGAAAATGATGAAGGGAAGTGAATATTATCGAGGTGTCGCATTTCTTCTCATCCCAAATTGGAGGGGTTAGGAAGAAGACAAAATGCATGTATAACAAAATTGACCTCATTCTTTAGATTTTAAAAATCAATTGTAATAGAAAGAAGTATGGATAGAAAAGTAAATTAAGTAATTATTCTCCCCCCCCCCCCCCCCTCTTCCCCCTTGACCCAACAAAAAAACAATGCATCTATAAATAACTCCACTAGGTGAAGTATTTGTTCCCCTTCCCCTCCCTTTCTCCTTGCTAAACCAAACTAAGCCTTTAAACCGAGAGCGGAAAATGAATGTCTGATCCAACGGACAGGTCAACCACAAATAAGTCCGACAAGTACGATGATCATTTAATCTCAAAACACATGGGAAACTGGTCCCAAAACGAATTATAAATGTCAGTTTACAGAGAAAAGATGATTCAACTTATAAAAGCATACAGAAAGATCAATTGCATATTAAGTATAAACCATAGCCCAGAGTTCAATTTTGCTCTAATGGACCATTAAAGAAGTACCGCTATAGATTCATCCAAATTGAGAACCAACAACCACTAGATACAAAAAGAAACTGCTCGTTACTGCTAAATTGTATAATTTCTTTTCGTACCTAATTGAATGTTGGTGTTGTTATTCTAAGTATATATTTAGTTTCAAATGAAGAAATATTTGTGAGCGATCTTTTAACTATTGCTATTAAATTAATATTATGATAGATATTTATTATCTGATATTAAAAAAATAATCTAATAATAGAGATAAATGTATGGGTCTGCTGACTGCAGTAAGGTTACATTTTATTTATCAGAATTCTTTCTCTCTAAACTTTAAAATTTTCTCAATTTTCTTTCTCTAAATAATATTCTTAACAAATTTTCAACATATTCATAAATTTTAAAAATAAATCTTAAAAAAGAAAGAATACAATGGAACAAAGTTCTCTAACAAAAAAAGAAAAAGAAAAAAGGAATACACGAGCAAAGGAAAAAATGAAAAAATTTTCACGGGGACCTTCATATGGTTCCCTAAGAAAATACAAAAAAAAAAAAAAAAAGTTGCAGAAGAACAGCTACCCCGACAGTACCCGCGATAGTCCCTGAAAGTTTCTCCTGAGGGCGCAATTAGTGGCCTCCAACGGTGCCAATGGAGCAGCTCCACATTAGAAAAAGAATATCGTCAATGGTAAAAATAATATCATTTATTACCTTCACTATATTAATTTATGTACAAGCATTAACGAAATAAAATTTTAAAGTATTATTTATTTGTATAAAATTACAAATTGATTGTTTGACTGACTTATCTAGACTTATTCAATATGATATTCTTATTTGAGTAGTCGTCCCAAAAAGACAAATATATTTATTTTATAACTATATGTTTTTAAAGCACACTTGAAGCGTAATTGATCTTTTGATTTTGAAAATAAAATTCTCAAAGGAAAAAGGATTTGATGATCAAGATATTCTTTCTAAAAAATTTATAAAAGTAAGTATTGTGATCAAAAATTTTAAAAATTAATATTTTATTTTGACTTATAAATTGAATATCTTGAAGATGATTCACATTGACATAACACGTCAATAGTGCTTGGGTTATTACACGTGATAAAGATCATTCATATATAAAATATTGAAGAACTCTTTAGTCTTGAAATACTATAACTTTACAATTTAATGCATGAATATACTTGTTTGTATACAATTGGATATCTATTTTAGTTCTTTTATAACCAATTACATTTTAGATGACATTAAATTTGTCATTTGATATCTCCTTAGGATAGTTTATCTCACGTATTGAGAAAAATCCAACTCATGTTGAGATGGATATGCAAAGTATGAGTTATCCTATATGATCAACACAAAACATGTAATCTTTAGACATGTGTTGATAATATGATCTTATCTATAATAGTCACTTCTTCGACTCATGTTAAAACAATTGAAATTCATGGCTGAGAATGTGTGTGATAATATTAATTTATTATTATATTTGAGTTAAACATATCCTCCGACAAAAAATTCCAACTATATTATTGGATGATTATAAAGTTTTAAAATATATCAAATGAGATATGATAAAGTATATTTTCTCGATATTTTTTTTACTTATAAGCTGCAGAAGAAATGTGATATTGATATGAAATAAATTTGATCTTATGATAACTTTAGATTAAGAAATTTCAAGAGATTACCTCATTAGGAAAAGTAATGATAATATAAAGAATGGTGTATTCTTTTTTCTTCATTATAATTTTTTTCATTGGTTTTTTTTGTTTAATAAGATTTTAATGAAATATATTCTTTATGCAATAGACATGTAAAGAAGAGTGTTATGAAATTAATACGATGATGGATGCTCATTATCTAATATCAAAGAGATAATGCAATATCAGAGAACCCTATAAAGAGAATTATAGACTTAGTTGTTATATTTATTCATATGCTACCAGAGAAGATTAATAAAATTCTTGTATTCTCTATTTACAAGTTTCACTATATTTTCTTTCATTATAGTTTTATTATTTAGTTCTCTCTATTATTATTTCAATTTTATTGTGTTGATAATATCGCGACACCAACAAATTCATAACGAATATAATGTTTTAGTGGGATATTGATGATAAACTAGTCTATTCGATATCAATCGTAATTCAAACGCACATTCTGTAGAGGGAGAGACTCATATAGTTGCATTCAAGAGAATAATTACTTTGCCCTTCTGAATAACGAATTAGTAGGTTGACTATAAAATTATTGGCCCATCAAAAAATGAGATTTTGAATGTTGCCTAAACTAATTAATTAAGACAGTTTCTGAAGCATATAGAAATGGACCAGAATTAGTAGTATTTTGTTTGTTAGTCCTTCCGTATATTCCAAAAGTGGGATTAAGTATAAGGTGGGAAAAGCCACCCTGATCAATTTGCCATATATGGTGTGGTGTACTGCCCAATCAAAAATTGGTTCACCAATACCAAGAGAATGTTAACTTGGACCGATTTTGAATGATGCATCACGTACCTGTAAATCAGATAGATCTTAAACCTTAAACAATTGTATTATGAATATTGTAAATTAACATTTTATAAAATAAATAACTTAAAATTTATGATTCATAAATAACCGAATCCACAACAGTATGATTAAAGTTATAAATAGGGAATGCCATAAAATCACATCGACTCTTGTCTTACCAGTTTAATGAACACATTTAGTGTTGTAAACGAATTCTAATGGGTTCTATCTTAATTTCAAACATAAAAGAATATCAACTTTCAAATTAATATCAACATGTACCATCAAATGTCACTTGTTTTCTTTCAAAGAAAAAAGAAAGTTCATTAAAAAACTTATTAATCTAAAATATATATATATATATAACTCTAGAAAATGTGTGTGTGTATTAGACATACAACTTATATGTAATTTCAGATCAAATTATATGTATAACTTTAGACATAAGAGTTTTCTCATCAAGAAGATACATTAGGCAAGAATTAGTGTCACAAAAGGAGTTTCAATATATATTACTATAAATAAAAAGTATACTAAATAAATTATAAAATATTTTATAATAAATATTAATCGATCTTGGGTCTAACAAGTCCGTAACATTATGTATTAGTCACATACACATTAGACATGCCTTTTGGTCCATATCTGACCTTATTGAATCAGAACCGGATAAGGTTTGGGTCCTTACAAGGCCCATTGAAAGCCGTAAATATAATATAACCTATAAAGAACTACATTTTCTTTCTTTTCCTCTCTAGAAAATTGATAGTTTGTAGATTGTTTGAAATAGTTGGACTCAACAAATCTACTGTCTCTCTAATAGTACCATTGCTCTTATAATCATTAAATATATAATACCTAACTCGAGATCCAAAAAACTTGAGAATCATGCATCTAGTTACGGTTCTATATACTATTTTTTGTAGTATGTGCATGACTCATTTATAATTGTTCGATCAACTTTTTTTTATCCAACGGCTAGAGCGCTTAAGAGTATCTTGAAGAATAATTATTTAAATTTACAGAATAATTGTTCATACTTTTCGGAATAATTATTCACACTTTGCTAAATAATTGTTCAACTTTACAAAATAATTATTCATACTTTACAAAACAATTGTTTAGTTGAGTGTGAATAATTATTCAACTGAATAATTATTTATTCGAGTGTGAACAATTATTCTGTAGAGTATGAATAATTATTTCGTAAAGTTGAAAAATTATTTAGTAAAGTGTAAACAATTATTCTGTAAAGTACGAATAATTATTCTGTAAAATTGAATAATTATTTCTTAAAATACTCCTAATCATCTCTAACTATTTGATCAAAAATATTTAATTAAATGATTATAAATAAATTTTATATATACTACAAAAAGTCATGTGAAGGACATAGACAAACCGGAGAACCGTTGCTCTAATATGAACAACAAATAGAATCCAAATGTGCCAGCAGGAAGCCCAAAAGACAAAATGGGGGTCCCTTCTTGTACTGGGCTCAAAAAGAGTTGTCCAGTGATACACTATGCTTACTCCCGTCTGTTTGGACCAGAAATATGAGGTGTAGAGATTCTTTACTTTTGCATGATGCCTGAAACCAAATTTGCTCTATAAGATTCGATACGGTCCGAGGAATTAATAATGTGAAAATTTTATTAAAATTAATACTCGCACTTAGAAGAATGGTTCGTGTATTTAGACGCGGAAGCTCTTGGGTGAATTACGTAACTAAAATAAAATCTCAAATGTTGTAAAGGTCAAAATCTGATTCAGTGACGAAAATAAATTGATATTCCCATTGTCTCTCTCTAAAAAAAAAAGTAAATCAAATTATTTTAACAGGTTAATACCAAAAAACTATTTTGAAGTTTAGGGTTTACTTTAGATGAGTACATCATATTCTAATGCCATTAACTCATGAGATGTATTTGACTCGTAATTGAAACATTAAGGACTCGTTTGACATGAATCCTAAACTTCAAGGTAGTTTTTTTTTTTTTTTTTTTTTGGTATTAACCATATTCTAATCGAAGCAAAATGTTTGGGCCGGTTTGATGTCTCGGTTCGAGACCAATGCTACGATCTGGTCCTCTCAAACTAAAGATTTCTAACAGGCCAGGAACATGTGGGTCCATAAGCAATCTGATTTCTCGTGGAAGCCCAACAAATTTTCATCTGCAAATGGACCGGCAATGGATCATTTGTCTGATTCAAAGGAAGGCTTGCGTGTGCATGAAAGAACCTGTTCTTGACGACCTAATTAAAGTGATTGATTCGTAATTTAAGAATGTTGAAATTTGATTTCAAATATCTTTAAAAAATAAAAATATTTTCCAAATATATTTCTATTCAGCCATACTTCAAAATGTTGGGAGGTTTGAGAAGCATAAATTATATTTTAAACTCGTTAAATAATTAATCTTATCGATGAAAAATATATAAATAGTTAAAATTAAAAGTTGTAAAAAAATACAAAGATCTATAAAACTATTTAAAACTAACTGATAAGAATATGTAACATTATTTGAAGAGAAGAGATTGACTAGTTGTGCAATACTAGATACGAGCTAAAGGGACTACTTGTGCACACGAGTCAAGATTTTTTTTTTTTTTTTTGAGAAAAATGAGTCAAAAGTTTGAGAAGAAGTTCATAGGACTCATTATTTCATTATTTTGTAAAATTTTCAAACTCAAAAGAAAACTACAAAACCAAAAAGTGTTGATGATATTGACAATCTATATCTTCTTAGATACGCATTGGCCCCAACTCCCCTCCCCGTCTAACACCTGCTATGAGGTGTTTTATTCATATCCATACTGATTTTGGCTGAAAGCCATATCTTGTCTGGAATCAACTTCAAGACATCCATATCTCGGGTCTACTTGGATTGGGTTCCACACGGAACCCAATACAAATTTCTCATCTCACATCTCATTTTTTCTCTCACAAAAATTTCTCTCTCCCGAAACTCAAAACAAAAAATCTCAAAACCAAACTCTATCCAATCACACCCCTCATATCTGCCTCTCAAAAGCGAAAACAAAAAATAGCCCAACTTGTTTTGCCGACTGCTTTCGTTTTTCACCTTTTCTTCCTTCAACTTAGCCATCATTCTCTCCTCTCCTCCCCAACCCAAATGAAGAAAAAAAAAAAAAAGAAAAGAAAAGAAAAGAAAAGGAAAGAGAAAAATCCTCTTCTCATTCAACTTGAAAATCAAATGTAAGGTTGCTATTGCATATAGCAGATAGGGCACTCTGCAACAGCTTTTCTGTGGCTTGCCCATTTATGTGTCACTACAAATAATGGGACCCTTTCGCCATTAAAGGCCCTTTCTTTCTCCCTCTATTATCCACCATGGTTGTATAGACTGGTAAAATGAGCCACATTTATATGTTGTATATGTATATGTATACGTTGATAGTTGTTGTGTATATATACAACAATCATTTTTGACAACGAATTTGTTAAGGAAGGAGATACAACGTATACTCCGGTTTATCCTATTCAGTTTCAGTTCTGATTATTCTCATCTCATTAATGAAGGAGACAGGCTACCTCTACCCTCTACTAATACATGTCCAAAATCAACTTTTTTCTCATCCATTTTTGCTTATTATTCTATAACTTTAAAAATGTTTTTTTTTAATTTTATCCTTATTTACTAAAGATCATATTTATTAGTACGAGAGAGAAAGATATAGTAAAAAACAGTTAATGTTTTAAGAAATTAGTACATGGGCAATATAGTCATATAAAAAATTAACCGGTCCTTTTTCGATCCTCCTCCCCCGTCCTCCCCTCTGGAGTACTGCACTTTCTTCCTTTATGCAGGAGGGGTTCAGGCCAACGACAATATTGTCGAGAAGGACAAATGAAGGCGTGGGGTGTTGGACGCTTATTCATCTTACAACAAAGCTTTGCTGGAAGAACAGAATTAAACTGCCCAAAATTTACGTAGTGCACTTGTCTTTGGACTCCTTCGTTTCTGGTTGGTGGCATCCAGTGGCCACTGTTCCCTCTGCACCAATCATACCTTCCTCCAAAAAAATCATGATTCTCCTTCGCAACTGGAATGGTCTTCAATTTACGACTTGAAATATTGACCAAAAAATATTCGATCAGTTTGTTTAAGTAGTTGCCGTAACTGATTTTATTGTAAGGGTAGTGGAGATATTTTTAGAATGATTCAAAATGCATGTGATGGTTTATGAAATAGGGTCTCCTTTCTCACGTGTTTAATTCAATCAATTATAGGCTATGGCTTTTCCCCATTTTTCTATTTTTACCCATTTTTGTCTTGTTTTGAAAAAATACACTTGAATAGATCGGGTGGAGAGGGAGATAGAATACACTGGATCGAGCTGACGTTGTATCCAATATATCGCCAGCTCAAATGATATTATATCAAAGCTATAGCACCATCCAATATGTCATTATATATATTGTATAATGCCATCTCGAATGTCATTACAGTCTTGATATAACGCCATCTGAGATTACGTTATACACTTGCTGCTTTGACCTCCCATCTACTCATTTTCATCACTTAATCAGACCTCTTCAACCACTCATTTTCTTCTATCACTCTACCCCTTCACCAGTCATTTTCACGGTAGATTTCCTTTTTTCTCTGACGAAAGGACCACTGCTTCCACCGTTTCTCACAGCTCGGTGTGGTAAGCTTCATTCCCACTGTATTGTTCTTTTTTTTTTTTTGTCTGTTTCTTGCTACCTTAATTGTTTTCTCCCTTTTTGCCGCCTTCTCTTCTCTTTGCCTTCTCCCCTCGGCTGTTTCTTCTTGTGGCTTTCTTATGTTGTTATACAATGGGTATAAGCCATCGGAGATGGCGTTATACGCCATCTAATTTGGTGTTATGTCAAGTGTACTACATCTCCCTCACCACCTGGTCTATTCTAGTATATTTTTTCAAAAGCAAGGCCAAAATGGGTAAAAACCCATGGAAGTGATATGTATTAATTGATGAGGTACCACTGATTTTATGCTACATTTCACCACTTTTTTTTTTTAAACTTTTGTGTTAACACACTAGCTTAGGCTGGTGGGCAGAGTGATCTAATGTGAATGGTGGCAGCCTGATATATAGATGAGGCCACACAGCAGATGTAGGCTGAGAGGAGGAGGAAGAAGAGGAAGAAGCGAAGAGGAGAAGAAGTCATAGAGTGGACCCTGCAATGGAAGATCGCTTCATTTATGACTCAGTTCCAACGTCGGAGGAAAACTGTCAATGTTTCTCTAGAAAAGGTTATTAGTTTGGCAGTACAACTTTCATTCTTTTTGCTTTTTTTTTGTGAAGGATTTAAATTATAACTATGTCGATATAAATTCAGTTTTTTTTTTTTTTTTGCACTATCCTCTTATTGAAGTAATTGAGTTACGCCATTAGGTACGGGTTAGCTTTTGTGACTGACAAAGGAAAAGAAAGAAAATAGAGAGATTAAAATGAGCTAAGAATGCAATTTATTTTTCTATCCAAAGAAAATTACCATTAACAAAATTATTTTGGAATAATTAAAAGAACACCATCTAAAATGTCCATCTTCTTTTTTTAAACGTAAAGAAATATATAAATTAATATTTTATCATTTTCTTTTTTCGTATTAATTAAATAATTATAAAAAATATTCGATCCCATCTTCTTTTTCTTTTCTCTCCAACTAGCCTTCTTTTCCCCAGTCTAAACATACCCTAAAAGAGTGACTTTTCAAGGTCCATCATCGTGATATACAGATGAAAAAGCAAAGAAGAGAGGTCACCATCTTAGAGATTTAGGGCCAAAAAAAGCAAGAAAAATATGAGAGTCGATCACGAATTTGAGGGACAGGAAAAGAAGAGATGCCATTCCCTTTAATATTATCACTCTTGTTTTGAGGCCTGCAGGCAAGGGCTCTCGTTTTCTCACACAAGGAAAAAGAAGAAAAAGGGCAAATTAAACTAATTCTTGCCCCTCCCTTCGCTTTTCCTCCGCTTATTTTTTTCACTATTAGCATGTCTATATGCAATTACACATATTAAATATTTTATTTAATTTTTTATAAAATAATAATTTTTAATTCTTTTTTAGTAATAGAGAATAAATTATTTTTATCTACTATTTAATTATTTTTATAATATTAAAATAAAATATATATTTTCACTAATTATATAAACTATTTCATAAAGATTCTATAATTTATTTTTACATCTTATGTCATTATATTTTTTATTAATTAACATTAAGTTTTGATCATTTTAATTAGAATTATAATTTTTTGTGATAACTTTATCCTTTTTTAATAATAGTATTTTTTCTCTTTTGCAATGATAAAGATTGAAGCATATTTTTTTACTATTTTCTTATTTATTTATATGATATTCGAATAAGACACATATTTTGTTTCTTTATAAAAGGTTAAATAATCTTTTTTTGGTATTTCATGCTATCATTTTAAACTTTCTCATAAACTATATTAGTATTTAAACTGTTAAATTTCTATAATTATTCTTCATAATTTTTTTATTTTTTAAGAAATAAATATTTGTTTACTTTTCACCTTTTATCTAATCAATTTATTCTAATAAGAAAAATATTATTTTTACTAACTATAAAAAATATTTTCATGAAAATCACTTAATCTCGTATTTTTGTATTTTAAAAATTTTATAAATTATAATGGTATTAAAAATATTTAACTAATACATTTATTTCTCAAATAATTTTAATTTTTTTAAAATAGAAATTTCTTTTTTTCCCTTTATAAGGTTAGATAGTCCGTCCTTACTATTTTGGGGAAGAAAAAATTATAACTTAACGGGGAGAGTTAGTATAATTTATTAATAAGTAGTTATAAAATTTTTATTAAATTTAAAATAAATTAATAATTAGTAAGATATTTGTTACATTGTTTAAATTGTAGATGTTACTTTTAGACCTTAAAAATATTAAAATAAATTATATAAATTATATATATAATTTTGGAGTATTTAGGCCATTAAAACTAAAACAATTCATCTAATCAAATAATTTTTTTGATCATTCAACAAAGAAAAAATAAAATAAAATAAATTCAAATTTCAATAACCTCCTTTCACATTTTTGGTATGGTATAAGTTTTACATTCTTAGGTTATCTATATTAAAGTACTTTAGTTGGTGTAATAGTCTTTGGAGTTAATTAGAATTACGCAATTTAAAATAAATAAAAATTTGATGTGATATATTGATGTGATAAGCTGGTCTAGTAGCCATGTGGAAACTTTCCTTCGCCCCGATGGGTAGCTTTCATTTGGGATCCATAGAAAAACGTAAGGCTGGCTTCCATGCATTTACATAAAGTCTGCAACCACCCAAAGCCACTGCATTTTCTGCTGTGAGTGGTTCTTCAAACCAGCCCCATTACCGTAAAATTCATCTGACTTTCTCCTACATTAGTTGCAACAAAGTTTTTACAACCTTTTAGTACTTGTTGTTCATTGCCTTATTGCATCCTACTCTTATTGGAGCAACTGTCATGTCAAGTTAGTTGTTCATACTACCCCCACAAAATGAAGAAAATATAAAGACATTTGGTCATTTTCCTTTCTTCAAAAAGGGAGGCGTGGACGGAACCAGAATCTTTACTAATCGCGGACATAAACCCTATAACCGAAATGAATTGTATGTGGGATGTTTGGAGGATGGGATCCCAAATCAAGAAAAAACTCAAACCAAGATTCAAGAATTCACGATATATGGGGGAGTAATTTGTTGGACAAAACAAGAAATGGCAACCCAGTAAGTAACCTTGCAAGATTGATTGATGAGTGGGATCTAATTCTTTGTCGGCAAAAGTTTCTGAATGTGGCATTAGATGAGCAAAGGGACATAAAGTGCGAGGATTTTATCGTGCCAAGTGTAGAAAGGTAACCCATTTAGATGGCTCTATCAATGTTTGAAAAGTACTAAATAGTTTTCGCAATAATATTTAGCCACTGGGCTCAATGATGATTCCTCCCTTTGGAGCTAACCGTAAAGTCCAGCATAGAACAGTAGGTGACGGAGGGCGGTCAAAACCGCCTGTCCAATGATTTGAGGTGTAAAAACTCATCAACTTTGGTCGAATTTGCTATTGGCAAAATATATATGTGGGTATTCCTAAGAATTTCACAAGTAAAATATCTCACTTTTGATTTGATCTTCACGTGACAAAAAGATTCAATAATAAGAAATCATAAATTTGGGTTGTATTATGGTTGTCTTAATCTTTGATTACAATATTGATAATGACATTTCTTGTTTTGCTACCCATTATTATGGTATCGAACAAAGAAGTGTGATGAAGACAATTACAGAATGAAATTGAGATCAAAAGGAACAAAATGGGGTGAAAGAGAGGTCTTTTATGAATCTGTTGGGTGACAGTCCACAGCCATCTGACACCATAATACAGCTATGGGTTCAAAAAAAAAGAAGAAAAAAAGAATGGCCATTTACTTTTACAAAATCTTAGGTATACCCTGATTTTATTTTTGCCTTAGGCAAAAGTTCTATTATAAATTGAATTTTTATGCATTATAAGTTTCCGATCGATGCATCATGTATTTAAGAAATTACTCTTTCAAAATATAAGTCGTTTAAGATAAATAAAATATCTTATAATATAAATTATTTTATATTTTTGAAAGATTATTTATTATATTTTTTAATTCTATGCCTATTATCTCTCTATTTCTTTCTCTATATTTATTAAAGCTGTAGAAAGCAATTTGTTTCAAACAATTCTTCTTTTAAAATTAAAAATTTCAAATCAAAATACTATCGAATCTCACACCAAATATTGCTTCTCAATATTCAAATTTGAATATAATAGGCGCATAATTTTTCCTATTCACTTAGCAAAATTAATTATAAAAAAAAATCTTTCCTATTCGTCAAATATATCTTTTTGATTATTTACTATCACTATGTTTATATATTCGTTTCTATATTTTAAAAAGTTAAATTAAATATTATGGTGTTTAAAAATGAGACGGAAAAGGCACAGTATACAGGTCTCTAAAACGTGATTTTGCCAAAAGAGGGGAGATTGAGATGAAAATGGTAGTCTGCGGTCAAAATGCACGAACCAAAGAGAAAATTTCGAGCAACATTGTTCCGTGTGAATTGCTAATGGAATATAACAATTTCAACATGTTTTTTTTTTTTCAATATGTTATAGCAGATATCAATATTAATGAAAGTGACAATTTGGACGGTTTCCGTGGCCAAAATGTGTTTGTTTTTTTAATTTATAATTGTTGATAATAAAATAAATGTTAATTTTCCCATTTTTCCATTTTCAAATCATGAATTTGTTTCTCCAGAAATGGTTAAACAGCTTTATTAAAAGGTGCATTTTCTTGAAGTTTTTGCTTTCCTAATACTATAATATATAATTTCTCAGCCTATTTGAAATTATCAATAATGAAATGGGAAGACACGAAGTACAATTCTGCAAAAAATTAACGAATGGGTACCTAAAGGAGAATGGAAAACTCTAAGGTCAAGATTTCACTGCCTTCAAAAGGAAAAAAGATCAACATTTCACTTGTTTGTCCTTCTTTTAATTTTTGAAGCCAATTTCAAAAATCTCTTCTTTTTTGCCATCAAGAGAGATGATAATCAATATAATATCTTGATATTATAATAAGTGTTCTTTAATTATAGGAAACCAAGTTGAGATCAACTTTTCTTATATAATATGGATGAATTAACTAACTACAACTCATTTTATGCATGATCAAAATGAAAGGAACATTTCTTTTATTGGTATAAGTGTTCCCACTAAATGCAATGATGAAGTTATTGATATCCAACTAATGGCCCCAAGAACAAGAAAAACTCAAGTAGGTCAAGTGGATCACTGTTCTTCCTTCCACAAAAAGGGATCAAAGCCAAACCCAAAAGTAACCTAACAAAACCACTAATTTGGAACAAACTTCTAACAAACATCATTATTGGTGTTCTAATATGGAGTTTTGTAAAGTGTTAGGTTTCCCTTTACAACACAAGCTAAGCAAAAAGCAAAAATTTGTACAAGTGTTGCATTAGAAGGAGGGGTTAAGCTTAATTCCAACAGCTCCCTAGACAAAAAGTTCCTTAATTTTCAAGCCCTAGTTTCCTTCAAGTTTGGTTATAATATTCTCCATGCATTTCCCTTAATGATATGCACAGAGAATACTGTGATTAATCTTCATGTAACTCTATTGGCTTCGGAGAATGACCATGTTTCAGACTTGCATTTTGTTTCAGCCATCACATATAAAGAGGGGAAAACGGGGATTTTCTTTAACAACAAGATGATCTCAGAGCTTATAAGTTTAGATGCCTTTTTCAATTTACAAACTAATACAAGAACTTTTTCCACAAAGTAAATCAAACTTAAGATAGAAAATGTCCGAAGAAA
Source organism: Rauvolfia tetraphylla (assembly GCA_030512225.1). Taxonomy (NCBI): domain Eukaryota; kingdom Viridiplantae; phylum Streptophyta; class Magnoliopsida; order Gentianales; family Apocynaceae; genus Rauvolfia; species Rauvolfia tetraphylla. The sequence goes on along the minus strand of JAJQKT010000028.1, from coordinate 5,544,940 downwards.
TGGTCCAAAATTTTGAGATGAATCATAGACAAGCTGCAATTTGTTGCACCAACCTCTGAATAATTTAATGAATTGAGCTATGCAAGTATGGATTGTCTTCTACCAATCTCTTTCTGAAGTCCAAACAACTCTATGCTTGGGTTCCAGTATCTGTACTAGAATTTGTGTGGTCTACATAGTTGCTGCTAAAGTCTCCATTTATTGTATTTTAATGTGAAGGAACCAACCTTTCCCATCAATGACGTATGCTATTCCCCACATTTGAGTCCCCTCTAGCCTCCAACCCTGTCAGTAGACCCAATCCCGTAGAGCTCTTAAGGTCACGGTGAATTCGTAATGGCATAGCATATTCTTTTGCTGGTTTAATCTTTTGCTGGTTTAATAGCTAAAGAGCGGTGTAGGTTTTGCTCTGTTCCTAATCGTTTTTCATGTTCTTGAACCATGTGAAGCTTCTTTTTCCTCTTTTCTAATTGACCCCTAAAGTCTTTGTAAAGAATGTGACTTTAAGCATCTTCTGGAGATATTTTCCTCTCAAAAGCTCATCCTTCAAAGGGATAATTTGAAAATAGAACAAAGTCTGCAAGAAAAAATCTGTAGTGAAATTCGTCTTCAATTTTCTTTCATGGGTTTTTGGTTTCTTGATTCAGTTGATTGGATGAATCATTGCTATCCCATTCCCATTACAGAAATTTGCTGAACACTGAAATATTTAAGATTGGTTTCTCAGCAGAAATTTTCATTTTTTAAGGGTTCTTCACAGAGAGGCTTGTTGGAGCATCCTGGATTTAATGGAACTATATTGGATTTGAATTATCGTCAAAGGAAAATGGAAACGAGAGAAAAAGGATAAGGCTTGAAGCTGTGCATTCATTTCACATGCACATTTTCTGTGTCGTGGGCAACTAGTCGAAGAGTGAAAGAGATTGAACAAAGAGCCAACAAATGTGTTGCAAACAGATATTTCAAGATTCAGCATTCAAGCCTACAATTCCATTTACAAAGTGGAGAAAAGTATAAAATAGCAAATGAAGTGATATCAAATCAGATTTGATTTTCATCTCCTTCCATGTTAGGACGATTTGTTTTGTTTGGTGTTTTATATAATTAAAAGAACTTTCTTTTCTTCTGTTTTGGGATGTCCCATCAATAATTGGACTCCAAAGGCCCCAGCTGGAGTGAAAATAGCATTTTTCCGCCTCTGCTAAGCAAACAAGAAGGAGACTCTCTTTTCTCTCTTTCTCCCTATCTAACACTCAGAAACACACACAGGGAAACACACAAAATAGAAGAAACATATGAATTCTTCCATGGATTTTGGAACTCGAAAATTAGTGCCACATCTCTTTCACTGAGTCGTGTTTGCATAAAATTTCATACCACACTACCACTCACCACTATATGGTTTGCATTAAATTTCATACCACAAAGCTACCACAGTACCACTCACCACTCTCTCATATTTATCATCTTGGCAGCTTTCTATTTTGTACTTTAAGTTACTGGACCACTTTTTCACTCAGCAACTGTAGTGCTCTTTTCCTTCTATAGCTGCCTTGCTTCCACTAAGGAGGCATATAGTTTTCTTCTGCACTTGCTCCCTATAAGTGCTCCTTGATTGAAATTATAATGTTGCTCTACTATTCTCTATTTTTCTGGAGCTGTAGAGTTATTGTTTTCTCTTGTTTCTGTCCTGGAGCTTCTAAGAAAGTCGAGCATCTCAAGTTTTGAACTACAAGAATTGGTAGATTTTGTTGGGAGTTTGAAGTTGACGTTTGGAACTTGGGATTAGAAAAGGGGTTTTTGTTGGAGGGAATTTGTAGTTTGTGGATCATTATTGGTTCAATATTTCTGTTTATAGAAGTTCAACTGTGGTCGTAGAATTGTCAATTCAGCATGATCCTTGTTCAGATAAGCAGAAGAAGCAAATAATTTCAGAGGGTTCTTTTTTATGTAGTTTCAGTCTGAAAAGTGGTTTTCCCAATAAAAAGATGGAATCTTGGAGCTATGTTTCTGGAGAAAAGAATTTTGTGTCTGATGAATCTGTTTCTGCAACTGATGGAATTGCAAGAGGTAAAAATGGGTTGATGGGCTGGGAATTGAAAAGCTCAAGTAGCTTTGAGAACATTAGTTTGATGTGCTCAAGTCAGGAGGGCATCAAAAATCAAGAATTTATTGAATTAGGTTCTTCAGATATGATGAGAAAATCTCTTATAAATGACTCAATGACAGATGTTTTGAGTAGTCAGTATGGATGTGGAAGGGTTTATAGTTCAATTACAGCTCCTCCAAATGCTGTTTCTGGGGACGAAGAATCCAGTTCTAAGCTATCCAGCTCAATTGTGGATTCAAGTTGTAGGGATTCATCACTGATTGATTTGAAACTGGGTGGATTTCCTGACCATAAAGATGCTCAGACTAAGGCAAATCCCAATTTTTCTTCAGCTGAGTCCCCTATTCCAGCGAAGAGAGCACGAGCGGGAAGTTTGAGCTCTCACACACCATTTTGCCAAGTACATGGCTGTAAGAAAGACCTCAGCTCCTCAAAGGACTATCACAAGAGGCATAAAGTTTGTGAGATTCACTCAAAGACAGCAAAAGTAATTGTCAATGGCATTGAACAAAGGTTCTGTCAGCAATGTAGCAGGTCAGTTTCAGGATCTTTATCCATATATCATTCATAATCCTATTTGAGCTGTACATTTTCTATGAACCAATTTGAAAAATTCTAACGGAAAGGATCTTACTTCTACTGACTTACAATTTTCTCTCTTCCCCCCCCTTCTTTCTTTTGGGGGGTGATATGGGGGGAGGGGTTTGGTTTTCTTGTCTCTGTTCTTCATGCTCAAGGGTTTGTTGGTTCTACACTTAAGTAAAAGTACGGTGGCGTTTAACTTCCATTGTTGTAGTTTGGTAAAACCAAACTTGAATTTTAACTGGCCTCTCTGGAAACTGTTAAATTTAACTTCAAATCTTTGAGCCTGGTTCTTTCTTTATCCAATTAACAATCCTACTTTTTGTTGCTAAAATGTAATAAACTTGCTTAAACTTGTAGATTCCACTTGCTGGCCGAATTTGATGATGGTAAGCGTAGTTGCCGCAAACGCCTCGCAGGCCACAACGAGCGCAGAAGAAAGCCTCACATTGGCATGCATTCAGGCAGAGCAGGAAGATTGTTCGAGTCCTATAATGGTACCAAGCTTAACTTGGTTATTGATCTTATTTAATTTATACCATATTGTCATGTATATTTACCTTTTTTTCTGCTAGAATTCTCTATCTTCTAAGGTGGAAGTACTCTAAATTTGAAACATATCCTCGGGTATTGCTCTCCGCCTCATAGTCTGTGTTTGATGGAAACTTCTAGATGAAGTATTCCTGTTCAATAAATAGAAGTTAATATCTAGATACTTATTTTTGGATATCTTAATTATCCAGATACTTATTTTTCTCACCTTTAGACTTCTTATTCCATTTTCTAAGAGCAATTGCCAATGCAATTTGTGTGATCTAGTAGATATTCCTTGCTGCAGAGTAGCGTTGAAATGTAAACTGAATGCAACAGTCTAATTTATTCGATCTAAGCAAACTTGGGTTTTTTTTTTCTCTCTCATAGATATGTTTTGATCTATGGCCCTCTTCTAGTTTGCTTAAAATACGATGATTCTAACTTTTACCATATCTGTTGGCTTAATTCTTGAAATCTTTGACTATGTTACAAGTAAATTATAGCCTAACGAATGTTTAGATGAAATTTATTCAATGTGGAATTTACAGGATTATCTTGGCATGGTCCAACTCCTACAGGTACTAGGTTCCAGGGGACTTCTTTTGCACTGTCGTCTTTTGTTTGTCAAGATATTCTTCCTGGCAACCTTCTTCATCAACAGAAGTATGAGATGAATGATTGGTATAAAAATGTGAAAGTGGAGAATGAAGCTGATTACAGTCCTCAACTTGGAATTCCAAACACGAAAGGGCAAACACATTCTAAATCTCACCTGACTTCCTTTAATACAGAAAAGCAATGTCCTCCTATGCATGATGATGGACTCATTGCAGTGACGAGAAACAAAATGCATGAGAATAGCAATTCATTTCTTCATAACATGTCAACCTCTGACTTTAACTCCCGGCCTCTTTTCCATAACTCCTCATTAGGAAGCGAAGAATTGACTGTGTTGGACTCATCATCTACTGTTCACGGGCTACCTGCACTATCAAACGCTGGTTGTGCTCTCTCTCTTCTGTCATCACAATCACAAAATTCTTCAAATCAATCATCCGGAATTCCTACAGCTCTTCCCCTGGTTACTCCAAGCTGTCATTCTCATTACAATGTGACAGAAGTGTCTGAAAAGCTCATGAGGGTGATCCCACAAACTTCAACAAGTGGAATATCAAATGCATTTCATTCATCTGGAATAAATTCTACAGAGGAGACACAAATGGAACCAATGCTGATTTCCGATGGTATCGATTCTGTTAGCTACGTAATAAATGGGATCATCCGTGGTTCGGGCTACATGAATTCTAAGGATAATGTTTCGTGCGGAGATGGCTCCACTATAGATTTGCTTCAGTTATCATCACAGCTCCAACGAGTGGAACACCAAAGGCAATCCACTCAAGTGAAGCAGGAAACTGATGCCTTCTTTGGTCTTAGAATCACTTAAAATCATCATAAACAAGGTAGGTGCGTATAACTCAGATTTACAACTGGTATTCTACTTTACTAAATGGTATTTACAACTATTATTCTTCTTTTATTCTGAGGGAACATAGTTTTACTACTGTAGCGATATCAGTTTTACTGGTTTCTGGGCCACACCCTACTTAATCATTTAGATTTTCGTAAGTTTCATCTATTCTGGTTATTACTTCTATCATCTTTGTTGCTTAGATGGATGAATTGCTTATCTCAATGGTTTCTATTAAATTACAGTTAAGCTCATGGTTGAACAAAACCTAAATGAACATGATTAGGAGCGTGTAGAATGATTTTGTAACTGCCGGTCCTCAGTCTGCCCATAAATTGGAAATGATACTACACAGAAGCACCACTATAATGCATAACTTGTGAGAAGGGAAAAGAACAAAGAGAATTCTTCTGATTATCGTAAAGAGCAAATAACGTTGAGGAAGTAATACTTGTCAACGAACCACCATAATTGCGCTGGTTAATACCATTCAAGTTTGAGATAGATACAATGCTTAATAGCTGCTATCTATTTTGCCTTTACTCTTTCCCTCTTTTGGGCACATCGGATATTGGGTATTAGATGAATTTAAGTTTCTTATAGTTCCACCATTTCCTTTTGCTAATTGCATGGACTTTAGAATGCCTTTTTCTTCTGATATAAAGGACTTAAGAATGTTTCTACACCCCAGTTTATTTTGTACAGTGTAGGACATGCTTTCAATGTATATGGAGCAAAAAGCATGTATGTGGACTAAGAGGTAATAAGCAGCCATACGAGTGAATCACTTGTAAGGAAACAGCTGAAATGAGGTGTAAAATGAATTTTATCTATTTTTCAGGACATCATGAACCTGTGATGTGAGCCAGCCAAGTCTTTCTTTTGTGTTTTGGCCCTGGAGGTTAACTAATTCGAAGACTTAAAATGGTTTCTGGTGTCCAACATGAACATGGTACCAGGACTTTTACTAATTTTTAAAACATTTGTCATTCCTAAGGAATACTAGAATGCTCTTGGGTATTGCCATCCGTTAAGCACTTTTCCCTTCCAATTCCTCATTGTTAAACTTAACATTAAGCTGTGGTATCCCTTCCTCATTTTATCTTTTGAGTTTGTTTCTCCTTGCTGTTCTGTTCCAACAAAACCACTTGAAGAGATCATTTATTTGTATGCATGACATAATGAACTGAAACTTGTATAAGCACAGTGAGCCCAAAATTCCTTCAATCTGATTTGTTGGAGCAATCTGGTAATGAGATGTATTACTGCCCTCATCTATAAAACAAGCATCTTATACGTGAAGAAGCCTTGGGTATGTCGATCTTATTTGTTTTTGCTGCCTGCTCTACACTTTTCCTGCAGATCCAAGTCGCAGGTAGTATTACTAGTTAGATCATGAGCTACAGAGCAACTCAAGTAAAGGAAACATCCAAAACATCCAGTTATCTGAAATTACGAGTACTGAAAAAGCAAGCAGGCATGATGAACCAGCCATGTTGATTTTCTTTCCCTCAATGGTCCTAACAACTGATTCTGTGTTCCTCGCAATAAACTGTTGCATTCCTTGGTTGTCTTGTTGAACAAACAATAACCTTGAATTTGTGCTTATTTATTTCCATTTTTGAAATTTTTGTATTCCCTTGATTCTTCAAATACTTGATCTCTATGCTCTGCAACTCTTCCAGAATGTTGTTATGACAATGTTTTCATTCGAAAATCAATCGGCGTCGTATGTGTCTTTCTGCAAAGTTGAAGTTACAGAGTACAGTTAAGAATGCTGCTGAGGCTCGTGTTATTGGGATAGATATAGGTGCTTCCTATGATGTCTCTTCTATTTTTGTTTCCCAGGTGAGATTCCTATGATGTCTTTTGAACCTACATCAGAAGACTTCTGATCCATGAAATTAGAAATACTTCTTCAACCTCAAAATATAATAGGAGAAAAACATCTTATTTTTCTCTTTCATAATTTATATTAAAAAATTAAAATATCTTATATTTTAAAACAGAGACAGAGCGAGTATGATTGATGAATCCAAAACTTTCCCTTTTGACTTCGCGAAGAAATAATGAACATAAGTTTTTGGAAAAATTTGCTGCTAACAGATTGTAGCTTACAAATTCTTTTGCAAGTTTGTGAATCAAAACTACAATTGATTTATGAGCTTTGCTTGAATTTTTTTTCCCGGTTTTTGATTCGTTATGAGAGAAAGATAGAGATCAAATCTATAATCTTTTACATAAAAAGAACATTTTTACCACTAAATTACTTCAATGATAGTTGTCGACATTTAAAAGAAAATTTGTATCAAGCATCACCAAGGCAATCCCTAAATATATTTGCTTATTGCGGATTCTGAATTGTGAAAATACTTAGATTGGAATATTTGTTAAAAAAATCTTTTGATATCAGATTATAATCAATTTTTTATTAAATAATTGATAATAATAAATTTTCCTGGTTCTTAACACCATTAGTTATTGAAAAATATTAAATTTCCTCTCACCAAAACAAGTCGTTGTAGTATAGTGGTCAGTATCCCACGCTGTCACCGTGGAGACCCGGGTTCGATCCCCGGCAACGGCGTTCCTTTTTTTTTTTTTTTTTTTTTTTTTTGGGAGGGCATACGCTATTACCCCCTTATGTAGAATAGTTTAAAGACATCAGAAGTTTTTAGGCGAGGATAAGCACCGAATGAATCTGTGGGATTTGCTTGACTCGTTTTCATTTAGGGTGATTTTATTAATATAAAATAATTTTTAATAATTTTTAATTTTTTAAAAAATAAATATAAAAATACAAAACACCTATCTTGGCGCAACCTTTTCTGGGTGAGGTGGCGCCTGAACTAGGAGCTACACATTCTTTTTTTCTACTTTCTTTTCTTTTTTAAGGAACCAAACATCTTTTTATTTTTTATTTATTTTTTAAAAATAATAAATTATTTGTTAATAACTACTATTTTATTAACTATTTTAGATTTTTATAATTATTATTTAAAATTTTTAAAATTTGTATTTAGATTTAGAATTATAATCTAATTATAATTATTCAAAACCAAATGAAGATTTGATTACAATTATTAAAAATTAATTAATTAAATTAAAAACTATCATCACTTATAATCACTCATGTAATGCTTGTCTGATAGTAAATTAAAAATTCATATTAAAATATTCTTAGAACTTAAAACAAATAAAATTTATAATATAATTTGAAACATAAAATAAGTAAAAAGAAAAGAATGAGATTGATGGCGCAGTAGATTTTGGTGCCACCACCTTAAGACATGTGAAAATCTGTCACACTTATTTTTTAAAAAAATTAAGTATATATTTCAATGTTAAAAATATTAATATTATGTAAAAATTCTCTTGTATCAGTAAAATTATTCTTTGTTTAGCATTTATGTTTCATTAACCAACTTGCAATTTTTGAATAACTTTAATTCAATCAATTAATCGGTTTAAATTACTCAATTTGTAATTTCAAACTTCAAACTCAACTCAGACAAAACTGTTTTTTCAAATTCAACTTGTATTGTTCAAGGAATAAAGATTTTTTAAATTTTTTTTTGTCTTAATTTTCACTGTTCTAGAAAAGAAAAAGATTTAAGACCCGAAGTCACAATTTCATGAGAATAAAGCTAATTTAAATACTCTCTCCAATTGAAAATACAAAGCTATTTAACTATTTTTTTCATTTTTAAAATGTTAAAATTTTGACAAATTTTAATAATTTTTTAAAAATTATTTTTATCATAAATATAATTATTTTATTTTTTATTATATTAAATAAAATTAATTAAGAATAAAATAAAAAATTCACTTAATATATATATTTTTTAATCTAGGCAAAAATAATGTAAAGGCTTTATACTTGTTTTGAAGGAGTATAAGCTAAAGTGCGAAAAGAAAATCAGAACCGAGCGATCAGCAGGCGCCCCTTTGTTTTGCGTAATAGCACCCTCCCGTCTGAGTTCTCAAGGTGAAGCTTATCATCAATGAAATCCTCGCCAGATTTAGCCAAAAAAGAAAAATGGAATCCAGCTCCGGACAGAAACTGACATTTTAACAACAAAAATGGCTCTTGTCCTAAACAGAATCCAAAAGAAACCAAGAACTTGCTGACAGAAACTAATGTGCTCACTGATCTTTCAAGAACTGATTTCTCATAAATAAATGCCCAATGTAATCAATTATAAATAGTTCTACACCTCATATAAATATTATTGTTCTCAAGTCAGGAGAATATAAGGTACTAAGAACCACCTCAACAATGTAAATAAGTATTCCAAGCCAACCTACTAAATGCTCGGACAAAACGGATTATCGCCATCATAGCCTATAATCTATCACGAGAATAATTGTAACTCAATAGTTTTGCTGTCCGTCTATTTTGCCTTTACGGGGCCATTAGGCTGTGCTGCTGCAGCAGCCGTGGATGCACCGGATGGGTTCAGCTCGTCCCAAGCTTCAATCCATGTGACCATGGCATCTGCAAGCTTGTTGAAGTAATCGTCCACCTTCCCAAGTTTTGCCTTGACTTGCTTAGAGAGCTCGAGGTAGCACTTTTGAACGGTGGTGCAGTCCTTGGGCAGGGAGACGGACTGGAAGAATGGGATCAGCTCTTCTTGCCAGTAGATGCCCTTGTATTCTTTCTTAAGGTTCACAAATGGATTGCTTGCTTTGCTGTGCCAGATATATGGCAGCCCTGTCTTGACTCCCAGGCCTAAGTGATCACATATAACCTACATTGAACATTGTATGAACTGATTAATCACAAATCACTGGACCATAGTAAGAAGGCAACTTCAGGAGTTTAATACTAGAGGAAAAAAAACTGAATTCACCAATAGGATACAATACCAACCTTCATACACCAGCCAGCCCACATATCATCGTAGCGTCCAATAGGCTGACCATCACCCATGAGCCCAAAGTACATTGCCGGGCCAATCAACTCACGGTTGAAAGCAAGATTCATACCACACATGGGGAACAGGGTTCCCTTTGGTACAGTCATCACAGCATCAACATACCTTAAAGAAGAACAATAGAGAATTAATAAGCACATCTTACGGGACAAAGTGCAGCCTTAAAGAATAAAGCAATTCGGCAAATTAGCAGGAAAGGAATTGAACCTGGTATTCCTCTCAAGAGGCTTGACTAGCTGGGTTGGAGCGTCATAATCAGGAATGTTGAGCCAGAGACCATGTGACACTGCAGTAGGTACACCTTCGCGGAGACTGAAAGGGTATCCTCGTACAAAGTCTGCTCCCTCTCGGTAGGGATCATAAAGGGTGTTGAAGAAAAATGGAATCGAGGGGGTCAAAATGTTCTTAATGTGCTGTTCCAGTGCATTAATTTCCTTTCCAGATGGATCTTTGGCAACCTGAATTTGAAAAAGGAATTTTGAACATTATGATCCAAAACAATGGTCCCCGCAGCACTCATGCAGAAAACAGCTATGATCTTAAGTTGCAAACCAGTGCAATGCTACTAAGTAGGACTGAAAGGCACTACACAAAATGGGAGAGAAAGGAATCCATTTCAAGACAATAATGCCTTAGTTTTTTTTTCCCTTTTAGAGGAGGGGGGGGAGAGTAAAGATCTTGGTGAGGCATTTGCAATTTCAACAAAAATTTTCAACAGAGGCGAGTAAAGTTGACAAGTGTCTGAGAGGATCGCAGAAAAGAATTCATGTGTACACTAAGTGAATCCTTGGAATGGTGCAATCCACCATCTTAAAGCTTCAGATGCACAGCCATTAAGAAGTAACACATCAGATAATATGACTGAGGGAAAATGGCAATAGATGTCGGATAGAGATGATGGAAGGTCATATTCAATTTTGGTTCTGAAAGGTAATGCAGGAGAAAAAGGTAGGATATTACTCAATCCCGTTAATAGAGCAACGTCAGCTAATTATTAACTGAAAGCTCATTTCCAACATTTTCAGGTAAGATTATTGCTGATCCATGATAGATCTACGTATAAATTCATGCAAATTCAAATGCCCCAAACCCATCAGAAAATCTCCCCAATAACCCCCACCACCACCACCACCACCACCATGACATAAACAGAAAAAATAGGAAAGAAGAAAGTACAATGACAGAATCCCTTTTTATTTGATCCTCTTAATAAGATAGAATAAATATCCAAATTTCTATATTTCCAGAGAACATCTTAAATTTGGAGATAACGGAAATTGGTAAGGCCAATAAACTGCATGGAGGAGCAACTGAATGAGAAAATACAAAATAATCGCTTGACATGCATCCCCTGAAGCCAGCAGAATGAGATCCACGTACTTCCAACTTCAAGAACCTCAAAAACGGCAGAACAGACCCAACTCACGAGATCCATTACTGACAAAAATCCACAAATCAATAAATGAAAATCAAACGATCATCTCTCATAGACTCCTTGGAAACCGATTAGTTTTAGAAATTACGAACTGAAGTAACTGTAACCACCAAAATCAGCTGAGGAACTTGTAAATAGATATTTACAACAACAGCATAAATCCGGACAACAAACAAAAAAAATTACAGATCAAAGTTGCAAATCCATAAACAATGAAATTCATAATGTTGAACCAAAATCCAAAACCAAACACTCATTTGGACGCAAACAAGAAACTGACGACTAGACACGAAACAAAAATCCAATCTTTTAGAGTAAAACTCAACAGATCAAGAACATAAGACAAACCCCATATAGAAAAACGCAAACATCACGTAAAATTCCCCAAAATTATAAATTGGAGAAATTTAAAAAGATAAAAAGGGGTAAAGAAGTACACTTACAAAGCAGTCATCATCAATGGTGAAGACATACTTCTTCTTGGAGATCATGTATCCAAAGCAACGGCAAGCAGAGTCCTTGAAGGAAATGCAGGAAGCTTTTGGACCCAGAATACGGTTAATATCATTACGATTGTAAAGCTCGTAATCAAATCCTTCAGGAACCTTGATGGTCTTTGACGGGTCGCCGTCTTGTACTATGATAAGATGGTATGGCTGAAAAAATGGCCTCCACATCTCCAAGAAATCAAGGTTTCTGATGGTGGGAATCACAATGTCAAGTTCATCTTTGAGCAACGGAGTAGGGGAAACAGATGCCATCGTTTCCTCTATCGGTTCTCCGATTGGCTTCTCTATGAACAACAAGGAGAGCTGAGATCTGAGAGAGATGAAGCAGAATTTGGAAAGAGATTCGCAGCTAGCGGTGTGGAGCTCTGGAGCGACGGATGGTGCTGTGTTTATAGGAACCTCTCAAGGGAAGAAACTCCTGAATAAAGAGCGGTGGCACGTGAGAGGTCAAGGGGGGAGGTGGTGAATTTGATTTAAAATTTTCCCCCAGCGTTACTCAAAAGGAAATAAAGAGGATAAAAGGCAGATTGTCATAAGGCCCATAACTCGATACTTTGGGGCAGTTAAAGTTCGTGAGCATAGAACTCAAAATTTTATTTAAACATAAAAAATTTTAAAAAAATTAAAATAGCTTTAACTCAAGCGAATAAATCAGCATCTTCAAGGTTTACGGTGTATATAAAATCAATATATTTGGTATAAAAAATTTTAATAAATATCGAACTTAAAATATTTGCATTCGATAATAGTTTCTTTGGACATTTTGCATTACTATCTTTGCAAAATAGTAGTGTATGTCGAGGGTGGTCACATTAATCGTTATATGATGTTTAAGTGAGCTAGAAAATTGACGTCATAATATCTTTCATTATGACACATATTAATCTTCAATTAATTATAGCATTAAGAGTAAAGCCTATATCTTGATCTCCTTAATTTTTTTAAGAAAGCCATAACTTCGACCCCCATCAATTTTATTTATTAGTGTCCCTAATCACTTATAGCAATGCAAAATAATCGAAAATTTTTATATTTTTTTTTCTTTAAAGAAAACTATTTTAAACAACTTTTTTTTTATTACTATCCAAAAGCAACACGTAGACGACGAATAAAGGTGGTTTGATCAGCTATTTTTATTGGATCAAAAAATTAGAAATTCTTTGCTAATATCAAGAAAAATCAAAGATCCATAACTTCAAATTGCCATAGATAAAGCCAATTATCTAGAAGTTTGTGATTATAATAACCTTAATACCTCATTAAGCAAAGTAATAACTACATTATCTGAAATTCAAGAATAAACATTAATAAATTAACACACTTTCTCAAATGTCGTAAATAATACTAATAGAAAATCAAAATGGTGCAAATTCTATTTCTTCATTTGCACTCAAAATTAGTCGCCATTCAAGCTTATATTACCTTTAGTACCTTGTTAAGCAAAGTAATAATTATTACATGCTTCGAAACTCAAGAAAAAAAATACTAAATAAATTTATCATATTTTCTCAAATATCATCAAAATGCTTTTTGAAAGACAAAAAATATTCCATCAATAATTATTATTTCTTTATTTGTACTCAAAATTTTCAACAAATTACATTTAGAGTGTATTGCAATTTGTGTTTTGTTTCAAAATAGAATGCTAATATTTTTTCTGATCCCATTTATTCATTCACAAATGCAATCATTTTGTTACCCTTTGTTAGTAATATTTTCTTTCTAGATGTAAGAAAAGTAGGAAATTGGAAAAGCAAGAAAAGGGTGGGTGGCACGTGTGAACCCGGCCTTAGCGGCACGATGAGGGAGCGTCTAATTGTGGACGTGTCGGAGAAGTCATGGCTCTGGCTGATGACTGATTCAAAGTCCGCCGGTGGCGTTGGTCTTTGGACCCTTGTGGCCTCAGTGCCCTCTTCCCATTGACAACCCACAACTCTAAAAGTAAACAAAACAGGGAAAACTTGCGTGTTCCCGTCATCTCCTGCATGCTTCAAGTCCTCCGTCCCTCTCTCCCTAATAATTTCTCTTTTCTTTTATACTCCCACTGTTTTATTTCTTTTATAATATAAAATTTTAAAATAATATATTATAATAAAAATTAAGAATATAAATAAATAAATATTTTATATTAAATTTAAATATATAAAAATAATAGATAATGAAATTAATAACTAATTAATAGTATATAATATATTTAAATATTTTTTATAAAAAATATTATTGAATAATTAATTAATAGTATATTTTCAAAATATTTTGTTACTGAATCTAATGTAAAAATTTTATTTTTAAATTTTTTTATAAATAATTATCTCTTTTAAAAATTAAAGTAAAAAAATTTAAACTAAAATACTATTTAATTATACCTTAATTATTTTAAAAATATCTCAATATAATAAAAAAATCATTAAAATATGACAGAGTGAATATAAAATAAATAAGTAAACAATATTTTATTTTTAAATTAAAAATAGATACAATTCCTAAACTAAATACTTACTATAATTATCTTTAATTATACTTATAAAACTTCCTAGGACAGTTACTATATATGTCGTTGTTTAAATACTACATTGCTATTTATATAATCAATACCTTGTCTAATTTATGTTATTTTTATTCAGTACCGCTACATAACAAACATCAATCGTCTATTTCAAGATTAGATAAATTTCAATCACTTAGATCTCACTTTCATCCTCTTTAACACACGCTTGTGAATACTAAATAAATTTCAATTATGTTAAATTCGAGTTTTTAAAAACAAATTCAAAAAGAAGCCCGTGGTTTGCGGTGGTCCTAGCAGTTTTTTTCTTTTTTTTTTCTTTCTGCTGAACTGGTCCTACTAGCTTTTTATTTACACTAGACGTACCACCTGTCCCGTGATGATGAGGCAGTTTCTTGTGGCGGAGCCAGATGGCTATCGCTGATGGCTTCCGCCAGCTGGGTTCGAAATTCAAATCCCATTCAAAAAATTTCTTGCTCTTTGGAAAGAAGAGATTTTGGAGTTCCACATAAACGATGGAGCATTTTGTCTGCTGAATTTGAAGCCTTCAACACGCAAAATTCTTGGTACCCTTTGTGTCACACCGACTCCAACCACAAGTTTTCCCGTTGCAATGGGTGAGATTGGATAGTAAGAAAAAGATTATTGAACAAAACAAGTAAAAGAAAATTTAGTTATTGAGTATTTTATTTGTTTTAAAATATAAAAATTTTAAATATTTTTTAAATAAATTAAAAATATATAATATTATTTTTAATTAATTTTATTAATATAATAAAAATTAAAAATTATAATTATAATAAAAAATAATTTTTAAGAAATTAAATTTTAAAATTAATAAAAAATTAAATATTTAAAAAACGAAAAAATCATTAAAAAGGGTAGGAGTAAAAGAAAAGAGGAATCTAGCTGGCAGAAAAGGCCGGCAGAAAGGTAAAAGAAAACTTGGATCAGACCTAGCCTTCCCCCACCACCGACATTGCATGATATTCTATATGTAGATTTGTTTTTTGCAAATGCTAGGTTTCATAAGAAGAAGAAGGGATTAAAATAAGAATTTTAGACAAAAACCTTGTCCAGCAACAAAAAAAATTAAGAATGGTAATCATATTTAGAAGAGAATTAGACAGCAAAGAAACCTCAATAATCACGTATGTCAGCTGGGCTTGCGCATGTTGATGATTCTGTGCTTAAACAAGAGGAATCTGAGGAAGGTATAAACTCATCTCAATGCCACAATCGAAAATGCCAAATTGGGTAGTCATTCTTGTCCTGCGACACATTAACAGTGACACGTCTTGGAAATCTCCCACCTTAGGCCTCCTGCTTCTGCGCACTTCTGCTGCGCTTCCTTGTCTATAATAAAAATGGTACGCATTTTGCTGGTCCAACCTTTAACTGCTGGCCATGGCTGTTCAACAACTCATTCTTCATATACCGTCTCCACCGACACTAGAGAGGCAACCCTTTGGAAAACACAATTAGTTCAAACTCTTTTGTACTATTTGAATTGAGTTTCTATTAATTTTTTTTTTGTTTTTCGAAAATTTTAATTATTTGTAAAAAAATAATTTTTGTATTTAGTTTAAAAATAAATGACACTTCAAATATATCTTTACACTTTGTTGGGTTCAAAGAGGAGGGAGAGGAAAAATAGCACATTTACTTTCTTTGATAAAAGTAAGTACATTACTTCTATTCTATTTAACTTGAGTGAAAGAAAAATAAATTTCTAATCATTCTAAGTGAAACTCTACTTAATTTATTTTCCATCCATATTAACTTCCCACCAAACAAAATTATTTATTTATTTACCTCATTCGTATATTTTCCTTTTTCTCTTCTGCTCTCTCTTTTGCTCTGAACAAGTAGTATAAGTGTATTTAGATTATATTTAGATAAGAGAGTTTTTGTTTTGAGTTTTGTAAAAATAATTTTTTTATAAAAAAATAAGTAAAATTTAATTATATTTTTAGATCGGCCAAATACTGTTTGGATAGAAAAAGAGGGCAGGAAAGTATACGAAGGAGGTAAATAATTATTTAATTTTGTTTGGTTGAAAGTAAATATGGATGGAAAATAAATCTGACTTATGTTGGAGTCTAGATAGCGACGTGAGACTATCGAATTGGGATTCAATGGCTAAGCCAACCCATTGATGAAAGCGAGGGCTTCCAACTACGGAACACTTAAAATTATTGACTTGGGAAATATTCTCGGCCGTCCTAATTTCCAAAGCGTTGAATTTCTTGGGATTGAGTGGTCCTTTGCCAAACAAAGCGGAAGAATTCGGGAAAAAACATCAAAATTTGGACTTGAGGTCTTTAGGATTCAATGCTGATAAATGAATGACATATGGTGGAAAGTTTGGTTTGCCATTAATTTCAAAATATAGTTGAAATAATAATTCTAATTCAAAGACGATAAAAAATCAACATGCTTATTATTAAAAAGTTGAACATACTTATCCACCAAAAAAAAAAATAACATTTAAAATGATAAAGAGTGTAAAATTTACAGTCAAATAATATCCAAGAACAAGATTAAGGACCTATTTTCATTGCTGAAACTCTTTTTAACCCACTAAAAAAATGTTTTTGAAAAAAGTTGTTTTTAAAATAAAAATAATATTTTTATTTTGAACAATTCAACAAACAAAATTATTTTGAAAAGTATTTTAATAGTAACTTCTCAAAAATAAAATTTTATCTTATTTAAGAAAAAATAAAAAAATAATTGAAAATAACTCAAAAACAACATTTGGCTTAAGAAAAATATAAGAGTAATTTATTTTAAATAATTGATAATCGACTTCTAATTTTGCATTTTAGATCCGAAACCTTAATTAAAATAATACACATTTTTTTTCTTTCTCTAAGACATGTAAATTTAACTCAATGCAACCGTTTAATTGATAAAACACACGACAAAAAGGCATTGGATTCAACATTCGGGTATAATGCAAATCCTCTTTTCCTATTTTCGTGTATAATATTACAAGATTCATTTAAAAGAAAGTAAAATACTCTTTATCAAATTTAAAAAATAAAATATGAAACTTATATAGTGGATGACCACTTCTTTTACGAACCCTTTTATAATAATTGTACGGTCTACTAAAAACAAGAAGGAAAAATAATATGTATTCTCACATTCTTGGTATTGCATATGATTAAGAAACATAGGATTGCTATTTACCATAACCCACTGAAGTTGATGGCTTGTGGTAAGCACACTAAAAATTAGGGTGTGATACCATAGAGTAATCGATCTTACTCTATAATACTCTTCGATTTTACTTGATTTTATTTTAAAGAATTTTAAAAAATTACACTTTAAATTGAATTTTACATAAAAATAAAACAAAAAAAAATTCCAAGTAAAGAAAAAAATAAAAATGCTAGGGGAACCACAAGGGTTTTCCAAGAAAGGGAAAAAAAATCACATATTATTCTGACTATAGTACATCTATTTTTTATTTTCGAATATCTTTCTCTCTCTAAATCATTAAAATTTCCTGAATTCTCTCTCTCCCTAAATAACATTCTTTAACATTTTTCAACATATTCATCAATTTAAGGTATTTTTTATAGAAAATTAATTTTTGTAAAAAAAGACAAAGGGAATAAGTTCCCAACAAAAAAAAAAAAAAAGAAGAGGAGAAAGAAGATCAAAATCATGATCCTCCTTATTAAAAAGAAAACGAACACAAAAGGAAGAAGAAGAGCCAACGACCCTCGCAGTCGCCCGCAAGGCGGAAATCGGGAGGCACTGGGGGAGCCCCCGACGGTCGCCTAGGGGGCCGCTGGCGGCCATGTCAGGGGCCTCTCCCAATGGCTCTGACGGTTTCCTCGCGGGCAGCTATTTTTTTTTTTCTCAAAATATGGGGAACCTGATGGTTCCCTTCACAATTTTATTATTTTGCATTTTTCTGAGTATTCTTTGTTTTTTATGGTTAGAAATTTCTTTTTTTTTATTTCTTTTTTAAAAGTTTTAATTTTATTTTTAATTTTATAAATAAATTAATAATTATTAAAAATGTTATTTATAGAGAAAAAATTTAAAAAGTTTTAAAATTTAAAAAAGAAATAATTTTAATAAATAAAATATTACTGTACTGTAGTGACCAAACTCCAAAAAAATTCAAGGAAGTAGCCCTCCATAGCGCCAGTTGGGGCTACGCCCAGGCAGCCCAGCAGCTGGCGGCGGGGAACACCCTCAGCGCCACCCATTAGCGCTGTCTTGCGCTGCTCCTAGCGGCCCCAGTAACGCCCTCGAGGCAGTATTCACTGCTTTTTTTAAGATAAAAAATAATACATTAATTAATAATTTAATATGCTATAATTAGCAAACGGCACATAATCACAAGTTGTGAAGTCCATGTTGCAGCCTCTACTTCTCTGTCAATGCGCCAGAAAGAAACTGGGAAATATATTTTTTAATTTTTAATGAGATATTCGCGATTTTATCCAAGAAGATCAAGCACAAAATATGAGACAGTGGAACCTCAGGAAAGTCAAAGAGCCATGACAGATTTCTTGTCATCCTACGTACCCTTTTGTAGAACAACGTTAGTAGAACTGTATCCTTGACAACCTTTGAACTTGCCAAGGAATGACCTTTCGCAAGCACATTGGGTTATTGCATTTTACACTACTACTAGTAGTGTATTCTCCCGATTTATGACGTAAGGATTTTATTCAGGTAACTTACCCACGAATCAAAGATTATTGGTGTATTTGGATTGGATTTCATTGGAATTCAATGTAAATTATCATTATTATTATAACATATTTTATTATATATAATTTTAAAATTAAATAATTTATTTTTTATTTTATATTTTAGTTTTCATTCTTTTTTTATAATTTTATTAAAATTAATGAGTTTCATATTAGACAAGTTATATAACTTAATAAGTAATAAATTTATATTAAATTCATTTATTTTTGAGATGAAAATTCAATTTTTTTTTGAATTTTGAGGCATAACTCGTGCTAGAAGGGCAGAATTGTAGATTAGAGTTCCATCCTTCAGACGAGTTCGCCTTGAAGGGTAGAACTTGTTTAGAATTTTAAAAATTAATGTTTAAATTTTTTTTGAATTTTTATCTTAAAATCAAAGGAGTTCGGTGTATCCTTTTATCTAATTATGTTATATAATCTGATTTAATATGATAATTATTAATTTTAGTAAAATTGTAGAGAGAGAATGAGAGAGAAGAGTTTGAGTAGAGATAGAGATAAGTTTATAAATAGTTTAGTTTTTAACTATATATAGTTAAACTCAAAACTGTATATAATAATTTTCTAAATTTTTTACCTTAGATCATAAGCTTCTCTCACAAATAATTTACTTTTAAAAATTTAAAATAAAATAATTCAAATCAATAATCTATCTAAATGTACCCTACATTTACGTTGTATTTAGTTTCAAATTTTGGTTGCATTTAAATTGAATTTCGATCGCAATTGAATACTATTTCTTTCTATAAAAAAAATTATTTTTATAAAATTTAAAATAAAAATGTCAAATTTAAATATATTCCACAAACACTCTCATTTTAATTTATCATAACTTTTATAAAAATAAATTAATTAGAAGAAAAAACATGACTTATTCCTAAACATAACAAAAAATTATATTCCAACCTACGCACAACTAAATCAAAATATATTCCGACCTACACACTCTAATGCTTATCTCACTCAAAAAAGGTAACAAGTTGTCAAATCTTTCCCCTAACAATAACAATACTCCTACTTGCGATCATTGAATTATTACTATATTTAGTTTCAAACGTTTGACTATTACACTAATGACAAGAATTAACATCATTTTGCGTGTCATCCTAATCCCATATCCTGTCGATGACAAGCCAAAGAGAGAATGGGATTGGTGGAGGAAGTTAAAGAAATTGTGATTTTAAATTGCTTTTGAAGACTAAAAAAAATTATTTTGAAAGAAATAAAAAAAAATCAATCTGTAATACTTTTTATAAGTCTTAACATTGTAAAAAAATTTAATATATATTAAAAAAAAGTTGTTATCCTCACTACATTCGAATCACACTACAGTGGTAATGATATCAACGCGAAAGGGCACCCTGCACTGTTTCTAAATGTGTTGCTATATAAGTTGATCATTTGTACGGGGGTAGCCTTGGAAGGAAAAGTTAAGTCTAAAGTCACGAAGGGAAAGAAAAAGTGGTGCAGAAAGCTTAGATCGGAAAGGGGAGGTGATTTTGGCCGGAATCTACAGGGATTGGTGGGTTGGAAAGCTCTTTTGCTCATAAATTTTCTTGTCATCTCATCTCCTCTTCTTCTTCTTTCTCATGCATGCTAGTATTGGGTTTGAATAGCTTTCCAACTCCACCCATTCCTTTGGCTTCCGGTGCTCTCTCTCTTTTCTCGTCAAGTCTCCATTATCATTCCTCAGGATCTGACCCTTTAACCGGCACTGTTTCGAGTTACGAATGTATATATCTCTCTTTGTTTACATTCCGTTATTGTTTATATGCTCATTCCGGGAAGCTGGCGGAGAGGGATTCACGAACCGTAGTAATTGCCTAATTTTTTCCCTTTTTTTTAAAAATAAAAAAGACTTTGCGTTCGTTCTGCAGTAAGGTTCGTACTCAACATTTGTAAACGGACCATATGGGGGGTGGGGGTGTAGAGGAGTCCGGAGTCGTCCAATTATTTGTTCGGATTTCTAAACTCAAATGGGCTGGGCTCCTTGCCCGGAAGAAGAAGAAACGAAGGCCAGCCAATGATTCCCTAGCCCATGTCCCATTTTCAAACAAGCCTCTAAAGAAAGAGATTTCGTCAAACACTCTTACTAGGTTGGGGCTCCATAGTTTTTACCTTGGGTCAAACTCAATCTTGAGGAGCCCAGACTCGTAAAACCCTATTAGCAGCACTAGAGAGAAACTTGTTTTGGGCTGAACTCCCTTGGAGTTTTGTGGCAAAAACGACCTTCTAACTGTTCAACTTTTTCCAGCTACCTCTTACATCGAATGGATTGACATAATCTGAGATTTTTTCCAGGGATTTTTAACATTGGAATTTGATTTTAGGCCGATATCTCATTCTCTCTGGAATGGAGAAATGGCTTAGTGTTCTTCCTCAACTTTTTGTCCCGATTGTCGATATATATTTAATAGGCTTAATAATTTTGTATCTGCTTTTACTTTTTTTACATTCTGTGGTATAAGTTGCTTTTGTATACTATTTGTTTTCAGAGCAAAAAATGAACTTGATTAAGCTCGGATTAGAACAAAATTGAACAAAGTTTAATCCAATATAATCAAAGTAATCAATTATTGCATGAATTGTGTTTAAATTGTTAAATTCTGCTGCCTCGTAGTAATTCTTCCTATATCGCGTGTGCAATTTGGTGCACTTGGGAGAAAATTCAGCAAAACCAGAGCATTTCAACAATATTGTTTACTTACATTAGGAGGAATCAAGAAAAATGAAAAACGACGTGGAGAATTTCATTAATTTTATTTGTTTGGACTACACAAACAAGAATCTTGTCACACCGAAATTGAATAATTAGGATTTGGGCAGCACTTCTATATGCTAAAAGTTGACTCTAGAGCTTTTTTCAGAAAGAAGGGGCGAGAGAAATGGTAGAATCTTGAACTAATTCCTTTGTTCTGGAATAGGTCATTGTCTTTTTCTCTGGGTAACCATGACAAAAAAAGCTGGCTGAAGTATCTCAAGAATTGCTTTTGACAGAACCTTAGCGTATGACTTATATGTTGATGTATCATGAATTAGACTTAAAATCTGCTATGCAGCAAAGCTTCAAGTTATAATATACATATTTGGGGAGCCTCGAAATATATGGATTTTCCTATCAAAGGATAAATTGAGCAGCTAGTATTTCTTCGATAATTCAATCAATTTCGAGTATTGTTTTTGTGGCAAACATTAGCCTAATATTGGTTAGTGTAAAATTCAGGATAGTATTTCTAATGACAAGCCTGCAACCATCCACTTAGAGATCTTAAAGTGTGATTTTATTCCCTGTTACTATTCGACTAATGAGTTTCTACTCTTACTCCTTTGTGTAATTGTTTTAGTTATTAATAAAAGTTACTTATAATAATAATTTAAAAAAAAAACAGCAAGCCTGCAACCAATGAAGGGCAAGTTGAGTAAGTCTAGGCTGTATAATATTCATGTAAATTCTTTTTTCACTTCTTTGTTTATTCTAGGGTCAAATGCAGGCCTGAAGTTATGTGAACAAGAAACATTAGTATGCTAATGCAACTATCATCAATCACAAAGAATTATGCATTGATTCATTACAAGCACCAAAACAGAAGTAGCTAAGTATATACAGTTCTCTAGTTTTTAAGTGCATTTGCATAGGCCTTAATGCTCTTAGATTTTGCATCAATCTCCTAAAGTTTCTTGGGCTGGCAAGCTTGAGAGAATGAATTCCAATAATATGTTCAGGGACCTATCTTCTCAGCTGTTCTGGTTTTCGTGCTATATTTACATACAGGTCTGCTTTTGTTACTCTTGAACTCATTGTATAAGAAGAAGTTCCAACCATGCTGGTTTTTGTTCATCTTTTTTCATGTTCTTTACTCTCTTTTACTTTTCACTAGCTGCCTATGATCCGTTGGATCCCACTGGAAACATTACAATCAAATGGGATGTGATATCCTGGAACCCTGATGGTTATGTGGTAAGTTTGTCTTGAAACCTTTTAAAGAAAGACCTGGTTGTTTGATCATGCTTTGCTTTATCGTATATTTGTCATCTGGAAATTTTCCAGGCAGTGGTGACAATGAACTACTTCCAAATGTACCGCCAAATAATAAGTCCGGGATGGACATGAGCAAAGAAAGAAGTCATTTGGGCTATGGTAGGTGCATAAGCTACTGATCAAGGAGATTGTTTGAAGTTCGGAACCAATATACCTCATTGTTGTAAGAGGAGTCCCACAGTAGTTGATCTGCTTCCAGAAGTTCCATACAATCAGAAATTTGCCAGCTGCTGCAAAGGTGGTGTTTTGGCCTCATGGGGACAGGACCCTAAAACTTCCGTTTCAGCATTTCAGGTCAGTGTTGGTTCCTCTGGTAATACAAGTAAAACAGTGAGGCCGCCAAAACATTTCACTTCGCTTGGACCAGGAAGAGGCTACACTTGTGGTCCTGCAATGAATGTGCCTCCCACGGTTATTTTATCACCTGATAAATGCAGGAAAACACAAGCTAGGAGTAAGTTTCTCGAAAAACCTTCAGCTTGTTCTGCATCCCGCGTAAACAGATTCGGTGTAGTATATAATAGACAGACTTGCTGCGCATAAATTTTCTATCCTTCAACATGTGAAAACTATAGAGAGGACTTGATGAAATTGAAAAACCACTATTTTAAATTGTTTATACTTCATATAGGTTTTCTAATTTTTCTTGGTCATTCTCAGAGTCCTCCTGCTCATTTTGGCAGGGACATGGAAAGTGGCCTGTATTTATTCACAGTTGCTAGCCTCAAGGACTCCCAACTTCTTGTGTGTCTCTCTCATCTTTCTACAGTGATGCCATCACTGCCTGCCCAACTTGTGCCTGTGGTTGCCAGAACAAAGACAATTGTCTCGTGTAAGTTACCCACAATCTGCAAGATCATATCAAAATTACACCAAAGCTAGAAGCATCCATATAATTCTATTTCTACTGCCTTGCAATTGCATGTTTCAAATCAAACACATCATCTCAGATGAATTAGTATTATGAAAAGAACCATTCTTCTGGCTTTGCTGAGTTTCCGTGTCCTGGTATGTTTAACTTTGAGATCTATTAGTTTCCGACTGAACTATGCATTTTTGAAGTTGCACTCAAGATTAGTATCTAATTGCTAATCACAGCTAACCCACTCCATTCCATCAAATACTTTATGAGGACTATGACAATATTGGAGAATGATACAGGAATGATCCAAAGATTGTGTGTGTGGTAGGAGTTAGTACACCAAAAGTTTCACTGATCCAGTGCACAGACCATGTGTGCCCTATCAGAGTTCATTGACATATAAAAGCAAACTACACGGATTATTGGAAAGTAAAGATCAGCATCACCAACTGCAATTATCTCTTTAACTACACACTGTGGACCCTTGTTGCTCAGCATCAAAACCTCAACAATATCACTAAAGTTTTTAGCTTTGAGTATAGGTCTATTGTCCCAGACCAATCTATGAGTAAGTCCAACCAAAGAAACAATGAAGGAGAAAGAATATCTAACAGGAAAACATATAGCTCCATGTTCAAACATGTCAGAGCTATTCATATCCCACCTTTCTTTGCTTTTCCCTATCCCTTTCTGCATCTTCTGTAAAGGCAAGGGATTCTGAGTTCGATGGTTTCATTGTTCTTTGAATCTTTGACAGGAGACACACACATAGTATACAGTATCAACAAATTAAAGAGTTGTATATGTAACATCAGAAGCAAAACGTTGTCTCGAAGACCACAAGTTTGCATGAGTGAGATATAAGCAAATGTCAAAAGCCAAGAATATCTGTGGCCCAGAATTGTTTGATATCCCTAATTGCCTAGACCTCTATCTTGAATGCGCTTTCTTCTGAGCATGCCCAAGAATGAAGCAAAGCAACTGACGAATATCAGAGGCAGCCCAGAATTCCCCAATGTTTAGTTAATGTTCTAGGATCTGGATTCTGGAACATCTCAAAGCATGAAAAACAGTCAGAATAGCATTAATGAATCAACTTCAATGATGAAGTTAGATTCAGGAAATACACTAAAGCCAATTTTTTCCTGCTTCCTTTAGAGGGAGGGCCGAATGATACAGTAAGTTATTATGAATCATCAAAGCAATTGGCAGAGCCCATGTCAAACTTTAATCTAATAAAGGTATTCCCTCTGCAAGAATAGTATTTGTGGGTAATTCGGTTGCTATGTTGACAATTCAG
The DNA here is from genome assembly GCA_030512225.1 of Rauvolfia tetraphylla. Classification (NCBI taxonomy): domain Eukaryota; kingdom Viridiplantae; phylum Streptophyta; class Magnoliopsida; order Gentianales; family Apocynaceae; genus Rauvolfia; species Rauvolfia tetraphylla. Next base: position 5,519,910 of record JAJQKT010000028.1, on the reverse strand, counting down.
GAAAATCCTCATCTAAAGCATCAGTACCAACGTGGTAGGACTCGCAACTGAGACCTCAGAGAGGGCAGAACCACGCTCAGTGATGAAAGGATGTTGTAGGATGTAAAGCTGCTCAGGAGCTTATTTATACAGTGAAATTTGCTAAGCAATGAAAGGAATAGTTCAAGACTTCATCACTCTGCATTTAGAGAAGCATGCAAAAAGGATTTTCTTTTTCTTAATTTTTTTTTTGTTTACATGGTTGAACTAAACCTTTGGACTTCAATGCCTATATATAAAGAAATGCTTTCTGCATCACATTGAGATTTCGGATACAGGACTGGAAGCTTGTACATAATTTCAACTTTCAAGCTGACGATTGGTCTTCCTAACTTGTGATGACTTCACCTGAAAATTGAGTCTTGAAACGTTGTTAATGGAAAATGAATAAAACCCTACATAGCAATGGCTAGACAACCTCAAAACAAGTACAAAACCAGCCAGGAAAGTGCGAAAGAAATAAGGAAAACATAACAAAAGTCATCCAAAATTCACCTTGATTGCATGTTTTGTGTCCAAGTTATATAATCTATACATTTAAGTTTTCAAGGTCGCCCCCAATGAACTTTTTTATCGCCTTAAGTCTAAAACGCATGGTTGACCTACTTTACTGACAATCAAAATAATTATTCAATTGATAAAATGCTTCTTATCAAATCAAAATCTATACTTATTGATTACATGTGACTATTCCTTTCTATTTCTCGTTGTGATAGTATAAGGTGGGGAAGGTAGTAGATACAATAAAACATTGCGATATGATGGTTTCATAAAGAATCTCATGATTGTTGCCATCAGAATATAGAGAATAGACATGGCTTGATGAGGGTGCCATCCATGTAGATTTTGCAACTCAATTGGCCCATATCATGTCATAATCATATGATTTGCGTATCACTTAATCTCCAAGATATTCTTTGGTTTGCACCTCTAAAACACAAAGGTGACTCCGACAAACAAGTTTCGGCACTTAGATATAAACCTTTTTTCTGTTTAATCTCAAACCCCTCTAATTGGGTAGATTTTCTTGGTGATTGATCATTGTTTGCGGAAAAGGGACAACAGACTTTCTCGCTAATTGAAAAGGCAGATTTTTTTGTTCGTTTCAATGATATAATTCAGTTTTTGATTCGATTTTTTTTTGAAATTTTGCAAAATAAAAAAGAATCGAATTTTAAAAAAACAGAACTAACACGAACCGAAATTGAAGAATAGAGAAAAAATATATTTCGATAATGTGTTCTTAAGGTAATTTTATTTTAAAAAATTAATTTTTATTAAAGAACTCATTACTAAAATGCGTTCATATATAAAATTTTTTAAAATTCAATTTTTCGATACCGAATTTCATTCTAACCCCAAAAAATCGAACCGAATCGAACAAAAAATTCAAAAGATCGAAACCGAAATATATATTTCAATTCAATTCGGTTCGATTTTTTATATTGCACTAAATAATGAACATCCCTAGGCAAAAGGGCATGAATGTATGCCAACTTCGGGGCATGACTCTGGGTTTTCCTAACCATTATGAAATGTTTATTTTGCTATAGTTTCTATTAAAAAAATTTTGATTGCTCCTCTAAATTATAGTCAACAAAGATCGTTTGACAATATTTAATTTATGTAACTATTTTTGTAAATAAGTTAAAAAATGTACTCGAAAAGATAGATAATAAAACTTTAAATACTCGAATTAATAATGAAGTGAAGTTGTGAGATAATATGTGCCATCAAGAAAGTAATACTCGATCCTTGCATGTTCAAATATCTTCTATCCCTGTGCCAGTTTCAACTTCAAATTGCTGCTCCAATGTTCCTTCATCAACCAGAAACTGCAAGATTGGTAAACCACAGAAACGGATGATCTAATTTTGGCTGCGGAACATATTTTTAGGTATTCCATCAATATACTTTGTTTGCTGATGGACCTCTTTCTTCCCTCATTAATAGACAATCTTCCTCTTAGTCCTATTAAGCTCCCCCCTCTGCTGTTTCCTCTTCAAATCTTGGTATCCTTGTAAAGATCTTTTGCAATGGGGTTCAGAAGATCTTCCATCCCAATTAAGGAAACTCTAGATGACGGAAAAGATCATCATCTGAGCCACTCATGTCCAGTATTCAAGGTCCACTTATGTGCTATCTTCTTGTTCGTGTTTTTCTCTCATGCAGGTGATGCTCGTGCCTTCACTTTAGTAGTCTTTCAAGTGATGATTTCTTTGTCCATCTATAACCAATAATTAATTTTCTTCTGCAATGAAGAGGCATTTGATCCGCTGGATCCATTCGGGAATATCACGATCAAATGGGACATTGTATCTTGGACACCAGACGGATATATGGTGAGTTCTTTTAGTACCTGAAGGCTTGTTTTGCAGAAAATCTTGATGAGGAACTTACAGTATAACCGAAAATATGCAGGCTGTTGTGACGATAAACAACTTCCAAATGTACCGGCATATAATGAGCCCTGGCTGGAGTTTACAATGGGGCTGGGCAAAGAAAGAAGTTATTTGGAACGTAATAGGAGCACAGGCAACAGAACAAGGAGATTGTTCCAAGTTCAAGGGAGCTGTACCTCATTGTTGCAAGAGAACACCCACAATTGTTGACATGCTTCCGGGAGTTCCTTACAACCAACAGTTTGCCAACTGCTGCAAAGGTGGTGTTGTTTCATCATGGGGACAAGATCCTTCTTCCTCAGTCTCTGCCTTTCAGGTAAGTGTTGGACTTGCTGGGACCTCAAATAAAACAGTGAAACTTCCCCAGAACTTCACTCTGAATGGACCAGGTTCAGGGTACACTTGTGGCCCTGCAAAGTTAGTTCCATCCACAGCATTTCTCACCGCTGATCGCAGGCGAAAGACTCAAGCATTCAGTAAGCTTTATCAACTCCTCAAATTTCTAAACAAGTTTTCCTCTTCAAAATTCTGAAAGATTATATTGGCTTGGCTTAAAACTTGTTTGCAGTGACTTGGAATGTGACATGTACCTACTCTCAGTTTCTGGCTTCCAGGTATCCGACCTGTTGTGTGTCCTTCTCCTCCTTCTACAATGACACCATAATTCCTTGCCCATCTTGTTCTTGTGGTTGTCATAACAAGAAGGACTGCATCAAGTAAGCAATCACTCCTCTCTTCTTCTCTGGTAATAAAAGATAAAACAATCACTCCTCTCCAATTCATGATCCTTGACATTCTGCAGTAGCAAATTCAGTACCTAAAAGACTGAAGAAACAATTTCTGAAGAAAAAACAGTCATCCAAATAGAATGGCAACTTACCTTGTTGGATTCTTTAACAATTCAGGAGTGACTCAAAGATATTGAACACAGTGGGTATAAACACTCCAAGAAAGGATAATGCACCACTTCTGCAGTGCACTCACCATATGTGTCCAATCCGCGTCCATTGGCATGTGAAGGTCAATTACAGGGAATATTGGCGGGTTAAGATCGCGATCACCAATTTCAACTACAGAATGAACTACACACAATGGACATTAGTGGCCCAACACCCCAACCTCAACAATGTGACTCAAGTTTTCAGCTTTGATTACAAGCCTCTAGTCCCCTATGAATCTATAAGTGAGTGGCTAGGAAAGTCCATAATTTTTCATTATACATACAACTTCAAAATGATCTTATCATGTCTGCTAGAAGATGCCTACTGTTAACCCAAAATCCTAGAACAGTAATAATTGAAGAGGAAACAGGAAATTTAACAAAGTAAAATCCGGCTAAACATGGAAAATGTTATGCTTTGATGTGCAGATGATACTGCCATGTTCTTTGGTATGAAATATTACAATGACCTGCTGAGTGAAGCTGGACCAACTGGAAATGTTCAGTCTGAGATGCTTTTAAAGAAGGACAAGAACACCTTTACACTCAAGCAAGGATGGGCTTTTCCTAGAAAAATCTATTTCAATGGAGATGAATGCAAGCTTCCACCTCCTGATGCATATCCCTTTCTACCAAATTCTGCCCATGGTAGTCCACTGTCCTTTTCAGCGATAGTAGTACCTGTGCTCTTGATGATCATCATCCGAATGCCAGAATGAACATTTTAGAAATCTTATTTTAGAGAAAAGCCACAAAGCTTTTGAGCAAGAACTGATTATATATGCACGAATTTTCGCGTGTTTCTAAATGGTTTCCTCTATTATTCATGGTTTCCCACTTCCCCATGGATGGTTGAGGAAGATAGTGAACTGATGTTAAAAGTTACGCAGTGATTTCCTGTATCTTGCAGCATACACTCCAAATGTTGTTTTTCATTAAATTATCCAAGATTTTACGCATTTCATACTTTTCAATTCAAAATTCTCATGGAATCAAAAAGTCACACTGGAAAGGAAGAATTAAAAAAGAAAACAAATGTGTTTTTTTTTTTTTGGGGGGGGGGGCGGCGTTGGAATTAGGGGAGCAGGGATATGCTTAAATTGTTGAATTGATGATTTTTGCATTAACTTTCTGGATACAGTCAGAATGTTGGCAAATTGCATGGGTATATCACAAAGAAATTAGACCTAAACTAAACAAATATACAAGATAACAATACATTAAATTTCCAGAAATGAAACTCAAAGGTAGTAGATCACCCAGAACATCGAAAAAGGAGGAGATTCCAGACTACCACATCATGCACCTTAAGCCGCTCCTCTTGCTTGGATTTGAAAACTGAAACTACAGCCTATTAGCCCTTTCATGCTTCCTTGGATCCAGATTCTAGGCATAAACGAGTAAGAGGACCATTGATATCATTAAGAGATGAAGTAGAGATAGAGATATTTTGCTGCTAGCATTTGGCAAGTATGGGTATGAATCTGGAGGTGGCATAACACAGTTATCACCATTGAAGTAAATTCTTCGAGGGAAAGCCCATCCCTTATCAAAGGTAAAAGTAGACCTATCCTTGCGGAATAGCAGCTCTGATTGAACATTTCCAAAAGGACCAGCTTGCACGAGCAGATCATTGTAAAATTTGATTCCCCACAGCATTGCAGTATCATCTGCAGAGGTGTTGTTAGCAAAAATCTTTAGATATCTTTGGTGCTATTATAACACATTGGCAGTGAAAATGTGAACTCACTTATGGATCCATATGGTATTATTGGCTCATAGTAAAAGCTGAAGCTCTGCGTAAGATTATTGAAGTTTGGATGCTGTACAACAAGATTCCACTGGGAATAGTTCATTCTGTAATTGAAGTTTGTGATTGTAATCTTTACTCGCCAGTATTCTTTGTAGTTGAGTTTAACATGCCAGTGGACTCGGATAGGACACATATGTCTAGTACATTGAACCAGTGGTGTGAGGCTGTTCTTGCCCGTATTTGAAAGAGCTGAAGCTAAATATGGTGAGTCTGACCTGTCAGATGCATCAAGATACCAGTGAAAAAGATAACTAGAAGATTTATTCACAGCTTAAAAAGGAAAATGCCTTTAGAGAGTGATATAACTTACTCTACACAGGTCCCTGGTTGAGTTATCCTGTTTTGGCAGCCACAAGCACAAGTGGGGCAGCTTACAATAGTGTCATTATAAAAAGAGGAGAGTGAGACGCAACAGGTAGGTGTCTTTTGAGCTAAGAATTGTGAATATGTGCAAGTAACATTCCACGTCACTGGAAAAAGGTATAAGTAGTTAGACATATGCAATGAAAAGAAAATGGAGAAACAAGTAGGCCACCTAAGAGCATAATTTGGAAAATCTTGCAGCATCTTTCTTTACTAGATCAGATTAACATCATCAAGAATATGAAGTCCAAAAGAAATGAAAAGAACAACTACAAAACCCAATTTCCATCTGAGAATGCTGTGTTTACTGATCTATAAGACTGCCTGACTATACAGAAAACTTTCGCGTATCATTCATCTAAAATAGTAAGGACCAGAACATGAAATGCATTTTTGAACCATTTCTCTGAACACCCAAGAAGTAAAAACAAAAGGAAAGAAGGGAAAAAAAGACTTAAAAGCAACTGTTCTATGGGTGATAATCGGATTTGTCAACTAATAGTGAAGAATGCAATCAACTTTTACTTCTGGAAAACCAACAAATATTGAAGTCCTCCATCAGATTAGGTCAAGCAAAGAAATATATGCCCCTTCAAATTACTAAAAGAAGCCATTAGATCAAGCAAAGAAATATACGCCCCTTCAAATTACTAAAAGAAGCCATTAGAAAACACTTACTTAAAGCTTGAGTTACCCTTCTCTTGTCTGTTGTAGGGAATTTACTTGGCTTAACAATCCTAGCAGGGCCGCAGCTATATCCAGGCCCGGGTGCTTTCAGGGTGAAATTCTTAGGCACCCTGACAGTTCTGTTACTTGTCCCAGCTTGACCAACACTGAGCTGGAATGAGCTTGCAGCAGTTGCAGGATCTTGGACCCAAGAACTGATGATTCCACCTTTGCAGCAATTTGCAATTTGCTGATTATAAGGAGTTCCTGGCAACAGATCAACGACTGTTGGTATCTTCTTACAGCAATGAGGAATGCTCCCTTTAAATCTCGAACAATCTCCTTGTTCTGTAGCCTGGCCTCCCATCATGGACCAAATTACTTCTTTTTTGGCCCATGTCCAACCCAATGTCCACCCTGGAGCTTCAATATGCCGATACTTCTGGAAGTTAAAGATTGTCACAACAGCCTGCTCATAACAAGGAAAAGCAAGTGGATTGTAAAGGTCCTTATAGTTGCAACATGAAAATGGAAACATACAACTGCGGAACCAAGTTCACAGCAACGAAACTAGACCACCTTGATGATATCTCACATCAAACACCATGTAGTGCAACTAGAAAGTGTATTATGCAATTCTGCAGATTTCTATGGCCAATTTTTTGTTTCCCCTAAACTGGAATGTTGGCAGTATATAAAAGAAATGAGATACAGGGGGAGAAATAATTGTCTAGTGCTTACTACATATCCATCAGGAGTCCAGCTCATGATATCCCATTTGATGGTGATATTGCCATTGGGATCAAGTGCATCATAAGCATCTGCATATAAAATCCATCAGAGAGAGAGTTACATTCGGCACATCCATGTTGCAGACCAATGTGCAAACTATTGCTTTGTATCCACTAATGCAGTGGGAAGAAAACATCTCACTTCTGACTATACTACCCATACACCTTTCTAACTGTCCAAATGCTTGTTATCGCTGGCAATATCGTTCTGTTAATTTAAAAGCCAAAACATGGTGAACTAAAGATTGAGAGTAAGGTCAAAAGAAGAGCAGGAAGCTGAAACTTATCCAGAAACCCAAGCACAAGACTCTGCAGATGATTATGACAAGGAATACATGAGAAGAAATACACTTATCCAGAAACCCAAGCACAAGACTCTGCAGATGATTATGACAAGGAATACATGAGAAGAAATACACAGTCCATCAGACGGCTCCATTTTCTGTATCACTGTACCATAACCATTTTTTTTCCTTCCCTCCTATAGATGTGGAAAACTTAAAAGGCAGGCCTCCCTCCCCTCTGAGCACTTCTGTTCCTCGCAACTTCTGTCAACCATAGATCAGCACGATTTGCAGATACCATTCCAACTCATATCTGATGTATATGGCCTAAATTTACCGTTAACATATCGTGAAGGTGATGTTTAACTGTAACAGTCTAGATCTGATATGCGATGCCAATGCAACTGAAAACAGTATATCTCTGAATTGTCATGACAATTCAATGTAAAATTTGTTAATGCACGTGCAGACTCCTGCGTCCTTTAAAGCCAAATCAAGATCCCTGTTAAATCCTTAACCACTTTACAAGTAAGTAATAGGTAGATACTCTCCTTGATACCCCATATTATTAAATTAAACAAGTAGCTCCTCATCGATAAAAGTAGATTCAGAAATAAATAAATGAAAAGGAAAACAAAGGAATGTATTTCTTCATATGAACACTCGAGAAATTACATAAACAAATGAAAAATTAGAAAACAATGTCCTATCAAACATTTAGGAAACACACTGCCTCAGTCCCCACCATCAAACGAAAACGAAAAGGGTTTTCTTTTCATTCTTTTTGCGGAAAAACTCTCTAGAGCCTTCTTCTTTGTTTTTCCACGACTCAAACAATTGAATGCGCCAAAAGATGGAGTTAAAAGATGATAACCTTTTCTAGTTGAATCTGGCTAGCAGTAGAAGATATCACTGCAAGCACTAGAAAGTACAATCTCATTATAATCAAGAAACCTCCTAGTTCAAGACAAGATCATCAAGCACAGTTCAGCTTTTCTCTCTTTCTTTTTCTTTTTTTTCTTTTTCCATTTTGGCTCGTTGAATTTTTCTCATTGGATTACAAGGATGGCCGTATAATTATTCGTCATTGAGAAAAAAGGAAAAATTTTTATGCAAGAATACAAGAACCCACGTCTCTGCTTCTTCAAATATTAGCTAAAAGGCTTGCATGTTAAATCAACCCAAGCCAACCAGAGCCAGCGAGCTTGTTTTTTCAGGGATTGGGGACCCGGGTTTTGTTTCTTGCTGCAATCACGGAAAGAAGGAAACATATACCCAAATAATAGAGAAAATGCAAGGGTGAAAACTCGCCTGCGGATTCGAAGCTGGAAAAAGAAAGCAAGAACAGAAGCAAAATGGCAAAGCTGCCCAGTTGGGCTGATGATGTACACTTGAAAGAGAAGAAGATACAGAACAACTCCATTTCTACTCTCTTTTTAGCAGTACAAGAGAAGATTGTCTCCCTGCACTTGTTCAGTATCTGGTCCTCTTAACAACGTTCTTCAATATCAATGATACAAAATTCAAGAACCGTTTAATAAATACGCGTGCATTTGAAGCTGTAAGCGTAGTCTGGGTCTTAGGATGACTGGGGGAAGTGGGATACAGATTGTCCAAAGGGGTATGGAGTTTTCTGTTGTTCATACGGCGGGTGATTTTTTTGGGGAATTTAATACATGACTTTGTATTGCAAACCGAAATCAGTTCTTTTGTCCACTAGCTTACCTGTGATCTTATAGTTGCATGACGTATTTAGAGGTGTTATATCCCAATTTGTTTCCTAGTCATGACTTTTTGCTTCTTTTTCAAAGACCCACTCTTTTCCTATCTGCTTTTTGGTGGATGGAAGAACCCAACACAAGGTTGGAGAGATTCACACGATTGCCCATTTCTAAAGAGTTGAAATAGTCTCCCAATAGTTAACGTTTAAACTTTTTCCTGAAATATTGCAGGCAAAATTTTTATTTTTAATCATAAATTTAATTATTATGCGTGCTTGATAAGTTTAATAAGTGGACATTCTGTACACTTGTGAGTTAGGGGCAACTAAGGTCCAAGGGGTACTTGGACTTCTGAGGTAGAGCTATCTGCCAAACGGAAGTAGGGAGGAAAAGGAGAAAGAAAGACGAAAAGGATCGTAGTGCCAACTAGTCAGTGCGCTTCTCCTTAGCGTAGGCGGCATCTGGAGAATTCTCCTACCACCACACCACTAACTGAAGTGGAAAGCAAGTCCAGTAATCCTCCCAAATTTTGTCTGATTATAGTTCCACACAAAGTTGTCAACGGGCTATAATTAATTTTATCCATCTTTCTCTACGTGCAATAGAAGTATAGTTAAAACATATAATTTTATTAATTTTAATATATTATGTAATTGCGTATAAATGAAGCAAGTCATTAGAGTTTAAATCATGCTTTTGGAAAGGCAAAATGATCTATTAATACACTGAAAAAAAGCACAACAACTGTAATTTTAATTGATAGTGTATTTAGATTGAGTTTATGGTGAAATTTAAATATATTTGAGTTTTACATCTCTTTTTATAAAAATTTTAAATTTAAAGACAATCTAAATACAAAATATCTGCGGCAAAGAATGGAAATAGTTCCTTTCTTGGTCCTGTAACAATAAAAAAGAATGTTGTGAATGTGAATTTCCGTACAGCAAAGCCCACAAAAGATAATCAGATTCTAACAAATAGGCAAATCAGCATCTCATTCTGTAACCCTTCTTGCTTGATTTCAAGCACTGGAAACTTCTGTGGATTATGTTATATCCCAAGTGAAAAAGATTGAAGTCTCTAGTTTCAAGAGCACCGTTGTGGCGGATCCATCTCTATATGCATAAAAATCACTAGATCCTTATGGAAATTTAGGAATTTTATAGCATAGGTTTTGTATCTCCTGTCTTTCTTTATTGGCAATTGATTAACAAGAGAACAAGAGAAATCATTGCCATTTGCAGCGGGGAAATGATTCTTCGGGCTGCAGCATTTGGCAGGTGTGGATATTCATCTGGTGGAGGCATCACACAGCTATCACCATTGAAGTAGATTCTTCTGGGGAAAGCCCATCCCTTGTCAAAAGTGAAGTGTTTGTCCTTCCTGAACAGAAGTTCAGATTGCACAAATCCATAAGGTCCAGCTTGCATCAGTAAATCATTGTAGTATTTGGTCCCCCACAGCATTGCTGTATCATCTGTAGAATGGTTCAATTTGACTCCAGCATTAGAAAGTTTAATTGAAAGAACGAAAAGGGCTCGAAAGATCGAACATCTTACTTATGAATCTATAAGCTGGTATTGGCTTATAGTTAAAACTGAAAACCTGTGTGAGGTTATTGAAATTGGGATGCTGAACAACAATATTCCACTGACTGTAGTTCATTCTGTAGTTGAAATTTGTGATAGTGATCTTCACTCTCCAGTATTCTTTGGAGCTTTGCTTAACATGCCAATGAACTCGAATAGGGCACATGTGTCGTGTACACTGCACCAGTGGTGTGTAAGCACCCCTGCCTGGGCTAGTAAGAGCTGAAGCTATATGAGGAGTGTATGATCTGTAACACAGAAGTTGAAGAAAATGCAAGAAATGTCAAGAAACTTTAGAAAAAACCGAAGAACACAAAAAGTTCAGGCCTTGGGGATTGGCTGAGCTTGCTTTACCTTATACAACTCCCTGGTTGAGTTATCTTGTTTTGGCAGCCGCAAGTGCAAGCTGGGCAGTTCACAATGGTGTCACTATAGAAGGATGAGAGTGAGACACAGCAACTTGGAGTCTTTTGTGCCAGAAATTGTGAATATGTGCAGGTCACATTCCATGACACTGCAGAAAAAAGTTTGGAAATGAGCTGAAAATGGAACCTAAATTGAGTCATCAGCACGTTCCAGGATGAAAACTTACTTAAAGCTTGAGAAAACCTCCTCCTATCTGGTGTGATGAATTTGCTTGGTTTTATGAGTTTTGTTGGTCCACAGGTGTATCCAGGGCCTGGTCCTTTCAGTATGAAATTTTTTGGTGCTCTTACAGTTTTGTTAGTTGTCCCAGCTTGTCCAACAGTGACTTGAAACGAGGCCACAGCATTGGCATGGTCTTGGATCCAAGAGCTTAAAACACCACCTCTGCAGCAGTTTGTAGTTCTAAGGTTGTAGGAAGTTTCTGGCAACAGATCCACAACAGTAGGATCCTTCTTACAACAATGTGGAATGTTTCCTTTGAATTTCAAACAATCTCCTTGCTCTGTGGTTTGGCCCCCTAACATGCTCCATATGATCTCATTTTTAGCCCATGTCCAGCCTAATTTCCAGCCCGGTGATTCAACGTGCCGATACTTTTGGAAGTTAAAAATTGTCACTATAGCCTGCCAATTTCAAGAAAATTATACGAAGGGACAATCAACATTAACACAACAGAAAGTTCTTAGTGTCTCAGAGGATTGATGCTCACAATGTATCCATCTGAAGTCCAGCTCATAATATCCCATTTCACGGTGATATTGCCACTGGGATCCAGGGGATCATAAGCACCTACAAATACGTTCAGCAAAAAGAGGTTACCACAGTCCCATCAAACGAAAACATGCCGTCAAAACTTTATGTAAGTTCTTAGTCACTGAACGACAACAGAATCAAAGTAAGAGTTATCTACGCATGCATGAGAAATGAAATTACGTTGATGTTTTAATGGTAACTGATGAAAAATACTATGATTTTCTCTGTGTACATGTTTGGGCTAATGTATTAAAGCCTCCATGTTAATGTTGACTGACAAAAATGAGAAAATGACAGAGGGGACCTAGAACTTGAGAAAATACTGACCTGCAATACTAAAGCTGAGAAAAGAAATGAAGATTACAAGAAAAATATAACTACTACTCCTTTTGGTGATTGATCCACTTCTGAACAGGACAGACATCCTCATCTTCTTTTTCAAAATTCTCCAGCTTTTGGTGCTATTCTGTTCCAGACAGAGAAGATTTTCAGTACCAATCACCAGATTTTATGAGGTGCAAGAGAGATGGAGTGACAGAATCAGAGGAGAAAAAGTGGTTGCAGATGTTATTTCTGTTGCTCATACAACAAGTGTGGTTGCAGAGAAATGGACTTTATAGAGGCAACTTAATCAGTGTGATTTCAGTTGATTTGCACTTTAGTGATGTGTAAACTTGCTTTTCTGTAATAGTGGAGTAATTGCTAAGAATCGAGTCCATTAATCAAGTTCGCTTCAAAACCAAAAAGCCCTGAGGAAATAGCAATTACTGTAATCAAAACCTAGAAACATAAATCTTGAATATGCATTCCTAAGTATTATGGTCAAAATTTAAAAGCCATGTTAATGCTCCTTCATAAATGCTTTCTCATTTGCATTCCTTTTTTCGTCTTGCTCATTAATGGCTCTTGTGAGTATATTCTTTTTGGGACTAGTCTGTGTTATTCAAGACTCATTACTGATGGGATGTTCTTGTAGAGAAAAATATTGATTACGCGATAAAATACTTACAAAACTTGAAGGATGGCAGAAATGAGCGAGGTTTTGGATTTTGATGATGGTATATTAACCAGTTATGATACAAAAGAAAGTGAAAAAGACCACTGGGGAAATGGCAATACTCCAAGGCATCATTTGTAGAGCATCTGAGGGTTCTGATAGGTGAAACCTAATCTGAGGTGTAGAAGAGGGATGCATTCTATTTTCCATTTTTCTCAAGCAGATGATTGTTGCTTTACTAGGAAGGTTTCTGGGCTTAGAAAAGCAAAGAAAACTAATTGATTACTAATGATAGAAAAGAGGAAATATGTTGAAGTTTGTCAAGACTAATGCAATAGAAAAGATTAAAAAATTTCCAGCAAACTTTTGATGAGAAAAATCTTCCACAACATCTGTTAATATGAAATTCTTGAAAATCTTCTGTTTGGGAGATTTTATTTTAATTTTGTTGGAAGATTTTGGGATAAGAAATAGAAATGTCCGACTCAGGGTTTTATTACTCTTTTTATAGGGATATTTTTTATTTTTACAAGAATATATTTTATCTATATATGTATTGTATTTAAGATTTTGTTGATTATATAATCTCTACTAATTAGGCCTGTAAATGGGTCTGAGATACTTTGTCTTGGACTTGGACCCTTTAAGATATATTTGATATCGAACCTTACCCAATCACCCGATCTATCTATAAAGTGGACATGTACTCAACCTTATAGGATATTGTGCTACATCTAGATATATCCAATTATAATGCAGATTAAAAAAAAGCTCACCATAACTTATTAAATTCGTTAGTACAAATAAAATTCTAAAATAGTATGATATTTCTTCAATAAATCAAAACTATAATATTCATAGGTTGTCAAGATTAACTGTTACACAAAAGTTTAAGTAGAATAGAAGATACTAAAATATTTACCGTTTTACTAAAATAATACCTTAATCAATATACTAATTTAAGAGTCATTTTTAATTTTATACATAAAAGAAGTTCATCTCTTAAATTAAGATCAACATGTATCAGCAAATATCATTTGTTTTCTTCGGAGAAGAAAATAGTCTATGAGAAAAATTATTAATCTAATATATATATATATATATATATATATATATATATATATATATATATATATATATATATATATATATACTTAAAACTTACATCTAATTATAAATTAATTTATTTTTATAACTTTAGACATAAAAATTCTCTCAAGTAGCTCAGGTAAGAATTAATATTATAATAATAGTTTCAATACACATTACTGTAAATAAAAAATATAATAAATAAATCATATAAAATATTTTATAATACATATTAATTAAATTTTTGTTATGAATTTGTTGATGCGCAATCGTCATCGGCACAGCAAAATCGTAATACTAATGTAGAGAACTTAATAAAGAAATTATAATATAGAGAATAGGAGAAAACTATAGAGAGAGAATAGAGAGAAATAACAAGAGAACTTTATTGATTCTTGATCAATGAATGAGTGAATACAACATCTCAGTCTAGAGCTCTATTTATAGGGTTCAGGGGTACATCCCAATCAGAAGAGGTATAGGGTAATCATAATACAAATCCTATCACTAATCAAAGGTATGATAGAACTCTATCTTCTGGATAGTTGGAGTATCTCTATAACTCTGATAATGGACATCCATAATAATATTAATTTCATAACACTCCCCCTTGGATGTCCATTGCATAAGAGTATGCCTCGTTAAAACCTTACTAGATAAAAAAAACCCAGTGGGAAAAACTCTAGTGAAGGAAAAAGAGTACACTACTCTTTATGCCATATTTACTCCCCCTGATGAGATAATCCTTTAAGGTTTCTTAACCGCCGCATTCCAATTTTGTTCACCAATTTCTCAAATGTTGCGGTTGGTAATGCCTTAGTGAATAAATCGCTGATTGTCACATGATCGAATTTGTTGCACATCAATGTCACCACTCTTCGAGAGCTCATGAGTAAAGAAAAAATTTTTGGCGAAATATGCTTTGTCCTATCTCCTTTAATATATCCTCATTTTAATTGAGCTATACAAGCTGCATTATCCTCATATAGAGGAGTTGGAATTCTATTTCCAGAGGATAATCCACAATTTTCTTGAATATAATAGATCATGGATCTTAACCATACACATTCTCGACTAGCCTCATGAAGCGGCTATAATTTTCGAAATGGTTAGATGAAGTAGCTACCATGGATTATTTTGCGAACGCCATGAAATAGCGAGTACTACTATGGGTAAATACATAACCGAGTCCGAGAACGTGCTTTCTATGTGGATCGGATAAATATCCAAACGATCCGCATAACCAATCAACTTCGAGTTGGTTTTATTTGAATAAAATAATCCGAGATCTATAGTGCTTTGGAGATATCTAAAGACATGCTTAACACCATTCCAATGTCGTCTTGTGGGAGAAGAACTAAACCTTGCTAATAAATTTACTCGAAAATGATATATCGAGTCTTGTATTATTAGCAAGATACATCGATGCACCAATTGCACTAAGATAAGGTACTTCAGGACCAAGTAGTTCTTCAATATCATCTCGAGGTCGAAAAGGATCTTTATTCACATCTAGTGATCTAACGACCATTGGAGTACTCAATGGATGTGTCTTGTCCATGTAAAATCTTTTTAGGACTTTCGTTGTATATGTTGATTGGTGAATAAAACATCCATCTTCCAGATGGTCAATTTGTAAACCAAGGCAAAACTTAGTTCTTCCAAAATCTTTTATCTCAAACTCTTGTTTCAAATAATTCACCGCATCTTGAAGCTCTTCTGGAGTTCCAATAAGATTGATATCGTCAACATATATGGCAAGTATCACAAATCTCGAAATATACTTCTTAATGAAGACACATGGACAAATTGGATCATTTTTGTATCCTCGCTTTTAATAAGCTTTCACTAAGACGAGTTATACCACATGCGTCCGGGATCGCTTTTAAGCCATATAATGACTTTTGTAACTTAATAGAGTAATCTCCACGACAACTGCATTTACATGTTGCGGGCATGTTGAATCCTTTCCGGAATTTTCATATAAATATCATTATTCGATTTCCATATAAATAGCAGATCACTACATCCATCAGACGCATATTAACCTTTTCATTTACTGCCAGACTCACAAGGTATCGAAATGTAATTGCATCCACTACAGGTGAATACGTTTCATCATAATCAATACCGTATCTTTGTGAAAAGCCTTGTGCAACAAGTCGTGCTTTATATCTCACAATTTCATTATTCTCATTTCGCTTTCGTACAAATACCCATTTATAACCAATGGGCTTTACACATTCAGGCGTTCGGACTACAGGTCAAAAAACTTCACGTTTTGAAAGCGAGTTCAATTCTGATTGAATCGCATCTTTCCATTTTGACCAATCATTTCTATGTCGACATTCTTCAACTGATATTGGTTCAAGATCCTCATTATCCTTCAAAACATCAAGTGCTACATTGTAAGCAAATGAGTTATCTATAGTCATTTCCATTCGATTCCAACTTCTGCCGGAAGTCGTATAATTGATGGAAATTTCTGTATTATTTTCAGAATCTTAAACATTTTCATCAATTATCTCTTGGTCCTTTTTCTCAGATTCTTCAATATGATCACTTTGATCATTTGTTTCTCTTTTCTTACGAGGATTTCTATCTTTTGAACCAATAGGTCGACCACGCTTCAGGCGTGCTTTTGATTCAACAGCTACAGGTGTTGAATTTTGCTCTTTTGGGACTTCAACCCGAATAGGGGCATCTATAGCTGGTAGATGCGATTTTGTTACTCTCGTAGAGTCGGCAAATGCATCCCGGCAATTGATTTGCTATCTTTTTGTAAATGAATTATCTTTTGAACTTCAAGTTCACTCACGCTTGTGCGTGGATCTAGATAATTCAAAGATGTTGTCCAAACAAGCTCTTTTTCTTTTGGTTTATTGTCTCCCCCTAACTTGGGAAACATAGACTCATCAAAATGACAATCAGCTGAACCTTGCCAGTAAATACATCTCCCGTCATCGGTTCAAGATACCTTATTATAGAGGAGAGTCATATTCAACATATATCCCCAATCTCCTTTGAGGGACCCATTTTAGTTCATCTGATTAGGCGTTATAGACACATACACCGCACATCCAAAAATTCTCAAATGAGAAATATTTGGTTCAAAGCCAAAAGGCTAATTGTAAAGGAGAAAAGTCATGATAACTTGATGGCCTAATACGCACAAGTGTTGCGAGATGCAAAATTGCATGTCCCCCAAGCTAATACATGAAGATTTGTTCTCATTAAAAGTGGTCTAGCAATTAATTATAATCTTTTGATAAATGATTTCGCTAAACCATTTTGAGTGTGAACATGTACTACTGGGATGTTCAACAATAATGCCAATTGACATGCGAGTAAGCATCAAAGGCTTGAGAACAATATTCAGACAGCATTATCTAGACTGATTCTTTTAATATGGTGATCCGGAAACTGTGCCCTTAGACGAATTATTTGGGCAAGTAATCTCGCAAATGCCAGAGTTGCGAGTAGATAATAAACAAACATGTGACCATCGGGTCGATGCATCAATTAACACCATAAAATATCTAAATTGCCCACATGGTGAGTGAATAAAGCCCACATATATCACCATGAATCTGTTCTAAAAATGTAGGAGACTCAACTCCCACTTTTGCTTGGGATGGTCTAATAACCAATTTTCCTTGAGAACAAGCAAGACATAAAAAATTTATTCAATACCCTTTGATCTTTCAATGGGTGTCCATGCGTATTCTCAATTATTTTTTCGCATCATAATTGATCCCTGGGTGACCCAAACAGTTATGCCAAATGCTAAATGTAGCAAGATTAGTAAACTTCGGTTTACTAAATGATGTGACTTCAACACTATTCAATTTTTGCGTAATATAGGCGTGAAGAAAGAGATGGAAATCTCTCTAAGATAGATTTCTTTCCTAGGAGACAGTTTGAGTAATGCAAAGATACTCAAATTTATTTTTCCTCCATTGTTTCAACATGATATCCATTTCAGTGAATATCTTTAAAACTCAATAAGTTTCTTCTAGAATTTGAGGAAAACAAAGCCTTATTGATGGCAATTATTGTGCCTCCAGGGCAATAAAATACTAAAGCTCTTCCGAAGCCTTCAATCGGGTTTCGCACTACCATTTATAGTGTAAATATTTGTTTCTCCCATATTCAAACAAGAGAAATATCTCTTACTTTTAAGTATAGTGTGCGTAGTACCATTATCAATGAGACAAATATCTTCAGTGATACTTTGAGAGTCATAATAAGGAATAAGAGCCATCTGAACATATAAAAATATAAAGTTCTATTACAAAGGAAATTTGTAGTAGATCAATAAGGATTATTACAAAAGAAATATAATTAAACATGAACTAAACTAAAATTTAGAAAAATATTGAATAGAACTCTCATTTCTTTTGGACACTTCCATCACCAATCAAATGGTCAATTCTTCCTTCTGGGTGCTCAAAAAAATCAGCCACATCTAGATAAGTTACATCGACAATGGCATCATTAAGATTCTTGTTATCACCATCATCGGGAATGGAATTTTGAGAAGTAAAGTTTACTTCAGGACTTTTACCCTTCTTCTTAATTGATGCTTGATAAAGCTCAACAAGGTGCTTTTGCTTGCATGCGGCAGTGCACGGGACCAATGGCCTTGCATACCACAGACGATAACATTTATCTTCACGATCTTCCGGATCCACTTCCTTCTCTTTTCTTTTTCTCATTGTTTCGACCAACTTCGGTGGCTTTTGTTATTTTTCGCACTCGATGCTTTCTATTTTGTTCGCCATGATTATATGGATGCTTTCTACCACGGTCGCGCCCGTATCCTCGGTTTCGACCATGACCATGACCTCTTCCAGGGTCATATCCTCGGGTTCTAACTGCATTCACTTCAGGGAGTGGAGTAGAACATGTTGGTCGAGCTTCATGATTTTTCATTAATAGCTCATTGTTTTGCTCCGCAACAAGAAGGCAAGAAATTAATTCAACATATTTCTTAAAGCCTTTCTCTCGATATTATTCTGTCATGAGACAATATTCGAGGCATGAAAAGTAGAGAATGTTTTCTCTAACATATCAGTCGTCGATAATATTTTCTCCACATAATTTTAATTGAGAAGTAATTCTAAACATTGCGGAGTTATATTCACTTACAGATTTAAAATCTTGTAGCCGTAAGTGCATCCAATCATACCGTGCTTTTGGTAGAATGACCATCTTCTGGTGGTCAAATCTTTCTTTCAGATCCTTCCACAAAACAAGTGGATCTCTTATGGTAAGATATTCCGCCTTCAAATTCTCATGGAGATGGTGGCGGAGAAAGATCATGGCTTTTGCACGATTTTGAGATGATGATACATTATTCTCTACAATGGTGTCTCCTAGACCCATTGCATCAAGATGAATTTGAGCATCCAGTATCCATGACAAATAGTTCTTTCCAGAGATGTCAAGAGTAAAAAAATCGAGTTTGGCAAGGTTTGCCATGAGAATTCAAAAGTAGAAAAATACCTCTTTTTATCTTGATTGATCTCTAAACTCCAATGGCAGAGACTCGTGCTGATAACGTGTTATGAATTTGTTGATGCGCAATCGTCGTCGGCACAGCAAAATCGTAATACTAATGTAGAGAACTTAATAAAGAAATTATAATATAGAGAATAGGAGAAAACTATAGAGAGAGAATAGAGAGAAATAACAAGAGAACTTTATTGATTCTTGATCAATGAATGAGTGAATACAACATCTCAGTCTAGAGCTCTATTTATAGGGTTCAGGGGTACATCCCAATCAGAAGAGGTATAGGGTAATCATAATACAAATCCTATCACTAATCAAAGGTATGATAGAACTCTATCTTCTGGATAGTTGGAGTATCTCTATAACTCTGATAATGGACATCTATAATAATATTAATTTCATAACAATTTTGAATTTATCGAGTTTAAAATATAATGTACCTGATCTATACCCATTAGATAATATCTTATTGGATTTAAATCGGAGTTCAGATAAACGAATATATTCTTTGATTTATACCCAACTTTATTAGAGTGAAACGGGATTGGATTTGGGTTCTACCCAACCCATTGATAGCCCTATTATTAATGCGGCACCTCCTATATTCAAAAATATTTGTTTGGTTAGACTTTCTTTATGTTTATCGTTTTATTTTCATTGGGATTTTTAATTAAAATAAAATGCCCCATCCTATACTTTGAAGTTCGGAAAACAGAACAAGTTATATCGAGTGGTACATAATTCACATTACCGAGTGCATTTCGATTGACTTTCATCTCAAAAAGTCAAAAGAGTACGAAATTTTTATTTTAAATTTCATATCTTCTTTTACAATAATATAAATTCTTTTGACTTTAAAACAACAAAAAAGAGAATTAAATAAAGGGTACTTCTATATATAGTGGTAGAATTTTAGTCTCAAATTCTGCCAATTTGTGGCGAAATTCGCTGAGGAATTTCGCCACAAATTGGCAGAATTCCTCCTCAAATTTCATCACTCAGTTGGCAAAATTTGTGGAATTAATTAATCGACTTCAAAATCAATCATTTTAAGGCCGATTTTTAAGTTTTTGCTGTGTAAATCGATATAAAATTATAAATAATTTGATAAATTATCATTTTTTTACAAAAATTCTTCGTCGTTTTTTGTAGATTTGAATTTTTTTGTCCGAATGTCTTAGAGAATTTTAAGAACTCTTCGAAATGAAAATGAAATAATGAATATTTTTCGCACTACATATAGTCAAAAAAAAAATTATATATAAAAATGACGTAAATAAAAATCCAATCAAATACTGTCGTCTGGATGAACGAGATAGAACTACACAAATAGATCCGATCCAATCCGAATCGAGTGATAAACCATTAATGGGCCTGAGTCTAATCATCGGAATCAAAGAGCAGAAGTCCTTTCCTTTTTCAAGAATCCAAGAAGGCTGAAAAAAATATGCCCAGAGAGAACGGGTGCGTCCTACAATGGACTTTCGGAGAAACCTTTTTGGGTCATGAGTCATGTATCCAGTATCTTGAACCAAATACTCCGGAAGTTGGAATTGGATATGCCGCAAATAATATGAACGCATTAGGAGTTTATCTTCCGATTTGCTAATTTGCGTCAGTTTATTTTTGTTTCTGAGAAGAGCATGTACGCATCCTTTCGAGGGCACCACACTAATGCGTTCCGACTAATTCTGAAAGGCCAAACAGAACAAAAACACAAGAATTCATCAGCTGCAGTACAGCGATGCTTCGAAAGAAAAGCCTGTGATGCTTTGATTCCAGGAACCGTGACAGCTTTACAAATTACAGAACATCTACAGTGAAATTCAGGCCTCTCCTAGTTTCCCCACTCCACCCCCTCGCCCCTCGGCCCAACCCTTGAATCACCTAAAGAAAAACAAAAGCAGAGAAGTTTAATCAGGGGTAAATAACAATAAGCTTCCAAGGAGCAGCGGAAGTAGTGATAATAAGGTAAGACATGGAGAGTAGCAACGCCAGCAAGCTGGAGCAGACGCTGCAGGATGGGAACCTTTATCGACAGGTCAATGCACTCATAGTTGCCCATCTTCGGGACAACAATCTTAATCAGGTCACTATCCTAATCTGCCTTCTCTACAATGCTGTTAGTTTTCTATCTTTGGTTTTCGCAATTGGGTTTGCTTTTATACTTCATTTTACTATAAAAAAAGTTCAATTCTTGGCTGTTTTATTGGAAGTACATAGAAAGATTTCTTCTTGTTATTGTCTGTATGCAGATTCAAAATGCTTTGAACTTCTAAGCGATTTAAATTCAAGCGACTATTCATTGGTCACTCGGAAATGCTGTAAAATAAGAAACTTTTTAATGAAATTATCAAACTATTACTAGTTTCACCATTTGCATTCTCGAGACTGAAAGTGCTCGACCTTTTTTTTTAATATTTCTAGTACAATTCCCCCCACCAAAAAAAAAAAAGAAAAAAGCCCTGGATGGAACCATGCTCTACCTGGTTTTTACTTAATTTTCCAAGGTAAGCTATTGGAGAGTTTGTTTCCACGGGTCCCTTAAACGAATATGAGGTCCTGTTATTTGCAGGCTGCAAGTGCAGTTGCTTCGGCTACCATGACCCCATTGAATGTTGAAGCTCCTCCCAACAAGCTTCTTGAACTAGTGGCAAAGGTTTGTATTCTTTGGTAAGACCTCAAATCTGTAATTTTCAATTATTTTGGTTTTAAGTAGTAATGAGAAGAAGAGGCAAAATGGATATATAATAATAATTATAGAAGTTGGCAGGGTCTTGCTGTGGAGAAAGATGAGATGGTGAGGGGAGTAACTTCGGCTTCAGTGTTTGATTCACATATACCTACAGGATATGGTTCAATCCCGGCATCTCGTGCTGCTTCCGTTGATTTCAGGCAATTTTTTCTCATCAGTCTTTTATAATTGCTGGGGAGAACAGGCTTGTCATTAAGTACAATAGTAATTAGCAACATGCTAATGAGGAAGTCCAAATTCATATGTTACTCAAGACATGAGAGCATATCAAAGAATCTTTCCAGTGTTGCAATTGCCTAAAATTGATTGCTTAGGACAAATTCAGGAATGACCTATCATTTTGCTGCAAGTAAGTGCTTTGATTGATATGGTGGACAGAATAGTTTCAACATTTTCATACACTTAAGTTATGTTCAAATCTTTGGTGGTTTGGATTAATACTAAGAACAGACATCAGTTTTAAATCTCAACAGAATGTCGAAAATAATATGGTTGCTTAACCATCAAGAGTCATTGTTTAGCTTATACATACAAGCATTATGTTGCTAGCTTCTTGCACTTCCTATACCTCAAGATTTATGCGAATCATTATCTTCTAGGTTGTACTTTTCCCCACATAAATGTTTACAGTAATATTTATAATATTCTTCTGGGAACAGAAGAAGATTTGGAAAGAGAGAAAGTGGCCCTCCAATATGACAGTGATAGAAATCTCACCCAATATTGTTCAACTAATCAGAAATTTATACCATGTCTGAGATTGCTATTCTCTTTAACAGTGCCATGCTTGATACTAAAGGATCATCAAAGAGTTTCCCAAAGCATGAGACACGGCATGTCTCAGAGCACAAGGTACCCATTCCTTGGAAGTGCATTCTCTAGTCAAATTTCTTTTCATCATAGTTTCATTACTTGCTTCAGGCTTTCATTAACAAGAGAGTATTCCCTTCCATAGAATGTGGCGAGATGCGCAAGATTTAGTCCTGATGGAAGGTTTTTTGCAACAGGAAGCGCTGACACATCAATTAAACTCTTTGAGGTGTCTATCCTTTCGGGCTGACTATCCATTTGTTAAATATCAATTTCAGTAAGTCATTGGCTCGTATTTCTCATGTAGGTTGCAAAAGTCAAGCAAATGATGCTTCCAGATACAAGAGATGGCCCAATCCGGCCTGTCATAAGGACATTTTATGACCATCTACAGGTAAATTTGTGCACTCCTGGTGTTTTGGCTTATAACTTGCAACAATTTCTCTTGTGATTTAAGTTCAATTCGGTTTGTTTGTCTTGAAAAGGTCAACGTCGGACCTCTGGCCTTGTAAGTTTTTTACAACTGAACTTTTGCAGAGAGCACACCTGACTTGCAAAAAATTTGGCTTCAGAAAGAAGCATCCTTCAAACATATAACTTACATCTAATTTTCTTGAAAGAAACACCTTGAAATTGATCAAAGTTCTTGATGCTAGAAATATGAGACGTTCCAGATATATTCTGCTTTTAAGGATTTATAGTTTTGCCTTGATTTTATTATTTCTAGATTACTTTCTTTTAGGTTCTTCTGTACTAAATAAAAGAAAATTTTATATCAAGAGGGTGAAACGTGAAAGAAAATAATACTGTTTCTATTTTTACTTGTCTATTTGGATAGAGTAAAACTGCCTGTACACATTGGTTTCTCCTGTTTTTCAAGCAGTAACTGTTTTTCAAGTTTAGATGCCATGCTTTAAGCAGAGATAAATAACTTTCTGTGGATTTGTTGTAATTTTTATCTAATTGAATTTTGCTGCAGCCAATAAACGACTTGGATTTTCATCCTCAAAATACAGTTCTTATATCAGGGGCAAAGGATCACACAATAAAGTATGCTGTTGGATTCTCTTATGTCTGAGGTTCTTTTGTGGCTCTACTAATCATCTGTTAGTTTGTGATGAGCCTCAGAGCTTTTGATTCAAATCAATATTAATGGATGTTCTTTTCATTTGTTACTGGTAAGTGACTCCTTGAGAGGGTCTTGCTAAAGTTCTTCGGTATTTTCACATACAGGTTCTTTGACTTTTCTAAAACGGCAGCAAAGAAAGCATTCAGAGTTATTCAGGTTCACTTGTCATGCTTTTAAAATTATTAATCCTGAACAGCACAATCCAAATTATAAAATATTTAATTTGAGGCCATTGTTTGATAATTCTATGTTTTTATTCAATAGGATACCCATATTGTGAGGTCAGTATCATTTCATCCTTCAGGCAATTTCCTTTTGGCAGGTCACTATGTTCTTCTTTACTTTATGTCCAAGCTATAGCTATCTGTTGCTTTAGGTTGGTGGTTAGCAATTTTATATGATGCTCGTCTTTCAGAAATAATTTTGCTGCAGAATTATATTTTCCAGAACTTGTGCTATTTTAGGTTGGATTGTTTATCACTTTTGTATTAAGGCATTGTATTGAGATTTCCAGTGTTTTCTGTTCCTGCTTACGTACACGAACATATTGAAGTTTGAGCTTTCAAATGCATGCTCATTGTCAGCCCCTTTTTTAAACTCCTTCATGTCATGCCAGTTTTTGCACTCCAATTTTAATTATAGGTTTGCTGGAAAATCTTGATTTTGGGCCATGTAATGTGTCTCTGTGTAGAACTGCTATTGAAATTCCTATCCTACCTAACCAGCATTTCTCTGGAATTGGCTCTAAAATAGATACCGAATTATTTACAGGAACTGATCATCCAATTGCACACTTATATGATGTCAACACTTTCCGGTGCTATTTATCATCAGATGTCCAAGATATAGGAGTTAATGCAGCCATAAATCAGGTAGAAAATCATCTTCTATACCTTAGAGTTTTGGATTTATTTTCCCGCATCATTATTTTTATCACTTCCATTTTGGATGATACTAGAGCATTTTAGTTTGCATGTCTCCTATGTATTTGGTTCACACAAATAATTTTATCTTGACAGGTAAGATATTCATCTACTGGTGGCATGTACGTCACAGCATCCAAAGATGGTGCTGTACGGTTGTGGGATGGCATAACTGCCAATTGTGTGCGCTCTATACCCAATGCACATGGAGCAGTTGAGAGCACAAGTGCACTTTTTACAAAGGACCAAAGGTGATGAATTGTTAAGCAATACTGATTTACAGCCCTACTGCTTGTTCATGTCTGGTGGTTGTTTGTGTATGTAAGATAGAGAAAGAAAAGGGAGGAAAAAAAAATCTTAATGAAGCCAAATGACTACCTTGAATTTAACTATGAAAACCAAGTCATGGTTATGTCTGTTTAGGCTTGTCAAAAATTACAAGAAATTGTGTGAACTTCCTAAAGAATCATTCTCATCCTCCAACATAAAGTACCTTTGAAAAAACTTTGCTATATCTTTTAGTTCATATTCTCTTCAGTTATTCTAAGGATGGTTCTGGAGCCATAATAACATTTGTTGATCTAAGCAATGTTGATATCTTCATACAGCAGTCTGATATGGAACTTAGAGAGACGAGTACTGTTATATCAAAAACTGTAACAAATTTAAAAAGAAGTCTACTCAATATGACATTATCTTGACTCATTCAACTTTTCCTTCCGAACCTATATACTTATCATGAGAAAGGGACAAGAAGGAATATCAGCTAATCAATGCTGAAGAAGGAAGTGACCACTCAATGGAATCAATCAAATAATTTTCTCAAACTAGGGACTTTAATTTTACAGCATTTGCTAAGTGGGTAAACAGCCTTCATAATTTTTCATTGCTCAGGTATGTCCTCTCTTGTGGAAAAGATTCTTCTGTGAAGCTGTGGGAAGTTGGCACTGGAAGATTGCTTAGGCAATATCTTGGAGCGACACGCACACAGTTGCGGTGCCAGGTATACCACATCTGGCATGGTTTTCCTTGCAGAAAATTTATATATGTGATTTGATATTTGCTGCCCATGAATGGAATGCATGATCTGGTATTCATCTCCGGTAATGCATAGAATTTTTATGCTTGTTTATAGTACCATTAAATCTAAACATTTTTATGCTGTATTTAGGTAGATTTCTATGCACGTATTTGATTAGTGAAATTACTATAGTTGAAGATTTCTATTTTTCTGATGATGCATTATCTATTGATATTCTTTTGAGATGCAACTCACATGTTCATTTCAGTTGGTAAGAAAGTGTGCTGTGCATATTATTAATTCTTTCGGTTTTGAGTACAGTTAAATTGGCCAAATTTTGGTCCCAGAATTCCTCTACGCTGTACATAGGCCCTAATATTTCACGGGTTAACTGCAGGCTGTCTTTAACGATACGGAAGAATTCATCTTAACCATTGATGAACACAGCAATGAGGTCAGACTAATTATTAAGTTGTAGTTCACGAAAAACGATCCGAGTTAGTAAGAAATGACTACAAGATATGACTTTCAGGTTGTTGTTTGGGATGCACTGACCGCCGAAAAGGTGGCTCGATGGCCTTCTAACCATGTTGGTGCTCCTCGCTGGCTTGAGCACTCACCAACTGAGGCAGCTTTTGTTTCATGTGGGACTGACCGATCAGTACGTTTCTGGAAGGAGATTCTCTAGGCTCTTTGAACAAGATCTGTAGGAGAAGGTTCAAGCCATTTCCATTCTTCTGGTTTTGATTTTTTTTAGTTGTTTTTGATTTATACATGTACAATTTGTTGTGGGACATTGTTTTGCTGCTTCAGTGAAATTACTGCAATTATATCAGTGAACCCAAAGTGATCTATTACAAATTTGGTTGGTTCTTGGATATTCTGACAGATCAGAAATTTAGCCATCATAGAGCTTCTTGCTTTATCTTACTTTTTTACCATTTATGGCAATACTCCATATTGCTATCCACTCTTATTTTGTTTAGGCAACAATTCAAATCATTGTTTGAGGTAGTCCGGCGGAGTTATTGTGGATAAGCATACAGGATTATAGCTAAAGGGACTTTGAAACCGACAAGCATTCTGAAAAATGGGTTAGAACTAGTTTAGAATAAACACTACTAACTTTTGACACACAGAAAATCCAACAATATGGGTACAAGAAGCAGAGTCGACGCGTTGCAATATTTCTATTCACTTGGGATCACACCGTGATGGTGATCCCATGGCTATGAAACAAAAACTGGACCGGCCTCTTTTAGCTGGAAGTGATTATAGAGAACATTCAAGCTTTTAAACCAGTCATATCTTTCGCTACTTTTATCCTCGATATTGAAATGAATTGCAAACTTTCATTAATTAAAATTTAGACCACAAATGAGTGGGTAAACCCAAAGATCTAAGAACTTGTTGGCGCAACTAGAAAGAGCTATTCAAACAAAACACGAACAGACAAATGCTTAAGGATATGGGAAAAAGAGCATTGAGAACGGAGTCTACCTTGATGGGCTGTATATAGAAGGCTTGTTAGTTTATCTCCTAGACATAATCATTTCTGAATACAATCAACATGATGAATACTACATACGTGGAACTATACAAGAAAGTTGTAAGCCTCAAATTCTACTGCAAGATTTAAAGCAGGATTTTATAAACATCTGTACATAACCTCGTGAGAGACACTAACATAAATAATAGATTGGAGAAATTGGATTCAACTATATTTAGAACATTGAAGGAGGGAAGAAGTACAGCCATTCCTAGTAATATGCATCAATCAAAATTAAGTGCCTAAGCAAAAAAGAATGAATATCCATCAAGCTAAACAAGATATTTTCACATAAGCTTAGGCAAAAATTATATTTTACACTTACACAATTTGACAAACCATTTGCACAA
The DNA here is from genome assembly GCA_030512225.1 of Rauvolfia tetraphylla. Lineage (NCBI taxonomy): Eukaryota > Viridiplantae > Streptophyta > Magnoliopsida > Gentianales > Apocynaceae > Rauvolfia > Rauvolfia tetraphylla. The sequence goes on along the minus strand of JAJQKT010000028.1, from coordinate 5,491,983 downwards.
GTCCTCCAGTCGAATAATGTGAAGCAGAACCAGGAAATCTGTCTTAAAAGTAATACATTATTCAGTTTTGTAAAACAGAGACAAAATGTTTTAAGAATAAATTTCAAAAAAATTCACGTTCTGCCCTCAACAGGAACCAAGAGAAATTTATCATCAGCTGCATAAATTGAATTCAATCATTTTGACATGGAGAATTTCTTACTTGGCCTAATTTGAACTGTTTTATTGAGCAAAAATATTCATGAACTAGAACCTAATGGCCATTTTCTGAACATTGTACTGTGGAAAAAAAAGTATGGGGAAACCAACAGAATAAGAAATGCTCAAACTTGTGCCAACCTAGCAAAAATAGAACTTTTATCAAGAATATGTTCTTTCTCGTCTCATTTGGAAAACTAATGTTGACACAATCAAATTCCAAAGTTATCAAAAGGCTCGACGCATCATTCGTTTTGGCTTCTTTACAAAACTTAGTCTAAGCTTTTTAAGACGTCTCCTCTTCCTGGCCATCTTTTCAGGCAATGTTTCCCTCTTCTTCTCCTTCTTTACTGCAGTAGGTTTCTTCTTCACAAACCCAGGATCCAACTTATAAGCTTTAGGTTCAACAGGAACTCCATTACTCTCTGCTTCCTTATAAAGAGCATTTGCTTTATCAACATGCCCATGAGCAACTAATTTTCCCATCAACAAGTCATAAGTCTTGATTCCTGGCTTAAAACCATCCTCTTTCATTTTTGCAAAGACACTCAAAGCATGATCAATCCTCTCAATCCCACACAAAATTTTCAAAAATCCGTAATATTCCTTCTTATCAAGCACATCACCATACCCTGCAGATTTCATCCTATCAATCATTTCATCACCCTCCGCTACCCTGGCTGCTTGATACAAACTCCTAATTAAGACCAGAAAAGTAGTCTGATTCGGATAACACCCCCACTCTGCCATCCTATGGAACAAGTCAACCGCATCTGAAGTCTTCCTAATCTTACATAAGTTTGAAATTAACACATTAAACGTCTCCACATCTCGCGGAACACCCACTTTTTCCATTTGCACCAACACTTTCTCTGCCTCAGACTGAAGGCAAAAAGGATCCTTCTTTCTACAAAGCTTACAGACACAGTCCAGAATTGCATTGTATGCAAAAGTACTAATCTCAAACCCTCCCCTATAAATCTCCCCAGACAACCGTTTTGCCTCCTCAAGCTTTCCATCAACGCACCAACCTTTAATTAAGGTATCACAAATATATTCATCCGGGAAGAATTCAGTAGCTAAATCTTTCACCATTTTCTCAGCATAACTAGCAAAACCATGTTCACACAGCTTGGAAACAATCAGTTTCAGAGAATCTAAACTCCTCATGAACCGATATTCCCTCTCCATTTTCTCAAATAATGCAACAGCTTGTGTAGGCCGCCCTGCCCTCACTAACCTATCAACAAGCGAATTAAAGCATTTAGAACCAGTTTTCCCAATCCCGACAAGCAGTACATCGTGGACAGCTTTGAAATCTTTTCTTCTTCCAAAAAAATCCACGAAATAAGAACATATTTCATCACTAACCGTGAAATTGGGCCTTGAATTGACCCATTTGAGGAAATCAAGAACAGTACGTCCAGCATCAGGTGACTGATTGAGAGTGCTGAGAATCAAGGAAGGTGTTAGCGTGATATGAGAAAAAGAAAGGTCCAACCTTTGCTGTAATGATAGCGATTCCAACTCTGGATCTTTCAGAAGCTCACTAGAAAGAATCTGAGAAATGGATTCTTCGTCATTCGGCTCATCCAGAAAAGGGTTCTTTTCTTCCGTCGGATCATCAGTCTGGGAAGAAAAGAATCTAAATGTGGAGGAAAAAGGAAAGTTCAGAGTGGGAAACTGCCTGGTATTGATGGAAGTACCGCAGGAGAAAGAAAATGGATGGCGGAGTTGTGACGATGAGGGTCTAAATAGAGAGAGCTGGGGGTACAGAGAGCGGGTTTGGCTGGTGGCTGAGGAGGAACAGCAGCGAAGGAGGAGGTTTCGGAGCTGGAGAGGCGTTAACGGCGCTGTGCGTCTAGGCATTTTCAGTGTGTGTACTGTGTGGGAGAGAAAGCGCTGATCTTTGGCGGAGTCCGAAGCTCTCCCAGTCTCTTGGGGTTTTGGGCAGGGTTCAGCCTCTCTGAGTTACAGTGAGACCTAGTGACGAGATACGGGATAATGTGTTGTAGGGTGTATGGAAAGGAAGGTGGGGATGATAAATGTCAGCGTTTGGATTGGTTGGTAAAGAGACGCGATTTTCCTTGGTTTGTGCTGAGCAGCAGTTGTACGTTTTGCATTCGTTTTGGTTCCAAAGGGTGTTTTATGTCTTTTCCCGTCAACGGTCAGGCACAGTATTCAGAGAGGAATTGAGGTGCATAAAGAGAGGGAAAGATTTGGATTACGATGTGGTGGTAGGATTGCTTGTGGAAGACAGAGAAAGAACCAATTTTGGTTTTCGGACACGTGGCAACAGCACACCTCCCCCAGAAAATCTTTCAGCCGGCGACCTGGTGAGTGCCGAAAATTCTTGTTTTCCACTGCCTTTTGAAAGAATTTATGGGCCTTGACCTCTTCTTTCTGGCATTATCATGGGTTAGTGCGTTTTGGACCTGCTGCTGCTTGCTTTAGAACTGACTTCTATAGGATTCTTGGAGTAGAGGTATGCAAAACTGGGGTGCGTTTGAAGTTCAATTCAGCTAATTTGGGTTAGCAAGATATAATCTGATTAGAGTTTAGGATTGGGCAATATTTAGTACTGAGCAAATTCCATTTTTGAGAGTTTTCTGGTACTTATCTTGTTTATATTGCAGTTAGAAGCCTCTACTAGAGCAATGAAGTTTACTTACTACAGTTAGCTAATTCCTTCTTGGAGCATAATTCAGAGCTCCATGCCGAAGCTGTTCGTGTAGTGAAAGGCTTGTCAGAATTACTTAGGGAAAGAAATAACCGCGGCTCTATCTGTTTGTAATTTACTTATATAAGATCTTACCGGTTGATTAGCCATCATGTTTAGGTAATCTACATGTTAACAGTAGCAAGTGGGCGGTGCACCAAATGGTTTATACAGCTCTCTATTTCTAGACAAGTAATAATTGGTTTGCCTATTAGTGAAATGCAAGATAATGGTTTCTCGAGATTCTAAGGTGATAACTATGCAGCTTTAGGTAGAGCTGTACACAGACAGACCCTCCGCAAACATGTTCAGGATCAACTCGGATTAAAATTTTTGGCTTATATTTGAATATGCTATAGGCTTGAAGTTTTAATCTCAGTCGAGCTGGGATACTCAAGTATTCGAGTCGAATACTTGCAAACATGTTTGATTATATTAAATAAATAAATACATAGCTTTTATTTAATAATATATTATATAATGTATATTATAAAAAGTTCTATTCTAGCTTTATCGAATTGAGCATCAAGCTTTAGCTCCAATTCAAGCCTGTTTGAAATTCATCAAGGCTGGCTGGGCTACCTTAAGGTTGACTTGCGTGCACCATTATTTCTAGGTAAATCATGTTTGAAATGGTAGTTGATATGTGAATGTGACAAACCCTATTTAAATACACCAAGATATCTGCTCCTATTTTCCTAGTTTCTTGACAAAAGTAATGTGGAGATAGGAGATTTGTTGTGTGCTTTATTTCAAATTTTAAAGATACTAATATCTCCTTCCCCACCCACCCCCCCCCCCCAATTTGACAGTACAAAAACGTGATTTAAGATGACGTCTCTGCAGAATCCTATGTCTATCCAGCATTTGTTCCTGCCAAGTGCATCGACTCAGGTTTTAGACCTTTAGCCTCTTCTATTTTCAAGATGTCAGTACTGACATATGTGTTTCACTTTTCCCCTTGTGTTTACATAGTGGATTTAAATGCATCAGTTAGGAGCAAATAGGCATATGCAAAATCGAAGTGGTGTTGGTTTCCTTATCAAGTCAGAGCAAGTGCCTGAAGCTTCAAGTTCTCATTGTCAACGTAGGTTCCTACCTATAAACTCTTTTTCTCTTTTTCCTTTTTTCTCTTTGTTCCTTATTGAATCAAGCAATACTTAACTGTAAAATTTATATGAGAATGCAACAGCAAGGAACCTCTCTTTACAGTCTGAATAAGCATGAAATTGTCGATCAAAATAGAAGAACTGCAATAGGATTCTGACAACATATGAATGAAGATTGTATTTTACTTTCAACTATAAATTGGGAAAGTCCGGGAGAGAAAAGAAAAGACAGTCTGCTTTTCTGAACAAGGATAGATTAGGAGCTGTTTTGGCTATCAGTTATAGAGAACTGGTATTTGCTGTTTATCTCAAAAATCTTTTTGAATAACATTTAACAGTAGTTCTTTTAAACCACATATTGTACGCTCAAGGCATCTATTTAACATTGATTGAAGTGATTATTGATCCTGCTCTCATGTTTTTGATGTGCTTGAGGATATTTTTATTTCAGTAACAATTTCAAACTGCCTGAAGAATTTGCGGTAGAACTGATAACAGATAAAACAAGTATATGAGATAATTGAAAATACATGTAATATTTTCCATATCTCTTGTTTTCCATCTGATTTTGGTGCTTAATGAATATCCCAAAACAAAGTTTATTTCAAAAGGATTATTCTAGGTTCCAGGTTTTTAGACTTAATAAAATTGCGGTATACAAAGCTACGGATGATTAAAATCATCTCAAGTACCTTGCCAATGAGATTTTACTATGACATATTCTCTTCCAGGACGAAGTTGTCTTCAATTTTCCAAAGTTTCGCATACACAAATCAACAAAACAAGGTAGTTATATTGACACTGGCAGCCTCCATTTCAAGATAGGTTTCATTTTCCTTCCTTTTTGCTCTCAGAGGAAGCCTAAAGGTTCATTCCCAGCCTGGTCTTATGAATAGGAAACAATCCTAGAGGAGAGTCCTCATATGGTCAGTAAGAAAGAATTTGGAATGCACCCTGGACATGGTAGGATAGGTTTCCTTTTGGTTAAATCAATGGGTTAGAAGTGATGGGTAGCACTAGGGTTGATCTGACTAAGGCACCAAGTTAGCTTTTTATTTTTTAAAAGGTATCCAAATTTAAGGAGAATGAGGCAGATGCTCAAGTAGATTGAGTCCATTATCTAAACATGAGTTCATCAACTCAGATAATTCACCATGTCCTGTTTGTGATTGGCAAAAATTTAAATATTCAGAAATACAGGAAATGTTGGAAAAGTTTCAACTTTTATTCAAGATAAAAGTGAGATATTAAAAATGTAGAAAGTTTATGCAATCCTAGTGCCCAATTTTTAATGGTTGTTGAAATGTCAAAGGTAATATTTGACGAGTTCTTGCTTGTGGTAGCAATAAATCTTCACTTGTGTTGAAGTCCATTTAGAAGCCTTTGAAACATTTAAGAAGTGGATAGAAGGCTGAATTATGGTCTCGTGTTGTACTTGTTGGTCAGCAGCCAGAGTAGCATCTTCTGTGCGAACTACAGTTGAACTTGCTAAAGAGAAAGAAACACAACAAACCTACAAGAGACAAAGACCTTGTTGACTTTTCCCCATTTTGCTTTCTTTGCAGATGAACTTGGGAGACGCCAACTGCTTGCCACAGGGGCAACAATTGGTCCTTGGTTTTTCATGTCTTCAAAGAATTCAACATCATGTATGTGATTCTTTTCCCAATTTGCTTATATACACATTTTCAGCTCCTGCCTGAATGCCTTCTTGTATCTGTTATTTTCTATCTGTAGCACGTAACTTTTTAATTTTCAAAACATCATGATATTGTCTTTGCCTCCTCTGCCCTTCCCTCAGAAAAATGGGGAACAAAAGGGGAAAAAAGAATACAGAATTCAACCATTCCTTCCTTTGTTTAAAGAGAGGCTGGGTTGGAATTGTAGAAGAATATGGAATTTTCCTGCTTCTTGTGGTGTTTTGACTTTGAATTTCTGGTGGCTGTATCCTAAGTATACACCTTTGATATGGCTCAGTTGCTGCAGAAACTAAGGGATTTCTTCCAGTCACTGACAAGAAGGATGGATACACATTTTTGTATCCTTTTGGATGGCAGGTCAGTTTTCCTGGTTCATTCAGTATCTAGTGTTGGACTTTCTGAATTTACATCAGCAAAAGAATAATTTCTTTTCTGGCTTTATGTATAATTACTCTCTTTCATCCATGCTTCTCACAACAGGAAGTAGTCATTGAAGGACAAGACAAGGTTTTCAAAGATGTCATTGAACCACTTGAAACTGTCAGTGTAAATATGATTCCCACTTCAAAGCAAAATATTCGAGACTTTGGATCCCCAAAGGAGGTTGGCATACCAGAAAATGATTAATTAATTTTAATTAATTAATTAATTAGTTATGACAAAAGGTAGAAACTTGTGAATAAGTCAGAAGATATGGCCAGTATTTTCTTCTCTTCCTTGCCATTTCTTGTTGTTCTCTTATTGTATTTGTATTTATCCTCCTAAAATTTTATAAGATGTTGTCGTTCATGAATTGTTATTTGGTTTTTTATGGCTGGTACATGTTCTATTATGTAATTGGTTTCAGGTGGCTGAAATCCTAATAAAAAAGGTTTTGGTTCCCTCTTCACAGAAAGCAAAGCTCATTGAAGCATCTGAGGTAATAGTTTTTTCTTCTTTTTACTGAAAGGAATTCATCACTAACAGAATAAGGCATACCACTTATATTATAACCAATTTTGTCACCACTTGTCTGCTAAAAGGAGGAAAAGGAAACATTGTATCAGTTGGAAAGCAGTATCACTGATAATCATTCTAATGTTCCGTCAAAATTTACTTACCTTGATGCTTTTCTTTTTCTAATCAGCTTCCATATTCTCAATGAAAGTAATTTAATATTGGTGGCTTCTGTATCAAGTAATAGGCAAGATTAACCATCTCTTCAACAAAATAGAGAAAATTTTTAGAACCCCAGGGATAGAAATGTTGGCCAACAGGCCTGCTGTGGTTTGCATCTTTGGTGGTCTGCATGTACCATGGAATTACTTTATTGCTCTAAGATGTCCTCTTTGCTGGGTGCTTTTCTCAAGAACAGAATGAAAATTTGAAAGATGCAACTGTTTAGTGTCCTCAATAAGCCCTCCTGTCCAGGAAACTTTAAGGTTGCTGTAATTTTTAGAGTTATGTTGACAAATTTTGCGCTTTAGTTTATCCTCCATTGAATTTCATGGAAATCTCTTCTTCAATGCATCAATAACTTTTTGCCTCAGAAGTCAAGGATCGCATCTACTTTTAGGATGAAGATGATCTTTGTCAGTTTGAGGAACAAATGGTCTGTTCTTCCATCAATACTTGAAAAGGATAGTGCAACGACCAGCATGGGAACCATGTGATTGACTTTTTTGCAATAGTTTTACCCTCAGTTTTTTAGCCAAGTAGTCCAGATTCTTTCTTTTCTCAATGTTCTATTTAGTGACAAGGTCGCAGAATGTTGATATTGTTCTAGCCAAGCTAGAAGCTCCATGGAGCAACCCAGCAAAATTTTTGTGCCCTGCATGAGATAACTGGTAGCTAGATGCTGTATGTCAGATTTAGTTTGTGGAGATCTTCGTTCCCTTAGTAGAGAAAGGTCAATGCTATATAGGCTATAAATATGCTATGATATATCTTCTTACCATCTCTCTTTAAATTCCCCTGATTCATCCGCTTGTCTTGATTGCTGTTCATGGCCCCTTGTCAGGTAGCAGATATGAGAGTAATAATGGTTTTCCAAATATTGTTGTTGATGCTTCTCTGCATATTTTACAGCATGATGTAGATGGGAAGACCTATTTTACATTTGAATTCGTCGCACAAGCTCCAAACTTCACTAGGCATGCTCTTACATCAGTCTGTATTGGCAATGGTATGGTTATTGCGATCTTCTTTTCCTCCTAAAGAACAGAGATTATCATCACATCTTTTATCCAAAAATTACATCAATGATTCTAATCTTCTTTCTGCTGTGAATTGAACTACACAGGAAAGTTCTATACCTTGACAACAGGAGCCAATCAGAGAAGGTGGGACAAAATGAAAGAAAGATTACAGACAGTGGTGGATTCCTTTCAAATTTTCAATGTCTGAGTTTTGCTCATATCATCTCTGTTCTTGGTAGATTTACTTTTTGTATTTCCAGCATATTCCAAAGAGCTACTCAGAGGCTATTCAGTGCTTCTAGATATATGAGCATTTTTGTTTTCAAGAATCAAACTCCCAGTTATTGCTAGATTAAGTTATGGTTCTTCCACTGTTCTGATTTTCGTGTTCTCTGAGCTGCATTGCGGCATTCAAACAGATAAGGAACAAACCTATCATGATGAAATATTATTTATTTAATTTTTAATATTTAATTATCACCTTTTCCCATTCTACTGCGACTTTGTTGACTTCTTTCTATTAAAATAAAATAAAATAATTATTAAAAAAGGAAAAGAAAAATGCTCTTCCACTGTATCTTTTGAAGATAGTATAGAATCTACAGATTAGAATTCTCTAATCAATGGTAATGCGATTTGCTTTATTTTAATGGAAATTGAAAACAGATGTATTGGATTTCAAGATAAGGTCTAGCAAAAGGAACTAGCGTTCTTTCAAAATCTTGAACAAAATAACTGAAGAATTCATCAAAATTGAATGCAATATATTCCAAAAAGAAAACTATTACAAGAGATTTCATCATCTTAGTCACAAATCTTGTTGAGCAAAAGCTTCCCAAAACATTCTTGACGGTGGAATTTAGCGTATGAGTCAAAACCTTTTACTTCTTTTATAGAAGAATAAGTATTAACTATGTCCATAGTTACTTGAAATCTTGTCTTAGGTTCATAACGTACATAAATAAATATGAATCGAATATAGCAAATAATAAAGTGTTTCTGTTGTACTAATTATAAACAAACAGTAGCATATGCTTCCCCTGTTCTGCAATCCGCTGGATATGCCTCACGCATGAAGCTCATGACCAGAGCAAGCAGCCAAGCCCACATCCGATATAAGATAATTCTATATCACCATCATCTTCATTGTGCAATATTCCCAGTTTGTGCAGATCTTTTCCTACTTTATTTTGTAATGATTGTTTCCCTGTGATTCCCATCACAGCTTCAAACAATGATTCAAGCAGTAGGCATTGTCTAGCTGGGACTAGAGCTCCTGAAATATTCTTTACTCAAACTTTGAGCAGCAGAAAATTGATTTGTTGACCCCATCAAGATGATCAGAGGATGGTTTTTTACAAATTATCTGGAGGGCTATGTGAACCCCCTCAAAGAGCAAGGATTAAAGCATGATTTGCTTTTGCTTTTTGATGCCAGAAAAGAGGATATATTGTGATCCAACTTTGTAGCATGATTATTGCATCAAACCATCTCTGAGCTTCGTCATTAGCATGAAAAAGCTCGACGGCCTTTGGTAGGATGGTTCAATCATATGCTTGATAGATAGTAGGTTCTTTCACACACACTTAAAAGAACGAAATACTTTTCAGAAGGCTTTCATGGTAGCTGAATCAAAAATTGCAGACTTTTCATGGCCAAGACTAGGCTGAACATGATCAAACTTGTGTGATCATTGCATCAAATTGATCAGCTGTTGGGAGGATGATTCATCCATGTACCTCATTCATAGTATGTTGTCACACACTTAAACAGCACCCAAAAAAAAAAAAGGTTCTCACATTATGCATCAAGATTGTAGCCTTTTTCATAGCCAATGCTAGGCTGAGCATGCCAGAATCATCCACTTTTTCCATTGAGCTATCGAATTAAGTACATCTGTTCTCCAGATATCATAAAACAAAAACATAAATCCTTTTCACATATGTTCTCATTCAGTTGTACTATAAATTTCTCCAGGCATATTCTTGAGCATCATTTTATGCATTGCCTGATTTCATCATTAGATGAGATTTGGGCTCTTTAGGAAGTGTTTGAAGAACTTATTCCTTTCATCAGTCTTTCTCCTCCTAGTTAACGGACACCAAAAAACAATTGTTCAAAAAAAAAAGAGAACACAAGGCTTTGGTGCAATAATTTTCATCCTCTTGCATTTGTTCATTGTGTAGTCTTTTTTTGAAAAAAAAAAATAGATTTCACATTCAAGCGTCAATTCAAGTATAGATTTAGATAATATTCGCAACAATATTTAGTGCATTATAAACAATACACAATTTGTTGTGCGTCTTTACCAGATGAATGCTGTGTATGGGTTCTGCTGGATGTTTTTACTAGTTGCAGCATAACTAGCTATCTTTCAATTCATTGAGGTCACATTAGCAATAATGATGATAATGATCACCATCTCAATAATGACAACTGAATCGAAATAGAATGTTGGGATGAAAAGAAGGATCTATTATCTTTGTACATATGGCTGGTGGAGACGGGGACTGGGCATCAGATTGTACAGAAGATGGATACAAAATTGATCGTTGTCTCTCATGCAAATATATGCTCAAGAAAAGGATATTCAAGGAATGAACCAAATCAGCAGATCAATGGAATCAATGGTGAATTTTGTAGATTGCAGACATAGTTCTTCTGATACAAAAATACATATGGTAGAGGTGTTGTTTGCAGCAGAGATTATACTTTTGTAGAGATCTAAATCTGATATTCGCCAAATGAGTCAAATACTTGATCACTGAGTTATTGTTTGAACACTGTAATCCAAGAGTTTGATGAACAAATTCTCTGCCTACTGCCAAGGCTTTGGTGCTTTGAAAGGATTACCAAAATGAGGCAAAACCAAGATGCTATTTTTTAATATAAAAAAAAAAGAACCTTAACACAAACCTCCTATAGATTGCTAACTAATGGCTTAAAAGGATCCAAGCAGTCATGCCAATATATATATATATATATATATATAAATCTAGTTGCTTATATTCGAAATCCATGAAAATCTTTGAAAAAATGTCCAAACCAAGAACAAATATGCAGAAAATTCCATTGGTGGTCAAAGAATATTTTCCATAGCATGTTTTTGTTTTTTGATCCATCAAGCCAAGTGAAATTCCCTTTGCCTTTGCTAGTCATACATCACCAATGGAATATAAGAGATGCCCCAAAAATAATTGTTAATTCTTGATGAAGCTTTCCCACATATCCACTAAAATCTTTATATTGAAGGATACCATGCCAACGTGCATGCAGAAAAGATATGGACCATAAATATTAGCCCTATACCATTACACGTAGGTCCATAAGTGAACAAGTGGATCTGGGAATGTGTTTCATAGAAAATAGTAAAGAAAAACACAATGGTGTCCTTAGTGTAATTTGCCTACCCAAATGTTACATTTGCACCCCCTAGAAGTTCAACAAGAAGGGGTTCAAAGAAAAGATGGTTTAGTATATATCTTGTAGTTTGACAGAAGTAAGTAAAGCGCAAAAGAGAAAAAAGAGATCATCTGGCTAAGGGTATATTTAGATTAGATTTTGCTACGAAATTCAATACAATTTTTTTTTTTCTGAATCTCAATCTTTCTCACAAAAAAAAAATCTCTCTTATAAAACATAAGACAAAAAATTTCAAACTAAAATATTATTTAATTTCACCCAAACAATAAAAGAGGCGATCATTACTTTGCGAGGGCCGTAAATGTAAGACACACTCAAACAAATAATAATAATATAAAGTGGGGAGTAATTATCTAAGAATCATAATAGAGGACTCCAACATGACAGGTAGCACAGAAAAGGATGGACAATTGAGCTTTTGAACAAGGCGATATAAGTAGAAACAAAAGAGGTAATAGAATGACTCGATTTAAAAAATTGTAAGGCTTGAAAATTTAAGACAAAAGTAAACTGAGGGACAAAGTAAGTGCATGAGGGATAATTTGGAGGGACGAGAATCGGTGGTTGGTGAGGTGAGGAAGGATTGAAATGGATGGAAACTGCACCTAATGTTATATGGATATTCAAATCCCAAATGCATCTTTTTTCCTTTACAGGTGGGAAAAAGGAAGAAAGCTTTTACAGAAGAGCTTCTCCAGAAATATATTCTCTGATGATGAGAAGAAGGAACAAAAGAAGTTGAGCCATATCATTGTTCGGCTGAGGTTCTTATTCCTCAATCATTTGAGGTTTCTTCATTTTAATCTTGAAAAAACAAAAAGACATCAGACATAAAAGTCGACAAGAATAAAGATCAAAGCATAAGCAACTATAACAGTAATTCAGCTATTAGCGTTTTTCTATACGCCGTACGCACTTATTGGTGCATATTGCCACTCCTTCGCTCTCGTAATTGTCCAAAAAAGGGGTTCAGGGAAACAATTCTAATGAATTTTTAACTTTCTCTTAGGAGTATATCATTTGAATGGATGGATTTTTTTGGATTTAGGGAATTGATTTGATAAAATGATGAAATTTGAATTGCAAATTGAACTCTTGTTTCACGTAATGAAAGGAACTTACTGAAAGAGAAATATCAATTAAAAATACATAATAAATCCAAAGATATTATAAAAAATTATTAATCATGTAATTCTTTAAATTTTTTATCTTAAATTTTATATAAAAATAAAAATACACAATTAAATTCTACAGACAACCCAAACTCTATTTATGAGTTTTTCTGAACTGTTCTGTCCTTCCGTTTTAACAAGCAAAACTGATGACGACGAGTCACTTTCCGTTTCTTGCTGATCAGCTTTATAAACCTCACAATTACCACATAATAACGTAAAATTTGATTTACTACTGCAGTGATGTAATAACGGTAAAAGAAAGGAGGTAAAAAAATGCACAGAAAAAGGTGCTTTGAACTTGGGGAGAGCCCCCTCAAGATGATAGGGAAAAGATTTGAACAATACAGCACTATATAAGAACTAAGGCCAAAATGGCAAACATTAATTACTGTCGTCATAATAACTAGCTATAAACACAAGAGCAGAGATGGATACTGCCACCAAACAAAGCTGTGTACGCACAACACAAACAAGAGCACCAATCAAATCCCTTAAAATACTAAACACGGAAAACTACCATTTTTCTTCTACCTCGCCTACTGTTTTTTTGCATGTCTTTCTCAAGAAACTAAGACTATAATATAGCTAAAGATTATGCCATTTTTGATAGTAATATATGGCAGTAGTAGTAATGGACACGAAGCTTTGATTGATCTACCCATATGAAGCTTCCAAAATCATGGATGAGATCGATTTTGCAGACCAAAACCAGCCAGGCAGCCACCAGACTTTCAAGAAAACCTAGAAATGGCCATGCACTTCAAGGACTGCTTCATTTCCAGTGACAATTTCAGACACTCAGACAAGTCCACGCCACTCGCTGAAGGAACCCATGTGAAGCTCTGAAGCAGCTGAGCTAACCAGAGCTGAACAGTGGCGAGACCCATGGCCTTGCCGGGACAAACTCGCCTACCGGAACCGAACGGTGCCAGCCTCAGGTCAGACCCCATAATGGGAACATCCTCCTCCAAGAACCTCTCTGGCATGAACTTCTCAGGCTCGGACCAGACTTTCTCATCGTGGGTTATTGCCCACATGTTTACCATAGCTGTTGTACCGGCAGGGATGAAGTGCTTCCCAACATGAGTGTCATGGATAGCCAGGCGAGCCCAGGAAAGTAGAGGGCCAGGAGAGTGCATCCTCAGGGTCTCCTTCACTATGGCATGCAGATAGGGAAGGTTAGAGAGGTCAGCATCAGTCACTGCTCTCTCTGCCCCTACCACACTGTCGATCTCAGATTGTGCCCTGGCTTGAATATCAGGGTGAATAACCATTCTTGCAAGAACCCATTCCAAAAGGATGGCCACTGTGTCCGTGCCTCTGAAGATCATTTCCTGAAATTTCCATACATTCTAAATCAACACACATTCACAATAACGCAACTTCATGAAAGTGATCATTTTTTCTTCAAACATAAGAAGGAAAAAACAAATTCATCGAAGCAGAGCAAGGATAAGAAAATTACACTGTTGTCATCACAAGGGAAAAAGAAGGCAAACATAATTTATTCAGATTCTCCATATCTCAAGTGTTCCCAAAAAGAGAAAACTTGAAAGACATATATTCCAGAATCCACATAGTAGCATCAGACTATCAGGTGATAAACCAAAGAATCAGACTATCAGGTGATAAACCAAAGAAACTGACTCAACAAATGTTCAACCACACACTATACTGGGGAACAAAGAAATCAAGAAATAACGTATTTACAAATAGAAAAAGCATATATCCTACTAAATCAGACATCTAAATCCTAAACACATCATTTCATAGATGGCTTTCTCTAGTGGCAGACATTAACATAAAAAACAAGAATCAAATTAATAACAGAAATGACTAGCAAAGACCGAAGCATTTAGATGCAGAGAAGACAATAATGGAACAGACGGAGGGGAGAAGTACCCATAGAACGGCAATCATATCAGAGTCGGTGAGGCGGTTCTCTTTCTCCAAATCCAATAAGACATCAACAAAGTCACCAGAAGCTTCATACTCGGAAATTCTTTCTCCATTCTCAGCCCTTTTTAGCCTGTGCTCCTCTATGATCTTCCCAACATAGACATTGACTCTTGCAACCAACTCCCTACACCGCTTCCTCACACCTTGCATGTCCAACCAACCCAATACGGGAAAGTGATCACTCCAGTTAAATATTCCCAGCAATTCATAACCTTCACTCACCAAACTTTCAAGTTCAAATCCATCAATGTTTCCACTTTTGCTGCCGAAGTCATAGCATTTCCCAAACACACTCATCATGACATTGTTCAAGGAACCAAAGTGCAACACTTTCTTAACCTCAACCTCACCTTTGCACTCCATGGAATCCATAATTTCTCTCACCATCTTCAGACCTATGCCTCTTCTGAACTCTCCAAACCAAGCAATTCTCCTAGGGCTAAACAGATAGGTAGCTGAGATCCTCCTCAAGTTCCTCCAATACTCTCCATAAGGAGCAAAGCCCATTGCTCTATGGAACAAAAGCTCATACGCAGACTCCTTCACCGGCCTATCAGCAAAAGCGGAGCTATTCAGAATCTCTTTCGCAGTCTCCGGATGGCTTGAAATGATAAAACGCGTGAATCCAACAGAAAAAGCCATCAGCCCTGCAGCTCGACACCTCTCGGAGAGGCCATGAAGAACTCTATGAGTAAGCGAGCCAGTGAAGGCCAAGACCAACCCCAGAAGAGGCAGGCCAGAAGGCCCGGGAATGGCAGCATTAGCACGAGCTTTCGACTTGGAAAGAGCCCAAGCAAGACCCCCAGGGGTCAGCCAGAAAGCAAACACAGCAACGAAGAGAAGCAAGCATACAAAAAGCTCAAAGTTCAGCCCAGCCGAAGAGTAACCAGATGAAAGGACGAAGACGAAGTAGGACGACTCTGTAGACATTTCCACTTAGGTTTCTTGAGAGAGAGAGAGAAAGCAGCACTTACGAGATTCTTAAAAGTGGTCTCAGGTAATGGGTAGTTTGAAAGGATGTAAAGAGGAGAGGGTCGAAGAAGGTGGCAGTGAAGAGACGAAGAGCGTGAGTGAACGGTTTAAATAGAAGATAGAAGTTATGTCTGGAGAAGTGAACCGTGGTTAAAACCTTTGAGGTTCTACTTTTTACCGTGGTTAATAAATGATTCTCTCATGATTAAGGCTCAACAAAAACTCTGATTGCGACGTATTTTTATTTTTCCCCTCCTTTTTAAGCTCGGCCGTTAGAATTTGACGATATATAATCCGTAAAGAAGACTAATTTGACGCAAGCGTGGGACTAGTTTAATTCCTAACCTCACGTTCTCCCAGAATCGGGGGAATATGGGTGCTGTTACGGTCCATATTGCTTATTTTTCTTGTTGGTCTTAATGTAAGTATTACTATATAAATTTTATTATGTTATAATATAAAAATTGTTAAATAAAAATTTTAATTTTTTATTTATTCTTATAATAAAAAAGTAATAATATTTTATGTTATAATTTTTTATTAGGAGAGAAAATATTTAATTAATGATAAAATAATAAATTTAATTAATATCTTAATATATATAAAATTTTTTAAAATAATACTTAAATTGAAACAAAATAAATATGTATCTAAAATTCTACTACTGATGAACATACAATTAACTATTAGATTATTATTTCTTTCGTTTCAAAATATATATAAATAATATAAACGTAGGAAAAACTTTAAAAATGTTAAGTACATATTTTATTTAAATTTTTCTTTTTAAAGTACTGTCACTAATTTTATAACTACAAGTGAGCCACTTAATCAGCTAATCACTAACCATAATTTCAAATTAATTAGTATTTAGTAGTAATAAAATGAATTATTTCTTAATCACCTACCTGCCTGTCCATTATAAGATATTGATGCATTTTATTACTATTAAATACTAAATAAGAAATTACTGCCACTTGGTGGAGAACGTAAAAGGATCAAAGTTTTTAATTGGAGTTAAAAGAATCGTGAATTGGAGATAATTTTTATTTTAAAAATAAATTATAAGTAGGACGAGACTATAAATAAAGAGAAAAAGTAAATAGTAAGTAATATGTAATCATCAGGAAGAACGCGAATATTCTTGTTTTCTTGTAAAATAGAGAATTCAATTTAAGGGAAGAAAAGCTTGGATAATACAAGTTTAGATGGTACATGATACGGACTTGATCTTCATAAAAAAAAGTTTGATTATGGAGGAGGAAGGGGTTGTAAGGATTTCATTCGCTGCATATACACAGAGGAAGAACATACAAGAGGAGGAGGGAAAGAAGAACATACAAGGGCTTGAAATGATCATTAGACAATAAGAATATTGATCATAAGAAAATTGGAAGAAATGCAAAATGGTCTAGCTCGTATGAAAAAAATAAAACAAAAATTTCCTTTTTTGTTATTATCTTTGTTTAGGAAAGACTAGCCGAAATTAAAATATTCCATGAACATAAGATTTTCTATATATTTTTTTGTATGAATTAAATAAAAAATTAAAATATTTTTTATATAAAAAATTATATTTTTATTTTTTTATTTTAAATTTTATTTTTCTTCTCACAAATAATTTACTTTTTACTTTTATGATTTTAAATATAATTTATTTCAAAACAATACACGATCCAGTATGGTAACTTTTTGGAAAGAGATAGCTAGAATTTGAACTTTTTGCTCTTTTCTTGGATTTGCTCTAGGGAACCTCTCTAAGAAATGGGAATCAACTTTGATATTTGGGCGGTCTCTCTTTGTGTGCAAATGAAGGGGGGGAAATTCCTTTCAGAACAGAACCCAACTTGGTAATTTAGGCACCTCTTCTTTTTAAAAAATTTTCGCTGTTTTTTAGAATTATTGCATAAATGTTGGGACAATTTAAGGACAGACATGATGGGAGGACTAGTAAAATTGCATTGGCAATCTTGGGTACTGTAAGGATCTAGACAAAGTCACAATCATATTACTAAGAAAATCATAGCCATTGGTTTCAATTATTATTTGCTAATTGGAACCATGGCAGGATCAAGATTTCCTTGTGTTGTTGCAATTATATTATAGGTGTGATTGGATAGAGTTTAGTTTTGAAATTTTTGCCTTAGATTTTGTAAAAGTTAAATTGTATATGAGAAGATATATGTATCCTATACTTGAAATTTTATATTCGATTTTAAAATTGAACCCTATCCACATGGAATGGTTACCATAATTGGATAGACAAATTGAACACCTGTGCAATCTGTTTTGAGTATATTTAAAAAACTTTTACTTCATATCTTACTTTTTCTTTATAAATAATTAATTTTAATAAAATTTACGATAAAAAATCTCAAACACATATTCTAGATATGAATACACCCTATTTTGCAATGTCTACTTCGAATAATCCAAGAATAATGCTTGTCAAATTTTGATCAAGAAACTATTTATGCCAACCCCACGCCTCCGCCCTCTCAGGCATAGAGTAGCCCGTCGCCAGCACTGCCAAAAGGGGTGGAATATTAAGGGAAAGCAAGTCAGAGCGAAGTCACTTACATAGTCGTTTTAAAATTATGAAATTAAATAGACAAATATAAGGATAGAGTACTTATTTTTCATACTACCCTCATAAAAAAATGATAAGATTAGTGTTTGAACTTTTGCAATAATAGATTTTGTATTTGGGGTAAACTATAAAATTTGTATGAAAAATATGTTTATTTTGAGATATTTTAAAATAGAATAGAATATAAATATTGGACACTACAAATAATACTCTATTAAACTAGCCAGTATTAATCTAATCAACGATAATTAAGTATCTAACTTGAAATTAAAAGAAAATTGAAGGGCTAATTCATGGATTATAATGAGAAAAATTTGGAGGGCAAGGTTGCAACTATTTAATGAATGTGGTGGCCAAAGATTACTATTGCCATCTTTTTTTTTTTTTTTTTGGTACCAAGAAAGGAGGAAATTTGCAGAACTTTTCATAACTATCAAGACCTTGTTTTCGTTTTCTTGGCAGACAATGGATTTCCAAATTGATCTTGATCTTGTTACTTGTGCATTAGGGGGAAATAGAAGCTAATGCACATGGAGAGGGGAGAAGTATTACATGTTTCTTTAGCATTTTTTGGCAAATGAAATTTATTTGAATATTTTTCAAGGTAAAACAATAGCTATAGTTAGCTTTGGATCAAGTGACATGATTGAGCTACTAATAGCTATAGTTCCAAATATGTATTTGCCTTTACTTAACTATGAGGATTAGGAGTTTACTTAATTATCACCTCTAACCATGTGCATGGTAATGATAAACAATTAATCCTTATTTGATGAATAATTTACCCATGTGTTTCCTTAGCACGTGAAGAAGCAATGACCAAGAAAGGAAATTAGCAACGACTAAAATGATCTTTGTACTTTTGAACTTCTTTCTTCCTATGTTCTTTTACTCGTGTCTTCTTGTAATCTATTAGAAAATTACTAGAAGATGAACAAATTATTACCACTAATTTTGTCCTAAAATAGAGTAAAGTCATGAGTAATAAATTACTAAATTATTTGAAAGTATATTAGATTGTATTTGGTTAGGAGGGTTTCTGTCTTGAATTCCGTTAAAGTAAATTTTTTGTAAGAGAAAAATTGAGGCTCAATTATATATGTGATTAGGTCAAATATTATCTAAATACTCCATAAGAGTTACAGTATACCCAACATTTGTTAAAAGGTCATACATCAAAGCAATGTTATATTTTTTATCATAAAGTTCAAATTATTATGGTGTGTTTGGATTGCAACTCAAAATGAAATAAATTTTATTTTTTGTAATTTGAGTTATATTTTTTCTAAAAAATAATTTATTTTTAGAATTTAAGAAAAATCTAAATTCACTTTTTAAATGGGAAATCATTACAAAAAATAGAGAGAATGACTATCCATGGTCACAAGGATAAAATTACACAATAAAATTTGCTAGGTGGAATTTGATAGAGTTGTAATTTAATATTTTTTATCATAAATTTTATAAAAATAATTTTTTATAAACAAAAATAAAAAATTTATATTTAATTTTATAACCAAGTCAATATAAATACACCCTTATTATGTTAAAAGCAGGATTGTTAATAGGTTCAAGTTGATTCGAAATTGGCGATTCGAAATTGGCTAGTTCTGCCTAGTTAAATACGGGCTTGGTCTTAAATTTTGAAGCTCAAATTATGTTCGGATTGAATTTGAGCTAAAATAAATTCGGTCAAATTTTAACCTAGATCGGATATAATATTATTTTTATATGTAATAATAGTATAATTAATTAATTTTTTATTTTTAATTAATAAATATTTAAGATTTAAATATATTTTAAAATTTTTAATTTATAATATCAATTATCTTGAAATATTAAATAAATTTTTATAAAATAAAAATATAAAATATAAAATAAATTCATACAAAGAAAAGTTAAAATCGATCTAAATTCGAGTTCGAGCGCATTTTTTGTAAGCTCAAAGAAAATAGGATGGAAATCGGGCTTTATCAAAATTTGACTCACTAAACTCGATTAACAATCTAATTAAAATGTACAAAAAGGAAAATAATATAAAGGAAAGATGCAATTACTCCCCCCATTACTAATTAAGTAGGCAGTACCACACCTAATACAGCGTGGACAGCAAGCAGCAGCGTTGATTCGTACACCACAGAAGCCATTTCTCCACGTGGCCAGAGAATAGCATTCCAATGTTTGCTTTTTCGTAACACTAAGCTGCATAGGTAGTAATTAGGGAACAAATACAATAAATGAGGGGAAGGGTTTGGACAGAGTTACAGCAGGTGGCATGGGAAAATGCCTGCGCTAGTGTTTAGCTGTAAAAAGGGCCAAAAAAATGAGCAAAGCGTCATTGAGAAAACCGTTACGGCGCCGCCTTCCAAAACTGAAGGTTTTTTTATGAGACCCGGAGACGACCGGCATGCCGTTCGCGGATGGGCGTATTTATTATCGCAGTTTCTGTTCAATTTTTACGATCACGTCCTTCCACGATCTCCATTTCCCGAATTTACTCAGTTGCCCTTCCGCCAGTACTGCATTGCCTTCGCCCAGCACCCCCAGGCAGTCCCTTTTTTAGTTAGGACTTTGGATTTTATTTTGAAATTAAATTATATTAAAATTTATAAAAATAAATTATTTATAAAAGAATTAGTAAGATTGAAAATGAAAAAATAAAAAAATAATTTTTTATTAGAAAGCTTTGAGGAGATTTAAAGTGAAAACAATAAAAAAATAATTTTTTTATTACAAAGCTTTGAGGTGTATTTGGATTGGTTTTCAAAGTAAAAAAACTTTCTTTTTTTTATTTGGAACATTATTTTTTCCTCAAAAAAAAGGTAATTGAGACTTTTTTGAATTGAAATATTAGTTTTATTAAATTTATAATATCTATTTAATGTATAATATTAATAAAAAAATTTTAAAATATTTTATTTTATTATTTTTTAACCGCTATCTATTTCAAATTTTAAGTATTTTAATTAATGAACATAATTAAATTCAAATAATATTTAAGGGTAAGACTTAATAGAATTTGAGATTGACAATTTATATATTGAATTTAGTAAAAATAAATTACTTGTGAGTATAAAAATGAAATCTAAAATAAAAATTTATATTAGGTTCCACAATCTAAATACGCCTTGAATCTTTTTATTTTGAACCTATAGATTTAAGTGAATTTTTAACATGTTTATAAAATAATAAATATAATTAATATTTTGAGACGGAGATAATACTTCTTCAGTTTAATTTAAGTCATTAATTTGAGACGGAGATAATATTTTAAGTCACTAATCTTTCATTAGTTATATATATATATATATATATATATATAACTCTTTTTTTTTTATGGCTTCAAACTTCTCATCTGAATTTCTTAAAATTTTTTTAATTAGTTTTTAAAAATCTAATTAGTTAGAATTATTTTTAATATATTAAGATAACTTTAAAATAATTTATAAATTAATTTAAATTTTAATTTTTATATATAAAATTACTTTGTAAAAGTAAGAGACTTTAATTTTAAATTTTTTTACTGGTTATAATTATTTTTTATCTATTAAAATAATTTTAGATTAACTTATATAACAATTTTAATTTTTAAATTATGTATATTAAGTTACTTTGTAAAAGTAATAGGAGATTTTAATTATTAGTTTAAAATTTTTTTATTGGCTACAATCAAATTTAATTTATTAAAATAATTTTAAACTACATATATGTTAACTTAAATTTTGAATTATCATAATTTAATAAATTTTTTACTATTTTAATTAGACTTCACAAATTTGATTAGTTAGGATCATTTTAAATCTATTAAAATAACTCTAAATTAACTTATACATTAAGTTTAATTTCTAAATTTCATATATCAAGTTATTTTCTACAAGTAAGAAACTTTACTTATTATTTTAAATAATTTTTATTGCTTAAAAGTATTTTCAATAAATTAAAATATTTAAATTGAATTTGAATTATCCTAATTTCTTAAAGTTTTTACTTTTTTAATTAATTTTAAAAAATTTATTTTGTTAGTATTATTTTCAATCTATTAAAATAATTTTAAACTAACTTATACATTAATTTAAATTTTAGATTTTGTATATTAAGTTACTTTGTAAAAGAATGAGCTTTTAATTATTAATTTAAATTTTTTGATTGGTTAGAATTATTTTTAATCTATTAAAATAATTTAAACTAACTTATACATTAATTTTAATTTTATATTTCATATATTAAATTACTTTGTAAAAGTATGAGATTTTAATTATTAATTTAAAATTTTTTGATTGTTAGAATTATTTTTAATTTATTAAAATAATTTTAAAATACTTATATATTAACTTAAATTTTGAATTTTGAATTTTTTTGATGAAATTAAATTTTATATATTGAGTTACTGTTTAAAAGCAATAAACTTTAATTATTCAATTTACTAAAAATTGTTTTAATTAGAGGATTATTTTAAATCTATTAAAATAAAATTTTAAACTAATTATATATCAAATTAAATTTTAAATTTGGTTTTTAAAAAATAAAATTTCATATATTCAATCACTTTGTAAAAGTAAAATTTTAATTATGCAATAGTTTTCAATAAATATAATCCTTATCTTTATTATTTTTGTTTATCCTATAATGTATTTGGATTGGGTTACACCATAGAAGCCCGCTACATAAGCCAATGTAAAATTTTCATTTTAGATCTTACTTTTTCTGTCAAAAAATTATTTCTCACGAAAATTAAGGTAGAAAATCTTATACCAAAACACAATCCGATCTCATCCCTAATATATTAATTTAAACTAAATTTATTTAAGCTAAACTCTTAATGTCTACCAATTTCTTCTATACACAATATATATCATCATCGTTCTCTTCCGCACATTCTTTTATTCTTCTCTTCTCTTTCCTAAAATGTAACCACATCTTCTTTTTTTTTATCATTCAAATATTGTCATATCCACAAGCTCTAGTTCCTGTACTTTTTCTTTTGTTAAAGTATTGTACTAAAATAATTATCCACTTATTATGAAAAAATAAATAAATAAATATAATATAGTTTGCAATGGATAAATAAACTTTTATTTAAATTTTAATGTTAGTACTATGTTTAAATTTTCATTTGCTTTGATTTACCCTTCAAAAAAAATTAAGAAATAAGAAATAATTCAGATACATCAACTTTTAATTTTTTTATTGAGTAATCCATTGAGATAATTTTGTATCGTCTATTATCTAATTTAATGAGTTAATTAAAAAAGACTATTACAAATTACAATCTAAAATAACTAATAATTATAATTTTTTCAATTATTAATGAAGAAAATAGATTTTCTATTAATCAAGATATTTTTTTTAGAAAAAGAAAAAATTTTTAATTAATGAGGCAAATAAAAGGGCTTCTCCAAATTTAATAATAGTTTGGATAAGTTTAACTCTTTTTGAGTTAATAAATGGTACATGTTAGTGATATTTGTACGTAATAAGTATTTTAAAAAAATTAAAAAAATAGATTAAACATAATTAATATTATTTTTAATTTTATATTGAGAGGAACGAAAAAGGTAGAAATCATATGTTAAGAGTTTAAGATGAAAAAAAAAATTAAATATTTTTTAATAAATAAAATTTTAATATTCTGTATTATTTAATTATTTTAAACAAATATATTTTGAAAAGTAAAAAAATTCTCTTTGAATGTATTTTTTAAAAATCTAATTTTATTGTTTTTATTTTAAAAATATATTTGTATATCCTACAAGTTTAGACTAGCAATATTTAAAACAATAAGATTAAGGCTTGATCAGCTAGTAGATCCTCCCACATATATATATATATATATATATATATATATATATATATATATATATATATATATATATATATATATATATATATATATATTCTGAATAACTGGCTACTCCTCCCACTTATACATTTGTGTCGTAAGTTTGGGATTGGTTAGTTTGTCGTATTTGATTTGATTGAATCGGGGTTTTATCCATTAGTAAATGAGTAAAGTTGCGTTGATTTATTAGTTTAATATTTTTAAATTTTAAAATCGCAATAAAATATGGAGTGAGATTAAGCCGTTGAAATCACTCTCTACAAAATGATAAGTTGTGAATTCAATGATATATCATCCATACACCTAAGACTAGGTGATATGCATGTACTGAATTTAATTTCTCTTTCTGGCTCTACTATATGTATTTTTTATTTGTTTGAATTGAAATTTTTTATTTAAATAATTTTTTTGATCCAAACTCAGGTTAAAGGAAAATTAGTTCGATTTCAGCTCAACTCGTAAAAATATATATAAATATAAATATATATAAATATAAATATATATATTTTATATAATAATAATAATAATAATAATATTATATTAAAAAATATTATTATTATATTAAAAATTAAAAAAAATCAAATTAAAGTCGATCGAGTTCAAATTTAGTTCGAAGAAGTCGAGTTCAAACTCATATTTTATTAGTTCTACTCACTCATCATATTGACACCCCCTAGTTGAAAGTTGAAAGTTGAAAGTAGAGACTAGAGTGAGAAAAGTATAGTTGGGAGTGCTTGAAATTTGGTTGGTTGGAGGGAGAAAATCTTCTGACAAGCCGAATTCCACAGTGGTCTCCGGACGCCATAGGCATAGCTTGGAGTCAAACAAAGGCTACCATTTAGAGTACTTACAGATATACACACATACCAATGCTATCCCTATCGACGATTCTTTCTCTGAGCTACGAAGATTTTCTCTCCCCGCGCAAGTAAACAAGCAATCTCAATCTCAATAGGGCAGACGGAAAGTACAATTTGCTGCAGTATCCAATTCAATCAATTCCCTGACCTAATTGATTGTTGTTGAGGAGGGAAGCCAAAGAAGCAGAGGAAACTGCAAAAGAACCCTAACTCCATAATCATGTGTTCTTCCGGAAGAAAGTTCACTATCACTACACCATCATAGCTTCTGTTCTTATTCCTACTCATCAACTATGTAGCCATTGGGATGCGTTATTTTGGTACTGTTTTTCCTACTCGGAAGTTGTGAGAGGGTTGGAAAGGCTATAGAAGTAGCTCTGGTCCGCATGTAAAAGTTGTGGCTGTCCAAGACCGCAGGGCTCACCAGTGAAATCCAAAAACAGCAACATTAACCATGGTTCCAACAATAATAATAACCTCCGATGCTTACACGGTAGCAACGTCTCTTGAGAATGCCAACAATTTCTTCGTCGCTTGGCTTCCTTTCGTGATCAGCGTTCTTCCTCGATTCTTCTAATAACAAAACTCTATCCGTTTATAATCTTTAATCTACATAAAAATAATTGTAACAGCATATTAAAGTAGAAATAATTATTAAGGCCATACATAAATTAAATTTTATTATAAAATTTAATCTAAATTTTTTATTTTTAAATATTATTTTTTCACAAATAATTTATTTTATAAAATTTAAATAAAAAATATTAAATTTAAATACTATCTAATTTTACTTTAAAAATAATAATTTTAATTAAATAAATATTAATTTAATAATTAAAAATCTATTTAATACTTTTCAAAAGATATTATGGATAAAATTAAATTATTTATAAAAAATTAAAATTTTATATTAAATTTTTAAAATTAAACTCAATCTAAATACATTATATACATATACCTATACGTATACTTTAAGAAGGTCGTAATCACAGTACAGATTTTGTACCTTGTGGCTTGATTTTGTAGGGTGCAGTTGGAAAAAGCCGGTTTTAAAGGACGATATTTTCTTCTTCTCATCCATTATTTTCGTACCACAATTTTGTATGCTTCTGCCTAATTAATCTATATTTATATATATTAATAAAATATTTTTATAATTTTTAATTTTTTAAAAATTTTAAAATCTTCATTCTTAATTTTTAGGATTCTAAAAATTTTTAAATAAAAAATATATTATTAGTTAGAATTTAAAATTTAAAATTTAAAAATTTTAATTCTTAGCCCTAATTCCCTAGTTAAATTTCTTAATTTGTATTATTCATATTTTCTTTTTTATATTTTTCATACTTTTTAAATTAGATTATATACATTAATATGTATTTTTAATTATTTTAATAAAAAATTAGTAAATTTTTATTTTTTTTGACAGATTTTAAAAATTCATATATTCTAACAACTTTATTTTAATTACAAATATTTTTTTCTTTGAGTGGATGATTTAGAAATAGTTATATATTTTATCCTTGGTAGCTATTACTCAAATTTGATTCTTCATATGCTAAAATTTAATGATAAAAGTGTCTAATTGTCTATTAAAAAATTCTGTATCAGAACATGCATGACTTTACAGTATATTAAATATAAAATGTAATGGTTGGTAGTTTTTGAATTTTTTTTTATATTTTTTTGAATTTTTTTGATCTTTTTATCAAGTAGATTAAAAGAAAAAAAATAATTTTTATAAAGCATAATAAGTATAATAATATTATAATTTATCTCTAGTGAATCAAAAATACTATTTTTTTTGAAAAAATTTGACTGAAATTTTTTTACTTTTAGAAAAATCTTTCTTTGAGATTTTTAATATAAAATACTAATATATTTTATTTTGTAAGTTATTTATTTTTTAAGAGTAAAGAGAGACAAGGAAGGAGAGAGGGTTTTTAATATTTATCATAATTTTATTGTAAATATATTATATTTTTTCCTAGCAAATGCTTTATTTAAAAATTAGTGTAAGAATTCACAATTAAAATAAGTTTACTTTGAGGTTTTAATTTAATAAATTTTTTTATTTTAAATTTTTTTCTTTGAGGGAATGGGCTTGGAAAACACATAAGAGTTTGATAAGAGTTAGCAAAAAAAATAATAATAATAAGTAAGTGTAATATATCAACATAAAGTTAGTACTTTATAAATTATTAATCTCTTTTTTAGATTTTTTTTAAAAAAAGTGTCAATAATTTTATATAATATAAATAGTTTATGCTATTGTATTTGACAAATTTTTTTCTTAACTTACTAAAATTAATAATTTATTTTGTAATAATTCAGTTTTGGATAGAGAGAGTAGTATGAAAAAAAAATTGAATTAGATTTTATAATAATTTTTTTCTCTTAAAGATTTGATCATGATAATATTTTAGAAATATTTTATGGTTAAAGTATAATTAGTTTATTTTAGTAACATTTTAATATTACAATAGTTGTTTAAATATTTATTTTTTTATTTTTACAAGTAACTTTATAAATTAGTATTTGAAGTTTAATCATTTCATCCTTCGTATAGGTATCCTCACTAGGCAAATTCAATTTTTTTTTCTTCAAATAGCTCATACTTGTTTAAGTATTTGATTTCTTTCCTTTCTGATTTTTATAAATACTTTCATAAATTAATATTTAAAATTTTAATCATTTTAACTTTTGTGCAGGTATCTTCATCAGGCGGATTTAAATTTTTTTTTTCTTTTGCTTCAGAGAGCTCATAGTTGTTTAAGTATTTAATTTTTTTTATTTTTATAAGTAACTTCATAAATTAATATTTAAAATTTTATTCATTTCATTCTTCATGCAAGGTAGGTTAGAGTATTTCTTATTTAATTTTTTATTTATTTAGATTGACAAAGAAATAAGGTTAAGCGTTTGTTGTTGTTTTCAAATACACATAATAATGGGCATGTATATGTTTTTTTACAATTTCTTCCTACTATTACCTATAATTACTTCTAAGTGAATAATTTTTTTGTTAAACACATAAATTTACTTTATAGTTGTAATATTTTTAAAATATATTTCAGTAATTATTATTAAAAGTAAAAAATTTAATATCTGTATATACCACATACTTTTATACTAGTAGGGTTATATTGAGAATAATGTAAGTAAATTATTTATGAGAGAATAAGTTAAATTTATAATTAAAAAAGTAAAAAAAATGATGAATTTACATTGATTTTTAAATAAAAAATTTTTTATTTTGAACCCTACTTATTTTTTTTACAAAGAATTTACTTTTACGATTCTCAATATAATTTAACTTAAACAAAAATTCAATCTAAATATATTCTAAATTTTTTAAGATTGGAAAATCAATTTAAATATGACCTAAAAAAAAGTTAATGTTGCTTTCCAGCTTGACGAAAATATCCAAAAAGTAGGGAATATATGGTCACCCTCTCCTACATTCCCCTGCCCTCTCCATCCTCCTTTTCCCCCGTCGGACATCTCATCAGAATCAGATATGGAGTCCGAATGTTTTTTTAGAAATGTCTCGATCTTTACAATTTGTGTAAAAAAATCCAAAACAAAAATCTTATCGATGAAACTAAGGTTTCCTGTCCAAGTGATTTTCGCCCCCACTTCATTTTCAATACTTTGGGAACAAAACGCACCGCCTTCGGGTTGTGTTTGGGATCGCATGCCACCGCGTATTTTTCAATCGTTTTAGGCTCTACTTGAGGTATCTACTTCTTTAACCACCAATAACATTTGTTTGGTTTAAATGAATCCAAACAAGTTGAATTTTAATACTAATATTTCGTTTAATTTTGAAAATATGTATAAAATGTAAATGCTAAGAGATGGACAAACTTTTGAGTCATTAATATTATTTACAGTCATTTTATTGTAATAAAACTTGACTCGAACTTAAATTGAAAAAATTTCAGAAAGCTTCTTTTTTTTTCTTTTCAAAAAAAATTTAAAGTTGAACTCAGAGACATTATTTAGGGTGGGATTTGATAGAGTTTAAGTTTAATATTTTTTATTTTAAATTTTATAAAAATAAATTATTTATAAAAAAATAAAATAAAAAATAAAAAATTTATATTGAATACCGTAACGAAACTCAATTTAAATGCACCTTTATTTAACTTCTCTAATTATTAAAAATTAAAATTTTAAACGTGAGAACAAACCAAACCACAAACTAGGCATGCACCAATGCAGATCACTTGATCACAATGATTCCTGAAATTGCCTAAAATCAATTGGGAACCGCAAACTAGGATTTGTTTTGACTAGATCAACGCCTTTGAAAAAAAAATTCTTTAATTTCCTTTATTATCTTTTTTGGTTATGGAATTTTCTTTAATTGACTTGGAGAATTTTAAAATATTAAACCACAAAGGGCAAAATAAACAATACCATTTCTAAAATTGACCAAGAATAAAAAAAAAACTATAAAAATTGCACCAAGTTGGACCAATTCACCCAACTCACTTGGTTTTCTTGATGTTTGCTTGTACTCATAATAATATTTTTAAAGCTGATTTTCATAGAGCTGTCGGGTTTAACATGTTCTGCAAAAAGATTTAACCTCAAACCTATGATTGTTGACAATTAAATTGGTCAAAATTGACTTGTGTTTTCATTGTTTTTCTACACGTTATTTTAACAAAATACTACTAGTGATTACTATACTATAGAATCACATTTTTTGTGTCTTAAAAGCATGAAGTAAGTTAAACTGTTTTTTGTTCACAAGTATGCATACTAGTAAGATGGTCCGCGATCGTATTTTAAAAATTATTTACATTTTTTATATAAATATTATAAAATAACGTTCATTAGTTAATAATTATTAATAAAAAACTTCGTAGTCGTCTTTTAAAACAAAACAATATTAGTGCTAAACAAAACTTTAATATCTATATATATTAGACAATATATCCATCCTCTTATCAAGAAACTATTGAAATATTCTGATTGGAAAATTGAAGCAGTAAAGATTAGACATATCATGCAAGGGGTTGAGTCCTTGTCTGCTCCTTTTACAAATAGGGTCATTTTATAAGGAGATAATACTATGCAACTAGTACAATTTTTGTACCAACATTTGCCTTTACTTCACGTTAAAGTTTGACCATAGCATATGATTTCTGTTTTATATTCTTCCTTCCTTCAAACAAAACAAAGCATCTCTCTTTAAGTCATAATGGGATGCTGTTATTAAATATACTTTGTCCATAAATTGCTTCAATTGCTGCTTTATGATATTCCAATTCCTAAACATTGATGCAGTTGCTATTAATTATTTAGTTATGTAGATTTCGTGCTGATATTGCAGATCATCTTTAATCCACTGGTAGAAATTGCACGAGGATTCCCAAATCCTAAACAGTTGATACTCTTAAAAAAAAGCATAACATGATCTTATTTTTAACTAGACAAGAGCATTTCTATATGCTTTTTGAAGATGTGCTTCAGATATATGTAAGAAAAGAGGAAGGAAACATTGGTCTAAACTCCAAGAGGGTATTTAATTTAAGCGACATGGTACAAAGTATAACTATATTTTGAAACTTCAAGAACTCTTTAACAAAGAAAAATGGTACAATGTGTGTATATATATATATATATATGTGTGTGTGTGTGTGTGTGTCTCTCTCTCTCTCTCTCTCTCTCTTTCTTCTTACAGCTGCTAACCACTCTTATCATTACTTTTAATATCCTTACAAGATTTAATAGATTCCAAACTTGTGGATGGAGACAAACTACATATGTTTATTTTGACCTCATGAACCAAGTATTTGATTATGAACTTCCTTCATGGAATGGAGTCTCTCTCTTGTACTATTTTTTTGCTGAGGCCTGAAAAATGTCTACTATTGTGAAGACAATGTCCATCCAGACACCCTTCTAGTTGTATAACTACAACAACTTTCCTAGCAACAACATTACTAAAAGAAACAAAACCTAGTTCATACAAAGTGCCTAACCTTTCTCAAATTGGTAGACCATATATAATCGGATGCATTTAGTCTACATTGTTTCGCGTGTTTTGTCTGATTAAACCTTTGACATTCTTTGTTTTGTCCCCGTTTTGCAACTTGTTAAGTAAGAGTTTCATGCATGCATACAAAACAAAGTTGGATTGCATGATAAGTTAGGTAATTGCAACTTTTAAGAAGGCATCAAGGTTGGGTGGGTATAATATCTATTTAGATAAAGAAAGATATGAAGGTGATTTTTTCTTTACTAAGTATGTAACTCTGATTCCATATCTTCTTAGCCAATAGTCAAATCTACCGCTTAACTACTCACATATGCCCACTATAAGATGAAGGAGTAGTCACTTCTCATAAGTGAGTAACTTGGTAAGGGTATCATTTGTCAAGAGGGTCAAAATTTTCTAGCATTTTTAACAATTGTTCCAGCAATTATAGAACAATAAATAGCCAAATATCATATCAAAGCATATCCAAATGACAGCCTTTTTCGTTTTTCTTTTTGGACTAAGTAAAAGGTTAGGTAAGGATGAACTTGTTATGAAAAAGGTTAGGTAAGGATGAACTTGTTATGGCTGTCTAATTAAAGGAAATCAATCGGTCTATAATGTTTCATTTGTCTAAAAAAGTAAGAGGATCGAGAATAGTAAGCTTATCTAGGTCAGTGTAATCTTACTAACACATCAATGAGTTAAGTCATTAACCCATAAGATCAAGTATATAGCCTGACTACTCTCATCCCATAATATACTTATAAAGTGATGAGTTATACATTGTCAATGAGATTCGAACATGTTCTTTAACGTGAAAGTTAAAGGCGTAACTAACGAACCATCTTCCTGGTGGCAGAAAATAGCAGCTTTACATGCGTCTAAGCCCTGTTGCTCAATTATCTTATGCATTGACCACGGTCGGGTTATATACTCATTCTTGATCTTAAGAACAATTATTCAGAGTAGTAGTCAGGCTATACACTTGATCTTAAAAACAATTGTTCAGAATTTAAATTTCAGTCGTTGAATTATGATCAAATAATCGTAAATAAATTCAGTGGATAATCGTAAATAAATTCAGCATATACTGCAAAAAAGACTGCGGTAGTGGAACTAAATCGCATTGGCCATGGCATTATGCTACAAGCTTTTTAGCACACAAGATCATTTGCATTCCCATGATCTGTGGGCCTTCGTTTTTATTTTATTTTATTTTTTCCAGTCATTTGCGTCAAATTGGTCACCATCTGTAAGGTTGATGATGAACCATTCCATAACAAAGAAATTTATGAGCAAAATTATTTCTTAGAAAAACTTTTACTATCTTTTTTTGCTAACAGAATCTATATATAGAAAGTATTTTGGATACAATAAGTACAATAACTTTAAACTCGTTTACTCATTCTGTTTTACTTTAAGATAAGATTAAATTAAATTTTTTTTTAATTGAGTTGTATTGAAAATTATAAAAATTTTATTTATAAAAAAATAAATAGAGATTTAAAGTAAAAATTAAAAAATTAAATAAAAATTCGATCCATGTAGGGCTTTAATTATCAAATCAAGACAAAATACATAAATTAAAAAATTATTAAAATGTATAAAAAATATACTAGGTTTATATTTTTTAACTACATTTCAATGGTCTGCACATCTATCTTGGCCCGGTAGAAAACCCAAAAATCGACACACTGAGATGGAGACCGGACCATAGTTTTGATGACTTGGCTCAGGTTGATTTATTGAAAAACGAGCCCAAATAAGTACTACTACTGTGTATTTTCTTGAGGGGCATTTATTTGAATCTTCAAGCTAGGGTTGGGGAAAGCACCAAACAAAATAATTTTGTAGGGTACAACTCCAGTCCTATCCGTACAGGTGTGTTACCACTATAAAAAAATCTGGACCTAAAAACAAATCCATACTACTATTACTATCGTTTGGTTTCATTTTAATTTAAGTATTATTTAATTTTTTATAAATATTTAGATACTTATTAAATTAACTAATTTATTTTTAATTAAATATTTTATCTTCATATGTAAAAATTACATACAATAAGAAGTTACTATCATTTATTACATAAAATTTTATTATTTTATCGTAAAAATAAATAAGAAAAAATTAAAATTTTATTTATTTTATAACAAAATAAAATTTATGCCGTGATACTTATATTAAAATGAAGAGGGTAATAAGTAATACTATACTATTATTTTATAAAAATTTTGAGATTTTATATTTTAAATTTTATAAAAATAAATTATTTATAAAAAAAATGTAAGACTTAAATAAAAATTTTTTATTTTAAAATTTAAATCCAAATACACTTAAAATGATCCTGTACTGGTTCGAGTCTAAAAGTCATAATTTTGTTGAAATATATGATGTATTTATATTGTATTTGGTTAAAAAAAATTTATCTTAAATTTTATAATATTAAATTTAATTAAGTATTTAACGCGATCAAATACTATCCAAATATTCTTAGAGTAGCTTAGAGTTATTTCAAGATAAGCTGACGGTGGAGAGATTTATGCAAGTGCAACAATTTACAAATTACGATACGAAGTTATTAACCTTGTTTGTTGTTGATTTCTTGTGGCCCAAGGTACCATCGTGATGCAATTGCTTACATCAGAAACTTTTGTTTGGACTCCATGCATTAAGAGATTGATTGAGACCCATGTCTTCTTGTGTTCCTTTACATTTATTGCTGTGACTATATAAGCTCTGTATTCATCAGAGTCAAAATAGTTTCAAGACACCGGCTGTAGCCCACACAAAACAGCCTTTGCCCACAACATTGAGGTCGGGTTTGGTTCTTGGAATTTCAAGAATTGGAAGGCCAAAACCACTTCTGTTTCTAGTCCCTTGAACACTGAAAAATGTCGGAATGATTCAATAAATTTAGCCGAAAAGAAAGAATAAAGGAAAAGTTAAGTAGAAAAAAATTGCGGAAATAAAAGAGAAGAAGAAAAAAAATTCCATTATTTTGTATCGCTATAAGCACACAAAAAGCTAACGGAAGTTCAGCCCACCTTTTTGTTTCGGGCTTTGATGTGTTTCGGCCAATGGGTCTAACTTCTAAGGGTATATTTGAATTTTTAGAGTCAAGTCTTAAAATTAAAATTAAAATGTGTTTGGATTGTAATTCAAAGTTAAAAAATTTTAATTTTTTTAGTTTAAATACACTTCTCTTATTCTACAGACACAAGAAGTAATAATTATCAAATTATCTCTTTCCAATTTAAGACACAAAAAATTCTTCTTTTTTGTTTGGATAATAAAGATTTTGTTATGAATTTATCAATTATATATGTCCATTATTTAAAATATTAATTTATGTTTAATGTTATGAAATATGAAAATTTAGAAATTACAACAAAAGTTATAATATCAATTCTTTATAGACCACTATTTCTATTATATTAGAGAATGAGAGGTTAGTTATGTAAGTTATAGAAGAACCTATTAATGATTTATTATGAGAATAATTACTTTCAATTTTATAAATAGAACCATAGTAGTTTGTAACATGATATATGGTAAAAATTTTTCAATAAAATTTTAGTTCTCTCTATTTCTCTCTCTCTACAAGTTTCTATTTATTTTCTTCCATTATAGTTTTTTTATTTATTATTTTGATTTATTTGTATCGATAATTACTGCGTGCTACTAAATTCATAATAGATTCTTAAATTTTCACATATATTATCTTTTTCCTTTGCATTAAATATTCATATTTCTTTCCTTATCAATCTCAAATTGAATGTCTGTTATAGCAAAAGTGCGGCTACTAATTAATTGCCCGTGAGACACTTGAGGCCTCCCAACTGGAGGTTGAGAGTTCGATTCCTGCACCAAGCAGGACTTCTCTTTTTTTTTATTAGATTTATTTCTCCTTTTGATATATGTAATCTCTTTCACGTAGTATCATATAAAAAAGGAGAGTTTAAGATCAAAATTATAGCAAACCATACTAATTTGTCATTCCAAAAAAAAAAAAACTTCTTAATTAATAAAAGTTATTAGGAGATACATTGCATTTGGTCAAATTCCCCCAGTAAGGGCGTATTTGGATGGAATTTTTATTTAAGTTGAGTTATATTGAAAATCATAAACGTAAATTATTTGTGAGAAAAAAATAAAGTAAAAAAAAGAGAAAAAGTGAGTGTTTTTGGTTAAAAACCAATCTAAATCTCCTATAGAGGAACTAATGAAAAGAAAGGAAAAGTACCCTATCGTTCCCTCCAAGCCTCTATGGCAGGCCATTTTTCAACGCCGCATTGGAGATTTCCATGTTTTTTTAAAATTCTTTTATTTATGAATAAAGGAGTATTACAGTACTTAATATTTGAAAAAATTGTAACTACGGCCTCTTCCTCTTTGCCGTGAATTTTTATTCTGCTGGGCCGACTTTCCAAGCTCCAGGAAAAAGACTAGCAACGAGTAGGAGGGCTCTTAAGCACCGCAAACCACACATTCACCTCATTTCCCTATCTTTTGGAACTAAGAGTGTTAATCAAGATCATAGTTCTTCTCTATCTCCCATTTGGAGGGACACACATTAAACAACATGTCTTCTGGGATGCATGGTTTTGGAAGTGAAAGAACTCCTCTGCTAAATAGACAAGTGAGCTTTCCTGTATTCATTCTTTGGCAGAATAATTGAAATTTTTGTTTTTGTTTTTTGGGTTCTTGAAAAGTTTGATTCTTTGTGTCAATTGACGCCACGTATGATATTTCTATATCTGGTTCCTAATCACATAGTCGTGAATTTCAATTGCTGAATTATCATTCCTTTTGTTGGCTTATAGCAATCAGTCTGCATTTCGTTTCAATTTTCGTAGTCATGTGATTTACTGGATTAAATTTGATCAGCCAGAGTAGACACTAGGATTCTGTCCAAGAAGATTGAAATAAAAGATCTTCTTCTTCCCTTATATGATGCACACAAACTTTTTGATTGATATGCACTGAATCTTATGCTTCATGCTTGGCCCCAAAAGTATAGGTAATTAGGTATAGGAGTTTTGTTGACAAATTTATAGCTCAAATTATTCATTGGCATCCCTCTTGCTTACCAGGAGGGAAATCTTACCCTATGGTTTGTTCATCATTTGCTGACATAGGCCGGGAGAAGGAAAAGTGATACCCAGGAAAATGGTCAGTTGACGGACCTTGAGCATGGAGATGCATTGCCGGTACTCAGAAGTTTCTTTGGACTATTTTATAATATATTGTTCCTTATTGTAAGCTACTAACGTGGAGCTAATTGTAACTCTTTCACTCAAAAATCCAGGCTGCAAATGTGGGATTTTGTAGGGTGCTCTCACTGGTAACTTTATATTAAGTCGCCTGTATTATTTACAAGACATTCATCAAAGAAAAAGAGTATTATTAATAAGCGTAGCATCTTTTTAAGTTCTTGATATTGGGTAATTGCAGGCAAAACCTGAAGCAGGAAATTTGATTATTGCTACAATCGCCCTGTTGATTGCTTCAACATCCAGCATATTGATCGTGAGTATCTTCTATTATGAAATTGTTTCTCTTGTCTGCGTGGGCAACTCCATTTAAGGATTGGATGTCAGGCTATTTACTACACCTGAATGTTTCATCTGCAGCCTAAGTTTGGGGGAAAAATAATTGACATTGTATCTGGCGATATCCAAACACCAGAACAGAAATCTGCAGCTCTGGAAGCTGTCAAGAGCACCATACTAGCCATCTCTCTAATTGTCATAGTTGGGTATGAGCATTCACTTAGTGGAATTTTTCATGTATTTCCTACTTTTATGGCTCTTCCTTTGATTCTGCTAAAGTGCTATACAGTGTTGGACGTTTAATATGGATCAGAGTCTGTTGATTATGTCATTTTAAAAATAAGTCTGCTTCCTTCAGTTCAGTCTGCACAGCTCTTCGAGCATGGTTGTTCTCTTCCGCAAGTGAGAGGGTTGTTGCTAGATTGAGAAAGAACTTGTTCAGTCACCTTATTCACCAGGTAAAGAACAGTTATATTGACAAGCTTACCAATCTGCTGTCTTGATGACTGGTTGCCACTGAAGTGGCATTATATTTACCTTTTCTCAATTTTCAACACTGAAAAGTTTTGCAGGAAATTGCTTTTTTTGATGTTACACGAACAGGAGAGCTCTTAAGTAGGCTCTCTGAGGATACCCAGATTATAAAAAATGCTGCAACCACCAACCTCTCAGAGGCTCTGAGGAATCTTTCTACTGCATTTATAGGTCTTGGTTTCATGTTCACAACATCGTGGAAGTTAACATGTAAACTCTATCATCTTTTGTGCTGCACTCTATTTATCTTGTCAAGTTCAGGCAGCCTTATGATTTATTTATTTATTTAATTTTCAATCTTTTGTATCCCAGTGTTAGCTTTGGCTGTTGTTCCCCTCATATCTGTTGCAGTACGACAGTTTGGCCGCTATCTTCGTGAGCTCTCCCACAAGACTCAAGCTGCAGCTGCCGTAGCTTCCTCAATTGCTGAGGTTAGTTTGTATCACTTTGATTTGGTGCACTAGTCTTTGTAAATTGTTCTGATCCCACAATCTTGACACTTGGATCACTAAAGAAGATAAAGATTTGAGAAATAGGTTTATGCGAGAGGGATTCATGTTTAATCCCCCAGAACCCTCCCTTTCTTGTCTCCCTCCTTGGTGCATGACAAGCTTCAGCAGAAAAGATGAGAGTTTTACTAAATCGTATATCAAAGGGAAAGGTGAGATGCAAATTTAAATTTCTTTCTTGAGACTTGGAAGACCAAAGATTTATACTTTAAAGAGCCTTTTAGCATTCAGGGCAAAGATATGAAGAACTGATTCAGTGTCAACAGTTGCTATTTCCTTCTACGCCTCAAACAAAATATGCAATTGCTCTTCAGGAAACTTTTGGTGCTGTGCGTACAGTGAGATCTTTTGCGCAGGAAGATTACGAGATGTCACGCTACTCAGAGAAAGTTGATGAAACGTTAAAGCTAGGACTGAGACAGGCTGTAAGTTATTCTCATGCTTGCTTCTCACACACCCAAAATGAAAACAAGACAACCTGGGGGTTTAGGGGAAAGAAATTCAGCCCCTTCTCGCCCACATGTACAGGGTAGCTCATCATATTCTGATCCTATTACCATGGTGCAGAAAGCTGTTGGCCTTTTCTTTGGAAGTCTAAATGCTGCTTCCACACTGTCAGTTATTGTGGTGGTGATATATGGAGCTACTCTGACAATCAAAGGTTCTATGTCTGCTGGGGACCTGACATCCTTTATCCTTTACAGCTTAACTGGTGATCCTCTTACTCCTATTTGCCCACTTTTATGCAGTATGGAATGTTTTTAACTTGCTAGTAGAAAGATTGTTCTTGGAGAATCCTAGCCAAAAGAAATACTTCCGAAACTAGATGTTGTAGCTCCTTGGCATCACCTTTTTTATTTTATTTTATTTTTTTCAATTGCAGTTGGATCTTCTGTATCTGGACTATCCGGATTATATACAGTAGCCATGAAAGCTGCAGGAGCTAGCAGGCGCGTTTTCCAGCTCTTGGACCGTGTCTCATCAATGACAAAATCAGGAAACAAATGTCCACTGGGGTCAGATTTTTAGTTCTGAATCTTCAATTAGTTAGCAGTTTATTTTCCTCTTTCTTATTAGAAGCTCAAGTCTGGACAACACAAATTGCTATGATCACCCATACATAACTATGAAAATTAGCTTTCAAGAATTGGTCTATTGAACATCTTCAATGCTAAAGTCTAGATAAATCATACAATCTTTTCAATCATGCTTATTTCCTCATTAAACCATTTAATGATTGCCAAACATTTCCTGTTGCATAATTTATTTTCTCACCAAGTACACATAGGCCAGAAGCTGTAGATAATGAAATGAGAAGGATGAAACCAGGGTCATCGTTAGATTAAAATTACTCCAAATAGGTTGCAGAAAGTGAAGTACTTTATACATATGGATTTAGCGCCCTGCAGCTTGAGCTTTTAGATGAACATTCTGCTTCAGCTGGTGTATTCGACTTTTATTTAGTGCTTTCTCCGACATTTTACTCTACAAGCAGCCCATAAATGCTAAGACTAACAATCATTCCATAAATTAGGAATGAAAATTTTCCTGCTTTTGTTTTTTCTTTTCTGGGAATGGAGTCCTAGCCATGCTTTGATATTCTTTCAGTGAAATCCATTATTTTCTCTTCCAAATTAGGACCATAGACTGTTATTTGTTCTTGCAACCCAAATGTATTCAATGCGTCTTATTCATCTTTCAGATTTCTATCTCGTTCCTTCTCTTTGACCATCTTCCTTAGGATTTAGCTTCTGTAGTTACATTCAACAGCATTGTGTACGAATTCCAATGACTTTAACTGCAAAGGTTGGCTGACCTCTTCCACACACTAACCATCCCAGGGATCAAGATGCAGAAGTAGAATTGGAGGATGTCTGGTTTGCATATCCCTCCCGCCCTAACCATATGGTGTTGAAGGTAGTTACAGTTTGTGCTAGTTCATTTATCATGATTATAGTTGCACTTGAACTGAAAGTGTATAACCAATTGAGAGTTTGTAAATTCTGTAAATTTAGGGAATAACATTGAGACTAGAACCAGCTTCAAAGGTTGCACTGGTTGGTTCAAGTGGTGGTGGAAAGGTACGACTTGTCTAAGAATTGCTTGGCACCCATTATCTGCTTATGATAATGTATATAATAAGATCATCAAGGAGGAATGCAGAGAGAGAGAGAGTCCTAGAAATTCTTACAAACTTTATTCACTGCACTGATCTTCCTCTTTCTAAACTGTAGAGTACAATAGCTAACTTGATTGAAAGATTTTATGATCCTGTCAAAGGCAAAATTTTGTTGAATGGGGTTCCCCTGGTAGAAATATCCCACCAGCATTTACACAGAAAGGTAATTCAAGTACTAAAAAGCTGCTTCCTGAAGTATACAATTCAATTTAAATTGTAGATCTTTTTATGCCAATAGGTTTTACAGAGATTTTCTTACCTTCTCGTCTTCTGATCTCCAGATCAGCATAGTCAGCCAGGAACCTGTTCTTTTTAACTGCTCAATCGAGGAGAACATTGCCTACGGACTTGAGGGAAAAGCTAGCAACACTGATATAGAAAATGCAGCTGTGAGTTTTTTATCCTCCTTTTGCTGATAAACTTGGATTCCTGCTGATCCATACCCATTACCATCTAATTGACCATATGCTGGACAGCGAATGGCCAATGCTCTTGAATTTATATCAAGTTTTCCTGACAAATACAAAACCTTCGTGGGGGAACGTGGAGTCAGGCTTTCTGGAGGGCAGAAACAGAGAATTGCCATTGCTAGAGCTCTGCTTATGAACCCAAGAATTCTTCTTTTAGATGAGGCTACCAGCGCTTTGGATGCAGAAAGCGAATATTTAGTACAGGTATGTCAAAAAGCTTGGGTTGGTTCTTCCTGGAATCACTGACTTCTTCAATCAACATCCACTGAATAGTGTGATGCATTTTGTAGGACGCCATGGATTCTCTGATGAAGGGAAGAACAGTTCTAGTTATAGCTCACAGACTTTCAACGGTGAAAAGTGCAGATACAGTAGCAGTGGTTTCTGATGGTCAAGTAGTTGAGAGTGGCAGTCACGATGAGCTGCTAAGGAGGAACGGCATTTATACTGCACTAGTTAAGAGGCAATTGCAGGAACCCAAAGCTGAAATCTAATTTTCAGATGTGTAACCAATACAAACGTAAAAGATGAGTACTTTAGCGTTGGAACTATTATGTTTGTGGCTGGTGGCTTATACTTCAGAAATGGAAAAACCATTATGGAACTTGAAGGGTAAAAAGTGCAATAACAAGTAC
Organism: Rauvolfia tetraphylla; assembly: GCA_030512225.1. Classification (NCBI taxonomy): domain Eukaryota; kingdom Viridiplantae; phylum Streptophyta; class Magnoliopsida; order Gentianales; family Apocynaceae; genus Rauvolfia; species Rauvolfia tetraphylla. The sequence goes on along the minus strand of JAJQKT010000028.1, from coordinate 5,451,385 downwards.
TATGTGCCTTAAGCTTGATTTTAGCTCCTTATAAATAGCCATTACCTACATTTTCATTCGTTTGCTGAGGATGCAATTGAAGTGCTAATCTTACACCGGCAGTCAGTGGTGTTGCTACACGAAAAACATTTCATTTTCAGTTCACACAGTCGAGCTTTGGGCTGTAACAATGGCGGAATCGGCATATGTGCAAGACATTGAAAAGATAAGGGAGATATTGAACTGCACTCGTGAAATTGATCTAATATTTTCCCCATAAGAAAGGGCTGAAAATTTTACATTGTTATATCCAAATTTGGACGATCTAGAACTTTCTCCATGGGCCAAGATTTCACTCTGTCCACCCAAAATACTGGAGCGATATTACATGTACAGAACGTTCACATATAAAAACATAATATTCGGCGAAGCTGTAGTTACTTTTTCCTTTCTTTTATAATTACTCATTTCAAATTGGACCACATAGAGAGCAAAGAATTTCTAATATCATATGTAAACTGTGTTATATACATCCGTCACATTGAAACTACCCGGCAGCAGCAGCCAAAGCTGTTCCACTAAGTACCAGGAACATCCGGATTTCCCATGTGAGGTGCTTTAAAAGCTAAAATGCAAGGAAGGCAGTTCTTTTCTGCAGAAGTAGAGGAATTCTATTGCTGAAGCACTCTTATGCTCTCAGCAGCAACAAATGCAGTCAGATTTACGATTTTGTTGTCATCTCCAACCACCAAGTTGCCACCTAAGAATGATAAGTATGATTAGAAAGCAGTGTCTAAACACACAATCAATAAGTAATGTCATTCTTATGTCTCCATCAGGTTGATTAAAGGATCTATTAGTGTTTTTGCCAAGAAGCCTCGAAGGCCCAGAAAGCTCATAATAAAGTCATGTGCTTGAGAGCTGATGTGTGGCTTACAATTGAAGTTATGACTTGCAAGAATTCTAGAATTAACGCCACTGGAAATGGAAGAGAGAAAAGGGCAAAAAAATGCAATAATCTCTTTCAGTTTATACCCTCCATTATAAGAAAGACAACTTCTCAATTTGCAACAAGCCATTTTATTCACTGACGTTTTGAACAGCGGACAAAAATAACAATAGCAAGAACGTAAGAGTACACAATAACAGTAAAAAATTATGAAAAAAAATCCTCTGGCTTCAATATTCACTGATAGCAATAAGCAGAAGAGACAAAATGGGTTTTGGAAAGTTAAGAACCTGTGTAAAAGAAAAGGGTTGAGAGGATATTCGTGAGAATTGATACACAGAAGTTTGAGGAAAGAAAAGAATAAGATACCTCAAATGTGTTAAGAGAGAAACTACAAGGTCTTTCCAAAACTCATAACTTAGCCCAAAGACTCCATGATAGACTGGATGTTCTTGACATCTTCTTTAGATTCTGGATGCAGTTCAGGTTTAAATAGCTTCCACATTCCAACTGGGTGCCCTCTTCTAACTTTAGCATCTCCTGCAAACTTCCCATAAATATGTTCACACTCTGGGTATGGCTTTACGTATAGATTGTAAAATCTCAAGCGACTAGGCTTAATTAGGTCCCTCAACCCAATATCATCACCAAGCCCACCTCTTGACCTTAAATACTCAATCACATTGAATCGAGGGACAATCTTTTTCTCAAAGTGCACTCCCAAATATTCTGGAACTTGAACCAGGCAGAGAACGTTAAAGTTCATTGTGTGTACTAGAAACTCAATCTTCTTCTCAATATCCTCCATCTCATACAAAATTGTCCGTGGCTCTTTCCAGAGCACTGTAAAAGCATCCCTATAAGTCAGCCCATATCTTCGCAAGCAATCTACCCTCAGTTTCACTTCATACCCACCCCTAAATGCTCCGTGTTTGAAAATACTATCCTTAATTGGAACCCTACATTTCAAACTACTCAGCATTTTCAAACAATGTGAAAGCTCACCAACTTCCAGTCCAAGAACCCCTGGGTCTCTAAGTATCTCTTTCCTGACCACATCCAAGTTAAATCCCAGATCTTCAAATTCATCAAACAGTGGCTTCAATCTATTCCCTACCTCAAATCCCAAAAAATTTGGAAAGACGTTTAGAATTCGATCAAGGTCTCTGTTTTCAATCCCGATATCCATCAAGAATCTCATTTTATAGCTAATGCTATCCTCATTCATCAAAACAACCATTGGAAATGCCTCCAAAATACTGATCACAGTACTCTCACTAAACCCTAAACCCTTCAAACACATCATGGACCGAGAAAAATCACATGGACTAAGATCGTATTTCCTAGAAACCCGGAGAATACTCTGAATGACAACAGAAGCAACATTGGAAAGCTGCATTTCTGCAAATCCCATTTCCCATTTTTTTAGAAACTCAAGTTCTAAAACACTAGGACAGCTATAAACAACAGAAGATAGAAATTCTTGAGAGGGCTTTAAGGATAAGAGGATTTTGAGCGATGTTTCAATATCTTGAGGTTTCAAATTCAGTAGAAAGTGATTAGCTTTGAGGAAACTGGGAAGCTGAGTGGGTGAAAAACCATACCTTTGGAAGAGACTTGAGAGGGAAATCAAACTCCGATGATGCTGTTCTGTGGGGAATGGAACTGGGGCTTTTCTTGGGTTAGTGGAGAAATATTTGAATTCTAAAATAGCCAATTGTTCGGTGGGTTTAAAATTTGATTTGCAGAGAATTTGAAGTGTGTGTTTTTGTAGAACCCTAATTGCCATTACCGTTCAATTTCCTACGAGGAAAAACGACACACCACCCAGTGGTTTTTAGCAATCTAAGCTGACGTCATCTACAATGGGGTTTCGCATTTTTTTCCCGGAAAGTACCCAGTTGAATTAGGGGGTCCAGTACTTCAATACCTCAAATTAAAATATATCTACGAGCAGTTAAGAGTTAAATAAATTAAAAATTATTAGGACACTTAGGAATTTACATTATTACATATGTATTGAGGCATTGACCAAAAGAGCCAAAAACCTTCTTCATTAAGCCCAAAAGGGGGAAAATAAAAAATAGAAACCAAAATAAATGCAAGAGGTCAACTCAGTAACCAAACTCTGTTAAGGAATAGATCGAAGAAGAGGAAAAAGACTTATTTGAGCATAGGGGATCATTTGGGGCTGAGTATCAAACACGAAAGTTATTGGCTAGCCCACAAAAGAGTGGGAAGAAAAGAAGATGGTCAGAGTGGCGGAGCGGTTTGAGTGGGAGAGATGAAAATAAGGTATTGAAGGAAAATGGTGACTTTGATGGCTGATCTTATCTCATTTAGAAAGCTTTAAAAAGAGGAGGAATAAGAGTGAAGAGATGGTGGAGGAATTGGACAGTCATAGGGAGGAGTTTTAAAGAGAGGTCACCGCCTTTAATTTTTACCTCCGGTGATGATTTGCTTCTAATAGTTTTTTTTTATTTATAATTTCCTAAGAGAGGTTCTGATAGAAACTTGAGACTTTGAGACAGAGAGGATGGTGAAGAAAGGAGGTAGTGGAGGCGTGGCAGAATGGTGGGGTCGCAGACGCGGATGACTGGGGAAGGCGGAAGGGCGGCTACGATTGGGGTTGGGGGAGGAGTTACAATCGAGGAGTGGGATTGGGAAGTTGCAGTGGGCTGAGGTTGGGGAAGGAGTTGCAGATGGGAAGAGGGATTGGCGGAGGCGGTGTTAGGGCTGCTGGGGTTTTAGGGGTGCCGGTGGGTAAAGTGGGTTTGAGATTTGGGAGGTGGTGGGCGACGGTGAGATCAAAATACTTTGGAGATTATTCTTCCTTCCTTTTTTTTAATAGGTTGGAGATCAAAATACTTTGGAGAAATGGATGTATACCTTTTCCAAGTTCTGATACTTATTTAGCATAAATTGACTATTCTCCAACTCTACTTGAAAAATGCAATTCAACAAGGTGAGACAAATGCAATCACTGCAGCAGTATTTAGGCCTACATGAACCCTTTTAATGTCGTTAGTACTGTAAGAAGAAGGTCCTCGCTGCCCTCTGCAAAATCAAGAAAGGGGGCAAAGGAAAAAAAAAATAGAGAGAAGACGGTACGGTAAGAAGAAAAATTACTGTAGAAAAAAAAAGGTGCAAAAGAAAACCCGGAATGTAGAAAAACAGGGGAGATAGAGAGAGAGACAAATGTGGAAGAGAGAGACACAGAGGTCAAGAATAAGGCTGAATTTTTTTGAAGCAATTAATTTGAAAAGACTTTTTTACCCTTTAAATCTTTCTCTGATAAACAGCAAGTGCATAAGTTGGTCGGCTTTCACCGTGGAAGAGTCGACAAGACCAAAAATTTTGAAATTTAATAGATTGCAATGCAAGACTATAAAAGTAGAAAGTAAAAATTTTGGACTAAAAATAAATATGTGTAGGAGCAATTATGCTAATTACTCTTTTTTTTTTTTCCGCCCCTTTGTGATTCTCTTTTCCATTTGCTTGCAGCGAAGGGAAACTCACATCTCCCCATTACTACAACCGAAAGCGGACAAATAGAACTGAGTGCTGAAACAAGGAACCCTCCATTTAATCGATGACAAGCTTGTGAAATTCGACAATGGAGAGAGTCCTGTCTCTCAAGCTCCTCTCCAGAAACCTCAGAAACCTTTCCACAAAAACCAATTTCATTTCCTCAAGAACCTTTCCATTTCTCGCCAAGCCTACGAATGCAAGTCATCAGCATCATGGGTTCTTCTCTAAATATATTACTTGGTCATCTGGGAAACAAAATCGAGTGTCATTAGACAAAATTCCATATGGGTTTTTCTCAAACCCAGTTTTTGCAGAGCGTTTGTTTCAAGGCTCCGCGCGGAAGGGACAAAGCAAAGGCCTTTTTTATTGTACAGTTGGATTCTTGAGAATTCAAATTTCAAGAAGGAACTTCCACTCTAACTTTTCATTTGATTCCAGTCGCCGTGGCTGGTAAGTGGTAATGTGATTCTGTAGTATACTTTGTTACGTTACGTTGCTGGCAAAATGTGCAAGAGAAAGAAATATTTTGATCTCGAGTCTGTAGGATCATTTTGGATCCGTTGGTGTTGTGTAAAACTCAATTCTGTAGCTTCATTTCCTTGGATCATTCAGAAACCAAATTGGGTAACTTTAGGCTTCCCTCTTGTGGAATTTCTTCTCCTGCTTCTTTCGTGAAACTGCGGAACATAGCAAACCTAGTGGTCTTACTACTATTTAAAAATACTTTCATCACTTTCTGGTTTGCCTATGGAGTTATTAATAACTTTCAGTAATGCCCTTTTGTTGTATCACATAATGTTTTCTGAATTGACAAGAAAGCATCTACGGGGCTGCAAAAACTGAATACTTCTCTATACACGTGCTTTAAATATTCCCTGTGAAAGTTAAATTCTGCTTGTGATTTAACAAAACATGTCAGTCTAGTTCTCCCCCTGAATACTTCCTGTGCAGCCAGTTGTAGCAGGATTTCTTAGAAGCATGGAGTAAGAAAATTGTTTGGAACACTGCGATTTTCTTACCGTGGAGACAACCAGTGAAATTTGACTGTGGCGGAATTTTTGAATGCCATACCCTGAGGACTTTATTTGCAAGTATTTTCTACCATGTGCGAGATATGGCTACATTTAATGTTGAAGTTAGCTGTACTGATCATAGGTAGGAAAGACAATTAAAAAGGGAATATGTTTGAACGGAAGTAACCCTCTATGTTAGCATGGATTCTTTCCGTTTACATATCTTGGAAAAATTCTGCATGAAATGTTCTCATGATCATGAGAGCAAAATAGATGTGGAATTTCAGTCTGGTAAAGCTATATTTAACACCATGATAGATTAGCTTTTCAGTACTCAACCGCCTAGTATCTTCTTTTCAGTTGCTTTATGCAACCCCAAAAAGATTTGTTGTCCATTTTTGGGAAGCTAAATTGTCTTGTTCCATTCAGCAAAAGAAGTACAGTTCAAAGAATGCTGATGCCTTTCAAATTGCTTTAACAATGGGTCAAAGCATATTCTTGTAATTGGCAGCTGGGATTATTCATTTGGATTAAAAATTTTGAATTATTACGAAGTTCTAACATTTTTCTTTGGAGGAGAATTCTTTTATTGGTTGATCGTTTTGTTCAAGGAACAAATTTGTTTATCTCATATTTCTCATTTTCCAACACTCCAAGCATCCAATCATATCATCTTTGTTCCTTCACTGTCGTAATTAACTGAACATTCTTGCATCATAGATAGTAACTATAGTTTTTATGCTTTTAAAATTTTCATATAACTCAATTTCTATGAGATATAGATGCAAATCATATAGTGATTTTGCTGTCTTCATTCATAGCCAGTAGATTATCCAGTTGTTTTCTCGACTTTAACTGCGTAAAGCAATGTTCTTTCAATTTCTAGGCGATCTTGGTTTCGAAGGCTTACAACAGATGGTGTCATAGTGGGATTGATCTTAACTAATGTAGGTGTTTTTATGTTGTGGCGAACTGCAAACCCTGAATTCATGAGGAAGAACTTTATGGTGAGTTGTTATCTTATGGTGTTGATTTTCCTGGATGGCACATGAAAGAAGTGTTTTTTAAGATATCTACGTTTGCTTATTGTATTTTCCCAGATTTCTGTAGACAATTTTAAAAGTGGACGGCTACACACATTGATAACCTGTGCATTCAGTCATTATGAAATTTGGCATCTTATATCAAACATGGTTGGACTCTACTTTTTTGGAACAAGTGTAAGTTATCATTCGCTTGGCTCTTTTGTGCTGTGGTTCCCTCTACAAAGTCCTTGATTTTATACTTTGAAATGTAGGAAGCATTGCTCTTTTAAGATAAGATAATTTCTTATTATTTGTGAAAACAAGAGGTACAAAATTAGAGAATGGGGTCCTCAAGTATCTTACACTATACAGGGCCTGTTTTTGTATCTCCTTGAAAACCTATTACTGCATGGAAGGGTGGTTATCCTTCTTCTTTTAATGACCATTGAAGAAACATAGCATCAGAAGTGATCAGACAAGTTGATGAGATTGAGATCTTTTTGCAGCAATGTGGAGATATATCTTGCTGCAGTTAAGCTAACTGTTGTCATATAGTTATCCTGATTCCTTAGTCACTTGGTGTGTTTACTGCCTTTTTATTAGAAATGAAATCATCTCATCCTTTGAATTCTTAATAATACAAGGTACAATAACAGTTTCTTAATACTGATTAAACAGCTTTTGACTTTTTATATTGGCCAGATGGGAAGGGTTTTTGGACCTGAATATTTGCTGAAACTCTACCTAGCCGGAGCACTTGCTGGCTCAGTTTTCTACTTGGTGCACCAAGTTTATATGGGCTTATCATCAAAGGTAAAATAATGCTCTACTTAGAGAAACTTTAGTTATACATTTCTGCTACATAGAACCCAGAAATCATACTTAAATTAAGGTCAATGCGAGAAATCAAACTGTTAGAAGGAATTTTTCTCGAGATGTTATTCATATCTGATCGATGATTCTTCTAATTTTAGTTTAATTGCTATATATCTTTAAAATAGACTTTGTAAATGTCATTTAAATGTTATGTATTTTTATGTACATATCATCGGTACACTTCATTGAGAGATGTTATGATTGACAAGTAAATTATTTTATTGCTATTTCTCGAGAAGGCCAACTATTTCTAATAGATCACTAATCTATTGCCTTTTATTGGATGGTATAGGCAACAGGAGTGCTAGGTAGTGACCTTTCGAAAGCTCCTGCATTGGTAAGCTGACTTCCATTTCTCCACTGAGCTCTTTGTTCCATGTTTTTTCTTCTCCCTGGCACCCAAAAAGGAAAAAGAAAAGGGCTCAGGAACAGAAAGATGCCTCATGATAGGCAAATTACAGATGTACCTATCTGAACAGTTCCCTTGCCCTCAGCACAGTGAATTAAGAAGTTGTTGTTTTTCTACTTCAGTGAATTTCCTTGTTAATGCAAATAAAGGCGTCACAGTGATTTGATATGCTATGTGAGTGCTACCTCTATAGCTCTATCATCCATGCCAACTAATCTTCTATTTTGTCCAATTCAACTTATTTTTTCTGCTTCAGTTTTGTGATGGCTGGATAATACTTTCTTTTAATGTTTATCAAGATTTTTCCCTTTATATACTGTACTCTTGTATACAATTCTAAAAACCTTTCAAAATATGCGGCAATTTGGCCATTGATTGTGATGGACCAATGAATTGTATCTCTCATGATTTAGAAACTAGATGGGGTTAATCTCATACCTGATCCTCCATTTCTTTCTCAATTTATGTATTCTCAAGTTTGTAATTGAATTGCTAGTGATCCAATTTTCTTTGTAATCCATTAATATATGGTGGCAAGCAACTTAGTAGAACAGTGGTTACTCCTCTTTCTTGTGTACTTTGGTCATGCACTTCTTGTCCTGTAACAATATGGTGTATAGCAAAAACATATTCCTTGCCAGAGTTTCAGCAGATGGATTACGTGTTAGGTTCACTGAACAGCTCTGCAGAGGCTAAATATTCCCGTTGCGCATTACATTCATTTTGACTTCCGAAGCAATAGATCTGCCTGGTCATTCACTTATTTTTCACTTTTAAGATTAGGATCCCTCATCATCATTTTCTTTTCTTGGATGGCTGATTTACTGGGCATAAAGATACCTAACATATTCAAATTGTTTCCCTATATCTACCCTTTTTCTTTTGATTCATAATCACATCTAAACAGTTCCTAAATGTTTTTGGACTGATGGTTCTGCTTTCTTTGTTCAGGGAGCAAGTGGAGCAGTGAATGCCATAATGCTGCTTGACATTTTCCTTTTTCCCAAAAAAACTCTCTACCTTGACTTTATTATACCAGTGCCTGCTGTCTTACTGGTAGGTGATCTTCCTTATTTTTTTCACAGAGAGAATTTTCATAACACGAGTTAATTTGGAGACTTATTATGGTTGGGATAATCATACTAGGGAATCTTTCTTATTGGAACAGATGTATTAAGGATCTTGGAGGTATGGTCTTTCAAATCTTCTTTTCCCTCTCTCTCCCAATCCATATCGTCATTCAGCAACACACACTTTTTCTTTAGAATTAACAGATGATATTACAACATGAGAACTAGTTTCGAAAAAATTTCTCAAAATTTGTCCTTTTCATATCTTGTATGCTTGTGGGAACATATTAAGAAACTGGCCTCGGTAAACTCTGTTGCTTCATCTGACTGATTATTTCACACTGACAATGTATATTGTGCCCTCATAAAAGTATAGATTCCTCACCTTTATTTGTTATCTGACCAGTTTCCAGTGGGCTTAGTCTATCTCACTTTGTTACTTGTATGGACAAGCATCAAGAAAAAACTGTCCGTTTTAAGCTCTCGAACTCATGTTCATCTGATGTGAAACTGCAATCTTCTGCTCTTCTTTAATTGCAGGGGGATAGTAGAATCTCTGGATCTGCACACTTGGGTGGGACTGCAGTTGCTGCTTTAGCATGGCTACAAATTAGAAAGGGACGTTTTCGGTTTTAGATTCTCATTGCAATCTTCATTTTGGTTTCTCTGCTACAAAAAGTTGCTACTATTGATAGTGAATAAGGAGCAGGGTTGAACCATAGTTTCTGTGCTAAGAAGTTGCTGCTGTTGATAGTGCTTAAGGTGCAGGGTTGAACCCTGAGAAGAAGTTACACTAATGAAGCAAGTTTGGAAATATTATCAGCCTTTCTGTTGATTTAATACTTTTTGATCTTTGCTTTTCCGTTCCACCTTTTGGCAATGTGAGAGAGAGGGAGAGGGAGAGGGATTTTATTAGCAGTTGATAGAGGAGATTTTTCTTGTTTGGTCTTCCTCTGCGGGTTTCAATTCAAAATATCAGAAATGAACGGTCTTATCTGGGCTCTCTTTTGCTGGGCTAATAAAGATTTGCCTTGATTCATCAAGGAGTATTTCTTTTAATTAAGAACTACACTACATTTTTCAGTGATATTCCTCATTTATTACTTTTCGTCTGCCTTCTAACCACTTAACGAACTCAAGCTCTCACTGAATGAGAAAAAAGAAACCCTAAACTTTGTCCAAACTCAAACCTTTGCATTTACTCTACTATCTTTTGATCCCTCTGTATCACCATTAAACCGACCGACCAACGTCTACAGAGTTAAAAGGATGCAAAACGATGGTGATCTCAACTTAACTGGACTACTTTGCTATTTAGATAATAGTTTAGCAGACAAGTCTCTAACTCATAATTCAAAAGTCAAACCTTAACAATTAAAAAAAAAAAAAAAAAAAAAGAGAAAATTCATTTCACGCTCCAATTCTACACTAATCTTGTCAGATTCCCTTTTATACACAGTAGAAAATTGGACCATGGTTAGCTTTTGAAATGAAGGATCTTGATGATAAAGTCAGGATTTTCAATGATCACTCAACTGGAGCTAGCAGGAGTTTCTGAAATGAGTTTTGTTAAGTCAAAAACTCAAATTTTTCTTTTTCACCTTTTTTCGAGAAATACAATGAAAATAGTTTAAAATAATAACATAAATTTTACATCTATTAATTGCAACTCAGTTATTTTTTATTAATAAAAAAAATCTTCTTTAAACTCCAAAATTCTCTTAATTTTATCTATCTAAACAACATTCTTAACAAATTTTTAATCTATTCATAAATTTAAAGTAAATTTAAAAATAAAAATAAAATCTCGACAAAAAATAAAGACAAAGGGATCAAGTTCCCAACTAAAAAAAGAAAAAAGAAAAAATGGAATACCCTAGAACAAGGAAAAAGAAGAAATTGTTTCAAGGGACCTTTATCTGGTTCCCAAGATATTTTGCAAAGAAAACTCGTTCCCTTTGTCTTTCTTTTTTTTTTTAAAAAGATTTTATTTTTATTTTTATTTTTGCTTAAATTTATGGATAGGTTAAATTTTTTAAGAATATTGTTTAGTGAGAAAAATTAAAATAATTTTAGAATTAAAAAATTAATTAATAAAAAATAATTACAATCAGCAATCCCTATAAATTTTTGCAAGTTGAGAAGAACTTGTTTGGATGCAGTTTTATACATAATTTTTTATAATATGTGCAGAATTTATTTGTGACATTCTAATTAATTTTTTATCTAATAGTTAAAGATGTTTAAGAGTATCTTGGAGAATAATTATTTATATTTTATAAAATAATTATTCATACTTTATAAAATAATTATTTAATTTTATAAAATAATTATTCATACTTAAATAAATAATTATTCACATTCAAATAAATAATTATTCAATTAAATAAGTTATTCATACCTAACTGAATAATTATTTTATAAAATATAAATAATTATTTTTAAAAATTAAATAATTATTTTCTAAGATATTTTTAAATATCTTTAATTATTAAATAAAAAATAATCAAATAACTATAAATAAGTAAAAAGTGAGTTGCAATTCAAACCAGAGCAAAGGAAAAACTTGGTCCCACGAGTGGGGCCTAGGTTTTCGGACAAACAGAGCAAAGATTATCCATATTTCCAAAATAGGCCCATAAAGATGTGTAAATTTGATCTTTTGACCCCAGCGAGTCCGAAATGTAACGCTTGTTAATGGTTTTGTATGTTCAGCTGTGTCTCAGTACGGACTGCACTCGAGACACAGAAGTAGAGAACTGCCTTCGATAAATCGTTCCCTTTTGAAATATTTGAATGAAACGCTTTCAATTTTCATCAAATTTCCCTTTTCTTTGATTTTCTTTGGTTTTCTATTTCCGAGAAAATTCTTGCTTTCTACCGATTTTGGGCGTCTTCTTGTTTCAACCCGGAAACATGCAATGGGAAAAGTTGCAGATACCAGGAGATGGAGGGCCCGGGAAGAGGTGGGGTCATACCTGCAACGCCATTGGAGGAGGGAAGCTTTTCTATGTCTTTGGAGGCTATGGCAAAAATAACTGTCAGACTAACCAGGTTCATGTGTTTGATACAGGTGGGTTTTTCATTTGTTGCTCTTTTTTGGGGGAGCCGGGGTGGGGCGGGGGAGGAGGGTTTAACTTTTCTCATTTATTTTTATTTCGGGTTGGGTTTTTCCCCCCTGTTTATCTTTTTCTCGACTCATAGAAAATCACCTGTCAGTAAAATTTTTCTTGAAATATTAATCTTATTCGTTGTAGCTTCTTAGGCAGCATTTATTTTTAATGTGTAATCGGTTCATTTTAGTTTGAGTTCTTGCTTGTAGGTTGAGGTAATTTGCTTAAGAATCAATTGGTTGAGGCTTGGTGTTCCCTGGGTTTAGTGTTATTTGATCTTTTGATTCCTCTTATCGTCATGCGATCTTGTGAATCAATCACTGTCACTTTCGATTTTTTCTCTGCAAGAATTTTGCAAGGTTCTTTTTTTATTTTTATTTTTTTCTTGGTAGCTTCCTTTGTTAGGCATCAAGTTGGTATATTGCAATATGTTGATTAATTTTCTCTTGATGTTATGTTTGAAATAAATTCGTGTGTTTTTTATGTCAGTTACCAGGACTTGGACTGAGCCTGAGATGAAGGGTGTTGTACCAGTCCCAAGGGATAGCCATAGTTGCACTACATTTGGAGACCGTCTCTTTGTGTTTGGCGGAACAGATGGAAGAAACCCTCTCAGGGATTTGCTTATCTTGGACACATGTGAGTTACTCTTATGAAGTTGCTATCTTGATTTGAGTCCTGTGGGCAATACATTGAATTTGCCTACAAGACATTTTTAGTTTATTAGTACCATTATTGTTCAAGCATATTGAGGTGGATGTGAGTTTAGCATAATCTTTTGAATCTCCATGCTCCTCTGTGATTATGTAACATCAATCTGAATATGCTCAAGCATAGATTTCTTAATGTGAGAAACCTATACTCTTTCATTGTTGGATTACAGTTTTTAAGGATTCAGTTCTCAGTAGGCCTTTTTGACTTGTCATGCCTTTTATCTTGTTTGTGTTCTGAACTTAATCTGTATGGAGTATCTTAAAAGTCCAGACTGTTTCTATTTTCAATAACGTTCTTTTAGTTCATCTGCATGTCTTAATAAAAAATGCCGGACTGTTGCACATAAGATTGGCTCTTGTGCAATTACTCCCTTTGTCCCAAATTACTAGTCAAATTTGGAGGTTTCACATGAATTAAGGAAGTGATCAATTTGGTTTGATTTGTTTAGTTGAATGACCAAAAACTATGTTGAAACTTTGAATATAATTAATATTGTGTTTGGTGAATTAATGTGAGGGTAAAGTTGGAAAAAAGTGCATAAATGCTTTCTTGAATTGATGAATTGACAAGTATTTTGGGACAAAAATTTGGTAGTTATTTGACAAGAAATTCGGGACAGTGGATGTGTCATGCATGCCCTAATCTGTTCTTTCTCGTGTCTGCCATCAACATTATGCTACAAGGTTGTGCCTTTCAGGCTGTCAGCCTGTATGAGTATTTTCTGGATAGATCAAATTCAGACCTCCAGAATGTGTTGGATTTCTGTTTGTATATGTAAGTATTTTAATCTGCTGGTACATCCATTTCCTTAGCTTCAAATACATGGATCTCACCAAATGTCAGAGGGGATGGACCAGAAGCAAGGGAAGGCCACAGTGCGGCACTTATTGGTAAAAGACTCTTCATCTTTGGTGGATGTGGCAAGTATGAGAACCGTGAGATATACTATGATGATCTATACATATTGAACACAGGTTTCTTTCCTGTTTCAATTTCCTGGTTTACATTTTGGTCTAATTACACATTAAACTAATGCAATTGTTTCTTGTCAGTTTGAGTCTGGTGGTTAATCTTTGACCACATTGATCAGGTCTTTGTTGACTGACTTTATGTGAGTCTTAACCAAGTGTAGCAAAGTAACGATGAGAAGAGCTCTACAATAATTCATAACCAATTCATGCTGTTATATTATCTTTCTTCTAGCATCAAATATCTCATTATCATGGCATAAAGTCAGATCTCTTTGGCAATACACAGAGACATTATTCTGGAAACGTGTAGTTCCATCCGGCACCCCACCAAGTAAACGAGACAGTCATACCTGCTCATCTTGGAAGAACAAGATCATTGTGATTGGTGGTGAAGATTCTTTTAATTACTACCTGTCAGATGTCCATATGCTCGATGCAGGTATTATTGAACTATTCATGAATGTTGTTGTGTGAGGAAACGTGAATAGTGTTCATAGTTTACATTGCTAATTTGATGTTATTTTCTTCAATAGATACACTTGTTTGGTGCAAGTTGAACACTACTGGGCAGCTGTTGCCGCCACGAGCCGGGCATACTACTGTTGCCTTGGGCAAGCACTTGTTTGTTTTTGGTGGATTCTCTGATGAACAGAACCTATATGATGATGTCTATATGCTTGATATTGGTATGTGCTTAAATAACATCTGGCTTCTTTGCACGTACATAACTATCTTGCCTAACCAGCTCCCACAATAAAATTGCAATGTGTCTTCTTGAGGTAAAATGCTAAGTATTGCAATTTGTTTATAAGAAAAACCTGCAAAAGTAAATGGTAAACTGCAGATGCAGAGAGAACTGAAGCCCTTGTTGAATAGCGGCTTGTGAATGACAAGAAAATTTCTTGTGTAGCATGTCAGTTTTAAATTGTATCATTATGAATTGCAACTCTGTGGCGGCATCTGTAATTTATTTTTCTTCATCTTTCCCTAATATTGTCGACCCAGATTGTTAATTCTTTTCCTCTAGGAAGCTGCCCTCGTGCAGAAATTCAGTAAATATGCATTGGAAGCCTTAAATTTGGTTGCATGTGTGACGACACAGGAGAACAGTTAGATGATGTATCTGCTATAGATTCATCATCTGATCTACTTTGCTTCATCTGCAGATTCTGCACCAAAGTAGATGTAGAGTCTAGAAGCTTGCTTATTTTGGCATTAAGCCTTCTTTCCATGCTATCCAGATAACATAATAAGATTAGAACTGGACTAGCATTCTTGTTCCTTGGAGTGATCTATATCCTGCGCCTAACAATATGGTGGCAGTAGCCATCTGAAGATGCTGTAGGTTTGTTTCTCAAGATGATTAATTCCTTTGATGGTTCCTATTCTTTTTTTTTTTTTTTGATAAATAAGCTTCGGTGGGTCCTATTCAGAGATTGCAACGGCAATCTATTATGTCAATTTAGAAATTTGTGGTCTGTGACTTACATTGCTGATTTACTTCCCACCTATTTCGTATTTTCTGGCTACAAATGTTTACCTGATCTATGTAATGGTATTTCTTCTGAATATTTTTGCAGAGAATGGCATGTGGACCAAAATAATGGCCACTGGTGAGGGTCCTTCTGCCAGATTTTCTGTTGCTGGGGAGGTCTTGGATCCACATATGCAAGGAGTTCTGGTTTTCATAGGTGGCTGCAATAGGAATCTAGAAGCATTGGATGACATGTATTACTTACACACAGGTTATTTTGTTCCACTGTTCTAATATGTCTTGTAATTGTGGTCATCCCTTGGCTTTTTACTGTTCATTCTCTTATGTGACCTGAAGGTTTTCGATATGGAATGCCAATACAGGGCTGGTAAGGGAATCTGATCGTGATGAACGGAGTATAGAGAAGCTGTCTATGAGGAAGAAGCTTAAGTTAAAATGTCAAGAGCAAAATCCTCTTGCCTACACACATGAAGATACTTTAAGTAGACCTGACGATAATGCTAATCTTCTCCAGCCCCTTCCTGTTTTAACTTACATCCAACCAGGTAAGGAATGTTTAGATCTCTTTTCCACTGCTTTCTCCAACAATCTTGCAGCTTTGTTCTAATGTAGCTTTGTAATTATAGTTATCCTTCCTAATTAGGGTGGATAATGTATCATTAGTTGCTTGATAATTTAACAGATCGCATATCTATGAAACTGAAGATGCTGCCATTTCCAGGATATGTGCATTAAGTATCTTTCTTTTTTATTTTTCTTATTTTCTTGTCCATCTCTTTTCAAATCCTACATTATCTGCCAAAGTTTTAGAATTAATTTTGACATTAAAATTTCTGGGAATCCCGTATGACCATTATTAGTTCTAGAATTCATTCTGACATATTGGGAGGCAAAGGGGTTCTCTCTAAACATAGTTGCTCTGATTAGTGTGCCCAATAGCATGAAAATATGTGCTTATCAAAGAAGGTTTCTCCGCTTGGTATTAATTTCAGAAGTATGCTTAAAAAAGGAAGGACTTGGAATTGGAGGTCAAACAGTGAGTAGTAACAATAAATTTCTGCAGACTAATCAAAATGGAGAACGGATAGTGTTGCAAGCTTTAGGCATCCAGGAATAGCCTGAAATACCTACCAGTGCAGTTTCTTATGGCTTACTAAGTTATAAATAATTGATGTCACTGACCTTCAGAACTTCAGTTTGGATATAATATCTGCAAATTTCTGGCTTTGGTGAGCATACTAGGAGCTTGGAACTTAATTTTTTGTTCCTCAAGGTCAATTTTGTGTTCGTAGATTCCCTCTTAAAAAGAGTAGTTTGACCTGAAACTACAATTTGGCACATGAACTATCATTATGACCTATATTTATCACTACCTATGGAAATAAGATAAGAAATTTTGGCAGGTAGGAAGCTACCTAAATTTTAATGATGCTCATTTCAAGACATCACTACATGTAAGATTTCTAGACTTGCTCTCGCATATACAAATTGCAAGCTGTTTAAAATCTTTATTTGTTTATTATTTGTCTGTTTTTCTAATGCTCATCATATAGTTTGGACTGAGCCATATCTTCTAGTAAGAGATATGGTTCTCAACTGGATGCATCATAAACTTGGAAAAGGAATGTTTTATTTGGAATTGGCCATCAAGTGGGTCTGCTTTTCCTTTTTGTTAAGAAAGCTGAAGTAGCAGAGGGTGATGAAATCTGTATTTTACTATCTAATCAGATAACAATGTTGATAACTTGGTGGTTGAGACAATCAAAAGGTATGGGTTAAAAGGCGTTCAGTGCTTCTAAATATGCATGAATATTATCACAGGCCAACAGAACATCCATTTAAATGACTACCACACTCCTTTGGGAAAGAAGACATTTGAAGCTACAGTTGCAAAGAGCTTTGCAGATGGCTATACAATTGAAACTATTATAGATGGAAAGCCACTTCGTGGAGTATTGTTTTCAAACAGACCAATAGTTAGCCAGGAAACTCTTGATGATTCTATGAGGTGAGGATCTTGTGGTTCTGTTTCTTGCTTGATGGTAGGCATTGGCATCAGCACAGCAGGATTCCATGAATTTTCTCTCCTAATTAATGCATCGCGCTCTCATTCAAGGAAAATGGAAGCTGTACAGATTGATAATGCTAAGATGAAGGACCAAAATACAACATTAGACATGAAAAGACCTAACGAGCAGAATGCTGAAGAGATAAGACAGACAGATGATCTTCTCCATGAGAATGTAACTGCAGCTGAGTGCCAGTCTGAAGCTGCTGCAACTGAAATGACAAGTCCAGAACCTTCTAATATTTCTTTGCCCCTAGAGGTAATTTCTTGCTATTCTTGTCAACTTTTCTTCAATGTGTAATTCTTTTTCTTTTTAAAAAAATTTTGTTTTATTTGCTGCACGCAAATTCAAATCCTTTTATTTTATTTTTATTTTTTAAAATGTTTCAACACTTGTTGCTACTCAAAAGCAATCAACTAATTGCATGGGATCAAGTTTAGATATTAAGCTGCTGGAGTTAGATTTTCACTCTATGTTATTTGGATGTAGGCCAATCAAGGAATAATACAAGTCAATGCATTCTCTAGAAGGTTGAAAATTAATAGTTCCAGTAGCTGGAATTATTACAAAAGAATTAATTAAGATGGTTTGGCAGATCTTACCGACAGCAGAAACTGTCTTCAAGTATAAGTGAAACAGTTTTATGGCTATCAATTGCAAGACAAGAAATTCATACATAATAATATTACAGAGATAACATGTATGAAATCTCAAAAAAAAAAAAAAAGGGGGGTTTCTTGAATTAAACCATAATTGTAATTCCATTCTCATAGGAGCTACATTTATCGGTGAGCAGATGATGTCATCCTCTGTTGAACTTGACATTGATCATGAACCCTGTTTTTCTCTTTCACCAATTAGTCATCCATGTTTGTCCATCGTCAGTCTATGTTGTATTCTCTTTTGGTTTTCTGCAACCATACACAAGTTACATATACATATACAGGAAGCGGATCAAATTATAATGTTTAAGTTGGACTTTTTGCAATCATAAGCTCCCATTGCCAGGCATGAATCTATAGGTATTGATGGTTATCTGCTACAGATTGCCAATATCTGATTGATTGTCTCAAGTTTCCAAACTTTTAGTCTGCAGGTAGTAATTTTGTATAATACATTGTACTTTGAGATAATTGTTTTGAGTTCACTGCTCACAGACTCCTGGTGCTTCAACACCATCGGTGACAATTGATGTCAATGTGGAAAGTAATGGGACCAATGATGCACCACAGTCCAGCAAAGAGATCCCTGAAGAGTATGTTCCAGCTACATAAGAATCTGTTACTTGATCCTTGAATAAGGTAACACCAAGATAACTGACTGCTTATATTTCTAATCATGGCATTGGGGATATCTTACATCCTCTCTATTTATGAGTTCCGGAATGAATGTTTCAGAGATTTCTGTTGATTCTTAGGTTGTGTAATCTAAATTAGCCCGCTTCTGCAGAGTAACTTGAATTCAAGGAAATTTTGTTTGTGATATTATCATATAATGCTCTATCAAATGGATGATTTATTTTCTGAATTTGGGGTTTCTGCACTATAATCAACTTCTATTTTCCAGACATTTGAAAAGAGAGAAAATTCTGGATATTTTTGGTTTATGTGCACATGTGTCAGGGCGTAGTATGCTGTTCTAAACAATTTTTAGCTGAGAAAGATTTCATAATTTTTGTGAAACTTCTCAATGGTAGTTGTCACAAAATTCTTTGAAGAGCAAAAGTTAAGATCATCTCACTTTCATCCAAAAGTTTTGTTAAGAATAAACTATTTTGTACGAGCACTCCAAGGATGCATTTGAAAATAGTTCTTTCAGCCTTTTTAATAAAAGTTTTTTGAAAAATGAGAAGATGAAAAAGCTAAAAGACAAATGAAGCATCCAGCCCTTTTCAGGGAGAGGATATGTTTGCCATCAATGAACGGGAATATTTTGATTAGTGTCTTCTCTTTTTGCAGATAGCAGATCTCTTTGTGGCTTCTCGTGATGATCAACCGTCAAGCTTAGCCAAGACAGAAAAGTTGTGGATGTTGCCTTAGGTATTCCATAGTAAATCTAACCATTTGTACATGAACCTGATTCAGCAAGAAGGATCATTGCTAACTGGTGCATTTAGCGCCCTTAATGTATTTTCCCTGATTTAGTAGTACGAATTACCAAGTATCTGGGGTTTAATTTAGTTGTATCATGCATTCAAATTAGAACAAGGATGAAATTGCTCTTTAGTGTTACCATAGATGGGCTTGCCAGATTCTTCTGTGCACCAAGGATTCTTTGGCTTTGCTTATATGACAAATTTTGCAGGCATTGCTTCCTTATCGTCCATCGGTTCGATCTTAAAATTTGTAGCTGTTCAACCAGAATAGCGAAAAACCGGTTTTGGGCAAAGGGTCAATCAGTTCACGCCTCAAATTTATGGATCAAAATTATTTTAAACCAATGTAGGTGACATACAAATTGTGCCGTCTAAAGGTGCAGCATTTCCAATAGTAAATTTGTTAGTGGAAAAGAGATAAATCTGCAAGTTATCTGTGTTTGCCAGGTACATATAGAAAGAAGCAAAGCTACTTCTGAAATTCAATGAAATGGGCTATTCTAACCCACATAGAGGGGATACGAATCAATTACCGAGATAAATATGCAAGGAAACAGGTCCGTGTGCACACAATAATAGCCAGCATTAACCACAAGAACTGTAATAGGATACGAATTTCATTTGGTAGACAATTGCATAGGTAGTGAAGGGATTGCTTATCCATGAAAACTAAAGTTTGAGAAATGCATAAATCCAATCCCTGACACTCGACAAGAAAGAGGACTATATTACAATTTGAAATGTCTCAAGTAACTAAGAGATGAAAACATTGATTGCCCCAAACTTAAACGGGACATAGACATTCGGTAAACAACAATCTCGACTTTGGCTGGAGAAAGTATTAGTTATTGCCGCCTCCAAACAGGTAACCCAGGGAAGAGCCACCCCCTGGGGCAGCATGGACCTTTGTAGAAGGCCGATCCTGTAAAGAAAACCTTGGATATTTATCTTGACAAAAATAGACTAAGAGGGCAAAAACAGAGAAGGAAAAAAAGAACGTTAAAATTAAAAGCCACAACAATCATACAGTGAGGAAGTTGCCACTGTTCTGGCCATCAGCTCTATAGTAGTTGTTTTGCTTGTTTGCCTGGATGCCAGCTGGAATCTGCTTGGTAACATCTACTGAGGGGGCAGCAACAGGCTTCTGAGGATCTCCATTGCATTCGACTGCTGGTGCCTGAGCTTTAGGAGCCTCTATATTGTTTGGAGCAGGTTTTGGTGGTTCACCACTTCCAAAGAGGTACCCAAGGGAACTCTGACCTCCACCACTACTGACTCCACGGCCCATGATGTTTAACTTTCAAATGTGTTCCAAATTCAAACTGCATAACAAAGAAGAGTTGAGGAAAATTTAAGATTACGACATTCATAAGCACAAATAAGAAACTAAAACTATGGAATTCAAATGAATGTTGCTCAAACAGAAAAGCCCCATGAAGGGCTCAAATAGTTGTATATGTGAAGCATACAGCACATAAAGAATTCATCTTCATTTAAAGCATGCTTGTTATGTGGTAAATTCATTTCTTTTCTACATCCAGTTTCTCCTATAGTTTTTTCTTTTCAGGGAATATTAGCTGCTAATGGATGAAACAGTTTGCTGGAGGAAGTGAAAATAAATTGGAACTAAGGCCATTAGACTCTGGTGGATACAAGATATTAAAATTGATGGATGAATATGAAATTTGTTTTCTCTTTACTTTTGGGGGATGGGTAGAACATAAGAAGAGAGGGAGAGAGTCGAAAGGAGCATATGACCACTTCCATCATCTCCTCCTCTTAAATTATAACTTTCAGTTACGTGCAGCACTTTCTGAGGTGGTTTCAAGAGGTCTAAGCCTAGCAAACAAAAGAAACCTTTTCCTCAGTCTTACAATTGAATGCTACTATTTATGCCAGCCCTCTACTTCCGCACCTTCATTGCTAGTAATGTGAATGAACTGATCAGAATCGACAGGATCACAGCAAGAAGAACCAGCAAGAAATCTATTAACAGACATCAACTTTAGTATTGCCCAGATGCGATCAAGTTATCAAGCCAAAATCATCAAATCAGCAAGTATAGTAAAACTGCCTGCTTCTGGTAATCAAACACCAAATTCATAAGACATGGGACAAAAAACAAAATATTCCCATACATCATATCTCGAGCAAAAATCTTTTCACTAAAAGTGAAAAATAAAATGAAGCAATGCATGTTATATCGCAGATCATAAGCAACATTTCCACTTACAGGTGAACATTTAGGACGGACAAAAATCATTCACAAATCCATAGACGCTCATAAAAATCGAGACAAATCCAGTACAAACAGAGAGACAGTAGGCTTATGAAAATAAAAATCTAAAGAAAAGACTGATGTCATTCTCATTGCAAGCAAGCCCTAACAATCAACATCAAAACCCAGATCTACAACAGCGTAACAGAACCTAAAACGGAGCAAAACTACTCAATCGAACACAGATCCGTGCTGAAAATGCGTCACGCGACACGGAGAAATCAATATAAATCCATACCAAACAAAAGAATTAGCTGAAAAATGTGGGAGCTGGAGAGAAAAATAGCTTACCTGAGTAACACTGGTTTAGCGAGCTGTAGTGGAGAGTAGATACAGCGAATGGGATCAGATCTGTGGACAGGAGATGGAGAATCACTGTTTGTTAGAGGGAATTTATACTACTCAGTGGACCGCTCAGTGGTCACTGTTAGACAGATAGCGACAACAGATGGGGCGGTTTCTTCGTATTACTGAAACGTATCTTCTTTAATTTTTTTTAAATTTTCTTTTCTCCTTTGCTTTTCCCCCAATTTCTCTTCAAAATCGACTCTTCTTTTTCTTTTTGAAACAAAATTCATTTACCCCAAAAAAACAAAAAAGCAAAATCCGACTCTTTCTCTTAACTAGAAGTTGTGAATTAAATTACATGTAAGTATAAGTGATTTTGTCTTTTTTTTTTAAATCATGAGAATATATTTGAATTTAATTATACATTATTTTATATACAATTATATTTGTTAATAATATATTATTAGACACTTACATTACTTCACTCATTCACAATTGAATGCCATATTTTTTCAAAATATTTATAATTAAATATTTTTTTTAAAAAATAATTTATATATTTTATATAAATTTTTATTAATAACTTTTAAAATTAATAAAAATAAGCTTCGTTAATACAAATACTCTACTACTAAATTCTTTCACTTTCCTAATAATTTAAAGAATTTAAGTTCTACTAATCTGTAAGTCCTATTTTTAATTTATTTAATTAATAAAGATGCTATAATAATTTTTTTTAGTCAAATTAATCTTCCTAATTTCATATGAAGGTATTTTTGAAATTCAATTATAGACAAATAAAGTATCTCATAAAATTATTATATTTAAACCCAATATCCTTTATCTAAAAAAAATACACCTATTAATTGTATCGCACTTTAACTTTCTCACTCACTTCTACCTCTAAACAAATTTGATAAATTTTCAACTTATTCATAAATCTAAAAAATAAAAAATAAAAACAAAATCTTAAAAAAAGAAATATCCAAGAAGAATCGGCCCATGGGCTCCCTAGCTGGCCCTCGACATCGCCAACGAGGCTAGCAGAGAGGGCCCCGAAGGGCGCCCGCGGCCCGCTCCTCGACAACAAGCTTGGGGCAATTGCCAACGGCCCCCACTGGCACGGTCGGGCGGGGGCTGCTATTCTTCCGGATTTTTGCTCACTTTAGACTTTTTTAAAAAAAAACAGGACTAAATTGGACTAAATAGAATTTGGGATGTTCTATTCTGGACATAACGCCATTTGAGATGGCTTTATGTTCAGACTATAACGCCATCCGAGATGGCCTTATAGCTTTACCTATAACGCCATCTCAAATGGCGTTATAGCAAAGCCATATCTCCTTACTTTTTGTCTCTTGCTGCCCAAACACTGCTCTTCTTCTTCTTCCTTTCATCTCACTAAACGCACGCTGGTACTGAATTAACCCAACAAGTAGCAAACCTGAAATTTCACAACTTACCCAAAGAATAAACAGAAAATAAGCCCCTAACAGTTTTGAGTATTCATTACTTCGTCATTTCTCAGAAATTTACTGCACAAAAAAGGAAGAAGAAAACAAAGACCCAAATTTTAGTGACAACTAACAAGCACATGCCCAGATGATAGATTGAACAACAGATCAACTGATTAACACAAATCAAGGTGCTGAAGACTAATTCTTCAAACAACCCCACAAAATCCTTCACTCCCACTCGATCATCCACTATTTGCGATCTCATCAAGCTTCAGAATTGACATAAAAATAAAAACTTTCAACAGAAACAAAGCATCAATGCCTATAAATCCTTACCAGCACGTACATGGTTAAGGAAGAAGACGAAGAGCAATGTCTGGGCAGCAAGAAGAATCAGACAGCAAGAGACAAAAAGCAATGAGATATGGCTTTGCTATAACGCCATCTGAGATGGCGTTATAGATAAAGCTATAACGCCATCGGATGGCGTTATAGCCTGGACATAACGCCATCTAATAGGATATCCCAAACTCTTTCTGGTCCAGTCTAGTCCTGTTTTTTTATAAAATGACTAAAGTGAGCAAAAACCCTATTCTTCGTCATTGTTTCCTCTTCCTTTTTTTTTTTTTGACATTTTTCATAGAGAACTAGATGAAGTTCCCTAAACGAATTCTTTTTTTCCTTTTTTGGGTATTCTTTTTTTTTGTTAGTGACTTGTTCTTCTTGGATATTTCATTTTTATAAGATTTTATTTTTATTTTTATTTTGTTTGGGCTTATGAATATATTTAAAATTTGTTAAGTTATTTAGAGAGAGAAAATTGAGAGAATTTTAAAGTTTTAAAGAGGAAAAAATTTTGTTCAATGAAAAGTGATAGCACTGTAATCACCAAATTATTAGCACTGTGATAGTTTGAATGGTAATTTCGCTACTTTGCAAAAAAAAAAAAAAAAAGAAGGGTAATTTCGCTATTAACGCAAAGAAAAATGAAAGGCCGATAAACATAAAATAAAAGAAATTATGAGTTTAAGTTAAGAATATGCTCTTTGCCCTCTTCGTCTTCTCGAACCTCTCTACTCTCTCCTTCATAATCAGAATATGAGCGCGCACTTATACATACGCACTCTAGGGTTTTATTTATGTAGATAAATTTCCCGAGCTTCAAATTTCTAGCTGTCAGATATTATAATTCAGATATGTTTTCATTCTGAAAGTATAGGGTTTCGTTTCGGATCTTCGTGTGCAATTCAGTTCGCAAGAATCTTTACCGCTGATTTTCAAATTTTGGTGAGTTTCTTAGCTTCTTCTCAATCGCTATTAAGTTACCCGTGCTTCTTTGTGTTGTATATTTTTGCTCATGTTGTATATTTTCATATCTTGTATCCACCAGAGTCTAATGGCCTTAGTTCCAATTTTTTTCCCCTTATATGGGAGGTAAGGTTTTAGTGTGAATGAAGAAGCAATCTTTGCAATTTGGATGGGGTAAGTGTAATGTCGTGTGCAAAATTTTCTGAGGATTTTAGTTGTTGGACATAGTTGATGAAGCTGGTTTTGGGAAGTGTTTGTTGGGAGAATCATGAATTTCTTATTCGTCCTTGATCACTTCTTTTTTGGATCGCTTTATCAGTTTTGGAGGATGATTTTGGAATGCTAATAGATAAGTTTCATGGATGAGTATCAGTACATGGTCACTGAAATTAACAAAATTCAGACCTTTTTTTTTCCTTTTCATTACTTACTCATACAGAAGTGTTCTGCTTGGGTTTAATCTTGGTAACCGCAGATGAATATTTAGCCTGTTAGGAGAGTAATTTTTTGTAGTTTGCTTCTGCAGCAAATATTTAAGTTTGTGAGCCCAAGTGCAAGATTGCTGCTCCACTGGAATATGGATTCCGATCGGTTGGTACCTGTATTTATTTTGACAAAGGGGAGTGATATGAGGCTAATGTAATGATTTGGTTGCATATGCTATAAACGAGGATCTACTCATTGTTTACTGAAAATTGTTGGCTATTTGAGATGTACGCTGGGGGAAATTATGGTCCTCCTACTTGTCAGGGATCTCATACTTCTACTCCTCTTCACCAGCACCCTCCTGTTCCCACGTTGCTTCCTTTTTCTCAAGCTTCTCAGCCGCTACGATCCACAATGGTGCAGCATGGTCCACAAGCTGTCCCCACTCAAGTTGGTCAACTGGCGCACCCTTCATATCATCACACTTGTCCCCGTGAGCCAGGTCCACCTGCTCCAGTTCTGGCAAGTGGAGTAAATTCGCAACCTTATTTGACACCTGCACCTCCTCCTCCTCCAACTCAACCCCTACAAGTGCGTGTAAGCTCCCAAATGCTGCAGCAATCTCAGTGGGTTCAGAATGCAGTTTTGGGTCCACCAACAGTACCCCCAATGGCACCTAGGATAATTCCACTTGTTACTTCACAAGAACAAATACATGGCAGTCAAGTTCATCAACCATCTCGGAGTGGCATGCAGGTGCGTCCACCACCACAACAACCTTCTGGTTTTCTTACATCCCCTCCAGTTGGAGCACTTGGGCATTCAATGCCTCAACACTATATTCCTGCTGCTGAGTTTCCACGACGACGACCACCTCCTCTGCCTACTTCATCTCCAGGAGGTCCACCCCTTCCACCATTTTCACCGCCTCCAGCTTCTTCCTTTCCTTTCTCCAATAGTCATATTCCACGGCCTAATCCAACGGTTTCTGCTTTTGCCTTTCATTCCCAAAATGGTTCTGAAATTGATAAAACAATGGTTTCTGTTGATGAGGTTTCAGGTTCTTGTCAGGTTGGTCATGATGCCTCCCAACTTGATAGCTCTGGGAATTTTGATGGAAAGTCTGCCTGTAAGACAGGCTCCTCATGTATGGAGAAGTTGGTCCTGGATCTTCCTCCACCTCCACCCAAGCCTCTGGATGGTAGAACTGTCCGCAGAATTGAGATCTTATGCCAATTTATTGCTAAGAATGGTCCTGAATTTGAAGATATGACTCGCCAAAAAGAGTTTGGAAATCCTCAGTTCCAGTTTTTGTTCGGTGGTGAGCCAGGAAGTGAAAATGCTGTTGCTCATGAGTATTTTATATGGATGAAAAGTAAACGTCAGCTGGAGCATAAATCAGCTGGAGAGCAGGGGTTCAATACTTCAGCAGCAACACTATTGAGGGACTCTTCATGTCAACTCAATGTTAATACAGATATAGGCCGTCCCCCATCACCTGATGATTCTGATATGGACATGGAAGGTTAGTGCAATGAGCGTTTACCACTTTCTATTTGTGCTTTTATCTCTGGTTGAATGTGGCTATGCACCTATCATTTTTTGTAGGGTGTACAACCATTCATCCCCTCAGGTGATTTGTTTTTGGGGCTATATGCTTTCCATTTCACTTGGACATGCATTGCAGGGTAGCTTTGGCCGTAGACTGTTTTCAGAAGATAGTTTTTTATTCTGATGCAACTGTTATGTGAATCCTAACTCGGTCTTCTAGATATCATGTAGATCAATTTGATCCCTGGTCTATGAATTATGTCCCATTGCGGACCTTCTGTCAAAATTGGATGAGATGTCATTGGAGCAGTGAATTCTGTTAGTAATCTTTTTGGGGACAGGTAATTGCCCCTGGGAAAAGAATTCCTAAACATCAACACAAGTATCTAAAAGTCATTAAGTATGCCTCCCTTCTGGGAATTGAGTCTGTCTGTGTGTGCCTCTCTATCTGTGTGGTGTGTATGTGTGTGGATGTCGAATAGGTAGGTGTTGTGGGTGACTGATGTTCCTAAACGTTTGGCCAATTATTGCTATAACTTCACCTTAGATTATGTTAATATCTAGCCATTTCCTGACTAGAAGGCAAAATAACTAAAATCGGAGTATAAAATGAGGGCCAATTTGGTAATAGTATGTTAAGGGCCATTGTGGGATTAGGGCAAACTTCTAAGATTCTTCTCTCTTGCACTCGGACATCTCTTTTGTGGAAGTTTCTGCAGAGAAGGTGGGAGTTGGGAATATTATGGTGAATAAGTTAGATAGGGGTTTGGTATGGTAATGGGTGAGTGAAGAGAAAGTTACCTACTGGTGGCTAAGGGCAAGGGTCAATAAATCAACTAAACAAGGTAAGGATTTTATTTTACAAGCTTGGGGTCAGGATAAGTTATGGGAAATGCATGGCAAAGCCACTTGTTTGCCTTCCTAAAAGTCATTTAATTATTCTTGATGCAAGGAATATGATCTTGGATTTCTGAAACTTCTTTGTGGTGTTCTTAGATGACATCACACATCCGGATGAGGTGCAGATTTATCCATCTAATAATCTTAGCCATGAGACTGTTTCAGTATCTAATGACCTTCACGTGAAGGACCAGTTGCAACTCTCACAAAGTCAAGAGGACGGCCTTAGTAAGGATGCTGTGGATGGAAACTCTTTGCACTCTGAATCATCAGGACTTGAAGAACAACGACAAGGTATACTGTTGTTTCTGCTTATTTCTTTTCTGAATGTTTGCAAATGGAACTTCCCCATGCTCCCTCCCAATCCAACAACAAGAAATGGAAGGCATTTCTTTATTATACTGCATACATGTACGTTTGTTCTTAATGCTAGGTTGTTTCTGTCTGAGTTTTCTAACTGGTGTAGGGTTTAACGTGTTTCCATGCATTTTTAATTGACTGATCTTTAGTTATTAACTTTTAGTATTACTTGAGATTATTTTGACTCCTAAGCTGCAGTATGTTTTTGTTGGTTTTGTTATGCAAATTGTTTCTGTATTTTCAATTTTATTTATGTATCTGTAAAATAAATTTCTGAAATTGTCTGTTGTCTTAAAAGGAAAATCTAAATTTATTGGCCTTCTGAACCTAAGCTTTTAAAATCAAGTCAAATGTGTATGGATATGGATTTGGCATTTACATGTGTGTGCAATGGTATTGTTTTACAAGAGTTTCGTCTTTAATGTACTATTCCTGTCATAGAATTATGTTTGCGATCGGATTGGTCTGTTAGATGACTTGATATTGTTTGTATTATATCTATGTTGATGCTTTTCTTGTTATGTAATACGGTAGATTTTTTTTGTGTGATTTAGTGTATATAGCAGTTCTAGAATCATCTTTTGATGCATATTTAATGATGTCAGTGTCTTTCAATTATTAACTTGCTTCACAGATTTCCAAAATCCACCTTGTGATATGTTAGTAATGATGTAACATTGCCCTCTGAATTGAGGAGTTTTGTTTATCACCCTTGTTTGCCTCATCCTTATTTGCAGGGTCCAAAACATCTTCAGATCATAATCATTCAATCATGAGGAAGTCAGCTGCTGAAGCTGATGAATTGGTTATGAATTCTTCTGGAAATGTTGAAAGCCGCTTGTATATCAAGGTGCAGAAGTCTTTTCCCCAACATGAAGACTTGAGCAAACAGAATGCAATAGCAGATTTGGAAGTAAAAAGTTTAGAAAAGCTTCCCGATCAGCTCGTTGAAGGCGGCAGTCCTTTCAGACTGTTACAGGACTATGCCTCTGAAAGGAGTTCCGATGATGAGGACCATGTTGAGGATGCTATCACTACAACAGTCAGTCCATCCATTAGAGTGCATAGCAGAACTCAGGATACAGATGCAGAGGAAAATTTTGGGGCAGATCTTGGATCCAAGAGTCTTTCAGGCTCTAACAAGGAATGTGAACCTCCATCTGAATCTTGTAAGTCTCAGGATTTTCCTTTTAATTGCCCAGCTGTTATTGTGGAGGCTGATAAGACATCAGCTTCGGGAAAAATGGAGAATTTTGTTGATGTTTATAGTAACGAGGGATCGTTTAAAGATGATGTTTCTTATGGGGCACTCCACAAAAGTACTTCAACAGATGCCAATGTTGTTGCTTCTGTTGAAAAAAAAGAACATGCAGTGATTATGTCTACCAAGTTGATGGTTGATGAATTCGGAAGGTTAATCAAAGAAGGTGCAAGTGACAGTGACCGTGATGGTTCGCCACGCTATACTAGTAGACGAGGCAGAAGAGACAGAAGTAGGAGCAGAAGTCGATCCCCGCGCAATAGGAGGAGAAGGAGAAGTCCGCGGGGAAGAAAGGATAGGCGTGGCAGATCTAGAAGGTATTTTTTCCAGTTAATTCTTTCCTTCTGATATTTGTTCAGGCTTTTGATGTTGTAAATATAGTTTTGTTGACTGGAAATAAAGTTTTGTTGTTGACTGCAATCCAGTTTCTCTCCCAAGAGACGTAGACGTAGGAGCAAGTCACCTCCCCATAGGGAGGGTGAATATCCAAGTGATAAGATGAGAAGGGACAAGGGCCATTTTCCTGAATGCTTTGATTTCCGAAGAGGCAAATGCTATCGTGGAGCATCCTGCAGATACCTGCACCACGAGGATGTGAATGATAGGTCAAGATCTAATAGGAGTAAGCAGCCATTACAAGATTTATCACGTAGCTCAAGAAGATCTGATTTCTATGAAAAGAATGAAAATGCTTTGCACAAGAAATTATCTCATCAGCATGGAAAAGGTAGGGTTCAGGGACTTAAACATTATGACCATATGCCTGGTACTGAGGAAAAGAAAATGGATGTACCTGCTGCTCAGCCTTCTGATAAAGGAGGTCATATGGAACCCAGCATCCTTCACTGTCCTGTTGCTGATCCTGAAAAGCTTCCCAATAATGCTGATCATGCCATACCTACTTCGCTGTGCGAGCTGGAGCCAAATCAATATCAGGGTCATTATTCTAACCAGATTTTCCAGAATCTGGATCAGCAGGATTCAAAGATGAAAATATCTTCTGCCTCTCAGCCTTCACTTATCCAGGGATCAGCTTCTATTCCTACCCAGACTCCAAGTGACAAACTTCAGTTAAACAAGGATTCCATCAGTGACTCAAATTCCACTTTGAGTAGTATGAACAAATCTGAGAGTATACTATTTCAATCTATGGTTCCTCAGGAGTCCGTGCAGCCTGGTGCAGAGGATGTTTTGCATTCACCAGTGTCTTCCTCTCTCTTGCAGGAAATGAGTGCATCATATGCTCAGAATGTGCCTAGTGCCTCGCATTCTGTGTCTGTTGAAAATTACCCTGCTTATCAAGCTTCAATTTCTTACCCACTTTCTCAATTCCCTGTTCCACCAAATTCCACTTGGAACTCTTTTCCGCCACCTCCACCATTACATCATCCACCATGTCCTCTTTCTGTAAATGGTACAGTTGGGACGTTAGCACATGGGCAATACAGCACTAGGCCAGCACATTTGCATCAGAATATGCTGCCTCCCAGGAATCAGTTCTTGGCTCAGACTTCTACTGGCCCTTATATAACTAAATTTTCGACCATTTCTCATGTCGGTCAGAACCAGGCTTATCCTTTAATGCGGGAGCCAGATCGACCTTCTCATTGCCCGGATGACCTCCAGGTGACGACATTTCCCACAAGCCAGACACTAGGTCAGCTTCATGGTGGTCCTGCCCTAGTTGGAGAAGATTGCTTTACTGGACACTCTTTACAAGGTTTATATCCTTTAAGTTCCCAAATGCTGGAAAATGTGCACTCAAAACCTTTGCCACTTTCAGGGGATTCACCATCAAAAGGAGTCCAAGGGTTTCCAACTGAAAATCTACCTCCAGGTGAAATTTCTAATCCATTTTCTCGGAGTCATTCTTAGTTTCAACAGCCTTCTTATGGTCTACAAGTACCTGCATCTCATGGTGTTTCTTCACTTCCAGGTGACGACAAGGTGGTCAGTTCTACCATGCCAAGATACACATCTGATCCTCTTGACAGGAATCTGCCTTCTCGATTGTCTGATTTTGGTGGGTCTGGAATATCACGCCACCATAACCCTTATGCATCTACATTTGAACAGCCATTAAACTCCAAGTTTAGTTCGAACACTTCAGCTCAGGAAAAAGATAGGCCATATGGTATTAATTTTGGTCCCGCATATGGTTTTAGCTGTGTTCCGGGTAAGACTGTTCAAGGAGCTGACGGAACTTTTCCCAGGCCTATCAGTGATCAGTATGATCCACTATTTGACAGCATTGAGCCATCTTCAAATTCAGTCAAACCTGGTCAAGATCTTGAAGTAACTGATGAGTCTGATGTTATGACAAGGCTCAGTGGGTTGAATAAACAGTTGGATGTGGAAGAAAACAACAAACAAAAAGAGGGTGGAACTATTGCTGTAACTGCTGCCCTAGAGAATGAGGAATTCGGTGAGACTGCCGATGCAGAAGTGGGTGCTGTTGAAGATGGAAGCCCAAGTACTCCAAATAATGCTGAAGGCACTCCTAGTGGAGAGGTTGAGATTGATCAGGTCAAGACACATGGGAAAAGTAAGAAGGGCAAGGATTCTAGATCAATGAAACTGTTTAAAGTTGCTCTTGCTAATTTTGTTAAGGAGGTCCTAAAGCCATCCTGGCGCCAGGGTAACATGAGCAAAGAAGCATTTAAGACTATTGTAAAGAAAACTGTCGATAAGGTGTCTGGAGCTATGAAGAGCCACCATATACCCAAATCTCAAACAAAGATAAATCACTACATAGACTCATCGCAAAGAAAATTGACTAAGCTTGTAATGGTATGTCTTCCCCTTCTGACTGAGATTTTCTTTTGGCTATCTGCAAATATTTATTTGATCCAGTTGAAGAAAAATAGTAGTTTGAAGTAGAAAGTTTTAAATCCAGTTGTTTGTAAAGGACATTAACCAAACATGTTGACAAGGAATATGGATATGTCAAAATATGTCAATATATAACTCGAATTTAAAAATTACCTCTTATTCTTCTGCAGGGATATGTGGACAAGTATGTCAAGGTGTAAATTTTAGTAAAATGTTGGTTCTGAACAATGGCACATAACTTTCCTTGGCCAGTAAGAACTCTTCTGCTTTCTTCTTGAGTGCACATGTGATCATATGTATTATTTGAAACTTTTTGTCACTTAGATTCCCACTTGTACTTTAGGAGTGTGTGCTGACAGCGGTACAGTTCAATTGGAGGGAATTCCTAGCTGATGCTGTTTTTGTTGCCAGGCTTTGTAAATTTGGTAGTGACTGTTACGTTCACCATGATGGTCAGTGAAATGGTGAACTAGAAAGATATATTCAAATGCAATCTGGAAACTGTTCCATGGAAGCTGCACAGCATGTATATAATGGATTTCTTAGGTTGGTATGTTGTATTACTTTTGGTACTTCTTCTTTGACCGAAAGAAAGAGTCCGGGGGTATCTTTTGGCAAGATGTTTTTTCATATTTGATATATTTATAGGAGAAAACTGAGTTTTTAGTTTCTGAATAGAAATATCCTCACATGGTCTGTTCTTCTTTTAACTTAATATATCCATATATACAACTGATAATAGACTTTGGTGGGCATGTAACTGGTTAAATGATTAGTGCCATTGAGTATGCTTTATTTGATTATGCTGTTTAAATGTGGAAATTTGCATTTATCCATCTTAGGCATTAAGTTATTTTTGTTTTTTGCTTTCATGGAATTGTTGATGCAGAGTAGAGATTGTAGCCTAGTCACCTTTAACAGGTATTTTGGATTTGCCTCTTTTAGTAAGCATGTTCCGATAAGAAACTTCCACCTTTCATTGCTGAAGGATGAGATCTATGGTCCATGAATGAATAACCCTGAGGTGCTCAAAATATTCTACTACAGAAGACAAGTAAAATTCATGTCGGTAAATTTTTCATCGTGATTGGAACAATATCAGAGCAGCAACTGGATGTCGTCTGTGGTGAGGATATTAAAGAAAAATGGATTTGGCAGGGGTGTGCGGAAGAAAAATCTGCTCTCTCATGTGAATAGGACTTGGACAGCTGCGTGCTATATGCACAATTGTGAGAGGTCACACTTGCGTCTTAAATTATCACGGAACCACTATACTACTAGTTCAGGTGAAATTTCTCGAGAGATCAGCTTTGGTTATTAGCTCTGATACTTGTTACACATTCATATATTTTTGGATTGTGTTGAAAGGACTTTTTTGTACATCTCTGTTCTTTAATGGTGTAATGATTTGCTATACAGTAGTCTGAATCCCTTTCTTCATGTTCTATTATGATGAACAAGGTAAGGGAACGTGCACGATTAAGAAAGGAAGTTGTAACAGTTACTCTCTCCTTTTGGTCTAGACCCCTTAGTTGAGTCATTGGAGAAACTAGGTCAACTTATTGAGTGAACGTTCCGGTAATTGTGGTCCAATATTTGTGTTTTGCTACAGGCTCTGTTTTGATGTGTTCAATTCTATCTTTCAACCAATTCAACTGGAAGAACTCCTATGGTGCCTAATCGTAGCATTTTCCAATTAACATGAACATCAGATTTTGGTCTTCACTTTCTCTAAACCGGGAGAAACTTATGACCAATCATCGTTCTTTTTCAAAAGAGAACACGTGAGTGTAAATCGTCTTTGACAATCTCATGACCTTTCAGTCAGGTTTGCTGGAAATTCATGTGATTGACTTGACTTCAGCTTGATAGGTTTAAACTATTGTTCGAGTTTGCTGGAGTCTTTCAGTTCGAGTTCTGCTTCATTATAGGTTGTGAATGATTAATCCTTGATTTCTGTTCTTCTATAATACCGGGTAAGATATTCAATCTTTGAATTATTACATCGAAATAACACGTTTGGATATTTTTTTTGTGATGAGTTAACTAAAGTTCAAGTTAATTGCTGACTGAATAGACTATCTATGTTTCAGGACTAGTTTGTAGCATGTCCCCTGTGCAACAAACAACCAAACCCAAACCCGTAACCCCCCCCAATCTACCAGCAAGGAGGCTAAAGGAAAAGGAAGAGAGAGGGAGCAGAGGAAACTGAAACCGATTTTTCGGCTGATGAAGATTTGTCCTTGCTCGCTTCTTCTTCTTCTTCTTCCATTTTCTCCTTGTATGAACCCTCGACTTTTGGAAAAAAAATTTTGTGGAGAAATGATTTTCTCCTTCCTTCTGAAGTGCACTTGTGCTGTCACAGAGGTGGCAACAAGAACCTCAAAAACTAAAAAGAGTTATAAATATTAGATAAAAAGTATTAAAATATAATATTCAAAACTAAATTCTAACAAATAACATAATTTTAAAATTAATTTTACAGATTGCTCTTTTGTTTAGCCAATGCAGGAGATGATATAATAGTTTGCATCCTTCTCATCCTTTAAATAACCCCTTTCCAATCTTATATCCTTTCATCTCCTAAAATGTGTATAAGACGATACTGTGCAATATATGGTCATTTTCATCATATCAACATTATTCTTTAAGAAATTGCTTGCGAAAGATTTATCTCCTTTCCTCTCCTCCAAAAATGCCCAATTTGGTGATATGGTGGAGGGAAATTTCTATCCTCATTGAAGAAAATCCTCTCTCTTTGAATTCACCAGCTAAGCTGAATAACAAGAGCAGAAAAGGTAGCTCATACTTTCCTCTTTCCCATCCAAACCTATTTTCGTACTTTCCTAGTCAGTGTCTCCATCATCCCCTTTAGTGAGGGTAGTTGGGATCAGCTTCCTAGTAAATTCTCAACCTAACCAATATATTTATTTATGAGCTTCATGAAGATCTTGTTTCCCCATTTTTATAGTGAGTCTCACTGTTAGAAAGATCCCAACCATATGATTCCACGTGCCTTGACCAATTCCAAGTGGCAGTTATTGTCATTCTTCATTTTTCATATCTTTCCCTAGCATTGTTGTGGCTATTATAGGCATGCCTTGTTCAAAAACTAGTTTAACGCGTGCGTAATGGTTTGATAATCATGTATTTGAGTTCTTTCAGAAAGGTTAAAATTCATGCTTATTTTGGTAATAGCAATGAAAAGAAAATGTTGACGCATACATGCTTATAGTATTTGTCTTTGATTCACTACTAGGTCCATTTGACAGATAGGCAGAGTCCATCAAGATTACTTAATAATCTTTAATTAAGGAACCTAAATAAGGTTAAAACTAAATAGGTGGTAGCTAATTTTAATCAACTTCTCCATGTGCCTTAGATTATATTTTGATTCCATTTCAGCTGGCGCTTTCAGTTTGATGATTTCCATTCATAATATTTGCTTTAGGTAGCATTAATTCGTGTTTTTTTAAAAAGATAATCATAAAGGGATGATTAATACTTTTATAGCTAATTAAAAACTTGAATCTATGGGCCCCTTTTCTGTATTTAGGTTGTTAGCAATTAGCTGAAGGCAAAGAGAAACGATAAATCTGCAATTCTAAGCAAAGTTCGAAAGAAAAAGGCAAGAACTTCCATTTCTTGGGTCACAAGTTCAAGATTGTCACGTTTGTGCAAGATTATATAAATCACTTCCTTCCGAGAGCAATTTCATAAATTTTAGTAGTGTTTATGCAACAGTCGAATATACTTGACTTGTTGAGAAAAATTAAAATTCGATCCTCGAAGAATAGAAAATACATCAAAAGTACTAATGCTTTTGGATTAGGAGGGCTAGTGATTGATAGCTCCATGCATGTGCTTGTGGACACTTGACAGTTCATCTATATGCAGATATTAGCCTGGAAAGGGATTCATGTTCACTTGATTAGATTTCCTTTTTTTTTTTGATATATTTGAAGAGGGAGATATGATTTGAACAAGGAGCGCTTCTTACCACTTAAACAACTGCCTTGCCACCACTTGATTGGATTTGTGAGAACAAAATCTTCATCAAATGGCAAATTGTCCATTTCTCATTATCTGTGATTGACTCAGAAAGCTAGTAATTGATTTTTTACAAACAAGAATGCCTTTTCTTCTGTAACTGCTGGAACATGTTGTAAATCAGGACATCAAGGGAGGTTTTTTGTAGAATTTCCATAATCAGTTGCCTCCATATGTCAAATGTGTGTGTTGATTGAAGTACTTCGACCACACAAAATACGCTAATTATTGAACTATAGGGAACAACTCTTTCCCTCTTCCCTACATTACGGTTTATTATCATGGGTTCGCTTTCTTTCTTGGTCCCTCACCACCCCCCCCCCCCCAAGCCGAACGCCCCAACATGAAATGGAATGGAAAAGGGAATCCATATAATGAAGATGGCAAAATAGGTCTATTCTAAACATTGGGATTGAGAGTCCAACAATGGAACAATGTACTCCACACTTTCATTTTCAAGACAATAATTGTAGAATAGGGTTTGGTTAACTTTTGAATTGTTGATGAGGAATTATCTCACAATGATCATGAAATGTCACTTTAGGGTTTATCATTTTTGTGGGGATGAGATTGAGAAAGTAGGGCATCATGGCTCCCAACCAGAGAAGAATGGATGATGTAGAAAAAGTTCCCTCCTAACATGGGCTAAGATGAGTGAGATGGTTAAAAATTATACAATTGCCTAATAAAGAGTTCAGGCTCTCCACACCACGTGAGTTTCTTCACTTTTTGCATGTGGGTCTTCCATCTCTTTGCTCATTCCTTTCTGTCTTCAACCTTGATTTTTCTTCACTTTTTCAACTTCTTGCATGCATGCTACTATAAACCCCCCTCGCGCCACATCCACGTCTCTTATGCATATCTTTATTAATCCATAATTTTAATTATCTTCAAATATCAAGAAATTAAAATTAATATATATTGAATTATTATGGCGTTTGTGTTATGAATTATTACTCATCAAAACATGACTCTATTATCTTTCTACCATGAATTGAATGTATGATGACTAATACATTTACCTCACTATTAAGTAAGAAAAAGAAAAAAATATATATAATTTTTGCTGGATAAGAAAAAGAAAAATGTAATGCACTCAGCAAAACCACTGGTGAAGCTCAAGAAAGAAATTGTGAACTTTAAGTCCCTCAGGAGTTGACTCAATAATCATATATTGGCAGTAGGCATTATTCTACAATAATTCTAATAAATTATTTATCCTATCATAAATAATGTAAAGACTTTTTTTTTCAGTAGATGAGCAATACTGTTAATACGAGTCAAAGCTTACGGACTGACCCGTATAAGTGAGCTTGAATTTAGTATGCCTAAATATGTTTAAATCTAAACTTTTTTAACATGCTCTGTTTAGTTCGCGGGCCAACACGAGCCAGACGCGAGCTAATTTTTTTTAAATTTTTTTAAATAATATTATTTTGATGTTTTTTAAAATATTTAAAAATATATTTTTTTAAAACAACATCATTTTACTATTTTTTTATTAAACGACATTATTTTGTAAATTATAGTGAGTGATGGACTGAAATTTTTCGGTTCGTGAAAAAACTAACTAGCCCGCTGCAGTCCCGGGCAATCGCGATGGGTCAAACCGAGTAGGAATGAGAAGAAGAATTTATTATGAAAAGCAGACTTTGATCGCAGGCAATTCTTACCTTTGAATAGCCATAATTTATGGGTTTAAAATTTGATCCCACTTATCGTTGATAGACTGTCGTGCGAGACTATTTCCTCAATGGTAGCCTTTTATTTTATGTAATGGATATTCTCTAGTAAGTTAGCACTTTT
Organism: Rauvolfia tetraphylla; assembly: GCA_030512225.1. Lineage (NCBI taxonomy): Eukaryota > Viridiplantae > Streptophyta > Magnoliopsida > Gentianales > Apocynaceae > Rauvolfia > Rauvolfia tetraphylla. The sequence continues at coordinate 5,413,559 of JAJQKT010000028.1, read as the reverse complement.
GCCTTTTCACTCGTGTTTTAGTATTAAAAGTATTCAGCATTTTCAATGTCAAGGTTGGCAAAAGTGAAAAAAGAAAATAAAAAACTTTTTTTTTAATGATCATTAGATTTTAATTACTCGACTATTAAAATATTATTGAAATGATAAAGCGGATATGTTTATAAAGTTGATAAAGACAATGTTGGAACACTGCAATGGCATTTGCTGAGGAGGGAAAAGCAAGTTGCCCCTGTAATTTCACATAATTTCTCCTCAAAAAACAGTCCATTAATTCCATTTAATTCAATTCCTGAGGAAAATTATGAAAAAAGAATCTCTACTTTTTTCAAAATCGATAGAGTTAGATCCCGCAACTCTCCTCACAAAAATTTTATTTTGTGAAATATAAAATAGAAAATCTCAAATCTATATTCAAAGAACGGAGTTGAAGGGGAAAAGGAAGAAATGCTAATATTAAACTCTTCTAATTATAATTAAAACAAAAACATAAAAGTCTTCCATATGGCTCGAGAAGATCAATCAAAAAAAATAAAATCAAAAGGATTTACTTTTCACCTTCTTTACATTCTTGTCGATTGAGCTATATTGTATATATTTTTATTCAAACCGGCAACTTTATTTATTTAACATGTAAGACATCAGCTATCTACCAATATTGATTCTGAATAAAGAAAAAGCTAACACATGCAGACTATAAACACTTACATGCATGATTCCAAAGGAACCATCTAATGCCAACAAGAAGTCTGTTGGTTCCATTTTATCCCACCCCCACCCTCATCTTCTTAATTAATTATCTGCCCTTTTCCACAATATCTCTGAACATGATTTGGCATTAATTTACTCGAGTTTAAAATTAATTAGCAGATTCAAAATATTGGGTAAATGACAACTTGATAAAGAGATTTCTAGTTTAAAGAATTTAAATCAAATGTATCTCATTGTATCAATTTAGATAATCACTGGTCAAGTTAAGATGATGGTCCCCTTCTGTGGCTTCACCAACTTCCTAAATAGTTTACAAGTTGAGATATTTTATGGTGGTAGATATACAACTAGTCAGTATCCCATAAGTTATATTTTGTCCAATCATATTAATCTAACTGTATTGTGAGTTATACTATTATCATTTACACATTTATTAATACAAGGATCTACAGTACAGTTAGCTTAATATTATTGGACGAAGTATACCTTATGGGATGCTGACTAGTTACATAGCTAACACCATAAAGTATCTCCTATAAGTTACAACTCAAACCAGGTAATAATATAAAGGTGTGGGTTTGAGAAGTGCATAAAATCTTTGATATGCAGAGTAATGTTCTTGATTCTTGAATGGGATAAACACAGATTGTATTTGGTTAGAAGATATTTTATTTTTATTTTGTGAAAGTAAATTTTTGTAAGAGAAGAAGTGAAACTTAATTGTATATTTGATTCGAAGATATATAATCCAAATAAATTTCAAGTATAATAGTAAAGAATTTTTCCATTTCATCCCCCAAATAAAGCAAGACTGGGTTATGCTTTATTTTAGTTACATATTTATTCTATAGAACTATAATGACAAAAATAGAACTCGTGAGATTAATTTGTGATTTTTTTTTTGCTAAGTAGATTAATATGAGAATGACCTCTAACTTTAAGAATCAAATAAATTATTATTTATAAAATTTCTCTTGTGCAGATTATTACTTTTAGACAAACATTATATATAGGCACAAATAAAGTATAATAATAGATTACTTTTCCCAAGGGAAAAAGGGTAATCTCTTTCTGTTCCTCGTCACCCCCAACCCTACCCGCAAAACCGCGACCCGGGTCTTATTCAGCAGTCTCTTTCTAGTAGTGAAAGGAGGAAAACTTCCCCCGCTCTATCTACGGGCTATCTAATGGATACTGACAATGTCACATGTTCATGCAGACAATTTTAGACCCACCCATATATTCATCCCACATGGAAGCGTGAGAAAAGGCCTGCAAGTTTGCAACATTTCTACCCCTTCATTTCCTTCTTCCTCCCCATGGATAATAAAATACTGGTATTTTATAATTAGAAATGGTTTTGCCAACTCCACACTCTCATCAGATTGGTTTACACATGTGAAATCCTTACTTTGTACTAAAGAAATCATTGTTCAGTTACAATCTTCTTCTGGGCTGTCTTCTATGTGACCTAGGAATAAACTAAAAAACTCGTGCTATTAACATAACCCAAAACAACTCCTGCTGGATCTGTAAGGAAATGCATTTGGCATTGTGTTCTTGGCAACTGAAGTCAATGCTGCTGATTTATGTTGAATTTGCTTCTATCTGTAGATGAAATTGGGTTTTTCCTGTCCACAAGTCGTTTTGAGGTATTGTTTGGCTTCTTCTGAGAAAGGGATTGGTTTTGTTTTTCTGGGCTGCTTCAATTCTTCCCTTGCAGTCTCTGTTTGACGAAGAAAAAGTGCAAACTTTGGGTGAGAGGCCATCTGTTGGAAAAGTAAGATCGCTTTTTGGGTTGCTTGTGCAAAGTTGAGGTCTTGGCCTGGTGGGTTTGCAGAGGTTGCTCAAATTAATGGGCTATGACCTGTAATTGGCTGGATTGAATTACCAGAGTCTTCTTTGTCTGGAAGTGGAAGAGATTGAATTGATTTGTGTTCTCTTGAAGTTTATTGGGATTTCATGAATCTTGAGGCCTTAGTTTTCTGGGTCTGTAGAGCTTGTAAAATTGCTCCTCCATCCGGGTTTTTAGTCAATTCTTGAAGAAAAACAAGAGCAGGACAAAAATTCTTTTGTTGCATTGTTGCCTCATCTTCAGCTGTTACTTTCTCATTATTGAAATAGCAAAAATTCTGAGGTGTCTAAGAAACCACATATTATATCACTTGATGCACGAGAGAGTTCTATAGTTCTTCAGTCGGTTGCTCTTGGGAATTTGCTATGTCAAAAGTATTGAAGTTCCATTGAAGTGTAGATTTACGAGTGAAGGCCAAAATTTCTTGCAGAGATGGGGAACTTTTAGACCTTTGCACAAGCAGTTCTCCTCAATTGTGCCAATAAGGAGAAAGGAAAGGAAATGGCAGCAAAACTTTTGCATTCTTTGACAGATGACAACCCGGATTTGCAAAAGCAAATTGGATGTATGACGGGGATCTTTCAACTCTTTGATCATCAGCATATGCTTACCACAAGGCGCATCACGGCACACAGCCCAAGAAGGCTCCCTCCTGGTACATCCTATTAGACTTGTAACTTGTTTGGATTCTATTGATTATCATCTTGAAACTTCATTTGCTTTATATTTATTTGATGGAGATCCTTTTGATATTCATACTTGAAGCAGTTGGGAATGATTTGTTTCACTGTACCAAATGTTTGGTAGCATTTCTGACATTTAACCAAATTTTAATTTCTTTAAGACCCTACTCGGAGGAAGTTTAAATTAGAAAAACTTTCCCTGTATTTATCTAATTCAGTAGAGTTGTGCTACTCCATCAATTTGCATTCTCGATCTAATTTTGCCATATAATTTCATCAAATGTTGATGATTCTTGGTTAGTTGTTGTGGTTCACTTTTCCTGATTAAGATATATCTCCTTACCTACCATTATACATTTAGACCTAGGTTGTCCATTTGTTTCTGTGACAGTGAGATGGATTATGAACTTTGGAATTGGAGGCAAACTAGTCCTACTTCCTTTCCTGTGGAGTTCTATTACCGCTTTGTCCCCTGTTTTGACATTTAAAGTATCTGAATTTGGAAGTGTAAAATTTACAGGTGGTTCGCAACTCAGTGGTGGTACTTCAGAAACAGAGTCTAATATCTTGTACATCAGATCAGGGGCACTGGTAAGAACTTTTTGTTGCAAATTTTTCAGGCAATTATGTTGTCCAAAACCCGTCATCTCGATAAAAAGGGAAACAAACACATTTTCTTTTTATTTTCCAAGGAGTAGAAGTTGGCTGCTGGTTTGCTTTTGAGGAATTTTGGATTTAGCTTCAATAACACTTCAAACTTCAGAAAATGAAGTCACTTAATATGCTGATTCATGTCATCTTCAGTCTAAATTTAAAACATATGAGAGAATTGCTGAATGTCACCAAATCACCCCGCATGGTTAAATAGCTGATGAATTTTGGACTTGGACTCTACTATATTATCAAGCAGCACCTCCTTTGTTGTTTGCTTATCCGTGAATAAGTAAATTTATTTCCAGTATATGCTGATATGGACTTGCTTATGTTGTGATGGGGCATAATAATTTCATTAGAATTTGTGCATATGGCAATTGCTTTTCAGGAAAGGCATTCCTGCAAGCAGATACAGGAGAAGCAAAGACTTTCCGCAGAGTCATCAAGAGCATCATTCTCATCTTCTTCTCGTTCGTCTTCTTTCTCGTCTCTTGACTATAACAAGACTACTCAACCAGAACCTTTGTCCTTTGATCGAATAATATTCCCTGAAACTCCTTCAGGAGAACCAGGAATGAGCCACACTACATCACCACAGCTTGGTAGACAAACTGTTGACCTTCGGGAAGTTGTCAAGGACTCCATGTATAGAGAAGGTCATGGGCTGCCTTTTAAAACTGCTGTCAGAGATGAGGCAGCAGATGCTCTCTTCAAGCATAGGGACTCCCCAAGGCCTGTGCAGTTTTCTAGGGCCAGTGATGGATCTTATGGCCTAGGGCCTCAAAGGGAAACAGGACTTGCCAGTTGATCTTAAGGAATCTCTGAGAGTTCTTTCGAAACTCCAAGAAACACCTTGGTATGCCAATGAACCAAGAGAACTTTCGAGGTCAGCCTCATACCAGTCAAAAGATGGGTCTTTCTTTTCAATATCAAAGGAGGCTCCTCGGTTTTCTTATGATGGTAGGGACATGCATCAGGCATCCTTTGAATCGCGGGACACTCCAAAATCCTCTCTGAAGTTTAAAGAGTTACCAAGACTTTCTTTAGACAGTAGAGAAAACTCGATGAGAAGTTTTTAAATCTGATTCACAACCATTCCTAAAGCCTTTGCATAGGGATAGTGGGAGTTCCAATAACAACACTCCTGTTCAGCAAACATCAGGTAGTCAGGTACGGCCTCCAAGTGTTGTAGCAAAGTTGATGGGTTTGGAAGCACTACCAAGTTCTGTCTCATCTAGTGAAAGTAAAAGTTCAGAAAAGACTTGCTCAGTCGAGGGTTCCAGTCACTCTACTAAACCTCCAAAAACAACTGATTCATGTAGACCAACCCAAATATCTAGTTCCCCTAAGAATTTCTGGAAGGAGCCAAATTCACCACGATGGAAAAATCCTGATTCAACCTTGAAACCTGCTTCAAGATTTCCTATTGAACCAGCTCCATGGAAGCAGCTTGATGGGAATCGAACTTCTCAAAAATCAGCTTCTAGGAATATGAAAGTTCCTCCTAAGACCCCTAGTAGCTTCCCTTCGGTTTATAGTGAGATAGAGAAGAGGTTAAAGGATCTTGAATTTTCACAGTCTGGGAAGGATCTCAGAGCTCTTAAACAAATACTGGAAGCAATGCAGGCCAAGGGTCTTCTAGAGAGCCAGAAAGGAGAAGATCAAACATTTGCAACTCAAAAAGAAATTGAAAAAAGATATACAAATTCTATGTCTGGTGAAAGACTGGTGAATCAACGAATGTTACAAAATGATTCAGTTTCTGCATCCACAAGGAGGGGCACCAATTTCTCAAGGAACTTTGAATCTCCCATTGTGATTATGAAACCAGCAAAACTTGTTGAAAAATCTGGTATTCTTGCTTCTTCAATGATTTCACTCAATGATTTATTCAGTCTCCCAAAAATTCAGTATGGTGGCCCTGCTGATAACAGAAAGAGTTCAGTAAATGGTAGAGCAGGCAGAGATCAGTCTCACAAATCTACCATACGAGACAATGTTTCCATTAGTATGAAAACCAATGCCAGTATCTCAAAATCCACTCCAACAAGGACTTCACAGTCATCAAAAGAAAACAGCATGGGTACAGTAAAGAGCTCAGGATCCATCAGCCCAAGAATGCAGCAGAAGAGACAAGAGATTGAGAAGCGTTCTAGGCCTCCCATACCTCCATCTGATTCAAGCAGATCAAGAAGGCATTCCAACAAGCAAGGAACAGAGTCAAGCTCCCCAGGTGGAAGGCGTAGAGCAAAATGTACTAGTTTACAGCATATTGATGACCAATTGTGTGAAATTAGCAATGATTTTAGAAGTTTAAATTGCAATGAGAATGGAAGTTCTGCTCAATCCAGTGGAAGTATTTTGTCGGAGTTTAGGATGGACATTGAGGTCACCAGTTCTGAAAGAACTCCTGAAATGAGTTGTTGTCAGAGTCCATCTAAGCCAGTCCATCACTTGGTTTCTGGCTTGATGGAAAAGGTAGGTTTCTTTACTTTATATTTCACTAAATAGTTTAATACATGTAATCAATGATAAATTTATGGTTTATTTCAGAAGTCATCCCGCGGAATACCTAGCGAAGATGAATTGCTAATGGAGCATCCAGTACGTGCTCCCGAGTATCCAAGTCCTGTTTCAGTTCTCGACATTGCTGTGGATACAGATGATTCACCATCACCCATTAAACACATAACAAGGGCCGTCAGAGGTGAGGCTTTTGCTCTGCTGAAATAGATAACTTGCATGTGGTCAAGTGGCTCAATTAACTTGCCGAACAGAAAATACTGAGTTAACTGGCATATATAAAAACACAGCACAAAATGTTCATTGCAGATTCCTGACAGCTGTTAAGAAATGAAATATCTAACTTAAGATAAGATTGAAACCTGACATAGTTCTCTAGTTGTATTGCCTTACACAGGCATGCCTTGCACATTCAGTGTGGTACTGTTTAAGAAAAAACTGTTGGAAGGGGAATAGCAATTACTGCTTTTATCTCAATAATATATTTTGGTCCACTTGTTTTTCCAAGCAACACATGTATATGGATGTGGAGGCCTTCATCTAACCTTAAGTGTTTTGTTAACAGATGATGAATCTCAGGAATCTGATAAAGTTTCAAGTTCTGAGCAATGTAAACCAGCAGACAGTTTAACCATGGAGGCAGTGGGATCTGGTCCTTCATCGGAGATTAACAGGAAGAAGTTACAAAACATTGAGAATTTAGTTCAGAAGCTCCGAAGACTGAACTCCAGCCATGATGAAGCACGCACAGATTATATTGCATCTCTTTGTGAGAATTCAAGCCCAGACCATCGCTACATTTCTGAGATTTTTTTAGCTTCTGGTCTTCTTCTCAGGGACCTTGGTTCAAGCCTGACAAACTTCCAGTTCCACCTTTCCGGTCACCCCATCAACCCTGAGTTGTTTTTGGTCTTGGAACAAACCAAGGCGAGCAATTTCTCAAAAGAAGAATGTGCTCCTGAAAAGGCCATTCAACTGTGGTCGAAAGAAAAAATTCACAGAAAACTCATTTTTGACACCATTAATGAAATCCTAGGCAGAAAATTATCATTCTTGGGACCCTTTTCTGAGCCATGGGTGAAACCTCAAAAACTGGCGAGGAAGACACTTAATGCACAAAAGCTTCTGAGAGAATTGTGTTTGGAAACCGAAGAGCTTCAAGCTAAAAAATCCAAATCCAGCTTAGAGGATGAAGATGATGACGGGCTAAGGAATATCTTGGCGCAGGATGTAATGCATCGATCCGAAAGTTGGACAGATTTCAGTGGTGAGATTTCAAGCATTGTTCTTGATGTTGAGAGGTCGATTTTCAAAGATTTGGTTGGTGAAGTAGTGATTGGTGAAGCACCAGGTTTGAAGAACAAACCCGTTAGGCGTAGGCAACTGTTTGCAAAGTAATGTAATAGTCTCTATTCTTTTTGTTTTTAACCTTGTCTCCATGTTGATGAGTTGATCACTCATCCCAGTTACATAGTTGAGAGTTAATATTGGTTCATAAAGAAAACAGTTTCAAGTGTGTTACTATCGGTACGAATCTGTGAAAGACCTGTACTGCATCTCTTCATATACTGCTACTTATTTTACCTACAAGTTTCTAGCATGCACGTTGCACATTCTAATTGATAGGACCTTTACCTATATACCTTCAAAAGCAGCAACTATGAACTAATGTATGATCCCCATCTCCCGAAGGGCACCCAAAATCCAGTCGCTTTTTTTTGGTAAATACTTAATTAGCTATTAATATCAACCAAAATCAGAAATACAAGACTCGTCAATGCCTCTCCTATCACATAAGATTGCAGACGGATGAGAAGCAAAGGTATATAACCTGAAATAGAGTTTTCTCTAACCCATCAAGCAAAAATTTTGAGCAGTTTTGTTACAATTTCTAAAAATAAAATTCCTCTCCAATCATGATTTCTACACAAGAATTCTTTGTCTTCTTCAATCAAGCCTTTTGCAGTCCAATCTTCATCCATAGATTTTGACAATATTTCGACGTAAGAATACTCAAAATGCAGTCATTTGGCATCCAAGAAGATTGCTTTTTCTGAACGCCGAAGGGAAGTGAGCTCTCAGAAGTGAAATATTGATAGTACATTTGTATTGTATTCAACTGGCTTCCGTAGCATAGTGGTAGTGCGTTCGCTTCGTAAGCGAAAGGTCGCGAGTTCGATCCTCGCCGGGAGCTATTTTTTTAGTTTTAAAAGAGAGTATTTCTGAATTATTTTTTCTCAGAAGAAGGAATATTGTTTTTCCTTAATCTCTTAAAATGCAAAACTATATGTTTATTCTATTTCGGAAAAGATTTTGTACAGAAATTCCTATTAAAAAATAGGAAAATTATAATTTATTTTCATCAATCTGTATAAAATGCAAAACAGATTCTTTTCTATTAAAATTCTTTTATATCCTTTCCTAAAATTCTTTTCCTTTTATTTGAAAAGCAAACAGGAAACCTACCCCCCCAACCCAACTCCAGGCAGTATTTTGGCCATCACTGCTGATATTCTATTTCTACTCGTCCATCCATTTACCTTCATCCCAACGTCTTGAAACACCACAAAGCAGCTATATATGGCACTGCCACCACTAATCCAAAAGCACAAAACAACCCATTTTCCAACCTCATTTCATCATGTCAAAACCTCCATTGACGAATCCAATAAGGCAACCCAAATGTCCCTCCAAAGAACCCACCGAATCACAAAAAGAGCAGCACTAAAAATAGCAACAGCTTCACTGTTCCTCTTATCAAGAGAAGCAATCTGCAGAGGCCAAACTGCATCTGCATTTGATTTCAGAATGACAGTTCCCGAGCAGTCACTAGAAGAAGCAGAGAGTGGGATTCAAGGCCATGTGCAAAGCTTGCTGCAAGTGAAAGATTTGTTGAAGGAAGAGTCTTGGAGGGCTGCCCAGAAAGCTCTTAGGAAGAGCTCTGCTTATTTGAAACAAGATTTTTATACCATAATTCAAGCAAAACCAGGGAATGAGAGGTCAGAGTTGAGGAAAATGTATTCGAATTTGTTCAATAGTGTTTCAAGATTGGATTATGCAGCAAGGGATAAGGATGTGCCACGCGTTTGGGAGTCTTATGATAGTGTTGTTGTAGCCCTTAACAAAATCTTGCAAAAAATGTAGTTTATAGATGACCAATAAATATCAATATATGTTGATTGTTCTTGTTATTTTTGGTTCCTTCTTGAAGGACTAATTATTTTCTTTTTCTTTTTTACATGTTGGTTCAGCTTTACCGTCTAATTTTAATTATTATTTTTAACTATAATCAAAGTGATGATTGAATAATCGAGATATCAAATTAGTTCTAAATTTCTAAGAACAACTCAATAAGTAATTAGGATATAATTCCATTGATTATAAGCACCTTTATCAAACAATAAGATTTAAAATTTAACTTACATTCTTACGTCAGTAAATTTATATAAAAAGAACTTAGTAAAAAAAATTTATTCAAAAAGATCATTTAAATTATTTAATGTGAAATTTACCCTTGAATAAGGAAGGACATGGGGAGTTCAGAGGACTTTATATTTGTTTTCACTTTTAAATATTTTTATTTTTTTCACTTTGAATTTCTCTGCAAAAAGTGAAAAACGAAAGAAAAATTACCACTTTAACCAGAAGAAATCATCAGAGTTGTTTATCGACGCAGCAGAATTTCTTTTCCTTTTCCATTCTTTCTTTTAATTTTTTTGATTCATATGGGTCATATATTCTCATTTCTATTCAGTGAAAAGAAAAACGATGCGATTTAACAAATGAATTCAACCCGACTGCTAGGGTCTATTTCGTCCGTCAGGCCCATGCTTATCCACACACTCAATGGGCCCATCTGCCTAACGACCCATCTTGGTTTTGGATCAATTCTGTATTTGGACTTCGAGCCCCAAAAAGTTTTTTCATTTTTCATGAATATTATTTGCAGAAGAAAATGATTTTTTTCTTTAATTAATTAGAAGATGAGAATATAAATCAGACCATAATTTTTAGTCAATCAAATTGTGATATTACGAGTCTTTTGTAACCAAGACGTTGGATTTGCAACATTTTTCCCACTAAATCAAGTTTGACCTATTTTTAATTAAGTTGAACTAACTCGATAATTAAAATTATTGCAGCGGCTGGCCGTTAATCACAGCCTTGCTATGGGAAAGAGAATCAAAGGGTCAACATTTCATTAATTTTTTAATTAAGTACTAAGATAAAAAGTTGGTAGGAATAATAAAAAGAGCAAAGAAACTAAAACAACTAGAGAATGTGACATAATGAAATGGTCCATTGCCTATTATCCACAGCATGCAGAAGCGGACCACACATGCCAACATCAATATTACCATCACTCTCAGCATACCCCCCCAGCGCCCCCCTCCCCCCTTCCCCCCAAACCTCAACATCCTCGATTTCATGTTTTACATTTTTTTTTGCATCCATATATTTCTTTATATGGAAAGAAATTTTGCAGTTTAGACCATACAGATTAATCAATATTTAGGGTTGGAAATTTCTCCAACAAAAGCATGCCAAGAGAGGTCAGTTGGATAATGTGAAAATTTCCAAATTATTAATGATTTTGAATTTTTACTTAACATTTGATAGGTGGATAAATTACCCCTCAAGATATAGCTTACAACTAAGCTCTCTTGCACTAACTGTAGCCATATTAATTAATCATCCTAAAATTTTAGCAATTACACTATTTTCCTGCCAAAGTTTTAGTTATTACATTTTTATCTGAAAGATTTTTTTGTACATTAACAAGTTTTGACGTGAAAATGGTATAATATTGAGTTCAAGCAAAAGGAAGGCTTTAAATTTCCGCATTAATCCGGCCCAACACTATCCACGGGTTGGTGAGAATATAATATAGTTGAGTTATCGTAATGAACTATAACGCTCATACTATAATAGTTGTTTAATTTTAGTATACTTCATTTTCTTATTTTTTTTGTGCTTATTTTTCTTCTTCTCTCCTCCTTCTTTGGACCACATTTAACTTTTTGCAACTTTAAACAAAGGGTACCTCAGCACAACTTGGGTGGTATGCATTTCTTTAAAATTTTCTTGGATCTAGTGACATGTTGATGATACTGATGCAGAATTCAGTCACTGTCTCGCAGTTTATCTTCTATCTTTTTCACACGCACAAGAATCATATCGATTCCATGGTGATGGTAGTGTTCCCTTCTTCTTCCATGCTTGTACTCTACTCTTATCTTGCTGTACACAATTTGTAGGACAAGGGAACAAAATGGCCACAGACGCTTTTGCTTTTCTTGGCCTGCAGCACCTCATCACTATGATTAGTGATTTCTGTAGACTACTTTCCTAGGGTTTTTTGTAGATTTGAAGAAGAATTAGGAGGGACAGAAACTATTGATTCTCCTTTATTCAACTGTGCTTGCTTATGAAGGCATGCAATCAATGTAGAGGAAGAAAATTAATGAACTTCTGGGATGTTACAGTTACAGTTACAGGGGAAGGGGGGTTTCTTCTGGGGAGTTGAGAACTGAGATCGATTTAGCTGCATGCATTTTTTGTTCAAAAACAATTCTTGCTTAGCATTTAGAGCTAGCAGTCAGAAAAGCTGATTACGCCGTGCTCTCTTTTGAAGGAAAATGACAAATCTTATAAAGAAGAAATTAAAAGAAGTTTTAAGGAAAATTTTGTCCTAGGACGTCCCATGAAATAAAAAGAAACAGGAATGAATTTTACACCTTTTTACTAAAGAAACTTCTTTCTGGAGTACCATGTAAACACAACACTTGCATGCACAAAATCTACATGACGAGTTTCATGATCTCAATCAATCAACTCTAATGATATAATTCTTTCAACTATGTTGGCACATGAGGGAGGATGCTATTGGAGATGGTACTCGAGAATGAAGAACCAAATTGAAGGAAATCTATTTTGGAAGATCAATTAATTCTATATTGAGCTTTCCTAATTGAGCAATGTTGCTGCACATTTGCTTTCCCAATGGGGCATTCGGTCTACTTCTGAGCTTTTTTGGTTTGGTGAAGCTCCGAGTGTTGTAATGACCGCCTCCTTGGCTGACCTTGAATAATATTTCCTTCATCTTTTCCAAAAAAAAAAAAAGAAAAAATCCCATGATGAATTTTCTTTTATTTGCTAACCTTTAAATTGCTTTTATAGTTTAATATATAATTATATTATAGCTAGGATGGTAAGAGCACAATCCATTTTATATTGAAGAAATTCCAAGAAAAAGAAGGCATCACTTTCAATTATAAATACTAGGTGGTAAATTGCACTCCTCTCTAAATGTTCAGGTCAAGCCAAATGTGAACAGTGGATTTGGAACGAGACAAGTACGTAAAACACCACGGTGGAATTTTAACGATCCTCTTTGCTCCTTCAAAGTCTAATATAAACAGACATAAATACAAGTACAAGGATTCCAAAACCATTTTGAAATAATTAATAAGAGAAAATTAATATCTTAAGCACAATACTTTAATGAACAATTTCTTTCCAGAAGAACGTGTGTTAAAATGGGCATTAGTTATTATGGGCTTCTTTATAACAGAAAAACCCTAGACGCAAAATTAGAAGCAAAGCAAGATTAACAAATTAAAAATTTCGGGATTTTTAATTATTTAATTTTATTGCATTCAACAAGATCGAAAGGTATAATGTTTTCCTTCTTTTTAGAATGTTCTTCTATTTTAGCACTCTGTTTAATTTTAATAATATCAAATACTAGAAAAAAATCTTCTGAGAAAAATATAAATTTAAGGGGCGAAACATAGTAGTATGCAAAAAAATTATAAAATATTTGAATCAAACTTTTAATTATGACCCAAAATTTTCCTGGGAAATTATCCGCTGCGTGTTCATTTTTCTTGGCATATCATGTCTTCAATAAGCTCAGAACTATATCACTGTCCATAATAAAAAGTTTGACAATTGTTTTAACATGTTTCATATCCTTCTCTGTTTTCTTTTTGTTTTTGTTTTTAATTTTTGTCTTCCTTTTACCTATTTAATTAACATGTTGCCTTGTTATATCCTTAAAAAACAGTAAATTTCTTATTCTTTTTAAGCATTTGTTGCTTTCTATTCTTAATTGATTATCTAAAAATGGAAGAGAGATCAATATTCAGGCATTGATGTTTTACTTGTAACGTAATTTTTTTTCTAAAAATCATCAAAAGGGTATGCATTTAACTCATACGATGGCATTTCAACTTTACTGAGTTCTCGTATAGAATATAAGACCTCAAATGAATAACATCCAAAGATAATATAATGGAATATCTCTAGAACATTTCAATTAATTTCCACGACTTCAATTTTTTAGATGATTCTATCTGTATTAGAAGCTCCTACAAAAAGTTAATTTAACTACATTCTATATATTAATTCTTAGAAAATAAACATAAAATCCAAAATAATTTGTAATTCTTGACAAGAAAAAACCAACGAGTAGTTATTCTTCACATTCATTGCTAGTGTTCCAAACTAAAAATAGCTTAATAGCTGATATCACCTCTAACCATTTAAACCTCTTATAATGTTAATTATATATATATACACACACAGATGCAGACACACACACGCACGCACATATACACGCAATTCTATCATCAATTTTTAAATGTACTTAGTTTTGGTAGATACAACATTTTGAATTTATCTTAGTTAAGACAAGAAATAATGTTTATGTAATTTGTATGCAGAGGAAGACAAGAATTAGATTAACATGAGTCAGATTAATGCATGTATCTCATTTATGTGTCCAGAAGGAAGGAAACTGCCAATCTTTTTTGAAGAAATTAACTGATTTCCTTCCTTCTTGACGCATAACTGAGTCAGTATACATTAAGACTCTGATTTTTTTTCTTTTTTTTCTGAATTAATATATAGTTTTGTATGGGTATAGTAATTAATTAGTTTACCAACTTCAGAGGAAACAAGAAAAAATGGTATTTTAGAAGGGTTAAGTAGATTAGGGTCTAAGAGAGAATAAATTAAATTATCTATACAGCTTCACATGTATATATAATGCCATATGAAACCATTCAAGAACTTTGTACATATCAAAGAAATAAAGATAAGTCGAAGTTGAGGGAAAAAAAAAAGGTGGAATATCTTGTAGAATTTCTTAACACTGTATAATATTTGTCTTTTGCAGAAAAAAAAAACGTACTAGTATACGGTATACACGCACAAGATATGGAATATAACTTACTGGTTTAACTATAGTATTTGGAGGTAGAAACTTCAGTCCTGAAATCTCAGCTGCATCCATTAATAAGCTTTGGAGAATGCAAGTTCTTTGTTTTGTACGTCTTGGCTGCATGTATATATCCTGCTATAACACTTTGAAGGATGTAACGTTGAAGACCCCTAGGTGAATTGCATCAATGAGATAGAGTCTTCTTGTATGTGAAGAGCTTGATTAATCAAGAACCACTTCCCCCTTTGTCCCGGTCGTTGTTATCGGTTTGTAGTGAATGAAGAATCTTAGGATTAACATTTAATGTGAGGGATTTCAAGGGGGAACTGATCAAATGAAGAGTTGGCGTAAGAGAATTTGGTAGAACATGCTGTGCGCTTGAGCTCAAGAACTGGAAATGGTTGACTTGTCTAGGATCAGCGGTAGTCTCCACCGCGGACGGCATGTATGGAGGCAATGGAGGAATGGTAGTAGGAAGTGTTGCTGCAGAGGGACAGAAGTATAGTTGAGAGCCTGAAGGGATAGCCATTGCAGATGAATAGTTCATGTGGGAGTGATCTTCAGCCTGGTTTGGGAAAGAATGGTTTCCAAATTGAGATAAAGATAGGTTTGCAGGTTCCAAATGGTAGTAGGGATTGTATGGTAAAGCAGTAGTGTTTAACAGGTTGGGAAAAGAAGGTTGGTTGCCTATGGGGAAGAAGTTTTGAGCTTGAAGTTGAGCTGCATAACCTGAAATTCCCTCCTCGTTTTCTTGATCATTTGATGCAATCCACTTGTCCTTTTGAACTGCAGTTTCTCTTTCAGTTTCGTTATGGTTTGTCGCTGCAGCATCTGGGATCCAAAATTTTGACCTCTCCATCATTGTTTGATCATTGGTCTTAATTGCTCCTCCCTCTTTCATGAATGATGGACTTGCACTGAAGAAGTGAGGCAAAGATGATTGAGAAGCTGATGATTGCTGATGAGAAGCTGCTAGTGGCTGAAGGAACTGACTGAAATTTTCTGGTGGCATCCGGAGGGGTGGAAGTTTATCGATGTCGGTTTTAGTAGCATCAAGCAACCAATCTACAACCTTGCTTGGCTGGCTGAGGCCAAGCCTATCTTGAAGATCATATAACTGAATAGCAGTAGGTACTGAAAGTCTGATTCTCCGGTCTCTCAATCCTCTTACTGTGCACACTTTGCTATGCCTGTCTTTCCCACCAAAGGTACGCGAAACACGTACAATTCTTGGATTTCTAAAACCTGCCCATTGTCTTGAAGTAGATGGAGTCTTAGAGAACTTGCTATCACTGGGTTCACCTTCTTGCTTTGCTCGATAATCTTGCTCCCTAGAATTCATGATCAAGTCATTTCCTTCATTGTTGACCTGCTAAAATCAAATAATTCACAAAAAAAAAAAAAAACAAACAATCACTCAATAAAATGGTGGAATTTCTAGTTTAGCTAGTAAAGTGTCTTTATGCAATATTATTGCTATTATTGCCACTCAAAATTCCCTAATCTATGAATACTAAACAAAATCCTGTTTCACAGATATGATAATCGATTCTTCACCTTCAATCACAAATTATCAAAGGTTTCAGGTGGAAAGTTAGAGACTGTTAGTATATCACCCGGCAGAAGACTGGTTTTGCAACCAAGATTTCATAACAAGATTTCCTCTATGCCAAATTAGGGAAGGATATAGTACAGTCATATATGAGTCAGGATGTTAGGGGTGCTGATTCATGGAAAATTAATTTTCAAGGACACCAGCAGGAGCTTGGGATGAACTTGAAGATGTTGTACAAAAATCAAGGCTTAAGGCCAATGCAATATTGAAATCAAGTTGAAGATTTACAAACCAGCTTGTGAAGGCGTTTAAACAATTCTTCAGATCTGCAATAAAATTAGGTAAATATCATAGGATGAACTCACATTTGGTTTTGCAGTTCATGGACTTGATTCCTTATCAGTCAACTTAATGAGGAAGGAAGAGGAAGGACCCTCAATGAGAGTAAAGTCTTCTGAGCTAACTGTTTCATCAACCAAAAGTATAAAGAATTTGTGCAGAAAACCTAATATATATGCAGAGAATAAACTGAACAGATAAGTTATAATTTTGGGAAAGAAAGAAATGTTGGAATCTTACCATGCCATGTTGCACAGTAAAGAAAAAGGAAAAGGTATGGCACATCTCCAACCATGTGGCATATATTGACGGCGACACGTAGATTTGATAGGCCTATAAGGATTTAACCAAGTTATACGTTGAGATTACACAAGGAAAAATGCTGTTTGTCAAAATGGACACTTAATCTTGTCATTCTTGAAGTTGTATTTTTCTCTAAGTTAGTCATACTTTAAATGAAGCATGAGGTAGACTGTTAATTCATCCGGGACCATACTATACACTGGTTAATGCTTTATTGCTCACCACAAACTACTTTATGAGCTAAATCTTTGGCATGAAATGAAGTCTGCACGCCCTAGCTCAATAATGTTTTGGAGTATACATGGTGAATTCTTTTCTGGGATACTGTCTTTTCTTCTTTCTTTGCTAAGTGGTTTGGACACATATCTATGCATCACTCTTGGTCTAGCTTATACCTTATGTATCTTAGTTGAGCAGTCAAGTCCTCCAGACCAATAAAAACCCAACTTGATAATTTCCTGCAAATTGGTTCTCAAGGTTGTGGTTTGCTGGTATGGAGGTTCACAAGCTGGATATGAGATTACTGGCATCAGCTACCTCATAGATGAGGGACCAATATAGGCTCTTAAAAGTTTACACTTAGTACACTAAGGACCACTTGTAGTTCCAAGTGAGACTGCATGAGGCAAGGAGGAAGTTATCTTTCTTTCTTTTAATTTGGCTCTTAAATGTTAATTATACTAGGTTAAATTAACCACATTCTTAAATAGAAATTCTGTATACACGAAAGTTCATAATTGAACTTGAAACTTAATTATCATCCAAACACAATTTTGAGGTCCATACTCTCATATGGCCTTCGAGGTAATAGTTTCCGTTTATCGTCTGCTTAGTGAATTAGCCGAAATCTAACATTGGAAGGTTAGATAAATAACCGGCTTTTTTAGGGTTACATATATAAAAATCCATACTGTCATGCTGAAATTTATGCAATTCTATGCATGTGCTGCTAAAAGTTGAATTTGGGTTATGTGAGCAAAAAAGAAACTCGGCAACCAAAGAAAAGAGAATATATAATGAGGCCAAAATAATCAAGAAAAGAGTCACGGCTGCAGCCTGCAGCTGCATAAATAGGACGACTAGAGTAATTGTAGCCCCAGCTAAGCTACTTCATATATCGGGTAGCCTTTTTCCATCTAAAAGCAAGAAAACCTATAGATTCGAAGTTTTTTGCCGTAACAAGGCCAAATCAATCGGATCTTCTATTTGATTAATGAGGAAGACTTAACCAAAGCTAAGGAACAAAACTAGTGTTGATTTTCCAATAATTTTATCATGTCTTTTCCTTTGAAAACCTAGCTGTAACTGGATTTCTCTGGTGGCGTTGGTCTCTGGCGGTGTGCATCAGAAGAAGATTCAAAACTGTCACCTTGTTTAACTAGGCAGCAGCAATAAATGGACCCCAGATCCGAGACTGTCCTGTTTTCTGCAACAAATAATTTCTGTATAGTCTACAGCAGGATGAAGCATTTCACTAATTTATCTCTAAAGTTCTTTCACCAGTGAAAGATTTCTAAAGGAACATTTGTCCCAAATTCTTTTTGTTCCTCTCACATGTAGAAGAAGCTGCATCTTTTCCATCCAATCGAGTCTCACTTGTCCTTCAATCTTCATCAATCTTCATTGTTGTCATTTGTGGTCCCAAATACAAACCCTTTAATTATTAGTACTGAATTTCCGAATTTCAAGACCAAAACCCTAGTTCAGCAACTGCTTCTTTTGATTATTTTTGCTGATGATATTCATTCATCAGTCGGGTTAGCAAGATAATTACCATTTCGTCGGACAAGGAAATGGGATGAGAAAGGAGTAAACTCAAGTAGATAAAGATGAAACTTGAACTAGAGGATTGGGATTATGGATTCCGAGTTCCAAGAGTACTGCAGCGTTTTTCCAGAAGACTATGATCCTTTGAACGAAATCATGGAATTATGTTAAAAAAAACTTTAGAAACTTTTGCAGAAACCAAAAGAATTACATTGCAGTTAGTTCTTTTGGGATTGTTAAGGTGGTCCTGCTTGAAGGTTCCACCTAGGTAGAAGAAGTCCAGTTCTCAAACTCCAGAAGGCTGGAACACATAGTACTTCGTGACCAAACTTTTTCACTTTTCTTGAACTTGGATATCATTTAGAGAAAGAAATTAAACCCAGTTTGGTTCTTGAATTTGCAGCTAATTTGAAGCATCGTTTGTTCTATGCATTTCTTGGTTCTGAGATCCAAGTGCAAATAGCCCCGCATCTTTCCCTCATCTCATCAAAGCCATTGGCTCTCCAACAGTACGCTATACTATGACTAGTGCAAGGCTTGAGCCACACCACTTGCAGGCAAAATGAGTCTACCATTAATAGTCGCATCATGACACGTCATGATGGAATGTAATATACATTGATCGAGTTAAAGTGTATATAAACAATATGAATATGACAAACTCATCTCAATGGTCCTTTTAAAACGCATTAAGAGGTATATTTAGCCAATGCATATAACTAGTTTGAAAGAAGGGGATATGATTATATTCCTAAAGGGCATAAAATACAGGCAGAAGAGGTTGAAAATTTTGGACATTTAATGGTCACTGAGCAACATATTAATTTGAGAAAATAAAAGTGGCCCCCAAAGGATCTTACAGCTGCTATCACAATCACCAATACAATTATCAGCTATCATCATCCCATCATCTGAACCGATCAGTGGGATATGAGACACAGAAGAACTAACAGTTAGAGAGAGAAATTTGGACTCAAAACAACTTGTGATGGACAGTCAAACTCCTACACAAACCAGTAGAAAATGATGAAAAGCGGCAGATATAGGTAGAACTGCAAACTGAAGAACTAAATCAGGAAAAAAGAAAACACACACACACACACACACAAAGGGAGCAATCATCCTTCTAATTTTCTCCCAGAATTGAAGCAGAAGAATCCAAAATTCTTCTCCTCAACGTTGTGTCACTGTCTGAATCAAACAGTTATTTCTCTCTTAGATGAATACATGCTGGTGTTGTCAGTGCCATTCCCTTTGGAAAGAAGAAAGCAAAAGAGAGAAAGAAAGAAAGCGCAGACGTGCGGAAGCCAATGATAAATGCGTGCCACCAATAATACAAAAGTTAGCAGAAAAAGTGAACTGTGTGCTATGTCCTAATCGTTGCATGGTCTCTCTTTTTTCTCACACAGATGCACATCAAAGAGAAAAACATACCTCACATCCATTACCCTTTCCTTTCTTTTCCTCTCTTTTTGTTCTTGCGTGGGATCTGCTGCCACATTACGTTTAATTCTAAGCATTTCCACTCGTCCTAACCCTTCTGTTTAGAAGAGTTTGCTTCTTTGTAAATATGGTACCTAACACATCAGTAACGTGACGACTCGAATTGATCAAGGATTAACTAACCCTGATCGGATATATATATATAAAAGAAAAGTACGAAATATTTCAGTGGTTGAATATTTACTCTTAATTACGTGCAAGAAACTCGCTTAATTAGTCGGAGAAAGGAAAGCGAGAGGCAAGCAAGAGCATGGAGAAAGTTTTGGTCCTGGCAGATGCGGTGTTGTATATATAAAGGAAAGAGAAGAAAAGATTTCTAGTGGCGCTTTCTTCTTCTTGGTGGGAGGAAATTGAAGAGAGGAAAACTATAACAGCATTGATTGTTGATTATTTTCCTCTTCCTTTCTGTTCTATCAAACAACATAAATGTCAAGGCCGGGTTGTTGTAAATTTATGAACTCAATTGACTTGGCCATGAAGGGACGAGTCAAGAACCGCAGATCATCAGTCTTGCCGTCCATTGCGCTAAATTTCAACACTTTGATCATCCATCTTCTTCGAATAATCTCCATCAAAAAGTGCAGCTTTAACTTCTGCTAGAGAATTTGATGAAAATTATAAGGAGAAAAACAACAGAGAAGAACATGAAAAACAACTGATTGTGCCACCTTCTGGAAACAAACCCTACCACTTGTATACTGGATTTTTGTAATCTGTAGGCATTTCCAGAGATAAAGTTCCGGCTCTATTCCACTGTTTGCCCCATGCAAAGTTTCAGAATGACTTTGACTTTCTCAAAAAGGCAGTTTTCCACATTTGAAAATACAAACAGTACCATTTGTTGAAAGATGGAAAACTCTTTTATAAAGGTTTGCATTCTATTCACATAGCATATGTATACATACATAACAAACGTAACTATGATTATGAAAGTTTTTAAATGTTGTAATAACAAGTTCTGAGTTATCGTAAAATTGATACTATTTTATCGAAATATTAAAAAATAAAATAATTATCTATTTGGTTCGTAATTAATGACTATAAAACTAGTGAATTCCAAACTCATTTTACCCTATACCGATTTATTGTGTATATATATCTAATTAAGAAAATGCTCCCCATAAACAAACTTTTTCTTCCTTTTGACTTTTTTGTCTCTCTGCAATATTACCTTAGAGTGAAAGAAAGAACTGGTCATTGAAAATGAGAGGCAATGAAAAAGATCTTCATGGTTTTGAAGCTTCCTTCCCCCATCAATGACTAATCTCAACTTTTAACATATGAGTCTGTTGGAATATTATGCATCCCATGCTGGGCTGAGCTAATAATGACAACACAGGTCTTGTGATTTTCAGTACATTAATTATATTCAGATAAACTGTCATCACAAAGGGACCCCCTAAAAAAAAAAAGAAAAAGGAAAATTCCTTTGGTGGCGGTGGCGGTGGTGGTTGTAACAGGGCAATGCTTTGCAATTGTTCACAAAAATAGGACAGCATAGACCTTTGCTACCTTCTGACAGTACTCGCACATTTGGATTGAATATATGCTACCAAGGACCAACAACAAGGGCCCCCCTAACAGGCAAGGAAAAATCATGCTTCTAACTTTTTTCTGATAGTGTAGTTACACTCATCTTAGAAAATTTGGATACAGATGTAGTAATAGTTTATATCTCCCGTCTCTCATATCAAATACTACTATCCAAACAAGATGATCTAGCAGCAAGATGGGTGAACTAGTTCTCCATATAAGTACCCACTACAAAAGTTCAAATTTCTCCCTCATATCGGCCCGTTTCACAGGATCTGTCTAATGTGGTCCATCTTTTTGTATGGCTTGCAAGGTATTATATGGAATAGGATTTACCCAATACATACCTTCCCATAATGTTTGCAATTCCCATATCAACAAACAAGATGATCCTGATTAATCCTTTCCTACTCTCTCTCTACTTTGGTTTCCTTTCCTCCTAAATATTCTCCTCTTCTCTCTTCTTCATACCCTCAATCCAAACATAGCCTTAATTTTTCATATTTTTTGATATCACCTTATTAAATTAGTTAGAATAGTTTTTTTTTCTATTTTTTAATACGAACAGATAAAGATAAAATTTAAACATATGATCACCTTTCGCTTAGTCGTAAATATAATATTTCAAAACAATTGTCCCGTCGCCACCTTGTTAAATAAGTAGAGTAGTTTACTAGTCTATATTAAAAAGTAACTTTTGTTGCCCTCAAAAAAATAATTGCATCTTTTGGTTCAGGTCCCGCACGTCTTTTTTTGCAAGATGTGCAGACCAAATCTGGTCCGTTGGATCAGATTCAAAATATAATCTAACAGATCATATTTTTGATTCCTTGTATTTATTTTTTTAAAAAATTAATAAATTTTCATAATCGTCGGATCAGATCCTGCGACTGAGTGCTGCACATCTTAAAAAAAATACGTGCAACACAGTAACCAAACCGCTTTGTTTGATTCAATGTTGATGCTGCTTTTGCTACCAAATCATAATCCAATGTAATAAAAAAGCTTTAAAGAGGATTCATATTTTCCCATTAACACCTCATTATTTTAATTCCAATTAACCTGTTTTCTTCTGTATGGGGAAAATATCGATAACCTTTTTAGCCCAAAATTATTGCCAAGTAATTAATTTAATTTTAAATACCACATCCGCAAATGATTTAACTCAAAATCCCTATATGCTTACATGACGTGATTAAAACTACAATGGTTTCTCCATCTAAACACTGAAATGAAATTTAAAAAAATTTTGCATTTGGGCCTGCAATTGTTGGTTTGACTGGGCTTCCCTAAGTGCCCATGAAAATCCATTCTCCAAGTCTTCGTGCCCCACAAGTTTACTCGATCATCAGAACCCGGAAACCATCAGAGAAAACGAATCTCCGCCGTTGATTATACTCCATATAGCAAATTTCGCAATTCACATAGACGATCTTGGCTAGGGTTTTAGAGTTCAACTGGAGGGCTTAAGCGCTCAGAGTGAAGATGGATAAGAGCATGCTTGGAGACTTGGATTCTCTGCCGGATGAGGATAAGGTCAGAATGTCAGCTATGATTGATCAGCTTCAAATCCGCGACAGGTATAAATTTTATTTCTATTTCTTTTTTGGTCCTTGATTTTTATCTTTTGTTTCCATTTTAATGCCAAAGATCCGTTCTTAGAAAATTTTATTTCTTGCTTCTAGATGCCCCAAGACTCTGAAAATGGGAAATTTTCTTTGTTTTTTTAAATTTTTTTGGAAAATTTAGCTTTACTTGAGATATCATTTGGGGAAGAAATCAGTCTGAAGCTTTTAGGCAGCTGAATTGTTTGGGAATGACATCCTTAGCCAGGCTGGGTTGAGTAAAATGCTGCACATTTTCTGCTAATATTTTGGCTTAGGTACTCTGTTTGTGTCTGTAACTCTGATGGAAAGAGTGACAATGTTCTTTCAGGACCGAATCGTTGAAAATATAAGTTTTATCCTGTTTCTTTTTATAATGTGTAAAGTCGGATTAATTATGATCAAATTGCTGATAGTTTATTGTGGTATAGGTGGGTTATCTTGAATGCTGAGTAGTTTATTGTGGTATAGGTGGGTTTTCTTGAATACTGCGTTTTTCTATTAGAAGGCTATACCTTTGTGCTTCAACTTTTTAAAATCAGAATTTTGTTCGTAGAATTAAAAAATTGAATGACTTTTCAATGCAATTAAAATGCTCGATCTATTAAGCACATTTTAGAATCCATAGGTGACAGTCATTTGGATGTGCCTGTCGATTTTAGGATCCTTCATAGGATGTCAACAATCAGGCGTATGATGAACAGGAATGCAGATTTTGGGTATCTCTGAACTTATGTGATTCGATCAATTATTCTTGTTGTTGGATAGTAGCTTTGTCTAACTATGTACATAAAGGTCTACCAACTGCTTTATTGTCTAGGGGGATTATATTTTTAAAAATACTAAGCAATGCTTTTGCTTGTCATGCATTTCCCACTTCTGATGTTTCTCTGAGAGAAACTAAGAACTTGACCTGAAATCAGTTCCGTATTTTCATGAATATAGGGGAGAAACAAATTGTTTGGTTTATTCTTTCATGGGATGGTTTCATTTGCTTTTGCTTTCTTGGCTACAATAACTATACATGCTTCAGTCTTCTCGAATATCATTTGCCTCTATGGTCCTCGTCCTTTTGTGTTTGGGCATCTTTGGCTCATGACTCATTCACTCGTTTTATCATGCGGTGGTATAGTTAACCTAAACTATTTAAAATGTTTATCACTTAACAAAAACATCTATTGTTTAATTCATTTCAGAGATTCTGGTATTGCTAGAATAAAAACTGGCGAAAGATGGAGAGATGGTTGTTTAGGGTGATATTACTTCTAATCCTATATTGGAATGCATTTCTTTTTTCTGTGTCCTTGCATTTGTTAATTCCTCAAGGCAACTAGATTGGTTTATTGTAGAATTTCAGTTATGGCTATCAAGAAACACCAGAAAAGATCCTCATGCCTTTCCTCTTTGGGAATTGGGTATTCTTTGTCTTGTGGTCGGTTGATTCTGCGAAAAGTCACTCATTTAGTTATTTCCACATTATTATGTTTGTTCTCTTTTTTATTTCAGTTGCAATTCTTTTAGGAAGCAGTATCATTTAGAATATTTATCATCTAGATACCGTCAGTTGTACTTTCATGCCAAATTCTGAAGGTCAACATGCTTCTAAAAAAACTTGAAGATATAATATTGTTGTGAATGTTCAATTCTGTTCTTCTGTCTTCACAATACTGGATGACGTTGGGAATATTTGCAAATGATATGTTGCTTCCAGATGACTTTGCTTTATTTGTATGTGTTCTTCGCTGTATATGTGTATGTGTATGTGTTCCGAATTATAAGAAGACATAATAAACCTATTTGAGATTTCTTTTCCCCTTAACATTATTTATATGAGAATCAAGTATAAGAAAATCTAGATCCAGTTCAAGGGTCCTGGACTTTTGTCCTAATGGCACATGCATGTTATCGACTGGGGCAATACCCTGATCTGGTGCAATATGAACATGTGTT
This sequence comes from Rauvolfia tetraphylla, assembly GCA_030512225.1. Classification (NCBI taxonomy): domain Eukaryota; kingdom Viridiplantae; phylum Streptophyta; class Magnoliopsida; order Gentianales; family Apocynaceae; genus Rauvolfia; species Rauvolfia tetraphylla. The sequence continues at coordinate 5,388,355 of JAJQKT010000028.1, read as the reverse complement.
GAACATGAGTGTTCTGTTATTTATGTTGATGAAACACCTAAAGAGAAATATGAATTTTAGGCTTGCACGTGATTTCTGTATGATTGAATTGTCAAGGATGAATTACGCCTGTATTTCGACATGAAAGTGCGACTTTTGTTCCCGTTTTAAGTAGTTGGAAGGGATGGAAAAAACTTAGTAGAACACAGAATGCAGAAATCCAGAATTGATTGCTGTGAATGTTTATATATATGTATGTCTGTGTTAGTATATTCAGTGATGCTGTAAACACTGAATTACTGCTTGGCTCCCTTTTCGAATGTATTGCAGTTTAAGGATGTATAATTCGCTGGTGGAAAGATGTTTTACTGATTGCGTTGACACCTTTCGCCGGAAAACTTTGGATAAACAAGAGGAGACCTGTGTACGTCGTTGTGCAGAGAAGTTCCTTAAGCATTCAATGCGGGTTGGCATGAGATTTGCAGAGCTCAACCAAGGTGCAGCTACACCAGATTAAGAACCCTCTAAATTTGTAATGCTATTAGTTTAACTCAGATGCCAAAAGGTTGTCATAAAAAAGTAGTTTTATGACATTCTAATAGGTCATTCATACTTGGAATGCCTCAATTTGGCTGATTATTTCTATGAAGTTTTGTTGTGGGTGACATATTTAATAATAGCACAATCTTTATATTTGCTTCATCTCATTTGTTGAGGATGAATGAGATTTTCTAGCAATTGCCACGTGATTTGGCATAGATATTCCTTTTGCTTGGAATGGAGATTTGGTAGAAGGTAGTTGGGAAAAAAACAATACAAAAGGCACCGGGATTTTCAAAGATGCCTTGCCTTAACACACAAGGAAAGGTAAACGCAGCAGTTGGACATCATGATTCACGGGTAAACAAACAGAATTTTTGTTAAAGCTATGATCTCCAGAAGCTCAACATACCTATTTCTCGTTTCCAGTTGTTGGAGTAGACCAATGATAAAAGGCTTCTATTATATATAATTTTTTTTTAAAAAAAATTATATAGTGAAAAATATATTTTAATTTTTAAAAAATTTTAAAGTATTCAAAATATTAAAATTTAGATCTATTAAAATTATTTTGTGTTTACATATTAAAATTTAATTTTTTAAATTATATTTAATTTAATATATTTGTATATTTAAGTATTTTAAAATTTAATCTTAAAATAATTAAATTTTTTTAAAAATAGTATTTTTACTGCACTTGTACCAGGAATGTGCGTAATTGTAACGTAATATTTATTTGTAATTGCACATATTTCTGACGTAAGTATAGTAAAAATATTATTTTTTTAAATTTAATTATTTTAAAGTTAATTTTTAAAATATTTATATATACAAATATATTAAATTAGATATGGGCATATTCTTAATACAAGTACAATAAAAAATGTTATTTTTTTAAAAATTTTAATTATTTTAAGATTAATTTTTAAAATATTTATATACACAAATATATTAAATTAGATATAATTTAAAAAATTAATTTTTTAATATGTAAACACAAAGTAATTTTTAATAAATATAAATTTTAATATTTTAAATATTTTTAAAAATTTAAAAGTTAAATTTAAAAATTAAAAAATATTTTATATTAGATATAATTTAAAAAATTAAATATTCTGAATGCGAAACAAATACAATACCGATGTTAATGTCACTAGAAGCTACTCCTACTTAGCAAAAAAAATAAATTTGTATTATGTTTTTTTGGGTGAAAACAATATTGTTACTAGAAGTTTCCTTTAGACCGAAGTTCAAAACACGAGTACAAGCAGCCCCTTTTCTATTTCTGAAATACAAATATAAAAATTAATTAAAAATAAATAGTACAGTTAGAGAAAACAAGAAAGGGTCGCTGTAGCTACTAGCTGTTGCGGTCTGTTCCTCTTGGGTTCGTTCACTCTTCGTCGCACTCACAGATCTCTCTATTTCTCTTTTTCTCTCTCTCTATAAACACTCAATTACTCGACGACAGGTATTGTTTGTCTCATTTCAAATTAAAGTTGAACCAGTTAGTTTATTCATTTAATTACTATTTTATGATTGATCGCCGCCCATTTTCAGCTAATGTTACTTTGTGTGATTGAGTTTCGTTTTTCATTTCACAATCATTTGGTTTCTGGGGCTCCGCTTGTAGTGGCAATCGTTTTTGTTTTACTGTTTTATGTGCAATATATGTGCAGTTTAGACTATGGGGATCAGAAAGTTCATTGCTTTTGATCGGAACGGGATCAGCAGTCATTTTTAATTTGGGTTTTTTTTTTCTAATTAATGAATTGGTTATCACCGTTTTATTATGTATGTTGATTTTAAGCCTAGACTGCTCTTCTTGGAGGGATTCCTCAGTATTTGTATCATGGGTTTTATTGGTTTTCTTTAATATCATAGGGCTTTCTTTTTTTTTTTTTATGGTTTTAAAATAACGGTACTTTTGTTTTTGAATTCGTAAGTTTTTTGCTTGTTCCATACTGTTATGGCTTGTGGTTCTTTGCTAGAGTTTTGCGTTTTCCTATTTGTATGGATGTTTGTAGGTCAGTTATGATGCTGAGAAACCTCTGGACTGTGAAGGGTGAGGTATTTAGCTGTGATTTCCGTAACATTAGTTTTGTTTTGCAAAACGGAAACTTTTAACATAGGTAAGCATGTTCAGCATTGTGCTTCACTAATGACCTTGCATCGAGAGTTTGAACTGTTTAGGCAGTTTTTGTGTTCAAAATTTAAACTTTGTAAAGGTTTTTGGACGCTTTATCTCATGTAGTTCCAAATTTAACTTATTAGACACATTCCGTCAGAAAATGGACTACTTGGTTGAAATAGAAGCTATGTAGGAGCGGGCCTTTTTCTGCATTAGTAAGAAATAAATGTCGTCATAATATTCTTTATATGCTCCTCTCCTCGGCTCAAAGAGTAGAAGACGCTGAAAAATAATCATGTTGGAGCTATGGTAGGTTTCTCCCTGTTGTGAAATAATGCCTAGAAGCTTGTTTTTCTCAGGTATTGAGCTTAACATGCTAAGCTTCAAAATGTTGACATAGAAATTTGCAATAAATGCACAAACTTGTTCTGGTAACGAAAGTTTCTTCTAATTTTGGAAATGCTGAAGTTGGCGAAATTATCAATGTATACAGATAGATTTGTGCTGTTACTCATTACGTCAGTGGAACCATATGATGCAGTCTTGAAGTTGTTCTAGGAATGGTTATCCTACTCTACTTTCTTCTGCTATTCCTTCAATCTTACAGACTTGAAGCAAGTTACACCTACATGCATTGAGTCATTTTGTTCAGATTTTGAAGAAAATTTGATTATTCTATTTCAATGGTACTTTAGCTTTTGATTAGCAGTATCCCAATTTTCCAAGATTTCTGAATAAAGGAGAAAATGTGATTCTTTCCTGTGAGTAATATGTCATTTTCTTGTCTTGTCTTTTAGGAAGGTTTTCAATGCAGAATTTGGTAGGGTTGAGGGGCTGTGGAGAGGGGGAAGGGGGTGGACTAGTTCTCCTTAATGAACTTTGAAGCTTCCCTTCGGACTAGTCCGATAAGATTGATAGACAGGAGTTATACTTTCTAACTGGCCTGCCATCATACTGGGAAGCAGCAGGCTGTTCTTTGAACAAATTATCCAATTCTGAAGGCTTTCTTTCCCAGGGTTATTCCACCAGGAGAATTGATCAAGCCCAATAGCATTAGCTAGTTATATGCAAATGACAGTTTATTTCAGTCTCCATTTACTTGGCAGTTGTTTCTGCAATCTCTAATTATCTTTGTCTTGCAGCAGATGGCTATGCAGTCAGCAAGTCCTGCTGCTGCTCTCCCCAGTGCCCAAGTAGTTGGTAATGCTTTTGTGGAGCAGTATTATCATATTCTTCACCGATCACCGGAACTAGTTTACAAATTTTATCAAGACTCAAGCATATTAAGCCGTCCAGACCCTGATGATACCATGACTTCTGTGACCACCATGCATGTATGTATTTGAACATCTTCGCTTCTCTACTTCTTGATGTGCTGGTTGTAGTTGCCCTTTGGGATTATCTATATAGAACATCTAGGTCATTTATAAACACATTCCACAGCCATCTGACTTTTTGTATGATGTACTTGGTGGAGTGAAGCCTGGTATATTATTCAAGAAAACTGGGGGGATAAAAAGTTAAACTTCAAGATCTTCTCACATTACTTCTAAATGGAAAAAGATCATCTCGGTTTTTGAGTTTGGCTTTTTCTTGCCCGGCCCCCGGTTTTTGTTTCCATTTGGCTGGTTGAGAAAAGTTGCTTTGTGTGGGTAGTGGATCCTGTATTCCTTCTTGTGATCTTTGCAATTACTTCATTAATAAGGTAGCAGGCAATTGCTGTAGAATTTCATTCTTTATATGCGACACAAACAAGGAATTTAATGGAAAATGGGGACTGCAGGGAATATGTTGGATTTACTGTCTTCAATACCCCAACTTTGGTTTCATAGATAGAGTTTCTTAATGATTCCAGTGTTTGTCCAATAACTTGTGTGTAGTCCTCAACCAATAAAATAAATGAAGGCATGAATACAAACTCTTCAATGCAACTCGATATTGACATTTTTTATAGTCTTATGGTTTTCATTCTCTTTAGCTTAAGACCAAAGGAATGGAATATGCAACATTGGCCTGCCTCTGCCTAGTCTTTGTATCTTACACGTTGTTGAACCTGGATCAGGCTATAAATGACAAGATTCAATCATTGGACTACAAGAACTACAAGGCTGAGATTAAGACTGCGGATGCTCAGGATTCTTACCAAGGTGGGGTAATAGTCTTGGTGACAGGATGCTTAACTGGAACCGACAACGTGAGAAGGAAATTCACCCAAACATTCTTTCTAGCTCCACAAGAGAAAGGCTACTTTGTTTTAAACGATGTTTTTAGGTATGTGGAGGAAAAGGAATCATCAGAGGTCACTACTCCATTCGTAAATGGTACCACTGACATTCCTTCAGCTGTACCCGTGACGTCAGATCCAGGTTTGCTTCATCAGTTATCCGCATGTAAATTTTTCAGAATGCTTCTTAATTTCCTGTAAACTCTGATATATGTTCTCAAGATAATTTGAATGGGGAATTGGTATTTTTCCAGAGCCCAGTTATGTTGCTGATAATCCTGCATTTGATCCTGCACCTGAACCAGAAGCTCTGGATGTGCAAAATGGTGCAGAGGTTTGGGACCCTTCTGATAATGAGGAAGGTTCTGTTCTTGAAGAAGAGATTATTCAGGAGCCTCCATCTAAGTCAAGTCAAAGTGAGACAGTCATAATTGCAACATCAGATCTTTCTGCAGGCCAAGAGGAGAAGAAATCTTATGCATCAATAGTGAGTTAATCTGACATATACCCTTTAAGTACTATCCTTTCCATACATTTTCCATTTATTTCAATTTTTGACTTGCTTCCAAACTCATAACTTTTGCAACTTTGCATTGCGTAGGTGAAGGTTGCTAAGGCAAATGCACGATCAACTCCAGTATATGTTCCCACAAGCAATGCACAGGCGGCAGCTCCTGCAAATGCTAATCAGCAGGCACATGCTGCTGAAAAAGCTTCTATTGAACCCCAAGCCTCTGCTCCTGTTGTTGAAAGTGCTTCAGAAAGTAGCAATATCCAAGAGGAAGGTAAGTATCGTGTGCTTTGGAGAATATAGTGAATGACCTTTTCTCTTTTTTCTAATTTGACATAGATTGGATACAATAAGATGGCTTCATAGTATCTGAAACTTATGAAGTGCCCTACTTGATAAATTTACTTGTTATCCTCTAGTTGGAGAACATGGTTTTTAACTAATCTATGCCGTGGATGTAGGTTACTCCATCTATGTTCGAAACTTGCCTCTGAATGCTACTGCCCAACAACTTGAAGAGGAATTCAAAAAGTTTGGGTCAATCAAGCATGATGGCATCCAAGTCAGGAGTAATAAGGTGTGCTTACGATATGATTCTCAGTGTTCTGCTTGAAGTCCTTGCATCTTTACATAACATATATTTCTTTGTTCCAAGCAGCAGGGTTTTTGTTTCGGATTTGTGGAATTTGAGTCCTTGGAATCCATGCAAAATGCTATTCAGGTAAGATATAGTGGAGTACCCAGGTTCTGCTCTCATGACAGGTTACTAATTTTACTGAGCTAATTGTTTCTTTAACTGATCTTTTTTGTTTCTGTGAAAGAATTACACCTTAGCCAACTGATTGTCTGTGTCATTATTGGTTGCATCTTTTGATGATTCACAAATCTCTCTTGAGTTATTGAATGACATCAATGTTTACCCATCACCAGAATCCTATAAGCAGATATATGAACTCCATATGTGATCTCACTTCTTTTTCAACTTCGAAATTTTTTGCACCAAAATGATCTTATGTAGCTTTAGTAATGAAGAACTTCATGATATGAAGTGTGTGAAAGATAAACATTCAGGAAACATGTGTACATCCTTTCCATTGAGTTCACTCGAAGTTCAGATATTCTGTTGAATGGGGAAGATGTTTGGAAATTATGTAGCCAATGCCTTGTTTGTTGCATTGTCTGTGTTGGTTTATACTGTTAAGATGCTCTTTCCAGCTTTCGTCTGAATTTCATTTACTGGCTCCTGCCCTTTTTTGTTTAAAACAAATTGGCTTGAAAATGACTCCTTTTGAAACTTTTAGGAGTTTTTTTGTTTGAAACTCTTTGAATAAATAATTCGCACTTTTCTGTCCAACGTTGCAATTTAGGAAATGTAAGCCTCCTCATCGACATTTCATGCTGACCTTTTATGAGCAAAATTTGTTTCTAAGCCAATGTTCTTAGTGATGAACTTTTCCTGGATACCTAGTTTCATGCTGATTTGGCTTGTTCAATCTTTTTAGTTCCTTTTTATGTAACCAATGGCTAGAAAAATGATGTTAGTCTTTCCTGTTTCTTTGTGTCCCGATGTGTTTCCCTTGTTTCCTTGTTAACAGTATCTCCTTAGTGTCATTTTCTCAATTGATGAGCTCTTGAAACATCCAACTTCTGAGAATGCACACCCATCCTCCTCTCTTTTTTGGTTTTTCTTGTTCTTTTTAATCCTTCACTTAGTCCTGTGATGTACAACTACTTTTCCGGTGACCGAATTAGTTTTAATTGGCAAAATTGACTCCTGTCCAACAAATTTTGTTAAGCTTTTTGCAGACTGATTAATGGAATTGACCAACTGATTTTTACCCTTCAAGTTCCGGATTTGAGCTAAACAACTTTGTGGTCATTTTGGGATTACTCCTTTATTATGCTACAGGACCCCCCCTTCTCTCCTCTCTCCCCAACCCAAAAATCCCCCCGTGCATCTCTTTTTCTCTTGGGGGCACCGGCCATACAGACATAAGCACATTTTGTTAATTTAAAGGCTCCAGTCAGGTATTCGGGTATTTATTTCTTGGCACTTTGCCATGTGGTGTTAATCAGCAGATAAAGTGCTAGTTTGGGATTGTAGTTCTCCGCATTGATTGAATCCGTTTTCATCTTTCAATTTTTAAGGCCTCGCCCATTAGCATCAGGGGTCGTCAAGCTGCAATTGAGGGAAAAAAAACCAACACAAGAGGCAAGCTCTTCCTTTGTTTTTTCCCTTTACTTTGTGGCCTTGAATTCTGTTTTAGAGCTAAAAGGTTAATAAGTGGACTGATCTTACTACTTTTCTCGCGACAGTTGGCAGCAGCACGAGAGGGAGGTATCCTCCGGGAAGGGGTAGTTTTCGAAGTGACAGTTTCAGGGGCCGCGGTAACTTCGGTGGCGGCAGGGGTTATGGAGGGAGTGAATCAAGAATGCAGAGTGAGTTTTCAGGTCGACTCAGGGTTACTAGTTGGCGCAGTGTAGGGACTTTCCAAAGGATAGTTCAGACTGGAAGTGGGAGAAACATTCGTCAAGGTTCCAACAGGGGACCTATTTCTGGATAGAAGCTTGAAAAAAATTAGTTTTTTGGGGCATCATTTTTTGTTTTTTTAGCTGTGAATGAGGCTTACTAAATCCATGTTCTTTAGGTTCCGGAATTGAGTTTTTATACAATTTTGTTACCTCAACTTCCTTTCCTTAATTTTCTCCCTTATGATTTCGGGCTAGAGTTCACATGAGAACCTAAGTGGCTTTTGCATAACTTAAGAAGTCTTTTGGCTGTTGCATGATGTATTCTTTTGAGGAATAATCTGTTATTCTTTAAATAAGTAAATTTTAAGGTGTATTTGAATTGATTTTGATTAGGAAGAATTTTATCTTTGTTTTGTGGAAGTAAATTTTTTTAAAAAAATAAAAATTAATTGTGTGTTTAATTAAAAAAAATACAATTCAAATAGAATTTTAAAATACTGTCTAAAAATTTGATTAATTAAATTGATTTTACGCAAGCGAGCTGCATTTCACCTGAAGGCTTATCTTCCGGTATATGGATGACGCAAGAAAATAGAACTGAGGGTGAATGCTTCTCCAAAAAACATAGAAGAATAGAAGAATAATGAGTGTGAATGGCTAGAGCTGCACTACAAATTAACTTCTCATCAAAATTTGAAGGAAAAAGATTTTCAAGCGAAACACAAATAATACTAATATTTTAGTTTGAAGTTTTGGTGAAAGATTTAACAGGCGCCTGATGTAGAATAACATACAATTGGGGGGAGCAATATTTTTACTTCAATCTACTAAATTTGGCAGATTCAGATGGGATCCAAAAAGAGCTAAAAATCTATTATATCAAAATCAGCAGAAGCCTCGAATTTATGATAGGAAGAAAACCATTTCTACGTAGATCAAAGATCCACACTTCACATGCAATAAGCACCCCCACGTCCATACAAAAGAATTCAAACTACTTAAAATCGAAAAGCTACCAGTTCTTAAATTCCATAGCTAGCCAAATATATCTTCAAATTGCCATGAGCTCGCCATATTGCCGCATAAAAACGATGGAACCAGCAAAAAGCCCCACAGCTCGAAGCAATTTCTGCATTAAAAAACACAAGAAGGCAAATCAATTTATAGACCAACAAGGCAAATTAATCAAAAGGAACACAAGAACTTCTATTGAACAAGAAATATTTTCCGAAGGACAAAGGAGAAATATTGCCCGTTTGGCTCAGCAAGAAGTAAGGACAGAACCAGTTTCAGGTCACTGATTTTTCAAATATTCATCATTTCTTCCTGAAAACTAGCAATCAATATCTTGGGATGCCACTCCCTCAACAGCCTATATATGGATGCATCAGTATACATAACTAATGATCAAATTCTGTCAAGGATAAATGATCAAATTCTGTCAAGGATAAATGATCAAATTCTGTCAAGGATAAATGATCAAATTCTGTCAAGGATAAATGATCAAATTCTGTCAAGGATAAATGATCAAATTCTGTCAAGGATAAATGATCAAATTCTGTCAAGGACAAATAAAAGATCAAATGATTGTGACAATCTTCACAGTGTTTGCATATCCTACTTGATAAGGAGGGAATACGGGTGGAAAAAACAGTACATAGGCAGCTATGTTAGGCCCAACTTGGATTGGAATTTATTTTGAATTGAGTTATATTGAAAATCATAAAAGTGAATTGTTTGTGAAAGGAGAAATGAGATCCAAAGTAAAAAAAAGTGAGAAAAAAGAGCATTTTTTCCGTTTTGAAAGCCAATCCAAGCTCACCCTTATTTTACGACCCAGAACATGGTTAATATTTCCACCTAAGAACCAAAAGAGAAGTACTTTATATGCCAACTTGGCCAAAATGCCACTAAAATTTCGCTATATAATTGTAGTAGTTCAAAAAGCCAAGAAAGGGAAAGCACAAAGCATAAGAATGCCTACTTCTTTAAACCAGTACATGAACTGGAACGCCTTCAAATGCAAACTTTGTTCGGAAAGGTACAACTATCTTTTGATGGGTTTTTAAGCCACTAGGACATTTATTATGTACAGGTTCAGTTATGCTACGGTACCCTTAGGTTTAGGAAATGCAAGACGCAAAAAAATATAAAAATTATGAGCTAAAACCTCCTTGCCCCTATATTTTCCTTTTCCCTAGGTTCTTATACTTCAGAATCCCTCCACCCCCATATCCCAGTCTCCTTTTGCTCCTATCACCAGCAGCCCCTCCCATTTTCTGTCTTCCTAATCTTCCAACAGCTAGTAGCACTCTTTTCTTTTTCTATTGTTTGTTAATGCTTAATGGTAATCCAGAGGTTTATGTTCAAAGACACGCTAGTCGAGTTTAGTTTGTTATCCCTCCAGCAATTAGATTTCATTGACTTACTCGAGTTTGTGTTATTTTTGCATATCACATCCAAATTACATGATACGCCTTTTCCAGTCCTTCCTACTACTTTTTATTTTGTAGCAATGAGAACTCCGATGCATGGCATATTGTGTAGACTTCAGGTTTTATTTACAATTTCAAGACTACTAAAAATACCTAATTCATGGCAAACTCGTCCTTTGCTTCAAGAGAGTGCCCAGCAGAACATTGCACTGCTTTCTGCTTTGCAGCTTTAACTACTTTAGCTGTTCCAAAAACCATGAGAATTAACTCAAAAGTGAAAATCTTGGTAAAGTCAACAGGTTCATGACAAAATTTACTAATTAACTAGTATATGGCCTTGCGGTTAGCTGATAACGTACTATCTTGAACCATCCAAGTCAATCGGAATTTTAACAAAAACAAGCCAGATGCCAAAACAATATTTCATCATGATTCTATAACAGAAACACGAAGCAACACCAACAAACACAATAAACCTGCATTGGAGCTCAAGGCTGTGTCCTTGATTAATTTTTACAGACTCTTTTATTTGGGCACATAAATAGAGAGAGTCCATATGAGATTCTAGATGAACAAAAGTACCCACCATCTTGGATCTCCATCCTTCATTTCTTCATTGGATTAATTTTGCAACATAATTCCTACTCAAAAATTCATAGAGCAAAGTTTTATCTTTTATAAGGTTACATATTCTGCAGCACTAGAAAAATTGAAATCCTGCTGGCCGAAGCTCTGCTTCACTTAAAATTTACTAATTGCGAAAAAATTATAGGAAAAAATATTAGGAACTTTTCAAACCTAAAGAATGCACTCCTGACTATAACTCAAGCAGCCGTCCAAAAGATCACAAATTTATCATTATTTAGAGAAATTTCGCAGAGTAATTCAAGTTACCATGTTCAGAGCCCACTTCTCATCATCGTGAAACTGAGAATGCAAGAAAGCTTTGATATTTTCCATTGATACTGCAGGTTTCGCCATCGAAGTAGACACAGGAAATAGGGGTTAGGGTTTTGTGAATTGGAGCTCTCTGCTTGGGAGGACACTTTCTACGTAACGTTTATAAGTCTAGCAGGAAGCAAAAGTGTAATTTATTAAAAGTATGAGGGTGAAGTTATAAATAAATTAATTTCAGAAACCCCCTCAAGGTTTCTGACTTCTTGAGCTTATTGAAAGGAAAGTTAAAATCATGGATAGTATATACATGTATTTCAATTCAGGAGTTAGAAATTTTATTGGGAGTATTTTTTTATTACGAAGAACCAGATAATAGAGGACAATTAAATTTTTTGCAATTAAAGGGAGGATATTGTAATTAAAATGAACATAAAAAGATGTTATTTTAGCCACTTAATTATAAAAAGACTATTTTATAATAAAAGATGTCCTTAAAACTATTTATTTAAAAATATGCAAGTAAATTATTGAGTACAAAAATATTAGTTTTGAAAAAACAAAAAGCAATAGAAGTGTTACAATTTGAAATACATATATTTAGAAACTGATTTTATATGCTTACTTATTATTTTCTATAAGTTCTTATAATAGATATATGTGAGTAAATTTCAATAAATAAAAAGAAGTAACAATTTGTTAAAAATGATATTTTATAAAATATAATATGATAATTGATATTTTTTAAATTTAACAAGTAGAATAAAAATTTTTAACAATACAATAAATTAATTATATTTATACTGCACAATTTTAATCTTTTTACAACATCGCCTAAAAAATCTGCCATTTAATTCTAGTTTTACATGTCTTTTTTGATAAAACGAGATCTTAACCGTTAAATCAGATGAAAAAATAACTGAATTATTTTTAAAAATTTTTTAAAAATATATTTATTTAATTTAATAATTAGATCAAAGAGCACACCTAATTTAACCATTAAAGTCCCGTGCACGGCTGCCGTAGCCAAAGTGCTTTTATGCAGAGTTCAATAAAGCTTTCGCAATTAAAGAAAAAGGATTAAAACAAATTCATTTTCTTCTTTGAACGGAAATCAGCCCATGGCCAAAGAAGTACTGACACGTGGATGCCAAACCAGCAAGTGTTGAATTCTGATCCTCATTTGTGCATCGCTCGAGCCCTACGCTTTGGAAGTTTGCTCGGAGAGACTGTCTGTGGCCTGAAATAACCGTAATAGCCTCGGAGGTAAGATCAACCATGGACGCCATGGCTGCTGCTGCTATTGCTGCCGTCTCATATTCGCGGTCGCCTCTTCTTATTCAATCCATGGCCACCCAAAAGCCTCCCCCTTCTGTTGCCAGAACTATTAGCTCCAAAAAGGTCAGCCACTCCTTCACTACCTTAATCGTAATCAACATTTCGATCGTCCAAAGAAGAAGAAGATGTTTAGTTGGAATTTTTCCTGCTGTTGTTGATCCATTCTATAAAGATTGAAACCTGATTCCGCTCTCCCAAAGCATGTTTCGGCGTTTCTTGTTTAGTAATAAATGGCTATTAATCAGTAAGAATTGGAGTCTCCGGACCATTTATTGCGTGTAAAATTGAATTTCTTGAATATAAATTTTGTTCGTTCGAAGAATCCAATGAAGGGATTTCTGAAGAAAGTAATCCCTCCTTGGATTTGGTGTTGTAGGCTACAACAGTTTTCCCTCTGGGAGAGCCAGGGCCACGAACAGCATACTCAGGAAGCGGAACACAATCGGTGAAGCTGTTGACGAGGGTGGAGCAGCTGAGACTTCTAAGCAAAGCAGAGAAAGCAGGATTGCTATCGGCGGCAGAGAAGTTTGGGCTTTCCTTGTCTGCAATAGAGAGATTAGGCCTCCTTTCCAAGGCAGAAGGGTTGGGAGTTCTTTCGGCAGCCACTGATCCTGGAACTCCATCGGCCCTCTTCAGTTTGAGCTTGTTGCTTCTGGTTTTGGGACCTTCTTGCGTGTATTTGGTGCCCGAGGAATACCCATGGGAGATAGCATTGCAGGTTATAGTAGCTTTAGTTTCAGTTGTTGGTGGATCTGCTGCTTTTGCTGCATCAAATCTTGTATCTAATTTGCAGAAATCGAACTAGACCAGCAGATTCTAGTGCAAAAATATGATATCAACGTGCATTTTTGTGTAATTTCTCTTGATTTCTTCTCAAGTACTTCACAAAACAATGAAAAGACTGCAAATGCAAATGCTCGTTTTAGTGGTGTTGGTTCTTGCTTCATATTTGACACAGCTTTTGGAAATCTGGAAAAAGGCTTCTTCTGCTACGTTGGAACAAATATTTGATGACTTCTGGTAAACAAGATGTACTATCAAGAAATGAACACATTCGCCAAAGGAAGCCAGCCTAGCTGGCAATGGGATTTGTCTTTCAACCCAAAAGTTGAGGGTTCAAATCCCACCGGAGGCATCCAAGTCCCCCGGGGCATACGGGCTGGTGGAACAATCAGGGTTACTCTCGCTGCCAGTGGCAGGGTGGGGGTTCGACTCCTGCTGGGAACCTGGGAGCTATATTTGGGAGAGATATAGTGGAACAATCAGTTTGGAGCGGGCCCCTTGTGCGCAGTAATGTACAGGGGCTTTGGGAACCTGGGAGCCAGTTCGTGCACATTCCGCGATTTACATACTCCATAGCTTAGGGGCGTAGTTATGGGGTCCAGGAATAGTTAGGCTTAATTTAGATACCTGGATTATCAAAAAAAAAAAAGAAATGAACACATTCTTCTGATGTGACCGTATAGCTTCAAGTTGGGTTGGGGGATCCTTCAGACCTTTTTTATGCTGAAAATCATCTCATTTCTCCTCCAAAGTAATACATTATGTCTATTTTTTATTAAAAAATAAAAAAATCAATTTTAAAAACAGAAAGTCATTTGTTTGTACAACAGTGCTTTACTTGGAAATTTGTTGTACAGAAGATATACTTCAAGCAGAAGATATACATTTGTGTTGGGCTTAAATTAAAATTTGGTTTCAATGCATCCTCTTCTCCCTCCCGCCCCCAAACTTTTGTCAAGTAGCACATCACCCTCTCATATGTTTAAATCTGTACCAATCAAAGCCATTCACAATTGATCTAAATTTTAAAAGACAAAATTTGTCCTTCGACAGTGCATAAAATTTGTGATCCATAAAAATTAAGCTAAGGATAGAATTATGTAAAAACAATTGCTATTTATCTCGAATTATCAATATATCTTCACTAATCTTACTTTACTACTTTATGGAAGAGGTAAAACATAATTCACATTGGACATATTTTTTAACAAACAAATAACCTTCATATTTCATGCTTGAAACTAATAGTTTGTCAATTTACTAAGCTTTTAGAGTAATTTGCAAAGAGTCTCAAAATTAATTTTTTATTTTAAGGATGTCTCTTAATTTTAATTTTTATAATTTTAGTCTCAAATCTATTTTTTTTTAAAAAAAGAATACAGTACTTACTATTAGTCTTATAGTAGTATTAAACTCAAGTTTACGTATTGCACATGTAAGTTCGTTTTGAAATATAAATTTGTAATATCTTACCCACTTTTATAAAAAAAAATATATGTATATAAGTACTATAAACAATCCATAATTCTAATTTAACTCTAAATTTAATAGTAAATCATCTAATTTTGTGAAGATATATTTAGAAAAAATGCACGTAGTTTTTATTTTTAACTATTTTAGAGAGTTTAAATTTAACTCATATACATTACACATGTAACTTTCAATTGAACTATATAGCAGAATTGGTAGTAAGGATTGTATTCTTTTAAAAAAAATAGATTTGAATCTAAAATTAAAAGATATTCTTAAGACAAAAAAATTAATTATACTAATTGAAAAACTTGATGACAAAGTTTTTTATCATAATATTACTTTATTCACATTCGATTTATTTCATTCAGTAAGCAATTGTGATATTTATGCATTAAAAATTTCATCACTGTATTCATAAAAAGATGGATTAAACATCAGAAATGCTTAGATGCAAAATTTTGTTGTTCTTTGATATTAGAAATCCAACAAAAGAGATTAAATACCGGGAAATTTCATCGTCTAATTAGACAATGATCCATCCTCTTAAGTAATTTTTTAATAATAAAAACGTCTCAAACTCTGCTTATGATGATAAGTCCAATAGTTAAAGACGCGCCCTCTTCCACATCAAAGTTTCTTGATTTGAGTTAGATCCCATTAATGCATAAAAAGGAAACAATCAAATGCGAAATTGTCATCCTCTCTCCCCTCCTCTTCCATCCTACTCATGTAACGCTTTTAACTTCAAAAAGAGAAGAATCCCTATTGAATGTATTCTCAACCAACTTCGTCCCAAGTTACTGCCGTTTCTGGACTGAACTAAGTTAACATCTGTACTAGGAGCATCAGAGAATCGACACGCTTCTCCATTGGTGTTGGCTTCTCGCCCAAACCTTAATACTTCCAAAGTCTAATCCATTGTTTCTGACGTATTCAGATCTATCCAGCTACTCTGTTCTTGTTTTCTATCCAATTTTTCAAGACTTTCTGACTTGCAGAGTGATGCTTAGCGTGATTTCCATCTTGCAAAGGTATCCAAAAAATCATGCAAATTAAGAGTTGCAGTAATGGCTGATACCTTTTGAGCCTTTCCCATGGCTTCCAAGTGGCACTTTCTTTACAAAGTTCTTTTCCATTGGTGAAGCTTTTCAGTCCTATTTAAACCCCTCATCTTTACTATTCCTCCTGCACTTCTCTCTTCTGTTTTTTGAATCAGCAAATTCTAGCTTCCGCTTCTTGTGCTTAGTTCGAAAGAAACAAGTAAATTTCTCTTGCTCTTGTGCCATTTCTTTTCATGCAAAAAGACTCTTCTTCTTATGCATGGCTAGGCTTTTGAAACCCCCATCGATCATTTGCAATCCATTCTATGAGAAAAACCAAAATTTTGATTCTACAGAGTCAACAGAGCTGCTGTAATTCTTGTTGCATTTTTAACCGAACTTTTTCAGTGAAATCTCCGTGAATTGGCTATATAACACCCTCTATTATTTCAAAAGAAGACATGTATACAAAGAAAATCATATGTTCTTTATTTTTTGGGGCCAGATTTCATTCATGTTAAATTTTTGTTGCATTGTATTTCATGTGCACTTTTTCTGACAACAGTTGTTTGTTTCACTGTCATTTCGATGAACACCATAGGTCTTTCTTGTAAAATATGATGTTTTGCTCATGTTGTTGCAGATCCAATGGCTGAGGAGAACCATGATGGGATTTCTGAGATGCTTCTATCATTGCAAGACAATGAAAATTCATCAACTCTGCTGCCAACCTTAACAGGCCATGCAAAAGACAACTCCGGTCAGTTCTCAAACCTCAAAACGGATGTCAATCTTCAACTTTCCCTGGGTGGATTCTATGATAAAACCCCCAACCCCACCCCATCTTTGCCCACTGCATTTGCCAATCCAGGCAAATCCTTGCTGAAAAGATCCTATTTTGAACTTAACAAATTCATGCCAAACCAAGTGGCCGAAATCAAAATCACAAGGGAAGTTCAGGTGATCACAAAAACGAAGAATCAAGAAGGTGGAAGTGCAGAAACATCCGAAAATGGGAAATCATCAAAAGAGGTTATAAATACCTTGGTCTCCCCTCCTGAAATCCCTGCTTGGGCTGCACAATCAGCTGCTCAAAATCCAGCTTTCCAGCGAGCCCTTAACATCATCAAGTCTGAAGGTGGCATCCTCCGTGCCACCAGAAGTATAAATTCAAGGGTCGATTCAACTATAAAGCCCCATAGACTTGAAGGTACAGACAAGTCCTGAGTTTTAGCATTTTTGCTATATGCATTTCTTGGTGAAGTTATTGACAAAAGATGTGGAGGATGTTTTTTGTAGGCTCTGGATCGCGACTTTCGATCTTCTACCTGAAAAATGGAAATTCAATGTATAATCGTTTCAACTATGGGACAAATCCCAGATTAGACATGCTTCAGAAGCACCCACAGAATCTGAATTTGGTTGCACCTGCCAATTTTTCTGGTGCAAGTGGAAATGGAAATTTGGATCAGCAATTTCAGAATGTGAAATATGCTTCTCCTTTCAGTTGCTTTTTAGCAACTATGGATCGACTACCGAACTGTAGCGGAGGATTGTATATGCATCCAAAATTATCAGCATTTGCTGCATCAAGTTCTGGTGCTAAGATTTCCTCTCAAATTCCCGCTCCCTTTGGCATCGGCGGGAACAACATTCCCATGATGCCTCCGAATGCGACCTGTTACTACGAAAGGTCACAGATTCCTTCAAAATTTTTGTCAAATTCTAAGGTTCCACCATTTGTGCCCAGCTCCAGCAGAGCAAACGCAACTGGCATTCCTTTCATGCCTCATCATCATGAGCCAAATTGGCCATTTCCAGGGTCTGCTGTCACCCCTGTTCCATTACCTGAGTTCATCGATGGCACGAGGGTTCATCAGAATTCGATCAATCCAGCTGAGAATCCAAACAAGAGAGCTAAACTGGATAACCAGGAGATGCTGGAGGCAGAACTGGAGCTGATGAAACAATTGCCAACTGTGGTGACCACTGGAGGCAACTCCGATGGGAAGAAAAGAGAAGGATTACTGTACAAGTATGGAAGCAATGAAGAAGTGATAATTGTTTGTCTTTGCCATGGATGCTTCCTTTCTCCAGAAGAATTTGTTAGGCATGCTGGTGGTAGTAATGTTGACAACCCCAGGCAACAAATCTGTGTCCTGCCCTTTCCTGATTAGCTAATGAAGTATGCTGTTATAGCAGCAAACTAGAATCTCAAATCAAAAGTTATGTCCTTTTCTTTTCGCTAGTGGTGGTGGTGGCGTCAATAATAACTTTTTTTTTATGAAATTATATAATAAGGACCGATAATTAATCTCTATGCGTCTTATATTATATGAATTAATATAATATATATATCGAGTTTAATAGTTAACCTTTTTAATCATATCGTATTGATTATATTTTAATTTATAAATTTAATTTTTTTGAGTTTCTTTTAATCTTTTTCTAGTTGAAGTTTTCTTTTTTATTTCAATGCCACGCTAAACTTTTTTCTTTTTTCTTTTTTTTTCAAATTCAGTGCCTTTATTTTGCTTGAATTTAATGGAGCCATTAAATTTATATGTATAACTAACAATAAAAGCCAATCAGTGGATATTAAGGGTGTGATTGGATATAGTTTGGTTTTGAGATTTTCTGTCTTGAGTTTCAGGAGAGAGAAATTTTTGTGAAAAAAGAAATGAGATGTGAGATGAGAAATTTGCATTGGGTTCCGTGTGGAACCCAATCCAAGTATACCCTAAAACTATCTAACGACAACATAAAAACTATCCTCTTGGACTTAATAATACATCATATTAATTTAATTCATATAATATTCTAAAGGTAAAAAATTTTAACTAATAATTCAAAATTTAAATAAAAATTTTGAAAAAAAAACTATACTCTACAGTCAAAAGATTCCAAGATTTCTGCATGTCGTTTTGTTGAGATCTTGATGCCTAATGTTGTTCCTCTTGCCTTCGATGTTCTCCCTTCCCTTGTCAACTTCTATAGAAGCAAAAATAGGGATATGCATTCTCTCCTATAATTTTCAATTATTTTTGCTTTTATATTAATCGTTGAGCTACCATCTTCTAGTTGACTCTTAAAGAGAAAATATTTCAGAAAATAAACCACTTCAGTTTTAAAAAAAAAACAAAAAGGGTATAAAATTCCTATCTATAAGTCAAGCTCGACACATGAGGAGTCATTTTTTTAAAGGCCAATACTATCTTACTATTTCCCCAACCCGCCCAAAAAAAAGTCAATATAGTGATATACTATAAATAAACTTTCACAAGATTTCCTTTCAAATCATTACTCAAGACTCAAGAGTCAAAGTTCGAAGCCGCAAACAGAGAAATAGAAGGGTACCATACTACCATTGCAAGCTGCTCCATCAATAATATAATATATTATGGGTTTTAAAATATATGATTTTATTTTTGTGAAATTAAAATTTTAATAAATTTTATAAAAAATTTAAGTAAAAATTTATTATTTTTTATTTAAAAATAATTAATTAATATGTTAAAAGTAAATTTAATATATTAAAATTTTAATATTTTAAATGGTTAAATAAAAGATTAATATTTTTTAAAAAATAATAAATAAAAATTTAAAAAATATATAATTTGGAACTGATAAAAAAAATTAGTTATATATTTTAAAATGAAGTAACTACTATATGAGAAGTAAGCTGCAAACAAAATGGAGTAATTGATATAGACAAACACTTCTATTCACATTTGTAACCAACCAAACCGCAACAAACTTCATCCCCCTTCCCAATTCTTGAGGAATTGAAATTTCAATTAGATCTGAGTAATAGATACATCTCGAAGAATATCCGCAGAACTAGATAGAAAATCCACGCCTAGAAATTTGGGAGACTCGAATGGAGTGCTATAAAACTGACAGCCATCCTCAATGTTAGCTGGAAAAAAGAGTCACAAGCGTAGTTGTTCAAGAAGAGGAGTTGAGGAGGGGACCCCTTTTCCATGGCTGCTTCAGTTCGTAAGCTTCAAAACCCAGATCATTATTTCTTCTAGTTTCTTAATATGTATTAATGGGTGAAGAAGTGCTTGCATTTCTTGCTTATGATTTGCGGTCATCATGATTCTTGAGAACTTGATGGGCGATGGATGTGTTGATTCTTGGCAATTTAAATGTTTCTCTGATCCTAAGGTCTTTCAGTGTTTGGATTCTCGTGAGATTTGGCTTAAGGTATCGGTTGATCGGGGGTATATTTGTTGGGTTCTGATAATAAATGTCGATGATAAATGTAGTAAAGATTGAGCTTTTTAGGATTATTAGATGTTTAGATTTAAGGTTACAGCAAATGAGCTGGAAAAAGTCCTGGTAATATTTGCTCATTCAACTATTCTCAATGGACTTTGGCTTGGAATTGACATCCTCAGTCAAAGGATAGAATCTTTCCTGTATTCTGCATGCATTTTCCACTTATTGTACATGGAGGTGACTGCTTGAATCAGAGCCTTTCAGAGATAATAAGGCTACATGTAAAAATTTATTGAGATCTGAAGGTGCTATTTACTGCAAGCTTATTTCAATACTGCCAAAGATGTGTTTATGTCAACATTTATGTACTCAGGTGATAATTATATTTTACTTGGCAGGTGTCCTACCTTTGATTTTTCTGCTTCTGCTTGTTGTCTGTGCCGCAAGGCCTCTCTACCCACTTCCAGGCAGAAGAAACGATAGGAGTAAAAAGCCCCTACAAACTTTTCGACCATATAACATTGCACATAGAGGCTCAAATGGAGAAATTCCTGAAGAAACTGCTCCAGCATACATGGTTATCAGGCCACTTTTTCTTTTTTTGCTTCTTTGGAGCACTAGAGTTTTTGCCTTTATTCCTGAGGTTATCAGGCCACTTCATGATGAGCAGGAATACTTTTCCATTTTCCAAATTTGGTCTAGATATGGTTGCCACCAAGCCTTATTTTCTTGAATTAGTGCATCTTAGCCGCTGAGAATAAGAAACAATAAAGTCGTGACAACATATCGTGTTGCGTTGTGATAGTACTTTTCTCTGACAAATTTTCATTCTTGAAGAAGCTATTTTCCTTAGTTGTATACCTCAAGTCAAATTCTCTTGCAGAGGGCTATTGAGGAGGGTGCTGACTTTATAGAATCTGATATCTTAGCTTCAAAAGATGGTGCTCTTATATGTTTCCATGATGTGATACTTGATGATACTACAGATATAGCTAAACACAAAGAGTTTGCTAGTCGAAAGAGAACCTATGAGGTTCAAGGCATCAACATCACTGGCTATTTTACTGGTATGGATGTTTAAGTTATACCCTCATATTTAAAACTCTGAGTTCTCTTATTTTGCTTTTCATCTCAATCATGAGGCTGGTAAAGAAGTGTCTGTAGCAGATACCACGCTCTAGTCCTTCCTTGAAATAATTGTGCCTTGCCAGGTATTTGTTACGACTAGAATCATTTTGAATATTTTCTCACTAACTTGCAGTTGATTTTACACTGGAAGAACTGACCTCATTGCGAGTGAAGCAGAGGTATCATTTTAGGGATCAACAATATAATGGTGAGTTTAACCTGTGGTCCTTATTAATGCTGGTAATTTTTCATTTTAAGCTGGTTTTCATTTTTCTATAGTTCAGCAACATGTCAATCTATCTCAAAAGATGAAATAGATGTCATAGGTTATGCATTTATCTCACTCTTTTCCTTCTGCCTTCTTCCTTAGCATGAAAAAAGTGGAGAAATAAATCAAGATTCTTGATAAGGTTTATAGTTTACTGATCTTTACTGCTCACCAAGGTTAAAAGTTTGTTCGTGAAGTAGGGATTCTATATTGCATGATTAGTATCATCAAAACTTCCACCAATTTAGATTGGCAGAATTTGGAGGGAGAACAAAAACCAACATGCATTTTAACCTTCCTTGGAAATATTTTGTGAAGCTTCCCTATCAACCAAGTGGTAATATTGTGCCTTGTTCGAGCTTCAGCTTGGATTATTAGTTAGTTTCTTCAACTGATGTTGAGTGAGGTAAAATAGTACTCAGTTGGAAAATCAAGTCCCTTAAGTTCAAGCCAACTCTTTTTGCAATTGAGCATTTCCTGTTTACAGGTAATCATCTATGAGACCCTTGATCATAATGCAAGTTTTGGGGTAGCTCTTTGATGAATGGTACTGCAACTAATCAGGCTCAGCTTGTGAGATAATATCTAACTTTATTCCAAAACTTATGGTTTGTCATAGATCTCTTTATTTATCATATAGGTGTTTTCAAGTAAAACTAAATGGTAATGGAACTTGATGGTGGCGAGCCATATTCATGGTTATTGTACACGTACATAATGGTGTGATCTTCATTGCACAAGTGAAAACACATTTACCTTGATTCCCTTGGCATAATGTTATGCAGGAAAGTTCTCTATCATTACTTTTGAAGAGTTTATATCAATTGCTTTGGATGCCCCCAGAGTTGTTGGAATATATCCAGAGATTAAAAATCCAGTATTTATCAACCAACATGTAAGTTTTTACTGCTGCAGATCTGCTATTAAAGTTACCAATTAAAAGAGTAGCTGGAGTTGTTTTTGCCTATTAGGATGTTTTATTCTATTTTCATTTCCTGAGACCTTATTTCAGCAATTTTCTGACAGGTAAAATGGCCTGGTAATAAGAAATTTGAGGACAAGTTTGTAGAGACACTCAAGAAGTATGGTTACAAGGGATCTTATATGTCAAAACAATGGCTGAAGCAGCCTGCCTTTATTCAGTCCTTTGCTCCAACATCTCTCATTTATGTGTCAAACCTGACAGATCTGCCAAAAATCTTCCTAATTGATGATACAACTATTCCCACTCAAGATACCAACCAGGTTTTCTTTCATTGTTCTTGTCAACAAATATACATAGGCCAAGTTAATTTAAGTATGATGTACTAATTTCAAATTGAGACATGGGAATTCTTTAATCATGCATTATCTTTGTCTCAGAATAAAATAAATGTCATGCGAAGAGACTTTTGAAATATAAAAGTTTCTATAGCCAGTAGTTTTTGTGGAAATACCAGTGTAGCTTTCATGGCCTTTCGAGATGTTATAA
This sequence comes from Rauvolfia tetraphylla, assembly GCA_030512225.1. Taxonomy (NCBI): domain Eukaryota; kingdom Viridiplantae; phylum Streptophyta; class Magnoliopsida; order Gentianales; family Apocynaceae; genus Rauvolfia; species Rauvolfia tetraphylla. The sequence continues at coordinate 5,365,444 of JAJQKT010000028.1, read as the reverse complement.
TGGCAATAGTTGCACCTTCTTCCTGTGTTGCCTAGAGATGTCGTAGGATCTTTACGGAGCTTCTCTGCTTTTGGGGGTAAAAAGGCTATGTACATCTAGCCATTCCCAATCCCTAGAGTAGTCCCCTTTATGGTACTACTCACATGATCAGGTATTGTTGGGACACCTAAAAAGTAGCCCAAAAAGATTTGTGGTCTCTATGTTGCCGGTTAATACATTGCAAATTTCTACATATTTTCGCCATTCTCTTCTAAAAACTAATGTATGGTTGAATGTGGCAGTCGTATTGGGAAATCACTTCAGACAGTTACTTTGACTTCATCAAGGATTATGTGGTGGGCATTGGACCTTGGAAGGACACAATAGTTACTGTGACTGATAATTATCTGTTAACACCTACTGATCTTGTTGCAAGAGCTCATGCTTATAACCTTCAGGTATGGTGTTTCAAAATATTTTTGATGCTGAAGGGAAGCTGTTAGCTCATTTGATTAAGATATGAAATCTGTTGAACAAACTTGGTTTTGGGGAAGAGAATTCTGCTTTCATGACCATTGAAGTAATTACAACTCACTTCTCTACTATCCCCTGCCACCATATGTTTTTTGATACTGCATACTCTCAATAATCTTGCGTTATTGTTTCTCTTAGTAAGATGATCAGGTCACAGGTCTTGCATGCTGGAAAACCCCTTTCTCAGCTCCTCATCTGGCTATATTACCTACTTCTAATTGGCCAAGACAATGTCCTAGGCCAACTGCGGCATTAGTTTTTTCTTTATTTTACAGTGTTTTTCCTACTTTCCTTTCCAAAATTAATCAGAAATTAGATCTTTGAATATGTTTCACTTGTATGTGTTTCGACCAAGAAGTCTCACCTCAAAAATCCAAGTTTGGGAATTAGTTAGCTCCCAAGACGAAGTCACTTTTGTCTCTCTAGATATGTCAACTTCTTACATATTAATTACTAAAACTTTCTTAAGTCTCATAAATGCTGAAGAGTTTCAAGGATTTAAATTGCTGTACATATGATGAAGACACATCCATCAGTTCTAAGACTGCCCTTCAGAAAATGGTCATTGACGCTAGATATCTTATTTTATTACCCTTTATTATTTTGTTGTCTCAAATGTGTGCCCAGATCTTCACTTTCTGTGATGAATATTTCAGGTGCACCCATACACATTTCGGAACGAGAACCAGTTCTTGCACTTCAACTTCAGTCAAGATTCATATAATGAATATGATTACTGGATAAATAAAATAGGGGTTGATGGACTTTTCACAGACTTCACAGGCAGCTTGCATCAATATCAAGAATGGACCTCCCCCTTCTTGGCTGGAGAGGAAAGTGCAGTTAAACTACTGGATAAGATTGCATCTATGATCTCAAAGGATAGAAATTGAGTATAAAGCTGGTTATATTTTTCAATCTGTCAGCTTCGGGCACCTTCTTTAGTATTGTGTTTCTGCAGGTGCGACAGAGTTCATAGCGTTGAAATTGCAGTCTCTTCTGGTCAAATAAAATCATATGAATTGCGAGTTTGTGATTTATATTGCAGCGTTTCATCCAGCAGCTGAGTTCTAGCCATGCTTAACTAATTCGGTTAAGTAAATTAAAAGAACCAACTCAGTGGCCTAATTAACCTGTGACAGCACTTAAAAATAAGTAAAACCTGATTCAATTATCCAGTAAACCTAAAATTTGCTGCAAAAGTCACCCAAATGATCACTGGATGCTTTCTGACTAGAAAATTGACTTCCAGAGCCTGCTCTACTTGCAGTCAATAGATTCTTAGGAAACTGAGGCATCTCATTCTCAGTTCTTAATCTTCAATCTAATCCTGGAGAAGGCTACATATATAGAAACAATTAAATTGCAACAGGAAAGTTACAGTATCTACTCCTTTCTCCGCAAACCTGTCTTCAAAAAATCAAAAGGGCAATGAGCAGGAAATATAAACTGCTTAATTACATTCTTCAGAATGCATGAACAACCAACTAGAGTAATCACAAGAAGACACATATTACAAGCGCGCTATATAATATGATCCCTAGTGTCAACACCTAGCTGATTTGCTTCAAAATCGTGCCAGAAACCTCGAGATAGATGAAGACATTAGCTGATTGAACACCATGCTTTTTCAGGTAACAGACTAGCTACTGAGAAAGTTTCAATTTTGATATTTCTTCCAGCAAATATTTGGATTCAGCAGCATAGTCCACTGGAGCAACAGCTCTCACCGTTATCCTTTGCCTTCTCTCATTATTGTACTCATTTGGTGTAACGCTAACTCGGAAAAGATGAGGAGCCCACGTTGCTTCCTTCAATTTCATTAGATAAGCACTTTCCCCTTCCTGGAAAATTTCAAAAGCCAATTAGAAAAAAATTGTTTCTTAACTTAGGGAGGATGAATTGCTAACGACTTAACATCATCCGTGAGAGTAAAAATGTGAGGCTTTGATTTCTCTCAAGTTTTGTACCTGAGATTTCACCTTATCAAGCTCATCCGCGGAGCATCCAAGAATTCTTTCTGCTTCATCATTGAAAGCAGATAGCCAGGCTTCACCACTTGGATCAGAAACTTTTATTACCATAATATACCTGATATGAAGAATGTTATACAACATATGAGATTTTAAAGAACGGGTAATAGAATAATCATTGGGTTAAAGTTTACCTCAAGCTGCACTGGTCATCATTCTTCTGGCATGATTCACACCAGTATCCAGATCCAATGGCTTCAGTCACTTTCCTGTTACATGTCTTGCAAGCCCGATACCACATTGCCTGATCAGGCTTAATGTAACTTACATATGCTTTTACGTTCAAAAAGGCAGGCTGGCCAGCAGAAATATATTTGCTTGTTAGAACAAGAAGGATAATCAAACAGCTCAAAGAAGAATGCCTATATGAACTCCCAATACAAAGGAGCTCTATGTATCAAAGGGTCAGAAATAGTTATACCTTCTCTTGGCCCAAGGATGGATTGCTGACTATGTGAGAAAGAAAGACTCTATCTGAGTACATAGATTGAGGCCCATTTTTGGTGGTGGAACTCATACCGGCACCCACAGAGGCTAATGAAGTTTCCTTGCCTTCAGTGTCAAACCTGTAAAATTGAGAACCACGTGATATGAAGAGGGTTTGATGAAAAACAGGAGTTGTTTAACTGCAGAACAATGATTTACCAGTTTCTCAGCTTCTTTGCTTCAGGTATTTCTGGATTTACTGCCACAACACTCTTGCTCAGTGCTGACAAGGATACACCTGAGGCAACAAAAGAAATGTGTTATCTGAAGCCATGTTTCTCCAAAAATAGATAAGTATGTAAATAATAGGTTTTCAGGAATATAATTGCCTTGAAAATCTCCAACTCTGAGGGATTTGATTGCAATTACTGGAGACTTATCAGCCACATCTAGCAATTCTTGTCCAACATTGGTAGCCAAATCATTCCATAGAGATACCACAACAGTCTTTTTCCTAGAAGTAGCAATTCATGGTGTTTGTTTGATTCAACCACAGAAGAAAGAAAAACGTGGAAAATACAAGTAAAATTATCAAGAGATAGCTTACGACTCGTCTGCAATGGTTATGTCACGCTTTGGAACTGTTTCATTGTTACTTTTCCTGCGAATACTAACAGTAGGCGATACACTTTGAACAACACCAATAACATCTATAAAACAAAGCCACTTGTATCATTATGTTGCTCAAACAAAGAAATGAACTCAAGTTGTTGAGAATGTCCATACCCACAAGCTCCCTTCCGTTGACATAGGGACCCAGTTCATCTATTGGGACAAAATTGAATTTTGTTTCAGGAATAAAAGCTGCCTCATTGCTCACCTCCTCCACTTCAGAATTCTCATTCAAGGTCATTTCGTAATCATTTTTTACCGTATTGAACTGCTTGTTGGCAACTTTCAAGGTCCCTTTTGATATGTAATAAACCTTCCCCAATTCAAACTTATCATAGAACTTCCTTGCAGCATCGTTGAACATTGTTGCTTGTATCTGTGTACCCTGGAAGATACAATAATTTCATTGATTCTGATGAAAAGAAAAAAAGTAATGAGAATCGCCAACAATTAGGTACTTACATCCTCATCTGTCAACTCTACATTGAAAACACAGCCTTCGCCTCTAACATTTTTGTAAGTACGCATGTTCCCCTTGGAAGTGACGCGAACCTTAATAGTCCAATTTCCATGATAAGGATTTAAGGAAACCAGTGGATGAACTCTTCGGGTCATAGCCATTCGTGCTGCAGGTGCCATACTGTTTCAACAAAAATAAGAAACTTCAGAAAAAAGAAACCATGAATTCGCACACCATATCTTACAACAAAGATTCCGTAAACCACAGAGAATATGCAACTCTATAGGAAGAGGAAAGAACACTTACTTTCCACCTTGTTCATGAACAATCTGATGAGCTGATTTTGTCACAATTTCTTGCTTTGGTTTCAAAAGGATGCCAGGCCCTTCACTTTTTACTTCCATCTTTACATTTGCTTCCTCCTTGGGCTTCAGTACGAGGCCAGCTTCTTCAGTTTTCAACGCTGCATTGTATTCAGCTTCAAGTGCTGGAGATACCGCATCGCACTTCGTCACAATCAAGTACCTAAACCAACCAATGCAGTTCAATCACATCAGGCACAAACCTTCAGATAATACACTAATTATATCATACAGACAGTCTGGATAATCGTACTCACTTCTCATTCTTGGTTGGGATGTCATTGAGGGTATAATCAAGAACACGAATAAGGCCCAAGTTTTGTATATTTCCTGAGATAACTTCAGATGATAAACTGGACTGAAGAATTGCCTTAAGCTTCATTTTCCCATCGCTAGCTGTGAACCTGCGAGCAGACATCATCCTTTTACAAATTACTTCATGTTCGCACCAAAAAAAAAAAAAAGACGAAAAGTTATACATCCAAATTTTAGGTATTCAATGATAATGATTTATGTATGTAAGCACCAAATTCAAGGACAAATTTATCACGCTACTTAAATCTATAACATGATAAACACAGATCGAGAAAAACCCGGGTAAAAATGAAAATGGCCTTTTTTGAAATTGGCATCACAAAGCACACGTTAGCTATAGGGACAATAAATAAGCATCTAACACTCTGAATTAGTTGGGTGCCAAAGAAGTTGGTGAAAGCTACGAAAAGAAATGATTATGATAGATTAAAAAAACAAAAATCCAATCTACTTTATATCTACTGAAATCCCGTATAAACTATTGACAGATTTACCTCATTCCCAAAAGAAAACAAACAGATCCAAGGTTCAAAAACTAAATAAATGACAAAAAAAAAGGGGGCGGGGGCGCCGGGGGAGGGGGGTGGACAATTGGTTTCAAAGAAAGAAAAGACTGACATGTATCTGTTGCCGGTGGGCTTTAGATCCAGAAGTTGAACCACAAGCTCTGGAAGATCAGAAGCAGATTCCGGTGACGGGTTTGCTAAAATTATGGTAATGGCATCTGGGGTCACGGCTTTCGCCATCTTTCTTCAAACCAACTCAGAAGAACTGCAGATAAGCTACGGACTTAGACCCTTTACTCAATCTAGCAATGAAATTGAGTGCCTTATAAATCTTTTCCTTTTCACACTCCTGTGTTTCTGGATTTTAGCAACGAGAGGAACTTTGGAGAGAAGAAATACAGAGAAGAGCGAGAACTGAGGAGGTAGGAGGCCACATTCCAGATGAAAGGGTTCTTGTATTTCTGGAATTTGGCGCCAACTGGCTTTGGAGACTCAAAACTTTTACGCATTTGACTTCCGTGGCGGGAATTTTACTGATTTTCGATTTGGAGGGGAAAGGGTAAGAAATCTTTAATAAACCAGGCGTTGGCGCCAAATTTTGGCGGAATATGTTACGCGATACGCCCATTATAACGTATTAGGATTAAAGTGTTAACGAGTCCGGATGGATTCCTGATTGATTATTATTGGTATTAAATTTGATCCGATTACTCGACAGGCTCAAATAGAGTGGATCTATACATACTCTATAGAGTCTCAGGTCAAATACCAATAGATCCGATAAGGTATTTTAATATAAATTTATAAATAATTAACCTTTGGATCAAACATATCTAACGATTATAAAAAATTTAAGTATATAAAATATTTATTATTCAAAATTTAATCAGATAATCGAGTCTATCAGGTCCGAAACTTTGTATAACATACTAGTACCCATTTAGAAGATGTACTATCAGGTCTAAGTAAATATCATTCTGGACTCGAGATTATCAGGTCAGATTTGGGTAAGACCCGACCCACTGATAACCTTAATTAAGATATACAACATTTGGATAATTTACACTGACTGCCCTTGAAAATTCTTTATATAACAAAGACTTCCCTATTGTTTGACAAAAAAAGCTATGCTATCAACCACACTTTTTGTAGAGTAAAAATTTTAAAATATTATAATATATACATTGTAAATAATAAATTATACGATTTAAAATGGTATAATATTTTTAAAATTTTATTTAAAAATTTTAATTAATAATAAATTATTTTATATAAAAAATTGAATGTTTATAAAGTCTCGTCTTAGAGATAAGAAAATATTAAGATATATTGAAAGTTTAATTTCTATTTAATACAAAATTTATCTTTTTAATAAGATTATTTTCTTCTTTAGTATGATTTTTAACTTTTTATTTTAATTAATTAAAAATTATATAATTTTTATCAATAATATAACATTCTTGTAAGATATATATATTCAAAAAGAATTTTTTATACTATAGAAAATTGCAACTACTATTATAATCATTCCCTATGTTTAAAGAAACCTTTAATGCACACCATAGCCAAATTGGTTACCTGGATGTCTAGAGGCCAAATTATGGTAAGTTGTCGTGACATGCGACTAATTTATCCGTCTACAAAATTAATTTATATGTAAGAAAATAAGTACAATTTACTCATTTGTAATTTATAATTACTTTTTAATGTGTTTAAAATAAATATATTCTTTATAATATTTAATGTAATAAATACATGAATTATTTCTGTTCATATACGATTAAATGAGATAGTAAAATTGGTTCAGTACTAATATAAAATATTCATTAGTTAAAATATATCAACTCTCTAATTAAACTATAATAGGTAAAAAAATCAATATAAATTTTAAAATCATAATATAATAGATATGTCATAATTTTAAAGATAACAATATTGGTTATACCAAAATTGTTAAACTGTGAAGTAGATAAGAATGTTTAAGTACAACACTAAGCAGCTATATTTCCATGTACAGCCAAGAAAAAATATGATATGTACCCCACCTCTAGTTGTGTTGTGAGTGTATATAGGTGTCGGATTGGTTGCTCCTTTTACTTCTCTTGAAGGTTTGAAGGTTTTTGGTGAATGCAAATAGAGCCCTCTGTTGATAATGTGGGTTGAAGAAGCAAAAGACACAAATGCTTCAATCGTAGAAGATCAGTTCAAGCGCTCTTGCCAGACGAGCTAAGTCTGCAGATATTCAATAGGTTGTGAAGCAAAGTCTCTTGCCAGGTGCACTTGTTTATCAAACTAAAAATGTTTTCTTTAAGCTATCTATCCCGATCCCATTACCAAATGAAGACCCTAACCGTACGTTTCTTGAATCATCCCCGCACTTTCTGCTGATAACTGATTTTTTTTTGAAGAAATTTGTTTCTCCGAAATTTTTCCACCTGAAAATTGCTTATCCATCGACGAATGACCGACAGGAAATGTGGAGGTGGTATATCGAAACAAGATTTTCCTTCCTTATTCATCTAGTTGCGTGCAATCTTCATTCGACTACTGATGATGATGATGGTAATTATGATGTTTCAATCTCGCATGGATAACTATAAGTAAATTACTATATATATTATTATTAAAATTATCAATTTAAAATATCTATTTTTGTATAATAATTACGATTACTAATAGTTGACTGTAAGTGCTACCTCGCCCAGTCCCGTGACGTGACAATAACAATAACTTTGTAGATGCAAATGATGATGAACCTTGTATTGTTAAAATCATTGATGGTGGTGATGATGATGTTGTTGCTCAAGAAGTTGATGCAAATGAAGGAGATAGCAAGAATCTTCCTACACATTAGATGCTGCGATTGGATTTGCATTCTTTCTATACCTAATCTATTACTATTCTAAAAGTATGGGAAGGGGTCATGTGGATTTAAACATCTTTTGTTTCTTCCTTTTTTGAATGGACAAAAATACCCTTAGTTTGAATAAATTATTTTTGATTTCAGTAGTCCTAAAATGTAATTGCCTTTCTTCCAACTCCATTGGTTCAAAACAATATTCATTTTATTTCCACTAAACAAAGTCACTCCTCCAATTTATTTATTTAATAATAAAAAGGAACATTAATTTAGCTCTAGCACATACTTCTCTAATTTTTACATACAAAAATATTTCATATTTATATTAGTTACTTCTCTAATTTAATGATTACAATTACATGTAGGAATGTTACATAGATGCTAATAATTATTTTTAAAAGTTACTTGTAAGGTCCATTCAATAATTCTTATTACAATCATCCCAAACAAAATATCATTATTATTTATTAGAATACCAAGAACTTATTTATGTATTATTTATTTATTTATTTATCCCAATCAAAATTATTTATTTCAAAAATATAATTTTGAAAAGTGATGGATGCAAGAAACTTGTGTCTCACCAATTATTCTAATTCTAATATTATTATGAAAGTTAATATCCTATTTTATTCATTTAAGATCAAAGCACCTTAATTAATAATTAATGGTACTTATACAAAGGGAAGTTACATGAGGGTAATAATTAGTAATATAAGTTATTTGTAAAGTGCATTCAATATAGAAAATAAATATATGATATCAAACAAATATATAATATGTCATGTGGATTTAAACATCTTTTATTATTCATCGAAAAAAATATCATGATTATTTATTAGAATACCAAGAACTTATTTAATTTCGAGTAGTCCTAAAAATGTAATTGCCTTTCTTCCAACTCCATTGGTCCAAAAACAATATTCATTTTATTTCCACTAAACAAAGTCACTCCTCCAATTTATTTAATAATAAAAAGGAACATTAATTTAGCTCTAGCACATACTTCTCTAATTTTTACATACAAAAATATTTCATATTTATATTAGTTACTTCTCTAATTTAATGATTACAATTACATGTAGGAATGTTACATAGATGCTAATAATTATTTTTAAAAGTTACTTGTAAGGTCCATTCAATAATTCTTATTATAATCATCCCAAACAAAATATCATTATTATTTATTAGAATACCAAGAACTTATTTATGTATTATTTATTTATTTATTTATCCCAATCAAAATTATTTATTTCAAAATATAATTTTGAAAAGTGATGGATGCAAGAAACTTGTGTCTCACCAATTATTCTAATTCTAATATTATTATGAAAGTTAATATCCTATTTTATTCATTTAAGATCAGCACCTTAATTAATAATTAATGGTACTTATACAAAGGGAAGTTACATAGAGGGTAATAATTAGTAATATAAGTTATTTGTAAAGTGCATTCAATATAGAAAATAAATATATGATATCAAACAAATATATAATATGTCATGTGGATTTAAACATCTTTTATTATTCATCGAAAAAAATATCATGATTATTTATTAGAATACCAAGAACTTATTTATAGATTATTATTTATTTATTTATCCCAATCAAAATTATTTATTTCAAAATATAATTTTGAAAAGTGATGGATGCAAGAAACTTGTGTCTCACCAATTATTCTAATTCTAATATTGTAAAAATAATTATTATGAAAGTTAATATTCTATTTTATTCATTTAAGATCAGCACCTTAATTAATAATTAATGGTACTTATACAAAGGAAAGTTACATAGAGGGTAATAATTAATAATAAGTTATTTGTAAAAGTGCATTCAATATAGAAAATAAATATATGATATCAAACAAATATATAATATCTCTACATTGTCTGTTGAATCCATTCATATTTGTCTTCTTTCATAAAACAAAGAATAAGAAACTACATCAAGCCATAGATCTTCAACCGCCTTTCTAGGAGGAAGAACGCCAAATTCAAATCCAAAATTAGGTACATTGACCACCAACAACTTACCGATTTTCCTTTCCATTGTTGAGTTTGCATAATGTATACTAATGTATCCATATAAATTTGTCTTTGTGTTCACATTTATGTTTTATCAATGAAAGGAAACCTTTCAATTGAAAGATGTATAACTCGAATGTTGCATACCAAACTAAGTCCTTCTTTTTTAATTTTTTTTCATTTTAAGTGTGTCTTTTTACATGCAATGGCTTCCTAACATCAAATATCTTAAAGTATATGATTAAAAAAATCTAGCTAACATGTCTTTCTTTGCCATAGATTTATCAACCTTTGCCATTATCCTCCTTTTTACACACGAGACTTTATAATTATATTGAATAATTATATTTACTCTCCTCCGTATTTTGCCCTAGCAAATTATAATTATACCTTTTTTCTCCTACTAAAAAAATAATTAATCGCAAAAAGCAAATCACTAATCCTTAGAAAGAGAGACAAAAAAGAACAAATTTGGAACATGGTTTATCTCGTTAAGAATGGTCTTAATGCCTGCTCCAGTGAGTGGGTGTATGAGAAAGGTAGAAAGCAACAAGAAGTCAATGAAGTGATATCAAAAAAGAAAAGTCCACTCTTCAAAGTTCCTTAAATAATTCTCTTTTACTTTATATACATAGGTTGTGGAATATTTACTCTCCTCTGTATTTTGCCCTAGAAAATTATAATTATACCTTTTTTTCCTACTAAAAAAAGATAATTAACTGCAAAAGCAGTCACTAATCCAGTTTAACAGGCAAGGGAGTTTTCTTTAAAAGGTCAGATTCTTGAAAGAAGTGATATCAAAAAAGAAAAGTCCACTCTTCAAAGTTCCTTAAATAATTCTCTTTTACTTTATATACATAGGTTGTGGAATATTTACTCTCCTCTGTATTTTGCCCTAGCAAATTATAATTATACCTACTAAAAAAAGATAATTAACTGCAAAAGCAGTCACTAATCCAGTTTAACAGGCAGGGGAGTTTTCTTTAAAAGGTCAGATTCTTGAAAAAATTTAACGTATGTATACGGTTAGAAATAGAGACAAGGTAGAGAGGACAACATCTTCCTATCTCAATCGTCCACGAAAATAATATACCATCCCACTTCAGAGATAAAGCATGACAAACATAAGAGGAAGACCTTTGTCAGGTAAACAACATCCTGGAGTTTTTGCAGAGTATCTCTCAGATGGTCACCTTGCACAATAATGTCTTGAACAATGTCATATGAGATCTGCAATTTCGCAAAAATGTTTTAGGATCATTTTATTTAAGTATATTAAACAAAAGCCCAAGGGTCACACAATTTATTAGGGAACACACATACCTCGCTTCTCCTTGTCTGAGCTGATAGCATTTTACTTAAAGTTTGAACGCTAGAAAGAGAACCTCGAATCTACAAAGTGATTATTACTGTAAGAGTTCGAAAGTACATTGCACACGATGAATTAAACCCGATGGTATTTCTTACTTGTTCAACCAAGCTACTCATTCCCGACATTATTTTGCCAGGATGATTGCTGAACCAATATTGCTTTCTGAAGTGAAAGATTAAAAGTAAGAAGTTAATTCTGAAACAACAATGAAGAAGAACAATTCCTACTACATGTGAGTCAAATAGAAACAAATATGTCTATGCTACAGGATTTTTCAGAAAATGGGATAAGCATTGTTGCTTATTTAAAACAGAAAGTGCTGCTAAACCAAGGTGCACAAAATTAGCATTGCAGCAAGAAACTATGTTTACATGCCTCTGTGTCCCAAAATCAGTAGACATTGGTGATCAAGAGATGTTAAGACAATGCCACTATATATCTCCAGTTAACAAGATTACTCCCTGGCCGAAAAAGATTTGAAGGGAAAAAAAAAAAGAGATAGATAGAGAGGTAACATGTAATATGGCTTCCTCACATATCACTGTCAAATTCTGCTCCATTGCAGAGTTGAAATGCACAAACAAAAATAGTTTTCTTCAACAAGAAGCCCATCTATAGGCTATTGCTCCTTAGTCAACTATTATAACTTTTCTCCTTTTTCATCCATCTGTCAGAAGAAAATCTAAATCACTTATGCATGTATCAATCTCCAATATAACAGCTATACTATAGCATTTAGATTTGATCAGAGCGCATCCGGATCAAAATGGGGCACAGACGACAATGGGGATAAATGTGGTGTAAACGAGACAACGGTGATCGATGGAGACACCAGTGAAGGGAGTAGCAACGCTAATACCAGACCGGCAGCAATTGGGCTTCATGCCTCAGCTAATTACAACGTTAGTGCAGCTGCATTTTCATCAGACAGAGAGAGGCCTCCGCCGCCCTTTCTGCTGAAGGTTTATGACATGGTGCAGGATCCTGAAACCGAGTCCATCATATCATGGAACTCCGAGGGTACCAGTTTCATTGTAAGGGATCCACACAGGTTTGCAGCAAAAGTTCTCCACAAATACTTCCGCCACAACAACTTCTCAAGCTTTATATGTCAACTCAACACCTGTGTGAGTCTCCTTCGTCTAATTTTGTTCTCGTTTGTTCCAACTTCCAGCCATGTCCAATATCACTTCTCCCTGGAGTCGCATTATCGTAAAAATTACTCTCCGTTTCGTTTTGCATTTTATTCCTGGACTTTATTGTTCTGTAATTGAGATAAATTGGCACTGATGTCCCATTGGTACTTTCATGATGGACTGTTTTCTTTAATTGACCCAGTGCTTCAAGAAGATTAGTTGGGGCAAATTGGAGTTTCAGAACGAGTGGTTCTTAAGAGGGAAGAAGCGGTGGTTGAAAAATATCAGGAGAAGAAAACAAAGTCTCCAGAATCTGCAGCAAAGCAGAGGAACATATCCAGCCGCAGGTCCGGACATGGCTGAACTGATGAAGGAATTTCAAGATTTAAGGCACGAACATGATGCGCTGATGGCAGAAATCAAGGCGCTGAAAGAATGGCATGAGAGTGCAGAGGAACACATGGCTGTCCTCAGGAAGCGAGCAGAATGTTGCGCTTCCAAACAACAAAATGGCGAGATTCATGGCACAGGCGGTCTGGATGTTGAAAAGGGAGTTGCATGGCACTCAAGTTGCAAAGAAATGAAGATTGGAGATGCCAGAAACTGCGAACTTCATGGAGCTTCAGGATGCTTGGGAAACACCTAACAAGAGTCATGAGGGAAATCTACTAGCTGCTCAGTCAGATAAGAAGGATATGTTCTTGACAGTTGGCCTAGGAACTCCAAATCAAGAAATGGATAATAAAACAATTTATAGAGTAAGAGTCCTAGATGTTAGTAGTTCAAGATTTGAATTGCTGGAGACGCAGTTAATGGAGGGCGTCAGCTATGAGAATGTGTCAAAAGAAGAAATAAAAAAGGCTCAGTCTCGCATGGTAATGGAGTTGAAGGATTTGATTGAAGGACCGGCAGATTGGAGAGAATATACTAAGGAACTACTGGGAAAAGCAAAAAATCTCAAACCTGATGCTTGAGTTTAATGCTAGAAAACATATCCCATCCTCCTCCTTTGCAGAATGCAAATCTTAATATTATTTTGTTGCTAATTAGTTAACTGCTTTCATTGACATAGTTGGAAATTTTCAGGCAAAGTATCCCAATAGTACTTGGCTGCATTATCATATTTCCTTTGACAAAAGCTGCTCAGAGGCAGACTTCTTCTCCTGAAACAGCAGCACGATGCTCATGATCTTTAGCAAGTCGGGGTGTTAACTTGCAAAATTACCAATCTTGATTCTGCCGCTTCTTTAATCTTAACTTGATAATAGTAGTATGGCTAATTAGGTGAAGTTATATCCTTGTGCAGTTTGGTTTAATATATGACGTTGTTAATAGTACTAATTACTTCTTACTTCAAGTGATCCTAAGATTTCAGTATCTCACATAGCTGTTGACAAAGGATTTTGATCATGTTCTCTTGAATGAGTGAGGTCTTAATTATTCACAAAAAAAAAGAGTAAGGTCTTAAATTTTTCGGGATTTAGATTCCCACCATCACAAATTCAAACCTTTCACTTCCCATATTTTACGGTTGCCAACTTGCATGTAATGTAATAGGATTTCATAGAGAGCAACTCCTGGACTTCTTTTAGCCGTGGAAGAGAACAATTAATTGTGACAATTAGTAAGCAAAACTAGCTTGTTACCATGGAAAAAAACCTAATTGTAGCTATTCACAGTGAGTACATTGAAATACACGTAGGTGAGATAAAATAACTAAGTTCCACCAACCATTCTCTTGCTTCTCAATGAAAGTTCAATCAATTTAGACAAGAATTGATGTATTGGAAATTGCCAAAAGTCAATGAAGTGATATCAAAAAAGAAAAGACCACTCTTCAAAGTTTCTTAAATAATTCTTTTTTACTTTATATACATAGGTTGTGGAATATTTACTCTCCTCCGTATTTTGCCCTAGCAAATTATAATTATACCTTTTTTTTCTACAGATATATCCATTCTACTTTTTCAAATCAAGAATGGACAACATATTACTGACTGAAATAGCAACTCGGTAAATATTAGCATATTGATTACATTTTATTGTAAATATTAGATGCATATTTTTTCATAATTTTCTCAATATGCTATGATTTTTATTAGTCAATGACGAAGCTTTAAGAAAATTACTTTACATGATTCACAATACAAGGAAAAAATGTTATTTGATTGATTCTATATTACTTTAAAATAATAATAAAACATAGTTTGAAATAATAATTATTCCTAATGGTTTTTTTTGACAAATTTATCTACATAAGCTTGCCTTTGCTTTGCATTTAAATTTTCATTAGTTTTAATGTACGCAAAGCATGACAACTTATATTATTTATTCATCATATTACGGATGACATGAAGAAACACAAGTTGAAATGCATGAGAACAAAATATGCAAATTTGATGACTTCAGAGCGAGAAGAATACATTCAAAAAGTATCGAAACAAGAAAGAGAAGGAAAATTCAAAATTCTACTACTTTTGAACATAATTCCAGCTTATGTTCTATTCAATCTAAGAATAGTTGGTATGCTAGACTTAGCGACTGAGAGAAGAAGTTATATGCAAAGCATGTTAATGGTTTGAAAAAAGCAAAAAAAGGATATGATTGATTCAACTACATCTACTTCAAATCAAAGAATTCCAAAACTACAAAATAAATGGTTGCTTAAAGCTCAAATGGTTCTAAACCAACACGGAGGTATATAATGTGATTTAATTATTGTATAAATTTATAATGATGTTATTTCTATAGTAAAATTTTATAGAATTCTTATCAAAAAACTAATGAATATCTTTTTTTTGAAGCAGATACTGCATTATATGAACCAGTGTGTTCGACTTTGCATGAAGTGAAGAAAATACACCGTTGTATCCATTGTGATGCTTTGAAATTTGAATATGAGACTCCAGGTTTTTGTTGTGATAATGGCAAAATTAAGCTAGCATCACCAGAAGTACCACAAGAGTTATTTGACCTGTTTACTTCTCAATCAGAAGAATCAAATTTCTTCCTAAAGCAAATTCGAGCATATAATAGTATCTTCTCATTCACTTCATTTGGAGTTAAACTTGATAAAGGACTTGCGTCAGGAAAATGTGGTGTATATACCTTTAGAGTGCAGGGTCAAATTTATCATGATCTTCCCGGTTTAGTACCTACTGAGAATGGTCCTGCATTCTTTCAATTATACTTCCATGATACTACAAATGAGATTGAAAACAGAATGGGTATAATATCAGATGGATGTTTGAACGAAAAAATAGTGGAAAAGCTTATGAGAATTTTGGAAGTGAATCCATATGCCAAATTCTTTAGAACATTAGAACAATATCCATCAATTGATGATATCCAAATTCATATATCAAAAGATATAGGCTTAGATCAACGAGTTTACAATAATCCAACTGCTGATCAAGTGGCTGCAATATGGATTGAAGGAAACAATGCTAATATTCCTTTTGATAGAGACATTGTTGTACACTCACATTCTGGCCAAAGACATAGAATCAAACATTATTTTGGTTGTTATGATGCACTTCAATATCCACTTCTTTTTCCAAAAGGGGAGGTTGGATGGCATCAAAACATTGCCAAAGTTAATGTTTCACATAATCATAGTTCATTGCATGAAAATATTTCCATTCCAGAAGCTCCTACATCTATAGAGAATATTTTGGCAACTGAACAAGCAGGTATTGAAAAGTCTTTTTGAAATATAGTTATTTAATGAAAATGTTTGTTTTGTATATTTACTTCTTTATATGTATAACATGCTTAATGCTAAATTATTTGTTGAACTTCTTTGTAGGTGTTGTTGAACAAAGCAATAAGAAAGTCTCCTGTCGAGAATATTATAGTTATAAGTTTCAAATAAGACCATCAAGGCAATCTACTCTTCTTTTTGCTGGGAGATTATTTCAACAATATGCAGTAGATATGTACATTAAGTTGGAAACAACTCGACTGGACTTCTACCGACGTAATCAAAGTGAAATGAGAGCAGAATTATATCAAGGAATTGTGGACAGTGTCATGGCTGGAGAAACAAGGGCAAGTGAAGTAGGTCAACGAATTGTACTTCCTGCATCATTTATTGGAGGACCAAGAGATATGCGACGTAGATATCTTGATGCAATGGCATTAGTTCAAAGATTTGGAAAACCTGACCTTTTTATAACAATGACATGTAATCCAGAATGGAAAGAGATTGAAGAACAACTACAACCAGGACAACGTCCTCAAGATCGTCCAGATCTAACTTCAAGAGTTTTTCGAGCAAAATTACAGGATTTGAAAGATCAATTATTCAAGAAAGAGATCTTTGGAAAAGTTGCTGCTCATGTCTATGTTATTGAGTTTCAAAAAAGAGGATTACCTCATGCACACATGCTAATTATACTCAAATCTGAGTACAAAATCAAAACTCCAGATCAGTTTGACAAATTTGTTTGTGCTGAACTTCCTGATAAAGCTAAGTTCCCTGAGTTATTTAATTTTGTTCTTAAGCATATGATGCATGGACCATGCGGAGAAAAAAATAAAAAGAATTCATGCATGGTGAATGGAGAATGTAAATTTCATTACCCACGAGCATTCTGTGAAGTTACAATACAAGGAAAAGATGGATATCCTATTTATAGAAGGAGCAACACAAATGAGATGGTTAATGTGCGACGTGCAATGTTGGATAATAGGTGGGTAGTTCCTTATAATCCTTACCTATTAACAAGGTACAATTGCCATATAAATGTCGAAATATGTTCGGGAGTTCAAGCAGTTAAGTACCTTTACAAGTACATTTACAAAGGCCATGATAAAGTTGCTGTATATATTGCACATCAAGATGGTGACAATATCATTGATGAAATCCAACATTTTCAGGATGCTCGATGGGTATCCTCCCAAGAAGCTGTTTGGAGGGTTTTTGAATTTAATTTGAATGAAATATCTACCGCAGTAATTAATTTGCAGCTTCATTTACCTAACAAGCAATGCGTGACGTATTGGAAGAATCAAAATTTGAAGAATGTTTTAAGCTGGGATCATGTGTCTATGACAATGTTGACTGAGTATTTCAGTATGTGTAGGAAAAGTGAAGAAGCAAGGAGATATCTTTACAGTGAATTCCCGGAACATTATGTTTGGAATAGGAAAAAAAGAATTTGGACAGAAAGACAAAAAGGAGAAGTCATCGGCCGACTAAATGGAGCTAATCCTGTTGAAGGAGAAAGATATTATCTACGCTTACTATTAAATCATGTTCGTGGCCCTAATTCATTTGAAGATTTGTTAACTGTGAACGGATTTCAGTGCCCAAGTTTCAAAGAAGCAGCAGAAAAAAGAGGACTTCTTGAGTCTGATAGAAGCATTTTTGAATGTTTGGATGAGGCAGCTACCTTTCATATGCCACATGCAATGAGACGACTATTTGCTACTCTATTGGTGTATTGTGAACCGACTAATGTTAGGAAGTTGTGGAACACTTATTTTGAATCAATATCGGATGATTTTAGTAGAACTAAAAGTGTCATAGAAGTACAAGTTTCAAAGACTTTAAAAAGTCTTAGTTTATTTCTAGAAAGTATGGGAAAGGATATAAAGTCATATGATCTACCTAGAGCATCTATTACCTCATATGAAGAATCTGATGTGAATCCAAGAGAAATTCGTGAAGAGGTTTCTATTGACATTTCAGACATTGATAATGACGCCGAGAAATGTTTAAATGATGACCAACATAAAGCTTTCACACGAATACTTTCACAAATAAATTCAAGAAAAGCTGGATGTTTTTTTGTTGATGGTCCTGGAGGAACTGGAAAAACCTTCTTGTACCGTGCTTTACTGGCACATCTGAGATCAAAAGGTATGATAGCATTAGCAACGGCTACATCAGGTGTTGCAGCATCAATATTGCCTGGAGGACGAACAGCTCATTCAAGGTTTAAGATACCTATAAATGCAAATGAAACAAGTATGTGTACAATATCCAAGCAAAGTGGGAATGCAGAGTTACTACGACGGGCTAGATTGATTATTTGGGATGAGGCACCAATGGCAAAGCGATGGGCTATTGAAACTCTGGATCGAACTTTAATGGATATCATGAATAATAGAGAACCTTTTGGTGGCAAAGTAATGGTATTTGGTGGTGATTTCAGGCAAGTACTTCCAGTTGTGCCGAAAGCTACAATACAACAAACTATTGATGCAAGCTTGATAAAGTCGTACTTATTTCCAAAAATGGAAAAATTGACTTTGACCAAAAATATGAGAGTAAGGGCAGACCCATACTTCAGTGAATTTCTTTTGAGGGTTGGAAATGGAGAAGAGCCAATAGACAATGAAGGAAATATTCTCATCCCTCCTGAAATGACAATTAAATACGATACTGAGGAAGCATCTGAGCAAAGGCTTATTGATTTTGTGTTTCCATTACTAACACAAAATTCAAACTCAGCAACATACATGACGAGTAGAGCAATTCTTGCTACAAGAAATGAATGTGTTGATATGCTCAATGAGAAAATGATCAATTTGTTTCCAGGGGAAGCAAATATTTATAATAGTTTTGACGAAGCAGTTGATGATACCAACAATTATTACCAAGAAGAATTTCTCAATTCATTGACACCAAATGGCTTGCCACCTCACAAATTAGTTCTCAAGAATAATTCCCCAATAATGCTACTACGGAATTTGGATCCATCAGATGGAATGTGTAATGGAACTAGATTAGTGTGCAAGAAGTTGAAAAAAGAAAGTCATACATGCTGAGATTGCGGTTGGACAACATCGTCGGTAAGCAAGTGCTAATACCTCGTATACCATTATCTCCAGCAGAGAATGAAGGCTATCCCTTCCAATTTAGGAGGAAACAATTTCCAAAGACGCTCTATGTTTTGCAATGACAATCAACAAGGCACAGGGACAAACAATACCACATGTTGGAGTATATTTGCCACAATCAGTATTTTCTCATGGTCAATTATATGTAGCATTGTCGAGAGGAATATCAATGTCAACAACAAAGATCCTAATCAAGCCAGATTTGGTTGGAAAAAGAGGAGACACATCGACACAGAATGTCGTCTACAAGGAAGTTCTTAAATTAGGTAATATTAATATATAAATATGAAATTTTGTATTCTCATAAATTTCCAAACAATAGTACTTATAATTTATAGTTTCTTTGAACCTAATGACAGGAACAAGGCAAATAGAAACAAGCAAGCAATTGGAATCAGAAGACAAATGATAGTATTTAAAAAGGTGAGCAAATATAATAGAATAATTTAAAGTATATTGTCAGATAGATAAAGGGAATATAATTATTTTACTACTGATATAGAGAGAATCAGACATGAAAATGTATATAACATAAGAATATATCCCCTAATAGCATATATCCAAGATGCATGTACTATTTGCAACTATGATTTTGGAGATCCTTTATATTATTATCTGTCTTGTACTCATTAAACTGAGGTGCAGAAGAAGCTAGAAACTAAAAAGAAGATATAAACATCATACCCGCCAAAAAAAATCTTCTACAGCAGTATCATATATGACTGCAGTGAGTATCTTCTCAGCTTCAATGAAAAATCAGAGAACTACAAAATCTGAGGTAATGTCGCAGATATATGGCTTTCCTATAAGCACTTCATACAAGCCCAAAGTACTTCATACAAGATCTCACATTCAATATCACATTATTTCAAATGAAAAAACTACATGTCAATCTGCAGATTATGAAGATTAACCATTACCTTCACCACTCCATTTGAGATAAGCCAGACACCATTTGGTTTTGATCCCTCCTTGTAAAGTGTTGTATCACGTAGTTTCATTGTTTCTTTGGTGGAACCAAAAAGTTTATCTCTCACTGTTGGAGGAGTCCTCAGAATCGATTCCATCATGCACATCAGATTTTAGGTAAGTAGCTATTTCTTGAATTCCACCAAATTTATTGAGCTGTTCAAGGCTTTTATCCTTGACAATGTGTTTTAAAGTTGACCGATCAATCTTGAAGCAGAGGCCAACCTGAAATTATCAAAATGAATATTATTAGATGGCACTACTAATGATTTTGTTCCAGTTTTTTTCAACTCTATGAGATTGCTCAGGGAATACCTGGCTGTTACTGCTGAAAAGAACCTCTTTTAAGGTCCTTGAACAGAAAATAGAAATGTAAGCAGAGGCTGATATTTAGTCATTGATGTATCTGAACGGCACATAGGACTGTTGACCATCATACTCATCCATAGCATGCCATTGAACTCCCAAAAAATCTTTCACAGAAATATTATTAACAATTTTTTTGGATTGTTTCTTAGCCTCAAGCTTAATTCCCTTGGTACTAAAATATTGTTTTTTTTTACTTGAATTCTACTTTTTTCTTGAAACCTGGTTTCTTGAGAATAAAATGTATACTTTCATTTTATTTTCTGTGAACAATTCTTACACCGTCTCAAGTGCCCCCTATTGAAGCAGTATTATTTGATGTTGATGGGACTCTTTGTGATGCAGAGACCATCCACTATTATACTCTCCAGAAAATGCTTCAGGAGGTATAAGTCAGTTCTATTCTATTTTGTATTGACTCTGAACAAGAAGAAGAAAATAATCATGTATTTTAATTTACATGTCAATTACAATTAGATGTCTCTGTTAATAGCTCTTGAATGAGTTTTGTCTCCTTGTCATTTTAATTTACATGTCAATTACAATTAGATGTCTCTATTAACAGCTCTTGAATGAGTTTTATCTCCTTGGTTTTTAGAACAGTCAAGAGTGAGTTATGCTTTCTTGCTCCATCAATAGATAGGATTCAATGATGGCGTTCCTATTACGGAGGAATTCTACATTAAGAATTATGCTGGGAGACACAACAAAGATACTGCTGCTCTTTTTTTCCCTGAAGATCATGAAAGGGATGTAAAATTCTTGGAGGAAAAAGAAGTTATGTTTAGAAGATTGAAGTGAATGAAGGGATAATTTTTAATTTGACATACATATGGCTGGAGTTTTAGAATCTTTCTTCATATATTAACTTACAAGTGTGCAATGTACCAACTGCTTTGCTTTATCATGCATTTAGCTGAAGGTGAACTTGTATTACCAATTCTGGGATTATTTCAACATATATTTAATGATTCTTTACTTCTATTCATGCATTTGCATCAGAAGATTATGTAATTTTCTTTTTTTCTTTTTTAGTTATTAAGAGATTAGATATGTTCTTTTCTTGCTTCTATTCTGTTTAGTCTGAAATTCCGGTTCTATTTTGTAGTATATTTCTCTGTAAATGACTGCTTATATTCTTTATCAGGGAACAATTGTTGTTGACAACTTATTGAACAGTGATGATGTCCACTACATGATTGGTGCTTTAAGAAATTTTGGGCTGCATCCAAGTGCAGAATTTTCTTTTCTCAATTTATTATCTAAATTTTTGAGCAGGAATACCAAATAATCATGAAAAGACATCAATGTTCTGACTTATTTGTTCGAAACCTAACAGCTGCTCTGTTATAGAGTCCTTGACTCTATTCACCAAAAATCAACTTAACCAATTATATAAAAACATTAATACCTCATGAATTATGAACAAAGAACTATTAATATATTAATCATTAATCATTAATATACAATTATTTAGGTTGAAGTAATTTTGTAAATATATTTTAACCTGAATTTTCAAATATATGCAAGTGCATCATTAATACCACTAATACACCATAAATGAATTTTTTAGTAACTCCCAAAAATAAAGGCCTGAATTGTAACCTACATGAAGTAATTTTGAAAATTAAAATCATATTTACATGAAATAATTGCAGGTTCACTATAAAAGAATCAACAAGTTCAATTTTTTCAGATCATTGGTAAAATTGCACAAGAATCCTCATCTTATATTCAAATCTGCAGGTACTCTATTCTTTTTAAACAATTTCTCTTCTTTAATTTGTTATTTGATGATGATTATTTGATTTGATCATTCCTTAAAATATTATATCTATCTACTTAATTTTTCTTAGAATTTTTTCCTTTTTTTAGTCAAAATGTCTACTACACAAGAACCACAAATTACAGAAACAACAATTAGTACATTACCAGCAACAGGAAGATCAACATCAACAATCAAACTCATGGTACTACGCATTGGGCAATCAGAGTTCTGCGGCAAAAATAAAGAACTCAAAATCAAGAAAATTATCTTCCTTGACAACGAAGTACGTTTCTAAAAATTAATTTTTCAATTATGCAATATCCTTAATGATTATGAGAAATTATGATAACATTGTATATTTTTATAAATTGCAGGGGACAAGAATACGTGGCATAATGTTTGGAAATGTTATTCAACATTTTGATGGCATATTCACAAGAAATGCAACCTACATAATATCCAATGCAATAATTAGAGAAGTAAACAAAATGTTTCTGAATGTGCATCCCAAACTAGAGCTAGAGTTACAAATGAATACGATCGTTACTGAAGCTAAAGATGCTGTCAACAAGGAACGAATCACATACGACTTCGTCAACTTCGATCAACTAGACAACATCAAGGAGGACGACACAATAGGTGATATTACTAAATTTGCAATTTTCTAAAGATAAATAAGTTTGCAAAATATATATTTATTTTTTCATAGTTATTTTTGCATAAGAAAATGCTATAGAATTACTTGCTGCACCTTATAATTATTAGTTGCTATCAACTGACAATATGTTCACAGTATCAAAAAAAATTGAAAATATTTGTTTGATTTAATTATTCATAGACTATTTATTTTTTGTAATTTCTGTAACAGCAATGTCACTTTCAATATCATTATCATGGATAGACAATGCATAATGTTATAAGCTTTTATCTTACATATGTTTTTTCCATACACAATCCTTTATGTAGATATTCTAGGTTTTGTGTACAAAGTCAAGAATTGCAACCAGAAGGAGAAGTACCCAGAAGGGACATCTTCAAGAAAGGAAATTATCATCATGAATGATCGGTAAGACATATTCAAAGAACTCCAACTAAAAAATATTACAATTATTTAATTATTTAATTACAATACAATTATTTAATTATAATTTTTTTATTTTTACAAATGTAGGTTGGAGACAATCAATGTCACGATGTGGGATGACATGGCAATCAATGAAGGGAATGTATTAGAGAGCCAACAAAGTGAAAAACCAATTGTGGCAATAACAGGGCTTAAGAAGAAGATATATCAAGGTATGATGAAAATATTAAAATCTAAACCACAGATATATATAGTACACACAAATATTCTGTTAACCAAAATTCTCTTCCGAAGGACAACTTCAACTACAAACAAGTACCATATCAACACTTGAAGTAAGTCCCATATGTTTGGAGTCAGCAACCTTACTAAACTGGTAAGACAACAATTGTTACAAAATATTTGTCGTATTATTCCAACCCAAAAAGAATACACATATAATGTCATTTAATTTTTACATATTTTGTTTTTATTTTTGCAGGTTAAAAAACTCAAAGGAAGCAGAAAATATAGAGAAGCGGTTAATGGAAAAAAGAATTGAAGAAGCAGAAGAAGTAACCTTGACAAAGATCATCAACGAAAGAGAATCCTTAATAGAGGTAAGAAAATCAAATTACCATAATCTAAAGTGTTTTTTAGAAAAAAAAACCAAAAAACATTATAAGGAAAAATGACAAAACAAATATAAAATCTGGCAGGAAAAATTATACTATTTCACAGCAACAATAGACAAGGTTGAAAATAGTTCACAACCATGGTATGATGCATGCAAGAATTGTTCAAGGTCAATTACAAGAACTAATGAAGCCGTTCAATGTAGAAGCTGTCCGGAGACAACAGCAATACCCAGGTATGAATATTATGAAAAATTTTACATATTATACCTATTAAACGTTCATGCTAAGCAAGGAATTATAGGTACTTGATAAATCTCAACGTCACTCAAGCGAAAGATAGTGCAAAAGTAACACTTTTTGAGGATGTTGCAAGTGTTGTGCTTGGATGTTCAGCAATTGAGTATATACATTCTATTGAAAAGGTAACAAAAATTCTAAAGGTTCAATTAAAACAATAAGATTTTACACTTTGTGAAATAATCATGTGCATTCATTTATTGACCTTTTCAGGGTATCAACAGATCAAAATACCACAAAAGAATGTTGAGTTTGAGTATGCAAGAGTGCAAGTTCTTGGTGAAGATGAATAGAAAAATAGAAGTACAAAATGGAAGATTACAAGTCATTGCTGAAGCAGTTCAAGAGATAAATGAAACATCAACGAATAAGTTGCAGCAGAAGCAGACTAAGAGAAATAAGACGAAGTGTACACCGAGAAAAATCAAAGATAACACAAACGGAAAAGGAGACATATTCATGAAGGAGAACAAAGAGGAAAACAACTACATCAAAAAACCCATAATCGAGAAGAAAAGGATGACCAAATTGGAGAAAGCCCATGACATCATAAAAGAGGAAGATGATGATGAAAAGATATCAACATATATTAAAAGAAGGAAGAATGCCAACAAGAATGATGTTACTCAATCAACACCTATCAAGAAAATCAAGAAAGAAAAAGTCTGAAATAATTAGTACTTCAGTAGATTCCCTTCCCTTATTAATTACAATAATGATATGTTGTCTTCATTAAATAATTAATGCTTTGTTGCTTTGTTGCTTATAAGGTAAGGTTACTTTAGTACTTTTTGGTCGATTATGTATTGCATATGCTACTTTATTACAGGTTTGTCAATCAAGATAAACTCATCAATTTCATGTGCTTCTGTCCACTTAATCCTACGAAGACTTAAGCAAAAACATTCCAGTTCACTGACATTAGCTTAGAGTTTACATGTACTAACTTAGAGAAGTTAAGTCTTGTGTGCTCCCTCTTTCCCATAATCTCTTTTTAATTTAATAAAACTTGGGGTGGCAATCACCCCAAAAACTACCATTGAACTAAGAAGATAACAGGGACCCTTCCTTTCTCCAACCCTCTTGATTCTTAGTATAATCCAAAGACATTCTTTCTGCTAACCACTTCTCAAAGTCGTGAAGTTAGTTCCAGAGTGGGATTGGGTTTAAGATTAAGGTGAATTCGGGAGTGGAAAGATAGAATAGGATCAAGCCTCTAAAACAGTTAAAAGACAATCTAATATATGCCAACAACTTAAGTTAAAACTTTAGAGATATTACTAAAAGGCTAAGTGACAGAAAACAAAGAGTGATGTCCCAATAAGTAATACAGCATAAAGAGTCTGAAATTCCTAACCAATCTATTATTCAAGATAAATTCCTAATGGTTATACATTGCACACTTGTTAATGCCAATCACCCAAATTTATTTATAACGGATGGTAGATTCTGTGAGGTGATATTTCTATTGGATAGTCCAAAACAAATGTGGGTTGAACAACTTTGACTGTACCACAATCTCAACAACCTGGAAAACCAGCATAGAAAAGAAATATTAAAACCTTAATTAGTGTGAAGGAAGTTGATCCATTTCTGTCACCCAATTATAATAACAAAATTGAAACCAAAACTCAGCTTAGATGTAGAAGCCTGCCAATGTGCAAAAAGAGATAAATAAAAAGATTGCTAGAGTAAAAGCAAACCTGATATTAAATGGTAAGTCTCCCATGAAATGCAAGAGCACACTGTGTTATAATCTCTTGTGCCATATTCATCATACTTTGATAGTCTGAGTATGCTTCATACATCAAATATGAAGCTAAGAACCAACATTAGCCAAAGAAGGTTTTTTTCATTTTTATTAAGTTTGCAATGTACGCTTAACATGCATTATCACATTGAAGACTTGGTAAAAATCAAATTCATGCCACAGTTGCACTGTAAGAATAATAATGAAAAACTAAAAGGATGAAAGCAAACTAGAGGAAGGCTTACTTCAATTGTTGTAAATTCAGGACTGTGACGGGTTGAAAGACTTTCATTTCTAAATATGCGGCCAATTTCATACACTTTTTTCAGATCCACCAACCCATAATTGGCATTTAGAGCAAAAATTTATGGCGAAAATTATTAAATGTGAAACAACATAATGATCAAGTTCAAAAGACTAAAAAATATGGTAAAAATTATCTTTAAGAGAAAGCCTTAAAGATCACTAGACCAAGAACAAGTGTGCTAAGAAAGTGCCTTGCCGAGAAGAACATTTTTTAACTAAAATTTCACAGGCTAAGACAGACAAAGGTATAGTTCAAAGATTTTGAGGAAAATTAACCAAAAAAATCTAGTGAGATTGGCTACATGAATAATCAAAATAAAAAGAAGCATAATAACATGAAATAAAGAAAAATTTCAGGAAGACAGATGGCCAGATTAAAAGCCAAACATTATTAGAAAGGTTGCCTAGAATCAAGATTAGTAAGTTCTCTTTCGGATGAGTGAAGCTCAATATTGAAGCCACCATATCATGAAATTTGACCCCTCTCCGTGCAATACCCCCTTCCAAAAAAAAAAAAAAAAAAGGAAGGAGAAGAAGACAAGGTAAAGGAAAGGACAGCTCACCGGCATTTTCTTTAAGTGAAGCTCACCTGCAATTCTCAGATAAAATCCCGTCCGAGAAAGTTATGAGTCAAGGGCTCCCATTCATTGATCACATCATTTGCTCCGTACGTATTCTAAACCACAACCCCATTTGAGCCTTCTGATAGTTTCCAGCTTACAGTATCCAAAGACATAATTCTTGAACATCAACTGCTTGTTCTTTACCGCCATCCCCTCTACCAATGCTAGAAAATAATAAATAAAGAAAATAGGGAGAAACCCAATGATGAGGAAGGAAAAGAAAGGACTCTTGCAATGGAGATAGAATTAAACTATAGTTAAAGTTGGTTAGCGTGTTCTGCTAAACACAATTTGAGGATAAAATTTTTTTTAACAAATTATTTAAAGTGTTCTGCTAAACACAATTTGAGAATAAAATTTTTAAATAAATATTTAAAGTGCTAAGCATTCTCTTTATATCAAATAACAAGTATTTTTAAATATTAAATTACGAGAAGGAATGTTCATCTTCTTATATTTATTATTTTTTAAAATTTTCTAAAAAAATTTAAGACACAAATTCTAACTAAATAACAGTTATTAACAGATATTTTCTATTAAAAATTACAATATCAATTAAATACTTTATAAAATTAATAATTTCAGAATAACAAATAAAAATATTTTTTATCAAACTAGACATAATTTTAAATATTATTAAAATATTAAAAAAATTTTAAAAAAGTTCATGTGACACTTTAAAAAAATAATATTAATAATATTATAATAATTATTTAAAAAAATAATAAAATATTAAAAAACTTTAAAAAATTAAATTCACGTGCAACGCACGTGTCTCTTTCTAGTCATTTTAAAATCGAGAAGTTAGAAACTATTGTGATCAGAGATACAAAGAAGCGACGTATGTTTGAGACTAATCTTGTTGAAGTCATGAATAGAAAATGGGGTGTCGTCAACCATTTGAGGAAAATGAGGTTATTTGCACCAGTGCTTGAGTGGCCGAAGTCAGGGACTTTTGTGGAGATGGTGTTGCCTTATACTTGCTTAGTTGGTGATAAGGTTGATAATCACTGGATTGCAAAAGAATCTTTTGAAGAGGAAGTCATGTTTTATGCTGAAGCTGCAAGAAAAATATTGAAGATTGGAGAACCTGTCTCTATTCTTTAGATGTAATCTATCATAATTTTCAGTTTTTTCATGTTTAAATTGTTAGTTTTTTGCTGCAAATTATCAGACTATTTTAGGTTAGGAAGGCAACACATTACTAGTGTTGAGAGAGTCATCCATAACTCTCTAGAAGATTCAAAAAAATTCTACAATACTCAAGAAAGTTGGAGAAGGTTCAAGCAAGTTGAAGAACACTCAAGAAAGTTGGAGCAATAATTTTTTGACTCAAAGAATATCTAGAATTCTCTCGAAGTAAGAAGTAATTAGAGAATTCTAGAATTTGCCAAAGTTGGTGAGCCAAACCTATAAATAGGCTAGTGCTTAGGAGAAGCTTGTGTGCAAGAAAGAGTGAAGAGTGCAAGTAAATGTGAGGTGCTCCATTGAGTGAGCAAATAAGAGAGAATAAGAGAGTGAAAGTTTCTTGTGCTAGAGTGTCTAGTGATAAGTTAAATACACTCTAAGTGTGAGTGTTAGGTGGCTTGTAAGTAAGAGTTGAATTTAGTGGAGTAATAAATTTTTGTTTAGCAATTCGATTCACTACTTGTGCCACCTTACTTCTCAACAACTAGTACATTCTAGGGCTCATATGTTCTTTGTCAGATTATGAATGTAATATATTGCGAGAAACAGAGTCAAATAACACTTTCTCTCTGTCTTTATTAGATAGAATTTGAAATTTGAACTATGATCCTTCACTATTATAACAGCAAAATCCAGAAAAAGGAGAAGGAAAAAACGACTAAAATCGTGCATAAAAGCAGGCTAATTTGCATCGAAGCATTTTTGCACTTTGAAGTCTTCTCCTTTTGTTGGTATCGATAACGGGACTGATTGATATTACCAATCAGATAATATGACAAGATACACCATCATTTTGCTGTAAAGGTAAATAGAAGTCCAGTAGCTGCAAAGTATTCAAGCTCACGTTGCAGTTTGAAAGCATAGGAAGGTATTCAAACAAACCCTCAGTGTCACTCTAATTTCAGTATGCCCGTTAGATTTCTGCAATGCTGTTAGATTATGCAAGAACAAGAAGAAAAAATGACGGTTCAAAATATTTTATTTACACTATATTTCAAAATTATGCAAACTGTCCACAGAGAAGCTTGCCTAGCCATCCATTTGCATGATACTGAAATTAAACATGCTTCTGATTTGGTGTTTGAAAAAATATTCTGCAACATTCTTCAACAACCTTTATAGCCATGCATCCTCCAGTTTCTTCCGTGAAGTGACTTCAACCTCCCCTTTCTCTATATACTGCATAAAACTTCTTCCAACTCCGAGACTAGCACCTATAATGCCAAGAGAAAGGCTTCATTTTCTTCTTCCTGAACTCCGGACCTTGAAATGCCGTCGAACTTTACAAGCCTTGAAGGCCCATGCAGCAAGAAAAGCATCTACTGAAAGAAGTTGGAACCGCGACTGGTTTAGGAGAAAGGATATGAGACTCGAAAATTGCTTTTAACGACGGCATGAGAAGCATGAAAAACAAGGAAACCAACTGCTTCCAGCCTGAGATTGAGTTGCTGTTGGAGAATTCAACTCTGACTGCTGCTCTGGCTGTTCCTGCTTCTCTGGTGTTGTCACTGTTTGAGAATGAGTTTGCTGCTGTTCTGCACCTAATTTAGGTGAGCTTGCTATGCTGATTGAAGCACCTTTATCTGCACCTTCCAATCTTAATTTTTGCAAAGAAAATTAGCAAGTTCTCAATCAGACAGCAAGCCAAACAGAATTAATATGCTAGCTCATGTCATTCTCAATTCATTTTTTAATATTTTATAACACCACAGATTATTATTCTAGAAAATAGATTGTTAAAATGCCTAGAGGAAATGACATTGCCTTGTTAAGTAATTCAGAACCGCCCAAAACCTTTCATGCCTACCTAAGAAAAGATGTAAAGCAAAATCTACCGATTGGCTGATCTGCCGCCAATTTAATTAACTACCGATACTTAATATTCTAAACATGTCTTATCCACTAGATATCCCGTCAATGTCTTGATTCTTCGTAAGTAGTTTTTTTTTTTTTTATTTGCACAAGCTCTAATGGTAATCCTACCTCTTATTTTCCCATATGCTCCTGACAAGAAAAAGCCATTCTATTTCAATCTAGACAAAGTTTCACACACACAGATGTATTGCTAAAGGAACACAAAGAAAATTTAATAAATTTGTCAGATGTTTATACATGTAACTAGTTTAGCAAAATATTCAGTTAAATATGGTGCATACAAAGTTAACCTCTTTTCTTGAAACAATCATGAATAACAACATCTATGAGTACCAAATCCTATTACAAAGACGACAAGCATGGTGGAATCAATTCAGAACCTAGCGTAGCAAATCTTCGAAGTATGACTCAATGCAGGAAATTAGATAGCAGTAGATTTGTTAATGGATCCTTGACTTCTACCACATGAGTAGCTTTTTAATAAAGAGGGAGGGATATTAGAGCTAGACCTGCTACTTTCCCTTTTAAACTTTTTTTTTTTTGTTGCTGTTAAGTGCTTTCCCTTTAAACTCACCACTGATGGCATTCAAACAATTCTTTCAGCGAGTTTAAATGAAAATTAAATGCATCAACGCTTACATGGGAAATGCAAAAGATTTGGTGCTGTTGCTGCTTTCTGCAGATAAACGACAAAGCTGTCCATTGGCAGTAGGTTTTTCGTGAGCTTGATATTGACTTTCTTTCAAACTCAGAACCTTTTTCATGGTGTCAACATCATTACCTTTTGCATCTGCTGCTTTGCTGCCATTCTCCTCAAGATGATAAGAAATGTGGTTCCCTGCAGCTGGTTTTGCTTGAATTTGCTCTTTACTTCCGCTCGGCCTGGGAACCTCCTTGGTGGTGTCAAGTGTTCCCCCTTTACTTGGCGGCAAGGGACCTGAATAATTAAACATCTGATGATGACCTGATGGAGAAGAGTCAATTGGTGTACCCACATCATCCAATCCCAAGAGGAATGAATCTTTTGTGAAACTCATGTTGCCCATCTGAATGCTAAATAACGAATCATTTGAAGCTACACTCCAATCCACTGGAGTGTTGGACTTGGACCTGGAAAACACATGTGATGGTATCCTATATTTTGAGTTGGAAGAACGCTCCATCACTTGATCCGGAGGTGATTCTGTTGCCAACATATTTTCAGAGCTTGATATCGGTCTATGACTTATATATACTGTTGATGGAAGAGATGCTGAGAGTTCACCTGTTGATGCTTCGTATTTGGGAATAGATGTCTCAGCTACAGGCTTTTCGAAATTTTTGCAATCTAATTGAGCATCATTATCATGTTCAGGCAAGGAAGTAGGACTTTGCGCCCATTTTTGAAATGTGTCCTTGTCTTTCCCAAAGGGATCATCCAACGGAGAGTCAGGTGATGAAGTGCCTTCAGAGGATGAGGAACTTAACTTTTTGCTTGATTTCTGAACATCCGTTGCATCTGTAGTTGCAGTTATATTCTTATTTTCCACAGCTGAAGACAACTCTTTTGTTTCAACAGATGAAGATGCCATACCGTTTCAAGTTCCATTCACTTCTGCAGGGGGTTTAAAAAATATATGAGATTGGTTTTTAGGAATAAACTGTTATTAAATGAAATATCCTAATATCGAAGTGTAAATGAAATGCATTGCAAGAAGAGCTCATATAGCAAAAAGAAACTTCAATTCATTATACAAATGGAACATTCAGTGTCCATGTGAATAAACCACATTTCGCGCTCAATGTTTCTGTTTTCTATTCCTCCATCATACCCAGTGATGCTTTCTACTAGCGGAAACCTTAAAAGTAAACAATACTAATAATGAATGTGATCAGCTAAGCCAGGTTTTCATGATTTTGGATCAACATTTATGATAAAAATAGCTAACATAGTAAAATTGTTGAACATGTTTCTTGGAAATCATTTTCCACCCCAAACCAACAACATATTAGACAAATAACTATTGTTCTCATGACTTGCTGTTCCATCAAGAAATAGGCAACCGACATCCATTCCAGAGGTTACCAAAATGTGACAAACAACAACAATATCAAAACAATTTTTTTCCTGGATTTGGGAAAATTAAGCCTTCACCATAAATCGTAAACAAGTAAATGATAAGACGTACACAATGATACATCCCAACACAAAACCTTGCAAGTGATTCTTGATGTAAAGAATGTGGATCTAATTATGAGTTTGATAAGCCGAAGACCCGAGAAACAGAAGACAAAGAAATCAAAGGTTCCACAAAACAAAAATGCACAAATGCAGAATATCGAATTCAAAATTCTCTACCATATGCAGTTTTGAAGGTTCTGCTCCAATATGGCAGGGATACGAGTTGTCTCACAGGGATATCAGATGAACCCTCTTCACCCTGAGATTATTCTGGTCACTTGATCAATCAACAATGCTCAAAAGTCCTAGAGAGAGAAACCCGATGGCCATCCCCTGAGAGAAAGAAGAAACAAAGAGATACAGACAGGGGGACTGCCGAAGGGTGGCTAAAATTGATGTTAGAACATTGTTTTAGGCCATCTCAAGCGAAATGGACCATCAATAACTACCTCTTGGATTGTTTTTGGCGCCACATTAAACAAGATTTCTCACACAGTAATATTTTCGATTGTGTTTCTTATTTATAGGTGCTCCAAATCCTGACGTTGCATATTCCATCTTAAAACTGGGCTATCAAATAGATCTTGTTCTAACTAAATGTTAGGAATTTTTGATGTCTCACAAACTCCACATTAGTATGATATTGTCCGCTCTGGGCAAAGCCCTCACGGATTCGTTTTTGGGTATCTCCAAAAAGACATCATACTAATAGAGTTATCTTGAATCTTATATTTAGACAATTCTTCCATCAATTTTTTTCATGTGGGACTTAGTTTGCATACCAACAATCCTCCCCTCAAACTAATGACTACACAGGTCATGACATCTCCTTCAGAGGTAATCTATTTGATCTGCCAACCATCTTGCACCGCCGCTACCAACCAGCGGGACACGCCGCCTGACCACCACATTATCAGGAAGACTTTCGACACAAGGCATCAACCACAGATCTCCAACGAGGGGGGCTTCCCACACAGTGCCACGTCACCCAGACGAACCATCGGCTCTGATACCACTTGTTAGGAATTTTTGATGTCTCACAAACTCCACATTAGTATGATATTGTCCGCTCTGGGCAAAGCCCTCACGGATTTGTTTTTGGGTATCTCCAAAAAGACATCATACTAATAGAGTTATCTTGAATCTTATATTTAGACAATTCTTCCATCAATTTTTTTCATGTGGGACTTAGTTTGCATACCAACACTAAATTAACCATATGCTCATAGATCTAGTTAATTGTACTCCTTCTATTTCAAAAGATATATATACATATTTTACATAAATTGAAAAAAAGAGAAAATAAAACTTTTAATTAGATCTTTAACTAATTTAATTTATTCTTTTTAAAATGAGAAAAAAATAAAAAAAATAAGATAACTTTAAAAAAATATTTAAAATTTATTTAATTATGACCAACTGTGAACAACGATCATTTTATTAAATCTTGGTTTGGAGGCTTTATAGAATTGCCCAGAGAATGATATTGTCATCAAATATATATGATTTCACCAGCTACAATCGTTCCCATTTGCCAAAAGAAGATTAGATGGAATCATCACCCCACCCTCCTCCCCCCCCAAAAAAAAAAAAAGGAAAAATGATGCAGTTAGGGACATACATGTCCCAAAAGCACATTACAAAGTTAAATCCACCCCAAGAAAGCCTTGAAAGTGCAAGGCAGCCAAGAATGCCTATTCATTAGAGAAGAAAAGTCTCATATGACCTTTCTTCTTATATATTCCTACATCTAATTTAGCAATAGGTATTACTTAGAATTCATATTTATGTAATCTTAATTTATGAGGAAAATAATAATAATAATAATAATAAAATAAAACCAAGTTTCCTTTAGTAACCAGTGGAAATCAAACCAAACCATTGCATAAAGGGCAAGCTATTATGTTGATTTGGGTAAAACAGGAAGGATAGAATTTTTAGGACAGTGCAAATTTTGCAATCAACGTTGAGGAACCATGGAAAAACCAATTAGTGGAATTTCTTGATTCCAAAAAATTGGCTTTAGGAAGTTTGCAGTACGGAAGCTTTTACTTTCGGGTGCTAAGAAAACTCCCTAATGAGACTAAAAGTAAACAGCGAATTTGGTGAACTTTTCGAAAATATTTTACTGAAAATTTGTGACGAATACTTCAATTTCTTCTGGAGATTCAATTACTTTTCAAAATTTCTAAATTTAATCATTTGACTATTGTAACCCAACACAAAAAGGTCAAATGAAAGATCCAGTGCTATACAGGATAGGTCATTTTTTCATATTTTTTAAAAATATTTAGTAAGATTGGATAGATTTTGATTTGGATTTTCTACTTTAAATTTTATAAAAGTGAATTATTTATACGAAAAAGGGTAAATACCTCAGTAAAGAATTTAGGTTGAGTTCCAAATACTTCCTTAGGAGATGTCAAACTCATATTTATTGTTGATAAGATGTGCTTATAATAATTAAGTTATAATTTTTTAAAAAATAATCTATCTAAAGAATCAAAATTTGTGAAAAAAATCTTTTAAATCTGTTTCTAATTTAATGTTTTGTATAAAATAGTTGATAAAAATATAAATGAGAGAGAAAGAGCTTTATTTGTCTAAAAGGGGAAAACCAAAATATGATCTCTAAATTTAGAAAAACTCGTTATGCTTACCAAAAATACTAATTAATGTGTCTTAATTTTTTTGAAAAAAAATTTTACTCTACATCCACATTTTTTCTTATAACAACTAATTTATTTCCTATATTTTTGGTGGAAAAAAAATGAAATAAACTAACTATACTCCCACAAAAACTCGACAAAAGATGAAAATTTCCCAAGTAGGAAAGGGGATAAAAAAGACAAAGAAAGGAAACTACTGCTATCTGCCGTCCAAACCAGATTTGCTTATGATGAATTGTTACACTATATATTAATTAAAGTACATTGTATAGTAATTTAAGTATACTAAGGGTTAAAATACGTCGTATAGTAATTGAAGTATAATAAGAATACTGAGACAGAATTCGATTTCAAAATTAAACTCAAAATTTCAAGTATACGGTTCATATCTTCTTTTACAAATAATTTAACTTATATAAAATTCAAAACAAAAATATCAAAATTAAATCTTATCTAATTACACCTTAAAAGTGTAATCGATACATTATCAATGATGTTTAAATCGATAATGTACTATTTATATAGATGGTATATCATGACTTTGCATCAATGATATATACTACTTATACGCATTTGTGTATTTTAATTACTATGTAATATATTTAAATCAATATATAATGTAATAATTCATAGCGGCAACAAACAATTGTTGCAGCCCCAGACCCTTCCACACCTTTGCCTCCCGTCCACTCCAAACGTAAAAGAAGGGTCAAAAGTTTGAGGTCATATATGAATTGTTTAATCACTTTGACTCCAATGATCATCGTCCTTAGGTCTTTTTGTTTGGCGTCGAATCATCATTCTTAATTCTTGACTAGTCACAACTAAGTTTTTAAATTAATTTAATAGTCTGTTAGCAGTCTAATCAAATCTTAATCTCCGAGTATTCATTTTCAAACCTACCCAATATGAATTAATTAATTATTTTATTTTACGTCGAAAATTTAGACATAGAATCTAATTGTCACCTTCGTATACTTTATAATAAAACATATAGCAAATCATGGATTATAATTACTATAAACACAAAAGACTTTTACCTAAATTGCTCGAAGCGCAAATATTCTTTTTTTCTTTCTTTTTTATTTGGGTAAATTGACGGTGTATTTGAATTATAAGAAATATTATTTTTCATCTTTAAAATTTTGAGTTTATTTTGACATTATTTTTTTTTTAATTTTGAAATCTCAATTTCACAATTAAGGAAATCTTATATGATTTAACAATTTTTTGAGAGACTGTTTATAAATACATGAAAATTCACTTTTTTTAGAAAATAATCTTAAAAATACTTTAACACTTTGAAATTATTTGTCAATAATAATAGAGCGAATCAAAGGATTGAGGCAAAATAAAAACTAAGCAATTATGGTGAGATTGAATCGTTTTTTTTAGTTGAGTTATATTAATAATGATAAAAGTGAGTTATTTTTTAGGATCGGTGAAGTTAAAATAAAAAAGTGAAAATTTTGTGATTAGAAAATCTTTTTAAGAGACGGGAACAAGTACGATGTGTGTTCCATTTCACCATTTCTATGCGGTAGTCAAATTTTGTATGAGGTCAAAGTCAAAGCACGTTCACGGAGAGATAAGGACAAGAGAAGAAAAGCAAAGACTCTGGTGTATTGTGAAGGGAGTCATCTCTTTCTTCACATTCCACTATTTTTGGTAAAAGTTCTCTGAGTCTGTTCCTCTTTTCTTACAACTCCAGAAGTTACAAAGAAAAGCTATTGATGCTGATATTCGTTATGCTTTAAGTCCCCTCATGAAACTTCTGTTTCATTTCCCATTTTGCTGGGATTTGAATTCCCTTCTTTCAGTTGTTTATCTGCTTTTCCTTTCCTCTTCTTGCCATATTCACTGTTAGAAAAACATAGACCATATTATTTTTCCTCATATCCTTTCTGTTGGGCGATCCTTTGCCTAAAACGACGCGTAAACTTCTTCTTTTCCTTTCAAGATTTTCCCATCTTCTTGTTCAAGAAGTTTAGTTTTAGATATTTCTCAGTGTGCCATGTGAATCCAACAGTTCCGAGAAAGAAACAAGATTTGACAATTGAGGTTTCAGCTTACTTCTTTTTTCTCAAGTATTCTTCATCTATTGGAAGGTCATTTCGTCGATCTTTAACTCTATCATTCGATCTGATTTTTCCTGTTTTCCACATAAAGTTTCCCTGTAACTTCTGAGTTGTTCTGTTACTTATTCGAATCTGAACTTGAATTTCATTCCATTCTGATGTACACTTGTTGATTGAGTTTTAGTCGGGGCCTATTGCTTCTCTACGCATACTGAACATCAGTGTTTATCAATGAACCCCAAAATTTCCAAGAGATAGAAGCCTTGATCTTTCTACTTGGAGTGAGATAATAGGCTTTCCAATTATTCAATTTTTAGGAGTAGGTTTTTCTTGTGCTTTCTTACAATATTCTTCTTTTTTATTCAAATCACTGCTTGTGGTGATTCTGCATATTAGCCGACTCCAATTTCCTTTTATCCCATTACATTTCACCAAAAGATCTTCTGGTACTTTGGTTTCTGGCATGGGAGTTTTTTTGTTTTCTGAGACTGGTTGATAAGTTTCCTAATCACACCAGTGATGATCCCGTGATAACCAGCTGGGTCGCAAGATTTGATCCGTGGAAGGTGTTTATTCAGCACTCAGGTTTGATCTTGCTCGTCATTTTCATTTATCTTTCCTCGAGTACTGGATAGAGATTGTGGGCATCAAGCATTTAGGTACTCCTGCTCATTCTGATCTTTCAGTAATGGAGGAAAGTGTACCTGAAACAACTATGCTTGATGGGGAACAACACATGATTACTGCTGCTTATCACATAGTGAAGGCACTTGCTGCTAGCAAGACAATGAAAGATGATACGAAAAGGATTGTAACTGAACTTGAGGTTCATCTGTCCACAATGACTAAAATCGGTGATATTGAGGCTGAAAAGACCTGGGAGATCGAGAGGAAACTCAAGTTTGCTCAGAAAACAATCGCAGGTTTTCAGTCAAAGCACTTGAAGATTTGGGATGCCTGTTCTGGTGAGAGTGGTGAGTATTTGCAAGCTGTTGATGAAGTTCGAAGATTGGCAGAAAGTCTGGAGAGCAAACCATCACATGATACTCGCAAAGTAAAAGAACTACTTGAGCAAGCTCATAATATTCTGCAGATGGCAATGGCCGAACTCCAGGAAGAATTAGTTCGTATCTTAGCTCAGAACGTGCAACAACTCGATAACAGAAGTGTTTTGTTCAGTTCTTGTGAGGAAACTGTTGCAGATGAGGGATCAATAGTTTCCACCGAGGATTATTCACTTGATCAGGACGCGCCTTCAAGTGAGAGACACAGTACTGAATATGATAATTATACAGTGGATTTGATCCATCCACACGCCATCCCTCTGATCAGACATATTGCACAAGTGATGTTTGCAGC
This sequence comes from Rauvolfia tetraphylla, assembly GCA_030512225.1. NCBI lineage: Eukaryota > Viridiplantae > Streptophyta > Magnoliopsida > Gentianales > Apocynaceae > Rauvolfia > Rauvolfia tetraphylla. The sequence goes on along the minus strand of JAJQKT010000028.1, from coordinate 5,326,806 downwards.
ACAATATAATCAAGAATTTTGCCAAACTTTCATTAGCTTCTGGAAACACGTATCGGATGATTATTTGATCTCTCTCAATATCAAACAACTCAGCATTGAAGATGTCCTTAATATGGAGTGGAAGAGCTTGAACGGCAGAGTCAAGAACTGGTGCCATGCAACAAGAAGTGTTCTAGGAATCTATCTTACGAATAAGAAACGTCTCTTCAACAGAATCCTTGGGGAATTCGGTTCCACAAGCACATCTTGCTTCGTTGAGGCCACAAAGGTTTCGGTATTGTGCCTTCTGAACTTTGGTCAAGCCGTCACGGTTGGGCCCCTTAGGCCGGAAAGGCTTTTTTGCCTGCTCGACATGTACGAGGTTCTGTCAAACCATCAGCGTGATATTGAAGATCTTTTTGCTGAAGAGATCGGTTCATTAGTTCGGATGGAGTTTCATGAGCTTCGAGACAGATTATGCAGCTCTGCTAAGGGGATCCTACTAGAATTTGGGCATCAAATTGCCTCCAATACTTCAACAATCCCTTTCACCAATGGTGGCATTCACCCTTTGACCAAGTATGTCATGAACTACATCATGCTACTTGAAGAATATGGTGATACCATAAATTCCCTTCTAGATGAGCGAAATGTGGTCAATCTGGGGAAGATTTCTAACAGAGAGGTTGTTCGAAGTACCTCCTCCTCGGTTTCAAGTCCCATGGCACATCTCCTGCAGTCTGTTGCATCCATTTTAGAGGCCAACTTAGATGCTAAATCTGACCTATACAGAGACCAGTCTCTGAAGCACATCTTCATGATGAACAACATTCATTACATGGTTCGTAAGATTAAGAACTCCATAGTTAGGACATACTTTGGGGATGAATGGATCCGGAGGCATGTTGGCAAATTCAGGCAGCACGCGACAATCTATGAAAGAATCGCTTGGAGTAATATTCTTTCAATGCTGAGGGATGATGGAAACAACGGGAAGGCAAATCTCAAGCAGAAATGCAGGGAATTCACTGCAGCTTTTGAAGAGTTACACAAGAGCCAAACAGGATGGTTAATCCCAGACCGTCAACTTCGAGAAGAACTAAGAATCATGACTTCACAGAAAGTTGTCCATGCCTACCGGCCCTATGCTGGTAGAATAAGGAGTTTTATTGGGGATAAGTACATTAAATACACAGAATATGACTTGGGAAATCACATTTGGGATCTCTTCGAAGGTTCACCCAAGTCATTGAACCATCAAAGGAGGAGATAGTTTTGTGGATCGTAGCAGAGGTTAGCAGTTTTTCTTTTTCTGGATTCTATGTTTTGTTTAGTGATTGTATTGTAATGAGTAGAAGAAAAATATTTGTGATCCAACATAGTTGTTTTCTACAATGTATGTAACAGAATGAATTTGACCACCCGATTCTGAGAATCAGATAAGGATTCAATTTGCTAAGCATTCACTCAAGAATCAAGCTATTAAAATTCCTGACATCAATCTTCTGCTACCAGATGACTTTATTTTCTCTCCTTGTCTACTATCATCCACTTGAACTTGCCGCACACAACAAGAAATTGCATCTTGGTGTGTATAGAAGCTGGAGTCAAGCTGAAAGAATGCCCAAAATTCTGTAATCCAAAGCTGCAACACTCATAGTCATATGGCAGTGTTAGCCTAACCGTCGACGATATTTAGTGTATTTTACTATTAGATCGTATTTTGACAAGGCAAATGAGTATATGGATGCCTGTCTTCGGTACACCAAAACTGCCCTCAATGCAATATATGACTGAGCAAGTATTAACGAGCAAGACAAGTCAACTTACCCTCCCATATGCCCAATTCCAACACTAGGTTGAGTGAGTTTATTTCTTGTAATCCTGGCGCAATTGAGGCCACAGATGAAGGCAATAACACGAAAGGACAGTAAAAGACAATCCCTAGCCACTCAGTCCAGAATCCTTTGTACCAGAACGGTATTGAGCTGTACCATCCCGTTAAAAGTAAAGCTTTCTCCTCCACTCAAACTCAAAAGGCATAGCGCTGTACTATCACGGTCCTTTGTACAATGGAAGATCTATATAACTGGTCAGAGTCTTCGATTGCTGAATATGGACGAGACTGAAGCTTCAATAAAATAGTGAGGTTCATTATTTTGCTGGAGCTTTCAATTTGGAGGGAACAGCTCTCCACATAAGATCTCTTTACAAGTGGCAAATTCAATTTATGGACATTAAGACTGGAAAGGACATCTGCAACTTTATTTACTCAATAGTCCTTTCTCGGTCATATACCTTAAAGAAGTTAGCTTGTTTAGCACAGAACTTGGATGCTGACGGTGAAGTCGTATGTTTTATGTAATGAACTTTATGTATTAAGCTGATAAACATTTTGAATCACCAAGTGTGTTAAAACTATGGGGCATCTAACCCAAAACCTGACTATATTCGCATATGTAATTGTGAAACCTTGGGAATCCAATGTAAGGTGTCCCTAGCAGTACCAATCTAACCTATATACAGATTTTATATACATATTGATCAGCATATAATTCAATTTACTTCCATCTACTGGGGGATCGTGCCTGTCATTTCTTTGCGGTGAATTTACCAGACAGTACCCAATTTACAGAAGAAAGATGAAAGAACAAAAGATAGATGCAGTTCAAATTTATTTTCTAATACCAAGAAAAATCATGAAATGGGAGCTGTTACTACAATCACAAGTGTGGAGGACAGGCAATGACATTGCCAGATCCAAACTATTTGTAAACTACATATATGGTTATCACAAGGCCTCTTTTTACAGCCAGTTTTTGACGGCAATGGGGCAAGGATTTTCGGGGCAAGAACTCAAGTTAGAGAGGAAAAAGAAAAAACATCCCGCAATATCAGAAATGTAACATGAAAATAACTAAAACTTCTAATTATCTTCTTTCTGAAATTTTTACTTGCTCATAAAACAGGACTTGTCCAAAGAAAATTGGCTAGATTCTCAGAAATCTAGCTACACTCCAAAGCAACTGCATCTGTATGACTAATTATTTTTTTTAATAATTCAGAATCCCAGAAAGAATTGGCAAAAAGCCAAACATGGTTAGTTCTAACGAGATTATAGAGGACCTCAGACTTCATGGATTCTTTTATATAGTTTAATGTGTCTACAAACAAACAGTTCTTTACAGGTTATGATGACTCAAGTTTCTAAAACTTGCTGCGCATCCATGCTTAGACAACTCTCACTCAAACTAAATCTTCATATGCAGCCTTTTCTGATTGCTAAACCACACAATTTATAGCAGTATTATCTCTATTCAATACGAGAAAACTGATATATCATTTACTCTTCAAAACAAGGCAATCCATACTTCATTTGAGAAAAGCAGCACCTACTGTAGATTTAGCCAATTCTTCAGGTAAGTTCCTGTGGTTCCTGGATAACCTGCACCATGCTCTTAGTGAGACCAAGAACCTTTACTTCTTCTTGTGGTTAAAAGGTTTAGATGTGCAAGCAGCTGCTTATCATATTCTTTACAATATCTCATTTCAATATTTATCGTATCTGGTCTGACATTATCTATTGTTTTCATAATTCCCAATGACACAAAGCATCTTGGAGTTCAGCAAAAGCAACGAAACATCTTTAATCATTAAGATTTAGCCCGCATAAGTACTTAATACGTTGAACACAAGTTTAAGGCATTTTTATGAGGCCTTAACAAAAGAAATAAAAGCAGAAACATGCTACTGATACAGCATGTGAACAGGGAAAAATAAGAAATAAATAAAAGAATGCTAAAGTACTAGAATTCAATCAGGAATACAGGCCAATTTATTTCTAGAACATAAGAAGGTTTATGGAACATTGTACAATGAAAGTTTCAAGCAATAACCTAGTCAATAAATAAAATAACACACCTAGAAATATAGACACTGGAAGGGCAGGCAAAGCTTTCTGGAAAAATGCAAGAAGCATAAGAGTAATACCTAAACCAGCTATAATAGCAAGGTAGCATGCATAAACAGTCATGAAATCATACATTGCAGCCCTACCAACCAATACACTGTAGAAGATGAAATCACCAAGTCCAAGCTTAATTGCTCCAGAGGAACCTAGGCCAATTCCCTCAAGCGCAACATTTTCAGCTGGCCCCTCCTGTAAATTCATTCGTACATTTATCCTGTGTTGAATTAATGGTGTAGAAAGCTCTGAACCGGCTCTTGCAATTTGGCCCTCTTCGGCATCAACTAAATCTCTCTCACCTTGATCCCTTTGGACACGCAATGAAGTCCTGAGATCAGAATTTGTAACTGAAGCAGAATCTACATTTCTACTTAAGTCAGAATTTGCATGTAAGTTGTTGTTCGTGTCAGAATCACCCAGCCTTGTTTCCCTCCATACCCTCCTTTGTATTATTCCATTTGCTGGGACTGAATCATTATTAGTAACTGGTCTTGCCTCATACACCAAAGCAGGGATATCTTCATCCCTTGATATTGCAAGTTCTACCAAAAGCCTTAAAGGCCCACCCGGCAGCAAAACAGCAGCAAGATCATACAAAGCCATGGCAAGCAATAGCACCCATGTAGTCCATTCAGGCAAAAGAGTAAACCAATAAGCAACCAACATCCCAATAACGACCAAGTATCCTTGTTTCACAAATATAGCTATTTTCTCCATAAAAATAGCCAATACTCCAACCACAGTAAAATTAAACAAAATTACCATAAATGTTACACAATCGATCGGAAAGCTCATATCTTTAATTAGAAAAAGTGAAACTTCACCTCCCATGAATAACAGAACAAGAAAAGCAGAGAAACCCATGTAGTATTTCAAGAACTTAGTGCATCTAAAGTAGAATAACAGCACCAATAGAAAGGTCACCACAGTGACAACAACAACAAATACAAGTGAATTCAAAAGGGCTCCTTTCAATTTATCCCAAATGGAATCTGAGCTGTTCTCAGTGTAAGCTGCAGTGGCTATGGTTGCGATCGATGGACCCGAGGAACCCAAATCACTGTTCAGTATTGACACCAAAATCACCACCAGAAGCATGCAAACTGAGACTGGTGTAATTATTCTAATAATTTCTTCACCAACTGTTTCAAGAATGCTTTTGGGTTCCTGATTTTGGTCCATTGGGACTTAAGAGCCCTTGAATTTTGCTGGTTTGCTGAGAATCTTCTAGGTAATTGAGACTGGAGATACGATTTGAAGCTCTGAGGTGGCAAGATTCTGATGAAACTTTTGGGGACTTTTACAAGATTTTGGGTTTTGGTTAGAGATGACCAATGCAGCGGCTTGGGACTTGGGAGTTCTCAGCTCAGATCAGCGGACTTTGCACCATGACCTTAAAGAACGTATTTATGTATTGCGTTAGTCTTGTACACTACAGAATTGCGGTCCTCGCAAAGTCAAAAACCCGGATTAGCTGCACGGCAGCTCCTTGCCAGTAGAAGAAATAATTAAGAAAAAAGAAATCTAAAAGGTCAAATATTTTTCCTTGTGAGAACTCTCTCTCTCTTCTGTTGGGTATTCCTTGAGAGAACTATTTTCTTATAATATTTTACTTTTCATGGAAAGTCCAACATTTTATTTTAAAGATTTATTAAAACTACAGCTTTTAGAATTTTGAGTTATTAAATTATTAGCCAACGATTAATTTATTTATTATTTATTTTTATCTATTTAAATTTTATTTAATAATTATTTTTTAAAATTTAAAAATTTATGTATATTTGTGCATATATAAAGGGAAGAATATATATATTTATCGTTTATTAAAAATATATAACGTAGTATTTTTATACAACAAAATATTAAAGTGTGAGTACAAAAATAATGTGATGATAAAGTTTTAAATGGATTAGCCCAAAGAAAGTTTTTGTGTGAATGAAGTGTTAAAATTTATTTATTACAGAAAACTCCAGCATAAATATGACGTAGTAATTACAGATACACTTAAGTGGATTAATATCTCCGGGGAATTTCTGAGCACCATTGATCATCACGCTCGTTCAATCGAACGGTTCATAGTTCATATTTCTCCAATCAAGATCCAACGGTGCTAATCAGATCAAACTCCACCTATAAAATCGCATAACACCATCGTAGCCCCTCTGTTCCCTTAGAAACCTCTACCGAAAAACCCTTACTATGGTTTTACTCGTAGCGCACAGACGAAGAACAGGTACTCTCGGAAACCCTGATCCTTCTCCTTCCTCGACTCAATATACTCCCAACAGGCGCCTTTAGAAGCCAATCGATTTAACAATTTTTTATTTTTGTTGTTAATATGGCTCTGATTGGGAAGCGAGGGAGCTGCTGATTTTATGCTCTTTGTTTTCGGGGATTCTTTACAGTTTATAGTTTTGACTTTTTGATGAATGATAAAAGATTTAGATTTTCTGCAAGTGAGTGTTTGGGTAGCAGATCTTTCTCCTTGTTGTATTAGGGGGAAATCCTGATAGCTGCTGCAAAATGATATGTTTTCGGCGATGAAAAAGATAACTCCTTTTTGTAGTTATTTGTGGAGATTGGAGGCTGGGAGGGAGAGAAAGGTCTGAGACGGTTGACATATATAGTTTTGGTTAAAGGCATGAGACCAGATTAGGTCGAATATTACATTCAGTCCTCTTTCTTTTAGGTTCTTTCTGAGAAAGGTTTTTGTCTTCTTCAATAAAGACGGGCTTTTACTATACTATAATAAAAATAAAATTAATAAATAATAAAAAATCACTAAACTTATTGAATTAACTTCTCATTGATGTATTCTTTCATCGAGATTCAACCATCGTGTTGTTCCCCTAAAAAATAATGAACGTATATAAATGAAATTGAACAGTGCTTTTCTGCATATGTTTTCTTGTACTAAACAGAGGGATGAATTTGCAAAATTAGGATATCTATGAAGCTATTCTATCTCCAACATGCCTATTCATGTATAGTCATTACGATTTAGTATTTTTGATGTTTGATAAAGTAAACATTATTTTGTGTCTTAGGTTAGAACAATGGCCTTCTTTAGTAAAGCACGCAGTATAATCCAGCATACTGTGACTAAGCATATCAACCATGAAATTTCTGCATCTAGACCATCCATCTTCCAAGCTATAAGGTGCATGTCGCAGTCAAAACTCTTCATTGGAGGTATATCCTATTTTCTGTTAGAATGCCAAGCAAGATATATGTTCTTGTGTTTCTATTGATATCCTGTAATTTTTGCATTGCAGGAATCTCGTATCAATCAGATGAGAGTTCTCTTAGGGAAGCATTTAGCAAATATGGAGATGTAGTTGAAGGTATGAGTTCTAACTGAGGGAACGTGCTACTTGAATTTCCATGATAAGTAAACCAGTTATTTCTTACTTGTGCTGAACTAAATGCACTCATTATGCTAGTAATTGCTTAAACTTGATAAACATTGCTCTTTATTTGCTTATTCTGTCCACTTTTTGGCTCTGGTCTGTTTCTTATATTATTTTGCAATTCTCTTGAGTTCTCAATCTGTTTTAAGAATTCAATTCGGAGAAATGTTTCAAAAATAAAAGTGTAGATTATGTTCATTAACATGTGTTGGCCATTTTGAGTTTCCAGTTGATAGTCAGTAATCAGATAGTGGCCCCATTACTTGGTTAATGAATTTCTACATGCTTTATCTTGCAAAAGAAAAAGAATTTCTATATTTGTTAACTTCCAGTGTGTTTATGTATTCAAATTATATGACTGTATGGTAGCTGATTAATATATTTGTATTCTTCTGTAAGTAATTCTCTAGCATGGATCACTTCAATATTGGCATTATTGAACTTTTGCAGCAAGAATTATAACAGATCGTGACACTGGTAGATCCAGAGGCTTTGGGTTTATTACTTTTAGTACTACTGAGGAAGCCTCTGCTGCTATCCAGGCGCTGGATGGACAGGTAAAGTCAATTGCTGTACCGGTAAAATGTAGTATATATACTTGTTCTATGGGTTAGAATGTTATTTAATAAGTCAATGTTTCCTTGTTTTGGGTGATGTGTTCTTGGTTCTGCAAGTGAATAGTAAGCAATCTATCTCTTGCCAAATTTGTTCTTTACCAAAGCTTGTGCCAAATTTTCTTTCAGGAGCTTCATGGACGCAGGATAAGGGTGAATTACGCTAATGATAGGTCCCGAGGTTTTGGTGGGGGCGGAGGTGGAGGCTACGGTGGAGATGGAGGCTATGGCGGTTATGGTGGAGGTGGAGGCTATGGGGGGCAAGGTGGCTACGGGGGGAATTATAACTCTGGTTCAAGCAGTTATGGAGGAGGAGGCAGCGGTGGATATAATACCACTGGTGGTGATAGCTATGGAAGTGGTGGAGCTAGCTATGGTAGCAGTGGCAACTACACAAGTGGCAATAGCTATGACAGTGGCAGTTTAAATTACGATGGGGGCAGCAGCCAGAATTATGGTGTTGCAGGTGGCGGTGTTGGTAGTAGTGATAACTACACTGCTGCCAGCAATTTCCCAAGCAGTGGGTTCAGTGGAAATCAAGGATCAGGCTATGGTAATGGCAATCAATTTGACAGTAGCGAAGGTGGCAACATCGGTGGTGCTGATGATGGTTATAACCCAGGTGAAACCAGTTTCCAGGACAATAATGAGCCACCTGAAGACTGCGTGGACAAAAGAGCCTAAAGATTTCCAAGCTGGATCATGGTTGATTTACTTGCCAAAAAGAATAGTTACTCTCGAATTACACCCATTTCTTGGACCCTCTTCTGTTCTCCTTTTGTCTGGGCAGATTTCTTCGCCTGTCTCTGCTTCTATTCTCTAGTTTCGACATTTTCATTTATTGGTGCTGAATTCCTGCCCATAAACTGAACTTGGTGCAGTTTTTAATTCTAATGGTTGATAATGTGAAGTTGATGAATTGATGAGTGCATGTTTTAGAACCGTCCACTCCACAAATTGCTTTATTTGAGCAACAAGAAGGAATTGGCCTTATCTATGACATTTCAATACCCTTATTCTATATTCCAAGATCTAGCATGGATCACTTGGCTTATTCATGCAATCCAGATTTGAATATTTGCAGATCACCAAAATGGTGTATCCAAGCTTTTTGTCACTGATTCCACAATTGCTACTTGAGGATCATTTTTCTTTCCAGCTGCTTCTAAGGGGTTAATTTTTTGGCTCCATTATCTTCTTTACATTACAGCAGACAAAAGTTCTTACAAACATTTTGGATTGCAAAGGAGTCGACCAAAATCCTGTAAGGGATGTGTTCGTGGCGGTATTCTTGTCCTACTTACAAATAAGAGGTAGTATAGAAGATGAATCATTGATCAATTCGTCAGCCATGCACAAGATAAGAGCAAGAAGGTGTTTTATATAATCTCATATCCGTGTTTGAAGATATCATAAAGCTTAGTTGGGATTATGCTGGGAAAGAGAGACAAGACTGACACCGGAAGTACAGCTGGACAACCATCTGAAGATTGCATTGTTCGGAATTTGCCTTTGATTCTGCCTTTGAGGTAGAATGAGGCAGTTGCTTGGTCTATAGGGACGCCTTTTATATCACATCCAAACTCCACGAAGTAACTGAATGACATTTCCTTGAGATAATATTCTTGTTACGGTTCCTATAAATCATGTTGCTTCCATTGAAAGAGTAAACGATAAATTTAATGGATATGTGCCAGCAAAACTTCTCATTTCTACGTTTTTACCATTATTTTGTGAATATTCATGTTTCATCAGATGAGAATAGAACCTTTTGAGCATTTAAAACTACAGGAGAGCCTTGCCGGGCTTTCTCTACAATATGCTTAATCAACAGCTCTTCCATCTCATCATGATCATTATCACTAGAATGTTCACTTGAAATGAGATCATTTGACATGGCCTGGTTATATCTCCCATTTTGTGGAGGAGGAAACAGCATTGATCTCGTCTTGGCGAATGAACTTTGATGCGAGTTGCCATTCTGCACCCAATTACAAGACCAAGATGTATTTTGATCTAATGCCTGCAATGGTTGTTGCTTGATACTGTCCTTGGACCCCAATCGTTTTTCTTCCTCTTCTTCAATATCATTCATCTTGGAGAACTCGTCATAAGCTTCACTATAGGCATCGAGAGCATCGCCTGATAAGTTTATAACTACAGGCTGGTCAGCAAGACTATTGTGTTGCTTCGCGACTGGACTTCCTTGCATGGAAGAGCTTTCAGATTCATTATTTGAGAACTCTCCCCAACGGCTCACCTGCTCTGTTTCCATTATTCTGACTTTCTTCTTGCTGTTCTCGAGTGCTATCTCAAGTTCTTCGATTCTTTGTTCCAATCTTGACTGAATAACTTTATGTAATCGCAAACTCAGCTCCCTTGGGGAGACTGCATAGTTAGCAGAATGAGGGGTTGAGGTACCACTTCCATCCCGATCTGCATAAGGTTGATTACCATCTTGCCCACCAAAGAGGTCAGCCTTCAGTTCTCCCGCCACGACATCTGCCATATCATCTGTGTCAAGCTGTGGAAAATGGTAACTTCCATCAGAATTTAATTCAAATAGGTAAAAGATACTTCCGTCACATTAGTTAAAACAAAACTGGGGATATAGTCAGTCAATGATTGGGCAAATCCAGCACTCCTCTGGAATACAGAAGTAGTTCAAAACATTTGAACCCCCCGAAACTAGGGAAAGCTGTCCAGCACGTAGGAACTGGTAGAAACACGTGAGATAACAGCTTTAAGCTTACGGTACTGGGAGGATATACTACAGTTGGGTATTGAACCTAGTGTGTAAGAACATAGCCTGAAGGAGTGAGCTGAGAAAATATATTTCAGTGAAATGAGAAATAAGAATCAACTTATCACAAAAGCATATCTTTTGAATGGAATGCTATTCTACCTTACACCAGGCTGAGATGGATTCAACTTCTACACATCCTAAATTTTATTTACCATCTCAAGTTCTGAAGTTTGTGACTTGAACATGAATTCTGGTACAAGTAGGGATGATCAATGGAATGTATGGACTTGTGGTTTCGTTTCAAGAAGGCCAAGACCGTTTCTGCATCTATACATTAGAGAGGTAATTTACGTATCACCTTGAGCATCCTAAGTAAGATTTACAGTGCCAACTGGCAAGAAAAATTCGAAGAAATTAATCAGACATATGCATTACAATGATGTCAGGTTCTCCAGAAATTTAAGTCAACCAATTATGCGATTTGATACTCTTCACGCCAAAGGAGAATGCACTTTTCCCTATAAAAAAGAGAAAATCTCTAGAAATCCTGATTATTCCTAACAAAATTGCAACTTCATAATTGTTATTGCACAAACCTAAATTTTATCTTCTCTTGCTCCTGGCTAAGTAATTTTGTTAGTATGCAACAAGGAAACAAACTCGGGGAGAATTTTGAGTCACCTACCTTTACAACAACACACATCATGTAGTGACCAAGGTAACCTTTGATAAATATGTGGGCGCAGCATGTTAACAATATTCATATCCTGTTGTCCAAGAGTTTGGTTGCCAAAATACAAAGTCGCATAGTTCAGCAAGTGCACTTGCACGCTAAAACCTACATCTCTACCATATTAACTACTCTCCAATTTTTAGGAGCTTTGACAAGTTGCAGATCAAGTTTACGCCAAGTCAGCTTAATCCAGGAGAAGAAAAATGCAGTTTCATCAGTTAGGATCGGCTTGGATCATTTTCCCTGAAAACTCATTATTAGTATATGTGATATAACTCTAAACTAATCAGCTACTTGCTCCAAGACCCAATACTAGTAACCAACAATCAACTAGAGTCCATTCCTCTACAATCTGCATTTTCAAATTTAAAAATAATACTTCCATGTCCAATAACAGTGATGAGTTTAGCATCAAGATGGAAACTCATAAACAGTCAGCCAACAGGGCAATGGTAGATTTAACTTTTTGCAAGGACAATTTGCAACCTCTTAAATTTTATTGGCAGAACCCATTACAGAACTATCATAACAATAATTTGAATTTTCATCACATATATGCTCAGAAGGTTTCTTTATGCACTTCCAGAAGTACAATGTACATATTAGAAGCAGCTAGCTATGGAACTGATCTATAACTAAAGAATAAGAACAACAATGGATATAAGCATGCCCTATATGCAAGAATGGACCTAAACCTTTTGAGTTATATAAATTTGGAACTCTAAAATATCAAGTAAAATGCTTGTCAAAATTTCAACTTCAATACTTTTAACTAGATGGAAAACAAAATCTGCCATCCCTCCCACTAGAGACAAGATGGCAATCATTACGACAGTAATCATCTTATGTAAATGTAAAAACTAGAGAAAATATATCAACAGCAATTCAAATTTATTAAAGATACAGTGTATACTTAACCATATAACTATTTGAATGCAAGCTATAGCCAACAGCAGGGAAATATTCATTCTGATAGGAAAGATAACTTATCCATGAAGAGTAAAATGCACATGTAAGGGAAAAAAATGATAATATTCTTACCTCGACCACATTGGATAACTTCTGCTCCAATTTGCATGAATTCATGCTTAGTTCTAACCTCTCTAGTTCAGCTTCAAGCTCTGCTTCAATTTTGCTGAAAGATCCTTCGTTTGCCTTCTGATCATAATATTTTTTATTGTAATAGTCATGCTTTTCTGTAGAAGAGAATGCATGCAGTGCATTGTTTTGCATATCCTGTGATTCATAATCTTCAACAGCAAGCTCTTTCACAGTCAAGGAATCTTTCATCTCAAGTTCCTCTTGCAAATCTTGAACCAAGTTCTCAGTCTGTTTCAGCAACTCAGTCAATTTTTCTACTTCTTGTTTATTAGCCAAGAATGAAGACATAATGCCAACAGATACTCCAATACCAAAAAGCAATGCTCCCTGCGATGATCCTGATTAAAGATAAAATAACAGTGGATCAAGAGATCAGCTGTGATTCATCCAATGCAAAATCCAGCGCTTAGAACACCTCCGACTTCCAGTCTGCAGTTCTATGCAATATAAGTTTGAATATTTGCAACGTAGGTCATGAATTCTAGGACATCATGACAGGGAAAAATCTGAAAAATCATTTCATGACGTATCTCCAAAAAAATTGAAAAGAAAAAATAAATAAAAGAGAACCAGAAACATACTTCATAATCATATCCCAAGTCATTAGACAGTTCATTCAACTTTCACTAATCTCATTTCTTATTAAGAAAAGAACGGAAGTGCACTTTGTAACTGTTTAAGGAGTCTAAACTTTTCTTTGTCATTGTTCTGTCAACTGAATGAATGTCAAATGAATACTCCACCGATATCAACTACTAATTCTCATGCAGTATCTTCTAATCACTTAATGGCTTAGGAAGAATTAGATTTTATGACCAAAAAGTTGTCTCAGTTATAAAAAGTGTAATTTGCACCTTTCTGCTCACCCCTCTACTTCATCTGTTTGCTAGTTTGGTGAAAATCTATAGTAGTGCATTTTATTAAGATCATGAAATTCTTGTCAGAAAAAATGAACTCCATGGGTACATCATATAACTAATATTTAAAACATCTGCAAATTTAAGAATACTGCTCACCATGCAACTTCTTGTGTTTCCTCCCAGAATGACTCAAGTTTCCACAATGCTCCGTTCTTTTTTGACTATTAGTTTTTTTCAGGACTTTCATAGACTCAACACTAGGCAGTGGAGGAACTCCATGTACTTTTGTCTCCATTTGTGAACAGGTATCCATGTACAGTTTATTTTGCGAAGATCTATTTGGCAGACTGAAAGAATCGTTGCTTGTTCTACTGATTATTCTAGTTCCATCCGTAACAAGAAACGGTCTAAAAACTGGTGTGCAAGGTGATCCGATAGTGCTAAATCTATACTCTTCCATTTCAGCTTCTTCCTTACACAACTGAGCCATGAGGCAGCTCTCCAGAGAGCTTAGAGGTCTTATAAATTGTTGGTTACTTCGTCTACTCCTAAGACTCCCTTTTTGTCTATGAAAACCATGAGAAACACCTATGTCACTTCTGGAAGGTTGAAGAGATAAGTAACTGTTCGTCTCATCAGTATGACCACACACTGTGTCTTCTTCCTTATCCCCTTTTCCAACTCCATTGCTTAAACGCCCAGATAACAATTTTGGGTTGGAATAAGTGGTGGTGTTCACAATACCATCAAATACCACCAAATTCCCATCATACAACCTGCTATTAGCAGCCATTTCTGCTGTAGAAGCATCTTGTGCAATTGTTTCTCTTTCTGAACAAATTTCCTGGCGTTGTTTATTATCTTTGTGCACAGTATCAGCAGGACAGTTCTTGTCTTGAACTTGCTGCGTCATTGGTGAGGCCTTTGGTCCTGCAAAACCAGGACCCTCACAAGATGAATCTGATAAGCTCTGCCTAACCTTTACGAAATTCTTCCAATGCTGGGCTACATATCCAGCACCTGCAGCTGCTGCAACAACCCAAATATCCATTTTCAACACTAACCGGAGTCCTAACAGAACCTAGTTGCGCCACAGAATTCCTTCCATTTTCAATCTTAGGCCCAAATGCAATAGAACAAAATTCACATATACTGGGAAAATAAAGCAAAACCACTGCGACCAAGGAGAAAAGATCTTGAGGAGCTAATGCCCCACCGCAGAAGAAATTCTAGAGCTAGAATTGGAGTTCAAAACCAAAGTACTATTCTCTGTCAACAAGGCTCGCAGAAAAAATCTCAAAAGTGCAGTCAATGCAATTAATTCCGAAAATCCAAAAATAGACAAATTATTTCAATAAGGATTGAATCTTCTTACCAAAATTCAGCGTCAGCTACAAAATTCTCAGCACCCTAAAGTAAAAGAAATAACAATGAGCAGACAGGCTACCTATTCATGAGTTACAATATCATGAATTGTCAATTCTTTAAAATCCATTTTCGAGAATACCAATCTGTGAGCTTTCAGACTGCCTAACCCACCTCAAATGAAATACAACAAAAATACTGAAAATTTCACGGCAGCCGAGCAGAACCCATCTGCCAACCAGTTCTGAACCACGAAACCACTAATCATAAGACCCCATTTCTCTTAAAACGTGCAGAAACTGGTGAATTAACAATAAAGATTCCATCATTACCCAATAGAAAGCTACATATGAACTGCAGAACGCATCAATTGAAAGGACCCATATTTCCTATTTTCCTACCAAACTTAACAAAAGTTGGCTGAAAATTAGTAGAAAACGACCGTAGAACGAATGCAATAACGAAACTATTTCAGAAAAATGGTATTAGCGGCGAAAAGCTTGGATTTGGGCCAGTGTGTTATTGCAAATGGAGAAAGGCGTGTATTTTTTGCTGAGGAGAAAGGGCATGTGCAAGCAAATCTACGGGGTCCAAAGCCTCCGGGATGATGGATAGTTTCAGCATGAGCGAGGTGCAGTCGTTGCTGATCTGTCCTTATTGGAAATTTGGAACGTTATTCTTGTTTTAGCGCCGTTTGTCTATTTGGGATTTTTTTCGCTTTTCTACTTATTTTTTTCAAAAAAAAAAAAGAAACGCATCCAATCTGGACTTTTTAGTTCGGTAAAATTACAAATTGACTATTCTCTCTCGTTTGATCTATTTACTATATTATATTAGGAGTATGACTGTATAAGATTTAATTTTGAGAATTTTATTTTTAATTTTATAAAAATTAAATTATTTATAAGAAGAGATATATATTTTATAGATTTTGAAACCAAATTCTTACCAAGTATACTCTAAAACATCACAAAATAATTAACATTTTTTATTAAAAAATATTTTTATATATTTTATATTATTAATTATTTATTAATCACACTATTATTTTTATATATTTATATTTAATATAAAATACTCACTAATACATATGTTTCTTATTTTTTATTATTTTATATTACATTTATAATATAATTTAAATTTTTACATAAAATTTTGTACTTAATCAAATACTGAAATGAGACAAAAAGAGTATATCATTTAAACAAATTTGGGCATCCAACCTTAGTTTTTGGGTTCAGTAAAATTATTAACCGAAACTAAATTGATTCACCTATTTGAGCATTGAACTCGATTTTTTGACATTCACCAAAAAAAAAAAAAACTCGATTTTTTACTTGATTCTAAAATCCCGTCCTTTGACCTTAAATTAGTTAAAAGGTAAACGAACTATATTTGCCTCGTTGATTTTGTGAGTTTATGTAATTTATGTTGTATTTGACTTGGGAACATGATAAATGATATAACTAGAAAAGTAAAGCGTAAAAAATAAAACGTATATTTTTATATCTTTTTTTTATATAAAAAAGTTAACTTGTATAATTTCGCTTTCCTTTCCTTCGCTCCCCCCAACCTGGTGGGAGGGCAAACCATAACAAAATAAATTATAGTTTTTGCATATTAGGAACAAAAAAGGATACTCTTAGGTTTTATCCATTTTCACAGGTTGGTGCACCATTTGCTCACCCACCCACGCAACCCCCCACCCCCCACCCCCCCGGTCCTTGACCCCAGGTGACGAATATTGCAAATTAGTTGATAAATACACATATTAGTCACCACTAAACTTAAAATTAAAAAAAAATGAAAAGTATTCTGGAAAAGGTTGAACTAGGGTTAATCCCTAGTCATTAAATTATACCAAGAAATTTTCATTTTAAATTTAGAAAAATATACATATACTCGTGACAATCTTTATTATTACGGTACATTTAATACACATGAATAAAATTGAATAAAATAACTTTTTAAAATTTTTATTCTATTATAATATTTGTTATAGAAATTATAAATAGAAAAGTCTTTCACATAGTAGTTGGTTACAGTAAGAAGTGAATTGTCTATCCATAGTAAAACATAAGGAAAGGCCTTTGCAGAAAAAGTAAAAATTTTAAAATTTTTTAACTATTGTACTCTTATAATATTTGATTAAGAAAAAGCACAATTTAACTTTGATTTTTTTTTAATTTTTTGGTAATATTTATTTTTTCTTTGATCTAAAATGAAAGTTGTACTAAATCATGCTTCAATACTAAAAATATTTTATATTTTTTAAATTTTAGTGTAAATTTTATTTAAATAAAATTTTATTAATAAATATTTAATTTAATTTTTTTTAATTTAGTGTAATTTGATTTTTATTGACATAATATACTAGTAAAGTTTTTAAGTCATTTTTTGTACAACTTTATTTTATTCTGATATTGAATAATCATTTTATTAAACACAGAAAATAAATCATTGTTCCATTTTGACTTTTTCTTTTAGACGATAAAATAGAAAGAATATTTCAAATTCATTGCAGGTGAAAATGGATTTTAGATAGAAAGGTATTCCACTCAATTTTATTCCAAGATATCAAATTTATCATTAAAGTAATAAATTTGTTTGAGACATAAATCTTGAATTCGACAAGTAATATAATTCTTCTTTCTTCTACCCCTTCCTTTTCCGTTTTCCCTCCCTCCCTCCATTTCCTTTAAGACTGATCTAAGTCAAGCGAACAATGTCAAGGGCCTTGAAAATTCCGGAAGAGCAAATCAAAGATCGAGAAGTAATTTCTCAAATCAGAAGTTCAATATTTATGTTGTATTTAAATTGAGTTTTATTACGAAATTCAATATAATTTTTTTAATTTGGTAAGTCTCATTCTCTTTTTTATAAACAATTTAATTTTATAAAATTTAAATAAAAAATTTTAAATTCAAATTTTATTTGAGTTAATCGCTAAACTATTAACTCAACCTTTTAGAAAAGGTTACTTATCGAAATAACAACAGGCAGAGGCACCAAGTACTCTTGAAGCTGTTCTTGTTGTTTGCTTTTGGAAGGCAACAAAGTCACCCAGCACATGAGAAGGGTCGTGCATAACTAGAGATATCCGGCAGGTAGGCCAACAAAGGGGTCATAATCTATAGCATACAACAAAGAGGACTGCCAAAATATCCCTTCAACCTTTTTCCCTCACTGTACTTGTCCTCTTCCTAAAAGTTCACTTTCACGAGAGCTCTTTCACACCAAAAATGAACATCTTCTCTGCTGGTCTGTTCTGTTCTTCAATAAAAATCTACTCCTCAGTCAATATCAATCTCAGATACATGAATTCTGAAAAGTAAAGTACTAAGTATTTATCTGAAATAGAATCAATAGAAGAGAAAGAAATAAGTTGGAAAAGTGACGCTTAAAATATCTCTGAAATAAGCCTAGTATAGTCCGAAATGCCTGCAACGTTGTCCCCTGTTGTTGTTTCTTGATCTTTTATTTCACTTGCTGATGTTTCGGCAGCCATGAGGTTCCCTACATATTTAGGACATCTGAAAACCTAGGGTCACTACTTCAGCTGAAACAATTGAGAAAAGCATCTCTTGGTCTTTCGTTGCACGTAGGAAGCAAATCCGAATCTAAAATTTCAGTTAACACCGTGTACTCGAAATAAAGAGATCAAACTTCACTGTGGTGAAGTGTGCAAATCATGTAACATAACAAGTTTTACTCAGGTTCCTCAGATTGTTTCTATGGCTCGGAATCAGAAAACAACCTTAAGCTTCACAAAAACATAGTATAATAAAGGGCATGGATGAGTGAGAAAAGACTGCAAAATGCAGACAAGAATGCATTCTTCCCCTCAAAAGTCAGAAAAAGAAGGGGACAAAGTGGGAAGAATCTGGACTGAAATTAAAACGCTCAAGTCAAAAGACAGGCTCATTGAAGTCCTAGAAAGGAGACCATTTTAAAATGAATATGAACTGCAAGCCATGAGAAGCTGTTACTAGCTAAGATTTGAATGTAGATGGATCTAATTGAACTGCATTTTCAATGCCCCAGCACATATGACACTCAGAGAACCAAGAGAAGATCGAAAGATATAAATGAATAAACTTTTTCAAGCACTGACATGGTACTAATCATGTTTGGATTTATGCATATGTTTACACAGCAATGATTAAATCATGCTCATACAAATAATCTTTCAACCACTAATGCATGAAGGTTAACTCCAATATTATTGTACAACTTGCAAAAATCATCTATATATATAGAACAGAGACTGACACCTTTAATACACTTAACTCTGGAGGAAGGACCCAAACTAGCATTTCTACCAAATAATATGTTACCAGTGCATTTTTCTCTTATCCCGATCCTTTTGGAGAACTTTTATACATAATTCAATTACCAAAGAATTTAGATAACAAAACACAGATACACAAGTGTGGAAAATTTCGGGCACCATAGGCCCCAAAGGAAATGATAAGGAATCCAGAAAGAACTTTGCTACTCCAATGTATTAATCAAATCCTTAAAGTTGAACACCAGCCAATCAGCTTTAGCTGCAACAGCTTCTCGGAGCTGAACACCAGCATAGCAAATAAACAAGTCAGCACCTCCTGGTTTGCGAGCCTATAATAAGTAGACACGAGTTAGGGCAGTGTCACGATAAAACCACTTCATTTTCTAGAAGCATAAGTGACAAGGCCAATATTCAATGTTGGCATTCATGGGGAATGAGATCCCCAGACGTGGCTCTGACATATTCTCAGCATTTAAGTCAAACGGCTTACATCATTTATTTGAAGATATAATATCATTTTTCTTCAGCCATATGGTAGAATGGAGCTACTTAACTGGCTCTTGATGCATGTAGTTATAGTATACAAGTACATACATGGGCAAATTTAGCAAAATTCAAGGAGTGCATGCTCAATCAAATCACTTATTTTTCTTTCAGAATAGTAATTTCATTTTCTAGAAGTCCTGTTCTGCGTGTGTGTTTTTTGTGGTGGTGTTGCCGGGGGGGGGGGTTTCAAACAGAATGAGGGATTCAACAGGGAAAAGTAAAATCTTTCTTACCTCAAGATCAGTTGCACCATCTCCAACCATGACCATAGATTTGTATTCATTGGCCTGAGAAATCATTAAGCATTGGATCAAATTCTCAAATTGGACATCTTAAACAAGAAAAACAGAAGACAAAAAACCCATGTGTGATATAACTAACCTTCCTTAGTTGCTGAACTGCAGCAGCTTTGCCTCCACTCCTTGAAGTAGGTTCATTTGTATCAAACCCCAAAAACTCTCCAGAACCTCCAAAAAGAAGTTGATTGGCGAAAATATGATCAAGTGGAATACCAAGGATTGATGCAACAGGCTGTGAAGAAATGGTCGCATTTAGGAATTTAAGCATATTAAGAAATGCAGCAGCATATACTTCTTTCACTTGAAACCCACCAGCACTGTTCAGATTCAAAGCAATAATAGATGGCCACAGGATGATATGTTGAGAGAAAAAAATTGGCTTCAAGGTACTAAAAACATGAGCAATGCTGCCAAGATTTATTTCTTTGAGACTTGCTAGTATGAGAAAAATTGACTTCAAGATACAAAAAACTCAATAATTTCAGCTAAAATGCAGAATCTTTTACTCTTAATATAACACTCTGTCAAGCTTGAACTCTACCTTAATATTATAACAGAGGTCAAAACACAACCATTAAGGCTTCCGACAGAGAGTCTATTAGTTGGAAGAATATAATTTTGAACACAAGTCATTTGAAGTGCAAACATTTTCAGATTAAGAACATGAAAGAATAACTTATTCTAACCAACTAGGATACTAGAACCATACATTGATCATTTGACGAAAACCACCAGAGATCAGATAGACCTCAATGCTTTTAGCCTTCAGCTTCTGCACCAAGTCATCAATGCCTGGAGAAATTCTATACAATTCACCAGGAAAAAGTCAAACATATGAAGTAGTAAGCTCAATCGCAATGTTTTCCCAGGTAATCAAACTAGCTGTGAAATAAAAAACTTCCTTAGCAAGAGTAGATGTTGAAGTGTGGAAGGGCATGCATTATAACATGAAACGAAACCATTTTCCGAGTATAGCAATGACCCTTAACTTGTTTAATACAGATTATTATGGCTGAATTTCGAAAACCTACCAAAGCTGAATTTCAATCCTAAATCACCAAAACAAACAAACACTAAAAGACATGCTTCTCAAAACCATAGTTGAGTTTCTTGCCTAGGAGGTCTCTTCTCAAGAAAATCCTGGACTTGGGATATTGAAGGATTAAACAGAGATAGCCTTGCCGCCAAGGCTTCCTCAAAAGGCACAGAACCACCCATTGCTCTGGAAACACAAAAGCAACCCAATAACAGATGAAATTAAGAGCTGCAACTGAAACTTTAATAATCTCTGTCAGAATTTATAAAAGATAACCTAGCAGTCCATTCTGCAACAGCTTTTCCAGCTCCACAGAATTCAGCAAGTTCATCAATGCCCTCATCTATGCAAACTGTACTATCGACATCAAAACAAACTGCATCTGCATTGCGCCACACCTCAAGGACCTCTAACAAATCCAAAGAAAGCTTCGATCAGCCACATCACTGCTATGAATTTTTAGAAGTATTAATTCATCTAAGCAACAAACTGATACCAAATCAAGTTTACAAATTTAGAAAGGCAAACAAATACGCTCCAGCCAGGTGATTTTCTTAAGCAGCTAAAATTTCATTTGCGTCAGAGTTTCTCTTGGATCTTGAATGTTACCTTTGGATGGCAACGTATTACCAATGTGACCTGCTGTTGAGGCCTCCAATGGCTGAACTGAGGCAGCAACTGAAGTAAATGACTTCGTATTTTTCATTATCCCAATACTACCAAAAACAATTTTCTTTGCCCGGGAAGAAAATGCAGGCTGAAAAACAGAATTTCCCTGTACGGAAGAAGAACGAATTGGGTTCACTCTTGCACTAACCAATCCCTCCATAGTAGTAATCTGTTTCACCATCAAAATAAGAACATGCCATGTCATAATTGGGATTGCAGTAGAAAATCACATGTTTAATCGAATAACTCTTAAGAGAGACTAAGAGCAATTACAGCATACATATAAACCCATTCATGATATCAAAATCATATATCTCTGATTCACATCCAATCAAGCAACTACTAGCAAATGGCATTAAAAGAAATACTGAAAGGGTGGCAAGAATTCTTGAATTAGAGCTCATTAATCCGGCATTTTTTTAAAATAATCCCATTTTTCCACAACCCAGAAATTTCAATGAAATAAATGTCAATTGGCATGTTAAAAAACCAAAGGTTCTTCCAAGATACCGACAGAAAATTCTTACATGCACATGTGAGCTTAATGAATTCGAAGAAGGGCAAAAAATGAAAAATAAGTAACGAAAACTGGATTGAAAACGGAGAAAAGAAGAAGAGAGAGTGAAGATAGAAGCACCTTTTCTTCTTCTTTCTGTGTTTCAGCTTTAGATCTCTGATATTTTGTAACGTATCTCTGTTGCAGATTTAATAGTGCGCCAAAGTTTAGTATGGTAAGAACGGGAATTCTGTACCGTGTTGTACATTCTTCTGCGTTGTGTTGTACCTTAACGAAAATTGGGAGCAGTGATACAATGGACTTGTACACACCTGAATCTTTCACCAACCACACATGGGCTCTCTAGGGCAACTTTCATGCTGTTTGGCTTGAGTGCAGTAATTGTTTTAATTTGTAAAAAATAAATTCTCAATCATTAAAATTTAATTTAATAATTAAAAATTTACACATTGAAAATAATTATTTTAATTAAAGTAATTATTTTCTTTATAGTAAAATAATTATTTATTTTATAGTAAATAATTATTTTATATGAATAATTATTTTTAATATGTGAGTTTTTAACTGTTAGATCAAAATTTAAAAGTTGAGATTTAGTTTACATAAATTGAAAAAAAAAATATTGTCTGTATAGTAACCAAGTCCGCTCCATGACACTAAGCACCTTTTATTTTTTCTTTTTTTTTTAGATATATAGAGAGAAAAATGTGATTTAAACTTACAATATCTTATATTTCCATTTAGTAAGGAATGGAAATTACTACCTTTCCACGGCACCTTCATTAATCATTAATTGCACATTTTGTTGCTGACATTCCCATTCCTCTTTTCCTAATTTTCTCAATTTTGGATTCTTTCTCAACAACCAACCCTACTTTGAAGAGGTCAAATACACTCACTCCGCTACCTTTTTGGCGTGAAGAGAGAGGATTTTTATTGATCATTTAAAACTCAGGCAGACATATCGTATCAAGTTCGGCATTATTCAGCATTTTTTATAATATAAAAAACTAAAATGTCAAATTAAAGGAGTTTTAGAGAGATAATAGAATTTGTTTTCGAGCGTTTATTTTCCTGGCTTGTTTGGATAATGAGAAGACCGATTAAGTTTTAGTTATGAGTGATTAATAATCGTTTCAGTATAAAATATTTCTATTTCTTAAAAAAAAGTATTGAATATTTATATTTAAATTACAACAATTCTTTCCTATATCATTCTTTTGCTACTCCTTTATAACAAAGATTATTTAGGATACCCAACCAAAGGGCGACTGCAGTACCAATTAAAAAGATGATTCTCGCTACTGGATGACGAAATGAATTTTGAAATTTATTAACATTTTCTAAAAAAAATACTATTAATAATCTTGCAAGTACTGAAACCATTAAAAGAACATCTAATAATTTATTGGGTACTGTACGAAGTATTTAGTAATATTTCCTCTTTTGTCGAATAGTTTTAAATAATGTGATATAACTTAATTGAAAAAAAGAACAAAATATATTTGATAATATTTAGACAATTACTAAAAAATCATATTTGATAATATATTTGATAATATATTTGATAATATTTAGATAATATTTAGATAATATTTTTTAAATAAAATTATATTAAAAAATATATAAAAAATCATTTGTAAAAAAATAAAACCCAAATTATAAGAAACAAAACTTTGTTTGAACTGAGGTACTGTCAAGATACAAAGCTTCGCGTAAAGATCGCTTTGATAGCATTTAAAGGGTATAAATTCAACTTAAAACATTTTCTGATTAAAAATTATCAAAGGACTCGACTTTATAGAGCTCTTTCCTTTCAAAGAAGGAAAATATAGAGAGTTCAAAAAACAAACTCATATTTTCTTCTCTTTGACCGTGGTCCTGTATTCGGATTGATTTTCGGCACCGAAAACAATATTCCTTTTCTCACAAACCAACCGCACTTTTTTCAACTCAAAAGAAGAATTTTCAAAAAAATATCCAATCTAAATCTTTTTCCCGGGAAAAAAACCGAATCAATATACCGCTTAATTAATTACACACTTAAAAATTCAGCCAAAAAAAAAAAAAACACTACGCACTTAAAAAGTGTCTCACGATCAGAAATTAATGGCCGTTGAATGTGCTGTTGTTCTATTGGGTGTGGTACAAAAGCAAGAAAGCTTCTTTCTTGACCAACCACAACTAAAGACTCAGACAGAAGCGGGAGAGAATCGGTTCCGGACGACGAGAAATCAATACCGTAAAGGAGAACACAGGAGAGACCAAGTCAAGAAGAAATTATTCACCGAAAAAAAAAGAAGAAGAAGAAATTGCTATTCAAGGGAAATTCTGCGAAGCACTCTCTTAACAAATTTATAACTTGATTCTGGGGTGAAAAAACAAAAAGAACTTCCCGGAATAAACTTAACTTGGGAAAATTATTGCAAATGATCACCGCAGGAACTCCAAAAACTATCATCAACAGGTGCAATGAAAGCCTTGACAACAATTTTATTCGTCAACGTCAGAGAAAACAGACAAAAGGCTGAGCAATTAGCCCTCCAATGCTGAAGCTCCAGAAATAATCTCAATAAGCTCAGTGGTGATGGATGCTTGACGGGTTCTGTTAAAGACGTGCGGATGAGCAACACTAAGGAAAAACAATAGAGTTCATGTATTATTGCAATAGAGATGGAAAGAGGTGAAACCTGTTATAAGTAAGTGTGAGGCGATCAAGCATATCACCAGCATTCCTGCTGGAGCTGTCCATCGCAGACATTCTTGCTCCTTGCTCACTGCAAGCATTCTCTAGAACACCGTTGAACAGGACCTAGGAAAAAATTAAAAAAGGATAGATGCTCAGCCCATCATTACAAGTATAGAAGAGTATTCATCAGAGTGAGACATCCATTTCCTCAGCAATCAAAACCTCAATAATGAAAATCAAGATACAATAAACCATCCAACAATAAACGACAGATTCTTAGGGAGTTGTACGTGATATTATGATGAATTGTAACAAAAGCTGAATGAGTTTTATGTGTTAGAAGAAATACATACGCAGGAGAACTGGAACTCTGCTAGATTTTGAAGAACTTCTGACTTCGACTCTGCACCTTCAATTTCATAGGAATCCAACTCACCCAGCTTTCCTCCAGATTCAGCTTCTCTCTCCACAACCTACACAAGGGACCTATGATTAACCACTGAAAATCAAACTAGTAGAAAATAATGCAGCCAAAAAACTCTAGTAACCTCGGGAGATAAAATGGTAGCTGTTGTAGGAAGAAAGGAGACAACAGATTGGAACTTGTTAAAAACAAGCCTCAATGCATCAAACTCCACGTTCTTCAAGATGTCATCTGCAATAACAGAAACCTGCAAATGCAACATTCACATAAACTTGAGAACTGGATAAGAAGGAAACAATATACAAAAGCGTTAAATTTCTGGTTTTTGGTTGTTTTCTTGGGTGTAATGAAGCCATAATCCTTAAGGTGCAAACCTACTCCAAGAGATTGACTCCGCTAATCCAGCTTAAATTGCTCAAAGAAAAATATTTGCAATAACCTAGAGATTCTGAGTCTTCTTTTAACTCTGTCTTCAATTTAATGTACTTTGCTTCTCAAGTGTTTGACGGAAAATGTTTTATTTGCAATAGATAAATCCAAGAATAAACACTCAGCTCCAAATAGATATCAAAATAGGGAGATCAAAAGATGCCTATTTTGACCAGTAGATAAAGTTTCCACTCTAAACGCCACAACACCAAAGTACACATTAACTTATGTTACAAGAGAATAAAATCTCAATCGAACTCGCATAAACATACAGTGTCTTCTTATTTTCATAATTTAAGCATCCTTCTCATGCTCACAGGGATAAAGACAAGATATAACCTGGGTATAGTTCAGAGGATTTTTCTGCAACTCGGTCACGGATAACTCAATATTTTTCCTCGAATCTCGTATAAGTTGAGCCTTAGCCTTTTCTCCCAACACAACATATTTACCTTCCTTTTCAGGGCCTGTCAAGCAGAGCACTGATCACTAATGTCCTAAAAAAGAGTTAACTGGACAAAATCAGAGAAGCAGCAAGCAAACTGGAGAAGTACCAGAATTCAGCTTATGAAGAGCCCTGCTGATCCTGACAGCAGTAGAATTTATTCCACCACAAAGACCTTTGTCAGAAGAAATAGTAACAATAACATTCTTCTTGACATCAACACCTAATGCAACAAAACAAAGTTAAGGACAGCACTTCCAAAGTCAAAAGAACAAGAAACGTAAGAACACGGATGCATTATGTAACAGCCAGAACAAAAGTCTAAAAATCATACAAACCACAAACATGGTAGCATAAAGCAGCAGGCACACTTCTGAAAACTATAATGGACTATCATGAGCATAGAAGCATCGTAAACAGAATTTCTAAAAAAAAATGTCAAAATTTTCCAATGGAAAAATAGCAAGACATGAAATGTACAGGATAAGGAAGTAGAAAGGAAGGCTTCTTTATTTACGGCAATACTATCCTGCAATCTGCAGAATACAAGACAAATGTGTAAAGAAATTTGGAAAAGTACGCCCTACCATATGAGTACAAAAGCATTTACTAAACATTGTTGGACAAAGAAACATTTTCTCCAGAAGCTGGAAATCATTTGCAGCTTTTGTGCCTTATCCTGAAACCTTTACGGTAGCAGAGCTTTTAAATTAGTATCAAATTTGGGTAAGGTTTCTCTAGAATATTTTGTTTATCAATCAAATGTTCTGTATATGGATGCAAAGCACAAATGTGGAACTGCCAATTTCAAGCCTTTATCACCTTCCTGGGCAAAAAAGATTAACTATATCACAAGATTCCCCATCACTGCTCTGAATTTCTTCATTATGAACATCAATCACAGAATCAAGTGCTTGCTAGATAAATTCATCATTGATCAGCAGATAAGTAGGGATGTAAAGCCTCAGAAATAAAAAGGAAACTGTAGGAAAATCTTTGTAATTGATCATGTAGAAAATAAGAAAGTTTCCTAAGAGTAGAAATAGGAAAGTTTCCTAAGATTGGAATTAACAGCTGTAACTTACAGCTGTCAATACTAATTTTTAGAAATAGGATATTCAACTGACATTGTTTCCAAAATTAGTTAAGGGAAACATGTATATAAAGTCCTACTCATGTAATCAATAGAAAGTATACAC
This sequence comes from Rauvolfia tetraphylla, assembly GCA_030512225.1. Classification (NCBI taxonomy): domain Eukaryota; kingdom Viridiplantae; phylum Streptophyta; class Magnoliopsida; order Gentianales; family Apocynaceae; genus Rauvolfia; species Rauvolfia tetraphylla. The sequence continues at coordinate 5,299,487 of JAJQKT010000028.1, read as the reverse complement.
AAAGAGAGACACTCTTTCTTTTCTTCTCAGATTTTGTCAGAAACAGATAAACCACCTAACCAGCAAACAAAAAATGTCCTTATCCTGCATCAAATAGAAAATTATGGAAAGCACCTAATCCCTGAAATACAATGTTAAGGAGAATATTTTGGAAAGATCCTCACTTCCATGGTGAAATGCCATTTTCATTAAAAGCTAGACAACCAAAAACACGGTGCATTGATCAAATGTACCATCCAGTTAATAACATATAAGTCTTAAGAACTAGCTGGAGAAGGCATGACACCTGTTTTGGGGGCTGGAGAATCAAGTGCAAATGCAATATAAGACAAAAGTAGAGCAGACAAAATCACAAACAACATAACACAACCAAAAGCACATTTACATTAGATATTTGTTCTTCTTGTTGATGAGTTATAGAGTGCAAAATTAGATCTTGCAGCAGAAAATGAGCTCTAAAGAAAGGATAGAGTGGAATGGTTCTTGTCAGTTCAGAAAAGCATCTAAGCCTAACAAGGGCATGGGAAATCATTCTAAAGTAGAAAATATGATATAACTAATTCGCAGAAAACTTTATGCTCAACTTACTGGGGGTGTCACCCAGGAGAGCAACAAATGGCTGCCACAGGCCACGGGAATTTTCAGCTTTAGTTTGAATTGCTCGCAGTTTTGAAGCTGCAACCATCTTCATTGCCTTTGTAATCTTTTGGATATTTTTTATACTCTTCATTCGGTTCCTGACTGCAAAATCATATCATGTTTCTAAATACTTAACATTCAGACAGAGTATAATTGTTTTAAGTTCTCAAAGGATGCACACGTAAAATAGGAATTAGAGATAGAGTAGACAAATTACATATGATGCTTACCAGCTTGAGTTGAAATGCTGCGAACTCCAGCAAAGGCCTGCTCTCTGCAAACAAAGGTATACTAGATAAAGAAGATATACTAGAAAATATGTGTAGCATGATGCAAAGGATTGACATAGATAGCTGAGAGCATAAAAACGACAATCAAAGTTACAATATTACATCAAACCAAAAGAAAAAGAAAGGAAGCTACCATACCTTTCAAAGAGACTAAACATAGTGATATATGCTTTTAGCTAAAAAAAATTGAAGCCCTTAGAAGTATAGCAAGACCCTCAAGAATGACTTCATCCTTTGATGAAATGTGAATAGGTCAATGTTAAATATACATCATAGGTGGTTACTCGGGCATTGCAAGTTAACCAATGTTGCTTTGACTTCCTAACAATTAAGGCCTTACTCATGGACAGAAAAACTACGCCATTAAACAGTACGTTCATTAAGGCCGTGAATCTCAAATGTAACAAATAGACTGCTACAAACCTACACAGTCCTCCAACCAAAAATAAATCATTCACAAGTAAGTGAAACAACCACCAACCTCTCATCATCAAACCTTCTCCGAGACCTTCAAAATGGGAGAAAGAATCACAAAAAATGACACCAAAAAGTGACACATTACATCCGATAATTCTCAGCTCATTTTCCTTCTACTCTATTAACAAAAAACAAGCTCTCGAACACATTTTTCTCTTGCTGCTCTATTAACAAATTAAATCCCTAGTTCATCCTGCTCTTCATAACATTAACAAATCAAGTCCTGCCATACTTTTTCCTCTTCACTACACTATACAGAAACAAATCCCAAAACATTACCAATGTAAGTTTGACGAAAACAAAAATATGGAGATGGATAAGAGACTTACTCAGAAGGTGCAAGAGAGGAGCGGAGAGTGTTGGCAGGATTAGGGGAGATCAAAGGAGCCGCGAAGCGCCTTCCCTCACGCCTCAACGCAGCCATCGCCATTTCTAATATGATATTCGATCGGATCGGTTTCTCCGCCTTCTTCTTCAATCGATGATTTCTCGCGCAAATCGCTGAGCTTTTTGCTTAGGGTTTTTGACTGTGTGTCAATGGCAACGAAGCTGGAAAATGATGGTGAGATTCGAAAGAGATGCTGCAGGGGAAGGTGCGGTGCGATTTATCCGCTTAATGCGATGTCGTTTTACTATCTAATTTTTTTCTAGTATTTTTACGATTTAAAAAAAAAATCCGGAGTCCCTCTCTAAAGAAAGGGAAACCGAGGGAAAAACTACTACACCACTAATTACACGCCACGTGTTTTTTTGACACTTTTCTTTCTCATGCACCTGAGACACCCGCCTTCTTCTTTGGGTCTTCATCAAAAACCCCGGCTCAAAGCATAAACCCTAATCTACTTCTTGGTTCTCAGCCATGGCGGTTGCCCATTCATCTTCCGGCGATCCATCGTCCAAACATTCAGCTAATAGGCTCTCTAGTTCCGCCGGCGATCAATTCTTTGGTAAGCTCATTCTCTCTTCACTCTATCTCTTGGGCCACGGTTTCCGAGCTAGAGTCAATCGCATTTATATTCAAAGGTTCTAGTGTGCATTTTAGCGGAACGAAATTAGGTTAATGATTATTGCTTTAGTGAGGTTAATTTAAGTTAGTTTACTGTAGAATGCTTATTCAGTACGTGATTTTGGAATCAGATCAATGTTTCTGTTTAATAAATGGGTGCAGTGTGGAGGGAGTTCCTTTGGGGAGCTATAGCTGGTGCATTTGGAGAAGGAATGATGCATCCAGTTGATACAGTGAAGACACGGATTCAAAGTCAAGCAATTCTTAGCGGATGTCAGGTGGTACTAAATACAAATGGTTATATTTCGACTTTATCTTTTTTACATTCTTCTTTCCTTTGTCTTTGGTATCGCTTGGTTGTTGATATGATTTTATTACTTTCAGAACCAAAAAAGTATACTGCAAATGGTCCAAACTGTGTGGCGAGCTGATGGTTTAGCAGGTAAATTCTTATTAATTTTTCCTTTGAAGATATTGACCCTCTGTTTCCTCATTGTCCACAGATGCAAGTTTCATTGGTTGTTTTTTTGGGCTCTTTTTCTTTCCTAAAACAATGTGAGTGACAGGTTTTTACAGAGGAGTAGCACCCGGAGTTACGGGATCTCTTGCTACTGGAGCTACATATTTTGGTGTCATAGAGTCCACCAAGAAGTGGATTGAAAAGTCACATCCCAGCCTTGGTGGTCATTGGGCACACTTTCTTGCTGGGGCCATTGGTAATTCTCTTTGTTCTTGTGTTTGTTCTACTTTAATCTTTGTAGTGCAGTTACCAATTTATACAATACTGTTAGGTCCCATAAGCCTTGTTAAGAAATGATCTTAGAGGCCAAAAGATGATTTTTTTTAATATACTTTTCAGGGGATACACTTGGTTCCATTGTATATGTTCCATGTGAAGTGATGAAGCAACGCATGCAGGTTCAAGGCACAAGAAAGTATTGGAGTTCTGTTGTCATGAAAGATGGTGCTCGAGCAAACCCTGGGATGCACATGTATAGTTATTATTCAGGAATGTTTCAAGCTGGCTGTTCAATTTGGAAGGAGCAAGGCATGAAGGGTTTGTATGCCGGGTATGTTTTGGACGTCAAACTCCTTAAATATGTAGTAATACATCATCCGTTATTATTACTATTAATTTTCTGGGCTGAACTGCTTAAATCTTTATGCTTTATGCTCTAACACAAGTCATGGCTGAGACAATTCTACTCTTGAGATTTTGAGAGCAGACTGATACTAGTTAATATGTCTAGCCATTTCTTATGGCCTAAAGAAGTTCTCAAAAAAAAGAAAGCTATTCTATCATTTTTACCTAAATAATTGTTTTTCTTTGCCTGGAAAAATTCATAACATAAAGGATAACTTTTATTTGCAGTTGGATGGTGGTTTCTGATTTATATTAAAAAAATAAATAAATAAAAATTTATGCCCTTTTTTAAAATTTGTTTCTTTGATCATCAACTTTTAGAATTTTGAGCAGTATGATGGTGGTTTTCTTTCTCAGAAGTACGTATCAATGGGAAACAGTTGTACATATTCCTTTTTTTTCCTGGTAAATAGTCTGTATAACAAGGTTGAATTTTTTTCCTATCTCTTTTTTTCTAAAATGTTATTTTGCTTTCTTTTTTCTGCTTCTTCTTGTATGCAGATACTGGTCTACACTTGCAAGGGATGTCCCATTTGCTGGTTTGATGGTAATGGAATCTATAAATTTTTGCTTATTTTGTCAGCATGGCACACAATATTCCATTCGTGAAGGAGTTAAACAGGTTTAAAATGACATAAAGGGGGCATTTTGCTTTCTTCTTGGTTGAACTTAATTAAACTAAAGGCATCGAAGACCAAGCCGATTTGACTTTCTATTAAGACAGACAAAATAAAAAAGGGAGAAAAATGTGTTAGGTATTTTATTAATCGGCTTTATTTTCTGGGCCCATACACTGCCTGGTAAAAGCTATTTTCGGTATTTTGATGATATTTCTATTAAGACAGACAAAATAAAAAAGGGAGAAAAATGTGTTAGGTATTTTATTAATTGGCTTTATTTTCTTGGTCCATACACTGCCTGGTAAAAGTTATTTTCGGTATTTTGATGATATATCCTTTGTGGTCTGAGCATGGCAATCATCTTTTGGTTTAGTTTGGTTAGAGTTTTACGTGCTTCTTACTCGCTGCACAAACTTATCTTTTATAAGAAGCCTCTTCAATTTATAAGTGTAATAGCAGTTATTTAATGATATATTCAATGATTCTTGCGTCACTTCAACGATCATCTTCTTTTACTCCCTATGATAATAACTCTTGGTTCACTTCTCAAGCCTTGTGGTCCTGTCCTCCACATGATTAGTTTTTGCATTTTTTTTCCATTTTTAGATTTTTCATCATATTATAATAACTGTATTTTTCTCATATTTTGAAGGTTACTTTTTATGAGGCATTCAAAAGCATGACAGAGTATGGAATGCAAAGATTGCTCCCTAATTCAGATCACTCAATGAATGGCACTCTTGAGGGGCTTTTATTGGGAGGAGTTGCTGGTGGTAAGTATTTGCTAATGCTGTGCCTGCCTAACTGTCCATCTCTTATTTCCTCATTGGGAGATTTGATTGGTGGTACTATTTTGTCGCTATTGTTACAGGTTTAAGTGCATATCTGACAACCCCCTTGGATGTTGTTAAAACAAGATTACAAGTACAGGGTACAACATTAAGGTATCCCTTTGGCTCATTAGTTTTATTTCTTTATCTTGATTACTGCTTCTGCTACAACTGATATTTTGGATGACATGTTGTTGAGAGGTATCATCCAATTGGAACTTGATAGTTCCTTAAGTTAGGAAGATATTAACACAAAGTTCAAACTAGAGTAAGTTTGAATATGAAATAAACGAAATGCATTGTTCTCTGGGACATAGTGGGAGTAGGAAATTTTAGCATACAAGTTAGGACCAATGCTTTCATTGTTGTGCTTGGAAGTGACTATCATGTGGTCTACAAACTTGCTAATTCATGAACAAGCAGACAGTACCAGAGCATGACATGCTGCTATTTTTACATACTTCGTTAATTGTCATTGGTTCAAGGGTGTATCTGGTCCCTGATTGATCTTTCACACACTTAACAACCCAATTTACCTCTTAATCTTCTCTTTTCAGACACAGAAACCCTCTCTTCTCTCTCTCTGTCACACACAGACAAAAACATATGCACATGCACAGTGACTTGAATGACACTGAAGCTTTTCTTTATGATGGTATGTTCCCAGGTATAGTGGCTGGTCGGATGCAGTTCAAAAGATATGGTTAACTGAAGGCATAAAGGGTATGTTCAGAGGTGGCATTCCCAGAATAATGTGGTATGTACCAGCCTCTGCCCTAACATTCATGGCTGTAGAGTTCCTCCGGGAGCATTTCAATGAAAACCAGTATGACGAAAAGTTGCAAGGTGTTTCAACTTTGTCGATAGATAAAAAAGGTTCTCAATTACACAAGGCATCGTAGAGCAATCAAAGAATTTGATTATATTTTGCTGTCCAGAGGTGGATGTAGTAATGGTAGGGCCATAATGGTGCATAAAAAAGAAAGCTATTCTATCATTTTTACCTAAATAATTGTTTTTCTTTGCCTGGAAAAATTCATAACATAAAGGATAACTTTTATTTGCAGTTGGATGGTGGTTTCTGATTTATATTAAAAAAATAAATAAATAAAAATTTATGCCCTTTTTTAAAATTTGTTTCTTTGATCATCAACTTTTAGAATTTTGAGCAGTATGATGGTGGTTTTCTTTCTCAGAAGTACGTATCAATGGGAAACAGTTGTACATATTCCTTTTTTTTCCTGGTAAATAGTCTGTATAACAAGGTTGAATTTTTTTCCTATCTCTTTTTTTCTAAAATGTTATTTTGCTTTCTTTTTTCTGCTTCTTCTTGTATGCAGATACTGGTCTACACTTGCAAGGGATGTCCCATTTGCTGGTTTGATGGTAATGGAATCTATAAATTTTTGCTTATTTTGTCAGCATGGCACACAATATTCCATTCGTGAAGGAGTTAAACAGGTTTAAAATGACATAAAGGGGGCATTTTGCTTTCTTCTTGGTTGAACTTAATTAAACTAAAGGCATCGAAGACCAAGCCGATTTGACTTTCTATTAAGACAGACAAAATAAAAAAGGGAGAAAAATGTGTTAGGTATTTTATTAATCGGCTTTATTTTCTGGGCCCATACACTGCCTGGTAAAAGCTATTTTCGGTATTTTGATGATATTTCTATTAAGACAGACAAAATAAAAAAGGGAGAAAAATGTGTTAGGTATTTTATTAATTGGCTTTATTTTCTTGGTCCATACACTGCCTGGTAAAAGTTATTTTCGGTATTTTGATGATATATCCTTTGTGGTCTGAGCATGGCAATCATCTTTTGGTTTAGTTTGGTTAGAGTTTTACGTGCTTCTTACTCGCTGCACAAACTTATCTTTTATAAGAAGCCTCTTCAATTTATAAGTGTAATAGCAGTTATTTAATGATATATTCAATGATTCTTGCGTCACTTCAACGATCATCTTCTTTTACTCCCTATGATAATAACTCTTGGTTCACTTCTCAAGCCTTGTGGTCCTGTCCTCCACATGATTAGTTTTTGCATTTTTTTTCCATTTTTAGATTTTTCATCATATTATAATAACTGTATTTTTTCTCATATTTTGAAGGTTACTTTTTATGAGGCATTCAAAAGCATGACAGAGTATGGAATGCAAAGATTGCTCCCTAATTCAGATCACTCAATGAATGGCACTCTTGAGGGGCTTTTATTGGGAGGAGTTGCTGGTGGTAAGTATTTGCTAATGCTGTGCCTGCCTAACTGTCCATCTCTTATTTCCTCATTGGGAGATTTGATTGGTGGTACTATTTTGTCGCTATTGTTACAGGTTTAAGTGCATATCTGACAACCCCCTTGGATGTTGTTAAAACAAGATTACAAGTACAGGGTACAACATTAAGGTATCCCTTTGGCTCATTAGTTTTATTTCTTTATCTTGATTACTGCTTCTGCTACAACTGATATTTTGGATGACATGTTGTTGAGAGGTATCATCCAATTGGAACTTGATAGTTCCTTAAGTTAGGAAGATATTAACACAAAGTTCAAACTAGAGTAAGTTTGAATATGAAATAAACGAAATGCATTGTTCTCTGGGACATAGTGGGAGTAGGAAATTTTAGCATACAAGTTAGGACCAATGCTTTCATTGTTGTGCTTGGAAGTGACTATCATGTGGTCTACAAACTTGCTAATTCATGAACAAGCAGACAGTACCAGAGCATGACATGCTGCTATTTTTACATACTTCGTTAATTGTCATTGGTTCAAGGGTGTATCTGGTCCCTGATTGATCTTTCACACACTTAACAACCCAATTTACCTCTTAATCTTCTCTTTTCAGACACAGAAACCCTCTCTTCTCTCTCTCTGTCACACACAGACAAAAACATATGCACATGCACAGTGACTTGAATGACACTGAAGCTTTTCTTTATGATGGTATGTTCCCAGGTATAGTGGCTGGTCGGATGCAGTTCAAAAGATATGGTTAACTGAAGGCATAAAGGGTATGTTCAGAGGTGGCATTCCCAGAATAATGTGGTATGTACCAGCCTCTGCCCTAACATTCATGGCTGTAGAGTTCCTCCGGGAGCATTTCAATGAAAACCAGTATGACGAAAAGTTGCAAGGTGTTTCAACTTTGTCGATAGATAAAAAAGGTTCTCAATTACACAAGGCATCGTAGAGCAATCAAAGAATTTGATTATATTTTGCTGTCCAGAGGTGGATGTAGTAATGGTAGGGCCATAATGGTGCATAAAAGAGAAGTCTCAACATATATGCTGACAACCCCCAATGATATGCTTTCCATGGAAACCTAACACAGTAAATTGCAGCGTACAGAAATTGTAATTCAGAGGTACATGCGATGCATTTTCTTCCTGGAAAGGAACTTCATTTCCTTTTGCTGGTCTAGCATTTCTTCTTACACAAAATGAGAATAAGATTCATGAGCTATGGGATCAATGTTGTGCATTTTGTGCCTCCTTTTTTCTTTTTTGGGTGGCATGATGACAAGCGTTGTATGAGGTATGCAAATACGGGTTTATCTTCGAAATATGAAAAAAGAAAAAGAATAATTTGGCTCTGTATAATGTATATCTAAACGGATTAATCTTTGAAATATAAAAAAAGAAAATTTTGGTACAATTATGGATGGTGTGATTTTGTTTGTATCTAGTTGAAGTAATTGTATTTATCAAAAAAAAAAAAAAGTTGGTAAGTAATTTGATCCCTAACTTCAGCAATGGCTCTCCAATACAACGGCCTCACCTTCCAACTTTGTACCGAAGGAAAATGTACGTTAGTTCGCGTAAAGTTAATTGATTTGGTTTTTTTTTTCAGAATTTAATGTACAATTTTACTTTAAAATTCTACTTCCTTTTTTTACAATATTCACAATTTTTTTACGAAAATCAATCTAAAAGCTTTCAAATGGCAGCGAGAGTCAAGAGAAACTCCCAGCATCATTTACATAGAATCTTTTAATTTCTTTTTTTCTTTGGATTTAAAAGTCTCCTAATTCCCAGATTATCCCTGAATTATTTTATACTCCCTATTTCTTGAAAACAAATACAGTAATTATTTTTCCCTTTTTCGTTTTAGAATTTGTATTACGTGTCTTTGTCAAGTTCGGTTCTTCATGTGTGATAACTATTTATGGTACCTATCTGGCGGGACAAAAATATTTATGATTCTCCGACCAAAACCCTAATTGGAATAAAATGGCGTCGTCGGAGAAACGATGCCTATACGAAGTCCTCAGCCTTAACCGCGGTTGTACTGCCGACGAGATCCGGTCGGCCTACAAGAAGCTTGCTCTGCAGCGCCACCCGGATAAATTAATCAAATCCGGTTTATTAGAGGCCGAGGCCACGGCTCAATTCCAAGAGCTCGTGAATGCCTATGAAGTCCTCTCCGACACTCGGGAACGGGCATGGTACGACTCGCACCGCTCTCAAATTCTGTTTTCCAGCTCTGCACCTTCTGCCAATTCTTCTAGTTCCGTATACGTGCCCAACCTGTTTTCGTATTTCTCTAATTCGGTTTATTCTGGATATACGGATTTCGGGAAGGGTTTTTATAAGGTTTATGCAGAAGTCTTCGATAAAGTTTATCAGAATGAATTGAATTTTGCGAAGAAGCTGGGATTAGGCTTGCCTAGGGAAGCTCCTGTCATGGGCAATATGCAGAGCCCTTATGCTCAGGCAAGATAGTTTTCTGCTTCCAGTTATTCTTTCTTTTCAGTTCAGAGCTTTTTCTATTTTGTTTAAACATTTATGCTGGATTCTTTTTCATTTTCAAAATGATACCGTGTCTATACTATGTCTGTATGCATATACATGTTCTTATGCCTGTACATGCACCGGAGTCTTTTGTTTTGACGTCTGGAAATGTTTTTCCGTGTAAGCTTCTTTTTCTGTTTGAATTTATGGATGCTGATTATTACGGTATTTCATCAGTTCTCATCATTGTATGTACCAAAGTTCTTAGCTTTGAGTTATTATTTTTATCTCATTTCTGAGCAGGTAACAGCCTTCTATAACTATTGGTTTGGGTTTATGACTGTGATGGACTTCTGTTGGGTGGATCAGTATGATGTAATGGCAGGGCTGAATAGAAAGTCCAGGAGGGTGATGGAGGAGGAGAACAAGAAATTGAGGAAAAAGGCACGAAGGGAGTATAATGAGACTGTAAGGGGTTTAGCTGAGTTTGTGAAGAAGCGGGATAAGAGGGTGATTGATATGCAGAGAAAGAGGGAGGAGGAGAGGGAAAGGAAGAGGGCGGAGGAGAGGGAGAGGAAGAAGGAGTTAGAGCGACAGAAGGCTGAGAGAGCTCACATGTATGAGGATCCTGATTGGGCAAAAGTTGAGGAGTTTGAGGATGAAGAAATGGAGGAAGCAGAGGAGAATGGGAAGAAGAAGGGAAATGGTAACGAGTTCTACTGTGTTGCATGTGGGAAGAAGTTTAAGAGTGACAAACAGTGGAAGAATCATGAGCAGTCAAAGAAGCACAAAGAAAAGGTGGCGGAGTTGAGGGAAGCCTTTGATGATGAAGACAGAGAATATGAACATGAACTTGTGGATGGAGGGAAGGATGAGGAGGAAGATGCAGTTCCTGAGGAAAGTACCTTTTTGTCCGCAGATGATGGGGCAGATGAACTCGCGGAGGAATTTGAGAATACAGTGGGAATTCAGGAAGCCAGTGAAGAAGCTCAATCTAGTGATGAAGATATGTCCGGCTGTAATAATGATGGTTGTGGCTTTGAGGAACTACGTACTGAAATGAGATCAGATGAGGATGAGGCAAGTATTCTTGAGGCCATGGTATCTGGGCACAAGAGCCGGAAAAATCTAGGTTCAAAGCCAAAGCCTGTGCCTGTAGCAAAGAAAACTCAAGTTGAAGTTGACAGTGATGAGATGGACTTCATGGAGTATAGCAATTTGAAGGGTACTAGGAGGAAGAGGGGAAGTAGGCGAGAAAGGGCTAGAACCCCAGAAGAAACAGTGGAAGCTGATGTAGCTGAAACTAATGGAAATGCTGATGATAGTAGTGTACCTAATAATAGCTCGCAGGTTGAGGAGGGATCATCACTTTCTTTTCCTGAAAATGAAAGCAATGGTGAGGCAGTTGATTACTTGGGTAGAAAACACCAGCTTCCAAAACCAGCTCTTAAGAAGAAAGGTAGTGCAAAGCAAGAAAATAATGTGAAATCAAAAGAAGCAGCCAAAGGAAGGAGAAAGAAGGTAATAAAATTTTGTTTTCTGAATGTTGTACAAAATAATCTTGTGTGATTATATTGTGCTTTGTTGGACAATTGACTTTACTTGCTTCTTTGAAAGTTGATATATAGCCTTCTGTGGAGGAATCTTCATTTACTCAGAATGGTTTTAGAATGTGGATGGTTTTTTCTTCCCCTGGTTTATGTCATCTTTGTATTAAATGGTGAAGAAAAGTGCATTGGAAAAATAACCTCCCTCACCAAAATTTCAGCTGTTGGGTGGAATTGGGATGAAATGTCATGTTCGTTGAATGATTTGCAATGTGTATTTCATGCTAGGCAGCTAGCAACCTTCTTGAAGTTTCTAGGTCTGTTAAATCTTTGCAATATTTGTTGAAGATCTTAGGTCACTTTTCTCTCCTAAAAAGATTAACATTGTAGTTTACTCCTTTGACTCCACTGCAGGAGACTAGTTGCAACGTCAGAATTCTGAAATCTTTTATGAATATAGTTAGCCACCTGAATTCTATTGTTTAATTATCTTCTCTGTCTAATTAGATACCCTATTTGCGTTCTGCGTGTTTCAGGGTTCCACTAAAGTTTGCAGCACTACTTGTGATACGTGTGGAGAGGAATTTGAATCAAGGTAGCTATCGGTGTCTTACCATATGTTCAATCTGTGAACTGAAACTCTACTTTCTTTTCTGAAATTCTATCATCTTTTCATGACAGGAATAGATTACACAAGCATTTAGCCGAATCAGGTCATGCTACGCTAAAATCTAGATGATAGTTTCGATAGCCTGGGAGATGTGATACTGGAGCGCTCCCCTTCATTTGGCATTCTTAGGTGCTCAGGCTACCAGTTTTGGATCCACCTTCCACCATTTTTTCCATCGATGATTAACAATTGTAATGCTACAATTCTTTTCATAATGAAATTCAGAGGAGACCTCCAATTATACTTTTATGGAGATATCAAGCGATTGCTGCCATCGTTCTGCTTCAATTATTTTAAAGGGGATTATATATAATTTTTTTTTACTATATATTATAAAAATTTTAATTATTTTTAAAATAATTTTCTCTTTCCTTCTTTTCTTCTCTCTCTCATGTGTATTTTCATCAGTAAGTGAAAGAAGTTATTTATTTTTAAAATTTTAATTATATTTTTTTGTTAATTATGAATTAAAATTATGTACGAATTATTTTATTAATAATATTTAAAATAAAAAGTTTGAAGTAAATTTTACCAACATGAAATTCGACATAGAATTTTGTTAGATAAAAAGAATTTTAAATAAAATAATTAATTTTTATATTTTATATAATTTTAAAAATTATATATAATTTATGTATTTTCAGTAATTAAACCACGAATTATCCAGGAACGATATGGATAATCTATTGCTTACTTGGGACCTGGCCTCGCTGTCATTTCGATCAGTTCCGTTTGTAAAATTTTGTTGTGGAAAATTCTTTTTCATCGCCTTTCTTGCAAATGTTATATTTAGATTCCTATATCTTTCAAGGGTGCGCTTGGATACTTCTGTAAAGTACGAAAACAAAAACCCCAAATTTACTTTAAATTTTTATTTTTCCTTACAAACAATTTACCCTCTCTAAAAATTATATTTACAGTAATAATAATTAAAAAATAAATTTTGAAATGTCAAAAATTAAACATTTAAAAAAAAAGTATCAAAAAAGCTTCATATTTCAAAACTGGAGTATTTTTTTTTTGAAATTTGAGACAACAACAATCAAACTTTGTATTCCATAGCCACAAGAAAAACGCACTCGTTAAAGAAAGTGGGAAAAAACTGTAGATATGCAAACCTAATCAGCTGAAATTTGTTTGAGGTAGAAAATAAATTTTTAAGCACGATGTACAACATAGCCAAAAAGTTACTTACTATCTCACTCGAGCTCTTAGCAAGCTTGATCCTTTTTTAGCAATAATTCTTAATAAACCAACCCACTCAAAGGGAAGCTTCATCCAAGTTTCAATAATCGTACACAACTGAATGAACTAAAAGTTCAATAACAGAAAATGATCTAATTTCCCTACAGGGTGTGTGCACCACCGCAATCAAGGAAATACCTAACAGGATCAGGCTTATTGAAGAAAAGCCCTAGATAATTATACAAAAGGACTAGTCGCGAACAACAATCGACAACTTTAAAAAGCAAACAAGGATCACAATGTTTTTGTAGATGCCTCCTCTATATATGCAGTGGCTTCCTCAAGAGAGAGCTGCTTTCCTTCTACTAGCCCCATGATTAATGTATGCGCGTACTCCTTGCATGGAGCGCGGATGGGAAACTTCCCGGATTTGCAGTTCTCAACATGCGAGAGGGTGCATCTAAAGCAAATGCAAAGAGAGAAAAGATGGTCGTTAAAATGGAAGAGTTAAAATATTTATTGATCGAAATTGAGAAGGCAAAATGTGCTTACGTCATTGTTAGAACAGGAATATCATCCTCTTCTCCCAGGTATAAGACGTTGTGATACCAGCCCCTCTATGATTAAACAACATTAACATAATCAGAGGGGACGCACATGAGGTATTCAAATGGTTGCATAGAATAAGTAATCTGTAGCACTCAGTAAATGTTTGTAGAAACATGTGAATATCAGTGTTATCACGACAGGATTGATCTACACGACCCTAAGACTTACCTTAACAGCCTCCACAGCTATGCACTTCTTGCTTTGAATTGATTGTAGATCACTCGAGTCAAATAATGGAGAATTCATGTCAGAGCTATAAACATTCTCCTGAAACAGGATATCGTTGAACTGCTCCAGTCTGGAACAGAAAGACCAGCAGAAGTTTTTTCAAAAATTACACACCAAATATTAAAGGTTAATACACGGGAGATTTCGGCAGATGTGAAAAGAACCTTGTAAGCATTATGGTTGACAAATTACTTCTAAATACGCTAAACACAAGGAAAACTACGTACGTGATCTTATACATGTGCAAGTAAGCTTTATCTTCATTGTTACTCTCAGGGTGAAGAAAAGCAACCCCTCCAGGACCCCAAGTAGCAGTCCACTCACGAGCAAAGAACAAACGGTATGGGAAGGTTCTCCAGCAGGAATCTTTTGGTGGACTTGTGTCCCTTGAACCAGCACATGGCCTTCGCATCCCTTCCACCTTGAGTCATTTGACAAGTGTAAAGACATAAAAAGATAAAAAAATAAACTGAAATTAAGAATAGAAAACTCCTAGAATTCAGGTTTATAGCTTTACGAGATCCTAGGTACTTCACAACAGTCAATATCTCAATCTATTTTCCTTTTTCTTAATCTTTCAGTTCTTCCTCACTCAGCCCAATACTGTTCCATCTTGAAAGTCCTCGAAAGATTTAACGAAATGACCTTTCACTTGCATGTTGGCATATAATCCTACAGAAATTCACTGGTGGTATAATCCTATTTGTCCAAACATAAGCCCAATAACAAAAACCAAACAATGGGATTTGCAGTATATGTTCCTTAAAAACAGTTATTATAGCATGAAATACTTGGACGCCTATTATTCTGCAGACAAGTACAAATAACAAGTTCTTCAAGGGAAAAGATATCTTAAAGGTTCTTTGATTTCGTACAAGAAATCTGAAAGTTGTTCACCTACCTGGCCACCTTCAATATAGCAGAGGAACCTTGATTTACTCATGTTTGATCCAAAAGTAGCATACCAGATGTCAATCTTACAAAGCTCTTCTCTCCACGTGGGTGGAACAGTTCTAGCATCTGAATTCAGTAAATTTTTGTTGTCAAAGAGTTCAGTGGGGTGAAAAAGAAAATGGGTTCTTGTTAATTATTACACAGTGAGTTTCACTACCAATACCATCAACAACTTTCAAATCCTGAAGTGGTTGTATCATATTCTCAACAGCTGCTTCAAGATCTTCTGATATTTTATATGAAGCATTGTCACCCTCGCCCTCAGAGTCAGAACTTGGGATCTAGAGAAAGATGTGGAAAATGCTTACTCAAGAATAGAGATCAAAGAAGTTAGGATGACATAAGGAAGGACATCTCACCAGTGTTTGAGGTGATCTCTTGCTGGTTACTTTCTCCGGTAACCTCTCAGCAAGTACTGGCCAAAATGCACCTAACTTTTGACGAACCTAAACATAGTATTGAGAACCCTAAAGTTAAATTTGGAACAACATAGGAGTCCTGCTTAAATTTGGAACAACACATGAGGCCTTCAGTAGCAGAAGAAAATTTTGAGCCAGAGATCAAACAAGAAATCTGAGTTAATGTAGGAGTGTACAGCCCAAACGAAATTATTGGTTATTGGATAACAAAAGAAGCCTTCTTACCGCCTGTATTACTCTCCATGTGGATTCAAAGGGATAGGCCTTGGATGATCCTGATATTGGCTTGTCATATAGCAAAACTTCAAGACAGGCTAGGGCTGAATTTGCTATAGAATCAAGATTGTATCCACCTTCAAGTGCCATAAAAATTTTACCTCGAGCATACTCCATCAACTACATATTAAATAAAACATAAGTTTTCAATAGAATTCAAAATGTTATACTAGTACCTGAAAGATCTCATAGGTTTACTATCTGAAGTTGATGGAAAACCTTCAATGAAGGGTAAGAATTGGAATGTTATCCAAAACTATGACTATGAAGATCTTAAAAAATGGAATTTATCAACATCTGTGGATCTTACCTTGCTCAACATGGCAGCATAGCCATATGGGCTAACATGGCATCCACCAAGAGGATCACCAATAGCTGTTCAAATTCCCATACATAAATGATCACTAATCTAACAGATATGCATACGAGAAAGAATCAACTAGTTCTTACTAATTTATGTACGGTGTGTGTGTTTGTTGAGAGAGGGGGAGAAAGATTAACAACTTGAATGTGTCATCAGTAAATAATTCAAGAAAGTAAACTACACATGATCATTTTCATCAAAAAAAAAAAAAATTACACAGGATTGTGAATTTGACATAGTATAGCATTTATCACATCTCCCAAGAAATTGTAAAGGAAAGAGAACCAGCTCACTCCTTTATAGTGACAAGAACAATAGATAGGCTGTTAGAAGACAAATTCTAAATATAATGCTAAAATAGTATTGCTTGAGCTTAGCATATGCAAGCCGAAATGTAATGCTTTTTTTTTTTTTTTGCTAAAATGTAATGCAAAGTTGAAAATAAAATATTACAACTAACCTGCATCAAATCCTGCAGAGATGATAATCATGTCAGGATCAAATTCCTTGGCAACAGGAATTAATATGTGGTCCCAAACAGCAAGATAGTCTGCATCACCACATCTACCATTTTCCCACGGAACATTGATATTGTATCCAGCACCTGGTCCCTCCCCAATCATGACATACGATCCATCATCACCGGTGGGATAAAAACTTCCAAATTCATGCCTAATTAGAGGACAAATTCAATGCTACCAACACTTATTAGCCAACCGAGTCAGGAAAAAACTACAGCAGTTCTGATAACATGTAGCACAAAAGAAATGAAGAGTACCAGCCCCACCCCAACAAACCCCGTCAACCCCGGGCCCCCACCCCACCCCCCCAGCAAAAAAAAAAAAAAAAGTTCCCAGAGAAGAGCCAACTGCATCTATTTTAGCTATCTAACAAAAGCAGTTGAAATTTGGGAGTTCAAACTTTCATGTACCTGTGCACAGAGAAGAATAGTACACGAGGATCCTTCCAGAATGCTTTTTGAGTACCATTTCCATGATGAACATCCCAATCAACAATAAGAATTTTGTTGATATGGAGGTCCGGCTAACATTTAATTTTGACCAAAGAAGGATAAGACATTGGCAAACATATGTTAGCTTTTTAAGATTCATTTCTTAGAATGATCTAATGTAAGAAGCTGAAATTCCAACAACTCAAACTAATTCTCACCCTTTCATTCAAGAGATAACTTGCTGCAATAGCAACATTATTGTACAAGCAAAAGCCCATTGGTTCATTTTCTTCAGCATGATGTCCAGGAGGCCTGATAATAGCAAATGCTGAATCCAATTCTCCTTTGGCTACTTTTTCAGCTACCTTTACCAGCAGACATTATTAACAAGCCTCAAAGAAAATTTGGATGCCCTTGATGTTAATAAGGGTTAGAATACTTGGGTAAATTCATTGGAAATGTTCCAACCAAAATTGACCCGCTCTTTTGCCGAAAGAAAGCTTCCAGTAATTGAAGAATGAGCATCATTTCAAGTTATTAGATTCTATTGCCTATTCCTCATGTAAAAACAGCACCAAGGTGAAACTTAATTACAAATCCTGATAGTCATTTTTCTTTCTTTCCTAAAAACCATTTTTGCCAACGTACAACCATTAATCTACCAAATCATCGTCAATGTTTTAGACATACCTCTATAGCAGACCCAGCAGCAAGATGAGCAGCTTCTGATGATCCTTCATTGAAATATATAGAATTAAATCTTGCAGCAATCCTATTTCTTCGTGAATCAAACTTTTTGGAACTTATATTCTTAATCAAGTCAATATGACTTTTGGAGTGAACCAAAGCTATATTTTTATCTTCTGCTTCCTTTGCATTCAAAACAACACATCTGAAAATAAATGGATCATAAACAATTTAGACTACTTCCAAGCAAAACAAAATTTCTCCTTTCAAATATAGATTACCAAGAAATTTCTAATACATCAAAAACAACAAGATTTTGACACTAATACTTTGGCAAAGCACAAAAGAGAAAAAGGAGGTCAAAAGACTCAATACGAAAGGTAAAGCACGGCTTTTTTGGGCCCACCCCCCCCAAAAAAAAAAAAACACAAATTGCTTTCATTTTTGAATTCCAAAGCCTACAGCAGTGAGCAGAAGTTAAACTATCGATACCAAGTTCAACTCGTAGCGCACGGAAAAAGCTAGCATGATCTCAACATCAATTCATCAAGGTAAATGACCGAGTGCAAAGAACACCCACGTCAAACTTGGAAATCAAAATTTTCAATGTTGAAAGGAGACCAAAACAAAGTCAGAATGCAGCTTTCCTCCCCTCCCCCACCCTCTTCTCCTCTAAGATGGGTCAAGAATTAAGCTCAAAACGAAGAAAGTCTCCAAATTAAACACCAAGAACGAAAAGGGAAGACTTGAAAAGCTAACCAAAATTACATAAACATATACAAACGTGAAGAAGAAGAGGAGAGTAAGAAAGGAAAATAGGGGACCTTTCAGTAATCCCAGAAGACTGGAGCTTATTCCAAATGGAAAGAATGCGATTGGGGTTCTCGGGATGGTATTCGCCATCAGGAGTCGTGTGTTTGCACATCCTCTCATCATACAGAAGCCCCACACGACGCTGATGAGGTTCCGCGAGAGTCGTGTGTTTGGACCCCATTGAAGTTCCGCTAAGAGCTCGAACTCAGCAGAGGAGAAACCAAAAGAGCGTACTTTGGCTGGGTCCTTCTCAGCCTCGTTGTTATGGACCTATGGTGAGCTCCGCAAAGACATTGAACGTACCCGACTTTGAACGCTTTCGTTTATAGAAAGAATAGATTATCAAGGCCCCCAAAATGAAAAGAAACATTAAATGCGTTCTTAATCGATGAACGCATTGCGGTCATTTCATCAGTGGGTTACCTTACCAAGATTGGGGAGCAGCGGGATGAGATAGAGGGCAAGTCTTTGTAGATTTAAATAGAGAGATCAAAATATACGTCTTTTTATATATTTTAACAAATATTTATTATATATTATTTAATTTCATATATTTATTTATTTTATTTTATTTTCTTTATATTTATTAAGAATATAAAAAAATATTTTACTTAAAAAATTTCTTAATTCTTGAACATAAATCTAAAAGAATTTACATATTTTTTACCAGAGGGAGTATTGGGTAGAATCAATTGTTGAGGAGAACTTCTTTTGTGGATGCATTTATGTTGTAGCTAGACAAGAATAGTTTGATTTGATCAAGAAGTTAGGAATAGCAATTTGCACTTCTATAGTACATCAATAGTTTCTATTCTTCAGCTATATATTGCCCTATTTGGAAACACTCTATAATCTTAGTGACGAAGAACAAGCCAAGCGCATGACAAAACATGTTCCACATCAGATAGGGAACTCCACTCTCATACCCTGCCTGTTTGATAATTCTCTATTTTGATGCAGTAATTTCCGCCAATAAAGATCTCGAAAGATGCCTGTTTCATATTTTCCCTCTATTACAAAATGGGAAGGTATGATGTTTTTGAGTTAGTACCATACCAATTGCCCACTCTTTCAACATTAGGGGCTCAAGAATTGGTTACAAGAACAACCATACCAGAAATCCTATCGATTCTACCCGATTGAAGTTCAGATTTCACATTCTTAAAGGGGATGTTGAAAGTCCAGTTCCAGGGAAACCATTGGCTTGGAAGAAGTTTGTAATGAATCATCTTTCCTCATTGACGTACCTGGACATCCTTGATTCTCCTCACCGGGTTTCTCAACTTTCAAACAAGCTCCAAATCCACCTTTTCCTGAGGAATGTGATGTCTGAAGTTTTGGCCTGTATATTTTTTCGAAACCAGGAGGAATATCACCAAATGTTTCCTCTGCCGTAGTCTTTGGTGGCAGCAGAAGAGGTATTCTTGGAACAACAACATCCATCCTTCCAATGTTTTCACCCCCTGTCATATCTATCTCCATCTCAACTACTTGGTTATTATCGCCTTCATCAAGAAATTGATTCATACCATTGATAGTCAATTTGATGTGACGAAATACTCCCCATAAGAAGTACATCCCATTCCATCCTGTAACATCAAATTCAGAACATACACATAAGACATGAGAGACACTACCACATACAAATGCATCTTTTATACAAGTTAACCCAAGAGGTATGAAAGACCAAACAGAATTTGATCAAAATAATTCCACTAGCCATTGAAGAAATAATGAATTCGGTCTAAACCAATAAATAAAGGGGAGCAGTACAAGTAAAAGAGAAGGTTTAGATAGATAAACAAGGTACTGTTAAGTTCTCATTTTCTTTCAACATTATTCGATACCAAGTCCAGGACAAATGAAAAAAGCAGCTTCATATTCCATCATTTAAATTCTTCTCATTAAATACTCTAGAAAATATATAGAAGGCCACATAACTTTAGCTTCTCCAAATACATTAAATGCATATTTAAACTGATTAAACAGTTAAAAACAAAACCCTCAAAAAGAAACTACGAAAAACATAACATCAGTATTAAAAAATATGACATTATTCAAAAACAAATGACTAGAATAAGAAAGCATCTTATAGGAGGTCTCACTTTGGCAGTCCAGTTGCAGAAGTTTAGAAGTGAATATAAACAGTTCAACACCATCCATGTACTTCCACAACACCAAGTCCTTCTCTCCTATGTGCTCCAGTAGGGACATATAGTTCTTACATCTACAAGAACACAAAATCCGATAGTCAAACATCCACTATAACTGTACATTTTGCAGGCTCCAAGAGAGGAGCGAGGATGAAAGAGAGGCAGAGTTTAGGTACTCCATCACTGTGGTGAAAAGACTGACCTCTCAGAAGTACTGGGGAAAAAATATAATCCAATATCTCTTCTATCTGGACAATAATTCTCAAATAAGCTCATCCAAAGACTCCCTCGTCCGACCAATTCAAACTTGAGTACTTCAGGCATTAGTTTTGAGGACTCGAAGACCTTTCTACGAACTCTAGAAGGAGGATGAGCCTTGATACCAGCACTTATTTCCCCTTGATTTGGGCTCCTCAGAAGAAAATTAAAGCTTCCCCTACAAAAGGAAAGACGATTTGATTTGGCATGCAACTACTCAAGCAGCGAAATAAAAACGTGTGAAACAAACAGACTACGAAAAGATAAATAATTGAAACAGGGGGAGACAACATATTCAAAGAACATCTACGTAGAAATCCAGGCATAGTAGAACTACAACTCTCGTTGAAATATTATAAAAATTATTTATATTTTTTTCCTAGAAATGGAAAAGAAAACCTTTATGGAGATGTATCAAAAAAATGCTAAGTCAATCATGCTCCACACTGGAGCAGCTCACGTGCAAACTCAATAATGATTCTGTGACACAGAAAAGGAATGGCAAGGTTAAGAAGAAGATTGAGACCAAGCGTATTATGAACATCAATCTCCTAGTAAAACTGGCATGATCTGAATAGCCATCTAAGTGAAAGAGAAATTATGGTTGCTCACAGGATACAGAAAATCCCTATCCCCGCGGTCCTGCCACCCAAGCGAACATATATGCCGGAGCAAACACATACTGAGGTAACTCCCAAACAACATGCAGAACAACAAAGAAGACAAAGCATAAAGAAAATAATAAAACTATTCACTAGAAATGTCTGTTTTCTTTTCGAAGAGAAGCCTGCATTTCTCCAAAGACAACTTCATTATGAAAGAAGAATTTTTCCCACTCTACATATAAAAGTTTACAGCGGTCTCCACTGGAAGACAACGAAACAACATACGTTCTGAATATTTATTAGATTTACCATGTTTCTATAATTTAGCAAATTCAATCTTAAGAACACAGCTTTACCTACAACCTTCAACACCCCTCCCCCCTTCTTTTTCTATCCTTCATGGAACCAAAGACATGTGCTTTTTATTCAAAGAATGAATGCATAGCATTATTACTCAGAAAAATTACAGATAAAAACGCAAACAAGTAAAGATGATTAAAAAGTTAATCTGTTTCGACGCAACAGAAAAAACCACACAAAAAATAATACAAGGAGTTTGACACAGTAGTACTATTAAATCTCCTTAATGAATTGGTTAAGTGAAGAATAGGTTCCGCTTACGTCCAGGTTGCATCTGAAGCAGGAACATACAAACACTTGCCCACCTTTGGCGGAGCACTTCCACTCCTGGGATCAGCTATCATACTGCAGGAGGCAGCAAGACCTAAAGAATAGATGTCTTTATTCAAAACGGGTTATATAAGGGGATGTAAGGAAAACTGGTAATTTTATTTGTGGCATGAATTTATTGGAATTTCAACAGCAGCACTTTATTTTTCCCTTTAACTTTCAATTCGATTCAAGCATATTGCCTCATGTAAAAGGTTACATGCTAAAAAAGAGATAAGATAACTGCTGAAATTAATGATCTTCCCCGAATTAACAGTTGGTTGGTCAATCCTCAAAGGTGAAGTGGTTGTGGATGATATACCTGTGTTTTCCACTGCAAATTGAGCCCTTTTGGCATCTGCGTTATTAATAATGGTATTTGTAGGCTGTCCCTTTGGAACGTGTTCCTTCTGGCTCTGCCGTTGTTTCTCCAGAGGAGCCCGAGTAGCATTTTTTTCTGGAAAAATGTTTCAATATTCAGGAATTGGCATATCGGACATGATAGTACTGTTTCTGTCTCACGAATCTTTTATCAGATTATCAATGTGCCAAATGGCAATGCTAGTCACACGTTATTTTGACTTTATTACATTTCTTCAGTTGAGAAAAATGTTGCATGCTTAAAAGAAGATAGGATACCTAATGGCACAGTGTTCTTGCCTGAAATAACAATTGGTCGGTTATCCTTTACTGGTGAAGTCCGGGTGGATACTGTAGCACTCTTCCCCACTGTGTTTTGAGCCCTTCCGATATTTGCATCATCCTTAATGGAAGTCCTAGGCTGTCCCTTCTGAATACATTCCTTCTGACTATGCTTCAGCAGAGGAGCCTGTGTAATGCCCTTTCCTGGAAGAGCAAGTATTAAGAAATTTGCAGTTGTGCAGAAATGCCAATTCGAAGAGGGCAAGGGAGGGGGAGAGAAATAAACAGTTCGGACAACAATCTGCACTTTCATCTGATTAATTAATACGTCCCAAGATATTGCGCTCGATACTAAACTTATATGCAAAACTATTAAAAGAAAAAGATCATCCCTCAAAATTGAACCAAAATAAATAGATTCCTATTGTGCTTATGATGATTCAAACCAAGCTGCATTGCCTCAGCTAAAATTTCAGCACCAACAGATACCATCAATAGTTCATTGCCAGCGGGCCCTGCAACACCATCTTTTAAAGACTAAGGCAATCCTTGTACATTTTAAACCTATGACACAAGTGATTTTCAACCCCTTCTAATTGGTATAAAATACTGAAAAATGACAAGATCATTTACTTATTTTTTAGTTCAATGGTCACATATTTTGTAGAGGTTCCTGAAATATGTTTTGCAAGAAAAGACTGAAGTATTAAAACCATGATACAGCTTTCTGATGTTTATCTTGTCCCTCTTTGTCACACCAAAAGATAAAATTATTCAAATGTGATGATGTCAATCCCCTCTTAGTCCTTCAAATGATTGTACCACTTGCTGAGCAACTATTGCAAGTCTCAACTGTGTTGAAAGTTCTAAAAAGGGATTCCTTGTAACGAGCTGTGAGTTAGATTTTGGAGGTATACCTCCAGTGTCTGTAGGAATCTTCTCTAACATGGATCTCCTCTTGCGGTGCACGATGCTTGGATAAAAAGAAGCTTTTACCGGAGAACCAGATTTTATAGCACCTGAAGTTAGCATGATAACTTCTTCAGGAGAAAGAGGCTTAGCTTTACCAGTTTGGATCCTCTTTTTACGATCCACTGGATGCTGCCTTAGGTCATTTGGCAGCACATTAGGACGGGCAGAATCACATTGAAGCTTTCCAGGAGCGTTCAATGATGCTGCCTTAATCAAGTCTTCACACTCTTCACAATACCAGCTTTTAGGTTTATCCATTCGGTACGTACGCATGCAGTAACTAGAAAATAAGAAGAGTATAGGCATCAGAATGCCATATATAAGGATATATAGCATTTTAATTGCACAAGAAGGAATTAAGAATTCGAGCATAAGCATAACACATTTAGTTACAAGCAGGAAAAAGGAAAGACCCTCTAAATAGAATACAAAAAAGAAGCAAAATTGAGAAGATACAAGCGAACAACCCATTTGACTACCAAAATAGGGGGCAGGAATGCGGGAGAAAAAGATACTGTATGTACTCGATGAGATACTGAATAGACCCTTTTGGGGATATTGAACATTTAATATAGTAACTCATACAACAGGTTCAGAAAACTATGGACAATGTACGGAAATTTTGCTCGGAGCAGGTTGATGTATCATATTGTTAAAAAAGAGGTCGAGATTAAGTACATTTCCATGCATGCGCTTTCATATGCATACCTGCGGGGCCCAAACACAATGAGGGGTAAAAGGTATAAATATTAGCATGCAAACACACAAAATCCAGAGAGAACGAGAGAGAGAGATCTCACAGGTGTTCATGTGAAGTTTTGCACTGAGCACAAGTAACAATTCCGTCAATGACACCTACATCACCGCAAATGTTACAACACTTATCCTGCAAATTGGTAGGTGTAATTAGATGAGATACACTTAGGTGCTCAGCATAAGTGTATAATTATGTTGCAAAAATGTTTATTTCTGAGAGTTTTGAAATTGAATAAACATCCACTAGAATGAGCACAAACACCAAGAAATTAAGACAGACACTATACTAGTCAGTATGCCCCATACCTTTTCACAGAATAGAAGGGTAAACTTATCAAAAGTCAAATCTTAGAACAACTTATAATAACATCAAGAATTAACTGCATATACACTGTTAGTGTAAATTTCTATCTTTATACATATTGTTTGCTTCAGGCTACCATGTTTCTGGAGGAGTCTCTTAATATCGTGTAAATATAGTGGCAATCATCCAACCAAACATACTTCCTTGCCTGATGGTGTATGTTTATGGCAATCTTAACATTTGTTAGAACTTTAATGACTGCAAACACATAAATTGTTTGACAGCTACCAAATAGATATATGATAGCAACCATCTTTTATATACTGGCGAAAATTCTGCACATCCAGAAATACTGAGTTCCCAACAGAAGTAATAGAAATCAAGAAGAGAGATTCAGCCAAATTTGTCAGAGCCACATAATAAGACAGGCTAGGAACAACCAAGTAGAGTATTGAAAGATTAAAGTCAGTGGAAAAAGTTTTATATTGCAACACTATGTACTTATTCGAGACACAAAACAGACAATGTCCTCTAATACCAAAGTTTCTATAGGATTAATACTGAAGCATTTTCAAAATCTGCATGCAACCATTTGAGAATATTGTACACTATTCACCAGGCTTGGCCATTACTAACACTATTCCCCAAACTTGGCTGTCCAAAAACTTCTTCTGTGCTCACATCTATGTTATTAGTTCTTCAGTTATGCTCTGTTTGGGGTAAAAAAAGTCCGTAATCTAGTAAGAAACATAGAAAAAGTATAGGGTCTTCCAAAAGCAATAATGGAGTGACAACTGCAACTCCTAAGAGCACACGTTCTACATCGGACAGTGAACTGAACTCCTGAACCTCTTAACCATGGTGATCCACAAACTTCACATGTTCTACAATGGATAGTAACTGAACTCCTAAACCACATACTTCATCACGTATTAAAGTAATCAATAGGTAAAAGTAAAAATATCCAATAAAGGTAGGACCATGAGCCCGAGACGCTCTTCCCCAGTAAAAATGCAGAAAGATACTCTATATGAATATTCACATAGCAAGACAATTTTAAAAACATTCTATTTCTTTTCCTTTTAACAGAGGAACTTTTGACGCGCTAAGACTGCACAATTAGCTAAGCAAGTCCACCCGTGTCATACCTATGTGTGGCATTTATTAATATTTAAAGAACCACGATGATGGACACTTTTCATACACAAAATTGTAATAAATTTATTAACTAAATAGGAGAAAAAACACACAACTGCGGACAGGAAGTGATATGTAGTGCTTGGAATTATTTCTCACACTTGAAGAACTTGTGATTTCAAAAAGAATATAATGATTAGCGTTTAAACTGCACCCTAAGTTTACTATGATGCCGAGGTCAACTTCCCATTGGCATCCCTGTTTATAGTGTACAAATCAGCTGCCAGTGAAGCAAAATGTTCTTCCTTTTTCTTTTTCATTTTTTTTTGGCGAGTAAAAAAATGAGTGCTTGCAAAATGTTACAACCAAAAAGAAGTATACACTTGCACCCAAAAATGTTTGATATTAGCAAATTTCAGTCTTCCCAGCAAACCTATCCAATCAACAGTAGTTTTTGCATATTAGCAAAAACAAAAAGAAAATGTGGAAAACTTTGTCAAGAAAAATACAAAAATTAGAGAACCGATCAACATTAAACTCAGAAAATAAAACTATACACGTTCAGATATATCTGATGTTACCTGTACTATGTGTTGGCAGACTCATAGAAGTTTAAGCACAACAACTTGGACGGACAAAAAGTTTAAATAGGATAATAAATGCACTGATTTTTAGAGACCCATTTCGTGTTTCTCCGTCCCTTTCGGCACTACGATATTAAGATCATACTCAGTTCTATTGCAACGGAAGAATCAACAAAATATAATCTTGATTAAAATAAAACAAGAAACTAACATTTCTTCTAAGCTTGGTCAAGGGATTGTTTAGGGTTTTACCATGTGGGCCTCCAATGTCGGATTGTCCTCCATGTCTTGTGCTTCTTTTGACCTTGGAGACTACAAAAAGACTCCAGTAGAAAGGGACAATGCAGAATGCGGCGGTGACTGTATCCCACTGTGTATAACAGTGTATTAAAGAAATGAACACTCAAGAAGTGGACCACAAATGGAGGACCTACAACTACAACAAGGGCCTCCCACCCATGTTTCACCCATGCTTCAATTCGAATATGTTGGCTTTTACACACAGGTTTTTTTTTTTTTTATAATTCAAGTTTCTAAACTAAGTCTAATTATTTCTGGACCCCATAATCTTTGTCCTTAAGCTATGGAGTATGTAAATCGCGAATGTGCACGAATTGGGTCCCAGGTTCTCAAAGCCCATGTACACTACTACGCACAAGAGACCTACTCCAAACTGATTGTTCCACAATATCCCTTCAAATATAGCTCCCAGGTTCCCAGTAGGAGTTAAGCCATCACCCTCCGCTGGCAGCGAGAATACCTTAATTGTTTTACCAGCTCGCATATACCCGGAGGAACTGGATGCCTCCAATGAGGTTTGAACCCTCAACCTTTGGGTTGAGGACCAAGCCTCTTGCCAGCTGAACTGGCTAATTTTGGCTACACACAGGGGTTTTGTTCTTCCCTCACAGTCGACTCAAAAAGACTTTAGCTTCCGCTACTGAATTAAAGCTTGTCCAAAGGTCACTTCTGAGCTATGACCAGCATTTAAGCTATTCTGTTTTAAAATATATAATATTTTTTTATATGAGAATTAAAATATATTTATTTAAATTTTTTAATTAATATATTAATTTTTAATTTAATATTTAATTATTAATATTAACATAATTAGTAATAAAATTAATAATTTTAAAAAATAAAAATACTGAAGTAATTAATTAAAAATAAAAATAAATAAATAAAATATTTATATAAAAAATAAAAATTTATATTTTAAAATAAATAAAAATATAAAATAAGGCATATAACTGCACTCTCGTTGGGTTGTAGGTGCCACGTTTTTTTTAAATATATTTTTTTGGGATTTTTCGGGGGATCTTTTTCTTTTGTTTGAAAGCAGCACGCCCATGGTTTTGTGAGCGACAAACCATGTTCAAGGGAATGAAGAATATTTGTCAATTTTCAAGATTGCCGGCCAACAGTCTGACCATCTTAGTTTTTTTGCTTCTATTCATTTGAAAAAGAATACTTAAAATTCTATTTCTATGTATACAATAACTCACAAATTACATAAAAAAATAAGTGGCATTAAATAAATCATACGTAATAGGTTCACGTCACATTTAATATTTGAATTACGACGAGTATAAAGTTTTACTCATCTCTTTATTATTTTTTTTAATTAAAGTTTCACTCATCTCACTAGGCATTATCAGACCAATAATAGAAATGAATATTTGAGTTTCAAATGTTTTACCTTAAACTTTATAAAGATAAATTATTTATAAAATAAAATATAATACATAAAGTCATTAAGATTTAAATCGATACCTAATTCAAATACACCGTTCCAACATATGTTTTGGCCATCTTATAACATTTAACATTAGCATAAATGAATTTTCCATACAATTAATTTCACTTCTGCAGCAGGAATAGTTTTTAGCCACCTTAAACTTGGCAGCATACCCTAACAGGAGGAAGAAGGAGAAGAAGAAATTTAGAGTTAAACAAGGAAAAAAATAATGCCAAAAGAGTTTAGAAAATGATAATATACATCTATTTAACAACTTCTACTTGTGATTTAGCAAAAAAAAAAAAAAAAGTTGGATTCGTGTACCGAACTAATAATTTCGACGCTAACTTTAAGTACAAAATAAAATTCCCAATCCAAATCTAAGGATGTGATTGGATAGAGTTTAGTTTTGAAATTTTTTGTCTTGAGTTTCGGGAGAGAAAAATTTTTGTAAAAGAAAAAATAAGATGTGAGATGAAAAATTTACATTGAGTTCCGTGTGGAACCCAATCCAATCACACCCTAAGTAAATAAATCCATCATATGGATTGGATCTTAC
The DNA here is from genome assembly GCA_030512225.1 of Rauvolfia tetraphylla. Lineage (NCBI taxonomy): Eukaryota > Viridiplantae > Streptophyta > Magnoliopsida > Gentianales > Apocynaceae > Rauvolfia > Rauvolfia tetraphylla. The sequence goes on along the minus strand of JAJQKT010000028.1, from coordinate 5,270,668 downwards.
TAATAATTGGATACCGCGTTGGGTCCAGACCCGAAGGCATCTCTACCTATCGCTACCTTAGCAGCCAAACATAGGCTCAGGAGCCATTGAGGGCTTGCGCTTTAAGTTTTATTAGCCCACTAGTAAATAAGAAAATCCAAAACTAGTCACCTTATCTAACCAACGTAGTTAACTAAAGTGAACGAAAGAATTAAAAATAACAAATATTTAAAGCAAAAAAAAAAAAAGAATATAACGTGATCCTCCTAGAATGATTTGCTCTAAGAAGAAAGGAAGATTTTGGCTGCATAACTCCAGATGTCACAAGTATTCTCTGTCATCAACGCTGTCCTCTTGCATAGTATGTACTTGAACCCGAAGTAGCCTGCCTTTCCTCGAGGAGTAGATTTCTTAACCCTCGAATTTAGCATGATGACTTCTTGAGGAGAAAGAGGCTTCACTTTACCAGTTTGAAACTTTTTGTTACGGTCCATGATATTTGCCCTTTGATCATTAAGCAGCCTGCTAGGTCGTGCAGAATCACTCTGAAGCCTCCTAGTGCAATTTGATGGTAATGCCTTGGGCAAGTCTTCAGCAGATGGTGGCGAATGCGAATCTGTTCCGCTATTGTCCTCAAACTCTTCGCAACACCAATGCTCTGGAGGAGAATCGAGGCAGATGCGCATGCAATAACTGGAAAAGTGATAAGTGTGCAAGTGATTATGGAGTGAAACAGCAACAGCTAGCAATGAATAATTCAAGTATCAAGAAAAACAATTTAAATACAGGGAAAGAGGATGGAATGTATACGCTGTCTCCGTAGAAGAAAAATTCAGAAGTATATTAAGGAAACCAGAACCAAGCAAAAAAAAGAAAAGAGTCAAGGGCTCTTTCATGATCGAGAAGAGATGATGCATAGAGTTAGAGCAGAACTGAAAAGAAGATGAGTTCTTGTAAAGCCTTGTTATTGACATTGGTTCAGGCATCTTTTCGTTCAATTATTATTGTTCACTGAAGCATACAGCAGCATCAGAACATTCAAATGAGACACCATTCGACAAAACGAGGTGCCCGAATAAATTACTTTGCTTAGAGAGAGGCACGGGTCAGTAATTTCCATGAATGTGCACGAATGCGCACAAGCCCAAAAATTTTCATAGAAACAAGCACAAAAAGAGAAAGCGAAGAGGGAAAGCAGATAAGTATTAATGTACACTAACAGCACTAGAAAGAGATATATTACATATGCTCACGAGAACCTTTGCAGCGAGAGCAAGTCATAAGCATATCATTCAAACCAGTATCACCACAAACATGACAAACCTGCAAATATGGAGGTAATACTGTCAGATACACTCGACCTCTACGATTGATTATGTTCCAAAACTCTTGCTTTTGTTAGGAATTCTTTAATCCTATTAACGTACTCCAAATTAGTACCAAGACTAACAAGCATTACCTTGTATTAGGTACATGAATAGACTGCGTAAGCGGGTAAACCTAAAAATCTTTTAGCAGAATTATGTGTAAGATTCTAATAATATCAGAAATCAACTCTTCAAATATAAATGTGATCAAAAGATTATTTAGAGCTTCAATAATGATACAAAAAGAAAAAAGGCATTTACTGCAAAGATTAAATAAAACAAAGTATAATATGATATGCACAATACGCAAATTGTACTAATATAATTTAGCAAGGAAAAAAGCTAGCAATTCTACATTTAAAGGTTGTCCTTTAAGAACTAGAGGAAATAAAAGTTCCTAAAATCTGATTGAATTTTGTAGTGAAGGATACATAAAGAGAAGGAAAAAGACTAACTTTCCCTGATGAATTCGAGGTTGTAAGTAATACCAAGTGTAAATGTATGCATTACTATTAAAGACTCAGAGTTTCGCATGAATCTAAGGTGAACACCAGCCGCCCTCATAAGCCAAAATATAAATGAATATCCAAAGATGTCTTGGAGCAAAATATGAAGAAATGCCATAAAAGAAGGCTTATATTAGCCAGTTTTTCCAAGAATTAGCCCCAAATGTTGAGCATTAAAGAAGGAACCAGAGGGGTTGATCAAAAAGTTCCCAAATAACAAAGCCCTTAAATCGTAGGTGTCTTTTACAGACGAAATGACCAACATAAACCATCTTTTTCAGTGCATAAAGCAAAAATTAGCTCAATAATGACTCCCCTGGACCAAATTTTTCATAATTAAACCATTACACCCTTTCTTTTTTTTTTTAATTTTATTATGGCTCCCATTGAACTCAGCACCCCAGACGAAGAATATTGGCTAATGGCACTTCAAAAAATGCAAATAATACAGATAAAATATCCCTAAGCGTAATAAAAAGGATTAAAATCTTTAGACACATTGCAATGGAGGAATAAAATTTTTTTGAAATTTCAGCAAAACACAATAAGAAATAATTATGTCTTTACTCTGTCAAAGGTTTATCTATGGTTTTACCATGTGGGCCTTAAAATATTTGAAGTTCTTCCATGTCTTGAAGCTGCTTTTGACCTCGGAGAAAACCATGGGGCCTGACTGTGACTATGCAGTGGGTGTAGTGTGTGACTCTGTGTACATTAAAGAAAGAGAGAGGGATAAACAGCAGTGGAGAACCTACAGAACTACATTACAAACGACAGTGGTCTCTCGCACTCTTCAATCCTATCAATCAAGTGACAAAAGTTTGCTCACCATTTAGCCATAGTGAAAACCTCATTTCTGACTACAGGCGGGAAAAGGCAAATGGGAGAAGAATATTTGTTAAGTTTAAAGAATGTTCATAAATGTTTTGGAAATGCTAAGTAAATGATGTTATAGATGCAGCTGCCGGTATCTTTTTTTTAAAAAAAAAATAATTAATTTCTATTTTGGAAAATGTAGTTTTGAAAATTTATTTAGACTCAAAATTTAAACCGAAATAAAATAAATATGTACAAAATGCAGAGATTTTACTAATATTTAATTTGCACTTTCACATTGGACGAATTCGAATTTCATTTGAGCTCTTAGATTTAATACTACGAATAATATGATCCTTCCACCATTCAAAAAAAATTTTATCCATATATTCAAATTTAAAATTATCTTCCCCCGTATCAAACGAGATTTACAACATAATGTACCCAATATAAGGACTAAGTACTAAACGTGCTTATTTTGTCGATTAACATCCGTTTTTACACTAAAATATATACTTTAAATTGCTTTGCCATCGCCTTCTACAGAAAATAATTGAGTTTAGATTCAAATTTTTCATTTTAAAATTTATGAAAAATAATTTTTTTTAAAAAAAATATGACACTTTCTGCATTGGATTTCAACTGAGGCCAATACAAATATATTCCAAAACTAATTACGGCTCAACTTGGTAAAAATCCTATTACGAAGCTAAACTCATAAAATCATATTTCTTCTCACACAATTTAATTTTTATAAAATTTAAAATAATTCTAAAAATAAAACCCTATCTAACCAACAAGTCATGCAAACAAACTCAATGGAGAACAGACGAAATTGCAGCATTTAGGAACACGAGACACAGATACAGCTACAGAGGTTCATAAAAAAGGAATGGAGAGAGAGAGAGAGAGAGAGAGAGAGAGGGAGAGCCTCCATTAACGAATCGCTCCATTAACAGCCACATACACCATCCAAAAGGAATCCAAAGCCCCACCACCAACTATGCATGAAAGATGGTGAGGAAAAGGAAGAAAACAAAAAACCAAAGCTGTCCTTAGCTACATCACGTTTGCAGCAGACCTAAATAGGAGAATCACATGCATGCCTAGTACAGAGTCTGCACCTCCACAGCCATTTTTACCTCGCACAGCCTCCGACTTCATTGTCCTTTATCCGTTCACGCCCGTAAAAGCACCAGCCCGGAGATAATCAAGAACGAGAATGGACGCAACGCTATCCCACCGTCACTCCCGTCCGGGTTTAAACCCGCTCCGGAGGGACCCAAGCCGTTGTTGGGGCCGCCTAGTACGCCGTTGTTAGGCGTCGTTACAAGAGGAGAAGTGCCTGCAGGTGAATTAATGGTTGGGGTACCGGTTGTTGTAGGTGTCGCCGTTGTGGTTCCGGGTGGCGCAGTGGTAGTGGTAGTGGTAGTTCCGCCACTGCAGCAGTTAACCAGAACAAGACATGTACAAAATATTAACGCAACAATTTTAGGTCAAGAGAAATGAAGAAAATCTATCAATCTTATTGAATTACTATAATATTCATGTGACAATTATGGGTATGGTAAGTTGATTATTCCATGTCCCAAGTTTGGCTGTTAAAGTCTTGAAATGCGGTCATAAAATCTTTTTTTAGTAGCAAGAATTTCAAGATATATTTGGATTGATTTTGAATAAAAATTTTATTTTTTTATTTTTTATTTTATAATATATTTAACTTCTCCCAAATAATTTACTTTTAAAAATTCAATACAATTCAACTTAAATAAAAATTTAATTCAAATACACTCTAATTAATTACTCTGATTATCTATTAAGTTGAGGGTTCAACACATGACTATATCATGACCCTTTTTTACATTTTTATAAAATATTTAAGATTGATCTAGTTGGCCAACAGCCCGTCCTTTTTAATTATTTATAATTTTTTGAATGTATTTAAATTAAATTTTATTATAAAATTAATATAATTTTTTATTTTTAATAAATACTTTATAAAATTTTAAATTAAAACTCTATCAAATCTGCCTATTTAAGTTATATAAATTCACGAGAGAATTGCCAACTTTGTATACAATTATTAGATTACACAATTCCACTAACTCTATCCTTTTCTAATACAAAAGAAACGATTTAAGGCACAATTGAATCAAATGTCTCTCTAAAACTTTCTCACTAAAATTATTTCATAAGCTTTCCCTATTGCACCATGCAGCCGAAAAAGAGTTTAAAAAAGTGAAAACTCACTCCAAACACAGTAAAAATATCCTGAAATTTTGTCAAAAGAAAAACAGAATAGCTCACGAAGCACAAGATAAACACCAAGGGCACGAAAACCAAAAAAGTCTGCGAATCCAAGGACTGACAACAGCGACTGACTGCGGTACAAATGTAAATGGTTGCGTCCAGCGCCACTGATGGTGCCGTTTCAGTGGGGACACCATGCACTGGCACCAAATTACATTACACACAACACTATCTATCTTCATACAGAACACCAACCACTAGGCTTGTGCGATCTCCACTACTTTTAACGAGAGGACACAAATGTCTTTTCAACTTAGAACAAGATACACCTTGAATGTAATTCAGTTAAAAATTCATTTAAATTATATCTCTCTCCTAATTATATACGTAATTAAATTTTATTTTTTAAAAACAATTATTTTTCTAAAATTTAATATTAAATTTTTACCAAAAAATAAAATCTAATACGTCACAAATTTTTAAATAAAAATTAAATTTAATTTTAACATAAAAACCAATTCGACATCCCATTTCAACCTTTATTATGCACCCCTGGCCCTTTTTGAACTAACCGATGTATTTATATTTAATTTAACTTTGAAATATATTTTAAAATTTCATGAAAATAATATTTTTGAAAGAAAAAATATGAGATTTAATTACCCAACCCATACACCAAAAATATTAGTTCCCTTGAATGTTAGAAAAAACATTCTATTTCCCTAAAAAAATATTTAATTGTAGTTTTAAAAGTATAAATTTATTTTGAGGGATCTAGAAGTACAAAATTCATTCTAATTTCTGCTTTTCTCCCCAAAACAAATGATCTAAAATATAATAAAAACTTTATTAGAGAAAATAGCTACTAAATAAAGAATGTATATTACTTGATTTTAGAAAAAAGAACGTATATTATTTTCTTAATTATCTTGTGCATCACATAAATAATCTTCAAACAAAACTCAATATTCAGTTAGGAATGCCTCTCCTTGCTGAAACAAAAGGGATCTTTGATTTTCGTTAACATGCCTTCGCAAATTCTTATTCTATTATAAGTTGTACTTTTAAAGTAGACCGCAATACAATTTTTTTATTTAATTTTTATTTTTTTTATAAAAATTTTATTTTTATAAAAATTAAAAACTAAAATTAAAAATTAAACTCAAACTCTATTTAATCACACATAATAATTTCATTAATGTCTTCACACTGACACATGCTACTAAAATCAACTTTTCTTTTAAGGAAAGGAGGAAAAAGGAATAAATATTCCTACCCATTTAAATAGTAATTAAGAAGGTGGCTTTGGATGCCATCATGATTGATAACAATAATTGTGCACCATTTTTAAAAAATGAAAAAAGTAAGTACTAGTACTACATTGCAATTATAGGGTGTAAGAGTCAAAAGCAGCTATCATACAATAGCAAAAACTAGTCAAAATGACAAAAAGAGCTCACACACAACAAAACAAACAAGTGTTAAAAAAAGTGCTCAACAGGGTTGGGCTCATAAGATATTTAACAAATATAGCTCCAAATTATTATGGGGCATCTCAATGAGAATAAAAAGATGGGGACTCAAAAGTGATTCATAAAGCTTTATTTCGTGAAGAACTCCAGAGATGCCCATCCCACTATAAGGTCAAAAAAAAAAAAAACATTGCAAGAAAAGAGAAGCCCTTTAGAATAAAGAATCTCTTTTTCTCAAGAAAACATGAGAATTTTATTATAAAAGGATTCTCAATCTAATAATAACCACATTATTAGTGGCTTGATCAAAGAATTCAAATCCCAAAACCTACAACCAAGTAAATATATGAATAATGTTTAAAAAAAAAAAGAGGAAAAGTAAATCTATGGATAAATATTGCAATGACATATTACCCGTGATTTGCTTCACAAATATACATCTACGTACATATTCAAGGTTGCGATTTGCCATTGCGGTATTACTAAAATTACAATATCCCTTTTGTAAAATTAAAAAAAAAACTGCAATATCCTATAAAAATATTTCCTTTACAAGTATTGTGTGAATTATTATAGGATAATGATGCAAAGTGATTTACCAAATCCTTTTGGTTTTTACTAGTGGAGGTGATGGGAAACTTTAACTTTATTGGAATGATCAAAACTTTTGAATAAATCCCGCCAACTTGTCTAAAATTACTACTACCATATTCTTGCAATAGAAACTATATGCTAGAATAACTAGTCCGCGCCAAATTTTCTCTTCCCCGAAAGGGCAAGGAAAAAGCAGGGCTTGCTAAAAAGACTCCACAAGAGACTCTAATTTATAGTGTCCCCGTATCTAGAGGTAATTCCGGTGGCATATTTGAATTAAAATTTTATTTTAAATATATTGGAGGGAAAAAAGGAAACTCAAAATGAAACTTTTTATAGTTACACTCCAAAATCTTTGAACTCACAAGTTGGACGGTAGATGAATCCTAACGGGTCCAAAACACATTGTCTCGAACTAGGATTCAATAAGATACTTATTAATATAAAAAAATATATTTAATAAATAAATTATATACATTATTTATGAAATATATTAATCAAATCACAAATTAGTCACAAATTAGTTAGATCCGAAACATGATATATCAAACACAGTCATTACACAATGCCATATTGGGTCAGAATCCTGGTCTAAATAAAACAGATATATCAAACACAGTCATTACACAATGCCATATTGGGTCAGAATCCTGGTCTAAATAAAACAGATATATCTCTTTATCCACAACCATTCTCATTGGTAGGAGCCGCGTAGGTCTAAGTCTCTACCTAACCCGTACACAGCCCTAGCCACAAGATAAGATTATGACTAATTTTGGAAGACAACCAAACTAAGAACCCTCTAATTAGAAAATCAAAGTCCCCATTGATTAGTACTACATCCCTACATTTTGGGACTGCTGAAGGTTAGTTTTGGTATCCTCCAGACAAAAGCAAAAAAGTCCCCTTATAATAGTAATTTGAGAAGTGTCACTCTCGTGGAGTGACACCACATAGATCATAGCAACCTACAACACCTACATTCACCCCAAATCAAGAAATACGCAAACCACTATTTATTCATTTATTTTTAAGTAACCATTATTTATTAAGTACTACTATAGCAGTGCTACACAGAGAAGAGACATACCTCGCACTGGAAGGGTAAACACAACCAGCTGCGCCTGTTAAAGACCAAGATAATTACTCAGTTAATATCATTTATTAAGCAGTGAAAAACAAGTTTTGATAGTGTTGGATGCTTGGGTGAGTGCCTCACTTGGGTCTGACGTGGTGACCGCGGCGGTGCCGGCGAAATCACAGGACCCAGGAGCTTGGCCTTTTCTCTGGAAATAGCTGTTGACGGCATAGTTGCAGTGCGCCCTAACAGTGTTGGGGTTGAAGCAGACGCCATTTTGGTGAGTTGGGTTGCAATCAGCCCCAGCTCCGCAGGCATAGTCCAGAGTTTTCTGCAGAGCTGCTTCGCTCATTCCCTCCTTGCAAATGCACCATGTTGCACCTACACACAGCTCCAAGAAAGTTGCAAGATCGATAACGATGAAGAAAAGGATCGAGAAGGAAATTTTTCGCAAGTTCACATCTCTAGATCAAACAAAAAATGAAAAGGAAAGTAAGGAAGTTGCGGGCTTTTCAAGAAACGGGCAAATAATGGGCGCACCGCTCTCCACGGCCACCCCAGAAACAGTAAAATTGGCCTTAATAGCAAAAGGCAAAGTGAAGATGGGACAGTTGAAATTACAGGTTGTTGAATTCTGGGATTTATGCACATTTCTGCAGAAATGTCCATATATTTTGCTACCTTTGTTGGGATTTTTTCTTTTCCATGAACCATGAATATGCATATGCCCAGTGAGGAAGGGACAGCTGGAAAAGGGAAGGAAGAAAAGAAGTATTCCATATATGCTATATAATACAAGAAATAGTAGAAAGACGCTTGGAAATGAAGAAGGAAGATAAAGGTGCATTTCTGCAATGATGCAGAGAGACTCAAAGAGAAGAGTTGCAGCTTTAGCAGACAAATGAACATAAAGAGAAGAGAAATTTTGAAAAACAGAAAGAAGAATACTACTTAGTATTAGCAAGCTTACTTGAGTGACCAGCCATGGCCAAAAGAAGCAGCATTACGAAAAGGTTCGCAGCCATAGGAAGAGATTATAATGGAATCAGGGTCTGAGTGATGAAGAAAAAAGAGAGGTAGCAGTAGTGGTGGAGAGTGAGAGTGAGAAATGCTGTTGGAGAAGATGGAGGAGGATTTTGAGTGAGCCTGCAAAGTAGGGTAGATTTTGAAGGCAGAAGAAGACAAGGGAAAGAGGTATGTAGATGACGGGCTGAGGTGGCCCAGGCTGGTGTCGGCTCCACTTGCAGTAACTTCTCTATATCGGGTTTGAAATAACAAAGACGAAGAATGATTTTTTTTCTTTATTAAATACATAAAAAAGGATACGTAAAAATTACTATCCAGCAATAATGGTTTTTATCTTAAAATTTTATTTTAATATTTTATAAAAGTAAATTATTTAATAAAATAATAAAATATAAAATAATTAAATATTTTATTTTTAAATTATTTTTAAAAATTAATAATTTAATAATTAAATATTTAATTCTTAAAAATTATATATAAAGATACATAAAAAATAAAATATATTATAGAATTTGTATTGGTTATTGAGATAATAATTTAACGATTAAGAGTGATTAAAAATTATTTAGCAAAAAAATAGCTTGATTAAATTTTTTTTTAAAAAAAACTTTGTCTTTATCGTTACGTTTCTAGCATCGTCAAGCCAGGAAAGGATACTCTTCAAATCTGGGTTACTTTGGGAAATAAGAAAATAGGAAAGAGTAAAAAATTTGTCAGATCACCAATTTTCCCAAGGTAAGGCTGAGTAAAAAAATGGGCCTGGTTTTGCAAGTATCGTCGACCAAAAGGCACCCACTGGCCTAGTATTTAAGCTGAACATAAATGGGCTTTTCCCATCCTACACCCCCCGATTATAATCTCTAATATAAATGGGTTATTGCGTAATGATATCAACCCCAGTGAAAATCGTTTTAAACAATTGAATTATCACGTTATCATTTTTTTTAGTTTTTGAATACTATTTTAGACATTTGACATGAAGCACAATAATTTACAAAAAATAATTTAATCAATCCAAAATACTGAAACTTAAAAGCTAATTCATTCACAGAGTAAATTAAAATCTATTGGTAAAGATAAATTACTATATATTATTAAACTATCACATTTTTACCAATAAATACTTCAGTTGTGATAAATTTTAAAAACCACTAATTTATAATCAAGTTTTACTTTTATAATAATCTATTTATTTATTCATAGAGCCATATTATAACATCGTTTCAAATTAAAAGAGTTTTGATTTTAAATATCGCATCTTCTCCATTATTATTGAACTTTAAAATAAAATTCCCAAACAAAAACCTAACCTAATTCAAACGCAGCTTAACAGGTAACCATCTGAGACCAGAAGTTGCTGCGAACCAAAAGCAAAACAAACAAAAAAGAAAAAAAAAGAAAAAGAAAAAAGGAGGCAGAAGAACCGGTTTTAACATTGGGCCTTTATTTTATTGGAATTGAAAAGCAAAAATATTGGGCAGTCCGTTTTTGGCGACCCATGAAGAGGGACAAGGACCAGCTTTCGTAATCTATATATGCAAATCTATCACCCCCCGGAGCTCCGTTTGGTCTGGTGCAAACTGAAGACCTTCCCGTGATCGTCTTCACTTCCTTCTGTGCCAATTCAGAGCAGGCTGTACTTACTTCAAGAAAATCAACGATGATGCTCGAACTTCCTCGCTTAACCAACTCTCTTCGTCACCCTTTCGACGTCGATCAAGCTTATCTCCAGCGGAAAACCATCCTCCAAAGCCTCAATTCTCGCAGGTTCTCTATTAATTCCATCGTGGTTCAATTTCATTGCCTTAGTTGTTTCTGATGGAGTCTGAGAAAAGCTTTCTACTGTTTCAGTTCTTCGCAATCGATTCAGGAATCAGAACTCGCTCGGAAGATTGTATATAATTGGGATGAGGGTGCTGTGGATTTCTATATTCATGAATTCGCGGTTTAGTTTTAGTATGATTTTTTTTTATAAAAAAATTTACGTATGTTTTCTTTTACGGTGCAGCATCTAGTGAAATGCGGCAAGTGTACAAGCAATTTGTTTCTGCTGTGGTAGAGTTGATGGATGGTGTAGTGACGGAGGAGTTTCGGGAGATAGCATTAAATGTGTATAGGCTTTTCAGTGGGCAAGTGGATGAGGTAGAAGATGAAGGAGATAAGAGAATTGCGGAGAAGAAGTAAGAAATTTCTTCTTTAGCTGGCAACTTTCAAGTGTTTATACGGTCCCTCAAGGTTGCTTTTTTTGAGTTAGTTCATTTTACTAATCATTTTGCTCCCCTGGTTAGTTTGCTCCTCAATACCTCCTATACAGTTTAGATATTTTTGACTGTCTTTTTGGGGCGGGAAATGGGGCTTATTTTGCTTTCTCAAACTTCCAAATAACAAAATCTGTAGGTTTTGCTTGATTGAAACATTTAGTTGTAACAAATTGCATGTACAATATCATTTTTGGTTGGTTGAATATGTTCATGGTTATTGGTACTGTAACTCTCCTGGTCTATGATGTTTACTCTTCAAAGCACATTGTGGAATTGATACCAAAGTACTATTGACTGCATCTTTGGATTGGACAAGGCATTTTATGCAACTGCTTTATCTGGTCGGTTCTTGTATTCAGCATGGGGCTAAGTTCATTGCTTCTTTTTCCTGCTTTCAGATTACAGTTGCAAAAATTTGTTGGCCATGATATTCCTGATGCAAAGCTACAAAAAGTTGTGAATCTAGTAAAGAGGCTTTCTGGACTGCAGAATAACAACCATGGAATTGGATATCCACCTGAAAGACAAGATGGGAGTGCTGATGATCTAGAATTTGGTGCGGATCTTGTTTTCCGGGCCCCTGCACGGTTTCTAGTTGATGTTCCTTTGGATGATAGTCAGTTTCTACTTGAGGAAGTTTCTGCACCTCCACGTCATGGTGGATTGTACGAGCACATTGACCCTGCAAATTACCCTCCAGTTGTAAACGGAGGGGACTTTGACTTAGCATGGTTAAGGAGTGCTTGTGATAAGATAGTTAATGAAAGTATTTCTCAGCTACCCCAAGATGAACTGGCAATGGCCATATGCCGCATACTTGATTCAGAGAAACCTGGTGATGAGGTGAGTGGAAAACATCCAAGAATGACTTATTACGTTGTGTCATATTTTTGTGTTGTAGAGTTGAAAGTAGTTTTGCATTTGAGTTCTTAAGAGTTTTGAAAACTTTTATTTTTGGAGGTTGCTGGTGAATTACTGGATCTAGTTGGAGATAGTGCATTTGAAATAGTTCAAGATCTTATCACGGTATGTTCAGAAATACTCATCTGCACACATTTTACTCTTTCAGCCTTTGATTTGGTTGCTTCTTACTTTCCTTGCTGAACTTAATCAGTTTCTTACAATCTTGGTACAAGATACTACTAACAAATTTCAAGCTTTTGTTGCCACTCGTTTGACATTGATAGCAGGTTTAAGGGGAAATAATTAAGCTCTGTTGAGTTAATTTAGTAAACATGTTCACAATTGTTATACTAGACATGGATGAATTTGAATTATTATGATATTAGGATCAATGCTTGTTGCTTAAACTTCTCGTTCTCCCCTTTCAGCATAGAAAGGAACTGGTTGATGCTATTCATCATGGACTGTTTGTACTGAAGTCTGACAAGGCTGCTTCAAGCATACATCCCCGCATGCCTAGTTATGGCACTCAGGTTAAATTGTGGAGCTTTTTGTTTCTCTATTAGTTGGTATCTTTTCATTTTTATCAGCATCAAGTATCCAGTCTACACTCCGTCCTATTCTTTTAGGTTACTGTTCAAACAGAGTCAGAAAAGCAAATTGATAAACTACGGCGCAAGGAAGAAAGGAAAAACAGACGCGTAACTGATCAGGGGGTTGACAATGATTTATCTGCCATGTCATTTCGTTCTTTACTTCAAGCAAGTGAGAAGAAGAACTTATTTGATGATTTCATTGGTCGTGGTGATGGAGCTCAATCATTACCAATCACTGGCCTTCCTCAAGGAACCACTAGGAAGCATTACAAGGGGTATGAAGAAGTCATTATTCCTCCCACGGCAACTGCACCAATGAAACCCGGAGAGAAACTGGTACTCTCTGTTCATTTTGAAGTATCATATTTCTTTTACAATGATGGTGTATCTGTGATCACTGTCAGATATTGATGCAATATATGCATCATGAGCATCAGGTACTTTGTTTTTGATGACATTAACACGTTTTACCCTTGTTCCTGGTGTGTCAGGCACAGTGGTAAAAGTGATTTTGAGTAGTGATTGGATCAATGTGTCAACTTGTTTATGGGCCATCCCTATTTTCTTCTTGTTGCCTCTTCTGTAGCTTGCGGCTTCTTAAAGTTATATTTCCCTTTTACAAGTAAATTTTGTTGCTTTATCTTGTCAGATTGAGATAAAGGAGCTAGATGACTTCGCTCAAGCTGCTTTCCATGGCTACAAGTCCCTGAATCGTATTCAAAGCAGAATATACCAAACTACATATAACAGTAATGAGAACATACTTGTAAGTGACACCTGTGGATCCTCTATAGTGATCATTCAATTATTTTGGAGCTTTGAGTATCTATGAATTTGCTTCCATTTGTAGGTTTGTGCTCCAACTGGAGCTGGGAAAACAAATATAGCGATGATTGCCATTTTGCATGAGGTATGCAGTTGCATCAGTTATTACTTTTTCTCATGCAAGAGTTGACACAGGATTTTAGGATGGAGATAAGGTTCACCTGACAGCAATTTATCTGTTGTTTTGAAATGTGATCTCAAGACATCTTATTTGTGTTACAAGTATTAGTAACTTGTCAAGCATTGGAATGAGGAATCCCATGCTCAATTTTTTTTTCTTGCATGACACTCTATTAGAATGATATATTTTTGTCCATTTCCTGCTTGATGGCTTTGATTGATTCATGATATTTTCACCCTTGGAATCCTTTTTCCCTTAATTTGGTATACTTCGTGATCTTTTATCCTTTCTTCAAAGACTTCGAATAGAAGATCTTTCAGTTCCAAAGATTATCATAGACTTAAAGTTTTTGATTTGGAGGGTGATATTTTGTTTCCTGAAATCCTTCAGCTTTGGGAAGGATTTTCAGGATAAGAGGATGATTCAATGCATTTTGAGACACTGGAAGGAACATAATTTCGTCTCTTGGAAATAGGTGAATCCTTAGATTGCTACAGATTGGAGGTTTTGGTGAAACTGGTCTAAATATTCTACTCTGAGCAATCTTTCCCTCACAGATTTTTGCAATTCATGTGGAATTGCATTTTTTATCATGATGTGTATTTGGACCATTCTTGGGGAGATTGTGAGAGTTCTGAATTTTGATCTGTACTCAGTTTTGATGTGATCCATACAAATTTCTTCATTAATGTTTAATTAGAGGTGTTTGAACCCATTCCCTGGTTAGTATGGTAGAAATTTGGAGTTTGTTTCGGTTGGATACTTGATGCTATGCACAATTTGAAACCTATTCTTCCCATGTAATTGATGTGGTGGTTGTTCTTGTATTAAGTAGATGCTCTATATCTTGGTAGTGAATATGACTTTGCCTTGGTAAATATTTGCTTGACGAAAATTTTAATCATTTGCAGATTAAACATCACTTTAGGGATGGTTACTTGCATAAAGAAGAGTTCAAGATAGTCTATGTTGCTCCTATGAAGGTAGACCTCATCTTTGAATTAATCTTTAATCAATGTTCTTGAGTGTAATTTCATACCATGTCCTCTGTAGGCATTAGCTGCAGAGGTGACTTCAACTTTCAGCCACCGATTGGCTCCCTTAAATATTGTTGTGAGAGAACTTACTGGGGATATGCAACTTACCAAAAATGAACTTGAAGAGACACAGGTTCTCTTGTATTCCTACTGTACAGATTCTTATCACTTTGTCTATCTACTTTCTTGTTCATCAGCTCTGCATCCTCCACTGGTTGCCCATTTGTTGGACAATATAATAATTTTTAATGGTTTTATACATGTTTATTAGATGATAGTGACTACTCCTGAGAAGTGGGATGTTATTACCCGGAAAAGCAGTGACATGTCACTCTCAATGCTTGTGAAACTCCTTATCATTGATGAAGTTCATCTGCTGAATGATGATAGAGGACCTGTAATAGAGGCATTGGTGGCTCGAACTCTTCGGCAGGTCAGCCGTTTCTTTGTTTCAATTCATTTTTTTCATGTTAAAATAAATGATGATAAGTTCTAGTTGAGTCTCATAAGGTTCTCTCTTCTCCTTTCCTGATCCATATTTTACCCGTGCCAGGATTCCTGCAATTTGTCAGGTTCTTGGTAATTCATTCTGCATTTAAAGGTGTTAAAGAATTACAAGTCCATGTAAAATTGTGGAAGAGTGCTTTTGCAAAAGATGTTAGGAGGAGTGGGGATAATTACTGATGAAGTTTTCTGTTATAATGAGAGATTATAGTCATATAAAGAATAGAGATGACATCATAGCGAATTGGTAAACAACTGGAAAAGAGAATTTTTGAAGGTTTAAGAAAGAAACCAAAGATGAGGCTAGCCTCTTTTGATTCAATTAAGAAAAAGAACTCTGATTTCCTTAATTATGCCGAATCTCTCCTCCCCTGCCCCATTGCTTCTTACCGGCCTATCCAACGGGAAAAATTTCGTATATTTTCTATCATTTTGGCAGCATGGCCGAGTGGTAAGGCAGGGGGCTCCAAATCCTTTTTCCCCAGCTCATTCCTTCCCATGTCAATAACTAGAATGAAAGAAAGGGAAATGTCAATGCATCCGGAAAAAAACGATTAATCTCTATCAATAAAAGTTTTCTAATAATTCAGTATTATGAAAAAGTTATTTTAGAGAATTGAAGAAAAACATTTTCCATATGAATCTACAAGTGTATGAGTTTGTTATTATATCGAGAAGCTTGACAAGCCGTGAATAATTAGCAGAACCAGTACTTTCCTAGAGTTGATTTGGTATTCAAACTGGCGAGTAACATCCTGTAGCTTGCCTTCTCTTGTGGCTTTAAATGTAAGCTTGCTTGGAAAAGTGTTATGTAGGTTTTTCCTGTGCAAAGTTGGGTTGTAGAGATATATTACTTATCTAATGAGTTTGTGTGAGAAATAGGACACTTAAATTGCTGATCAATATGCCACATGCGTTTTTATGAAGGACAAACATCATTAGCATGTAGATTGCTGCACAAAGAAATCAAATAACATGGAGTCATTGATTATTTTCTGTCTCAAAAAATAATGAGAAACATGTGTAGCGTTATATATAATTTATTAAAATGTTGTGCAAAATTGTACTCTTATTACTTTTATTAGATTCACTATTTCCAAGGCTAGTATCTCTGGAGGACTTCTGTGGTCTCAGGTTTATGTAAACCTAAAAGCATAAACACTATCTGATTCATCTGATTTTCAAGTATCTTGCCAAGTTCTTTTCTGTCCTCTCTCTGTACGTGTGTATGTATATGCACACACACATGCACGCACAGAGAGAGAGAGAGAGACTGATTTACATATATACATATGCATGTAAAAGTGTGCGCGTGCATGCGCATGCGTGCATGTAATGAGATGAATAAAAGCGAGTTGGCTTTGTAATTTTCTCTCTCTTTTCTCCTTTTCATCTTAATCCTGATGCAAGCTTCTATTAATGAAGCATAGTCAGGTTCAAGCTTACTGGTTTTGATGTCTTACAGGTTGAGTCCACACAAAGCATGATACGCATCGTGGGCCTTTCAGCTACTTTACCAAACTATTTAGAGGTTGGTATTTAAGGCAGTTTGAAAAATATTTAGAAGTCTGATAGCCTCTTCCAGGTTCTGCAGCTTTATACTGTTTTTTGTGGTTCTCTATTTCCTTATGTGTTGTAAATGTTTCTTTACTTGTATCAGGTTGCTCAGTTTCTGAGGATCAATCCAGACACAGGTCTCTTCTTCTTCGATTCTAGCTATCGTCCGGTACCTCTTGCACAGCAGTATATTGGAATTAGTGAGCATAATTTTCTAGCTCGCATGGACCTCTTGAACGAAATATGCTATAACAAGGTTTTGGCTTTCCTGTGAATTTTTGGTTTTAGATACAATTACATTTTCATGAACTTATAGTGTAGAACTTATATTCTCCACCAGGTTGTTGATTCTTTAAGGCAAGGACACCAGGCTATGGTGTTTGTTCATGCAAGGAAAGACACTGGGAAGACAGCTGAGAAGCTGGTATATTTTCATTTGACTCTCAAAAGTAGTTATTGACAAGTTGTTATAGGTTCTAAGCAGAAGTTCTTATTATGTCAATTTGCAGTTATTCTTTGTCTGGAAAGATTATTGATTATCATCATCTCTGAAAACCAGCTTATTTATATTCTAATTTGCAAAGTGAAGCCCTTTTTTATCTTTTTGTGTGCAAAATTATGTCGGGGAAGAGGTTGAAAATCAAGTTTCCAAACTTCACAAAATAACTGGTATCCTTCTTTTGTAGTCTAGGAAAGGATTGATCCCAAAGATACTTACCTGAAAACAAAAACTTTGAGATCAATTTCTGGGTGAAATTTTAGGTAAGGTCAAGTCTATAAATTGACAGAAGAAATGGGAGATGGAGTTATTGATGATTAATACTAAGGTTCATACACTTTGCCTCACTGACAGTTTTGTACATTTTTCAGTCATAGGACAAATCCTACAAACTAATGCTTCACCCACTTTTTGTCGGGCCTTCCCCCCTTTTGGCTCTTGTGTTACAAAAGGAGAACCATATAATTAGTATCTGGTTCTTATGATGTTGAATTGTTGTCTAAGTAGTGAGATCTGTTTCTGAATTGGGCTACACCGTGCTTAAGTCTGGTAGATAGACAAGGGAACTACATGAAAAGGCTTGCTTGGCAGACACTAATTCTTTCATTTACTACATATGTTAACAACCATAAAAGATCGCTTTTCATGTGCATTTCAGAATCTTCGTCTAATAACTGGTACCATACTTTTACAACTAAAAGAATTTAACAAATAACTCACAAAAATATGATCAGATAGATCCAGCTACTATGTAGCGGTCATACAAATGTCTAATGCAATTAGAGATTTTCTTTTATTTTCTTTTAATTTTGTTAAGGTTGTCCCGGGCCGGGGAGGGGGGGGGGATAATGGAAGAAATTATACCTTCAAGATTTCCTTAATTTTATGATCTTTAATGCATAAAATAATTAATTATTGTGAATGATGGTTGTAACTAGATCTCTATGCTATGTGTTCACTTGCTCCATCTTGTTTCATTTTGTTGAGTTGCAAGGTTTTCCTTTTGACTAGTCAATTTCTTTGTGGATTTGGATATGTAAAGTCTATTAAGTGACGAGTTGTTTTTAGAATTAGCAATCCTCAAAGTTGGTTTTATTGTTCACGTCTATGTATATCATGTTGTATAGGTTGAACTGGCCAGGAGAAATGAGGGGTTGGAGCTCTTTGCGGTTGATACTTCCCATCCACAGTATGAGTTGAAGAAGGCAAGCAATTTAGTTTCTCTCTATCCCATGTGTAATCTATACAAGACTTTTCTGTTAACTTAATCTATATATACAGAAGGAAGTTCTCAAGTCAAAAAATAAGGAGGTTGTCCAGCTTTTTGAGCATGGAATTGGAATTCATCATGCTGGGATGTTACGTGCTGATAGAGGTCTGACTGAGCGACTTTTCTCGGAAGGACTTCTGAAGGTAAATTATCATTTATCAACTAAACATTTTAGTGTCTGCTTTATTCTCTCTTTCCTAACCAGTCTTTCTGTACCAAACCATTGCTCTTTGCCTTAGGTACTTGTGTGCACAGCAACACTGGCATGGGGTGTAAACCTGCCTGCTCACACAGTGGTGATCAAGGTTTGTGAAGTGCCTTGGCGCTTATGTTTCTGATGTACAATTCCTCAGGGGAACTAAAGCATTTAAAAAAATTTTACTTGTGAGATATGGTCAGCTTATCTGCAACATTCCACATGGGCAAGTTGATCTCCATTGATTCTCTTAACAACTAATCTAGTTCTCTGTTTTAGATTCTTTAAAGATACAAAACAAAGGAAATGCCAAGTTACTGTAGTATCCTAACAAGTGACCATTTCATGGTGTCAACATTTTCTGTCACCATCTTTGATGCTCTAGTTTTGGAAATGAGTTTCTGTTCTGTTTGAGTTTTTTATACATGTTACTGAATAATTTTTTATCCACCCAGAATTCTGATGTGGTTTAATAAACGGTGTCTTAGGTGATGCAGGATCAGAATATCAGAAATTTTGTAGAATATAAAGGAAAAACTAATGTTCTGCCAAACCTCTATTGATCTTCTATTACAGTTTGTAAATGTGCTCTGCTGTTACGGTCTATTATACTCTCTAGAGATTTTTAAGGTACAGTTTAAAAGCTATTTCTCCAGGGAACCCAAATATATGATGCAAAAGCTGGTGGCTGGCGAGATTTGGGCATGCTTGATGTTATGCAGGTGCAATGCAGTGTGCAACTTTTGGATTATTTCCATTTTTTGATACTGTACAACTCAATTTTCAGTTCTAACATTTTACTTTCTTGAATGAGTTCTCGTTATAGATATTTGGACGTGCTGGAAGGCCTCAGTTTGATAAAAGTGGTGAAGGCATTATAATCACCACTCATGATAAATTATCCTATTATTTACGACTTTTGACGAGTCAGCTGCCAATTGAAAGTCAGGTAATTTGTGGTTGCTTCAACTTATTAAAGAGATTTGCTTCTCTATTTTGACATGCTTTATCTATAAGTTTGAAAGGATTTATGTTGTATAGGAGGATTGCAATGCATTCCATTTGTTATACATACTATGCAGTCTACTATATAGTACCAGCTTTTGGAACACGCCTAGTATTTCTGAAATGATTTGATCTTACCTTAGATGCATAGAGGGAGCTTTATCTATAAACCTAAAGACTATCTATACAAGTTTCTGAGGTTTAGAAGACTGTTCACTTTGTGTAGAGAAATTCTGATCTAAGCCCTGGTAGCAAGAAGGTTTCCAAGACTGCTTGCCTGACTGTTTCTCCATGTAGCGTGGTCCGAGTCTTTAGTCTGTCCATTCACTTTCATGCTGCGTTTGTAGCCAAGACATTTGAGCAGACAAGGTTTTGAATAATATTTTCATTGATCCACTGGTACTGTGTATTGAGCAATGCTGCAATTACGGTTAAGACATGAGAATTTGTCGGTCTTGGTGATAGTGTTGAAAGGCTTATCTAGGTATTCAAGACCTATTCTGTGAGACAAAATCTTTAGCTGTTTGCGGTGAACTTCAACAGTGTTTATTTTTCTTTGACCTCTGCCTTCTAAGTTGATGTTGTTGTCCTCGTACTTTTGCAATAGGGATGGAAATAGTGAAGGGAGGGTATTATTGAATCTTAGCTTTTACCCATAAATAATATTCCCTTAAGTAGCAAGTAGATGTTGTTGATGACAGTTATATGACAAGTTCCTTTTTCATCCCTCTTGTAACTCACTTTCTTGTTTTGCAGTTCATCAACTCATTGAAAGATAATTTGAATGCTGAGGTGGCTCTGGGCACTGTGACAAATGTAAAGGAAGCATGTGCATGGCTTGGATATACATATCTTTTCATAAGAATGAAAAAGAATCCTTTGGCGTACGGCATTGGATGGGATGAGGTATCTTTTAATCTTCGTTTTTTAGCAGTAGAGTTATATCACTCTATCTTGTTGTATATGCTTCCATGAAATTTTCTCCTATACACACAGTTAACTTTGTATTTAAGAGCCGCCAGACCATCAGCATGTACACACACACACACCCCATGTCCACCAGTGAATTTGCCCTGTGCCCTATGGTTCATGGACTCTTTATGCAGGTATTGGATGTGTGATTGCTTCTCCTAAGGCAGAATTGAGGATTTCTCCAAACAACTAAAGTACTTGATTCAAATAGAAGTTATAGATGCTAAAAGACATTTGATGAAAAAATGAGGATAGGATAAGATGATTCTGATTTTTCAGATGATTTTGGCAACCTTAAGTCAAATTGATAATATTTAGAAGGTAGACTGATAGAAAGGTATCATGCAATTTTGATATTTCATGGGAAAGTATTAGGTCGTCTTCTGCGACAGTTTTGAAGGGGTTTTATAACCTGTATTGATCTCTTTTTTTCCTCGTAGATGTATGGGTGCTGTAGTTGGGTCCATACAATTTCGTGGCCCCACATCCATGTTGTGTAATTTCTGCTTTGGTACTTAGGGCCAACACATATCCCATATAACATAGCTTGATGTTGTGATTAATCTTTTAAGAAGCTAAGCTGCTGTGGCCCCCCCAAAACCCCCTCCCCCTCCACCCCCCCCCCCCCCCAAAAAAAAAGAAAAAAGGTCTATGGCATTAAGTTATGTGGATTATTGAATCTAATAACAGCAATTCAGATGGAAAACCATAAAATTGTATTCTCTACACCTGCAGTTGTTCTATTTTAGGGTTAGGCAAGTTCTATATGTCTCTTTTGTGCAATAGGGCAAGAGAAAGAGGGTTTTTGGTGTAGTCATGGATTAGTTGGCAGATAGTGAGTGATGACAACCTTTTTATTTTGCTTAAGAAGGGAAGAAACTAAAGTGCCTGAACTGCTTGATCTTCTTATTTGGTATCATTGTAAACTGGAGCTTTAGGGAAGAAAATCTCAGGGACCTTCATGGTCTAATTTGAAGCATGGAATACATCTGAACTCAAGTAATTTACTGAGCAAGATTGTCTTATCTGAGTGGCAGAGGATGATTTCAGTTCTCTTAATGTTTGTTATCTCACATTGGTAAACATGCGATCTATTTTGTCTTGCCTGTGACATGAGTTGCATCTCTTTCAACTTAAATTTGTCCATATGCCCTTCACTTTTCCCAAGTTCTCCTTATGGATTGCTTTCAATTTTCTGTATGCATTCTTGGTCTAGCACTGAGATTGAATGTCTGGTAGTGGCCTTGTTCACATTCTTATCTTCGTCATGCTAGGAGATGCATGTGTACGCTTTGTTGCAGACAGCAAGAAAGAAAAAAGAGTAAAGGATGAATTGGGCAAGTTCCTAATATGTTTTTTCTCTCAAAAGGATGCCAATGGGGCACTGCATATTGGGCACTGCCCCACCCAGGCCTCAATGGAATCGTGGGGAACTCCTCTGCAGGGTGGGGCCAAATTTAGTGGCCAGGCAGGATTAGGGAAAGGGTCCCTCGCCCCACTTAGCTCCATTGTCACCCCCAGTCCTTTGTTGTTCCTCTGCTTGTTTGTGTGTTATAATTTTGTCTTTTTCTTCTATACCAAAGAAGAGAAATTAAATAAAATGAAGAAAATTGTGCAGTTCTGTTCAGCTAATTTTCTATTTTCTCTTCCTTTATTTTTGTTGCTTCTCTTTTCTTTCACATTGTTTTCTCAATGAAGTGAAGCACTTAGAATTTTTGTTTTCACAGGTCATTGCGGACCCTTCATTGAGCTTAAAGCAGAGATCTCTAGTAATAGATGCTGCAAGAGCTCTTGACAAAGCCAAAATGATGCGTTTTGATGAGAAAAGTGGAAACTTTTATTTTACGGAGCTTGGTCGTATTGCTAGCCATTTTTATATCCAATATTCTAGTGTTGAAACATACAATGAGATGTTGAGACGCCACATGAATGACAGCGAGGTGATTAAGATGTGTTGATTTTTTCTCTTACCTCATTCTTCAGCAGTTGATCTACTGGTACATCTGTAGAAGCAGACATGCTCTCATTCTTTTGTTATGTTGACGCTCAATGCTTTCTAGGGAACTTCAATATCCAAAGTGAGGGTACAATGGAACACGGCTAAGAGTATTGGAGTGGTGCTGTGACTTGGGTTTAAGGCTGAAAATTCTACATAACTGGGGTTTTATCATTCACTTTTGAATCTGGATGTGCTAATTTACTTGCAATGGATTTTATTGATCTTTCCGAAAGAAGGGCATAAGTAGTTGCCATGTGCCTGGAAAATAAATAAGAAAAAATATATATATAAGTTGATTAAGAATGACAAGCATTCAAATTTAATGTGTTTTTGGATGTTTTAAAGTAGTAAGAAATTGATGTATTGATATTTTACGGATAACTAATTTATATGTTTTTCGCTAGGTCACTATTTGATTTTTACTCTTCTAGTGCAATGGATATCTTTCTATATGGTCATGAAGAATGTGACATTTATTTGAAAGTGAAAGACGCAGATTATGAGTAAATTCTCTGCTATCTTGTGTGTGATTGAAGTACTGACATTTTATGCAAAGGGTCTTGTCTCTTTTAATGTTTTAGCCTGTATTAAGTATCAAACATTCTCTTACCGTTGAAAAAGGTGCTACATGTTTGACTCTGTTTTATCTTTGTAGATAGTTGATATGGTGGCCCATTCTTCTGAATTTGAAAATATTGTTGTTCGGGAGGAGGAACAAAATGAGCTAGAAATGTTAGCCCGCACATCATGTCCACTTGAAATTAAAGGTGGTCCATCAAATAAACATGGAAAAGTTTCCATTCTCATTCAGGTAATTGTGAGTTGATTTCCTGATTTAGAGGTACTATTCATTTCTAAGTAGACGGAAGTCACTTGTTGACAACTGGTGCTAATTTTCCTTGCAGCTGTACATTTCTCGGGGTTCAATGGATACCTTTTCACTGGTTTCTGATGCAGCATACATAAGTGCAAGCCTGGCTCGTATTATGAGGGCACTATTTGAGCAATGTTTACGTAAAGGGTGGTCGGAAATGTCTTCTCTAATGCTAGAATATTGCAAAGCTGTGGACCGTCAAATTTGGCCCCATCAACACCCTCTTCGACAGTTCGACAAGGATATATCAGCAGAGGTTAGTCTACCACAGTGATAAGTTTTTATTACTAAATTGTGAGTCTCTATGTTGAAATTGCCTAATGAATCATTATTTCAGACATTAAGAAAACTTGAAGAAAGAGGAGTAGACTTAGATCGCCTACAAGAGATGTCAGAGAAAGATATTGGAGCTCTGATTCGATATGCACCAGGAGGAAGGGTAGTTATATATTTCCTATTATTGCTACTAAATATCGTTTGAGACTATCTTCTTTGGCTGATCTAGTATCTCTAACTTTGATATGTATTCTTTTGATTATAAAGGTGGTCAAACAATATCTAGGATATATTCCTTCTATTGTGTTATCTGCTACAGTAAGTCCAATCACAAGAACCGTTTTAAAGGTAACTACCAACCGGGCAGTATTTCTTTCTGGTTCTTATTTGTTGAATTGGGAATGTTAATTGATGTATATCTTTGAAATATGCCCTTCCTAGGTGGATTTGACCATAATGCCAGATTTTATTTGGAAGGATCGGTTTCATGGTACTGCACAGCGGTGGTGGATTCTGGTTGAGGTGAATCCTCTCTAACTGCTATTTCTATTTCTCAATGAGTCTGTATTGCTTCATTAGCTGTCTTTAGAGTACGAGTCCTTCAGTAGGTTTTGTAGTTTGGGATTACGGGTGATAGCCTTGTTAGTTTGAGATGATAGATTATTGAAGCAGGTGAGCCTGAGATGCTAAAGTTATCTTCTTGTGGTACACATGATGAAAACAACCTGTAAGTAACAAGCTCTCAAAAAAGCATGTAACTTGATGAGAAAGAGATTGTGGCCTGAAAAGGGACAAGCATCCTGACTCCAGAAAGTAAAAACAAGTTTAAGGTGGAAAGAGAGAGCTAGCTTTAGAATCACAATCAAATGTAATACTGAGTTTTCTTTTAAGTGGCTGCTCCATATCAAAGCGTAGAGGAAGAACTTTTAGTTTCTGTATTTTCATTCACCGCTTCTTTGAAGCTCATGTTGTTATATGCGGTTCATATTAGTACTTATGGTTCTAGTTTAAAGCCTTGTTCCATAGCATGAACTTAACTCTTTCCATTACTTTGTTTGTATCTTTTTGGTTTGGTTTCTCATTAAGGTTGTATATATTGCACAAATTTGAGGCTGGCACAAGAGCAAATTCTTTATCTCAAGTTCTTTGCAAACTAGGGTGATTTTATTTGGCTTAGAACCTTGGGCCTATCTGGACTTTTTAATGTAACTTATTGACCTTATACATCAAAATCTAGAATAGTTTATATCAAAAGATAAGTTTTTGTTTCTGCTTCATGTTTTTCTAATGGTCTGAACATTTGTGAAATTTTCTAGGATGTATGCAATGCATTTTCTTTTATCGTGGATGTACTGTTTCACATTCTATGATTTAAACCTTTGCCTTCCTATTGGCACACAACTGCAATGTATTTAAGTGGGGTTCAGGTTTTCTGTTGCCTTCCATCCCTAGACTTGATGATGCTTATATGTTGTATTAATTCATGATCCAGATTTTGCCATGATTCTGATCTAATAGTTATTGTTTGCTCAAAATTGCTTCTTACTATTCTTACATGTGAAAATGGAGCACTGGAAACAGATCATCTATTCATATGCATTGCTGGATTCTCTTCCACATAACAACTGGGGGCTTACTGTTTTGTTCACAAGAGTTTCTAGGGAAGCTAAATTGAATGATCAACCTAGCTGCTAAGCATGAATTTATGAGATGTGATGGACAATGGCTTTCACTGACCCTGTTCTTGGGTCTATATCTTTATTATTGGGAAAAAAAATAACATTATGCAAAGATTAGATGGTTCATAAAGAGATTAGGAGAGTTGTGTACTTTTTGGTTCTTGAGAATGATTTTTCCTCATTTACCACCTGTCTTTAACCATGTCTTTGTGACTTCTATTTGTTCTTATTATCATCTGCTATTGACTTTGTTGCTTCCAGTCTGTATTATCCGTTTCTGCTAAAAGTTGTTTCATTCACTGGGGCTCTCTGATATGACTAATCAACTCTCCCAAAAAGAGGTCATTCTCTGCTTTCTATTTTGGTAAATTTGATTTTATCTGTTGCTTGACCTTTACTTGCTAGATTTGAATATTTTACCTATGGATTCTAATTAAGCTTGGATCATTGGATGCATCTAGGATACTGAAAATGATCACATTTACCACTCTGAACTCTTTACACTCACAAAACGGATGGCAAAAGGAGAACCTCAGAAGCTGTCCTTCACTGTTCCAATCTTTGAGCCACATCCACCTCAATATTACATTCGTGCAGTTTCTGACTCTTGGCTGCATGCAGAAGCATTCTACACAATATCTTTCCATAATCTTGCCCTGCCAGAGGTGGTTTTAATAGCTTACCTATTTGTTGGCACTTTTGACAATGAATTTACTATTACTGTCATAGTTTCTCTGGTAACCGAATGAATATTTCTACCAGGGTCGTACAACCCACACTGAACTTTTAGATTTGAAACCGCTTCCTGTTACTGCACTGGGCAATGAAACCTATGAAGCTTTGTATAAATTTTCACACTTCAATCCTATTCAGACTCAGGTTTGTATATTTTATTTTCTTTGCTTTAGTTTGACCATCTGCTTTTGATATTTCTAATCCAATATTTAATTGATCTTTCTCAGGCTTTTCATGTGCTCTATCATACAGACAAAAATGTTCTCTTAGGAGCTCCAACTGGAAGTGGAAAAACTATTTCGGCTGAGCTTGCTATGCTCCATCTTTTTACTACTCAGCCTGATACGAAGGTTTGTTTTCCACACATACTCTTGTCGTTATGGAGTGTAAGTTTTCATACTTATTTGCCTATCCAATAATTGAAAAAATGTTAATTCATCAGTATCTTCATCATGAACACCTTCCTTTCTCTGAGATTTTAGCCAGTAGTATACACTCCTTTTCAAGTCAAGGCACAAATTACTGATTCTTAAAACAACAATTGGCTCTTCCCCCATGTTATCATTATCTTAATCAAGAACCTTCCTTTCTTTGAGAGTTTAGGCAATAGTAAACTCCATTTGAAGCCAAGGCAAAAATCGACAATAATTGGCTCTTTCAGCCCTCTTCTCCCCTTTCAGGTTTCATGATCAACTGGACATCGGTTGAACCCCCATGATCTGTTAGCTAATTTTTGGGAATAGATACACTGATATTAAGTTTTGTAGCTTAATGAGCAAAGGCATTATTGGAAAAACTATTTAAAGTTTCAAGCGTGTGAATTATGTAATTAGATGTTAATCTTTACCTCATTATATGCTAAAAGCATAAGGTATGTATTCTTTTGAACTGTTTTGACAAAGAAAAGCATGCAGTTTAAGGAGAATGGTAACAGCCCTTAAAAAATTATATTTATTATGGTCATTTCAAAGAGTTCTTTCCTTGATACTTTATCAATGATATGATTACAGTAATTTATTGCATATGATTGCAGGTTGTTTATATAGCACCCTTGAAGGCTATAGTTCGGGAAAGAATGAATGACTGGAGGAAGGGTCTTGTTTCAAAACTCAGAAAACAGATGGTTCTTACTATCTCTCTTATTTGATCACTATTAAGCTATTAGCAACAAGTATTAATATGACCTATTTATCAGGTTGAAATGACCGGAGATTATACCCCAGATCTGAAGGCTCTTTTATCAGCGGATATTATAATTTCAACTCCTGAAAAGTGGGATGGTATCAGTCGCAATTGGCATAGTCGAAATTATGTGAAAAATGTGAATAACATATGTTCCTTGAGTAAAAAGCAAATATTCTTTTGATGTACTGCAGTAATAATTTTGGGTTTATTTTCATATATTTTCCCTTTTTCTTTTCCTCTTTGGGAGACAATCTAATGCTTCAATAACAGGTTGGACTGATGATTTTGGATGAGATTCATTTGCTTGGAGCTGATCGTGGACCCATTCTTGAGGTAAAAACAAATAATTCTTTGTGAAAACTCTATATAGTTTCCTAATATTCTTGTTGATGAATTTCACTTATTACTTAATCCAGATAATATGCGATCCTCCTCTCACTTTCTCTTTGTTCAGGGAGTTGTGCATTAACATTGTTTGGCATTTAGTAAATTCATTTTTTCTAGACTTGTGCTTGAAGGTCTCTTGAAAACTTGTCCAATAATATATGGAAGTTTAAGCAATGTGCCTGTTGCCAGTGTGTAAACTGATTATTGAAGTATACTTATCCCAATCAGGCATCAATAACTTGTTGTGTTGAAAGATAACTTTTTGTTGTACCTAGTTGAATTGGTATGAATAATCTGATTAAGGACGACTAGTGGAAAAAATGCTATCACTGTACACAACGGATTCTGCACACTTTCTGCTCAACTCATTTGTTGGGGCATTTCTGTTTGCATGTGGAGGGATTATTGTTAATGTTCGAAATTAAAGGTTATCATGAATAATGTAAATTTTCAAGTTTACTGACTTGCGATAACAAAACTTAAATTTCTTCAGTATTTTCATCTTCCAGTTCTTCTAATTGTAGGTTATTGTATCGAGGATGAGGTACATATCATCCCAAACAGAGCGTGGAGTTCGATTTATTGGCCTTTCAACAGCATTAGCAAATGCAAAGTATTTATTAAGATCTTTGATTTGCTCTCTTTCTTTGCTTGCGTTAATTTATTTCCGTTGCTGATTCTAATGACTTTGTCCTGCAACGTGTACATCATCATGCTTTTGTGTTTCCATTATTTACTGCAAAAAAGCTGTTACCTACAACTCTGCCACCCCCCCTCCCCCGGGGTTCTGGAAAATAAGTTCTGATTTTGACAAATAAATAGCATTGACATTGTTACTTCTTTTATTGTTCAATAATGGTTCTCGTATTTTTGCAATTTATTAGTGATTTAGCTGACTGGTTGGGCGTTGATGAAGATGGCCTATTCAATTTCAAACCTAGTGTGAGGCCCGTTCCTCTTGAAGTTCATATCCAGGCAAGTGGTTTCCAGTTACTTTCTTTAGTTCACGTGAACGCCTCCTAGAATTTGGTATGCGTGCAAGTTTTCTGTGCCTTTTTATATCAGCTGAACTCAGAGTTTAAGAAATAAGAAGTTTGATCACTTCTAGATTATTCAGCCAAAAAAAAAGAACCTTCTAGATTGTGAAATTTTGTTCAGACTTGCTAGTTAACTTTGTATAGCTTCAGCAGAGTGAGTGGCTTAAAGATTGGTTGAAATCCAAAATTATTCTGTAACATCAAAATAAAATGATTCAAAATATAACATATGTTCTGCATGATAAACTAATGAGCTGGGAGATTATCAGCTCACAGACTGTTGGTTGCTGTTGAACTCACTGTATCTGCACAAATCAATTATCTCCCATAGAAAAGGACAATTAGCTTGACTCATGCATATGAACAGGGGACACTGATATCATTCTACTTTTAGATATGCTAGTTATGTTATCCTTGTTTATTACTCAAGAAATTAAAGGTGGAAAATTTCATAGATTAGTTTGATAGATATCTAAAATTCCCTTATTTAAAAGTGGTTGGATAGTGTTTCAAATTCAAATTCAACATTAGGGATTGGTGTTTTGAAAACTAATGGTTTTTGGAAAATAAAAGCATTTAAGTGGTTTGTTGGACAAAAGGGTAAAGCTGGAAATAGAATAAGTAATGAACCACTTATATATATAGTGGACAAACATTTTGAAACAAACCAAAAGGGAAATTAGGATATATATATATATATGTGTGTGTGTGTGTGTGTATACATATATATTAAACAGGGGGGGTGTTCATGTTATCATGGCCTATGTGGTTCTGAAATTCTAGTTACTCAATTTATTGGGTAGTGTATCTCAGACTAATCTTGTATACAGGGATACCCTGGGAAGTTTTATTGCCCAAGGATGAATAGCATGAACAAACCCTCGTATGCCGCCATTTGTACCCATTCACCTACCAAACCAGTTCTGATATTTGTTTCATCACGTCGTCAAACAAGGCTCACCGCTCTGGACCTTATTCAGGTAAGAGTTAATACATTTTTGGGTTATGCATTTAGTATTAATTTAATTTAACTTATGATTCTTCCCAATTGAAGTTTGCAGCATCAGATGAAAATCCAATACAGTTCTTGTCCATGTCAGAGGAAGACCTTCAGATGATTCTTTCACAGGTTACAGATCAGAATTTGAGGCATACTCTACAGTTTGGTATTGGGCTACACCATGCAGGGCTGAATGATAAAGATAGGTCTTTGGTTGAGGAGCTCTTTGCAAATAATAGGATTCAGGTATATGTTAATATGTTTTAACACTTTCTCTGGCCATAAAGGAGATCTGAAGAAAATATATGTCTACAAAGATGTTTCTTGATATTTATTTCACTAAATACATTCTAAATGTTTGTATTGCCGGTAGGTATTGGTTTGCACAAGTACACTTGCTTGGGGTGTAAATCTTCCTGCTCATCTGGTTATTATTAAGGTGAGAATAATTTAAATAGTTGTATCCTCCTTTTTGTTCATTGTTTCTACATTCATATCCAGATAATAAAGAAATGAATCATTTTTCTCCATTCAAAGAATTATTCAGTTTCATTCTTCATTCAAAAAACAGATGGGGTGGTTTGGAATAATTTGAGATGTTTCGCTTTTGCATCTAAAGTTATGGTATTTACTGAGATTTTTGCATAGCATTGCAATTTTGATTATGGTATTCAGTCTTTGTATTATTCCCTATGTGCGCTCTATGTGAGTACTATCTACTTTGGTTCAATCAATTGAATCCAGCATTAGCTACACCTGTCATACTACGAAGAGAGATTCTCTGCTACGCAGCTTCCACATGTGCAGCTTTATATTCCTGTTCAGCAGCATATATT
The DNA here is from genome assembly GCA_030512225.1 of Rauvolfia tetraphylla. NCBI lineage: Eukaryota > Viridiplantae > Streptophyta > Magnoliopsida > Gentianales > Apocynaceae > Rauvolfia > Rauvolfia tetraphylla. The sequence continues at coordinate 5,239,826 of JAJQKT010000028.1, read as the reverse complement.
CTTGATGCAGGGAACAGAGTACTATGATGGTAAAACAAAGAGATATGTTGATTTTCCGATCACAGATATTTTGCAAATGATGGGCCGAGCAGGCCGACCTCAATATGATCAACATGGCAAAGCCATTATTCTTGTTCATGAACCCAAAAAGAGCTTCTACAAGAAGGTCAAATTTGCAGTTAGCTTAAAATGTATTCATTTTAGTTGGATTTTTTTTATTATTTGTATTTGTTTTCTTATTACCGGGGCTTATATCGAAGTTAAATATCATGCAGTTCCTATATGAACCATTTCCAGTTGAAAGCAGTCTAAGGGAGCAACTGCATGATCACTTCAATGCGGAGATAGTTTCTGGAACAATTTGTCATAAAGAGGATGCTATGCACTACCTTACCTGGACTTATTTATTCCGTAGATTGGTATAACTTGCATGATGTTAGCAGTGTATAAATGACATTGTGTTCTAGTGTCGATATTTGTGAAAGAAATATGTCCTGAGTTGCTTACTGTTTTCTCCTAGTTTGTCTCTCTGCTTTAGTTTATTTAATTTGACTTCGCCTTAAGGATTATACTTAATGCACCATTACACTACGAAAATGTTCTCGTGACCACATTCAGATTCAAACTAAAAAAGACATCTGTTGGATTCTGTATGTCAGTTGCCTTTGTTCTAGTAAATGTTAACTTCTTCACATATGTACCTTTTGCATTCTTCAACACCAGCCCTTGATCAAGTAAATAAAATCCTCTTGCACTTTGAAATTTTGGGATTTGTGTTTTTGTGTTGGAAATATGCACCATAGGAAGTGAAGCGAAGATCTTTCTATCGTGAAAGATTACTTTGACCTGTGGATTTCAGTATGTGTAGTTCTAAACAAATGATGATTTTATAGTACTCCAGTGTTGCTATTGCCTTTAACCTTTCCTCACAGTGGTGATTATCTTCTACCAGATGGTGAACCCTGCTTATTATGGTCTGGATGACACTGAACCTGAAACGATTAGTTCGTACTTGTCAAGGTAATGCTTAGTAAAATTTACTCTTTTGTGGACTGAATGGGTATTGCTATTTCAGTCATCAAGTGAGGTTGTGTTTATATATTAATATTCTTCAACAGTTTAGTGCAAAACACGTTTGAGGACTTGGAAGACAGTGGATGTATCAAGATTGACGAGGACAGTGTGGAACCTATGATGCTGGGATCAGTTGCATCTCAGTATTATCTTAAACACACTACCATTTCTATGTTTGGTTCTAATTTAGGGCCTGACCTTCCTCTTGAGGTTAGTAGAAAAATAAATACATGGAGACCGATTCAGATGTCTTTGTTCCTCTTGTCTCTTTCTTCTCTTCCCCCTCTCCCAACATCATATAATATCTTCTGAAATATTTGTCCTGAGATGTATATTTATTTTGACTTACAAGGTTGCCCTTCATATTTTGTCTGCTGCTTCTGAGTACGATGAGCTTCCTGTGAGGCATAATGAGGTAACTCTTTTGGGGGTATTTACATTTTAAATAGCTTTTAAGTATTAAAAAAAAAATCTGATGCTGTTTGTGAATCTTATTAGTATTTACTACTCCCTCTATCTTGAATTGAATGATGTTTTTCTACTTTAGGTTTCCCAAAATGAATGTCTACAACTAACCTCCTTAATTTAAGGGATATCGTTTCCACTAATACACAGATTCTACCACTAAACTCATTATTTAGTAAGGATAATGGGATAACTTGCGTTTTAGTTTCTTTGTTTACTAAAAGGCTCGCTCTTGTGTTTAAAAGGTGGCATCAGCAAGGATGGGGCCTGGCTATCCATATCTTCTTCATTTCTATCAAGTTTCTGTAATGGGAGTCTATATTCTTCTGGAACTACTAAAATGTGCTTGGGTCATCCATCTGGTTAATAATGTTTCAGCTTGTCCTTGTGAATGTTGCCTGGGAGTTCATATACAATTTCCTATTAGGCATTGTTTTCTTATGGAGAAAGGGAAAGGGGCGCATATGTTTCCAAGGTGAACTTCCAGAATGAGAGAAGTAGTTTTTGATTTTCCTTCTATCTGATACTTACTCAAAACCTTTCCTGGAAAATTTCTTTAATTCTATTTGCTTAAGTTTCTTTTGAGGGTTTTCCAAAATTTTCATCCATCTGATTTCCAAAATTTCTGGCATACTAAAAAGAATTTCTTAAAGTGTTCATCTAACAAATCCAGAAAAGGATTTTTATGGTTTAAGTTAGAGTGATCCTAGAATAACTCTCTCTGAGCCTTTTGTTTTGCGTGAAACTGGAAGGAAATGGCTCTTCCATCATTTGGTTGGAAGGAATATCGTGAGAGATTAAAATTCCATCACTTCCAGATCAGCATTTCCTCTCCCAAATTGTAGGGGGTTTGAGGAGGCAGAGGGCACTAAAGACAAAATATTGAATGTCAAAAAATAGAAACAAGGGATAAAATTGTCAAGTAAATAATGCTGCTCTGCTTCATTAATTGCATTAATAAGTCTCTCCCCTCCCCTCCTTTCCCCTTTCCTGAATCAAAGTTAGCCTCTGAGTTCTTCTATCCGAAAGTTGGAAGACAGCCTACAGTGCAATGGAGAAGCATTTCTCCATCTGTTCATCCTTTATCTACCATCTTTTTTTCTGAGTTATACATATCATTATAGAACCTCCTAAGATGGAGTTACTGCTGGCTAGTCTCTTCCTACTGCCAAATCTTTTGCTTGTTCTGCGGTTTGACGGGCTTCATGCCAGCCAATAATAAGGTGAGGTGGAGATATGAGCAACTTTTTTGACATTACTATCCGATATTTCATCTCAGGAAAAGCATAATGAGGAATTGTCTGACAGAATTCCACTAGCAGTGGACAAAAATCGCTTTGATGATCCTCATATCAAAGCGAATCTTCTTTTTCAGGTCAATTTTTCTTTACTTTTCTCTTTTGGTTGTCATAAGTAAGGTTTATTATTTATTTTTATGAGAAATCTCACAAGATGTTGGATAATTGTTCATGCAGGCACATTTTTCACGATTATATCTACCAATTAGTGACTACAACACTGATTTGAAGTCTGTTCTCGATCAAAGCATACGTATCATCCAGGCCATGATAGATGTGTGTGCTAACAGCGGATGGCTGTCAAGTGCACTTACTTGCATGCATCTTTTGCAAATGGTGATGCAGGTACTCCTTTATTTACCAACATGTGCCCTTTGCTAGGATAGATGTGTTCATTTTTGTGCTTTTTCCTCTCTTCTTGTTGTTTGGAAGACTTCAGTTCACAATAGTCAAAGCATTTAGTATTTGCAGTCAAAAGCGGCACATTATTACCGTGCTTAGATCTTCTTGCGGTTTTATTAAACATCTAGCTCCTTCTCCAATATTTATATATGAAAAATCATTGTAACCATTTTTTTTTTTGTTTTGTCGGGGGGGGGGTGGCGGGCGTTGTGGGAGAGTCTTAGTTGCCTAACTATCGCCATTAGTACTATATTTCCTGTTTTACTTGTCATGTGTATATGAGTTTTTCCAATCCTCAGGTGCTTGTTCCTGTAGGCTAGATTAATTTACTCTTCTAAGTACCTGACTGTCTTTTCGTTGATGTCATTTTTACTGATCTTTTGCTTTTGATGGTGATAATCTACTTGTCCACAGGAATATACAATTGCCTTATAGTTAATTGGAGCTATTCATGAACATTCTAACCTCTCTTCATTACTCTTTTTCCTTGTGAATGTTGTTCTTCAAAGAAACGTTTGATGATAGGTCACTTGGCAGGCTTACTTTGTAGTTGTCTTGTATAATGAACATTGCTTCATCAAAATTGTTAGTCTTTTTATAAGAAGCCTGAATTTTGGCTCTTTTAAATAGTTCAGAAAATACAATGCTCAACTTTTGTTATCCTAATATGCCCTTGTATATTTCTAGGGATTATGGTGCGACAGAGATTCTTCTCTCTGGATGTTGCCATGCATGACTGATGATCTTGTCAATTCACTGAATAGAAGTGGAGTTCCTAAGGTTCAGCAATTATTGGATGTTCCTTTTGCAACCTTAGAGGCTCTCACTGATAGTTCTATGGTCTCAAGACTGCAACAGGTATTTTTGCATTGATTTAAGCATTTACTATGTGCTAGATAACCAATTTGTCTCAGCAGCCGAAAAGGTGCTCTGAATGTTGAAAAAGTTTCTCTGTTTAACCTGCTGAAGTTTCTAAACATACTTGGATTGATGGTGTAGGTGTAAAGTTGGACACTATCAACACATTTAGTTGGCTTGTTAACCCTAAATTTGAAGTTTGAATAGCAAGGCTAGATGGATGGGTCCAAAGATGTATCCCTGTCTACTTTTGCTGATTGTAAAGGCTAGATGATGTGTTCCCCCCTACTTTTACCAACTGCAAAGGCACATTGCTTAAGTTGCTTACCGTTAATTTCAGTATTTTAGAGAGCTAGATAGGAAAACAGTAGGTAGCTAACATGCAAAATGATAGTGGGAGATTATAGAACCACGTCACTATTTTCTGAGAGGCAGAGGTACCAGAGTTTGTAATAAAACTAAATATAAAGATAAGAGAATAGCGTCAGGGGTACCACCACATAGATGTCTCAGGGATCATAGTATGCTCCTCTATTCCTTTCGTAGATTCCACAAGTGCTTACATGATAGTGATTGGACTTTAATGCAGTCCTCAAATAGTAGTTCTCCATCACCAAATATTGATCCTTGTTTTATTTTTCTCCGTTATTCGAGCCATCCTAATTCCCAAGTTGAATACATTGCCCATTGGGAAACTAATTGTTTTTGTTTGAATAGGATCTGCAACATTTTCCTCGTATTCTTGTGCAATTAAAAGTTCAGAGAAGGGATTCTGGCAGCAGCGAGGGATTGAGACTGAATATCAGATTGGAAAAATCTAAATCTGACCGTAGAACGTCGAGAGCTTTTGCCCCTCGATTTCCGAAGGTAGTGGTTTCTTTTTTCCCTTTTCTAGTTGATGGTAGGAATTCAAGGAGTCTGATGCATGGTCATTCCTGCAGGTAAAAGACGAAGCTTGGTGGTTAGTTCTAGGTAGCTTCTCTACATCCGAACTACATGCTCTGAAGAGAGTTTCTTTCTCTGACCGTTTGCTGACACACTTGGACATACCATCAACTGCAAACTTGGGGGTTAGTGTACATATTTCATCTCCACGTTCTTTTTCTTTGGAGAACTAATAATTGGATTATGCCGTGAGTGACATTTACTCTACCACTAAAATTGTTCTCATATAATTCATAACTCTGCTTTTCACAGGGAATGAAGCTAATTCTAGTTTCAGATTGTTATCTTGGCTTTGAACAGGAGTACAACATTGAAGAATTTGCCTAATCTTGCAACACAGAATCAATTGTTTTGTAGTGAAATTTTGGTAATTTTTATCTGTACAGGTGAGGAAGATTTCCTTTCACACTAAGGACCAATTGTATTTCGGTGAATAGTCTGAGGTATCAATACCTCAAGTTTCTCTTACGGTCTTTTCTCATGCTATCTACACCCGTTTTCAGCCCTAGTATCCTGTGCTGATATTGTTGCTATAGATGTATAATTTCATCAACTCGGAGCAATCTACATCAAGAAGCATTTTCATATCATTACTGTAAATTTTACCCTCCATTTTAAAGGAGAGGAGATTTGTGATATAGTGAACATAAATATTAAATATATGATAATTTTACTGATATAAGATAATTTTTACATAATATTAGTATTTTTATTTTTAAAATATACTTTTAATTTTTCAAAACGTTAAGTGCATCAGATTTTGGTGTGCTTTAAATGTGGTGGGCACCAAAATTTGGCACTTCACTCGATCCCCCACCTTTTTCTTTTTCTAATTTTTTAACTTTGTTTTTATTTATTTTATGTTTTAATTATATTATAAATTTTATTTATTTTAAGTTTTGAGAATATTTTAACATGAATTTTTTATGTACTACTAAATAAATATTATTTGAATAAGTAACAAATGTTATTAATTTATTAATTTTATTAATTGATTGTTTGTTAATTTAATTAATTAATTTTTAATAATTGTAATTAAAATTTTAAATAATTATAATTAAATTTTAAATACAAAAAATTAAAAATAATTGCAAATTTAAAAACAAAAATAATTAATAAAATAAAATAAAGAAAGATGTGATGCCTTAAAAAAGAGGAAAAAAGGGTGTATGCTGTTCTTTTTTTGTGGGCAATGCCGAATGTCTGATTTTTTGCATTAATTATTTTTAAAAATAAAAATATTAATAATTATAATTATAAAAAATTATTTTATATTAATAAAATCACTTGTATTTAGTGATTTTCGTTACGTGAATTGAAAGATATTCCGGATGAACCTGATCTTCAGTAACCAATAGCATGTGGGCACAATTCCTCAAGCCTAGGGAGGAGCTCAAATTTCAAGAACGATACACGTACATAAAGTTGTAAAACATTTACAAATTTGCTATACCAATTACTTGGTCGCAAAAAAGAATTGCAGCTTGCCATGGCATGACACAGGACTAATCGGCCTCTGGCTTTTCAGCTGCTGCAATCAAACAATATTTATTTACAGCGACTGGCGAAGTAATATTTATTGTTTGGCTAGTCCCAATCAGCATCAAAAAACCCTGCATCTCGCATCTCGGAGTAATATGCGCTATCCAGAAGCCACTCTTCCTCCTGCAAATAGCATTACAAAAGTACATGTAACTTGCGATTAAGCCCCCCTGGAATGATTATTTACTACCGTATAGACAAATGCATATGACCTTACCTGGAAAAAGTTGCCAGAAAAGTAACATACAAGAAAGGAAGATAAAAGGCGTGATAGCATATAATCGTGAAATTGTACAACCTGTAGAGGAAATTAAAAGTTGAATAAAATTCCTACACTAAGTAAAAATAAAATTTGGGTTCATGTCTCAATTGATTTAGCAATTTCGACCGTACCAGAGTCCAAATCCTAAGCCAATCCCAGCAAGCCCACTGGCAAACAGTGCTATCGCACTAAGAACAAACATGGCAATAACATAGTTACAAAATGCTGGTTTGGCTGCATGAATTCCAAGAGAGAAACACAGACCATGCAACTAGTTAGCTGACAAACAAGGGAAAGGAAAAGATAAGCAGGATAGTATGACAACAATTGAGCGTACGAGGCAGCTTATCTCTCCACTTTGAGTAATGCACAAACAGTATGTAGCCATAGATTGCTGTGAGCAGTAGACTGTAGATGAATGAAATTCCCCATTTTCCTTGATGTGTAATTTCAACATCAACAAAGAGCGGAATGCCAAGTCCAAATATGCATAATGCCTGCAAAGCATTCAGTCTAGAAGCTAAAATTCAACTACAGCTTTGCATAAAGGGCATGCATATACAATATTTTACTTTCAAAGATAGCAGGCACATAAGAACTTTTGCTATCTCAGTACCAGCGCAAACACAGTATAATTGTACATGCTGGAAGTACATTTAAAATCTTGAACTCCAATATTGACTAAAAAGGCATTACCTTGAGAAGGATGTCCACAGCAACAAAGATTCCAGAAACTGTGAATGTATGTGCAAGAGTTTCCAATCCACTTGCATAGTTTTCCTGGAGTAAAAAAGCAATTATGCTAATTTCTAAACACAGCATTCCTGCTGCTGTAAATAACGACAATAGGTTCCAAGCGATCTCTTTCCCAGGAGCACATTGCCATGCCTGTTCCATAATCATTTAACTCAAATGGTTGACTAACACCCAAATCAGATTAATTTTTGGCTATGATAACTCAACAAACATGACATACAAATACATGATATCAAGATATTGATCCAAGTAACATCATCATATAATAATCATATGCATTTAAAAGATATTACACCAAGATTCTAAGATAAGCTAGCATCTTTTACTAGGCTAAGAGAATCATCAGGTAGGAACCTCAACCTGAAATAATTCAAATTTCCAAAATTTTCGCTGGCCAGGGAACTAAAGAAAACAAAACAAAACCATACTAACAAAAAAAAAAAAGTTATAGAGGGAAAAGGATGTGGTATTCCCTTGTCATTTTGAGAAGAGAGGAGAGTACACAAAAGAAACATCCTTTGTTTCTTGCACCCTTAGTAGGGCTTCTATGATTAGGGAGTTATTCTTGTGTCTTGATTGATATCAATTGATAGCGAGAAAGATGGAAGTGAATATATCAACGGGAGCATATACTTTACTGTCGGCCATTGGACTATATATTTTACCAATAAACCATGCATCAATTACAAATATATCCACGGAGATAAATGACTTGGATTGAGGCTTCTTTCTTATCCTCTTTACCTGGGTTGATTAATCACCTCATCCATATTTCTATTGGAAAGGATTTTTTAATATCTGAAACATCATGATTCTCCCAGAATAAGCAGCAGCTATTTTATTTCATTGATTGAGAACCAACACTCAATCAAGAAGAATTTCCACAACTTTCGGAAATTTGCTCACTCAGATGTTAGCTTGTGCACCAGGCAAAACGTGGCAAAGAATTGCTTGTTCGCTTAATGATCTTTCAATTGGAACTTGTTCTGTGTCGTGGTTCTAGCGCCAGTCATAAAATGAATACTTTTTAGATAAAGAATTGTATTGAGTGGCTCCTTCTTAGATAATTTTCTTAGTGACCAAGCAAACACCATTTTTAACTCTCTCCTGTCAAACATTCACGAAAATCACATAAAAACACCATAATTTATAAAATTGTATATGGTTATCAAGTCAAAAGAGAACAATAAACTGCGAAAACCACATTTCAAATAAACAGAGAAAGATCTTTAATTTTTTTTTTCCTTCAATAAATCTGATAATTTAGTTACTTCAGCATGCATCTCATCTTCTACATTCTTTCTGGTCAAATGTAAAAAAGAAAATTACAAAATCAATTGAATTTCTCACATTTCTAAATTGTACTAGTAACCAAGACTTGTCACATACAAGTTATTCGCAGCTAGAAAAGAACGAAACAACGAAACTTTGTATCCTAATATGAAAAATGCAAAAACTTTTTTCTTTCAGCTCTTGCACTACTAAATGTATTAGCAATACAAGGCGGTATTGGTTAACCTTTCAGTATTTCCTTTCAATTTAAAATCACAAAAATTCAGAAAACTAACTACAAAAGTTCTAAAATCAAAGCTATTCAAAAAGAAAGAAAAAGCACCTGAAAAGAAGACCATGCGAGATCGAGAAGAGCAGAGAACCAGAGAAGAACGTAATACGCGATCATCACATAAGACCTACCGCGACTCAGCTTCTTGATATTACGTTTGGCCTGAAACCCTAAATACGCTATAAACACGGCACAAGGTATCACCAGAGCTGCGTTATGCCAGAAACCATGGCACGAACTCGCAGCCGACAAAGAGCTGCTGTACAATTGAGAAATTGTCGAGTGATGTCCGGTGCCGTCATATTTAGCCGGAAAACTAGAAGTCGGTGCAGTTAAAATAGTTTGGTACAATTTCGACATTGTTGTATGGAAAATTAAAAAAAAAAAATAGACAGAATCAAAGCATGATGAACGAATCCAAGCCCCAAATTTATGAATCTAATTGAATACACACCGAAATACAGAGAAATTTAAGTAAAGTCAGAGATCCTTTGCGTGAGAAATGGAGGAGGGAGCAATTGAGTTCGTGTTGGTGTGAAGCAAAAGAAGAAGCTTTCAGGTAGTTAACTCTGGTAGGAAAAACGAGTAACGACAATCAAACGATTCCTTTTCTTTTTTCTTTTTCCCGGAATGACGACAATTAAACAATCCTCTATTTTTTTAAAAAAATTCCCTTTATGAATCGCAATTAAAAAACTCGATTGTAAGAAACATACGATTATTACAGTGTGCTAATTTAATAATTTTAATGTAAATATATTTTATTTTTTAAAAATTTTATCTCTCATTCCCTAAACACTCTTTGGCTTTCACTACTTATTTCTTTAAATTTGTTCAAATTGATATTTAATTAAAATAATGTGTAATAAAATATAAAAGATTTATATATATATATATATATATATATATATATATATATATATATATATATATATATATATATATATATATTTCACATTTTGTGACTTCCTGAGAAGAGTTTAGGAAGCTATACTAATGATCTGGCCGTTAGTGGTAGAGGCTTATTTTATGAATTTTCAGTGGTGGGAATTATTAGTGTAACTTTCTATTTTTTTTTGAAAATTATAAAAATACAAAAAAAGATTATAAAAAATATATTTTTTTCTAAATCTTTCGCATTTCATTACATCGTTACATATTACTTTAATGTATCTTAAAAAATTTCAAATCATCAAAAATTTATTTACATTTTATAGAGAAAGTAAAAAAAATAAAATATAAAAATTTCACTCACTGTAATTAGCAAGCGCTGAAAAAAAAACACTGCCTTATTTTTTAGAAGAAAAACTATTTGTTGTGGGCCCTGTTTATGATTTTTTATCCTTTTCTTTAAACGTGTAAATTAAACCTAATATTTTATCCTAGCAGATATATCCGATAATCCTAATAAATACTTGTTATGAGGATGAAATTAAATAGTATTTTAATTTAAAATTTTAAAATTATATTATTATAAAAAATAGATATTTAGAATAAAAAATTGATATTAAATTTTATAATAAAATTTAATATGAATACACCAATAACTTACAAAATATTTAACTGCTATAGGTTTCACCTTTTAATTCATCAAGAAGGAAAAGAGAATATTATTGTTCAAAGTCATAGTTTTTTACTTAGTATTAATTTATTAATTAAATTATTATCCTTTTACAAATTATTTTACTAGAATTAGGATACATAATGGAAGAACATGCAAACAATATCGGCCCTATATAACGTTTTAAGAAAATCAAAAAAAAAAAAGTTGGCTCGAAAAGGTGAAAGAATAGAAATTGGTGTAACAGGTTCACTAAATAAAACTAGAACAACAGAAATGGCTACCATCAAAGAAATGCTAATCCCTACTTTTGAAACCAAACCCTCCTATGATGAGTTTCTAATGTGATTATTGATAATTTTGAACTCCAAAAGCAACATAAAAAAAACAAAACCTTGACATTTGGTTATTGGGGTTTTTCAAGTTTTGACCCACAAATAATTGGTAATAATTTAAATGACGTGCAATAGTTAATTTGTTTGTGTGATTTGTTTGGTTGAGTTATAGCCACCAAATCCCAATGAGGTTCTACAAAACGTGAGCCACAAATTTCCATTTGCATTTCTAATCTTCAATGGGGATTTTCTCTTTTTTTTTTCAATGCGTGTCGGTTGATTTGATTTGGATTCTTACCATTTTCCCTCTTTGAGGCTAATTCCTTTGTTAATTTCTGTTTCTGTTCCCTTCATTTCCTTTTTCATTTAAATATCATTTATCGTAGTTATCATTATAAATTATATAAGAAAAAGAATAATGGAGCCAATCGCTAAACAAGCACTTAATCACTCATAACCAGAAGATCAAGATTTAATCTCTAATTCCGCTCCTAGCATCAATAAAAGAGTAAATGATAGAAGTGGACATATAATATAGTATGCAATAATATAAGATTCGAATCTAGTTTTGCAAATCACTTTTTATATGTACAAGATTTATTTATAATCGATTTTTTTATTCAATAATTAAAGATATTTAGAAATATTTTGAAGAACAATTATTTATATACTCAAGTAAACAATTATTCTGAAAGTGTATGAATAATTATTCTTTAAAATATTTTTAAATATCTTTTAATTATTGAATAATAAATTTATTAAATAATCACAAATAAATTTTGTACTTACATAATTACGTAATGTGTATGAGTGGATCCGAACCCAATAAAATGCATTAGGACAATATGGATGGAGACAGAAGGCATACAGGTATGACCACTAAAACATTTTCAACACATTTTTCAACCACAATCACGCATGCATGTCTCACTTTTATGTGGCATCCGTTCATTCATTGGTCTTGATTTTGAGAGAAAGATAGAGAGGAAAAAGTTTTTAGCTTAATTTGCACCATACATTTTGTGTAATTGCACCAAACTTAATATCTCCTTCGGCTTCCCTCATCTTAAAGGGAAAAAAAGGCCTAGACTTACTCCAAGGATTTCCTATTTGGACTGTAATTTAAACTGAATTTTTTAATTTTTTACATTTTGGTGGGGAACTATATGCACACACGCATATCCATAGAGAGAGAGAGGGAAAAAATTTATTAGCTTAATAATTGCAAATACTTGACATCTCTTTGGTCTTCCCCAACACATACCGAAAAAAAAAAAACAACGGGAAAAAAAAGAGAAGGGCCTTTAAGCCTTGTAAACATTGGGTGAAAGCCTAGGCTTTGGATGAACCATTAAGGGGGAGGCCCGTTGAATGGTGAGCCCATAAGCTTCATCCATGTTGAGATCCTCAACTTTTTGCCCATCGGCCAAGTCCCAGTCAAATGCATGGATCAAAGAGCAGTTAACAATTGGACCATCCGCAGGCCCAAGTTCATTCCAGCACAAATCCTTCGCCAACACCAAATGGTATAACCACAAATCGTTTCCTCTCACGTCAACATTAGGCTTCTCGCCACCCGGTAGGAACCGGCCGGGACGGAACACTAGCGGCTAACTGATGGCCAAGGGCGTACAGTTGATTTCACGAATACCGTCATCATTATGACTTCAAATCTTGGAGCTGAGTATCTTCTGAAGGGACTAGTGGGCAAGTGTTCGATAGAAAGTGCGCGGGAGATGGTAATGCAGGAGGTAAGTTCACAATCTTCTTCAAACAGTATTCTGAATATTCCATTATTGCCTATAATTGATTTGTCTTCTGATTTGGGGGATTGCTAAATTTGTTGTTCATTTGCACCCTCAGGTGAGGAAGCACTTCAAACCGGAGTTGCTGAACAGACTTGACGAAATTGTGGTTTTTGATCCTCTGTCACACGAGCAACTGAGAAAGGTGTGCCGCCTTCAATTGAAAGACGTCGCAAGCCGCTTGGCCGATAGAGGAGTTGCCCTGGGAGTAACGGAAGCAGCACTTGATGTTATCCTAGCAGAGAGCTATGATCCTGTAAGTTTTCTTGCTTCGTCTGTCAACACTTTTGGCTCCTTTCTACTATGCCCCAATACAGGAGGACTTACCATATCAAACCTAAAATTTCAGGTGTACGGTGCAAGACCTATACGAAGATGGCTGGAAAAGAAGGTAGTAACTGAGCTATCCAAGATGCTGATCAAGGAGGAAATTGACGAGAACTCAACCGTATATATCGATGCTGGATACAATGGGAAAGAACTTGTATACAAGGTGGAAAAGAATGGAGGGCTGGTGAATGCTGCCACGGGACAGAAATCAGATATACTGATTCAATTATTTAATCAGATATACAGATATAAGAACATGATACAATTATTTAAAGTTTATATGCATCATAAAAACTCGTCTATCTCAAGATCTTAGAAATTTCATTAATATATATTACAATTCTGGTGTTATTTTATTACATTATAAACTCTATTTGAATTGTGTTTCTTCTAACTAAATACACAATTGAGTCTCATTTTTTCAAAACTTAAAACAAAATCTCTTCCAATAAAATACTATCTAAATATACCGTTAGATTGAAATCTTATCTAGTCAGTAATTCTTATTTTTACTATACTAGATTGTGTAATTAACGATGTATTTGGATTGAATTTCGCTACAAAATTCAATACAAATTTTTTATTTTGAATTTTACTTTTTTTTCACAAAAAATTATCTCTCACAAAATTCAAAATATAAAATCTCAAATCAAAATATTATCTACTCTCACCTAAATAAAGTTTGACATATATGTCAAAAGACATTCTTCAGGTAATCAATAGGTTCAAATTCACTATTTTGGACCCATAAAAAAATTCTCTATTTTGGCTAGTCTTATAGTTGTTCTCTCTAAATTCTAATGAAACACCGGTTCTCCTTTTGTTTTAAATTTTTTTCCCTGGAGTAGTAGTGAATTAATGGTCTGAATTCTTATCATAAATTTTTAGTAACTATAAGTACTATTTTGCATTAAAAGTTTTCAATAAATATACCCATTTACATTAAAAGTTATTCTTATATCATCAAGAATAAATTTTTTTTGAATATATTTAAATTATAACTCAATTTAAAAAAACGACAAAAGGTTATAAGAGAAGAAGACGTAGAGGATTGAGATCTTCTATTCTACTCTCTATCTCATTCTTTTTTTTATTTATGAAACACCGCCACATATTCTATTTTCTTCCTTAGGTCTCGCATTTTTCTACAAAGTTTATATTTTGTTAGAATAGAAAACTGCTATGTGACAATTAACTAATAATAAATAAAATATGAGATAAAAGTAAGAAGTAAGAGTAACACATATGGAGAGCGAACGGTCCATATACAGCTAGGAATACGTATATGGGCTACTACTGAAAAGGTGAGTGGGAGGAGACGCGGAATTGGCTGCTGGAGAAAAGCGGACAGTGGAAGAGATTCTTTTGGGAAATTTTCTTGAAAGGGAACGGCAGGGCTGCTGCAGACCTTTCTGCCAAGTATCAAAATTCTATAATTTAACGTTGATACTGGGATAGCGATAGCCATCGTCATGATATATAAACTTACTATGAGCAAAAAGAAACAGACAATCTATGGGATATTATGCAAAATGCATGGGGAGATGAAGAAAGCAGTGTGTGTGTGTGTGAGAGAGAGAGAGAGAGAGAGAGAAACCTCTCGAACACGATGAAAATCATCCAAAGCCTTAGTAGAGAAAAGATGAACCGAACAAATCTTTCTCAGCATTCTCCAACGAGGGCCATAAGGGGCAAACACCAGATCCTGATAGTTATAAGCTATGTGTTTAGCACCGGAGTTGGGAGGCCGGCTAGAGAAGTTGGCATCATGAGTTTTCAAGAAGTGCACCGCCGCCGAGGCAGAGGCTGCCACCACCACGTGAACGGAGCCAAGCCTCAAGTGCATGAGAGGGCCATAAATTCTGGCCATGGCTGCCAGAGTCTGGTGCGGCTTGGCGCCCAGGTGGGGGAGATTTCCGAGAACAGGCCATGGTTTCGGCCCTGGAGGGAGAGGAAGACGGTGGCTCTCGTGGAAGAACAGCTTAAACAAGTAGGACAAAAGAAGCCCCGAAATGACAGCGTAGAACATGTACGAAAGGGTGATCAAAGCCATGGCTTTCCGTGGCGTTTGGCTCAGGTCCTCTACCTGCTTTTTGCAACACGTGCATGATCTGCCCTAGATCGTTGGATCTCTCTACACTTGATCCAACGGTCAGAAAATACCAGGGGCAAAGATGAAAACTAAAAAAAAAATTCTGAAAATTTGAAAAAATTCAAATATGTCCGCCATCAATATTGACCGTACAGGAGTCATCATGTCAAACAGTAAAAGCTGTAACAACGTCAGCTCTCAAACTCAGAAAAGAAAAGGAGAGACCAAGAAGAAATAACTTCGTTCTTCCTAAGATTTGGCTTCTCTCTCTCCTTCCGGCTTCCTTGTTTTCTTGTCTGTCATTCTGCTTCTCCTTCGTGCTTCCTTGCGCTGAGCTTTCTTCTCAAGATGGGCAGTACAAAAACGCCAAGGGCTAAGGTAATGTCGTTGCTATTTTTTTTATTTTTTTGCACTGACTGCATTTCTGCTGAAAATGTTTTTCTTTTTTTGCACGGCCTCATTCGTTGCAGGCCTGCGTCCCTCCTCTGTCGCAGGCCTGCGGCAAAATGAAGTTAGTTTTTGTTCAACTGTAACTAATGATCCCGTATTTATTTTGCACTACCTCCTTCGTTGCAGGCATGTGTTCCTCCTCTGTTGTAAGCCAGCAAAATGAAGTGAGTTTTTCTCAAAATACTTGGCGCAACTGTAACTAATGATCCCGTGTTGTATTGAATAATTGCGTTGATACTGCGGCTACCGATACTGAGGAGAAAAGTATGGAGAACGACCCTCCTAAAGAAAGAAAGGTGCGCAGGAAAATGACTGGTGAACAACTGTTGAAGTTATTCAGTTGAATGCTTGAATTGTAACAACTGTTACCCTGAACAATTGTTCTTCTAGGTTGTATTGGTAGTGAACAATTGTTCTGCGCAGCGCGTGTTCTGTTGTTAGTTTATGTCACTTGTCAAGGTTGTGTTGGTAGTGAACAATTGTTCTGTGCAGCGCGTGTTCTGTTGTTAGTTTATGTCACTTGTCAAGGTTGTGTTGGTAGCGAACAATTGTTCCGTTGTTAGTCTAGTACATTTGTCAAGTATTTGTTTATCGTGAACAATTGTTCTGGTAAATGCTTTAGTGTGAAGGATATAGATACTATCGCAAGCTATAATTGAGCGAGACATATTTGTGAATTCCTGCTTGAAATGGTTGCTGCATTTCGCCTAAAAGACAAGAAGAACACTGAAAGATGGCCGGAAGGAAACATGAACCTGTTGCTGATATGTGAACAATTGTTCTCTGGAATTTGGACATTTGTTTGGTTTATTTTTTTCTTATTTTGAGCTTAAACAATTGTCTAGTGAAAAATGAAGGCTAAATTGATTTCTGTATGTTGGTCGCGAATAATTTTTCGTTATTAATTTTGTGCATATGTCAAGTATCTATTTATCGCGAACAATTGTTCGTTATTAGTTTTGTGCATATGTCAAGTATCTATTTATCGCGAACAATTGTTCGTTATTAGTTTTGTGCATATGTCAAGTATCTATTTATCGTGAACAATTGTACCTTCTCCCTTAGATGTGTATTACTGAACAATTATTCACATGAACATGAATAACCAGTAACAATTGTTATGGAACATTTGTCCAACTCTTACTCCAGTAGTTAGTGTGGAAGGATAATTATTTCCTGTAAAGACTGTTAAATTGAGAGAGAACCCTAATCAGTCGCAGAAGCGGCTGAAGAGCCTTATGGAATAGGTCAGACAACGAAAGAAAACGCAGGTGCGAATGCATCGTAACGCTATAGCCTTCAACAATTTGTCAGACATGAACACTGAAAACTTGCATCTAACATTGTGATGAAGAATTGTACCGGGGTAGAATATAAAAATTTGACAGACAAGAATATTGCTATTTTTGGAGAACATTTGTGCACGAATAATTGTTCTGGGTGAACAGTGTTCTTTCAACAATATTCACTCATGTCTATTTTGTTAGTTTATACTTGGTAAGTAATTGTTGTCGGTTTATACTTGGCACGGTATCAACCTAATAATTGAACAAACACTAAGAATCTAGTACCGAACAATTGTTTGACAAAAATTTGTAAGGCACACAACTCATAGCTTTTTCCTGAATGAAACATCTGAAAGTTTGATTGATTAGAAAATATACAAGAGAAAATAAATGCCCTGGAGCCTCTTGTTAATCTTTTTCAACTTTCTCTGATATTTGCGCCTCTTAGCTTCTAGCTCTTTATGCTCCTTCAAATCTTTGGCTTCAATATCCTGCAAGTCTTCGGATTCTCCCTGAACTAAACTGGCAAAAGGATGGGCAGCACAAACATCCACTACCCTAATATGATCCCACCACGAACAAGGTAACTGGTCGTTAACTATTCCACCAACGGTCTCTAGATACTGAACCTGTATTTGTTCAGTACAATATTTTTTAGGAAAAATAGAACAATTGTTCAAGACAAGAGTTGTCACAACTCAAGCATTCAACTAAGTAACTCCAAAGATATAATGACATAACTGTTCACACTAAATTACTCACACTAAAGCATTTACCAGAATAATTATTCACGATAAACAAATACTTGACAAATGTACTAGACTAACAACGGAACAATTGTTCCCTACCAACACAACCTTGACAATTGACATAAACTAACAACAGAACACGTGATGCGCAGAACAATTGTTCACTATCAATACAACTTAGAAGAACAATTGTTCAGGGCAACAGTTGTTACAATATTCACTCACTTCATTTTGCCGCCCTACAGCAGAGGAGGAATACAGGCCTGCAACGAAGGAGGTAGTGCAAAATAAAAATAAACTTTGAGTGGAAATGCTGACGGTGCAAAAAAATAAAAAAATTTATAGCAACAACATTACCTCAGCCGTTAGTTGAGACAGTGCAAAATAGAGAAAAATGAGCAGAGAAGTCGACAGTGCAAAAAAACAAAAATAATTATAGCAACAATATTATCTGAGTTGTTGGTGGAGGCAGTGTAAATAAAGAAAACATTTGAGCAGAAAAGTCAGTAGTGCAAAAAAAATAAAAAAAATTTGTAGCAACAGCATTACCTCAACCGTTAATGTTTCTACACTGGCCATTGTAAAAGCTCGTCACGAGAACGCAAGGAGTAGAAGAAGAACGACAGAAAATGAGAAAGGAAAAGTGGAGTTAAATGTAAGAAGAATAAAGCTTTTTCTTATTTCTTTAGTCATTTTTTTTTTGAATTTAAAAACTGACATTTTGCAGCTTTAAAGTTTGACAAGATGTATTGAGACGGACACTTTTAAATTTTGCTAATTTTTTAATAATTTTTTTATTTTTTAAATTACCTTCTTTACCCTTAATTTTCTTTGGCCATTGGATCAAAAATAATATGATCCAACGGCCTAGAACAGGTCCTGCACGTGCTGTAAAAAGCAAGTGCAGGTCCTGAGCCAAACGCCTTTCCGTGGATTTGCCGACCAGGTCGAGGATTTATATAGAGATTAAGTACGGAAGGAGGAATACATTAATCAAGGGCCGTAGCGGATTCTCGAGAAGAATTTTCTCTTTTTTTTTCTCTGGTTATTTATTTATTTTTTGTTGTGACATGGTGGTAGTTGGAAAAATCAGACAGACAGTTTCTCTTGAACGTTGGTTGATTATCAGGCTTAAGAGAGCGAGAGAGCCACGTGGACCAGTTAGCTAAACTAAAAGTCATTTTCCCCTCCTTTCGCGCCTTTTTTTCCCTGGGTAATGAATGGAGTAAAAGTCCTTGTGAACTTTACCTTCTCCTCAATAATGAAAAAATAATTTACTTACTTACTACCTAGTTTAGTAAGGTAGTAATGAATAAGAATAAAAATATCTTCTTAATTTCTCCTAGTGGTAGGTCATTTTGATACAATTTTATAAGAAATCTAACCTTAACGGATCATTATAGGATTTATTTTATTTCAAAATATAAAATCTATTGACATACTAAATAAGATTTAAGAGTCTTAAAAATAAAGAAACCTTTGAAACAAAAACCTTTTACTCCCTCTATTCACTTTTATTTGTCAAAAGTTTGTTATTTTCTTTTTTATTTTTGTTTGTCAACATTGTATATTTTAGGATGTTTGGCCAGCTTTGTTCCAAGTATACCCTTATTTGAAAAACATCTTAAATGGTGAATGTTTGCCCTTATTAAGGAAGAGAGAGAAATATGTGGTGAATGTTTGCCCTTATTAAGGAAGAGAGAGAAATATGTAAACAACTAGAAAGTATAATAAATAGAGATAAAAAGACGCACGGAGGGAGAGTGAGAGAGATAAAATAAAATTGGGTAGTATTAAAAAATATGTAATAAATATTTTTTAAAATGTATAAATATCGTAATATTTTGAGAAGTAAAAACAAGGCCGAGGAGCCCTACATTTTTTAGACAAATATATAATATACATTGCAAGTTGTATGTTTCAGGAAAAATATAACATCTTGTGGCTCGCAATCTATAAAATTCTAAGATCATAACAATCATTCTTGAAACAAATACATCTTAGTAGAGATCAAAATATTTGAAAATTTTGGTATTTGCCAAAAAAGAAAATTTTGAACAAAAACGGTAGTATTACTATTATCCCATGGTAAAATGTTTGGAGGCCGCCACAAAAAAAAAAAAAAATTAACTACTAGAGTGAATTTGGTAGTAACTACTGTAAAAAAATCCTGTGGACGCGCTTGAGTATGGAACTTCTCGTCCTTTCCAACGCATCCAATTTCATAGGGAAATCGTTTTGCCAAACACGGATCTGTCTTCTTCTTAAATTCAAAGAGAGTTCAACCATTTCCTTAATTCATAGATCCACCAAATATTCAGAATATAATTGAATATAGTTTGATTTTAAAAATTATTTTAAATTAAATTATTTTTAAAAAATAAATTTACACTTAAAATTTTAAATTTAATTTTAAAATTTAATACGTCATACACTCACTTTTATGTCATACAGTTCTCTAACTGACTGTATTTGTTCCTAAAAAAAATTTAAATTAATAAATCAATAAATAAATAAAAGCAGGACGGAAGCAAAATAATGCGCGTGTGCGAGTTATCACTATTCCCACGAGGACTTGTCTTGTGTCAAGTACTAAAAACTTCTAGTCGTGGTTGGAAATTTGACAACTGTGTACTACAAATTTAATCTTTTTTTATAATGCTTATTTTTTATTAAAATTTAATTTTTATTTACTATAATTTTTAATTTACATTATAATTATTTATTAATTATATAATGTTTACTAAATTATGTAAAAAATTTTATACTTTTTAAAAAATAAAAAACCTCTCCACTTGGCACACTAAAATTTTCAAATTTTCTCCATCAAATGAAAAATACCCCCCCAAAGGGAACCACTAATACATCAAATACAAATTCGCCAACTTACTAGGAGGAAACGAAACAAACGTGTAAGCTTTGATAGCTAATCTTGGAGGAATCTCAGTTCTCAGCCACATTATGACTTTTCACAGGAAGCAAAGAAAATTTGAATTCATAAAACTAGAATTGAAAAAAGACAATTGTATAATTTTTTTAATAATTTCATGAAAATCTATTATATTTTCAGTAAAATTTTAATGAATCATTTGTGTTAATTAAACTAAAATTGGATGAAAAGTAAAATTCACATTCTATAACTTTTTTTCTTTTTTTTTAACAGGAACCAAAGCAAGCAGAACAAGAAATTTTTTCCTTTCGTCAATTTGGGTTCCATTTGCTCCTATCTTTTGGCTTCCTGGGAAATTAAAATCCCCAGGGGGGCCGTGCATTTTTCATCTACTTAGTGGGACAAAAGTCTTGGAAATGGTAATCTCTTAGGAAGAGCAAAGTTGTCATAAATTGTTTTTTCTCCGGGGGAAAAACCCCTAACAGTAACAGCTAATGTACACTTCGATCCAAAAAGCCTACTCACAAGCCAACAAGCCATCAGATGATGCAACAGTAGAGATCATCCGTTACTGGAATTCAAAACCAGAAATACATTTGGAATATTATTCATGAACAACTTCTTTGTTCATTCCTCCATTTCTTCGTCTTCATCTATTTCTTCAATCTTCATCTTCTTCACTGCTTTTGCAGCATCAGACCTTGTCGGTCCATTGGGAAGTTGAATCAGTATATCTGATTTCTGTCCCGTGGCAGCATTCACCAGCCCTCCATTCTTTTCCACCTTGTATACAAGTTCTTTCCCATTGTATCCAGCATCGATATATACGGTTGAGTTCTCGTCAATTTCCTCCTTGATCAGCATCTTGGATAGCTCAGTTACTACCTTCTTTTCCAGCCATCTTCGTATAGGTCTTGCACCGTACACCTGAAATTTTAGGTTTGATATGGTAAGTCCTCCTGTATTGGGGCATAGTACAAAGGAGCCAAAAGTGTTGACAGACGAAGCAAGAAAACTTACAGGATCATAGCTCTCTGCTAGGATAACATCAAGTGCTGCTTCCGTTACTCCCAGGGCAACTCCTCTATCGGCCAAGCGGCTTGCGACCTCTTTCAATTGAAGGCGGCACACCTTTCTCAGTTGCTCGTGTGACAGAGGATCAAAAACCACAATTTCGTCAAGTCTGTTCAGCAACTCCGGTTTGAAGTGCTTCCTCACCTGAGGGTGCAAATGAACAACAAATTTAGCAATCCCCCAAATCAGACGACAAATCAATTATAGGCAATAATGGAATATTCAGAATACTGTTTGAAGAAGATTGTGAAATTACCTCCTGCATTACCATCTCCCGCGCACTTTCTATCGAACACTTGCCCACTAGTCCCTTCAGAAGATACTCAGCTCCAAGATTTGAAGTCATAATGATGACGGTATTCGTGAAATCAACTGTACGCCCTTGGCCATCAGTTAGCCTTCCATCATCCAAAACTTGAAGCAGAGTGTTGAATACAGCAGGATGTGCTTTCTCCACTTCATCAAACAGGATAACACTAAAAGGTCGCCGCCTCACAGCTTCAGTAAGTTGTCCACCTTCCTCGTGTCCAACGTATCTGAGCATTTGCGAAGACTAGTCAGCACATTATCCAGAAATTTGATTGAAGATTATAGCGCTAGACGAATTAGAAGAAGAAACTTACCCAGGTGGAGCTCCAATCAGCCGAGCCACTGAATGTTGTTCCATGTACTCGGACATGTCGATCCTTATCATTAATTTGTCATCATCAAAGAGCTGTTCGGCAAGTGCCTTCGCAAGTTCAGTCTTTCCAACACCAGTTGGTCCCAAGAAGAGGAATGACCCGGTAGGTTGTTGGGCTCTTCCCAACCCGGCCCTGGACCTTAACACAGCCTCTGCAACAGCGCTAACTGCCTGATCTTGGCCTACCACCCTCTGGTGCAACCTTTCAGCAAGCCCGATGAGCCTTTCTTTCTCATTCTGACCAAGACGCGTTACTGGTATACCAGTCCAACGACTCACAACCTCTGCAATTTGTTCTGGACCAACAGCCTCCGTCAACATTCCACCAGTGTCTGTCTCTGATTCAAGCTTTGATATTGCAGCTTCCACTTCCTGAATTGCACCGTATTTCAGGTCTGCTGCTCTAGCAAGATCGTATCTCCTTTCAGCTTCTTGTAGTGCAGCTTGCAACTCATCCCTTCTCTGCTTAAGTCGACGAATCTCGTCGATCCTTCGCTTCTCCTTGTTATATTTCATCATCAGTGGCTGGAGCTTGTCCCTCAAGTCATCAAGTTCCTTTTTCACCTGAAAATGCATTTTATTAGAAGTCACCAAGGCCTGCTAAGATACTCAAGATTTGCCACTTGAGGAACATCTTGATACACATTACTTACCTCAACAAGCCGAGCTTTGCTTGCTTTATCCTTTTCCTTCTCAAGGGCATGGAGTTCGACCTCCAACTGAATCCTCTTCCTCTCAAGATTATCAATTTCCTCGGGTTGGCTATCTAGTTGCACTCTTACATTAGCACAAGCTTCATCAACCAAATCAATTGCCTTGTCCGGTAAATGTCGTCCTAGAAGCACACAAAAGGATATTGAAATAATTCCGTCAGATATCCCACAGACACAGAGGAGAATCATCTCTAAAAAGATGCCACAGATTGGGACAAATTTGACATAGCAGCCAGAAGGACAGGAGGCTAAGGACTTACATACCTGTAATATATCTAGCAGAGAGTTGAGCAGCAACAACTAGGGCCCGATCTTGGATTTTCACACCATGATGTCCTTCATATTTCTCCTTCAAACCGCGGAGAATACTGATAGTATCAGCAACACTGGGCTCAGCAACATAGACTTGTTGGAACCGTCTTTCAAATGCAGCATCTTTCTCAACATACTTCCTGTATTCCTCCAAAGTGGTAGCTCCAATACACCTCAATTGGCCTCTAGCAAGCATTGGCTTGAAGAGGTTCGCAGCATCCATGGACCCCTCAGTTCGACCAGCTCCAAGAACAAGGTGAATCTCATCAATGAAAAGGATAACTTTTCCTTCAGCATCTTCAACTTCCTTCAGAACAGCCTTCAGTCTCTCCTCAAATTCACCTCTGTATTTTGCTCCAGCTATTAATGCTCCCATGTCCAAGGCTATAAGCCTTACATCTGCCAGATTGCTTGGTACATCACCCCCAACAATTCGTTGTGCTAGTCCTTCAACAACTGCAGTTTTACCCACGCCAGGCTCTCCAATAAGGACTGGATTGTTCTTAGTCCTTCTAGAAAGAATTCTAATCACTCTTCGAATTTCATCATCTCTTCCAATAACTGGATCAAGCTTTCCAGCTTGTTCAACAAGGTCACGACCATAAGTCTTCAAAGCTTGGAAATTTGTATCTCCGGAAGCACTCTCCACCTTTTTACCTTCCTTCCCACGTAGTTTCTCAACCTCTGATTTCACTCGAGCTACGCTAATACCAGCTTCTTTCAATAGGTCTCCAATCTGGGAATCCTCCAAAAGGCCTAATATTATCTGGTCTACAGCCAGATGAGAGTCACCGCGCGACTTCTGCAGAGACTGAGCTCGTCGAATCGCCTTAATCAAGGAGGTACTTGCTGGGATTTCATCTGGGGGCGGTGTTTGAGAGGGGAGCTTCTTCAATGCTTGATTAATAACTCTTTCGCATGAATTTGCAGCATCATCCCCACCCCCAGCACTCACCAGCGCCTGCCGGAAGATACCATTAGGATCAGATATCAGAGATGCTGCCATATGAAGCGGTGTAAATTGTGCATGTCCTGCATTCATGGCCAGTTCGTGAGCCCCAGCCAGGGCCTCATTGGTCTTGTGGGTAAATTTCTCTGGGTTCATGGCTCAAGTATTAATTCCTGCAGAGCAAACAATATGCTACATTTAGTACGCATCTCTATATCCAATCTAATCCAAAACTCAGCGACATAACAATATGTTGGGGGAAGGAACAGGTGAGCAAAATGCACTCGGAAATTCAATTGGCAATTGGTTTCCTCCCATATCATCATATATGAATACGAATAGTTATTCAAATTAGACTCCTCCATATCAGACATATCAATGCCCATCAGTTCCCTCTCATATCGATGCGAGTAATGCCAACAAGAAATGGCATTTTATACAGCAATAAACTCATATTTCTATATCATGCAAGAAAATCAGGAAGAACCATCAAACAACAGTCGCATTTTATTGGCAATTTGCCAAGATGGCTTTGCAGAGAAAATGGAACCCAAGAGACAGAATCTTGAAATCAACAAACATCAAACTTCGAACCATAAAGAATTTGCAAGAAAACCCAGCAAGAAAACGAGAAAGAAGAACCATTGATCACCAAGAAAAGACATGGGTTTTGTCAGAAGCATACCTTGAAGCAGAACAGTTTGATGTGTGATCCTCCGAAGTTCGATGAAAATGATTTCTTTCAAATTTCAAGATAAAAATCTTGGGACGGCTTCGCGATTGGTTTGGCAACCTCGCAGAGAACTCAAAATGGAAAATTTAAGAGCGAGTATATCTTGGCAAACTTGGAGAGCGGTCGGACAGGGAGACGTCCTTTTGTAAGCAAAAAGGAGGCACCTCGAATTTGCAAGGTTGTACTAGAAACTACTAGACTTTTTTTTTGTCTTTTTCTCAAATATAGAAAGAAACCGCTAGGACTTTCTTCCCTCTTATTACAGCTCTCTTTACAGTCACCAACACGCCCGTTTTTCTTTTTCATTAATATGAATCCTTATATATAGATTATTTATTCTATTGATCCGAAATTATTATTTTGACTTAAAAATAAAAAAAATAAAAAATAAATTTTCAAAATCTTATAAGTGGCCGTAACGAATGAAAGAACAAAGATTATTCCATGTATTCATCACTATAATTCAAAATTGATAAACTCGATAATGGAAAAAAAATAAGGAACCAGTATAAATTTTCTTTTTGGTTGGAATAGAAACTTTTCTAGGATCCTTTTTATATACATAGCTAAGTACAATTTTTTTTGAAGAAAATCATTGAAAATTACAGAAAGTAGTACTTCTTTAAAGAATTAGAGGAGGAAAAGAAAAAGGCAAAAGACCTGAATACGATTTCTGCCCTTGTCCCCCGAGCGCTGTGGCTACGGTCCTGCAGGACCTAAGCACAGCATTCAGAAGCTACTAGATTGATCCATTAAATATCGCTCTTCTTCCAACTCTCAGTTCAAGAGTTTTGACTTCACGCTCCAAGTTGGATAAGAAGGACGAAGGTGCTCCCTTGTGCCCGTCTCAGACACGCTCGCCGCGATTCCGATTGTACAGATTTCCAATGGCAGAATTCTGATCTCAACTGTCGTTTCCACGTCTAATTCAAGCGTTCTACTGCTTACCAAAATATTCTACCGTTCATTTTCAAACCGTGAGAAGGCAACAAAATTCAGACATTTTGTACTCCTGAGAATTTCTCTCAGTAACTCACCGCGCATAATTTATGCACTCTCTTATCTTTACATTTACATACGCCTTTTACTGACATTTGTTATGAAAAGTCCTGCTTTTTTTCCCCTTCTCTCTCTAAAACACCTGATTTCATCTCAGTTTTTCACTGCATCCGTCTTCTCTTGCCAAGATAGAGTTTGATCTCCACCAGAGCTCCATCTTGGCCGAACGCCCTCTTTTTGCTTCTTTATATTGTTCCTCCCCACTAGTGTTTTGTCACAAATCAAGATTTCCCTTCTATTTAGCACTTATCATTCTTTTTTCTTTTCCTCCTCCCTCTTTGTTGTGATATTCCTCTATTCTCTCAGAATTCTTTTTTCTTTTCCTCCCTCTTTAACGTGATATTTCTTTATTCTCTCAAAATTCTTTTCTTTTTTCTGCCACATTTTATTTACCAAGATCTAATTTGAACCCTTTCTTCACTCTCCATCACTTTTTTAGCTCTCTTCGCAACTAATGATGTACCCAATAGTTCATGAATAACTTTTTAGCAAAGATAAAAATGTCGCTGAACTTCATTAACTAAAAATGTTAAAAGTTATTTGCACAATGTCACTCATGAAATTTTTTTATGTTTATTTTTATTTACTATGTATTATGCACTTAGAATTTTTAAGGTGTAATTTTCTCTCTTATAGGTGATGAATTTTTCCTTTTTTTACCCATTTGTGTAATTTATTTTAATTATTAATAAATTTACTTATAAAAAAAGATATACTGCATTTGTTATCAAAATACATATAAAATAATGATAGCATA
Organism: Rauvolfia tetraphylla; assembly: GCA_030512225.1. NCBI lineage: Eukaryota > Viridiplantae > Streptophyta > Magnoliopsida > Gentianales > Apocynaceae > Rauvolfia > Rauvolfia tetraphylla. Next base: position 5,212,883 of record JAJQKT010000028.1, on the reverse strand, counting down.
TTTAGATTAAAAATAAATTATTTATAAAAATAAAATTTAAAATAAAAAATAAAAAAGTAAAAAAATTACTAAAAAACCAATTCAAATACAACTTGTTACATAGATCAAATTGTAAATTCAAAAGTTCGCTAAACTTCCAAAAATCGATCCCAATGACGGATATATTCAATCCTAAATACAGAATTACAAATTTGAAATTCATACCTCTTCAAATAAAAAATTTAACAATTCAACTTTCACAAAATATAAAACGAAAATTCCATAATGAAACTATATCCAATCTCATCAACCTGCGCATCATAACAATCCTTAAGACGCTATAGTAAAACTCTACTACAGCGGTAAAGTTTCGGTACATCAACTGAAATACCAAGATCCACCATATTCTCCAACGCCCATTTTACTATGTTTAATAGTACAAGTACTAGGTTTGAAGCCAACTCGAGGGAGCAGAGAGTAGAAAAATAGGGGAAACAGGGGACCTGCTCAAGTACGGAAACCAGGAAGTAGAAAAACATGACGATGCATGTCAAAAATAAGTAACTGTCAATCTATGTAAAATATTTACTTTCTCTTACATTTCAAATTGAGTTGCTCAATAACTAATTGAGACAAATATCCTACAGTTTGATTGAAAAGTTTTCAGCAAATAACCACCGGAAAATGAGAACCTCTCTCCCTAGACCTGTACAGGAATCACTATTCTTGAAATTCGAGTCATATATCGTAAGTGATGACAACATACTTGTAACTTGATATCATCAGGCTCTTGGTCTCTGCCTTGAACTTACTAGAGGTTGACCATTATTTCTATACTTGTCATTTTCCTGTTAGTTTCTATCCTGCAAAATTCAGAATCAGGATTTAGAAAACCGCAATACATTTATATTGAAATTGAGAGAATCAAATATATAATACTAAATACTAAAGAAGATAATTCTCAATAGGGCCTTCACCTAGAAAGAAGAGCAGCTAATTAAAAAGTTGTCTTAAAAATCTTACAAAATAGAATACCAAATGGCACCCAGTGAGAACAACGATCTTTCTCATTTTTCTGTGTTTTCTTGCCCTCACCATGGTAATGCACTTAAGAGAAACCAAGTATAGATGTGTGCCATCACCACTGTTTCTAGGCAAGAGTAATTTCAGAACGTGGATAACTTTCAGCTTAATGACATAAAATACAAGACTCAACAGTGCCTACATGAGAAACGAGATAAACAACATTTTAAAATTAACAATGGGTTAATAAGCATAATGAAAACTCTCTAGAATGACTTTTCATGTTAAGGAATTGCATTTAGCACATCCTCAATTCCTAATGTTACTGATATTCTATGCATCATAAAGCCTTCCACAATTGCTGATATTACTTCTATTCTATGCATGAAAAAGCCTTCCTCAATTGCTGATGTTACTGCTACTCTATGCATGATCAAGCTTTTCTCATAGTTCAGTGTGACCTCATGACATGATACATAAATTTCTGATATTCATAAACCACTCTTTCATGCAGTTGCATGCTATTCACAATCAGCTACACATTTGTTGATAGCAAGATGATAGAAAACTGCAGCAAAACGGAGCCACCATATATATGGGAATTTGTAAAACTAACTTGGATGAAAAAAGCACAAATGGTACGACTAAATTTGAGAACTGAAGTCCTCTCAAATAGAAACAGAAGCAAATATATGTTCCTGCCAAGTAAAAACTACAGAGACACACAAAAGAACTTGGGACATTCGGTAGTGCGGACAGAAAGGATTTGGGACTTACATGGCACCAGGGTTCCTTTTGTTAAGGAAATAGATTTATAAATTAATAAATGAATAATGATGATATCACCAGCAAATATTAAGGAAAATACATATAAGGAATAAATATATGAATCAACCGAATCATGGCAGGCCAGGCCCAGTAAAATGGAAAAGGAAGCAAAAGTTAACTATCATAAAACATGGTTATTGATAAATCACAAAACAATCAAGCACAGATATTCATCAAGGCAATTAAATCGATACATCTTTCCAGACATAATCAGCAAATATAACTTCCGGGCCATAACAATTCTGCATGCCTTAGCTTTTAGTCCTACACAATTTAATCTCACATGTCAAGATGCAGTTAATTTCTCCAAGTACGAAAACTATTAGCTTAAAAAAATAATTAAAAAACTTACTTTATCATGCACCAGCTGCTGAGAAATTTATTCCTCATCACTATCATAGACAATTGCCATTCGGCGATGAGTTAGGGCTTTTCTAGGAGGAGAATCCTCATCTGACTCAATCTCTTTTCGCTTGAAGTTGGATCCAGACTCCTTAGATTTCCTCTTTGGCTCCTGATAAGTTTGCTGGAAACAAATAAGTCCCACTTCATAGGAAATACAAACTTTTCATAATTATTCAAAACTCAGAGTACAACATCAATAAAGCAAACCGTGCTAAAAAAGCCAATCTTTACACATTTCAAGCATTATGTTATGGAAACCAATAACAAACTTGTCTAAAACAACTATGCACAAAAGAGACTAAGGGATCCTGAAATATTGTCACATCTGATAAAACAGGTAAGCATGCATTTAGAAAACAGACATGTTTTATGCTTGTATTCTATGTCATCTTTCTATACGGAATGCTGAACATGAAAAAGAGTGACAAGATGTAGAAAGCACTTCTTTAGTTAATCATGAGAATCTAAATTGCTGGAGCATCAATCGATTTCATTTTTTGGTATGAACGGCAAGATCTGAGCGATCAGATGGGCATAAATGACTACAACTTCATACAGCTTGAGCAATGAAACAAACAAGCATGGCTTTCCTTGCTACATTCCCAAAGATTTATTAATCAGTCAGAATGAGCAATAGAACAGTAAATATAGGCAACAGATAAGGAACGTGATCTTGCCTTCTCTTGGTAATTTGGAAAGATTTCTTTCTGATCTCTAGAATGAAACTACTCTTAACAATTTTAATCTACTTCGAACAAACAGTAAAAATAGGCAAACTAGGGACACATAAGAGGCATCCTAGCTTTGTCTGCCAATTATTTCAACCTTGAAAATCAGGAGTGTAAGAAGGACATTAAATTTTAAACAACTCTGACCAACCTAATTGGATGAACTGCATAAAAAGAAAAGGGTGATTTTGTAAAAGAAGAAAAAAAAAGATAAGTTCCCTGGTGGGAAGAGAATATTCATTCCAAGACAATAGAAAACTAGATGGTATAGTACTTTCCAAATGTTAACTCCTGAATTAAAACGAGGTCAAGGACATGACTGAGAAGTTAAATGACTGGAAAATGCTAAAAGTATACAACTGTAATCACTACCCTTGAACACTATCCTTTAGCCAAATTTAGCATGAGGATTTCTCAGACGAAGCTCCTCAATGTTAGAGTCTCTTATCCTCTCTAAGTATAGCTAATGGGTCAATAAAAGGAAGAAGGATTTAGTCCAAAAAGAATTAGCTGAAAATAGCCGAAAAACTCAAAGAAGAGAGTGAGAAGTCAAGATATTTTTCCATACAAGGAAAGATCTAAGGGTATGTTTCTTAACATTGAAGTATTAGGTTTTCTAGATAATCTCCAGATTTCTGTTTATCAGAACTAAGTTGAGTCTAAAACCACCTTACTATTAAATTATTCTTTCACTATAAAGAGGAAACAGCTGCTATATATTCATTCTAGTAGACGAAATGGCTAACTAGCAGAGGTTGAATGAATTGAGACTCAAGAACAAATAATAGGAAATTAAGAATCAAATTAACACCTCAGAATTTGTAGATTAACTTATGAGCCTGATGGAACTAATCACTTAAAAGTCCTAGATTTCTTAATTGATTCCTTGCACCACACTTGTAGTTCAACAAACGTAAGTATGTTAAATGTTGCCTAAAACTAATAGTATCATAATGATAGGTATTGAATGGAATTCAAGTCATTTAGTCTGCTTCCTAAAGAAGCACCAATAACTATCCAACTTAGGAGCACATAGGAGTATCCATAATTAATTTCTATAGTATTTACTGTTTCTGATAATGCTGTCAGCACTTATTAAGTACCATTCTGCGTCATTATTGCTCCTAAACACTCAAGAACATAGAATCCATTAACAGTTTTGGTTGCATAAGTATAGCCATGCCCAACCACCTTCAGGATGCTTTGAAAGGAGAAGCTCCTTTTTAGCCTTTTAAATTTCTTGGTAACAAGGATCCTTGAAGAAATAATCTTTTAAACTTCCTTTAAAAATTTGTATGATAGTTTTTTCCATAGAAGCACTTGCGTGCAGCTTGCTGTCACAAGTGAAGCAATCCCATATCCCATATCTGTAGAAACTTCCAAGCCAGATCCCAGATAGGTATTTTTCCATAAATATCATGATAGCCATTCAGCATCTATATGTATTTTCAAGGACCTGTGGAATATGTCTGCAAGAGGCTTTCTCCGCCAGAACACCCACCACCCAGGAAGTGATGCAATAGTCAAGTGGAAAGGTATCACTCAATAGGATCCAAGATAGACGAAAAATAGTGGCCTGATTATCCTCTGAGAAAGAAGTATAAGGATTCAAAAGCTATTAGAAGTGATAAACCCAAAAGGGACGAACGTGCCACAACTGTGAGTTAGCTTTGTTGGCAGATTGAAAAGAAACCGGAAGGAAAGAGTTATTCCTGTTTCCAGATGAGAAAGATTTTCTGTACACCAACTCCTTTGAAACTTCACAATAGCTTTAGACAAGTGTGCTGAGGAAATGCTGATATTTCCTCATGAGGTTTCCTATCTCCTCTGGGAATTTAGTTGTATAGATAGAATAGTTACAAGCAAGGTCACCTATCACTAATATAACATAATCTCCAAGTCCAATATTAGAATACAGAAGACAAAAAGTGTCCTTCAATAGATCTCCTTCCCCGATGTCTTCTATCTACTTCTCTACTAACATGCTTCATACAGATGAAAAACTATATTAGTTTGTTCTATAACATATCCTTCTGGAAGAGAGCCAGTCAAACAGATAAACACAAGTGAAAGACAAAATTGTTTTCCCTCTGTAAATTTGTTTTCCCAGCGACGAAAAGGAGCTCAAGGATAACCATTGCAGCAGATCCGTTGCACCACATTTTCAGCAATAGCCACCAGGCTCAGTTTGGAGCACCCCTATAGTCTAGTGATTGCCAATACCACTTTACCCCCGTATGAATTCCTCCCTTTCACTTCAGTGATCTTGTCTAGCACATACTGACCTTATCTTATGGATTTAGAGCATGCAAAATGATTAGTTAGTTAGTTTGTTACTCATCTCTAACAATTCTTCGCCTAGTCAAGAATTAGTTGGATAGAGTTGCTAGAAAAACCAAAATAAAGCAAAGCATAGTAGTACAAAATTTGACAAACAAATTTATTGCACAACTTTTATCCTATGACTGACTATATCAATTGACCTACTCCAAAAATCTTAGACCAAGCAACTTTATGATTACTTAAAAATGGCTCAGCTATACTCAAGTACAAGGAGGAGAATGGCAACTCTAAAACAGTTTTCAAATGAATTCTTGCATAGATGTCATTTTCATATAAAACGGGGAACAGCAGGAACAATAGGCTTAGAATAGGTTCACTTTAATGTAAGTGACAGTCAAAAACATCTTCCATAAGTCAAATTCTTGATACCTAATAGAGTGAAATTGGGAGGCTAATAACTCCTAAACGACTAATGCAACAGAAAAACAGAATTGAGCACCAATGATTGCTCAATTTATAGAGACAAGAACAAATATTTCTAAACAGAGAATAAAATCAGCCCATCCAAATAAGATTGAGGTTTCAGGAAATATCATGATAGTGTGCTTTAGATACCGTAACATGCAATGCTATCACTGATGCACATACTTCAAGCCGTAGCAAGTTGAAGAGAAGAACACCAAACCGTACAATTAGTTGAATACCAAGAAAATCTTTATAAGGAAACTACTAAAACTTATCCATCTAATTTCTTACAGAAAATTACATAATACCAGTACCTGAGTGGAAAAGGAAACTAGATTAATTACTGAAGCCAAGAATAATTACAAGACACAAAAGTCAGACTATTGACAAAAGATAGCATGAAAACTAATCATGAATGGTGCAGTTTGTTTTTGTCTTTTGTTTCAGAACCGTAGTACATGTCCTAGAATAATACTACATTAGAAACATTCTACAGAGTAAAATAAAGAAACTCTGTTTTAAAGTATCCAATATGAGCATTATTAGCATCATCCTGGTAAAGCAAAAAACTAAAACTTTCTTCCCCAGCCACTAGCAAAAACCTTTAAGTACTAAAATTTCTCAAGGCCTCTTCTGCTCCACAGTGATGCCATTATTTAGAAATTAAAACCTGAAATCTTAAAATTAGAAATTGCTGCTTACCTCTTCCTCATGTGAGTCCTCATTTGCCTCCTCCTCTTCTTCATCACGTTCTTCCTCTTCTTCTTCATATTCTGGCTCCATATCTTCATCCCTACCATGTGGAGGGGACCTCTCATCTTCCTCCCCTTCAGTTTCATATTCAGACTCCTCTCTGTCACTTTCTGAATAGTCCACCGGCTGTCGAGAAGATTTTGGTGCTGGAATTGATGACTTACGCATAACATCTTTGTGTCCCTGAGAATTAGAATCCAAAATCACTTTTGTCATGTGCACTAGTTTCAAACAACAAAGAAACAAAGGGAAAATAAGAGGGCATATGGAAATATTTGTTCATGAAATCCAGGAAATATGCCTTCTTTGCACTAATAATGCGCTTTTCTGCTCTAGCTTCCATCTCCAAATCTTCTTCAAAGCGACGCCGAGCAGAGGACCTCCGAGAATCATAATAATCAGTGTCTTCTTCCTAATCAATCAAGAATATGATTGGATTATGATAGGTAGATTGGCATTAAACTTGAAAATTAATTTCAACAAGTTCACCTCCATAAAAAAGGACAAACGAAACAAGAACCCAAAAAGATGATGCAAGTCATCCTCTTCAGAAATTTATTTAGAAATGTACCCAAATGACTCTGTCCTAACACGAAGGTTTTGCCATGAAAGGAATGTTATGCAAAACACATCTGTTCAAATGCAGAAAAAAATATGAACTCCATCCCTTGTGTACTGATGTCCAGGGAGACCTCATTGTTTAACAGAATATCAACAAGGAAAGCACAATTCAGAAGCTGACCTCATCAAGTGCATCTTCTAAGAAACCAGGTGAAAGTTGGCGCTCCTTACGTACAGTTGGTATATATTTGCGATTCACCTTCTCCTTCTTTCGGTTTAAAAGTTCATTTGCTCTGATTGTTTGACTCTCAGCCTAAACAATTTAAAGAATTACCAACACAGATACTTGATAGAAAGAGAGGAATAGACGGTGGGATAACCAAGAGGACAATTGTACTGATCATCTGAATTATATAAAACGCCTCCCAGAGTCAAAGTATACCTTCTCTTTTTGTTCCTTCTCCCTCTCAGGGTCAATGTCTGTAATACAATTTTTGACCCTGTAAACCTTTTTATGACGTGAATCCACTAAAGCAGTCAATAATCGATGAGAGTTAGACGATAAGGACGAGGGCATGAATCTCATCTTTTTCAGAATTCTCCCTTGTGACTGGAGGATTCCCTGCGTAACCACATGCAGAAAAAAGTAAATAAAATATGATGATTGTGCAATGTTTTAGTGGATGGCATCCATCTGAGTGAAAGATTTTATCAGGATGCATGAAGACCATCATGAAAGCATTTGACTGATATCATTAGCTGCCAATGAAGATGGGTGTTGGTAAGATGCTTCATTTAAGGCTTGTTAATTTGGATTTGAAGCCAGTTTCAGAATCAGGAGAAAACCAGCAGTTATTGATAAACCTTAACATCTACAATTTTTGCTTGAATGCTGTCTTTTTGCTCTGTTCTTCTCTCTCTGTTTGAAAAATGTATAAAATGATGAATGACCCAAAAACTTATCAAACTAAATTAGTAAACAGATCCAATGTAGATCCAACTTTCAATTCACTTGTGAGATCCGGGTGGTCCTGACCCAGGTACCCAAGTCGGCTGTCACTTTGAAAGAAACATAAGTCACCTTTCCATGTCTAAGAAATAGGTGTGCTTGGTCATGCTGTGCATCTTGCTCTGATATGTCAAGAACTTCATTTCCGATCATTAACTGTAAGCTGCCATCTGACCACCTCACAAAGCGAGCATTACTTTCAATCTACAAAGGAGAAGCAGATATTACACACGGAGAAAACTGATCCTCAAGATGGCAGTATACAAGACAAGTAGCGAAAGTACAAGCAATTTAAATGGGAATCATCCTAGTTGGTGCAAAAATAGCTCCACAACATAGAAAAATAAGAATACTAAATGGAGGTACAAGTGATCAATCTAGTCATATACTTGTTAATTCACTCCTTTTGAGTTGTCCTTCAACACTTAGAAGTAACAACACTAGCCCATTAATGGTAAACAGACAATAGAACTGTTTACAGGAAAACGTTTCGAAACTATGGCATTGTTTTCTTCAGACAAGTAATATGCATTGAGCATATTTGTTCATCAATAATATAAAATATTTTTAAGTCCTGTATTCACACGTTTTGAGTAAAACCAGTCCCTCTATTGTATGTAAACAAGCAAATAAGCAAGGAGCCTGAGAATTTTGTGTCAAGCCTACCATAACATCTAAATCCTAATAATAAAACTCCTGATCTACTACAAACATAGGTCCCTCTTACATGATTGTGAACTGAGGAGTGCTGTTTTAGAGCACCAGGGGATCAATAATAGTGATTAATTTCAATTCTTTTGTAGCTCATATTGGAGCTAAAGAAGGGATCTAACAAAATAGCAATTACTTACAAGTTTTTTGTGGCCCATTATTGGAGCTAAAGAAGAGATCAAAACAAAAAAGTAACTATATCCAAGTTTTTGTAGTCCATTATTGGGCTAAAGAAGGGAGTCTTTGGTCAGAAAAGGTTTCGAAGATATGCAGAGGCTTAATATAAACAGCAGGAAAGAACTTCTACCACTTACTATGACAAGACTGCTTGATCCAAAATCAGAAAATTTTCTATGTAAAGTTTTAGGAAAGACAATAAAATAGGTGATGGATTAAAATCCAGACATATGGAAAGAAGACTTTCTAAGGGTTTAGGATGAAGCAGTTCTAAAAGACAGTAACTGAAGTTTCTTTTAGCCGTCTTTGGTTGCATTTTGTACATTAAAAGCAACCCTGACGCCAAATGGATGATCCTACAATAGTTCCTATTTTCGTTCCTTTACCACTGAAAGAAGATCTCTACTTATTGAGCTTCCACGAAGTGTTTGTGAAATACACATAGACATTGTTTTACACTGTTGATTTATGAATGTTATACGTTTTACTTTCAACCATCCCAGAGTTGACAACTGCATTCTGCAAATAACAAGATAACCATTGCAAGGCATGTAATCCATTTTGGTTGACAAATATACTCAAGTAAACCACAAGTACTGGTATTATTTGAGAGACTAAAATCAACATAGACATGGACTGACAAGTAGACGCAACAAACCAGCAAAGAGAAAACATAAGGAGAATTTCATCCCTAATTCAGGTGAATATGATGGATACATTTCTCGTAAGGAATGCATCTATAAATGGACTTACAGATGTGGTGCCATCAGGATTTGTCACTTTCCTCCAGCGAACAATATTATTCTCCAAACGAATGCGTCTATTATTTCCTGATTCATCTGTCACAAAGTGTGCTTCTTCAACATAAGTTTTGGGATTGAAAGGCTTGGGGTCAATGCCCATTATATTAGATACTTTAATCATGTTCATCTGCAAGAAAATCACAAGAACGTGAAGAGATGTTAGAACCTCACACAAGGGTAGAAACATTTCACAAGTTTACCAAACAACCATGCATTAAAAATTCTTATTATACATTGAATCATAGGGCTATAAATAAGAAAGGAAAATTGCCTTCAAATCATAATTTTTGTAGATATACAGCAACAGTAACAGCAGACACTATTCAAATGCTAGATCATAAACACTCCACAAGAAAGTGGATTCAATTAAAAGAACACCCATATTATGAAACAAAAATACAATAAATTGTATCTCTAGATCATAAACACTCCACAAGAAAGAGAATTCAACTAGAATAATGCCCATATTATGCAACAAAAATACAATAAATTGTATCTCTAGATCATAAACACTCCACAAGAAAGAGAATTCAACTAGAATAATGCCCATATTATGCAACAAAAATACAAAAACTTGTGTTTCTAAATGTATAACCATCTATTGAATAAATTTATCCTGTACTCATATACATTTAATCCAACATAATTTGAATAAGATTAATACAGCTACTTCCAAACTTTCTCATGGTATAATCTCTGAGTAAACATTTACAAGAAACTATATATAACCTGTTTTCAGTAAAAATAGCTAAGTGTAAGTTCATGAAAGCCATAACTATTATCATTGACAATACTCAAAGTTAAAATGTGTATAACCAAAAACCTTATCTGGCTGAGCAGGAGGCGGATGCAGAGGAATTTCGAGCTCCAAGGGGGGACCAACTGGTTTCTCCCTCAGTTTAGCCTCAGCATGATCTTCCTCAGAATCATACTGGCCCTCTTCATCAGCTAGCACATCCTCTGGCTTAAGTTCCTTGTCATAGCTCCCTTCCTCTTCCATCGGGGATCTCTGTGACAAGAAAAAAGGCTGTAAACTTAGGATGTACATCGAATGGAATAGTATTCATAGAAATGAAAAAAAAAAAACAAAATTCTGTTTTTTAACATCTAATACAAACATTTGGCTCTTCTTCAATTTGATTTTGAACTTCATATTCTGCCGGTTCTTCATCATCAGAGTCCCCAAATACATCACGGATTTCTGGAGCTGAGTGCGAAAAATGAGCGTCATCTTTCTCTTGACTAGGTGATCTGACAAGAATACCAAAACACAATCAATTAGAGTGCTAAACCTATGATACATGCATACCCAAGTCACTATAAAGAAGAAAACATCATTCTCTTGTATTCAAAAGGAGACCTTGGTATGTAAAAGCAACAAGCTTTTCATTTTCTTTGAAGAATAGAACTTAGATATAAAAAAGAAGGAAATGCTATCAAATTTATACAACAAAATACCTCAGAGTTCTAGCCTGATTGACTTCTTCGTCTTCAATGTCAGCATAATTGTTCTCCTCAGATCTTTCTGATCCACTATTAATTGCATCACGTCTCCTGCTAGTTACAACCCTTTGACCATATTCAGCTTTTTCATCACTTTCTGAGTCCTTTTCTCCACTTTCTTCCCTTTGATCACCAATGTCAATTTCTTGAGAACTCTGTTCTCTTTCTCCCTCACTTTCACCTCGATCAGGATCAAGATCTTGTAGCTCACCTTCACTCTCCAACTCTGCCTCTCCATGACCTTCTACCTCACCTTCACCTTCAGGTTCATGAGCTCCATCTCCTTCTTCCTGAACACATAATTCTTACGGTAAAGAATGGCATCAAAAGAAACATAAAATTTTCCACTTTCAACAACAATTTCGCAACAAGAGAAGTGCTGAAAGCTGCATTTGATGTAACCAGAAAAGCTTATAAAACCCCTGATGGGTATGCACATTGGCATTCTTTAGACCCGATAATCAACATACTAGAGTCAGGTGGAGCAAAAGAGAAAACAAGGAAGAACCTTAGAAGGCACAAAATTCATTATCTCATTTAAATTTTCCTTTAAAAAATCAAAAACTCTTATAATTTGCTTTCAAAATTCAACCAGAAACAGTTTCCCTTGAAGAAATTCCACCAATACATGCTTTACATTCAACTTTAAGGATAGAAAAAAATCAAAAACATATAAAGCTTGTAAATTTATAGTAACAGAAAACATCAACCGCTTTTATACGCCCAAATGCCTACCTATCTGTAATCCATATATACACAGGCATGTTCTACATGTTTGCACGCATACCAGATGAATTTTCGCAAGAGTCAACAAGGAATACATATACATGCATGCATGTATAGATGATACACATATATGTCCATCCAGTGACCTAGGATTTGGGGATTTCGGCCGATTCATCAATTCTGACCCAAAAAGCACACAAAATCAAGCAACATTTATCCTCTAACCAAAATAGAAGCCACAAAAAATAAATATTTTCAATTCAAAAACCAAACTCATACCGAGGCATAGCCAGGCTGACGATTGGACTCATGCTCCGACTCAACCTCTTCTTCTTCCTCTTCCTCCGACTGATCACCAAACAAATTCTGCATCATCTGATGCCTCTTCTCCTCCCCCACCATTTTGCCGTGGAATCACCTTCGTCTTCTATCTGTCTCTGCGAATACAAAGCAGCTCTGCAAGATTTTCAGTGTGTATAGAGAGAGTTTACGAGTATGCAGTGCTTTTGTAACGGTTCATAAAAAGAAAAAAGAGCAGGTGGTAACAAATAATTTTTTTGTATTTCGAAGAACCTTTATTGGAAAAAAATCGTACCTGATTGTGACGAATGGGCAGGAGACAGGCGAATTAAGATAAAGAAAAATGGTAAATATTTGATTTTTTTAGAGAAGGATGCTGATTAGTTACTCTCTGATTTGGTTGTGAGACTAGGTCAGGGTGACAGCCATATGCTCTATTGTGTTTAACTTTATTTGGGGACGAGGAGGATGATTTGCGCTTGAACGTGAGGTTGTCTCCTGGGAAATCTTTTTCCGTTAGAATACACAAATATGTAATTATTTCTTTTTTTTTATATAACAAGAAACTAATTTAGATTGAAATTTTATTTGAATTGAGTTGTATTGAAATCGTAAAAGTAAATTATTTATAAAAAAGAAGTGGGGTTTAAAATAAAAAATTAAAAAATAATAATTTAAATGTACTATAATTGTGAGCTATCTTAAAGTGTACAATCATTCATAAAGTCTCCAAACAAAGTTTGTCTTAGAGGCTCATATTCTACAATGATTTAAATTTAGACAGAATGTAATAAATTTTACTCATCTTACTGTCTTGTTTAACTCTTTAATATACCTTCCTTCTAATCTCATATAAACAAGCTTCGTAATGAAATTTTTTGCCTTATTCTTTTTTAGCCTTTCTTGTTTATATCATCATAATACTCCCACGACCCTTTTCAATTGTAAACATATTTTTTTAAGTATATAAAAATAAAACATTATAATTAGAAAAAAAATAGTAAAAAGATATTGTAACAACCAACCTTGTAAGCTCTGGGGCAATATGTGGATTTACCTAGGGAAAGATGAGATGCCTCAACATTATCAAATTTCTACCTTAATTTTCCACAGGATTAAGAATGGCAGGATTCTTGGGATGAAAAGTTAGCTAGGGTTTTTTCACATTGATGTATACGAACAAATATAAATATGAGTTAGTACTATTATTTTTTGAGTATTGATAAAGATTCCATTTTTAACCCAAGAGAATTTATTTTGATTACTTTAACACGTGATTGGAAATATAAAATATATATTAATTCTATTAAAACTCTAAAAAAGAATATTAGTTTGCTACTTATAGGATTAATTTCATTGAACCACATTTCATTCAACTAGCAATTTTCTACATAGTATATTGCTCAGATAACCGTTGGAACTTATCAGTTTTTTTACATTAAAAAATGCAATCTAACTTGATTAGATTAAAAAAAATTATCTCTCTAATTAATGAAAAAATACTTTTTACCCTTTTTTTTCCTTGGGAGGAGAATCATTTTTACCAGCGCTCAAACAATCCTTTTATTCAAATAATGCTCGTAGCATTCTCGATTCTTCAAAACTGTTATTTTTGTAAGCTATTCTGTTGTTGGTTACTATTTTCTTAGCTTCCATAATGTGGGTTTTGTCAGTGTTTGAAACATAATTATCCCATCAAGATTTTAACATACCAGTAAAACTAAGTTGTAAAATTTCAACACTACATTTTTCAGAATGTCCTTTTGCTTTATATGTATTACTGGTCATACTCATGGCTTCACATGTCTTAATAATTTGCAATTCAGAATATCCATCGATGTTTCATTCATAATATTGAACTTTCATCGAATTGCATATAATCAAAAGATTCTTCAAAAAGCATGTTAGGGAATGAAGGCCTAGAGTAATAAGGTTTTGAAAAGTAATAGTCTTTATTTTTAATCTAAGGTCCTCTAACTTTTAATTTGTTGACTTGTTTTTGAAACTCTTAGGGATGATTGTCAAATTCATTTCTTATTTCATCTTCCCAGATAACATTTACAGAAGGTTGAATTACACTTTTGTTTTTCCCTGTGAGATCTAGATGTTGTAATTTTTTGGTAATCTCATTAAACAAAGTTTCTTCAGGTTTATCAAAATGTACACCCGAAGGAAAGGATGGGAGTTTGAACAAAGGGGATTTGGAAGAAGTTGCTATAGGATGAGAAATTCCTGTAGGTTGAGATAGGTCTTTCAGCTATAAGATGAACTAAATTGTTCGTATAATTATTCTGTTGAATGACCTTATCTATGTCTTTAGCAGTTGCATTTCTATCAGTTTCTGTTACAGTTGCTTTGAATGGAGATGCTTTGATATGAGATCCTCTATGAGGAAATATTATATTTTCTAGAGAGGGATTGACAAAAGCTATAACAACATTTGACTCAGTATGCCAATTTTGTGATATAGGGTTTAAAAATCTTTTGTTTCGGATAATAAACAAAAATCCATTCGAAAAAATCAATATGAAATTTTAGGTTTAGGGCTTACGATTTAAGGTTTTTAGGGTTTAGGGTTTTAGGGTTTGGGGTTTTAGGTTTTGGGGCATTAGGGTTTAGGGTTTTAGGGTTTAGGGTTTAGGGTTTAGGGTTTTAGGGCTTAGGGTTTTAGGGTTTATGGTTTAGGGGTTTTAGGGTTTAGGGTTTAGGGTTGTTAGGGTTTAGGGTTAGGGTTTAGGGTTTAGGGTTTAGGGTTTAGGGTTTTTAGGGTTTAGGGTTTAGGGTTTAGGGTTATGTACAAATGCTATTACCTTTATCAAAAACCCTAAACCCTAAAAATCCTAAACTCAAAACCCTAAACCCTAAACCCTAAACCCTAAACCCTAAAAACCCTAAAACCTAAACCCTAAATACCCTAAAAACCCTAAAACCTAAACCCTAAATACCCTAAACCCTAAAACACTAAAACCCTAAACCTTAAACCCTAAAGCCTAAAACCCTAAACCTTAAACTCTAAACTCTAAACCCTAAACCCTAAAACCTAAACCCTAAATACCCTAAACCCTAAAACCCTAAAATCCTAAACCTTAAACCCTAAAACACCCTAAACCTTAAACTCTAAAGCCTAAAACCCTAACCCTTAAACCCTAAACTCTAAACCCTAAAACCCCTAAACCCTAAACCCTAAACCCTAAAACCCTAAACCCTAAACCCTGAAACCCCAAACCCTAAACCCTAAACTCTAAAAACCCTAAAACCCTAAACCCTAAAAACCCTAAACCCTAAACCCTAAACACTAAAACCCTAAACCCTAAACTCTAAAAACCCTCAACCCTAAACTCTAAAAACCCTAAAACCCTAAACCCTAAAACCCTCAACCCTAAACCCTAAAACCCTCAACCCTAAAACCCTCAACCCTAAACCCTCAACCCTCAACCCTAAACTCTAAAAACCCTAAAACCCTAAACCCTAAAACCCTCAACCCTAAACCCTAAAACCCTAAACCCTAAACCTTAAACCCTAAAAACCCTAAACCCTAAACCCTAAAACCCTAAAAATTCATATTGATTTTTTCGAATGGATTTCTGTTTACTATCCAAAACAAAAGATTTTAAACCATATATCACAAAATTGGCATGCTGAGTCAAATGTTGTTATAGCTTTTGTCAATCCATCTCTAGAAAATATAATATTGCCTCATAGAGGATCTCATATCAAAGCATCTCCATTCAAAGCAGCTGTAACAGAAATTGATAGAAATGCAACTGCTAAAGACATAGATAAGGTCATTTAACAAAACAATTATACGAACAATTTAGTTCATCTTATAGCTGAAAGACATACGAATAATTTAATTCATCTCAACCTACATGAATTTCTCATCCTATAGCAACTTCTTCCAAATCTTCTTTGTTCAAACTCTCATCCCTTCCTTCGGGTGTACATTTTGATAAACCTGAAGAAACTTTGCTTAATGAGATTACCTAAAAATTACAACATCTAGATCTCACAGGGAAAAACAAAAGTGTAATTCAACATTTTGTAAATGTTATCTGGGAAGATGAAATAAGAAACGAATTTGACAATCATCCCCAAGAGTTTCAAAAACAAGTCAACAAATTAAAAGTTAGAGGACCTTAGATTAAAAATAAAGACTATTACTTTTCAAAACCTTATTACTCTAGGCCTTCATTCCCTGACATGCTTTTTGAAGAATCTTTTGATTATATGCAATTCGATGGAAGTTCAATATTATGAATGGAACATCGATGGATATTCTGAATTGCAAATTATTAGGACATGTGAAGCCATGGGTATGGCCAGTAATGCATATAAAGGAAAAAGACATTCTGAAAAACGTATTGCTGAAATTTTACAACTTAGTTTTACTGGTATGTTAAAAACTTGGTGGGATAATTATGTTTCAAACACTGACAAACCTATATTATGGAAGCTAAGAAAATAGTAACCACGGGGGTTGCTGAAAGCACTGCTTTATCTCAAACTGTTACACTTAGAACAGATGAAGACGATGCTGTTGCAACTTTAATTTATACAATTATTAAAAATTTTGTTGGTGATCCAATAAAATATCAGGAGTGTAGAAAAATGCATGATTTCAAATGGTACAAAGACATGTTTTTGATAAAAGTTATGTCAAGACCTGATTGCAATAACTATTACTAGAAAGAAAGATTTTTGGCTGGATTACCTCCCTTATTTTCAGAAAAAATCAAAAATAAATTAAAAGCTTTTTATAATGGTGATATTCCATATCAGTCAATTACATATGGTGAGCTGATTGCCTTTATAAGTCAAATAGGAATGGACCTTTGTACTGACTTAAATCTCACTGAACAAATTAAGAAAGAAGCAACTACATTATCTAGAGAACTAGGAAGCTTTTGTGAACAATTTGGTTTAACAAAAGATAAATCTGCTACACCCCCTTCGCAAAGAGTCAAGAAAAAACAATCATCAACTTCCAGACAATCTACCTATTCTAGAAGTAGGACTTCTAATAGACCAGTCTCGAGTAAATCCTCGGTTAAACCTCCTTCTTCTAAGCTAGCATCATCTAGAAGATCATCTTCCAAAACTAAGTCATCTTCTGCTTCTGTTCCTTATGCTAATCTTAAATGTAGAAAATGTGGTAAATTTAGACATATTGCTAGATATTGTAGAGTTAGATCTCAAATTTCAGAATTAGAAATAGATGATTCTATTCGATCTCAGATTCTAGAAATTATTGATAAGCTAAATTCAGAACTTGAATCTGAAGTAATTATACTTTTGAACATTCTGCAAATTCTGAACCTGAACTCAATTTCTTAGAAAATTCTGAGCATTCCTCATTTTCTGATTCTGATAAAGATTTAGGATTATGTATAAATACTAGTACTTCTGAAAACAAACAGTTTTTTCTTGAATTAACTGAAAAAATAACAGATCTCGAAATTAAAAAAAAAGAATATTTACTTAAACTAAAAGATATCATTACTAAAGAAATTAATGAAAATACTCCAAAACCTTTTCAAATGAAACACGTAATAGATCAATTTAAAAGACCATCAAAAACTTTATCCCAATCTGACATCTCTATACAAGAGTTACAATATGATGTTAATCAATTAAAAAGAGAATTAAAAGATGTACAATTTCAAGTAAGTCTTCTCCAATTACAAGATATCACTCGTAAGGATTCTTCTACCTCACAAGAAAAAGCCCAACAAAAAGAAGAAAACTTTATTTCTGAAATTGCTTCTGTTACTTATCAAAAATTGTATATTTCTGTTCAATTTAGAATCAATCAAGAGCATATATTAAATCATATTGCCCTAATGTATAGTGGTGCAGACCAAAACTGTATTCGAGAAGGCTTGGTACATGTACAATATTACACCAAAACAAAAGAAAGCCTTAGCGCCGCAAATGGGGAAAAACTTGATATTAAATACAAATTGATCAATGTAGAAATAATTAGAGATAATAGCACTTTTAAAACTGAATTTATTTTAGTAAAAAATCTAGCACAAGCAGTTTTGTTAGGCACACCTTTTTTAACACAAATTTATCCTTTTTCTGTCGATTCGAATGGTGTACATACTAAAGTCTTAGGAAAACAACTTCTTTTCCCTTTTATACATTCTCCTAGGCAAATAGATTTAAATCTTATAAAAAGAAATACTATTGGACACATTAATAGTATCACACAGATCATAGAATGTTATAAAAAGGAAATAAATTTTCAAAGGATGAGTGATAGAATAAATACTGATACAAATAAAAGTAAAATAAATGACTTTGCACAACTTTTAATCAAAGATGTTTGTTCTGATATACCTAATGCTTTTTGGGATAGAAAACAACATGTTGTTAATCTTCCTTATGTTAAAGACTTTCAGAATCTAATATTCCGACAAAGGCTAGACAGATTCAAATGAATATGAAATTACTTGATTAATGTAAAAGAGAAATTAATGTTTTTTTAAACAAAAAATTAATTAGACCAAGCAAGTCTCCCTGGAGTTGTTCTGCCTTATATGTTAATAATGCTGTAGAAAAAAAAATGAGGAGCTCCTAGACTTGTTATCAATTACAAACCCTTAAACAAAGCATTACAATGGATTAGGTACCCTATCCCAAATAAAAGAGATCTTTTAAAAAGAACTATCTTTGCTAATGTTTATTCAAAATTTGATTTAAAATCTGGGTTTTGGCAAATCCAAATAGCAAAAAAGGACAAATACAAAATAGCGTTTACTGTCCCATTTGGACACTACGAATGGAATGTTATGCCATTCGAATTAAAAAATGCACCTTTTGAATTTCAAAATGTTATGAATTCAATTTTCTCTCCATATACTGAATTTTGTATTGCTTACATTGATGATATATTAATATTCTCACAAACATTAGAACAACATTTTAAGCATTTGCATACATTCTATAAAATTGTTAAAAGGAATGGTTTGGTTCTATCTGTATCAAAAATGAAACTTGTACAAACCCAGATTAGATTCTTAGGACATGATTTTCATCAGGGAACTTATAAACCAATTTGTAGGACTGTTGAATTTACTGACAAATTTTTTGATAAAATCACTGATAAAACACAACTTCAAAGGTTTCTAGGATGTCTTAACTATATTTCTGATTTCATTCCAAACCTAAGACAGATCGTTGAACCTTTGTATCAAAGGTTTAGGAAAAATCCTCCTCCATGGCCTGAAGAACACAATAATACTGTCAGAAAAGTCAAAAGAATAGTAAAAAATTTGCTATTTTATTATAATGATATGACTATTTTGTCATATCATTTGGGTAAAATAATTTTTTGCACAAGGTAGGAATTGAAAGGGTTTCCCACTCGGCTTCTAGAAAGCAAATTGGAGATTTCTTTGCCTTTACTACATATTCATATAAAGTTAAGGATGGAGAAGAAATTGGCTAAGTAGGTGTATTTGGAGAAGCAGTCTGCTGAGAGTCAGCTTGCTAGAATGACTTACTTGGAGAAGGTGTTTGTAAAGTTGGCCTAACAATTGAGGATAGAAGGGGAAAATGATTGCTCAAATTTGCTAAAACTGTGTACCTATTAGAGTTTGGATTGCTCACTCTTTTGTCACTCATTGTCCCTGCAAGAACTCACGAGAAAGAAAATCAGACAGAAAGTTGGAGTCTCCTTTGATGTGCTCACATATTTTTTAAAGTATATAAAAATAAAACATTATAATTGGAAAAAAATAGTCAAAAGATATTGTAACAACCAACCTTGTAAGCTCTGGGGCAATATGTGGATTTACCTAGGGATAGATGAGATGCCTCAACATTATCAAATTTCTACCTTAATTTTTCACAGGATTAAGAATGGCAAGATTCTTGGGATGAAAAATTAGCTAGGGTTTTTTCAAATTGATGTATACGAACAAATATAAATATGAGTTAGTACTATTATTTTTTGAGTATTGATAAAGATTCCGTTTTTAACGCCAAGAGAATTTACTTTGATTATTTTAACACGCGATTGGAAATATAATATATATATTAATTCTATTAAAACTCTAAAAAAGAATATTAGTTTGCTACTTATAGGATTAATTTCATTGAACCACATTTCATTCAACTAGCAACTTTCTACATAGTATATTGCTCAGATAACCGTTGGAACTTATCAGTTTTTTTACATTAAAAAATGCAACATAACTTAATTCGATTAAAAAAAATTATCTCTCTAATTAATGAAAAAAATACTTTTTACCTTTTTTTTTTCTTGGGAGGAGAATCATTTTTACCAGCGCTCAAACAATCCTTTTATTCAAAGAATGCTGGTAGCATTCTCGATTCTTCAAAACTGTTGTTTTTTGTTATGTTTTATTTGTATGACTTTATACTAAATTTTTATCACAATCCTCAACAATTTGCACACAAATACAAGGCAAGTGCACCTATCGTTATGAGTAGTATAATGGATAGTAAATTCAATATCGTATCAATGGGGATGGTTAAATATCATTACTCACTTTCTATTCTATTGTTTAGCCTATCAAATTTGTTTGTGAAAATGATTGAAATTACTACTAGGAATAGAAGTCTAGCTTAGCTAATTAAACCGACTTAACTAATTTTTGTTTGCAAGAGAGAATTCAATTGAGAAAACAATACTTGGATGGTTAATCCCCATAGATTTACCTATGTGATAGAAATGTCCTTTGGTTGATAAATTTCACTTTTTATATTTGATGAAATTCCTTAATTAGAACTCACTCTATCTCTAGATGAAAGTTCTCCATTCTTAAATTAATTAGTTGAATTCTCTTTCTAACCAATTTAATCCAAGAATACATTAAGGTTTGTGAATTTCAATTAGATTTATCTAATTATTAAGAAGATGTTGATGTTTCTATCTCTAGTCACCTAAATCATCACCATTGTTTGTGTATGGTCTATTTTACCATTCCTTTCTCAATTCCAAGTGAAAATTTCTAGATTATGAATAAATTTTTAGCCCAAACAGTTCAATCAATCAAACCCACCAAAACAATCCACAAGAAATTTGAGCTCAATCAACCAAGGGAAACAATTCATTCACATAAATAAAAACTAGGGTTCATAATCATCCAAGTGTTCAAGAATTTAGTTCATCAACATATTACAAATCAAAGAACATAAAATAACAAAGAAAGAGGGAGAATTGCTCTTTTTCATGGTTGAAATCTCCTCTCTTTTTCAAGATTGAAGTTCTTCATGATTTTGTTGAGAAAGTTGCAGCTTTTTTCATAATCTTTAAGGTGGATGTTCTCCTTCTTCAAGGATTCAATCTTCTCTCTTGATTTCTCTTGCAAAGATGAAGATTTGGGATAGGATTTGAGTGAGTTTTCTTGTGTTTTTTTGGTGTTTTCTGTCCACTCCAGCCGTCCCCCTTATTTCTTCCCTAAAGGGGTATTAAAATCCGCCTCAAAAGAGAGAGAAAAGCAACTTAAAAACAGCTTCAGATCGACATAAACGGCGCCGCTTAGTTCACAACAAACGGCGCCGCTTGCCTCCAGTTTTAGTGCAAGGTTCTGCTGCCCGACTGTGACACTGTTTTGATTTCTAGGTGAATTCAGAGTATTATATTGGCCGATCTAGGTCATGATATAAATGTTGTAGATCAGGATCTTAGCTTTTCACAGAGATTTGAATCACCACAATTGGACATCTAGAACTCAAGATATGATCATTCTACCAAACTGTGTCAAAAATGGAACACAATGCAGAATAGGTAACTTTACAGCATAAGTAGGGTAGACAAATGAACTCCGATTGACACAAATTTTACCATTATAAAAACTTCATAATGTTCTCTATAATTGTATAGAATACCACTTTTGCATTTGGAATATGTATGAAGGTCAAAATTACACTTAAAAATGCTCTACCAGTCTATTTTTCTCTGCATTTATCTATTTTTCTTCATTGTATAAATTTTCCTTGTTTGCTTCATTTAATTCAAAATCTTCAATAATATCACTTAAAGCAAATAAGAGATAAAGGGAGTATAAATAGTGATTAAAATACCAAAATTTAATATAAAATTAAGCTCAAATAATAATTATATATAGTACAAATATGGAATATCATTTTTGTAAGCTATTCTGTTGTTGATGATTCACCAAATGCAAGATCAAAAGAAGGGGGAAGAAGAATACAAAAGAGTAAGGAAGAATTGAAAGACAAATAAGAAAGAACAAGTTCAAGGGAAGAAAAGTAAAGGTAAAAGGAGAATAAATGAAAGAAGAAAGTAAGAAAACAAAGAAAAAATAAAAATAATTAAACAAACAAAAAAAGAAAAATAATTAAGGGTATAAAAGTCTTTAAACATTTTATACAAAGGTGCTTTATTGCCAAAAAAAAAAAAAACCTATAGTGGATAATGTGCTAATTAGGTAAAATAGAACAAGGTTTGATGTTTCTCAAAAAAAAAAAAAAAGAGGTTTGATGATTAAATCTTGTGATATATATAAAAATTGCAATAATAAAATAGCATCTAAACAAACTTTTTGATTTACAATAATATGAAAAAACAAAAAAGAGTTGTAAATTGTAAATTTTTTAGTAGCGGAAGCATAACTTAATAATTCCATTATGTAGCGAGTTTGTTAATGATTATTAGTCATAATATAATCACAATACCCATTCCCTTCGTCTCACAAAGATATACATGCTTTTCTTTTTTTCTTCTATCCTAAATTATTGACCTATTTTTTTTTGTAAAGGATACTTAATTTATTAATTTCATTAAATGCCCACAATTATTGTGTGTGAATATCAACGAACATTTTATCTTTATAAAAGATATTAAAACTCATACCCTTTTTTAAATATTGCATCAAATGTATAAATGAAAAGTATCATATTAAAATATAAATAAAGATTTATGACGTTTACAATTTGATCACATGTTAAAAAAATAAAGAAAGAATATTTTATTATTAATATTAACTATTTTTAATATTTTTATATACCGTCATTGACATCGATATTTATTGTTATTTGACGGGTTGAATATGAACTATATAATTTTGAATATTAATTATTAAAAATTTTTAAAAAAACCTTAAAAATTCACAGCAACAAGAATTGAATTGTGAATATTCTTTAATTTTCCATTTATAAGGAACATAATTTTTTTAAAGAAAGAACCTCAAAGAATTATGCTTGTAAGATTATTGTGATTTTACCCATAAAAAAAATAAAAAGGATGATTGTGATTTTAATGCAATAGTTAAAGAATTTTGGTGTGTCTAGATTTATTGCCTTAATCTCATGTAAAAAGCAAAGGAGATTCGTTATTTGTTCATCTTTATAATACGTTTACTATTATTTATTTTTTAATTTAAAAGTTATTAAATAAGAAAGTATAAATTTTTTAGAACGATCCTTGTAATCTTTACTAATGTTATATCAAAACAATTCTTTAGAAGTTCTAAATCAACATATATGGATTTTGCTATGAAAGGAAAAAAATTGTTACAAACATTTTCCAAAATGAAATACTCAAAAGCTAAAAGGAAAAAAAAAATCATTAGGAATTGAACTCTAAAGGATTCCCAGTGGGTGCCGCTTATTCCCAGTCTTCGACACGTATCACAATTTAACTGGCGGATCACCGAGTTCTCCTAGGTCCCATCTCTTCCCAGACTAACCAATCAAACCCAACCTCTTCCCAAGCCTCAGCTTCGTAACCGAACCTAAACATCTCTCGTTCCATTGCAGTTCGTTGAAAATTTCGCACTCTATTTTCGATCACTTTATCTGTCTCTCTCTCAAAAAACAAAAACCATCTTTCTCTTTCTCTCTTTCTCTTTCTCTTTCTCTCTTTCTCTTTCTCTTTCTCTCTCACACACCAATTACACACACTTACTTTCTCTCTCTAAAAAGCAAAAAAAAAGTTCACCCATCTATCTCGCCGATTCAAAACCCTAGAATTCACCAAATTGAACGATCGATTTTTGGCTCCATTTTTCACGGGCTTAGCAACATTCATGTAAGTTCTAGTATGAACATGTATGTATATGTATCTATAAATATGTACATCAAAACAAACCCTAATTTTATTTCACCCTGTATATTATCTATGAACTGAGGCAGTTGCATTTACTCGGCTTGATTACGGTTAAGATTTTAGCGCTTGAGGCTTGAGTAGAGCCTTCACGCAGCTAAAGCTGGCGTTTTGTTTTCACTTTCTGATTTAAGGTGTGATTCACGTTTCAGACAGCATATACTTGATATTCCGACTTTTTCGATATTAATGTTAGAGATATGAGCTTGTTTGTTCAAGAGGTACACTGTCAAGGCTTGAAATTTGCAGTTCTAGGGGTGCCCTTTTGTTTTGTTTCCGTGGGATTTGGAGTGGCTTTAGATACGTACAAAAGTAATGTGCCTCCTTATTTGGATATTTTATGAGTCACGTGAGCTTGTGCTTTATGCTTCTTTTAGCAAGTTGGAGAATTTTATTTTATGTTTCAGTTTAGTTTCATTGCTCTTGAGTTAGGTCTTTTAAGGTAACCGAACGAATGTTTTAAGGTGTCTGCTGTTTGAAGACTATGTACTGAAATGTCAAATGTTGGAATTCTTGAATTTAGTTTGTGTTATGACTTTTAGCTGCTTCTGTAGTTTTTCTTTTTCATACCAGGAGTAGAAATTTTGACTGGGCTAAAACATTTAGGAGTACAATTAAATGGGGAATGCCTCTTATTGTCTGCATTTGAGACTTGCTTAGGAGCATAATTTGGTCAGTTTCAAGCTTCAATCATGACATCAACTACCAAGTATAATTTATTTATTTATTTGTTTTTAAGACTCATGGAATTGTTGAAGTGAAAGAGTGCTCACAGAAGCCATAGGAATTAGTTGGGATTAATGGAAGGTGTCAGTGGGTATGAGATGCCAGATGGGTTTATTGCATGAACTAAAACTAGTTTCTTTACTCCTTCATGCCTGTAATAAATTGTAGGACCAGCTATCAACAGTCACAGAAACTAGTATATTTAGCTAAAAGGGAAGCTTGTAGATAACATAAGATGGTTAGAGGCCAGGTGGGGAGGATAATGTCGTTTTTCTTTGGTTTGGTTCTCAGGAAGGCTATGAGCTGGCCATTAGAGGGTTCTACTCTGAGACTCTGGTTCACGCCAAAATTTAATAAACAGAAGTCTTGGACAAAAGTGGGCCGGTGTAGCATGTTCAATATTTTCCTAAATTTTACCTTCGGGAGACCTAAAGAGGGAAGCATTACTCTAGGAAATCATTGGATTATCCAAGAATGTGTTAGAACATTATTCAATCATCAACCTCTTAGGAGCAACATCTGTTTCCTTCTTTCAATCATATTTTCTTGCCTGAAAGAAGCTCCACAATTCCGTGTGGCTCTGTTAATGAGAGAGAGTGTGAGAGCTTTGGAGGGGAGGAAGCATGAGAGAATGAGTATGGCCTGACTATTGCTTGTGGTATTTAGTTATCATATTCTAGAGCATGATAAAGATAAACAGAACCTTGAAAGCTGGATGTTTTAAATGGTACTGCATATGTTTCTTTTGGATTTTTTTTTATATTATATAGATTGATTTTGCATATATATGTCAAACCAAATTTATGCAGCAGGATAAATAAAATTGTGCTTCTGTGATCCTCTTTGATAGGACAAGGGGTTGCGACTTAATTTGCCTCTTCCATCTGGTGTTACTTGCTGCATGAGGCTGAAGAACTTCGCTTAAACACAAGTCTTCCAGACTGCAAAACTTTTTTATTTTTTTTTTGGGGGGGTTATTTCATCATGTTGAGCATTACTGGATAAAAATATCTGGTTTATTAAAGGTTTCTGGATATCTGGATAATTAGTGGTTTGATATCTGATTTCGGGACATCTATGTTTGCCTACCTTTTTATTGGCTATTTGGATCTAGCATTTCTTGCTCCTTAATTAGACATAACGTCAGTTCTCAAGAGTTCTAATTTTGTATTCACAATTTCTTTTGTTAATGTAGGCTTAATCATATTTATGTGCCTTGAGAATAGCATTTAAGTCATCTATGCCTGGCAACGAAGTTGGAGACAGAGTTCATAATTTTTTTGCACAAGAGAACTTGTCAGAGGGGCAGCATAATTCACAGTCTCTAGACGGGAACTGGCCAGTACTGAACAACAATCTGTGGGCTGGAAACCAAAGACCAGCAGGTGTACCAAGCTCAAATGCAAAAAATTTCCTTCTACGGCAACCAGGTTCTGGCTTTGGCTGTTAGATGCTTCTGTAAATTATTTTAGTTGACTGCAATCGCCTAATATATTTTCTTGTGTAAACAAGTTGTCTTTCTGATGTACTTTTGAATATTTCTACTCACAGCTTTTGAACTTGAATTTCTTAATGCATAAGCAGATCATGACAGAGGACAGATCGGCAATCCTTTGCACGGGCCACATGGCTTGAACTTGATTCAATCAACTGCAAGGCCTGAATTTGCTAAGAGTCAGTCTCAGAGCCAACAGTCAAATCCCAATGGCTTTGTATATGGAAATCAGTTTTATCAGACTAGGCAGGATGAAACTAACTTTCTGGCAGTGGATGCCAACTCTGATCAGCATAATTTGACCTCGAGACGTGTGTCTATTTATGGGTCGCAGCAAGTGAGTGGTTCTGAAAGTCAACCAAAATCTTCAGTTAGGTCCCAAACATCAGGGTCTCCTGTAAGTTTTGATTTTTTTGGTGGTCAACAGCAGATGAACAATCAGCAATTAAGCGTGCTGCATTCTTTGCAGCGACAGCAGTCTGGGCTGAATGATATGCAACAACTGCAGCAGCAAGTGATGTTCATGAAAATGCAAGAGCTTCAAAGGCAGCAACATTTTCAGCAACTGGATGCCCGACAACCGAGTGTGATAAATCAGGTTCCCTCCTTTGGCAAGCAGGCATCTGGCAGTCAGTCCCTTGCTATGATTAATGGTTCTCTAAATTCTGATGGTCTGGGTTATCATTGGGCAAACGAGCTTGGTAATGCAAGTTGGCCTCAGCGGCATTCATCAATGATACCTGGATCCTCCAATGGGCTAGTTTTTTCTCCCGGCCATAGCCAAGCACAGCGTGGAGTTGATTTTGTTCCTCAACAGGTTGAACAATCTCTCTATGGCGTTCCAATTTCTAGTTCAAGGGGTAGTCTTAATCAATATCCCCATGGGGCTATGGATAAACAACCGGTTCAGCAATTGGGAACCTTTGGGAATTCTATTCCAGGTAATCAATATAATGTCCTCCCAAGACAAGGTAATGCACCGGATCGGATCTTAGTTGCTAGACAGCGATTTCAAGCTGAAAGTTCTCTGGAACCTGTCTCTGGTCAGTCTCTTGATGCAGTTACTGTTGATAACGTCCAGCATGTTAATTCCACGCAGAGAAATGCATCTCTGCAGGATTTCCACGGGAGGCAGGAGCTGGGAGTTCCACGTGATTCTTTGCAGGAAAAAGCACACACACTAATTGAGTCATCACAGAATGAGGTTGCTCTAGATCCTACAGAAGAGAGGATTTTGTTTGGTTCAGATGATAATATATGGGCTGCCTTTGGTAAGAGCCCCAGTGTGGATGGAGATGGCTCTAGTCCGTTTGATGGTGCAGGAAATAATGGATTTCCTTCAATCCAAAGTGGTTCTTGGAGTGCTCTTATGCAGTCTGCTGTTGCAGAAACTTCCAGTAGCGATGTAGGGTTACAGGAAGAGTGGAGTGGTTTACATTTTCAAAATACTGATCTTCCTTCTGGCAGTCAGCATTCACCAGCATGTAATGATGTTGGGAAGCAACCAATACATTTGACAGATGATTCTTCGCCTATGGTACCTTCATTGGGTACAGGAGCTGTTTCCTCATCCCGTGACACCAGTATGAATAAAAGTTATCAGAGTGTCCCGGGGTTCCAGCAGTTTGGAGGCAATTTTTCATCTGAAAGTGGTCAAAGGTTGCAAGCAAATTCTTCTCAAGGACTTGATAGATCCTTTGAGGAAGTTGGTAGATGTTCAAGTGGCATTCCAGTACATAAGTTGGTTTCAGATGGGAGACAGATGCATGGAAATGCACCCCATTCCCTCCATGCTGAGAACAAGAGTGTTTCCAGTCCATGGATGCTGGAGAATAGTGGATCTGGACAACTTTCCAATAAACCAAATGGTTGGAATGTTTTTGGGTCCGGAACAACCTACGGAGATGCAGCATTAATGGCACATGGAGTTGGAAACTCCTTGCAGTATTCTCAAGGCAATGATCAAAAGCAGATAATGCATAGAGAACTGGTTCAGGGTGGCGCTCTTTGGAAACCTAATGCTAGTCGGAATTCAACAGTTGAATTGGAGCAGTTAAAATCTTCTGTTGGAAATGCCCAGGTGAATAATGAGGGGTTCAGTTTAAATAATGCTGCTGTATTACCGGATTCAGCCAGCATGAAGACTGGAGAAGGGAGTAGTCAGTTTCTTCCTAATAATTATCAAGTTAATTATTGGAAAAATGTTGACCCAGGGGCTTCTAGAGCAAGTGAAGTGGTAGGGAGTTCACTGCATGAGAACAACAACATTTCGAGTAAGGAGGTCAGTAAAGGGCATGATATGGAGATTAGTGATAAACAGGAGAACTCAAATGACAGTTATCGCTCTAATTTGTCTCACCATACTTCTGTGGGTGGTCCAAGGGAAAACCTTGCATCAGATGCCTGCGATTCGAGGTCTGCTAGCAAGCAGAAGGCATCTACTCAGATGGCACGGAAAAACTCTGCTCCTCCACGCAAGTTTCAATATCATCCCATGGGAAACTTGGATGATGATCAGGAACCTTCTTATGCAACGAAACAGCCTACGCATTCACAAGCAATGTCTCATCTTGGCCAGTCAAAGTTCTTTGGCCAGGTTCCTAAAACTTCTATTGAAATGGGAAAGGTGAATTATCAACTGTGCACAGATACTTGTGTACTTTCAACCTCTATTGAAATGTATTTGTCATCTTGTACATGATTGAAGGTGCAAATGTTGCTATTTTGCAGGGGCAATCACTTGACATTCAGAGAAGCCCTAAAGGCTTTAATGAAGCACTTTCTCAAGACACCTTTCCTGGTTCACTTCCCAATATGTCTGCACCTTTCAGTAGATCGGTTGACATACATGCACCAAACAAGGCTTCTCCACTGAGGTAATTTTTCAATATTTCTAGATTTTTCTTTTTATTTCCATATGTTCTGGAGCTGTTCATGGAGGTGATTCAATCATTTACAACTGGAAGTGGGTCTTTGTAGGGAGACCTGCTCATATCTCTTCAATTAAGATCTGTAGTTTATCTATTTGATATGATTTTGATTTTCTGTCCTACTTTACTCAATTCTTCCTTAATACTTTGTGGTTCTTGTTCTGGAGCTCATTTTCTTATTTCCTTTTCCTGCTGTATATCGGTCATGCTTGATACAGAGTGATTTTTTTGCAGTCAAAACATGCTAGAGCTTCTTAACAAAGTTGATCAATCAAGAGAGCATAGTGTCCTGATGCATATTGGTTCTTCTGAGCTAAATGCATCACCTGAAATGCCTCGAGTAGAAACCTCCAATGGGTCAGTTTGTCGGCTTCAACGGAGTCAGTCCTCCAACTCCCAGGGCTTTGGTTTACAACTTGGTCCTCCATCTCAGGGACTCCCAGTCCCAAACCATTCCTTGCCTTCTCAGAACTCTCTGCAAACGGTTAGTTCATTACATTCAAGTCACACTTCTCCAGAGATGGGACAAAAGTCTCAAGGACAGGTGGTTCCTGCATCGCTCGTTCATTCTGTACCTCCTTCCACCGAAACATCCCAAGGAGAGTTGAAGATTGAGAGATCTGGAGTACAGACCGGGATCGAAACCTCTCTTTACAAAATGCCTGGAAATATCTCATCAGCTTTCAATCCTGGTTTTTCATATCCAGGAGATCACCTTCAAAAGCAAGAGACAGGTTGGCAAAGTGGACCAGCATCAAGACCTTTCGAGAAGCAGGTCTCTCCTTCTATGCAGAAAGAGGATCCTCATAGCAGGCGTACCACTAATCAATCAGCAGAAGCTTCTTTACCTGATGAGGCTGGGAGTATCTCAAATAATAACAATGTTTTTTCTGGGAACACCTCCCAGCAGCGTGGTATGAATGTCTTCCCTGAAAAAGCTTCACCACAAACATCAGTTTTGGAGCCTATTCCTGTTAGTCAGCCTTTATCCATTACTGGTCTCTCGCTACAAGGTTCATCAAAAGCATTGCCTAATATGTGGGCGAACATTGCAGCACAACAACATTTATTGGGAGCTCAGTTCCTGAAAATGTCTTCACAATTTCCCACGTCATTTCAGGCAAACATCGTAAATTCATCTTCCTCTGGTTCTTTAAATCAAGATGATCATGATGCTAATAAAGGAGGAAATTTCCCATCTGAGGTTGGGGCAGGTTGTGTAAATTCACAAGGATTGGGTTCTGAGGAAGAGCAGGCTGTGAAGAAGATCACTGGTCAGCAAGCATCATCTGGAAACAATAACTTAGGTCAGAAGCTGACTGAATCACAGGGGAAAGAACCTGTTGTCAGGACTCTGTCAGATGGATCCCCTGCAAATTCTGCTTCAACACAAAGAGATATTGAGGCCTTTGGCCGATCTTTAAAACCAAATAACCCATTCCAGCAAAATTACTCCTTATTAAACCAAATCCGGGCAATGAAACATGCTGAAAATGATCCAAGCCAGAGGGTCTTGAAGAGAATGAAAGGACCTGATAATGGTTTTGGTGGTCAGTTGGCAGCTCCCAACACGGGGCAGTCAAATGATCCCCATGCTGTCGCAGGATCTGCATTAGTTCCTTCCCACGCATCAGCTCCTTCTGGAGATTCTGCCATGTTTAGCTTCT
Source organism: Rauvolfia tetraphylla (assembly GCA_030512225.1). Taxonomy (NCBI): domain Eukaryota; kingdom Viridiplantae; phylum Streptophyta; class Magnoliopsida; order Gentianales; family Apocynaceae; genus Rauvolfia; species Rauvolfia tetraphylla. The sequence continues at coordinate 5,181,711 of JAJQKT010000028.1, read as the reverse complement.
CTGTTTCGGCAAACAATGTAGAAAGAAACACGTCTTCTGAACAGGGTAATGTAGTTTCTCAAGGTATGTTTGGGTTTGGACAAGATATTTCTCAAAGTGATAACAATACGGCATACAGCCAAGTTGACCACTCAAAAATTAGTCCCCAAATGGCACCGTCCTGGTTTAATCAGTATGGAACCTTCAAAAATGGGCAGATATTGCCAATGTATGATGCACATAGAACTGCTGCACTTAGGACAGGGGAACAGCCTTTCACTCTAGGGAAGCCTTCGGGTGGTTTACATACTTTTAATTCAATGGAGCAGATGACTGCTGCTGCTGCTGATACTAATCAAGTTGGTATCACCAGGCAAAATTCTGCCTCCCTGTCACTACCAGTTGATCGTTTCTCTTCTCAGATTCTGCCAACCTATGTCAGTGGCCAGAATGCAGTAATTTCGACAACCAAGAAGCGTAAGAGTGCTACTTGGGAACTTATTCCCTGGAATAAAGAAGTTTCAGAGGGCTCCCAAGACCTTCAGACTATGAGGTGGTTATCATAAGTTTGAATTTTTACTCTGATTGTTTACTACTATGAATTTTTTACCCCTAATTTCTCAGATTATTGAATCACATAAATAACAAAAAGATTCAAAGTTATAATTTGGACATTGAAGAATTCTTTGTGGTACCAAAATATGACCTCTTTCTCTTGGGAGAAATACTGGTTGGCTTATTTACTAATGTGTTTGGGCTTCATTGTTGATGGCAGCATGGCTGAACTTGATTGGGCTAAAGCAGCAAATCGGCTGACTGAAAAGGTCTGGTGATTTAAGTAGACTGTTCTTTGATATTTACTATGTTTTGCAAACTCTCTATTCTGATGGTTTACTTGTAACGTAGGTTGAAGAAGATGTTGATCTTATGGAAGATGGGCAACTGACACTTCGACCTAGAAGAAGGCTTATCTTGACTACACAGCTTATGCAACAATTATTTTGTGTTCCACCAGCAGCAATCCTATCAATGAATGCTAACTCAGATTACTACAGTGTTGCTTACTTCGTCTCTAGATTAGCACTAGGAGATGCTTCTGGCGCCGTCTCTCTTGCTAATGGCGAGTCCAATCCATCTCATGACGGCATAAATGGGTAAGGACTTCTTCCAGGTTGCCCTAATTGTTCAGTGATTCTCAATCTCGTAATGTCTTTCCTTATTCTCTATTCAATTATCCTTTCTCCTAATTGCTGGTTGTAATACATTTCTAGGCCGTCTAATGTATGCAAACAAACAGAGAGAGTTTATGATCAGCGTCTGTCAAAAGTTGTAGAAGAGTTCTCTGCAAGAGCTAGAAAGCTTGAGGATGATTTCTTGCGGTAATTTTCTTTCCTCATCCTTGAAATCTTTTGGATCCTGGCTAATGAAGGTTATTCAACATTATGACCTTGGCTCTTTGCTGGTCACAGTCTTTAAGCTTGATACAACTACTGTTGATGGAGTTCTATTTGATTTGTGAGATGCGGACGCTGTGCTATTAAGTTGTATCTGCATGGATAAGTTTGGAGCACAATGTGATAGTTGCAAAGTGTTCTTATTATTGCTGGGATGGCATTTACCAAGCTTAATAATGAGCACAAACATGAAGTAAAAAAAAAAAAAAAGAAAGTTGGGGGGGGGGGGGTGAGGAGAGAGAGATGCTTGAGAAAATATGCAGACTATTTATGGCTTTCCCTAGCAATTTTGTTGTTTTCCTATCCTGCCTCCATTGTATCTGTTTCTTTTTACTAATATTTGTCGTTTAGCTTTTACTTTATCTTCTGCCCCTGGGCTGGGAAATGCAGATTGGCTTATGCCCTCCTTTCGATTCGGCTTTCCTATAGCTAATTCTGGCTGATTGTGGTGTAGGATGGACAAGAGAGCATCAGTATTGGACTTGATAGTGGATTGCCAAGATCTGGAAAAGTTTGCTGTCATCAACCGATTTGCTAAATTTCATGGACGAGGGCAAGCTGAAATTGCTGAGGCTGCATCTTCTTCCGATGCAGCCATAAATAGTCAGAAGCCCTTCCCGCAGAGATATGTCACTGCTCTGCCGTTGCCTAGAAGCCTCCCAACAAGAGTGCAATGTCATTCATTATAATCACCAACAAATTGAGTTTCTCCTACTTTTTCTGGTTAACAGTGTGTCGTCTGCTTCCATAGTACATTCTCATGCTGATGATATACTGGCTCTCAATGTGGCACGTAGAACCAGAAAATGGAATTGCAGAGAGGAAGAGTGAACTCGAAATTCTTCTTGATGAATATCTTACCCGGAAATGTAAGTTGGTCCTGTACATCTCTTTGAAATTTGGAATGAATTGGGGATGCCCTGTCATTTTTGAGAATTCGAGTGCAGCCTGGTATAGGATAGATATGCACAAGTAGTTTATTGAAATTTCTTATACATATATATAGCATTTCTTCCTTGTAACTCTTGGAACAGGTTCAATGTTATTCCTTTAGCTAGGGCTGAAGTTCTTCAAATTGGATTACGCGAGGATACGTGGGACCTGCATTGGTGTATCCTTTATCCAGCGGTATGATCAATTGTATAGGTTTTCCGGATTTCATTTTTGCCAAAGCGTTCTAATGTCTTCCCCTTCTCTCTAGCCGGCACTTGTTGAAGACTTGACATGATAAAAGAATGTATTTTAGCCGGAACAGCGGATCATTTGGCACGCGGGTCTGTTTAGATTCCTTTTCCACTCCAACAATTCTCAGTATGGGTTCCATGTCTCCTTTTCACAATTTAATTTTATGTACGTGATCCACTTAGAAGGGGAGCAAAATCACTTACAATTGCTGTCTGCTTTTGGGTTTAGGAAAAATGCATCAGTAACGTAATTGGCTACTGCAGAATTTTGTAATCACCAAATAAGCATATATAAAACATGCCCGGTATTATTCAGGGAAAAAAAAAAACATGCCCGGTATTCAATACCACAATTATCTCTAAATTCGAGTATAACAGAGGAAGCAGGTGTTTCCTAACCACCGAAAAGATAAGAAAGATTCTGCTCTGGCGATCAGATGCTCTCCAATGGCATAACAAACTTGGGTACTGCAGTCTCGAGTAAATGTGCCTCACGAAAGGGTGACGTGCATTTCAGACACTATTTCAGCGAGAACATCATCCAACCTGGGACGAGGTGCAGAAATGTAAAATTCGGTGAACAAATCAATTCATAAGATCAATGGTGGAGAAAGAAAAGTAACACGTGAGATCCTTTTTCCATTTTTCCTCAAAAGTAATTTAAGACGCAACAAAATCTTTTGGAGATTCTTTTTCTCGGACTATAAGGATGAACAGCAGAAGATTGTGGAAACCTTTACTCGAAATTTGTAGTTGTAGTTCTTGTATTAGGGTGCTGATATAATCTGAAAAGTTAAATAATTGATTTGATTTTTTGGATTGCGGTGAATATCGGTTTGATTTTTAATTTTTTATTCTAAAATTAAAAATTAAATAAAAAATTTAAAAATAAATCGAAAAATTAAAATTTTTAAAAAATTATATATAAATATATTTTGATAATATATTCTTACATTAAAATATGTCAACGCATTATTATAATACGTTTTCACATTAAAATACTTCAAGAATGCATTATTATAATGCGTTCTTTTTCTTCTTTTTCAATTTTATTTTTAACCAAATCAAAATATTTCGACTCGATTTTTTTAAAATTTAATTTTGTAAATTTTTTAAAAATCAAAGCGAAAATCAAAATTTCAAATAAAAAACCGAACCGAATTGCGAATGAACACCCCTAATATCAATGCCTCTTTGGTACCAAATTGTCCGAAGCATCACCATCTCGTAAGAAATAAGACTAACAAACTTGAGCTTTGTCCTATCCTCTAGGGTTTTCACCACTAATCCTGGATAATGATGCAATGCACGTCTAAAGAACCACACAATAATGCAATTGGTCACTTCAAGTCGCATAATCATCTAGAAAAGCACCCCAAAAAAAAAAAAAGAAAGAATGCTAAGAGGGCATGGATACCTGCTTCGATCTATGTTCACCTCAGCAACCCAAGTTGTTAAATAGACCTGAAAGTCGAGAAATCAACTTAATAGTGGGAGAAAATAATATATCAAGATGTTATAAAGTAAACAAATAACATGAGACATTCCATTTTCTCCCTTCAAGATCATGGTTAATTAAGATTTAGCAGGATACTTCTACAAGCCAACCTCTGGTTTAAATTTGGTTGCCACAGCATTCATCCTCAACCCACTTCTTTATAATTCAGCTTTTCACACTCCCAAAGTAACGTTTTGAGGAGGTCAAGGTTTCCAGGTCCTCACTTGCATTGTGCAAAATATTATGGCTTCAAAACTTCTGTTCTCATATGTTCCTATTATTTCAAAATTATGCGCACATATTCTTAAGATGGCCATTAAGACTTTCAGAGCTTTTGCTTCCACCTACTGCAAATAGATAAACTTCTCTTCAAATACTACAGTGTTTAGATAAGGCGAATATGTAAGTGTTCTTGTGCTCAGTCTAGTCACCTATCAGTAAAAAGTCTCTGGATGAGTTGGGCCTATTAAATTCTCTAGTGCTCATGGTTGTGGGTGTGTCTATGTTTTAAAACCTACAAATTATGATCTTCTATAACAGCTAACACTTCTACATGAGGTGATAACATATACCATAGTCCTTTTAATTATTCAACATGGATTACAGTAATTTTAATGACTGCTAGCTATGGTCTACTAGATTGCTTAAGATCAAGTTTCAGTGTGTAGATTAAAGCAAAAGAATATTGCAACCTCCAACGTAGGGAAAAGAATAGCATTATTGATGGTTAAAATCTGTCAGGTCAGACGCATAAAGAAATTTCTGCAAATTGATTCTACTTTCAAGATGCAATTTGAATTCAGCATGTATTGATAATGGGCATGCCTATTTACATACATATCCAGTGAGTTCCTACAAATGTGACAATCATGCATCAATATGCAGTGATATCAGCAATAAAGCCAAAGGCCAAAATGGTACCTGCAAAACATCATGGTATTTTTGATGCTTAGGTTGCAAGCTTCTTCATTAGAGAATTACATGCATTCAGATCTTGGAATTCTCCTGAATAAAATTCATCTGACCAGGATAATCTATTGACTTCTGTATCTGTTGTGTTACCAAGAGAAAGAAACTCCATCACAAGCAACCTCTGTACAATTGCAAGAAATCAGAATACTAAAGCATAAAATGGTAACATAAAAGAGATAGAAAACTGATGTGCTTTATTGAAGCCAAAAAGAACTAGAGTTAACCTTTAAGTTTATTTCTGATACAAACATCTGAACAAAATCCTCTGCTACCTTTTCTGAAATCAAGGAAGGCAACTACCATTACATCATCTTTGAAGGATACAAGCTCAGAAACTTTTAGCAAACAAGAAGACTATCACAGCTCTTACAACATAGATAAAATACACAAAGAAATCAGTTAAAATACACAACATATTGTAAACATTTCCAGGTAAATATAGTTTCTCAGTCTAGATAAGTACCTATAATAGACAAGTTGAGACCAGAAAAACAAATGAAACCCAATGCAAATCTGCTATATTCCTTTGTCCTTAATTTGGAGAATAAATATAATTTTGGGGATAAGCTACAGGCAACACCCCGGTTAGGAAGCTGAACACGTTATCAATGACGTCTTTTCCGAATTGATGCATGACTCCGTGAAACTGCTAATAAGAGCAGTTAGCTTGCTGTATAGCTACTGAAATGCAGATAATATGAAAAGTTTTAGTTTAACCAGTATGCAGCGTTGAAAGATCAATATAAGTTAAAAAAAAAAGAAAAAGAACTTGCTATAGGCTAAAGCCTCTAGTGTTTTCATAGAAGAAGCCAGGCCTAATTAAGCTTCAGTTTTAGCCTGCTCCCTAGACAACCACCCATAATCCTAATTTCTGTAAAATCTGGTCAGCAAACATCTGAAGTGACTGTTTTGCCTTAGTGATGCCTTAGGATCTCTATGACGGAATTACAAATTGGGTCCGCTTGGATATTGGCTTCATTTTTTTGAGAACAAGAACAGCATCTAAATTTCATGATAACAATCCCTTTCCTTTCCTGTCTCCAAAAAGAAGCCCGACAACACTGCCAATAACATCATGCACAGTTGACTTACCATAGTAAGAGATTGGCCAAAATGTGAAGACTGGGATTCCTCCACCATCATCAGCATCATTCTGATTCTCAGCAAAGCAAGAAAACTGAGCTAAAGGACCACTGATTGCCCCTTTTGTGTAACACCTCATAGATCTAGAAGTATTGATCATGCCGTGGGTTTCATAATATAGTCAAGACAGAATGCATCCTCATTTTGCTTTTTATATTATTTTCTTTAAAATAATTTGTTAGAATTCCGAGATGCTCTTATTTCAGGAATGATATTAAAGTAACTGGACATACCATGCCTTTATATGCTGACAGAAGTGTATTGTGCTGAAGATCCTGGAATAGAGGGAATACACGGACAACAAAAATAAGAATCAAGTAGCATTGTTTTCTCCAGCTCATTCATTAGTTAATTCTTTTGGAAAAAAGTATTTAAGGATTACATAAATAGAAGTTTCTGAGCAGAAAGCTAATTCTTACAGCATGTCAATATTTGAGATCTCCTAATCATCTAAGCATATGCTTAACGAGTATAACATTACTCTAACAAAACTCTCCTGTGAACTGCAAAATATATAGCTCAAAATCTTTGTCCCTAATACATCTCCAACAAGAAGAATAAGGAAAAAAATCTATAAGTAGACATTTGACAACCCTCTATCCAGTACCTCACATCCTAACCTGCTGCTTGGACAGTTTCAAGCAAGCTTTCTTCCGAATATCAAGCATGCCACTGAGAACACCCAACTCCATTGTGTCCATATACCTGCACTAATCCCATTGAAACCAGAACTCCTCGTAAGAGCATGCTACATTTTGTTTGCACGAGCACATATATCCTTTTCTGTATGGGAAACTTTAAATACAAATATTGACTTATCTACATATTTACTTTTGTGAGAGAAAGGAGTTGACAAGAGAAGTGGCATGAGAACGGACAGTAGAAAACAAAGAGAGCCAATCATGCCATAAAGAAACCAACTTTGACCATTGGTTTCTGAGGTTTCTTCGGCAGCTGGTTTCCATAGCCTTATGTTCACCCAAGAAGGTTGTGGGGTTTGAACTTTAAGACCGTCAGCGGATTCATTTGAAGAAGTTTTAGTTAAAGGTGTTCCGGTATCCATTTTTTAAAGTTTGCAAGCTATTACTTTTGATCTCTGCAAATTGTATACAAAAACAATATCAGGGTAAAAATCACTTTGACACCCAACGTTTTCTCAATTTAGCACCTGGACATCTAAGTTCAACAGCTTGTTCTGACTGGCATCCTGGCTACAAAAATGTAACTTAATCTTGCATCTCTACATATCCGTCAAATTAACAAGAACATGCTAGGCACATAATAACTAAAAGGATAATTAGAATCACCATTACACACATGATTCCGTTTCCATCTAATTTATTTACACCTCACTTGCATAGTTGTGACACAAAGTTCCCATAATGATTTGCTACTGTATCAACAATAAACAACATCCAAAGGCCAAATCCATTAAAACCGAAAAAAGACTTGGAACAACTTCTGAAATAGCCTCTAAAAGTCTAGGCTAAAACTCCAGCTTCAAATGGATTTCTTTAACTTCTGTCAAATGGAACGATTTTGGATCGTAAAGAACCATGCTTTGCCAACCCAAAACATTAAATTTCAAGTAAGGAAAAAGCTTCAAAAAAGGCCAAACTTTTTTTTTAGAGTAATACCATCCCGCTAGAAGTTCATAGTTGAGAATTTGAGTAAAGAACTCACCGCATTTCGGCCAAAAATTGTTGAAAAAGAATAGATTACAAGGACGAAATTCCCATCAGTGTATTCGAGTCTTTTCATCAGAGCATGCATTGGAAATCTTCTGGGTTCTCTTCCTCGCTTCCATGGCTACTGATTCTTGAATAATTGTCAGAGGATTTGAGAGAGTTGCCACTCCCTGTCACCTTTGGCGGAAAGAATGGCACGACAGTAATTTTACCCGATGGTTGATCTATCCGTAACTAATAGAAATTATAGTGAGTTATGTGTCATTCGGTTGCATTCATATTTTTATTTTAACTTCAAAAACTTGACAGACCGTATGAACGCATTACTTAAATGTAAAAAGCGCATAATACGATGACAATTTACAATAATGCGTCCCGCCGTTTCTTAATGTCTCCAAACAAAGGGCCAAACAGGTCAAAACCCGAGATTCACTCAATATTGCATCGTCCGCCGGTCACAGAGAGAGAGAGAGAGAGAGAGAAGGAGACAGAGATGTCGTCGCACTCGCAGCAGGCGAATGATCCAAGGATGCCGTCGGCGGCACGGCCGTACAAGCCTCCGGTAGTGCTTGCTCAAGATCTCCCGGTGGATTACTCCGGTTTTGTTGCCGTCATCTTTGGTGTCTTTGGCGCCATGTTCAGAGTCAGTTCTGCTACTTTTTACTCTCTTTCGTTGTTTTTACATACACACTTTTTGGTGGATTCGTTGTGTGTTTGTTTATAATTGTGGATCACCACCCATGTTGTTTTTTAGCTTCTGTTGGTTAAGCATGTTCGTTTGGTTAGTTTTTGCAGTAGCTGTGACCATGGCTTGCAATTCTCTATCTTGCAACTTTTTAAATTTGTCCTTCCCTTTTTGATCTTTTCTTGTTGCAAATTTTTGTTGATGTTTCAATTTTCTGAACTTTTTATGGTTCTGGGATTTGATTTCAGTATTAGCTAAGCTAAATAACTAACATTTGGATGTATAGAGGCATAGAGCACAATAGCAAGGAAAGATATTTATAAATTATTTTGGTTTTAACCTCTTGATTCTTAAGAAAGAACATGGTTTCCTAGCTGACTAGATTAGATGGATGGTAGCTATCCTTCTTGCAGTATCTATGGATGAGTTCTTGGTCGCGCTTACTTCTTTATTGTTGATTCTTTCTTGAGAGATTATTCCAATGGATCTGCGGATCTGCTGTTGTTATTGTGCACATAAAGCAAGGGGAGGTTCAATAGCTATTCTTTAGATCTGAAATTTGTGATTGTTTTCTGACTGTTTTCACCTGTTTTAAACAGTGAAGCTTCATTTGGTGGTTTTGGTCCCATTTCTTATTCTGTTAGCAGTCACAGATGGTATTGGAGCCCTTGAGTTGGCTTAGCCTAGATGGCTACATCTGAAGCTCGTAGATCTTTTGATATGAGAGAGATGGAGATCTATTGATTCAAAAATCATAAGTTAATTTACTTCAACGTTCTCTTTTTAGAGACTAAAATGGTTGGTTCCACATACGTGACATGAGATTTTCTTTCTTTTTTTTTTTGTTTAGATTTTTTTTTTTTTTTTGCGGGGGTGGGGGGTGGAGATTTATTGATTGAAATGTCAGAAGTTAACTGACTCAGAGGTTCTCTCTCTGGAGACTAAAATGGTCCTTCAGACATGAATATTAACTCTTGGAACATTTTTGCTACATTAATGAAAACAAACTGTTACCAGAAGGTATTGAGACTTGAGAGACTTGGTCAAATTTTAAATCTGTGCAAGAGAACAAATTTATTCTTGCTTTTATTGGTGCTGAGTGAAACTCCTCTCTTAATCTGCTACCTCTCGCTAGACTCTATTATGGATCTCCGTATTCTCCCGTAGGTCTTATTCTTAATTCTTTTGTAAACTTAAAAGCTTTTGTCTGGCCATTCAGATTTACCATATAAAGGTAGGCATATCAATGAAACCTCCAGGTGGTCCAACATATGGTGCTCCCTAGGCCCCTTGTTAGAACTTTCACTCCACATATATGGAGGCATTTTAATTCCTGCCTTCTTTTATTAGCCAACCAAACCTATTCTACTCCTAATCCTAGCTTGAATTCCAAACTAAATGCAATGGTTGTTTCTCAAAGAAATACCTTTATTGCTCTGACAGGTGGTTTTGCCTATTGAAAGGGGAGTAGAAGTTGGAGACTTTGATTGGCACTAATCCCTCTCTATTCCTTTTGTCCATTCCTCTGATAAGTTGTGCTGTATTCATTTGGTTATGGGATTTTTCATTGCATAAACTCCTAGACATGTAATGCAAAGGTTTTAGAGTCAATTGGTGCTGGATAGCAGGGTACTAAAAGAAAGTTCATAGGTTGTTATTATCTGGTGGATTACTCAGGTTCTACTGCCATCATCTTTGGTGTGTTGGTGCCATTTTTATGGTCATTTCTGCACCTATACTTGTTGATACTTTTTGTGGCCACTTATGCATAGCCAGCACTTCCATATTTGGTAGATGTAGGTTGAGTGTCTAGGGGATTCATGATGTGTTTGTTTGTAATTGAGTGTACTTATATATTTTGTTTATGTCCTTTGGATGGTTAAAAATGAATGTTAACTGATTTTTGCAGTACAAGCTCTGCTCATGGCTTGCAATTATATTTAGTGCACAAGCACTTGCGAACATGAGGAATTTCGAGAATGATTTCAAACAGATCTCCATGGCGATGATGTAAGCACAGCTGCCTGTGTCATTTTTCTGGCAAATGAAATTCCTTTTGGTCAGCAAAATCCAACTTTGTCCTGTTTCTGCTTATGCTTAGTTCCTGCCTATTGAAATACCATATATTCACACTAGTGGATGAACAATTCATACTTGAGCAGGAAGCACGGACTAGAAGTACTGTGTTACTGTATTTCAAATGTACTGCTACTACAAGTTGGGCGTATTTGGATTGTTTATTTTTTTTTTTGAATTGAATTGTATTGGGAATCGTGAAAAAGTAAATTGTTTGTGAGAGGAGAAGTAGGGTCCAAAGTGAAAAAAGTAAGAAAAAATTAATTGAAAAGGCAATCCAAATACACTAGGTTTTCAACTTTGAAATGGAAAAGAATCTAGATTAATGGAACAGCAAGAAACTTAGATACTTTAATCGGATTGTGCATTCAAGTTGTTATAAATGTGCTAGATATGATATCTCAATATTGAGGAGAAATTGAACTCTCAAAACAATTTGACTGGAGGAATCTTATATTCCTCGTAGCTTGTGCCTGCAGATTGACTTTTTCTTATAATGATTAATCTACTATGTATTTCATTGGTTCCATGTTCATGCTTGTTACTCTCTTTTCATAAGCACCTTCTAACATGCCTTTATCGTTGTAGGTTTGGTATAATGGGACTGGTAACCAGCTATTTAGGATTGGGCTCTAAAGCAAAACGTTGATCGTTGCCTCTCTCTCATATGGTGGAAGAAAACATCTTAATTTTCTTTTGGTTTTCTTCTCTGATATACTTTCAGTTGATATCTTCAGTTCCATTTGGAGAGGTGTTGAAGAAATCAAGCTAGATCTGAATGTTAGTCATTATATTTGTTTGCAGATTCTATTGATTATAGCAAGTGGAGCATAATGTGTTTGATTAAACAAATTCTAGAACAAGATAATATGATTGATGCCGCATTTTTCCCACTTATTAAACAGTTCTCCACAGCATTACATATTAGGTTATCAAAAATCAATACCGTTGGTCGAAAATGAGCTGGTTTTAGATCCAAAGCAACCAGAGTAAAATTATTTACAGCGACACTTATTCAGCAAAAAAAAAAAAAAATTTACAGTGACCATTTCGTAGTTATTTGCAGAATGTGCTTGTATATTGTTCCAATTATAGATTGAAGCAGTGCATGGTTGCCAAATTGTCGTGCATGGGTGTTACTTCAAGGCTTCTTTTTGTGGTTTTTTTTTTGAGCTATAATGGAAAATGGGACCAGAAAGGTGAAATAGTACTCTTGACAAATAGAGAAAGGAAAAAAAAAAAAAAGATTGAGCAGGATGAAAAGAATCACAACTATGGAAGGCACTTTGTCACTAAGCCATTGATTTGATAGTTGGACAAAAAGAGAGTGCAAATTTTGTAGAAAAATAAAAACATATTTCTGACATAATAATATCCTGTTGCGAAGATAACATGGTAATTAACATCTTGGTCCCAATTTTTTACTAAAATGTCACTTTTATATTTAAATTATTTTTGAATGATTTTTTTTTTTGTGGATAGTTCAAGGTGATTTTTTAGACCGTTTTTATTATAGTTTTAATGGTAAAAAATTTTTCACAATCAATTCTCTCTATTTTTTAAAATTATTTTTGGCATTTTGATTTTTGAGAGGAATAACTGTAAAAACGATTTCACTTTTAGAAAATGCAAGAAAATGACTTTAAACACTATTTTGAAACTATGGAAAAAGTTTTAAAAAATCTGAGGACGAAATCGGTAATTTATGAAACTTTGAGGACCAAAAATACTTCTATCATCGAATTGTATTTTCCTATTTTCTTTTTCTTTTTAAACAGATATGGTACAAGTCACCGCAGGCGACACCGCTGACAAAGAACCCGTTTTTTCCTCTTTTCTGCTTTCGCAGTGTGCTTTCGGCTCCCTCCAACTTTCCTACTTACTCCTCTCCCTCGGCTGTCTTCAGTCAGAGGCTCCACTCCCCACCACCACCGTCGGCCCTCTCTCTGAGGCGGCTACAGCAAGATCGGAACCCTAGTAACTCTTGCTTGGTACGTCTGCCTTACGAATTTGCATTCTTGATTGTGTTCATCAGTGGTCTAATTCTTTGTTAGCTTCTTGCTGTATTTAATCGAATTTCTCATACCATTGTGAATTGCACGAGGAAAAATTTGTCAGTTCACCATCCGGGCTGTCTGCTTCACTGCATTCTGTTGTACTCACTTGGTTTTTTTTTCGTGAATCAATGTCTGTTTGCTTTCCTTGCTAAAGCAGCAAAAAACCTCTCCCTCCCCTCCTCTTTCTTCTATCAAAAACAGAAAACTGTTCTTGTTTTGTAATTTTCTGAAAACTAATAATCTTTAGGGACAGGATGAATGCAGCATTGACAGCTCTTAAGAGATGCCAATGTTTCCCACAATGTCTTGAAGTTGTTAACTCGCTGGCCCAACAAAAGTTGCGGCCGTGGGTTATATATTTTTTCCTTCCCACAAGTGTCCTATGGGAAAACCTATATTTTGATTTTTCTGTTGTGGAGGAAAGAATGTCCATGAATTTTAATTGGAAAGATCATTCAATAACTACTTTGTCAAGATTGTATGAATTCTTTTGCAAGTAAATTGTTGGCAGATGTGTTTAACTTAGACATTTAGCTGCTAATTCTACCATATAGGTAATTTTGTAGGATAATGTTGATTTCTTGCTCCTGAATAGAGCAAGACTATGTGAAAACTACGGCAGTTGCACGATGTACTCCAAAGCTAGTTTACTCTCATTCTTGCTAATAAATAATTGGTTCTATGTAATGCAGAGAGATTGGTACATAGTACTTCCTCATTAAAAAAGAGTCAATCAGCTGCACCAGCTCAGTATAATGATGAGGCTGATTAGATTGACATGGTTGAGACTGTGTAACCTAATAAAGGTGAGATAATTTTGAATTTGCTGCTTCCCTTGTTACTTGGCAGTAACCTTAATTGGGGGCAAACATGACCGTAGTAACATTCCGTGGCCATATTTTCCCCTCCAAATTCTAGAAATATATTTGACGTATTTGACCTACAACTGGAGCACCATTCTACAGATATCTCAGCCTGCTGAGAAGCGCAAAGTACTGCGCGATAAAGCAATAGCAGTGGCACGAAGAGTCTCAGTAGCCAGAGATGGAGAGTTTAAGAAAGTTTCTTGCCCTGTGTGCTTGGATGTGCTTTCAGCTTCACTTGACTCGGATATGGGAATGGTACTGGCAGTGCACTTGAGCTTATGGCACCCTGATGATGTAAACTTGCAATGGGACATCATGCAGAACAAAAAAGAATCAAATCTCCATGTGCCTTCCTTTGTCCTTGGGGTGGGAATAGCTGCTGGTTTTGGAGCTCTGTTATCTTTTCTGTTCAAAAACCAATCCCAAAGTTTAGTTGGTAAAAGGGAAAGATAATCTCTGTGCCAGGAGCAATATGGCATTTTGCATGTTAAGTATGTTTTCATGGATGAGGAAGCCAGATTAGGTGTTATTCGTCATGATTCTTGAGAATTTAACAAAGACGGACTTGGAAATAGTATTTGATGGAGACCTCGGGTGAAAAATTTTACATCAGAGGATTCTTAGGAGCCAGAACACGAAAACAGATTACAACAAAATGATTACTTGACAGCTGCTGAACTTACTATATATTGGAGTTAGTAACCAGGGTGCATGTATTGCTTTTGCTTAATGTTTTTAATGCTTTATTTCGATGAAATTTTCTTATTGTTGTTAATGCCTATTAAGTCCTAGATTTGAATATGCCCTAGTTCTGTTCCACGGATGGTTATATTTTGCTTCTCTTCTCTCTTGAAAACAGTATAATTTGCTGGAATCAAACAGGGCTATGTTCAAATTTGGGCTCTGAGTTTATAGAATCAGCTAAAAGTGGATAATTTCTTTGATCACCTATTGATTTTGGAGGATCCTATTTGATTTTATCTGAAGGTGGTAATTCATTTATCTGAATTTTCAATGAGATATTTTATTGGATTTTTCATAGGGTGTTACCGTTAGGTACGTTCCATAGTCCATCTGTTTTTGGGCCTCAGTTCAGGAAGATGCAGTCTACATATTTCTGATTTACCGGCTGGGTTTAATGGAGATGCTATCAGTTCACAAGGCTTCGTAATCATATATTTTCTCCTTTTCCTTTTAGGGTTCCTAGATTTTTTTTTTTAAAAAAAAATCTCAGCAGTTAATTCCTTGGAGTTTATGATATTAGTCCCCAAGCTGTTTAGATTTCTTTTGAGACTAGAAAGCTTCAGAATATAAATGAAGAAAAAAGGGAAAGAACAATTTTGGATTCGAATTTCATAGTCAAAGTCTTAATTTCCGTAGCAGATAACAATTTCTTTTCTTTCTTTTTCTTTTTTAGTAACAGAAAATATGCGGAGCTCTATGCAAGTGGGAAGCAATTTATCCAAGACAGAGTATCAACAAGGGTCGAATTCAAAGACCTACCTCTACCTAAAGATGATAAATCTTTCACTGCTTCAGATTATAGATGAACATTTCCAAATTCTCATATGTCGAGCCCACCGTTCTGATACCACTTTCACCCAAGTCTTTCAGTTTTAATGCATTTTCCCTTACGCAGCCATTAGAAAGCAGCATTTCAACTTATTTCTTCCCTTGATCTTATACCCGTTTCATCAGAATTTGGCTTTAGTCCGACCTTCCAAACATCACAAATGTAGGTCTGACTTGGAAAGTGATCTACAAATTACGTCAATATGCATTGTGTCCTCTTTCCTTGGTTGAGTTCCGTCAGCAATGGCTCAAGAAGACGTGTAATCGGAGAATGATGTGAAACCCTTTGTTGAGGTGCCCATTTGACAAACTCTCCATGATGGAACCCTCACAAAAAACCCATCTGGGATCAACGAACTTGGCCTGTTTTGGATTGCAACTCACTCAACTTTTGGAATTCAATAGGGTCCTACTGTTCCCTAACACACCGCCGGGGCAATTCCTCAGTAACCTTTCTCCAAAGAGGTGAATCAATTAATATCTTTTGGCACTTGCATTTCAATTCTACAGGTAAAAAATATTTGGAATGTGGGAGGTGAAGAAAGGCCATAATTGTGGTATAAAGTAAAAGACTTGTGGTCTGCTTGCTAGCTAGAAAGCAAAGGATGTATTTGTATTGACCATGATTTTGGAGAGAATTTCATTTGGAACAATAAAGTTTACTCTAATAGTTTTTTTAAAAAAATTATATATAGTGTAAAATTTAATCATTTTTTAAACTCTCTCTTTCTCTATCCCACCCCTTCTCTCTCTATATCTTCACCAAAATATTCCAATAATAAAATATTTAGGAATCTAACAAATTTTAGAATGCAATGAGTGACAATTCATTGGAGAACTTCGATTTCGAGTAAAAAATCTTGCAAATACTTTATAAATTTGAAATTTTTGACGATTTGAACCACTTTTGTAATATTTTTCAGAACACCTTGTCAAGTTCTGTGTATATTAATAGAATTTAACAAGATATTCCGCAGAATTTTTAAAGAAATTATAGACGAGTCCCGCCCAGATTGGCGAACCGGCTAGCCGCACTTTTGTTTCCATTTTTCAAAGTTTATTTGTATCTTTAGTAATTAAATATTATTTAATAATGGATTGTCCCGACTAAATAACAAGGTTTGCCAATCTTTAAGAAGATAATTAAGATGGAAAAAAAAAATGAAGGCCACCTAATTTTGAATGATGAAAAGCTACTAAAAAATAGGAAAAGAAAAGAAGATAAAGAAAGCAGACAATTATACACGAAAACCTTGAAATCAAACCAATCTACTAGTTTTGATCGTTACTAATTTTTACTCAATGATTATACTTGTACAAATAGAATCATAAAAAAAAAACATATGAGAAAAAGTGTGAGATTAGGACTACTAAACTAGTCTACTAAAGAGTTACAACAACTTGAGTGCTCAAAGTATAAAGTAAAAGGCAGGTGTACACGTTTAATAGACACGTGAGAGTGTAAAAAAATGTCCTTTTTTAACTCCATTTCTAAAGATATATAGTTAAATTTCAAATAAATTATTCAAATAAAATGTTGCAATTTTCTCTTTTGAAATAAAGGAGTAGAGTAGTAGATAGGAAAAATTACCCCCACTAGTTATTAAACTATTACGATTAGAATTCAATGTTGTACAATAGGAGATTCATTGTTTAAGGGAAAAGAGCAATTAATTTATGTTTCCTATTACAATAGAAGTGATTACAAAGGAAATAGTTTCTATTCATACATTTGATGGATATGTTACAAGAGAAGATTTAGCAAGAATATGGGCAGACTTATTAGCCAATCGCCGACCATGATGAATTGAACAATGAAGTCGGCGCATTAAAGTCTTAATAAGATGGATAGAATGCCTTATAGATGAAAGGTCTTCGACATCACTACGAATGCAAGAAATGAGAGTCAGACAATCACTTTTAATGTCAAAACCTTATATCCCAGTCTCTCTGCAAGTTGAAGTCCTTCCAAGATAGCTAATGCCTCAAGAGTGACTGAACCTCATTGTCACTACAGATAAAACATCATCCGAGTGATCTTTTAATATTACTCCAATGCTTGCTTCTGAATGAGTCCAAGCCACAACAACATTACCATTAAGCCTCAAGGTTCCCCAAGTAGGCGGCAGCCGTATAGCCTTTGGGGCTTCCATTGTATATCAGTTCTTAAACACCATTGGCCTTCATACACCCTGTTATCTACCAAGAGATGTTCCTCAACAACCTACTTAACTTTTGGACCAATCTCTATCCGTGCCTGTTACAATAAGAGAATTTATTAGTTTATATCTCAAATAAACGTGATATAAAAAACTCCTTATTTACTAGGCTATATTTGAGCTCTTCATTATAGTCACAAATGAATAGTGTTAATTTCATCCCTAACTCCGCCAGCAACTTGGCAAAGGTTATACGACCATTGACCATTAGGGGGTTAACGGCAAGATGTCACGGACGTGGAGGGGTCTGTATTGCTATGTTTACAAGTTTGAGCGTTAAATTTATCCGTTTTTTAAGTTCGAATGCTAAAACCAAAATTTAGGAAAGTTAATATTACTAGGAGATTTTTGTCTAATTATATTATGGAAAATTCATTATTAATGCCACTAAAAAATAACCAATCATTTGTCTTACCATTAAATTTTTTAAATTTTTTTATATTATTAAATAATTAACTTATGACTAATTATATTTTTGCACTACTAAATACGACTGAGCCCTGTAAAATCAATCCAGGCACCAATGAAATACAACTAGAGAACAAGTTGAGTAGGAAAATATTCTTATTTGATCGGTGATATGGCCTTGAGACTGCAGCTTTGAGCACAGCGCCTTCTTCGACGACGGTGCTGAATGCAGAATTAGTCATCTTTCCTTGCAATAACAATAAATGTTTTATTTATTAGTTTATTTTTAATTATATTTTTTTCTCCACTTACCTATTTAAATATTTATATTTATAAAAAATTATTATTTTTTAAACTAATTACTTAAAACACTAAATATTAATATAAATTTTGAATTTGACATACTAATAAATTATTTTTAAATAAAAATATTTTAGACATCTATCGAAATAAATAATATATTTTGAAATAAAATAAGTATTTCTTTATTTCTTTAACTTCGAGAAGTGAAGAAGTCGTGATAAATCTTCAAAAACACTTCGATTGTAAATAGATAATAAATAAAAAGATAAATAAAGTATAATTAATGAAGTAAACAATACCTCTCTATTTGAGGAAGTGCTGCCTTTCATAGCTTTTTTTTTTATCAAGGGAGTAAAAAAAAGTTAGTGATAGGCCTGTTATTTTTATGGAATTTGATTTTTTTAAAATTAAGGAATTAGTAGTAAAAAGTTTAAATAAAATATATAATTATTTTTTAAAAATAGACATTTAAAAAACATAGATAGAATTGTATATAAATCAAATTACTCTCCAAATACATTTCTCTTAGTTTCTTTTTAATATTTTCTTAAATTTTTTTGTTCAAAAGAAAGATATCCAAAACTCGGGGAAAATGAAAACCGCGAAGGAGGCCGGCACGCGACGCGAGCCATTTACAACTCAAGTAAATGAAAGGTAGTCAGACTCGAACAATTTTAAGGGGTTAGCAAATCAAACAATTTTAGAAATTTATGTATCGAATTGAAAAAGTTTGAAGTTTGGATTATAACGTGAGGAAGTTTCGTAATTTATCGAAATTAGGTAAAATATAAATATAGTGACGTTTCATGTTATATATATGTGTGTGTGCGCGCGTGTGTAATATGAAACAAGATTACTAATCAAACTTATTTTATAAATCATTAGCATTTTAGTCGAATTGGATTTTTTTGAGTAACGTATGGCAAATGTCATGAGAATACTAAAAAGTTGAGTAGGACAGACGGTATATTCATATTTATTACTAAACACATTTATTTTAGTTACTTTTTTTGCTATTACTCTAAAACTTTTGTAGTAAGTCAATCTAATTATAATGGATTTTCTAATATTAGCTTTGCAGTTAGTCTTCCGAAAATAATCTAAATGACGTAACTATAAATTGACTCTTCCAATATAATATTTTTTTTCTATTTTTGAGTTTAACTATCCGCTTTTCCCACTCAAGATACTCCCTCTCATTCTCTCCTCCATCAATAAAATATTGACACGTATTTTTTTAAAAACTCCATTCCCCCTTAAAATTCTCTTATTTATAGTAAGAGTTATCATTTTTAATTTTTCTATATAATCAAAGTTATTACGTAGCAACATTATATTAATAGGTTAAGAATGGAAGGAAAAAAATTTGGAAAAGATTATCCAAACTGACTTTTTCCCTTCCCGAATTTGGTAAGTAAAAATTTACCTTCCGCTTAACATAAAAAGGATCTATTTACTAAGACAGCTTATCCTTTCCTTTTTTAGCAAGCGTTTCTACGCGTATAAATTGCAACGTTTTGGGATCTTTTAGAACCATAACGGAAATAAGAATTTTTCTGAACCTCAAAAGATGGGCAGACTTCAATTTCTATTTCATCTTCTCATTTGCATAGTGATTCTGATAGCAGCTTATGGAAGTGAAGTACAACCAAATGCTTGGGATTTTGCCCATGCAACTTTCTACGGTGACATGTCCGGTGCCGAAACAATGCGTATGTTAGAATGTTTTCTTCTTTTCATTCACTCTTTTTGCACAGGCTCGTGTTTAGGAATTTGGAGGCTTTTGGGGAAATTAGATCTAATTTAAATTTTATTTTATTTTTATTCTTCTAATTCTTTAATTTCAATTTCTTTTAAAGAACAAAAAGTAGTGCTTTTGATTCATGCTGTTAGGAATAGTTTCCATTTGGCTCCAAGGAAGTTTCTAACATGAGGACTAGTTACTAATGGCTCTAGCTGTCACCAGAGATCTTGGAGAAACTCTCTTTCACTCTCTTTAATAATCAGGTAATGGGATATTTTGGTAATTTAAAAAAACAAAAATTATAATTGGAGATTTATGAGGATTAAACTATTATATATATATATATATATATATATATATATATATATATATATATATATATGGAATATACTAAACAAAAATAAATGAAGAAGTTGACACGTTTAAATTTGCATATTCTTCTCATATAAAATTACTTTTGCATATATAAAAAGGGGTTGTTAAATGTAGCCCCTAAATTTTGTAATTGTAATCAACCATAATTCATTTTAGAGAAGTCATTCTCTCTCCATCTCATGCATTCTCTCTCAAAAAGCAAAGGATTTTTTGAAATTTTTTGAAGATTTGAAGCTTGTGGACTTACAAGAACTCAATAAATAACGATTAGGATGGTACATTATCGAACTTGGTAAAATTTTGTAAAAAATTCAAAAAAGTATTTTTTGTTTTGAAATTTTCTTATAAAATGTTAGAGAGAATATAGAGGTAGATGGAGAAGGAAAGGGGAGGAAAATGAGGAATTGGGAGTTACAATTATAAAAAGGGAGGTTACTATTTAAAAATGGTTAATTAATTAATAGTAATGAAGAATCAATTTAAGAGTAATTTAGTCATAATATTTTTTTTCCTTTGAGAGAGAATCCTTTTTTCCCTTAAAAAGACTAATAAACATGATAACTTTGTAAATCTATTACACTACAATTAAAAAGGAAAATTTCTTAAATTTTTATTTCTATAAAATATTATACCATATGAATTTAGAGGCGTCCTCATATGGTGGGACCTCAGTCACCTGAGGCCTTCATGGCCCAGCTAGATGATACGAGAATATTACATCCGTACTTTCCAAAAGGCGAAAACATCATACTATTTTGTAACGTGTTGCAATATATTATCAATTATGCAGAAGGAGCTTGTGGCTACGGGAACTTATTTGATCAAGGATATGGCCTTGAGACTGCAGCTTTGAGCTCAGCCCTCTTCGACAACGGTGCTAAATGTGGAGCCTGCTTTCAGCTAATGTGCGTAAATGATCCCCAATGGTGCAAACCGGGCATCATCAGAATAACAGCCACCAATTTCTGCCCTCCAAACTGTTAGGTTTCAACTTGGTCCAAATTTGAGGCTACAATTTGAAGTCTAAAATTGTAGGTAGTGTTCAAAAATTGACTATTGAATTGTTAGGAAAAAATTAGGCAATTCAAAATAAAAAATAACAACTTAAATTCAAGAATTGTGGATGGCATATGCCTATAAATACCAATGCATAATGAGAGAATGTCATTGGTAATATTGGTGAGAGAATTGAAGGCACCAAGAGAGAAAGAAAAGAAAGGGAGAGAAGGAAAGAAAGAGAGAAGAGAATAGAGTGAGGTTTTGCTATTCTTCTTGTGAGTTTGTTTTTCATCTCTTTTTTCTTGTTATCCACCTATTTTGGTGAGGATAGTTGTGTTACCTTCTAGTATATCTAGAGGAAGATTTGTTACCCCATTTTTATAGTGGAAGTATTGGTCAATATTTGGCCCGTGGTTTTTACCCGTTTTGGGATTTTCCACGTAAATCTTGGTGTCAGAATATTTTCAAGTTTTTGTCAGATTTATTTCTGCTAGGTGGTTATTGATAAATTCTCATTTTATCAATACCAGAGTTTTGGGAGAGTCATTTTAATCCTGGTAGTGTGGGTTATTTATTTTGAGATTTATTTTTCATTGTTTTATTTTATTTATCCCAACCTCCCAACAAAGTGGTATCAGAGCCTTGGTTAATTTTTTTTTATTTATCCCAATCTTCTTCTGGTAGCATGATTAAATTGACTTCTATTAACTATGCTGTTTGGAAGCCTAGAATGGAAGACTTGTTATATTGTAAAGATATGTATGAACCCATTCTTGGTGATGTTGCAAAACCAGAGGGTATATCTGATGTTGCATGGGCTAAAATGCATAGAAAAACTATTGGTCATATTAGGAGTTGGATTGACCAAAGTGTGTTCAATCATGTTTCAGGCGAAACAAGAGCAGATGTGATGTGAAAAAAATTAGAGACCATGTTTGAAAGAAAATATGGTCTTAACAAAGTTTCTTTGTTGAAACAGATACTGCGATTGCAGTACAAAGAAGGAGCAAATATGTCCGAAAGCACTCGAATAATTTTCGAGGATTAATAAACCGTACTCGATGCTCAGTAAATCGAAGCTAGATGAGGAGGTACAAGCACTCTTACTATTTACTTCACTCCCGATAGTTGGGAAACACTAGTTGTTTCGTCTTAAATTCTGCTCCCAAGTGGTGGTGTTACATTGGAGATGGTCAAAGAAGCTTTGTACAATGAAGAAACCAGGAGGAAGGATCAAGGATTAAATTCGAAGTCTCAAGCACTTGTTGCTGAAAGGAATCACCGGAGTGGGAGAAGTAAGTCCAGAGATCCCCACAACAGATATGACAGATCAAGAGGTAAGTCCAAGTCTAAAAGAGATATTGAATGCTTCTATTGTCACAAGAAGGGGCATTACAAGAATGAATGCCGAAAATGGAAGAAAGATCGAGCCAACACAAAAGGAGAAGCCAAGGAAGAAATTTCAAGAGACAGTGCCACAACAACCGATGATGAAATCGAACTTGTTTGTGATGATTCCATTATTAACCTAGTCTGTCATAATGATGGATCGGGTTATTGACTCAGGAGTTTCTTATCATGTTACTTCTCACAGGGAATTCTTCTCATCTTACACACCAGGAGATTTTGGTCATGTAAAAATGGGAAATGATGGCTCTTGCAAAATAATCGGTATTGGAGACATTCACCTTAATTCCAGTACCTGTTGTCAACTAATTTTAAAGAACGTGAGACATGTACCAGATGTTCGTCTCAACCTCATCTCCACTCAGCAAGCTTGATGATGAAGGTTATGCAAACAAATTCAACAACGGAAAATGGAAGGTCGACAAAAGGAAATCTTATCATCGCCAAAGGTACAAAAGCAAGCTCACTTTACGTGATGAAAGCAAAGCTGAGCAATGGAGAAGTAAATACAGTTTCAGAATCTTCCTCAAATCTTTGGCATAAAAGACTTGGCCACATGAGTGAAAAAAGGACTCCGGAGACTTGCCAAACAACAACTCCCTACCGGATGTAAAAGGTGTAAGTCTCAAATCCTGCACTCATTGTTTAGTTGGAAAACAACATAGAGTAGCATTTCGAAATTTCCTCCATCTAGAAAATTATTTCCTTTGGAGTTGGTTCATACTGATGTATGTCATATGGGTGAAAGAACACTTGGTGATGCATTATATTTTGTGACCTTCATTGATGATTTTTCTCGGAAGGTATGGTGTTTTTCTTTGAAGTCAAAGGATCAGGTTATAGATGTTTTCAAAAACTTCCATGTCAAGGTGGAAAGAGAAACAGGAAGAAAATTGAAGTGTGTCGGGAGTGACAATGGTGGTGAATACAGAGGCCCTTTTGAAGCATATTGCAGGGAGTCATGGCATCGGACTTGAGAAAAGTGTACCAAAGACTCCACAACACAATGGTGTAGGGCTGAAAGGATGAAGCAGGGACAATTACGTAACGCATCGGATGCATGCTCTCTCATGCCAAACCGCCAAAACCTTTCAGGGTGAGGCAATGAGAACGGCAGATTCACTTGATCAACCTTTCTCCTTCGATTCTTTTGGGTGGTGATATTCCTCAAAGAGTTTGGACAGGTAATGAAATCTCTTACAAGCATTTGAGAGTTTTTTGCTGCAGAACATTTGTTCACATTCCCAAAGACGAAAGGTCTAAACTTGATAGTAAGGCCAAACAATGTATTTTCTTGGGATATGGATATGAAGAGTTCGGATACAGACTATGGGATCCTGTTGATAAGAAATTGATTAGAAGTAGAGATGTTGTCTTCTTTGAAGATCAAACCATTGAAGACATCAAGAAAGATGATAAACCAAGATCGGATCCAGAAATTCCAGTCAACCTAGACCCAACACCTCAACATATCAATCATGACGAGCACGGGGGAGTTGAGGCAGAGCAGGACAACAATGATGATGTTCCACTAGCTGAGCCAGCAATACCACCAGTTCCACAACCACAATCAGAACCCAGGAGATCCACCAGAGAAAGGAGGTATTCCACCAGATACAATACACAAGAGTACGTGCTGCTCACTGATGGGGGAGAACCAGAAACTTATGAAGAAGCTGTAAACCATGAAAGTAAAAATGAGTGGTTGAAAGCTATGCAAGAAGAGATGAAATCTTTGCATGACAATCATACATATGATTTGGTGAAACTTCCGAAAGGGAAAAGAGCCTTGAAGAACAAATGGGTGTACAAGCTAAAGGCAGAAGAAAATATCTCCAAACCAAGATACAAGGCCAGGTTGGTCGTGAAAGGTTTCTATCAAAAGAAAGGTATTGATTTTGAGGAAATATTTTCTCCTGTAGTTAAAATGTCTTCTATCAGAGTTGTTCTTGGATTAGCAGCTAGCTTGAACTTGGAGATTCAACAACTTGACATAAAGACAGCCTTTCTTCATGGAGATCTTGAAGAAGAAATCTACATGGAGCAGCCGGAGGGGTTCAAAGTCAAAGGAAATGAACACCTTGTTTGTCAACTCAAGAAAAGCTTGTACGGGTTGAAGCAAGCACCAAGACAGTGGTACAAGAAATTTGATTCTTTCATGTCAGAACATGGCTATTGCAGGACCACACCAGATCATTGTGTGTTCGTGAAGAGATTTTCTGATGGTGATTTTATTATTCTCCTTCTTTATGTTGATGACATGTTAATTATTGGCCAGGATACTGCCAAAATTGTCAGGTTAAAGAAGGAGTTAAGCAAGTCTTTTGCAATGAAAGACTTAGGGTCAGCTAAGCAAATTCTTGGAATGAGGATCACTCGAGATAGACAAAATGGTAAACTTTGGTTGTCTCAAGAGAAGTACATTGAGAAAGTCCTTGACCGTTTCAACATGAGCAAGGCCAAGACAGCTTTCTACTCCACTAGCGAGTCACTTCAAGCTCGATGACGAAGCAATGTCCTAAAAGTGAGCAAGATAAGGAAGATATGAAGAAGGTTCCTTATTCTTCAGCGGTTGGTAGCTTAATGTATGCTATGGTGTGCACCAGGCCAGATATAGCTCATGCAGTTGGTGTAGTTAGTCGATTTCTCTCTAATCCTGGTAGAGAGCATTGGAATGCGGTCAAATGGATACTCGAGTATCTTAAAGGTATAACAAAATATTATCCGTGTTTTAAAAAATGCAAAACTCTGTATTAGAATGTTATACGAGATGCGAGACATGGTTGGAGACATTGATAATAGAAGATCCACGTCAGGGATACCTAATGAAGTTTGGAGGTGCAGCAGTTTCTTGGCAAAGCAGACTACAAAAATGTGTTGCTCTTTCTACTACGTAAGCGAGTATATAGCCACTCATTTGAAGCAAGTAAGGAAATCACGTGGTTGAAGAAATTCTTACAAGAATTGGGAGTTAAGCAACAAAGGTATGAACTTTATTGTGATAGTCAAAGTGCAATCCATCTTTGCAAAAATTCAACCTTTCATTCTCGTTCAAAGCACATCGATGTTCGGTATCATTGGATTCGGGATGTTTTGGAGTCAAAAGAATTAGTCTTTGAAAAGATACACACTGACGAGAATGGTGCAGATATGATGACCAAGTCATTGTCAAAAGAAAAGTTTGACTTTTGCAGAAGCGAAGCTGGTATGGTGAAACTCTCTCAATAAGTTGAAAGGGGGAGATTTGTTAGGTTTCAACTTGGTCCAAATTTGAGGCTACAATTTGAAGTCTAAAATTGTAGGTAGTGTTCAAAAATTGACTATTGAATTGTTAGGAAAAAATTAGGCAATTCAAAGTAAAAAATAACAACTTAAATTCAAGAATTGTGGATGGCATATGCCTATAAATACCAATGCATAATGAGAGAATGTCATTGGTAATATTGGTGAGAGAATTGAAGGCACCAAGAGAGAAAGAAAAGAAAGGGAGAGAAGGAAAGAAAGAGAGAAGAGAATAGAGTGAGGTTTTGCTATTCTTCTTGTGAGTTTGTTTTTCATCTCTTTTTTCTTGTTATCCACTTATTTTGGTGAGGATAGTTGTGTTACCTTCTAGTATATCTAGAGGAAGATTTGTTACCCCATTTTTATAGTGGAAGTATTGGTCAATATTTGGCCCGTGGTTTTTACCCGTTTTGGGATTTTCCACGTAAATCTTGGTGTCAGAATATTTTCAAGTTTTTATCAGATTTATTTCTGCTAGGTGGTTATTGATAAATTCTCATTTTATCAATACCAGAGTTTTGGGAGAGTCATTTTAATCCTGGTAGTGTGGGTTATTTATTTTGGGATTTATTTTTCATTGTTTTGTTTTATTTATCCCAACCTCCCAACACAAACTACACAAAGCCTCACGAAAACTGGTGCAATCCACCTCTAAAACACTTCGATCTATCGATGCCAATGTTCTTGAAGATTGCAGAATACAAAGCAGGAATCGTCCCGGTGGCATTCAGAAGAGTGACGTGCATCAAGAAAGGAGGGATCAAGTTCGAGATCAATGGCAATCCTTATTGGATGCTGGTGTTAGTGTACAATGTAGGAGGAGCAGGAGATGTTGCGGCGGTGAATATCAAAGGGTCGCGCACGGGATGGATCACCATGAAGCGCAATTGGGGCCAGAATTGGCAGACTTGGGAAGATTTAGATGGCCAGAGTTTGTCGTTCCAGGTGAAAACTAGTGATGGCAGGATGGTTCAGTCTGATAATGTTGCTCCGGCGAATTGGAGACTCGGACAGACATTTGAGGGAAAGAACTTTTAGCATTGAAATGTTTCGTTTTCTCATCTTTGTAATGAATAGATGTTTCAAAAAAATGCCAATACAATAGTTGATCAGAATTAGTTTCATACTCTACTCTACTGCACCAGCAAAACTACAATGCAAAATGCGAACTGCATCTTCTCTTATACTTCTTTTGATTGGTTTGGTTGGTTAGAGTGAACGTGGGTTTGAGAGTTGGTTTTTTGAAAGAAATTTTCGAAACAAAAGCCAAACCAAATGTTTTGCCTTTTCCAGAGTTGATGAGTGATGGAATGCCAATGTTCCAAACTCCTTCTGAACTCGATCTCCTCCCTCCAAATAAAGAAGGTAGAAAACTAATGTCGAAAAACTCTCTAATACTTACGTTAGATGGAGTTTGTGAGTTGATGGGTTAATGAATGAATATAAACTAAGAAAAGGTGAGATATTGACTCTAACCTAACCTGTATTACTTACCATAACCCTCTTTGGGCCAAACTCAACCGAGGCTCAGCCTCATCAATGAGCATTTCCAATTATTTCAAGTTCTTGATTCTTTACTGAATCTGGTACATCAATATATGCATATTTTACATGCCTAGAGTAACTTATATAGTATAATATATACCTTGCCCATTATCCACCTTTTAGTTCTACACCGTTAGGGCAACTCCTCAGTGCGCTTTTGCAAAGGAAAATTCTTTGAAATGGAATATAATTTAGTTTTAAGATTTTTATGTTGATTTTAAAATTTTTATTTTAATTTTTTTTAAAAATTAAATTATTCATAAAAAATATGTATTTTATATTTAAAATTTAAAATTTAATTTTAAAATAAAATAATTACCAAGTAAAGCCTAACTCAACTTGCCCACGACCTGCCCTAGACAGATATGGCTCTTATTATTATTTGCTAATCTCCTTTTTCCTTCTCTCTCTTAGGAGTATTCATTTAAATTTTAATAATATATTTTTGAAGTATTTTATTTTAAAATTTTAATTTTAATATAAGAACGCATTATCGAAATACGTTCATATATAACTTTTTTTAAGTTTTGATTTTTTGATTTAGTTTTTCGTCTAATTTCATACAATTTTTATAAACCAAACCAAATAGAATCAAAATATCAAAAAAATAGAATCGGTTCTATTTTTTCAAATTGTACGAACTAATGAACAACCCTATCCTCTCCCACTACTATTCACGTTGCCTGTCCTTGCATGGCAGAAACCCAGCCTTCTCTTCGGAAGCCATGAAAGCATGGTTTTTGTTACTGTGAGAAAAGTTCAATATTCTGCCTCAGATTTTCTTCCTATGGGGTCGAACTCGAAACCGCACCTTCTGGCCCTGCCTTTCTCAGTCCCAGGCTATGTCAAACCGCTCATGAATCTGTGCTACCGAATAGCTGCTGAAGGAATCAGAGTTACATTTGTCACCACAGAGTCTATCCATGCTAATATGGTTAAACCTGAAGAAGAAGGAGTTGGGATACCATTAACATTTACATCCGTCCCTGATGGGTTGGACAACGATGCCGATCGAGGCGATATAGTCAAGTTCAGAGAGAGAATAAAGAGAGCGATGCCAAGCCATCTGATGGAGCGCGTTCAGAAGATAAATCTCTCAGAAAATGAAGAGCCCATTACTGCTGTTACAGCTGATGCAGCCGTTGGGTGGGTACTAGAGGTTTCCGAGAAAATTGGAGCTCAAGAATTCACCTTTTGGCCCGCAGCCCCGGGAGCTTTAGCCTTCCATAGTCGAACTCCCCGGCTGAATGAAGTAGCAAACAGAAACGGGGACATTAGGAACTAATTAACTAGCTAGGAAAAAAAAATTGCATGGTTTATTTTTTCTTCATGTTCCAATTAATTCTGCTTTGTTTCTGACAGATTTTTATGATAATTTTGATGAGAATTCTTGTTTCAGGTGACACGAGGGTGGAGAAGACGATGCTGGAACTGGCTATGGATACCCAAAAAACCACGCAACGGGTGAAATCCATTCTCTGCAACACATTTTATGATCTTGATTCATTATCTTGTGGGCTGGTCCCCAAAATTCTGCCCGTTGGGCTGTTGAAGACCTTGTCCACTTGTCAAAGAATTCTTGCGGAGGACACCGCTTGCGTGGAATGGCTAGACAGACAACAGATGAACTCGGTAATCTTTGTTGCTTTTGGTGGCTCAGGGGTTCTGAGCCAGCACCAATTCCATGAACTTGCACTTGGCCTTGAACTAACAGGAAGGCCATTTTTATGGGTCATTCGGTCAATATCTCGTTGATGGATCCCCAATAATTAGATACCCGGTTTGTGATCATGGAAAAATTGCTGAATGGGCACCCCAAGAGAAGGTGTTGGCTCATCCTGCTACCGCATGCTTCATGAGCTACTGTGGTTAGAAATCTATCCGGGAAGGCATTAGTTTTGGGGTCCCTTTTCTTTGCTGGCCTTATTCTGGAGAACAATTCTTCAACCAGCACTACATTTCTGATGTCTTCAAGGTTGCTCTAAAGCTTGATGCAGATGAAAATGGTGTTAAATCAAGGGAAGAAATCAGAACTAAACTAGTGATTATTAATTGCTGCCCAGTGAATGTATCAAGGCCAATGCATTAAAGCTGAAAAACTTGGCTGAAAAAGGTATCAGCAAAGAGGGATCTTCTTATCAGAACCTCCAAAGCTTCATCAAGCAGCTTAGGCATTGAAAATCTTTTCCATCTTTGGTTCAATATAGTGCTTCTCAGTCAACCCTTCAGTACAATTCGCCCTCTTATATAGTTTATTTGAATTTGAGTCACTTCTTTTATGTTCAGTAGAAAACTAGATAGATGTAGCAAATTGACGTGACAACAGATGCGCCATTTTGCAATAAGTTTCTTCTTTTTATTGATCGGTAAATCATCAAATTATGTCATGGGATAGAAGTCTTTAATCATCCCCTACTTCCCAAGCTGAAATGAGCATGGCTTATATTGTTTTCTCTGAAGGTTTAAGAAAAATGAAAGCAAGATAGCAAAAAATTATGACATTTGTTCATGCAGAAAATGAATTGAAGCAAACATGCAACAAGTTGTACAATGTTTACTGACAAAAAGAAATGCTCACAAAAAGAAATGCTCCGAAATTCATGTGCCTTATTTTCTATTAATTGAATGTCTTATTTGACATATAATATAGACGTCGTTAGTATATTTAATGACCGAACGCTCTCCAAATTTGAATAAATATACCCCTAAACATGCCGCGGTAAATTTTATTTTTAATTAATTAAATTAGAGAATTATTAGAAATCAACTTCGATTCGCAATGAAGAAATTATATGGTTAAACATACTTCTAAAATTTTTTAAAATGACAAAAGAAAATATTCAATTTAAAATAAAAGAGTAGTGTATATCTTACCATCAAAATATAGCTCAGATGCCATCAACAACAAGATATTTTTCCTTTTGTTTTTTTGCTGAACTACACATTTTTCTACCCAAAAATAAAAAAGTGTAATTCTTTACTTGGGTCTAGGATTCTCGGCGACTTGTGAATGCACAAAAACTGGTTAAGCCCTTTGCTGGTTCGATCCACATTCCAAATTGGGCTTAACCCATTAATGTAGCCCATACTTCTTTTTTTGTCCAAACGGCCAGCAAAATAACCTAAAGTAAACTGGAAAGACTATAAACCCTAACGCCTTGGCTCCCAATAGCTCTTTGCACAGACAAGCACCAGCTGCAGCGGTCGTGGAGACTCGCCCTAAATCGCAGTCGCAGCAGCGGAGGAGGAGTAGCAGCAGAAAATGGAGACGGCGAGAACTGTTAAGGACGTTTCCCCTCATGAGTTCGTCAAGGCTTACGCCGCTCACCTCAAGCGCTCCGGCAAGGTTAACCGCCCTTTATGTTAACATATTCAAAGCACACGCATCATTTCGAAATGATTATCGCATATTTATATATGTTTTTGCTCAGTTGTTGATGTTTATTCGAAATTGCCGTTGTTTGAGGTTTAGATAGTAGAGTCGAAGACGCAGTGAATTTACGCTATATTTGCTTCTATGCTTATCCGGTTTGTTATGCCTATTTTTGTTTACTTATTTTGGATATTTAAAATCTGAATTAAAGAAAATAGAAGTTTTTGAAATTTTTGAGCTGTTTAAGCTCTGTTTTGATGTTAATACACAATAGATGTAGCTGCAGCACGAGAACTTTGAACTAGACGAGTTTCTTTTTTCTTATTTTTGTAAAAATATGAAATTTTTTATTGTTTGTTAGTACGTTAAAATATGCACTACCTGGAAGTTTCTAGTTAATAAAATCGTATCTCAGTACAGTTGATCTTACCCAATAGTTACTTAATTTTGCAACAATTCGCATCTGGTGATCCCGTAAGAGTATTTCTGGTCCTATTGTATGCAACAAATAAGAATCTGTGCTATGTTAAGCACATCTATTGGTATGCAGAAAATTGCACTAATTTAGGGAATAAGTGAGTTTTAATATGGGAAAATATATATGGGAATACTATTCCTGAATATATCTTGCAATTGTGATGCTAGTTCTGAAGATGTCAGAATGTATGAAATGTAATATGATAGATACATTAATCATTTCTTGTTGCCCCAGATGACTGGGAGAAACTGCACTTACATCTGTTATTCACCTAGGGAACATTGTTATAGAAGCAATCTGAATGCTTTCTTTGGGGATATCCAAATTCGTGTCTACCTTTTTGTGTTTTAGGTTTCATCCACATATATTTTCCTAGTTTTAATTGTTCATCTGACTAGATATTCTTACTACTGCCCTGGGAGTTGTGCGGAGTGGAGAGTGCAAGATAAAGATTTATGATCTTTCTATTGTCACTTTCTTTCCATCTCCCTATCTTTATCCTGGGAAAGAAGAAAATAGCTTTTTCTATTTAAATTATATCCATGGAAATTCAATGTGGGATAATATATGGATGCCAGCAGGTCAGTATTAGGAGCAATGTGACGCAGGAGATGTATAATGAGTCACAATTATCAAGTCTTGTTGTGTTTATATTATCTTCCTAGATCAATGAAGATTAGTTTATTCACTCAATTTGCCTGAAGAAGGCTTGGCTGTAATCTGCATTACATGCCGTTTGATGGATGATGCGTCTAGTCTCATTATCTAGTAAAAGGTATGTTTTATGTGGCACTAGTCAGGTCATAGACAAAAATGTATGTTTGCTGACAGTCATTCACATTTCACATCAACATGTGTTTTATAGATTTTATGCACTGTCTTCTGTGTTTGCTAACTTAACATCATTGATACTCTTCTACTGATAAATTGCTGCTAGAAGATAATAGGTGTTCTATTCGTTTTTTTCTCCTATAGATGGAGCTTCCACACTGGACAGATATTGTGAAGACTGGCAAACTCAAGGAGCTTGCACCCTATGACCCTGATTGGTACTACATAAGAGCTGGTAATTTTTGGGCCCCCACGCACCAAAAAAAACACGCAATGCGCTTGTGCACTCAATCCCCTATTAATACTTGGGAGATGAATAATTTATTTGCTTATTTATATTTTATAATAATGTTTCATTAGTTTCTGATTTTTTTTAATTTCATAAAAGCTTCTATGGCAAGGAAAATCTACTTGAGAGGAGGTCTTGGTGTTGGTGGCTTCCGTAGAATCTATGGTGGTAGCAAGAGGAATGGCAGCAGACCACCACATTTCTGCAAGAGCAGTGGTTCTGTTGCGCGTCACATTCTTCAACAATTGCAAGGAATGAACATTGTTGACCTTGATCCCAAGGGGTGAGTTTATCAACTATTATTGCTCCACATGACTAGGCTGGTACTAGGCCTTCTAACTGTAGCTAGTGTTAAGTTGCATGAAAGAAGTTTTAATTTTGGGTATGCATGCTGTCTTGTCACCTGTTTGTTGGTGGCAAAGATTGGTGCATAACCTCCAATCTATTACGCGTTCTAGTTTTTGAGTCTTTAAAAAACTTTTTAAATATGGTGCCATGGATTTTGATGGTTAAAATGATCTTGTGTTGCTTGTCTATTCTGTCCAATAATTGAAACATTTCTTCATTTTTTTTCAGTGGAAGGAGAATCACATCCAGCGGCCAGAGAGATCTTGATCAAGTAGCTGGAAGAATTGCAGTAGCCCACTAAGGAGAAATAAGAGCTGTTATGGAATACATTAATACTTTTGGCTTAATGATTGAGTTGTTTGTTTGACAGTAGATTTGAGGATATTTTGTAATCAAATATTTGCATTTCGAATTGGCTGGGAACATTTTGATACAAACTTTTAAGCACTTAATAGCTGTTTTCATATGCGTTGTGTTTCATTGTTGTTTACCATATGTACTGTCTAGTGGCACCGTGAATAACTTGCTCAGAATCCATATTGCCATATAACATTTTCCATTTAAACTTCATATTCCGTATAGGAAAACAACATTTTCTTTTTCTGTGTTTTTGGACGTTGTATTATTGCAATCTGACGATGGAGTAGACATTTTCATAGGTGAGGATCATGTTCAGAAAAGAATGAGTAAAACGAAAATTTATTGACTAGAATGTCACGAAAACAAATTTAGGGTAATGTTAAGATGAATTCAACTGGGAATAATTTTATTACAAGTTTTAAAATGTTGTACATTTTCAAAAGAACATGGTCCGATTTGTGACTCTTTTATCTTAGTATTTGCTCTGGACGCACTATTTTCCTATTTGTCTTCCTATTTTAGGTATAATCTTTATTTTTTTAATTGCATTCTTTTTCTTTATTCTTTTATTTTTTCATCTTGCAACGCACTGGAAAAATTGCATCCTCCCGGAACTTTCACATGGGAGGTGTCCCTCCCCCTCTGGCATAGTTTTTGTGATCATTATATGAAATTTGATTTCATGTCAAAAGTCGTTGGTAACATCTTTAGTCCATGGTGCGGGAACTTCATTCTCCAGCCCAGAGTTCTGCCTCCTCAACGGAATCTGAGGGCGCGGTGCGTCATTTAGGGGTTGGATTTCCTGCAGCGGAAAACAAGAAATCCCGACTGACCTTCAAGGCCGGGGTTGAACTAGGGATTCAATCACATGCATACTCCGAGTGTGCATACTCAGTATTGATTGATTCACATAGAATAAAGGGTTGATAACTACTCCTCTTACTACTGAACGATTATCTAGTCAACGTTTAAATCTGACTTTACATAAACTTTTCTGATTCATCCCAATATTCTTCAGTTGTCCGACTGTTGCTGAGCAGTTTTTGGATATCAAACGGACTTCCCCAGAAGGTAATTTTAATGTGGCCGATTTCCCCTCTTTTGCAATCAGTTTCGCTACAGCACCCGCTGCTCTAGCTAATTGTCCACCCTTTCCAAGTGTGATTTCTATGTTATGTATGGCCGTGCCTAAGGGCATATCGGTTGAAGTAGATTCTTCTTTTTGATCAATCAAAACCCCTTCCCAAACATGCTTCTCAGTATTGATTCGCATAGAATTAGCGTAAAATATTTTGGCCGTGTTGCGAAAGGCTAAACAAAAAATTGGAAGTAGATGCAAGTACAAAATTAGGGTTTACAATTAGTTGTGGGTTTTATTTTACTATACATTTGTAGAACTGTCAACCGGTTAGTATGATTTGACTTTCCTTCCTTCGTTCCAACTAGATAAAACTGAATATAGAGTAAGAAATATCTCTGTTTATCTAAATTTAGAGTCGATAAGACCTATTCTTTTTTCTTTAAAAGAAGACAAGTGACATTTGGTGGTAAGGGTGTTCATTATTTGGTGCAATCTGAAAAACTGAATCAAATTAAACCGAAATATATATTTCAATTCAGTTTTTCAGATTTTTGATTCGATTCGGTTAGGTTTTTTAGATTATAATGAAATTCGATTCGATTTTCGATTTTTATTCTCAAATCGAAAACCGAACCAAAAAATCAAAATTTTTAAAAAATTATATATAAACATATTTTGATAATGTGTTCTTTAATAAAAAATAATATTTTAAAATAAAATTACCTCAAATGTGTTCTTTTCTCTTTTTTAATTTCGGTTTTTAACCGAACCGAACCAACCGAATTATTTCGGTTCGGTTCGGTTCGGTTCGATTTGATTTTTTAAAAATTTCGATTCGGTTAGATTTTTGTAAAATTTCAAAAAAATTGAACCGGAACAGAATCGAAAAACTGAATGAATACCCCTATTTAGTGGTACTTGTTAATTTTATTTAAAAATAGATATTTTTTGTGTGAAATTAAGAAGTGATTATAATATATATTGCATTAATTTAAAAACTGATCCTCTTTATTATATATAAAAGGGTTTAGAACTTGTAACTACAAACAACTAATTGACAATGGAACTTTTATTCTCCACGGTGAAGAGGGTCTCGTGGTTAGGATATCTCAGTGATGCATGAAGGGTGGGGAATTTCATTAGAACAAGGGTTCTAGTTTGGTTGAAACTCAAAAATGAAACTTTTTATTTATGATTTTAGCGGGTCCATGTATGATTTTGTGAAAGAAAATGAGTTAAAAAGGTAAAAAAATGAAAAGATTTTTAAATTATCTTCCAATTCTTAGTTGAAGACTTTTTCTTTTGGTAAAAACAGAAAATTTATTAATAAAATAACAAAAACTAGCTCAATAGTTAGTCTATTATTCTAAGGGATGATACAATATATGATCCAAGAAAAGAAAAGAACAAAGCCTATTAAAACATCTTGCTGGTAGCCCAAGCAATTATCATTGAGAGAATATTTGAATTGGGTTCTAAAACTTTTTTTTTCATAAATAATTCATTCTTATAAAATCTAAGGAAAAAAGCCTATAAAAAAATCTATCCTGTTACCTGTAGCCCAAGCAATTATCATCCAGAGTATATTTGGATTTAAGTTCTGAAATATTTTTTTTATTCACAAATAATTTATTTTTACTAAATAAAAAATTTTAAATTTAAACTCTATTGAATTATACCCGAATTTTCACTAGCCTCAGCACAAGCGCACAACTCTTCATTTCTTCATCATTCATCCATTCCTCCCCCCTTCATCATTATTGCCAGAATCGGCCATATGATGGACCCTCAACCTTTTCTGAGGCTACGCAAGATGTGCAGGATCAAATCTGATCCATTAGATCAAATTTAAAATCTAATTTGACAGGTCATATTTTTTTACCTCATATATAATTTTTTTACTAAAATTTAACTTTTAAATTAAATCTTAGATTCAAAATCTGTTCGACGGATCAGATTCGATCCTACACATGCAATAAAAATGCACGTGCATGTAGCCGGACTCCAACCTAAATTTACTGATAACAAATTCTTCAGTTTTGCCGATAATTCAGGTAAGTGTTTTCACAATAATAAATTCAACAAAGCCTGTTAAGTTCTTTTTTATATATATTTTTAAACTTTCACTATTATTTTAATATACGTTATATTATTCGCACCCTTTTTAAAAAGCTTAGGACATATTTGGATTATTTTTTCAATCTAAAAAATTCACTTTTTCTTATTTTTTGTTTTAAATTTTATTTTTATCTTATAAATAATTTATTTTTATAATTTTTAATATAATTTATTTCAAAGCAAAATTCAATCTAAGGTGAGCGTTACTATAATTATTGAATGTTTTGGCTTATGACGAGTTCGTTCAAACCTTTGTCATTTAGTAATGAATCATTGATTATTTTGCTTATTTTGGGCTAGTTTTCTCTCTCTCTCTCTCTCCCCCTCCTTTATTTTTGTGTTTTCATTTATTTTGCAGACTTTTTAGTACGGACAAGTCGCAATATAATAATGCAATATTCAAAACCCTTGTGCTTTTTTACAAAGATTCAAGGTGGGATTGAAGGTAGAGTTTGAGATTTTTATTTTTATTTTTTATTTTAAATTTTATCAGAGTTAATTTTTATGGAAGAATGAAAAATTTATATTGAATTGTGAAACAAAACCTAACCATTTAGATTCATGATAGAACTTATTCCTTCAGGAGAACAACATTTGCCTTTCCCTGGCAGGGCTTGGAGTTGATGCTGCAATTTCATCTCTTCCTCGTCTATTAGCAAAACTGAAGGTATTTTCTACTACCTTTTAGCGTGCATTCGTGCTTCTCTTTGACACCTCAAGGGGCGGAATGCTAATGGAGAACTCCAAAATTCCCACCCTGGATATCTTCTCCCTCTTTCCCTTCCCCTGCATAGCTCGTCAAAATAAAACGACCACCTTCTCAAATAATTCCTTGGTGTTTGTTTTTTTTTACTTTTCGAAGTTACTAGCTTGATTTTTGAATTACTCGTCAGGAACTCGATTACTTAAACTAGACAGTCACTTAAAAGGCAGCATGTATTTGTGTTGAAGTCTCCTGTTAACACTTGGTATAAGAACTATAAAACTCTTTTTAACTCACAAGGAAAATGATTGTGCTTGTTTTATCGGCTAGTAAAGCAGATAGGATCAGTGAGTTGCCAGATGATGTGCTGTTTAACATCATTTCTCCATTGTCCCTTTGTGAATCTGCTAGGACAAGCATTTTGTCGAGAAGGTGGAGAACAATTCATGCAATGGGGAGCCGGTTGAGCATCCCCTGCCTTGAGATGTTTCATATATTTTGGAAGCGTCTTCCTAAGTGCAAATGTTCGTTTGGTTACCTTAAACCTAGATTCAAGGCTGCAGTAGATCAAACTTTTCTAGCTTTCTCAGGCCAGAAGATAATTTCTGTCATGATACGATGTTGATTCGCAGATGAAGTCGAGAATTTCGTGAAGTGGATGGATTCTATTGCTAGCTTGGGTGTTCAAAAACTTGACCTTCAGTTTCTGTGTAGCAGTTTTTGTTCTGGGGTTGACAGGGACCAGAAATTTCCTTTCCTGCTTGATCTTCTTGCGAAAGCAGTGTCGTTGAAATCTTTACGTTTGTATGGCCGTGCTCTGGAAACACATTGCGTTTTTAATTACTTTAGCTCCATTGAGACAATTGATTTGGTTAGGGTTGCCTTGAATAAGACACAGGTGCCATGCATTTTGACGTACTGCAGAAACCTTCAGTCTCTGAAAATAGAAAATTGTGAACTTCCTCCAAAAGTATGCATCTTTGGTGATGAATCTCTCCGCTTGAAGTTTCTGGTGATCATATCATGTTATGGGATGAAAGAGATCGATCTTGGTGCCGTCAATCTCAGAACCTTTCAATTTCAGTATTTCGATAATAGTGATATGGTTAGATTGGTATTCTCTTGCGTCCCCAACCTCGAGAAATTTCGTGCAAGATTTGACGGCAGAGGAACCACGTCTTATGTGTTTGATGAAATTTCCAAATCGTGTCCTCATTTGGAAACCTTGCTGCTGCAAACCAAGACTGACAAGGTTTGTTAAGATTCTCCATTACTCATTTCCTTGTCTTTCTGTTTCTTGACAATGTTAGTTTTGGGGTCATTAAATTAATGTTTGTGCTCTTCATTTGCAGGTCAAATGCATACCTCCAACGATGAATATGTTCAACCTTAGGCAGTTGAATTTGCGGATTGTGCTTGATTTTCCACCTGATACATCCTTTCTAATCTCTATCTTGGGGGCGTGCCCACGCTTAGAGATTCTTGGTATTGCTGTAAGTACATTATTGCAAATTGCTATCTTTTTATCATTTCTTCTTATACAGCTATCTAAAACTTTCTTAATAAGTGATATTAGTCGAAACTATTTTAAGTTCGATATTTTCCAAAGCATATCCAACATCTATTCACACATATATTTTATTGATCTCTATGTTAGATTTGATTTTCTCATTGTGGTTGCAGGTAAGATACCCAACTTCTTTAGCTACAAGTAGGTGGTGGGCATTCCCATATAAGGCCATGCCTTACACACACCTAAAACAAGTGACAATTTTTGGATTTTGTGGAACTCGAAATGAGCTTGAAATTGCTTCTTACTTGCTAAGAAGTTCTCCAAATCTTGAGCTAATGTTGCTGCAGACTTTTTGTACGCATTATCAACTACGGAACGCACACAAGGAAATACTGCGCACCATCTATCAGGAATTAGTGGAGCAAGCCATCTCAACTAAACCCAAGTTATTTTTTGAATGATTCTTGATCTTCTAAATTATAATAAGATAAGCATTTGACTGTTAAGTTATTACCGCATAACCTAAATTTAACTGATATTACTTATGAATACTATTCATGGCTTATTCTTTTAATAATAGTTGCAGCTTGGAGTAGTAGAAACCTCATGATTCATGAGGAGAACTTTCTTTTACCTCCTTGGAACATCGGATTCAAAATTATTGGAGATTGGGTGAAAGAGGCTACAAATGCTAGTGACTTAGCCAAGAGGGTCTTTAACCTTACTATGCAACTTGCATACTTTGACTTTGGTACACAGATCATTTTCTCAACCAATAAATAAATAAATTGTATTCTCAGGTTTCCCTCTTTCTTTCTTTATAAATTCTTAAGTTCTGCACTTGAATATTGACCAAATAATTGGTTTCCTTTTTTTTTTCTTTTCTCTTTTGTTGTTTTCTTAGTTGATTTCTTTTTAAATAATTAATATTAAATATTATTTTCTTAGTATAAAGTATCACAAGCACATTTATTTTTATACTATATGTACATTATGGGTTTTAAAATCGTTGACAAAGTTATGCCATCAGAAGTTTTCAATACCATTGTGAAAACTAAACAATTTGTTCATAAACTATTCAATTGGGCTAATTGGAATCTCTTTTTCTTTGTAAGGGAATTAATCTAACAATTATATACTGTGTCTTATTCTAAAATATTTTTGCTAAATGCAACCCATTTTTCTACTAAAGATATAACGGTAAAAGAATAGCAAAGTAGTAGAAATATTTAAAGACAGTAATTTAACTAGTCATAATCATATGCTAATATATATTAATTCGATTTATTTCTTCCTCTTATATGCCTTTTCTCCAGAGGGAAAATGGTGCTGATTAAGAAAAAAAAAAGAAATAGAAAAAAAGGAAGATAAGAGAGTATATACCCTAAGCATTACCCACTTTCGGGCATGACCTTATGGGTTTGGGTCTTATCTTTGTTCTTGGGTTTTTTACATTTCAAACTTTCGGTCGCTCTTGGGTTTTGAGCTTTAGTCCATTCCAGAACGTCATTAGCCCATACCTCCCACACGTGACCCAGTCCTTAGTTCTCGGGTGCCACCCAAACCCACAAAAAAAGAAAGAGAGAAAACGGGACGTCGGTAAGAGTGGGACCCGCACCGATCACCCGGATGCGCTTTATTACCAGGCTCCTTTTTTCTTCGCCACGTGTACTCCTAGAATCTTACTGGTTACGACGTCATTCTCTCTCTAGACCCTAACATGACGGAATCTACGATTCTTTCACAGCAACGAAGAAGAAGAGAAAAAGAAGAATTTCTATAAACAAAAAGTAATTATTAATATTATATTTTTTCGCAAATTAAACAAAAAGCTTAAAGAGTACTGATTCTGCTCTCACTTTGCTTCGTTCGGAATTTTCTAGAGCAGTAGCGATACTCTCCTTTGCTTTTAATTTGAAGAATATCTAGGGTTTGCACCGTCGGTGTTGATCTCCGATCACTCCAAGTTGGAGTGCGGTACGGTTTGTTTTTCCCCTTTTCAACTTTTGTTTATTCGTGTAATAATTTAGAAGCATTTGCTATTTTCTTTTGCATGTTATTTGTGTATTAATGTTGTGGTTGTTCTTATGTGATCCAATGAGTTTTCTTTGAGATATAGCTCAGTTTTTTTTTTTTTGGTAATTTCATTTGGTGATTTTTTGTAGTTCATCTGTGAAAAAATGGCTGCTTTTTTGGCTGTTTATTATAAGCTAGTAATGGTTATCTGGTAGGAAGAAATTTAATTAGTAAGTTAGTATGCACAATGCTGTAAGTTCGTTTGCAATTATTTGGTGATTAAATGTATAGTCTGAGTTCATTGTTGGGAAAATATGATTTGGAAAGTGGTACAACACTTAAAAGTTCCTATTGTTAAGAGAAATCATGTCATTGATCACCCAATTAGTTTTCAGTAGGATCCTTTGTAGACCTTGGGTAATTTTATGAGACGCATTACTGCTGAGGATAGCATGACTTCAAACTACGACTTTTTGTAGTATTCCAAAATGTCCAATACAATGTGGATTTCTTGTTGCCAAATATGACTGTTAGCAGAGGGAACTTTCTCTGTTTATGTTGAATCGTATAACTTCTTGAGAAGCTTTGGAAACAGAGGGAAAGAAGTGGCTAGTCATTCATCCGATATAAATTCACCATTGTTGTCTTTATCGCATCTGTTCTGTCATGAACATGAATCTCAACTTGCCCTGCTGAATAGATTGGCAAGGGAAAAAATGAGATGAGCACTCTTGGTGCATAATCCGAAATGAAGATTTCTTAACTTTTAGCATTAGCTAGAGCATTGCCCCTAACTTGTGTGGTGTTATCATGTTATCTTTGAGCAAGTTTTTGAGCATCTTATTGCATCTGTGGAAGTTGTTACTCTTGCTAAATGAAGATGATATGAAATTTTTATGGTAACTTTCATTTTCAATTCTCTGATTTCAGGAATAGTTAGACATTTGTGGTTTGCCAAAGGTTTAAGGGAGGCTGGTGGTTGAGGAAAAATAAACCTGTCGACATTCTATCAGTCCGAGTAAACTGTATAATTTAATTGTAGTTTTTAAAGTTTAAGCAATTTGTTGGGCTACATGAATATGGCATGGTGGTTGGTACTGTAAGATGATATGTATTTTAGAGTTTCAACTATGTGATTATTCTTCAGAAAGGAGCAAAGGGTGAACAACTAATGTAGGCAGCCTTTACTTAAGCTTGCTGTCTTTTTTGGCATAAGTGCACTAGTTATTTACATTGCAATGTGGGAACATAGAGTTTGAGGAATGGATGACTACAAAGAGTCCGAGTTCCAGCTTCCAAGCTGGATCAGCACAAACCCTTCTGAAATGGCAGAATCGCGTCTATTCATTATCTCTTGTGTTATTGCTGGTTTGGTTGGAATCTTGACAATATTCTACACGGCTTTTCAATGGAGAAGAAACATCAGTATAACTTGGATGAAAGCCATTGCAAGGTCAAAGAAAAACCCTAAAACAAGAAATAAAGTTCTTATGGCTCCTCATACTTGGATTTTGGAATCTGTATCTCGTGGGAAAAGTTCAAATTGTTGCGTATGCTTAAAGTCCATGTCTCCTTCTCAAGCTCTTTCTCCTATGGGGGCTTCAGACAGTTTTATTCATTGTTGTTGCACATGTGGTGCGACTGCTCACCTTAACTGCTCCTCTAATGCACAGAAGGATTGCAAATGTGTGTCTATGTTTGGATCTGAGTATGTGATGCATCAATGGGCAGTACGGTGGGCAGTGTTATCTGATCAACCCGATGAATCTTCTTTCTGTAGCTACTGTGAAGAGCCATGCAGTAGTTCTTTTCTTGGTGGATCCCCTCTATGGTGTTGTTTATGGTGTCAGCGCATGGTACATGTTGATTGTCATGCTAGTATGTTTAATGAAACTGGTGATATATGTGATCTGGGTCCTTTTAGAAGGCTTATTCTTTCACCTCTTTATGTGAAGGAATTTGGTAGGTCTTCTTCTGGCGGGTTTCTAAGTTCCATCACCCATGGTGCCAATGAAATTGCATCTTCTGTGCGTGCAAGTATAAGAAGTCAAAGTAAGAAGCAAAAGCAGACAAATGAAGCTTCTGCAGATACAGGTAATAGCAGCATTGTTAGTGACGCATCCGCTGAAAGTATAGCTGATGCTAATCCGATCATTAATGGTTCACATGGACTGGAAGAAAACTGTACAGGTGGCCTAGGTCTTGAAGGTGACCAGCAACAAAATGGTGAACTGAAAATTGTGGAATCCTCTCCTAGTTTTACAAGAAGTTCATCAATTAATCAGAAGGGCGACCAACAACAAAATCGTGACTTGAAAAAGCTGGAATCATCTCCCAGTTTTAAAAGAAGTTCGTTGATTAATCAGAAAGATGAGTTTCAGTTAGTCCAAATGAGGCAGAAATATGAATTGATGGATTTGCCTCCAGATGCCAGACCTCTGCTAGTTTTCATTAATAAGAGAAGTGGAGCTCAAAGAGGTGATTCTTTGAGACAGCGATTAAACATTCTTCTCAATCCTGTGCAGGTTAGAACTTTTTTGGCCAGTTTGTATCTCATGTGAAAACTTTTGCAATTTCATTGCAATAACTTGTTAAATTCACCTTTTGAGTAGTTGGTTGACATGGTTCTGAAATGCCTGAATAGAAAGAGATCTATGTTAACGAAAGACTTGACATTTTACCTTGCATGGCAGCCAGAATCCTTTGCCTTTGATATTGTGCCAGATTTGAACTTTTTTCAGTTACAGCTTTCGAATTATATGGTGGCGCATTTCTTTTGGCAGAAAGATCTTCAGAAAGCAAAATATGGGTCATTTTGTTTTCTTGATGTCGTATCCCACAGTAATTTTTAAATGGTTGGTCTAACTTATTGAGAAGATTTTTGGGTTTGCTTTTGGGAAAAGAGTCAAAACATTTTGTGACACCTCAATGTCACAATATGTGAAATTTAGGATGGTCTTGGATGAGGTTGTTTTTAGTTTAGTCTACCGGGTGTTTAGGAAAAAGCATTCTCTAGGTCATAGAAATCAATGGTTCAGGATAGAAGGGGATGAATGCATGCTTTTGCTTGCTGGAATGTCCTTTCCCCTTTGTTTGTCATCCAAGTTTATCTACAGTTAGAATTTTTATGCCTGACTTATTCTAATATAGCTTTGGCCTAAGTGATAATTTTTATGACTTCCGATCACCATGCTCCTTGTTAAGGTTTTCGAGTTGAGCTCATCAGAGGGTCCAGAGATTGGTCTTTATTTGTTTAGAAAGGTGCCCCACTTCAGAGTTCTTGTATGTGGAGGAGATGGTACTGTTGGCTGGGTTTTGAATGCCATTGACAAGCAAAATTTTGTTTCGCCTCCCCCGGTTGCTATTCTTCCTGCAGGAACCGGAAATGATTTGGCACGAGTTCTCTGTTGGGGTGGTGGTCTTGGTTCATTGGACAGACAAGGAGGACTTTGCACACTTTTGCATCACATAGAACATGCTGCGGTTACCATTCTTGACCGGTGGAAGGTTTCAGTTTTAAGCCAACAAGGAAAACCACTTCAGCCTCCTAAGTTTATGAACAACTACCTAGGTGTGTGTGACCTATCTTTTCCCTTGATGAGATATTGATTTCTGAGGCATATTGACAAACTCAGGATTGACTTTGCACTAGCATCTTGGGCCATCACAGCTCTCTCTCTCTCTCTCTCTCTCTCTCTCTCTCAATTGTTTTAAAATTTAATAAAGCCTGAAGCCAATTCATCATTCATCAGGTGAACAGAGCATGAACATTAAACAACTAGTAAACTAAAATTTCAGCTTTTGGTAAGGCACAATAACCTAAATCAAGCTATGGTTTACTGTTATATTGCTGCTTCCAGGCGAAGTGCTTACGGCATTATACTGTCACAGACCATGTTTGCAAAGTAAGGAATTCACTGTGTCCAACTGTAAGCGGGTTATTATATCACATGCTATCTTAATTTTC
Source organism: Rauvolfia tetraphylla (assembly GCA_030512225.1). Classification (NCBI taxonomy): domain Eukaryota; kingdom Viridiplantae; phylum Streptophyta; class Magnoliopsida; order Gentianales; family Apocynaceae; genus Rauvolfia; species Rauvolfia tetraphylla. The sequence goes on along the minus strand of JAJQKT010000028.1, from coordinate 5,137,178 downwards.
TGAAACTCTAGATAGTTAGTTAATACTCTACAGAAATCTACTTCTCCATGAATCTAAGTGGCTTGATTGCAGAATGACTCCAATGGAAGTTTTATTTAGCATTCTAAAAAGGGTTTAAAGCAATTGATAATTCAAGTGTTGAATTGATCATAATTATTACCAAAACAAATACTAACTATTCCTAAGTAATGGCTACTGGAAGTTTGCGATTCAGAGGCTAGGAAAGGTATTGCTTAAAAGTGAACAGATATTTCCAGAAGATAACACTTGTACTTTTCAAGCCTCTGATCTCTGTGCTGGTGAAAGTGAAGTCTAAAAAAGAATCTTAAAGGGGTGGCATTTTCAATGTTTTGTTATCAAAGCAGAAGAGTTTCACTTATAGCTTCAAAGAAACAGATTTGGCAAAGAAACAACCTGATTACTGCGAGTAGTATCCTTTCTCTGGTCATTTTGGCACGTATTCCCCTCTACCCTTCTTAAACTTTTTAACATAACTACTGTGATGGGTGATGTAATTTCCTGCAATTCTCGTTGCTTATCTCTTTCTAACTTGATTTCTAGTTCCAAACTTCGTTGATCGTATAGAAACAGAATTAGTTCTTCTATTAATTGCTTGAACTTGGAGAATATTGTTCAATAACAGCTCTATATCATGTCTGCAAGATTGAGAAACTCTTAGAATTAACCTTTAATATGGGGTCCTTTTCTGTACAATAGTTGGTGGTTTCATTGTGTTGAAGAAGAGTTTGCTCTGTCTCAGGGGTTGGGTGTGATGCAAAAGTTGCTTTGGAAATCCATAATCTACGAGAGGAGAACCCAGAGAAGTTCTACAACCAGGTATTTGTGTTAACTTATATAAAGTTGAATGATCTATAGGAGCAATGTTAAAAAGGTTGAGTATGCAAACACATGAATGAGTTGTCAGCGCAATGGTAAAATGTGAGGTATGCCTATTGTTTCTCCTCCTATCATGAAATTTGTTATGTTGTGAAATGCCATTTGTGTACAAAAAGTGTTTTATCCATGTGAAAAGCAATTGATAATATTGTCCTCAGGAGCTCTTTTGTTGATTTAGTATTTCGTGGTGACTGTCATGATTTTATAAACAATGCAAAAGGTCTGATGCTTGATTCTACAACGTATAAAAGTTGCTTGATGATAATATATATTCATTTCATATGGGTCTCATAACTTGACATGGAACTTTATAGCTGGCTGTCTTGAAAGATATCGCGCTTAAATTCACCGTTGAATGCAAAAAGCATTCATACCTCTGAAAAATATGTGGTTGATTTGCATGCTTTTGCTTCATTATGTTGGAACATGGGGAAGAGGCAAAAGATCTTGGTGAACTTTCTCCAATGCCTCAAGCTGTCCATTTCTTTATTTCTGTTGTAACTAATGGAGTAATTGATATGCCAGTACTCAATAATCATTTGATTGCAGGTCAGTTAAAATTGTTATTAACCACGAAAGGATATGGTAGTAAATGTGTAAATGTGTAAACCGTTGATGTTGTAGCCTATTGGCTTCTGTCCTATTGTCAATTTGATTGACATAAACGTAGATCCCAGCTTTTGTTGTCTAATTTAGTGGTATCCTTTTCCCTGTGTTGAAACTATGCTAATTTAATTGCAGTTCATGAATAAAGTTCTTTATGCAAGAGAAGGTGCAAGAACTATCATGGATAGAACATTTGCTGATTTCCCATGGCAAGTACGTGTGGAAGTTGATGGCGTTGAGATAGAGGTTCCTGAGGTGAATCATTCATTTCCGTGAATATATTTGTTGCCTATTGGAGTTCTTATATCAGAGGTTTTGCATCTTTAGTATCTGTCTTGTTGCAAGGGATCTGATTTTTGGCTTGATTTTACACCCTGCTGGTTGCACTAAACTCCTTGCTGGGTCGTGTTTGTTTGTCTTCAATTTTAGGATGCTGAAGGAGTTCTTGTTGCAAATATTGGAAGCTATATGGGTGGAGTAGACCTTTGGCAGAACGATGATGATAACGGGGATAATTTTGATCCTCAATCTATGCATGATAAGATACTAGAAGTTGTAAGCATTTCAGGAACCTGGCATCTTGGGAAGCTTCAGGTATTATTGATGAGAAGTTTTAGATGAATAATGTGAACTTGAAAAGAGGGAAAAGAGAAGGGGGGGGGGGGGGGGGGGGGGGGCAGCAAAAAGAAAGGGGGGAGAAAAAGGAAGAACAATAAGGAAAGTGGTTTTTGTTGTCCTCCTGGTTCTCTTTTCCATGATTTGCCTTCTAAAATGGAAAAAAGGATTTTATAATGAAATTGGTCAAGGTATAGAGTATCTTGCTTTAACTGTAGACAAGGATGTCTTTTATGCTTAATGCTATTGTAGGCCTCTTTGACTCTGAATTTTTGTAATGGGAAAATAAACTTTATGAACAGGTCGGGCTTTCCAGGGCTCGCCGACTTGCACAGGGGCAATCAATAAAGATTCAGCTATTTGCCGGACTGCCTGTTCAAATCGATGGAGAACCTTGGTTTCAGAAACCATGCACATTATCTATATCGCATCATGGGCAGGTTTCAATCTTTTTTTCCTTCTATCCTCTCTCTCCTGCTCTCTCTCCCCTATCTCATCCCCACTTACTCTGACTCTCGTTCACTTTCTCACACATGCATAGCCAGTATAGCACTGTTTAGTTCAGCTAGATAGAGTTCTTATTCAGGTCGGCAAGCATTTTATGCATCTGTTGAAAATGATAATTATAAGAATGAGTGGAAAAAACAAAATGCAAAAGGTCAGTAAAGTATGGGAGAAAAATTTAACTGGTAAAAAAGTTTCGGCAGTATATTGCATGTTGGGTGTGGTTGTCGATTACTGAAATGTTTGTCAGTACTGGCTGAGTTAAGATCATTTAATACTTCCTTTCCACATGGGAATTTTATATTTCTTTAATAGTTTCACATTTCCTATGTGATAAGGCATCAGAATTGAAAATTAATTTCATGCTGCTGATATAATAGTATCAGTTCATAGTTTCTACTCTTTACAATATTTCATAAATAGTGGGAGTCACGAGCCTTGACAAGATTTTTGGACAAGTTTGTAATATTTCTTAATGAATTGAATGAACTTTTTGTCAGTTGTCGAGAATCAGCTTGTCTCCTCTTCATGTCTGGATTCTCAGTAGTCTTTTGGGTGTTCATTATGTCACATGGGGAGCAATGTTCTCTAGTCAACACCTTAGAGTAACAGGCACATCCTTGCTTCATTTTGGTTGAAACCGCTATTTATTGGAAAGAACTTTTCTAAAAGCTCACTTTTGACTGTATTAGTGACTATTCATCACTGAAGTGTTTCTGCTGGAACTGTTGGCTCAAGTTTTTCTTACTTTAGTATTCAATGATTGTGAATGCATAACCACAGGCCTTTATGCTGAAAAGAGCAGCAGAGGAGCCTCTTGGTCATGCAGCAGCCATAATTACGGATGTACTCGAGAATGCTGAAACCAGTTGTGTGATTAATGCGTCACAAAAGCGAGCTCTTCTCCAAGAAATGGCACTAAGACTCTCCTAGATAGATGCTTGTTATATACACTTACTATAGCAGGTTTGGGCTGCAAAAGTTGTTTCTGAATTTCTATGCAATTCTGGCAATCGGCATAGGAAGTTACCCTTTCTTCCTTGTTTGTTGTATTCTAAAGTGAGACGAATGCATTTTGGTGCGGCTTGTTTGTATATGAAGTGTGATTGGCATTCGATGGAGAGGCATTTTCTTTTGTGGCGGCTTAATGAATGATGTAAATTATACCCAATTTTGTTTACTAGAACTAGAATTGCAGCAGAAATACTACCAAGCTGCATTGAAATGAAGTTGATCATAAGGGGGTTTTATAGTATTAGTTGTCTTGTTTGAGAACACATTCATTTGACTATCCATTATTAGGGAAAGTTGGAGCATTTTCTATGATACAGCTTGTTTTGTCTGCTGAAAGCATGGAAACATAGATGCAGTATTTTCTTGTTCATTCGTTGCTAGCTTCGCGTGAATCTTTGTTTGAACTTGTCCCATAACTGTTGCAGCTGCTTGTTGCCTCTTGGTCTTGGGCATGCTTTAATCTCAGCATCTCTGTTTCCCTTTTGAGAGCTTGAAATCCTCTTTGGTACCTTTGCATTTTCTTTATAGATCTCATCAATCCGATGACGGTAATGAGGGGATCTCAGGTAGTAGGAGCCCGGAGACAGAAGACCGCCTTTTGTTCCTTGAATAGCGTGGTTGAGCTGCTTCACGACGGCCTGGAGCTCGTGGGAGTCGTAGAGGAGGTGGCTGCGGTTGTTTTGGGGGTTTGAATTCGAATCCAAAGTAGGGCTAAACAATGATATATGAGCTTGGGTTGCCATACCTTGCTAACTTTCCACCGGAACAGCTCTTGGTTTTGTAGGAGATTTTGCCTTCATAGAGAGTGTTGTTGAAAAGTTTTGCATAGCTCGCAATGGATCAGTTCGTTATGCGCATCCAGGTGAAGAACGTTTTATTCGATGCCTTTATGTGTCGTTCTTCTGCATGGAATAACCGTTTATATGGCTGGCAGACAAGACACAATTGAACTTGCCAATCACATTGGATCCTCCTCTTTAGGTAGAATTTAACAATAAAAAACTTGACTCGGAGCTTAGTAGATGTGAGATTAAAGCTTCAATTTACTTCAACAAAACTGGTTAGAGCAATCGGTGCGAATACACGATTTTGTCCCTTGTCCAAAGTTGGATGTCTTCAATGTGATTACTCTCAACTTCAACTGTCATTAAAAGAAGTCCAAAATACTGAAAAGAAAGAAAGATCATGACGGACTTACCAATTCGCTTGCTTTGCAGGAAAAAACTTCGGGATTTTTTGTCTTGTTACCTTCGTTAGTGAGCTAGGTTCTTTTCCAACGAAATTAAAAGAGATTATTCCTCAATCGAAATCATCATTATATAACCGTGATAAAAGATGAATATACACACAAATTATAGATTGGAACTTGTAATTGCCAATAGCTACGCCTATCAAAAACCCAAAACCAATGCCAATATTGATCCCTACTTCAAAGCTTGAAGGCCTCGTCTTCACTCTCCTTACAAAGACAACGGGAACTTCATTCTCTTTTGGTCAAGGACGAGCCTGTTGATAACCATAAAGACCTGGGTTTCCTTCAAAACTTGAGTTTGGAAATGTTGGGAACTGCCCTCCGTTGGGAATTTTCTCAGAGATTATTGGATGCAACGGCAAATGCTGACAAAAAGCTCAGCTTTGCCAAAGACTGGTATTTCTCCCAGTTGCGATTTGGTTCCGGTCCTGCACGTCCTTTTTGCAGGACGTGCAGGACCAATTCTGGTCCGTTGGATCCCGAATTTCTATGCTCATCATTCCTGACAAACTGCTAGGAATAGTTCCTGATAACCTATTGGATTTGAGGTCCAAAACATGTAAATTCTTCAGATTTCGAAACTATGCTGGAATCGATCCTGTGGGAAAGTTTTGGCCAAGAAGAAATAACGGCGGAAAGCTCTGAACTTGTTTATACATCAGGGTTATAGATCTCACACTTATCTTCTTGAAGAATGAGAAATCTTGGGTAGAATAATATGAAGCTGAATTAGCAGCAATGAGGCTCTTTAATTGAGTAAGCTCTTTCGGAATTTGCCCTGTCAAACAGTTGTGTGACACGTCCAAGTAGAATAGAGTGAAAATCAGCAAAGAAGGTTGGAAATTCTCCTTGGAGATGATTCCATGATAGGTCCAACAATTGCAAATCACTTGCTTTGCTCAGCCATGGGGGAATTGCTCCTCTGAGTCTACAAGAAGGAATGACAAAACCTTAAGCCCCAAGAACAGAAGACTAGGATCAGATGGCATGGTCTCTTCGAGAAAATCGAGGGTAAGAACCAAAGTTGTCAAGTTCTAGCAGTGCTGCAGGGTTGAAAGAGCATCTGAGAGGTTAGAAATGCTGGAATTTGAGAGGGAAAGTCGAGAAAGATTCTTAAAATTCTTGAAGCTTCTTGGGATTTACCCACTGAAATTGATTCTACGAAGAGTTAAATTTTTCAACTGGGGACAATCAGGAAGGTTAGCAGGAATTGGCCCTTGAAACAGATTCGAGCCTAAGTGAAGTGAAACCAGACTGATCATTGCAGAATAATTAAGATAAATTTTACCACTCAGAGAATTGTTTCTCAAACCAAGAGAAACAATAGTTTGAGAATTTCTCAAGGACACAGAATTCCACCAGTACAGTTATTCACCTGAGAAGTAATTTAGCTTTCTGAATCTATGAAAAACATCCCTAACGGTTGAAATCGATTTTCGGATTTCGATTTTATTCTTCAATATTTGATTTGATTTTTCTTATTTTCGTTTTATTATTTAATTTTTTAATTCGATTTAATTTGAATCAAAATAATAAAATTTAAATAAATATAAAAATTTATTAATATAATATATTTTTATATTTATTTTTTAAAATTTTAATAATTTAATAACTTAAATAAAAAATTAAATATATAAATTTTAAAATCAAATCAAATTAAAAAATATATAAAAATCGAACCGAATCAAAAGATTCGGTTCGTTCGTTGGTCTTCGACCCCTGAACACTGGACTCCAACCCATTGAAGAAATCTTCTAATGCTTTCATATCGTTTTTGTTGCACATAAGATTCTGAGAATTTCCAGCCAAAACTCGCAAAGGAAACCCAAGAAATAAAGAGATTATCCACAACTCCAAAACAACCATCTCTAGAAAACCAAGATTTTGATCTCATTTTGCTTCAAGATCAGAGAAAGACTACTTCTAACATAGACCAAACACGGTAAAGACTGCAAAAATTTCAGACCCTGTTCTCTTTTTCTCATTTGGGACCGTGACTCAGTATGCGAGTCAACGAACCACCTAGTGAAAAGCATTTGCAGCTTGCAAGAACTTGCTGTTTTTGTTATCATCATCATGAGTGTAGAATCTGCTAGAAAATGGGTGCAAAGACCCAAAAAATGATTCGTATTTCAGCCTCCATCCAAGAAATAGTGGTTGACAAGGTTCCAGACGAGATTGGACTAGTTCATTTGTTTAAAAATTTATGTATCATATGTAATTACATGGTGTAATATTTGTTGCTCCTAATCCTACGTTGATTACGTCTATTTGTGAAATATTAAGAATGTAAATTGTAACTAATGGATTGAGTTCTAATTTTTACTTATAATATTGTATTAAAGAGAAGTTTAAAAATATAAAATATTTCTTACAATATATTAGAAATACACATACTTGTATTGTAATTATCCCCTCCCTCGTTATAATTATGGGTTATACAAGAGGTAGGTATTAAGGTTGTGATTCGGCCGTTTCTGGCTCAACTTGAAAATGGCACCTGCTAGATGAGCTTATTTTTTGTTTGAGGGCTAGCGAGAGCCTAGAGGTACCATCTCTGGCTGTTGTTCAACTGGAATGTCCAAGGGCACCTCTGTGAGTGATCATTCTCTTCCTCCTCTTTTCCTCTTAAACTTCTCAGGAAAAGAAAGCGATTAATGTGTCTTTTTTAATTATTTATTTATTTTATTATGAAGAGGTAGTTTAATCAATGCATTTCCTTCTCCCGCTCTAATTTTTTTTTCTTTCTTTTTTATTTTATTTATTTTTTCAATGAATATACCTAATGCTTGCAACGATCCTCAAATCCAATAAATACAACAATGCCCACATGCCATGCTTTTTCTTTCAAGCACAAGTCACCAATCAATTAACCATCATCATATTGATTAATCAAGATCAATGAATTGTACTTTTGAATAAAAATTATGAAAATTCAATAAAGCAAACTCCATCCCACCCCCTACAAAGGTTACCATAACTGTTGGCCAAAAAAATCAGAAAATAAAATTTTTAATGAAAATCATGGATTGGATTGTTAAGGAATTTATAACCCTCAATTTCAATTTGATTAATTTAACTAAATAAGTATACTACTTCCTTCATTTCAAAATATAAAGGTTTTTAGCACTTTTTTCATAAATTAAAAAAAAATAAAATATGTAATATTTTTCTTATTATATCCTTAACTAATTTAATTTATTCTCTATTAATATAAGAGAGAATAAGAAATATGTGAGGGTAACTCTAAAAACATAGTATTTAAGATTTATAAAAAGTTATATATTTTGAAACAGGGTAAGTTCTGTATATATTATAAAATAAATATTTTATTAACCTCAATTTATTATCAAATATTTTCACGTTTTCCATCTCCTTTGTAGCATAGTAACCAAATTTGGCTACGGAAATCTAGTGATGCGACGAGTTTCACGTTTCACATCGAAGCATTTCCAAAGAGAAAATAAAGAAAACTAAACAGACAAATAGTCAATAATTTACTTTATCTTTTAAGTTTTCATAATTTCAAATTTATCCCTATTATCATCATAGAGAGTGGTCGTTACCTAAGACTAAGAGAGAGAGAGGGGAAGAGAGAGTGGTCATTTGGGCTAAATGTGTAGAAAAAGATGTACAATTTATTATTAGCTGAATTTTTTGACATGAGAGATAAAATATCCTTCAAAATATAAAGAAATGGTCCCTTCAATTATGATGAGCTGAAGAAATTTCAAGATAATTCATTCCCTACACTTTTGTTCTGAAGATGCTATCAACCATACTTCTCCTTTCAGGAGGGGGAAAAATAGTACTTCGGAAGAAAAGAATAATATTGTACAACACATAAAATTTTTAATAATTTTAGAGTTTCAAGTATTATTTTGTCTCATTAGACCACCAATAGTTCTTAGAAGGAAGAATTATTGAAAAAAAAAATGCCAAACTTGAAATAGAATTTGAATCAAACAAAAAAAAAAAAACTTCGATAAACCATTCCCCAATAATATTTGTTAGCTAATATTTTGAAGGCATTACATTTGCAATTTTTTGAAGGGCATTTAATTTTAACTTATAATTTAGAGTATAAATCTAGAAATCCAAAAGCTTTTATTGGCAAAATTGAGATTTAACGCAAGAAAAAGAATGTTCTCCAACCTGCAGGTGCCCAAAAGACAAAATAAGAAAAAAGAGAAAAATAAAGTGATCTCGAATCAATTTCTTCCTAAATCCAGAATTTCCTTATAAGAAAATTTCTTGCCAAAGAGTAGTATTTTCTTAATAGGAGTAGGCATTTCAACTTATGTTTCACATGTAATGCAATTGGAGACAAAAAAAGAAAAAGGAACATAACAGTATTATAAATAGACTCTTCTACAATTGCATTTGCTTAACAAGTGCAAGATTCTCAATTTGTCTGAAACTCTCTCTCTATCTCTTTCAATCCACTTGTAGTGTTCTTCAAGCATATTCACTACCTCTTTGTTGCTGATATAAGGCAATTTTATCAGGTACAAACATGTTAGTCTCTAAACAATTGTTGCCTACAAGTGTTAAACAGTCACTTTTTTATATGCATAGCGGTATGGATACTGTTGTTTATATATTTTTCTCATGATTAAATCTCGTCTTTCATCTTACTCAATGCCTTATGAACCAACCAGGCACGTTGTTTCTGAAGTCTTAAGCTTTCTTTCCTCTTTTTCTTGCTGTAAATGGTAAAATTTTCTTGTCTGGTTTCAGTCTCTTAAACAAATCACATGAAAAGGCCACTCTGCATTTGCCATCATTACCTGTTTAGTTAATTTCTAGGGAAAAAGATCACTTTTTTCTATGCCTTCAATAGTTTCTTGACGTCGGTTTGAAACGAAATTCATCTTTATCAGGAGGGTCTTTGAAAACTTCCAAAAGTATCTTTGTTCTTGAACAAGTCTAAAAATTTTACCTTTTTATTTTAGGAACTTCAGAAAAATGTGTATTGGTTGGAAACTGGTTACGCTGAAAAAGTCTTGAGTTACTACACGGAAAAGGGTAGTTGAATTTTCACTTGTTTGTTACTGAAAGGTACCGTTTGGAAACGTGTTGAACGTTACCATTCTGCTTTTAAATCTGACCAACTGGCACTTTGCTTAGTTTTTGAGAGAGTCCATGAGTTAGATCTTAGGTTGATATCCATCAATATTTATAGAGGTTTTGGTCTTTTGGTCTTGGCCCTGTGTACAAGCTCTGGTCTCCCTTTACTTCTGGAGATCATTCTCAATTCCTTCAGAAACTCCATCAAGGTAAATTGAGCAAAACCTCTTTTATGTGATTACTTCGAGTGAGTGAGCATTCATAAGAAGTTTTTGGTCCATACAGACAACTTTGCTGCTTTCTGCATTCTTCTTTCAGTCTTATGTATATGTGGATGCATTTTTGGCATGCTTTTGTAGGGTATTTCAGTTTTCTGTTCAGTTTTTCCTGCTTAATGCGTGCATTCATGTTTGTCCGCTGTGATGCATCTTGGATGCGCATAGGAAAGAGTAGGACAAGGAAATTTGGCTGTCTTTTAGGCACTTGCTAATGTCATGTCCTTCTGCGGCTGTTATAAGGAAGTGTTCTTGGAAGCATTCTGCAAGAAAACTCATTTTTTCCAAGGAAGATATTCAAGGAATATTTATGTTTTTGGAAGAATCAGGCAAGATGTTCATGAGAAACTTGTAAAATATTTCAGTTATTTCAAGTTCTGGTTTGCACTTGCATTGTTCTCATTGAACTGTAGACCTGGCCACCGTTATTTTCTAGGGCTTGAAATTTGCTTGCCAATCCGGATTCTCTCTCTCTCTCTCTCTCTCTCTCTCTCTCTCTCTCTCAAATGAGATTTTGTTTTGGTTAAATCTGCTGACATTTGTCTATTTAATCTCAGTATGTTAGAACTTTTTACCGATGACATGGAGGGAAGATGTCCGAATGTAATTCGATCCCTAAAGGAGATTCTTTTGGGATTATGACATCTTCAAGCTTTAGAAATATAACCTTTTATTCAAACTTATATAGTGCTATAGATGTACAGGTGCTTAGAATGTTTCTTCTCGGCAGCTTTTTCTGGATGCTTTCCCATCTCTTTTTCATAAAGTCATGAACACGATGTAGACACACGGCTGGATTAGCTTAACTATAATTGAAGTATGTATTAAGTATCTTCAATCAATCAACAAAGAACCACTGGTTCAAGGATTGTATCTATAATGCCATTTTGGTTAATTCGATGTACTTTACTTTGTCAAGATACCTCTATGTATACATATAATTCTCATAAATTGAAATTTTCAAATTTTGGAACTGGTGGGGGATTTTCACAGAATTTCAAAATAAGTACGAACATGGCTTTTCAAGAGTCTTAGATCTATCCAAGCTTTTCAAGAGTCTTAGATCTATCCAAAAGTTGTTTGTAACTCATGTTAAAAGAATGTATGTGTTTGAAAGGGTTGTGATTGTTCACAAAAAGTATTAAGAACCTTGCAAAATGAAACTCATATTTTCAGTATTCCTTTGGCAGAAAAGTTGGGGCTTAGGTTCTGTTAAGTTCAACTGCATATAAACTTCTTTAAGCGGCTCAAAGTACAAGCTTGCTGATATTTTTTTCTGTTAGGAATCTGATTATAGACATTTTCTATATCTGGTTTTATGAAACAGTGAAAATGGTGAAGATCTGTTGCATTGGAGCCGGATATGTCGGGGGTCCAACTATGGCAGTTATTGCCCTCAAGTGCCCCTCAATTGAAGTGGCAGTTGTTGATATCTCCGTTGCCCGTATCACAGCCTGGAACAGTGATCAGCTACCTATATTTGAGCCAGGCCTTGATGAAGTGGTGAAGCAGTGCCGAGGAAAGAACCTCTTCTTCAGCACTGATGTTGAAAAACATGTCTCAGAAGCAGACATGGTCTTTGTTTCAGTCAATACCCCAACAAAAACTCGAGGTCTTGGAGCTGGCAAAGCTGCTGATCTTACATATTGGGAGAGTGCTGCTCGTATGATAGCTGATGTATCAAAATCTGACAAAATTGTTGTTGAGAAGTCCACAGTCCCAGTAAAAACAGCTGAGGCAATTGAGAAAATTTTGAGCCATAATAGCAAGGGCATTAACTATCAAATTCTTTCGAACCCAGAATTCCTTGCTGAGGGTACTGCAATTCAGGATCTGTTAAAGCCTGACCGCGTTCTCATTGGAGGACGGGAAACACCTGAGGGGCAAAAAGCAATTCAAGCACTGAAATCTGTCTATGCTCATTGGTTGCCTGAAGATAGAATCATTTGCACCAATCTCTGGTCGGCTGAGCTCTCGAAGCTTGCTGCCAATGCTTTCTTGGCTCAGAGGATCTCATCTGTTAATGCAATGTCAGCCCTCTGTGAAGCAACTGGGGCAGATGTTTCACAGGTCTCCCATGCTGTAGGCAAGGACACCAGAATTGGACCTAAATTTCTAAATGCTAGCGTTGGCTTTGGTGGTTCTTGCTTCCAGAAGGATATACTGAATTTGGTTTACATTTGTGAATGCAATGGCCTCCCAGAAGTTGCTGGTTACTGGAAACAAGTAATCAAAGTTAATGACTACCAAAAGAGCCGCTTTGTCAACAGGGTTGTCTCCTCCATGTTTAACACAGTCCAAGGCAAGAAGATTGCAATTCTTGGATTTGCTTTCAAGAAAGATACAGGTGACACAAGGGAGACTCCAGCCATTGATGTGTGCAAAGGGCTGATTGAAGACAAGGCACGCCTGAACATATACGATCCTCAGGTCAATGAAGATCAGATACAGAGGGATCTCTCCATGGAAAAGTTTGGTTGGGATCATCCAATTCACCTGCAGCCACTGAGCCCTGCTTCAGTGAAGCAAGTTAGTGTAGTTTGGGATGCTTATGAAGCAACAAAGGACGCCCACGGCCTCTGCATTCTCACTGAGTGGGATGAATTCAAGACCCTGGATTACCATAAGATATATGAAAACATGCAGAAGCCTGCATTCGTATTTGATGGCAGAAACATTGTGAATGTGCAAAAGCTAAGAGAGATCGGATTTATCGTCTACTCCATTGGGAAGCCATTGGACGCATGGCTCAAGGATATGCCTGCTGTGGCTTAGGGGAATTACTTGGCTTCACAGATAAAAAGAGCTAGAATCAAGAATTATGAGAGGAGGTCATTCTTTGGATTCTTTTTCCCCTTAATGTTGCGGCTTCAGATTACCATCTCGTTACTTATTATCAGTGTGAACCTATGATATTATGATATGCCTTTCTTATTCTAATAAAAATGCATTATTTCAAAAAGATGTTTATTATATCGGTTTTCATGATTTTCTTTTGCATCTTTTGGGGAAGTGAATTTGGATTACTTTTAGACACAAAGATTGAATTGAAAAGGTGACTATGGTATGTCGAAAGCCAAACCAGTTCTTCTGTTCTTGGAACCAAAAGAGTTGGGAAAATCTATCCCTTCAATTTTTATTTTTTTTTTTTGGTGGTGGTGGAGATCGAGGGGATGAGTCGTTCCTCAAAAGCTCCGAGGTTAGCACAGGAAGGAAAAGAGTTAAACTAGTAAGAAATTATGCCAACTCTATGGGCGGGATCCTTTTCAAACAAATTGATCCCCAAATCTCGGACTCGAAATGCATTCTTTCAACATCTCAAGAATGCACAACACAGCTGAACTTTTCAAAACAATATCAAATCAGTAGAAAATGTGAAGAAATTCTTAAGAAAGGTAATGGGTTAGGTGACTGGGGAGAAGATACTCCGACATTGCAAGTTTGAATTCAAGTGGTGATAATTTTATATTGAAATATTGCGGGTTCTGCTGTTCAATTTAGTTCGTTGATCTTCTTTCTGACAGGATTGTCACTCGTCCACACTCTTCAATTTATACCCCACTTAGTCAAAGGGCCTCTGACATCGATGGGAAGGAGTTTCATCCCCGCAACTTTTCCCTGAAAATCCAAAATAAAAAAGGTAATGGGAGTGGAAAAGGTGAAAACGAGGATCATGGCTTTTGAAGTGCTAAACAAGGGAAAGTAAACGCCGCACATGGAAACAAAACAAGCCATGTGGATGTTCCATTCTTTAACCCCAAGCAGGGGTTGTGACTTGAGGTCAGATTTTATTTTCTTCTTGGAAAGAATTTTCCATTAATAGTTGACTATAAAGTAGACTTGGTAGCAAAGATAATATCACTTTTTGAAGGCTCTTTGAGGTAGTTTATTCGTATATGAAATTATTAGTTTCACAATGTAAGTCACAACTTCTTATATTTCTACTGTAATTAGTCATAATACTAAGAATTTAGACAATTTTCGGGAAAAACTCATAATAGTCACAATGAAAAGATATAACTACAATGTCAATGGTTGGCCCTATCCTCCCCTTTTCATTTGGAAAGTACCCGCCTAAGAAGACCACGCATAGACTTCCTGACCACAAATTCTGGTTTTTTGAGGAATGAGACCAGAAAAAATTAGGTTTTCCAACAGTTGATTCTCTTGACCAATTTCGGTTTTGGCATTAGCACTAGAGTACCCAGTCTTTTCAGCGGAACAACTTTTCAAAATCAAATGCGACTAAACTTGTATCTTGCCCAGTGGGGATTACATTCCACTTCCTTTTGCAGTGTTATATAGGACCTGAGTATCATGAAGGGGAACCCCAGATTCAACTACTGCAGTACTCTACTGGCTTTTCTAGTAAAAAACCTTACATTGAGTACAAGATTGACAGAAACTATCTGAAACTAACCTGTAAGGAAATCAGCAGATCAAACCCACAGGTAGTGACCCGGCAGTACTTGGCAAGAAGTCTAATGCAAGACACGAAAGGATTACGGCAATGGAGCACCAAGAATTTGAAATGATTAAAAGAAGCAAGCAATTCACCATAACCAATCTCACACAGATTGCAGAATAAAATTGACAAGGAATGAGGTGATAAATTTTAATTACTTTGTCCAGTGAATTATACATTTGCAGGAACCAGGATCAAGTTTTAGGCTAGCTACCGTAAATACAGCTATGGCTAACAAAATTGTTATGTACATGACAACAGTTTATGAACTTCCACTTCTTTTTGACCATTACAACAACAAACTGGATGACGTTCCCAAGGAGACCCGGCTGGAATTACGCTAAATTAGTCCTTAGGCGAGCATTCTCGTCGCACTAGCAGTCAGATCAGAATAATAAAATATTCCAACCCTAGGATGCACGGCCTCCTCCACGAGGGATTTTCTTTGACCCCACTGCACAGAAAACATAAGATGAGTGAATCACTGAATACTGCTATGAGATACGAATAACTTGTAATTTAGCATACCAAAATGAGAGCAAATTGGTCATCCAAATAGATAAATTAATTAAACATATTAGAGCATTCACATTAAGATCCATCAAAGACGTAAAGGAAAAAGGTGTTTAATCTGCAAAGCATCAACATTTCATGAGACAAGCAAATCTGATTGCAATCTTTATGCATACAGCTGCACTCTGCTTGAGAATACTCTCAACCTATCTACCGAATAGATAACATAAATAGGAGGGATAGTACTGTCAATACAGGCTTAAGTCCGTGGATCAGAACGTGGGCTGGCTCAAAGGGAAGTCCAAGCCCGTTTTTAACGCAGGCTAAGCAGGAGCGGGCAAGCCCGTATTTTTTATTTTTTTAATATTTCTTTAAAATGATGTTTATAATTTTTTAATATTTAAAATTTAATAAAATTTATATTTTATATATATATATATATATATATTGACCGCGGGCTAACCCGTTTAGCCCGCGGACTAGTCATTACAGGCCAGCCCGTTCGACCCGTTTAAAGGTCAGGCCGGGTCGGGCCGTTTGACACCACTAGGAGGGAAGGTAGAAACCTTGCACATCAAATCTAACATAGAATACCAAAGTTTCCTACATGTTCATGATGTAAATATAATGGCATATATCAAAACTACTTCTCAATGCTTCTCAAAAACAAGAGGCTACTAGGTTCATGGGAATAATATAATGCTCCAATAACAATATTCTCTAAGGGTTCAGAGGCAGCCAAATTATCATCGCAAAGCAAGAAAAATAAAAATGAAACATAAAAATATATCCTTCAGGAACCCAAAATAAATGCAGCATGAAATCATTTTCTGAACAGATGCAAGACAACAGTAATAGTATTTGAAAACCGACTTGTATTATGACAAAAAACACCACCTCTAGAACTTTTAG
This sequence comes from Rauvolfia tetraphylla, assembly GCA_030512225.1. Taxonomy (NCBI): domain Eukaryota; kingdom Viridiplantae; phylum Streptophyta; class Magnoliopsida; order Gentianales; family Apocynaceae; genus Rauvolfia; species Rauvolfia tetraphylla. The sequence continues at coordinate 5,121,055 of JAJQKT010000028.1, read as the reverse complement.
CATCCACCAGAGCTTAATGTTAGACAAAAAGCCTATGCCAAAATTATCCAAACAGTGCCTATTCTGCAGCTCTGGCTCATACACATGCACATAGACAACCACATGCAAGCCCATGGGCGCATGCAAACAGGCACTAGAGAGAGGGATCTTACTATCTTCAACATCCTTCATCTGATAATAGTGAGGAGCTATCTCCACCAACCATTCTGGCTTCAGTTCTGTTACCTGCAATTCATAGTTCAAATTCAATTTATATCATCCAAGCACAAGATCAAGGAAATACATTAGCATAAGTTCATGAACCAACACAACAGAACAAAAAAGACAAAACAAAAAATGCGGATGGAAAAAGGGTTACCTGCCGCATGTACTCCTTTGTTGTCAAGACCAACTCATGATAGACCACCCATCTTGGTAGCACCTAAAAAGCGGTAAAAGATACCAGTTAGCCATTCTGCAAAACATACAAAAACTTGACCAATTACTAAAACAGGCCTTCTCAGCTCAAAGTTTGCTTATCTGTCGACATAAATACTAAATGGCACATACACATAGATTTTATTCCACAATCTCTGAAAAAGGTCTACCAGAATCCATCTAAATAGTCTACTACTACTTGCTTTCAACTACTAAGGCAGAGAGAGGGCGAGAGAGGTTTCAACTTGATAGCATCTTTATCATTATTAAAACGATACAAAGACCAATCTCAAATTCATCTCAATGAAGATTGATGTTAAGTATTATGGAGCCAGCCCGCAGCATCCTTTCAAATACTATCAGTTTCTCTCTTCCACCCCCCCCCCCCCCAACAAACACAAAACAACAACAAAAGAACTTATCTTCTGAGCGGAAGAAAAAAGCAAAAGGGGAAAAGGTCTTAAGCAGACCCTTGATTTTCTCTAAATGACTGAAATACAAAAAATATATTGTGGCCCAGAAGTCCAGTCATGGGAAAGTCAAATGGGTCAAAACTAAACTTGAGAGAGAAGTAATATTTTGCCATTACTTCCGGCCTAAAGCTGGATATTTCTGGTTAATAATAATATTCAATATCATTGCCATTCCTTTTTCACCTAATGATACAAGAGCTTATGAGAGCATTATATTTTATAACCTAAAATTCAAAGTTCCTCTCTTTACTTTATTTTATTTTTTTTAAATTAGTTATTTTATCTTCATTTTATGGTATCCAGCATTACAGATAAACTTTAACTTGACCCTCTTCCTGCCGATGCTTTTTCTTCCATGGACACGGTACACCTTAAATAACTTGAGCAAATTGCATAACATGAAGTCATGCCATAGAAGGTGAAAAAATATCAAAGAAGTCAGAAACCCAAGCAACTAAATTGAAGCCTTGGAAAATCTTGTTATACAATGTAATCATACTAAATTGTATCCCATAATCAATTTATGGGTATGATTCACCTTCTATATCCAACACAAATTACCAAATTAGAAGTCCACAAAGGTTCTACAAAGTTTTAACATTAGAAGACACAATTTAACAAACTATCTGAACTACAAATAAATAACCTCCATATTGTGCAGAAAAAGAATAGAAACTTCAGAAGTAATAAAATATCCTCTCTATACACCCATAACATCTGTATTTTGAGATGAATAACTAATAAAAGACTCATTTACCTGAGCTAAACCTGAGCTTGGATGGATATGAACAGTCTGGGGATGTTTGACAGTTCGATATGATCCATTCTTTTGCAGCCTTGCTGAGTGGGGGAAAAATCCAGATGTTATGGCCTTCTTTATGGCTTCTAAATCATTGGGGTTTGCTGTCAACTCAATTTCAACCCTTTCCAGAAGCCCCTCCAACTGATCTCTTATATCTCTCGCTCGCTTCATACTTCTGACCTGAATTATGAAAAACATATGCATAAGATGTATGGTTATGAACTAACAAGTAATGACAGCACTGACATGCTACCAAAATTTAAAAATTAGTACTCTGTCCCAAATTGAATATTTGTCCACTCCTTTTTAGGTTCTCACGAAATTAGTCTCCAATTTCTTAAAATACCATAATGTATAACCTAAATTTCCCAATTGCCCTTTCATTAAAAATTTAAAACTAGAAAAACGAGAGATTAAACCCCACCACCCCCAAAAAAAACACACACACACTACCACCCAAAAAAATAAAAAAATTCACACACAAGACCCTACATTCATTATGGGAAACGGTCATCAAGGGCTCCCCCAAACTCTGTATTGCAAGTCAAATAAAGACTTCCAGTTCAGGAATGAGAGAGCAATTTCCAGTACCAGATAGAGCTAAAAACTTTTCACCAGGAATAGTTAATTGAAGAATGAAGAATCGGCAACTGGTCAAGGATACTTGGCCCATATATAGCAAGTAGTTGGGAGCATCATTCCAGTCATGATGTCTTAAACGCAAAGATAACTTAAGTATTAACAGCACACAGAAGCATATTATCTAATACTTCACAGTTGGTGAAGTACACAAATTTTGATTGCTGCATCTATGTCCTGCCTGCCTAAAAGGAGAACTCATACATCAATAGTTTTAGTTCTTTTTCAGACAAAAACATTTACAATCAGAGTTAATAAAAAATTATTACTCACTTGGATGTAATTCTCGTAGCACCACTGAGTTGAAAAGTTAGTTTCTTTCCAAGAACTGTACACCTGAAACAACAGAGCAGAAACATATACATAAGGCATTGTAAGCTTTGATGAAATTTAGTAAAGAATCAACAGAAACCAATACAAGTCATAACATACTCCTACATTGAACTGATTACCCTAGCATCATTTTCCTCTATCAACAATTAACAGACAAAGTTGATTGGGGCTTATTCTTTATTCAGCCTTTAAGTTTCTCGATGTGCAAAAGTAACATATTTTGTGTTTCCCATGTCATCTCTCATTTTTAGTCCTCACAAAAGGATGTTGCCAAGTCAAAACTAAGTTTTATCCTCCTCCACCCCACCCCACCCCATCCCCACCCCCAGCAGATGAGAAACTAAGGGATATGCAGTTTCCTGTCTATGTTCACAGACAAATGCATCTATTTGCTTCTCTCCATTTTCCCTGTCTTTTTAGTGGGGGAAAGGGATTGTGAGGCTGAAACAAGGGTTAGCATAAGATAAGCAAGCCTGTCCAGAATTATCACATGGGCAACAGAGAAATAATAGGAGAAAATGATGAACCAGTGAATAGCTGTGCCAGATTGAAAAATTCCCAAGTAGAGGCAGACAAACCTTAAGCAATGCAATGTGGTCCCCGACACTACCCATATGGAAATTCATCCGAGCATTGTCTGCATGAACTTGTTTGTCCTTCGGACGATAAAAAATTGAATTTCCAATAGAAAGCATTGCAGCAATAGAAATGATCTCATCAGAGCACTTGTACTTGTCAGAAGCCACGATCATTTTCGATAACATAGGATCAAGAGGGAACTCTGCCATTCTCCTACCAACCTTTGTCAACTCACCATGTTTATTTAGTGCACCTAGTGCATACAACAGTTCCAGGGCTTTTAATAAGGCTTCAGCTGGTGGTGGGTCCATAAAATCAAAATTCAACAAGTCATGAATGCCAAGACTTTTGAGTGAAAGCACAACATTTGCGAGGTTGGTCCTCTGTATCTCAGGAACAGTATTGTCTTCTAAATCATTGTAGTAATTGTATGCTGTATACAACCTAAAGCACTTGCCAGGACCAGTTCGTCCAGATCGACCTGCTCGTTGATTTGCAGATGCTTTAGAGATAGGTGTGACCAATAATGACTCCATTCCTGTCCGAGGATTATAAGACTTCATCTTGACAAATCCCGGATCAATAACATACTTAATCCCATCAATTGTCAATGAAGTCTCCGCAATATTTGTGGCAAGGACAACTTTACGGGCCCCCTCAGGGGTGGGTTCAAATATTTTGGCCTGCAACTCTGTGGGTAGGTTTGCATAGATAGGGCAAATTATGAGCTCAGCTATTTTTGTACCCAAGCCTCTTGTTCGGTGCTTCAAAATCTCCTCAGCTGTTTCAATCTCCTCCTGTCCGGTAAAAAACAGCAATATATCACCATCACCAGGTGGCTGTGTCACATGTATCTGGAGGGCAGTGACAATTGCAGCATCCAAGTAATCAGCCTCCGGAGCTTTAGTATAATGTATTTCAACTGGAAATCGCCTTCCAGGTATCTTAAAGATTGGTGCAGAATCAAAATAATCGCTGAACTTTTCAGCATCCAGAGTAGCACTTGAAATAAGTAATTTCAGATCAGGACGAAATCGAGAGATATCCTGCGACAGCGGGACAGGAAGTCCAATGGGTGTAAGATAGGTAAGCAGGTCAAATAATCGTTGAAATAGGAAAATATATACAACGCGCAGAGAGAGACAAACATTTCATATAATAGCTACCACAATTCAGGAACGATCTCAAAAACCCTAAACCCCCTCTTCACAAACAAACATGGGAAAAAAGCAAAGTCAAATAGAAGGAAAAAGTGAACTGAATTGCAAAGAATTATTTTCTTGCCTTAACCAAGCCAAAAAGAATATCAGTTGACAATGTTCTCTCATGAGCCTCATCCACCATCACCACACTGAAAATTTTTGCAAGGTAAATCAGTTATACAGTAAACTTTAACCATCATTTCAGATCAGCAGTCACTAATTGTCATAATTTGAATCTGGACCTGTAACTTGCGAGATCTGGTTCACCAAGGAATTCCCGCAACAACATCCCATCAGTCATATACTTCAAAACCGTCTTGTCTGAAGTGCAATCTTCAAAACGAATCGAGTAACCAACCTGAGGGCAAAAACAAGATTCAGGTCAACTTTACCTGTGCGGCAGCAGAAAATCAATAGCAAATCTACTATCTATAACATAACAAGGATGGTTCCTTCACAAACTTTTATAATGAAGCTAAAGAATGTAAGATCAGTAAAAGGTTTTAGCTACACAAAAATCTTGCACATGCTGACAGGATTAACCATCCTATATGATATTCTCTCATATTTTCTTCAGATGATGCATAGAACGTGAGTATAATTGAAGTATAAATATTGTTAGTTTCCACAAATCACCAACAAGTCAAAAAAAACTGGTTAATGATGGAGAAATTTTTTCAGAGCAACCAATGGGACAGCTAAAACACAAGACATACCTCATGCCCAAGTTTGACTCCCATTTCCTGAGAAACTCGAGCAGCAACACTCATTGCAGCAACCCGGCGTGGCTGCGTACAACCAATCTGTACGGAGATGAAATCAAATTCAGCAAACGTCGTTTGGATATATCTGTGAACAATACTATAAAAGGATAACAGGCATTTTATCTAGCTTTTCACTAAACAATAATCATGCTAAAACATATATCCTATGTGTATGCAGTCCTATTAGTCGAGGATACACGTAGCTACTAAAGCAAAGCTCCTCTTTTGTTGTTTTTGTTAAATTCTCATCTTTTAATTTAAGTAAAATATTTATAAATCAAGCTCAACTATATGAAGTAGTCTTCTCTAACACTAACTAAAAAACATGGGAGAAAAAACTTTTACCTTCCCAAGTTTCGTATAGCCTGCCTCATGGAGATATTGAGGTATCTGGGTAGTCTTCCCAGAACCAGTCTCTCCAACAATGACGAGAACCTAAGGCAATAATCAAGCATAAAAATAATTAGCATCCACACTGTTCCCTAATAGATGGAGATGTATTGCTATATGATGCAAGAGAAAACCAACCTGATGATTCTCAACAGCTTTTAGCAACTCCTCTCTATATGGATAAACTGGCAGAGTTTTTCTATCCTCCTGAGGAATCCGAAAGGAATGGTGAAGAAATATCTAATCCTCCAGATCACGTTATCCTCAAAAGCATGAACTTATGGTCAATTTAGGAAAGAACTCCTCTTTTGGTAAAAATCATGAGTACTACAACCTATATTTTCACTCAACAAGGTTTTACATCAGGAAGGATAAAAATCCTGCTTCTGCGTCCAATAGGGAGTACAGTGGCTATCATTTCAGCATTATATGAATCTTAAATCGTTTCAAAAACCCTAGCATAGATGTATATAGTTTAGTTTGTGACAGACTTTCTTTTGTTTTTTTTTGGGGGTTGGTGTTTGGCTGTTGTACAAGAGCCAAACGCAGAAGAGCATACCTGTAGTTTCTCAAATTCTGATTTCACCCTAGATTTGTTAAGTTCTTCAATTGATGGCTCTTCTTCAACCTGCAACAGAAGAGTTTTAGGAAGAAGAAAGTTACAAGGAGAAACAAAGACAGCAAGCAGTTCCACTATATTTGGTAGTTTCAAATTGTCAAGGGTAATTTATTGAGTCAGTATACTTACATTAACACCATCCATCACAGATGCCTTTATGAACTCAATCTGATCCTCAAAAACAAACCTACACAAGGAAAAAGCATATATGACACGTGACACCAATTGTGCAATATTAAAAGAACCACCTAAGCACCCTACTTACTTCAGTAAATGCAACTGTAGAATAGAGAATCAAACCCAAAAAAACTAGTATACACGGTATAAGGGCCGAGAAAAAGGAATAAGAAAATGGGGAATACCACTCCCCGCAAACACAAACACATATTTTTTTTTTGGGAAAAAAGGAGTCAATAGTGAACCAATTGAGGAAAATATAAAAAAACTTACTGATAGTCATCTGGCTTTAACTTTTTGTCTTTCGACCCAAATTTAAGAGTCGCCTTTCCTGCAATACAATGGGCCTTTTAAGTATACAACAGATGAGTCCATAATGTACACATACGGTTAAAATTCCCTACCAATCTGATGTTCCTCCCACGCATCTTGTTCTGCAAACGGATTCATTTTATCTCCAGCATTTGAATCCCTGGAAGAGCAAACAAGATTGTATAAAATATGGGTGTTGAGACAGGTCTTTTGCTGGAATAATGAATTAATCAGCAAATGCTGAACAATGTGTAAACTAATGTACTGACTTGTAACGTTGCAAAGCAACAGCAAATCTCTTCTCCTGATTTATACCACCTTCCTGATCATAGGCTTCAGGCATCCTGTACTGTAACGAAAGTAAACAATCACAAATGCCACTCCATTGTTAATCAGAAGAGCCCAAATTTGACAAGATAAAAAACACAATGATCTGGAGAGGACCACAATTATTCATTTTTTATATTTTTCCTATAGTAATGTTTATTCTTAACTTGATGACTACCCTTGCAAGGAAATATTAGGGTAAAAAACCAAAGCCAATGACTTGTCAGGAAATAAGACTCGGTATTGATTTTTATATGGAACGTAGAAATACTGATCACTGAAAGAACAAAAGAAACTGTGAAGTTATAAGGAAGTTGTTTACAAATTTAAAAATAAAATAAAATAAAATAGTTCGTTTTAAAAAACAAATTTAAAATAGTTTTAAAAAATATCTTATCATGCTGCATAAATTATAAGAACCAAACTACTCTTTTAAACATTTTAGAAATGATGATTTGTCCAAAAGTTAAACCCTATAAGACAAGATCAGTACCTCATTGTCGTCGTCATCCTCTTGAGACCGCTTCTTAACAAGTTCATATATTTGTTTCTTGTATCTGTCAAAATACAATGGGTAAGCTTGAAGTACTACTTAAACATAGGAGTATAGTAAATACTCAAACGTAGGTGTATAGTAAATAAAGTCTTTCTTCTTCCAGAGCATCAAAAGAAAGATGTGATAATGGTTGCAAGACAGTGTCGATGAGATGTAATGTAATGTCTAAAAGGACCAAAAGAAAAGGGGGGATTACAGATCTAAATGTGTCTCCTGCAATAAAACATTTAAATACCTTAGCTCACGATATTCTGCTTCAGTCAGCTTCAAACCATCAAACAAGTACTGCTCATCTTCAATATCATCTCTGAAAAGGCCAAGAATGAGGTTAGATGACAAAAAAATGAAAAGAGGGGGAAAAAGTGAGAGTATTATTGTATGAAGAGAAACAGAGTTCTGATACAGAAGTTAAAACTGTAATACATGACATATAGACATTATCCTTGTCATACCTGAGTTCATCAAGCTTTTTTTGCTCTCTTTTCTTCAAATATTCTTGCCTCGAAATTTTCCTAGAAGGGGATAAAAGAGAGAATAAGCAGAAGGATCAATTGTTATACTAGAATAACAATTCAACCAATTAAATAACGTACTCAAAAATGATTCATATAATTAAAAAAATTCCCTTCCTATAATGGAAAGATTATTTCAAAGAGCAGCAGATAGAATCTGAGAAATTCCTTTCAGTCCACAATGTACAAAAAGGAAATAAACCATAACAATCTGATTCCCCAAAAACAATTTCTAACAAAAAGAATTCAGTAATTTGAGGTCACTACCTAGGTTAATAAGACAGCAAAATGCAGGCCAACTTTTGTGCAGGATCAAGCTATTCAACCAATGTGGTCACTTAGAGAATGAAACTAGTTCTCTGAAGCCATAGGGAGTTGATGTTCTAATATGATCCACCAAAAGCAGATAAAACACCAACGACCAGATAGAAGCCAAAAGTAAAATGTAATTGGGCTCATGAGTGCCTCTGTGTGTGTGAGAGAAGGGGAAGGGAGGAGGGTAGGGGAAGAAAAGCACAGTAATATAATTTCAGATGAAATGATCCAAGATGGATATCCTGACCTTATCTTTCACAAAGTAGTAACACATAAGAAAACAATGCCATCTCAAAAGGCTTTTTATGATAAGAATGAATGTTGAAATAATAAATTCAGCAAAAAAAGTATCTATTCAATGTAAGAAAACTCATTACACCAATCACTAACCCGCAATGTGCAATCATAGTCTATATAGCTTGGTTGATGCAGACATTACATTTAAACAACTATTACGTATCAACCATTCCCCCTGACATGATTTCAAAACTCAATAGATACATCTTTCTGCCGTCCAGGACACAGCACAAGTCTCACTTCCAGATTTGATTATATCTATCGTCTCTTCTTTCAGAAGAAGAACCATTCCCTCAAAATAGCTAAAGGATACAGCATTTACATAGAGATAAAGATATCCAATGTGGCAAACCGAAGTTGAAAGAGTTGAACAAATAATGTTCAAGCATGCACAATTACAAAAGAAAACGGGACCTTAACTTATGATACCAACCTTAAACTTTCAGTGTCATCCTTTTCCAAAGCATCTGACCTCCGGACAGCCTCCTCTGTTGTATATTTCCAGAAAAAGTAAATATCATGTTATTGCCTATGAATAAATATGATTAATTGCAAATCTATTGCAGAGCAATGATAAATATAGCACTCCAAAAGATATTTTACCGACACAAACACTCAGGGAACAAAGATTAAAATATTTTTAATGAATTATGAGCAGCAAATGAAAATACAAGGAGAATATATTATATTTCCAGAAAAAGTAAATATCATATTATTGCCTATGAATAAATATGATTAATTGCAAATCTATTGCAGAGCAATGATAAATATAGCACAGCAATAGATATTTTACCGACACAAACACTCGGGGAACAAAGATTAAATTTTTTTAATGAATTATGAGCAGCAAATGAAAATACAAGAAGAATATATTATATAGCAAGGATCTATTACCTTCCTCCATCTTTGTTAACTGTGTTTCTGTTAGCTGTTGAAACGAACAAATACAAGATCAGAATTACTTTGAATACTCACGAAGCAAAAGCAACTCTCCTAATAATAGCCAAATATGTCATTCGAACAACTAGCATAAAGCAGGAATAATGGAAAACTATAAGATTACGTTCACAGACCACCACATAAGCATTATCCACACACATGAGTAAGCTTTATCACAGTAGATATAAGACCGTAGATATAGGCTCAAGTCTTTTCGTCTTCATCTCATTTAACATGTATCTTCAAATTCAGCAGTGTAAATTAAAGGATAACATCCTAATGCATTTACATTAAAATATCTCAAGCCTTTGCTAATCCCAACACCCCCAAAAAAAAGAGAAAAAAAATAGAAAAAAAATCACCCAAGTGAAAGACAAATTGACATACTTCTTACATATGATGCAGCATGGTGGATATATAAAGAATGATTTTCAAGGGGCAACAAGAAAAATAGACATATTTGAATTATAACAACTCAGACTATACTGCAGTAATTCAAATTATGCATCTGACTGCAGCACTAGCTCATCTACTGCTTCAAAAATCACAACAAAACAAAGGGAGCCAATTAACACAACAGAGAACCAAAGTGGTCAAAACTAAAACTAAAAGAAAACAGAGCTCCATCATGTCATGCGAATTTACACAAACAGGTGAATTTTGTAGCATTAACATTTGGGAAAGATCAGAAAGTACTATTGACTCATTGAACCTTTCTTGTCCCTGCTGCATCCCGTTCTCTTATATGCTGCTCCAATTCCTCCCTATCTCTTTGGTCACGCAGTCTTTCTTCTTCTGACTGTTACAGAATAACAACACGCAACAATCAGCGAACTAGATACTGAGGCAGAATGAAAGAAAAGAGACAAAACCAGAGAATGACACTATGCAATACAAGGCCCACTGACAAAAAAATGGCCCAATTTCAAAAGCAAACACATTCTTGTAGAAGAATTATTACATGATAGAGTAACAAATGAAAGAGCCAGCTTATAAGTAAATAAAAGGTCAGACACTGTGAAGCACCTCAGAATCTTCACTTTCGTCCTGGGAGGTCCGCCTTCTAACACGTCTTTGTTCTTCCTCATTTCTCACAATCTACAAAAATTCAAAGTCAAAACATGAAAACGTATCAATTCAAGAATCTGACAAAAAGCATCTTATCCAAGGAAACAGAAAATGGAATTTCTATCAAAGAGTTAAAAATAAAAAATAAAATTTTTTTAAAAAAAAAAATCTGTGCCTCATCATCTTCATCTTCAACGATCTCAGTCCTCTTCCTGAACTTCTTTCCACGGTTTTCCTCCTTTTGAGATTGGGCACCAAGAGAAACAGAATTATGGCCACCTGCAACTCCAGGATCATCATCCTCATCATCAGCCTCCAAGAGTGTATAGGTCTTCTGCTTCCTCACTAACATTGCTGCTTCTCGTTCTTGTTGTTGGTAAAGCTAATGCGGAGACATCCATAAAATACCGGTTCAAAGTAAGTATAAAGCTCAACTATGAGGTGAATTAAGTTATTGCAGTTAAACCATTAACTCACATTTGGCCCAGAAGACTTGCGTTCAACTCTAGCAAAAATTTGTTGTGCAAATGCCTGAGTTCCACTACAGGGTGATAAACCCACATCTGCAAGCTTATTCACTATTTCTGCTGGCGATGAAGCATTTTTAGCTGAAAAAAACTAGCATCTATGAGACATATCCTAATTCCAAAATTCAGCTTCCACTCAAACAGATCATATATATATATATATATATATATATATATATATATATATATATATATATATATATATATATATATATATATATATATATATATATATATATATATATATATATATATATATATATATATATATGAGAAAAAGCATAACAGACTTACATATGCTAATCACATACTGAACAACTGTGCTTTGAGAGTATCCCAAAAGGGATATCAACCTATCTGAAACCCAACTCCTCAGATCCCCCATTAGCACTGCACGGTGTCAGACAAAAGGCATGAGGTTCAATGAAAAACAAATGGTTTCCACATTCGTAATAAACCTAATTAATTGAGCTAAAATTCCATTCTTCAAATCAAAGAACCCCCAAAGTTTCACTCTTTTCAATCGTCTTTGGCTGCTGAGACTAACAAAAATCAGAAGGCTTAGTCATAAACCATTTTCAATTGTTTAACCAGAAACAAGATTATCAAAAGCTCACTTACACCATCCAATCAAATCAATCTAGCCAAATTCATTTTGCCAAGTTTATTACCACTTAATTTAAACCATATATTTATACCTCCAACAAACACTGAGCTAGTGGCAATTACTTACCAACACAAGAATTAAAAATCTTTCAGAACTATTAACTCAACTAACTTCAATGCTCATCTCTTGCCCTACGACGCACATTATACCAGTGTTTCTGACTGCTTTAAGTCTTCCGTTACACAGAATAATTTAAAATTCTTCGTTTTCTCCGTTGGCCCCTTCATGAAACCTTGACAATGGCGGAAGAAAATTCGTACAGAGCAAAAACCAAATTCAGAAATACTTACACTGCCTCGGTACAATCCAGAACTGATCCTCCGCTTTGTTCAAAACCTCACAGGCATGACTCTGCCTGCTCGTGTGTGTGGAGAGAGAGAGAGAGAGAGAGAGAAGAGAAGGATTGAGGTTCTTCAGCGCTTCTGATGGAACCGCTGGTAAGGATGTGGGGTTTCGATAGCAAGAAGAAACGAGGCAAATAAAACGTAAATAAAGAACCGCCTCTATGCAGAAGGCGGGCACGTACTGGTCAATGAGTTTTAATTTGTTAACATCAAAGTGAAAAACGAATGTGGTTTTTCCTTTCCTTTTTCATTTTTAATGGAATTTTTATTTTTCTTTAAAATTTTTTGTTTAAACATTTTAAAATTTATTGAGCAAGTCAGCAGTTTAACAATAAAAGCGACCAAAAAAGTTTTGAGTTTGATCAGCTTCTCCCTCCCTCAGGTATCAAAAAATATTATTATATTGAAGGGGGTAATGAGTAATTTTTGTTCTAACCTACCACCCTCAATGTATCAATATAAAATATAAATATCTAAATACACACAAATGCTATTTCAATTATTAAAAATAGATAAAAAATGATTGTATGTCAAAAAATGAATAATTTTTAAAATTTTAAATTACGATAATAGATTGATAAATGATAGTAGTTATTGAATATGTTCTTAAGTTTCTCATCTAAAATTATTTTTAAGTAAATTTTAAAAAAATAAACAAACACAAACACTTGTTATATATATATATATATATATATATATATATATATATATATATATATATATATATATATATATATATATATATATATATATATATTCTTGAAACAAGAATATGTATAGCTAGAATTGCATCAATGTATTATGTTTTTTTTTCAAAAGTACTAACACAGACTATATTTAGATAATATTTCATTTCAAAATTAAACTTAAAATTTTAAGTGTTACACTCACATCTTCTCTTATAAATAATTTAAATTTTATGAAATCCAAGACAAAAATTTTAAAATCAAATTTTATCTAATAATTTATCCAACCACGCCCGCAATATGAAACATATGAAAATACATTAATAATTTTTTTTGTTAAATGCATTTTCAATAATGAGTTTATTGTTCAGCCAATAAAATGACTTCATTGGGAGTGAGTTATTTTAGAGTGTATTGGATTGCATTTTTTTAATTTATACTAAAATGGTAAAAATAAAATTATTTATAAAATTTAAAGTTTGAAATAAAAAATAAAAAGGATTTTTTTTGGTTAAAAAATCAATCCAATCCAAGTACACGGTTCGGAGCTTACTATAAAATCAAGGCCAAACACGGCAAATTCGAAGTCTTGGCCAAGGAATCTCCTTTTAGTTTTTTTCTTGGTGCTGGCATCATCATCATCTTCTTCCTTCGTATTCAACGCGTTCGCAGTAGAAGCCACCAAACCCCTCAGGAACCCAAAATTCATCCAGCTGAATTCGAAGTTTCATTCAAAATCTGCACTTCTTCTGCATTCATTTTCTGAAATTATAAGGAAGATTTAAGATGGGTTGTTGCAGCAGCAAAAGTTCTGATTCCAAAGCGAGCCGCATGGCTCGTTGGCGATCCACTGGCATTGTTGCTTTACGTGATTCCAAACTCAAGGTTCACTTTTTCTCATAAAAAATGTGTTTGTGGGCAGTGTTTATAGAAATGTGCAATTTTTGTATGTTAATGATCGGATAGCCCGCTGATTGTTAATTTTACGTGCAAAAATTTAGTTGACGTGAAAATGATGACAAATTTGAGCTCAATTATAGGTGAAGTGGGCCTTTGTCAAACCCGGATTAGCAGAATTGTTTGTCCGTGAATTCTGAATAAATTTGTTTCTGGGTTTTGCTGTTCTTGTAGTTGTGGGATTATGAGGAGTGTGGATAATTTTTTTTCCCATTCTTGTGTTATATTATCTATAGATGGCAATTTAGGATAAGCTTAAACTTAGGTCTACCTTTAATTTCCATGCGAAAATCAGAGTTGCAGCTGCGGTATTTGCTGCAAGTTTATGAAGATATGTTATAAAATTGTTTCTGTTTGTTGGATTTGAACTGTTTATCGCAAATCTTGTGGTAATTGGCAAATACTTGTATTCCAACCCTGTAGCTAAGCATAGAAGCTGGGCTGTTAAAGTTCCGGGTAAAGGTTTTGGATTTCTCACTAGATTTTGGAATTACTTCAGAAGCTCAAATGCAAGATAAGAATGTTTTTTTGTAAACTCATGTGACTGATACTCGTAGTATGAAACATTATATTTCATGATCTAAGAAAATTTAAAAGAAAGCAAATACATTAAAACAGTTTCTTAGCAACAAATATAAGCAAGCTTACACGATAGTAAGATCAAAAAGGGAAAGGTGACATACTAAACAATTTTGTGAACTTGCATAAGAAAGAGATTAAAGCTAAAAAGGTAAAATTTCCTCTGGAATTTTCTGGTAAGATGGTCAGAAACATATGTGTATGCTTTTCTCATGCCTAAACAAACAAAAAGTTTCAGGTTATACCAGGCTGACCAGGACTGAATTAGTTACTTTATAGCAATATGCTGGATAGTATTATATGTTTATTACTGTACCAGTAGTGACAAGTTAAAGACCAATAGGGGCCTTTCTTTTCTCGGAGTCTGCTGGGCAGACTACTATTAATGTCATGAAACTGCAGAGATGATGCTCTTTAGGCATTCTGCTTCTGTTCTTTTACTTTTTTTTTATTGGGGTTCATACTTGGATAATTTAAAAGCATATTTCATGTTTTATCTTTTGGCTTCTTGAACAGACATTCCCAGGTGAAGTTTTTGATCTTGACAGATCTATACGTACCCTTGATTTAACACACAACAGACTGGGTAATGCTTTTTTTAGTTTTCAAAGGCTTGATCTTTTTCATATATGATTGCTGAAGGTACCTGAATCAGCGAGCACATTCATATAATTAGATTAGGATCCTAGTGCTTATTGTCTATGTGGATATCTATATTTGTGTTTCATCTCTCTAGACTATATAACAAATCTTTAACTATTTTTTTCTTGGGGGTTCAGATGCTTGTTGTGAATGGTTTGTATTGTAACTAGGCTATGGTCTCAATTCTAATCAAATCCTGGATGATAACTAAATTCAATTTGCTTTAACTACTTTCATGTTGTTATGTTGCATTTACTTTTAAAGTTGTTTCTTTATGGCTGATTTCTCGGTCTCCTATGGCAGTTGACATTCCAATGGACATAGACCGATTGATTAACTTGCAACGACTGGTAAGAATATGTACATCCATGTTTCTATGTTTTGGCTACCTTAACAATCCCCATATAAAAGCCAGAGAGAGAACCTGAGCTAAGGCTCTTGGGAAATCTCAACCTATTATTGAAGGAAAATTCGTAGAAATTGTGAAAATTGTGAAGATTGTTTGTTAGGGAAATATTTTTAACAAATTGCAGAAACTGCAGCACTTTCAACTTACTTTTTGGCTCACTTTCTATGTTCTAAGTTTCATTATTTAATAGAAGATTTGGCATCTTCTTGGAGATGTACAAGATGTAAACATGCAAGGCTCGTTTAGAAATGGAAGTAATTGACGTAATTTCATAAAGCCTTTTATTATATAATGGTCAGTTCTTTGTGTGGACAGATGCTGTCCTTAACCTATGCTCCCTCTGTTTCAGAAAATAAGTCATTTTAGATAGGGGGATTTCCTTAATTCTTGTGCAAGATGTTAAAATCACTTAATATTTTGAGACGAATGGAGTAGTTTGCATCTATAACAGGCTAAAGAAGTCAAAGCTCAAATATATTTCCCAATTATAAAAAACATATTCATGGTGTTGATATCATTATTGTAGATGGTCAAAATAAAATTGATATTGGAGACTGAGACACTGCTCTATATGGCTTATTTATTGACTGACTATGTTATTCTACTTGATATTCATTGTTATAGATAGTTAAAATTGGTACTTGGGACTCAAATAACATGATATGTCTTCTTTAAAGATCGACTATGTTGTTGTATGTGATATTCTTTCTTGTATATAGTTAAAATTGGTATGTTGGACCGAAACATCCACATCTTCAAAGTCATAGTTATGAACTAAAATAACTACATTGTTCATCTTATTTAAAGTATTAAGTCAGTGCATGTGATGTTGCAATTTCATGAACATGCAAGCGTAGGATATGATACTGATTTTGTGCCAAACATCCTTCCTATTTAATGTGGAGTTCATGTAACAGTTCATTTCTATAGTGAAGATGCAAAATAAGGGAGAAATTTTATTTGAATGGACTAGGTACACTGGATTTAGCTGATTTACTAACTTTTTTGTTTTCTTTTTCCTCCCTAGATTTTAGCTGATAATCTTATTGGGAGCATACCAATGCACGTGGGAAAGCTTAAGAACTTAAAAGTGGCAACATTTGATAGGAACCAAATTACAGCTTTGCCTGATGAAAGTAATTTTCTTCTCTTCTGAGTAAGGGCATGTTTTAATGAATGGAGTTTGTTGTCTAGGTTTTCTTTCTCTTTGATTACAAAATTTAGGGAAATATTTACTTTTCCAAAGAACACATTTTTCTTCCCTTATTCAGCATGAGTTTCAATTGTTCAGTGGGCCAATTGGTGAAACTTGAGCGGCTATCAGTCTCAGCTAATTTGTTGAAGACTCTGCCAGAAACCATAGGAAGCTTGCGCAATGTGAGTGTCTTGGTTACAAAATTATGAATCTGTCTCTCATTTAGCAGCACTTCATTGATCAAACTTGAACTTTGCTTGTGTTAGTATTTAAAACATAATTGGTCTTGTATTTTATTTTTGGTTTATATAATATTAATAATTCTCCTTACAGCTTTCTGTGGTGGAAGCTGCTTCTGGGGTTTCCTTCATTTACTAGATCAGAACTAGTACTTAGTAGATTCTTTGGCAAAATGAGACTGCTTTAGTGGGAGGGTCTATGTTGCTCGCTCTCTGGCATTAGCACTTAAAAGCTTCTGCTGCAAGTAGCAGTATCTTGAGACTTTGAAAACGAGCTCATTCTTTGTCGGTGCTTGCCCGGTGCCTGCTTCATATTAAGTGTTATTCTCATAATACAGAGTCGTTTATTTAATCTCTAGCATTATTTACTCAAGATTGCCGTCTCTCTGAAAATGAAAGATAAAGAATGAAAAAGGTCCACATTGCTTGAGAATCCTTTTCCTCTATTTTGGATGGTAGAACCTGGTATGCATTTCAGAGAACTTGGTAGCTGATGGGTATATCTTTCTCATTTTTGCAGTTTAAAGGACCTTTTAAGGAATTGTTAAAATTTGTAGCATTATGAGGATAAACATTTTGCTTCTCCTTAATGCTCTTGTGCAGCCTGTTTTCTCTTTGCAATTTATGAGTCATTTGTTCATCATTAGTTGATTCAGTTGCTATTATTCTCTCTCTGTTATTTATGAATGAACCTATGTACCATTAGAATACTGGTATATTTATACTGCACTTATTCCTATTGATAGGATTCATGACCTTATTAAGGGGTTTATATTGATTGAATATTTAGCCTCTGACCTTCACTCTTTCTTCTTTTTGTTGTTTTGATTTTTGTTCTTGCTCTTCAATTTTGGAACATATTTATTGATCGTAGAATTTAAGCTACCTAAACGATGTCAGTTATTGACTGTACAGTTGTTGCTGTTAAATGTTTCCAACAACAAGTTGAAGTCTTTACCAGAATCAATTGGGAGTTGCTTTTCCCTGGAAGAACTACAAGCAAATGGTATTCTCAGATTTTTAATTGCAAGTGCGCATGTTTTCATAAATTCTTTGAACTCGTTTCCTTTTCCAACTCTTATTGTTCAATTTGTAATTAAACCAAGTTAATTACATACTCATATATATTAGCTTGATGTTTTGTGAAGTTTGAAATTGTATTGATTTATTTCTTGCAACTTTTAATGCTATTTCTTACATATTGATGCATGGTATGAGGTTATCTTAACTCTGCCTTTTGGAATTGCATGCTGCGCTCACATATCATCTTTATTCATAAGCAAAGTTTAATCTTCTGATGAGTGCCATGGCACGTGTCTCGTCCAACTGTTTCTGCATTGTGTTCCCAGATGATCATCTTTATGATACCCTTTTTCTCATGCTAGCAGATAATTCTATTGAAGAACTACCAGCTTCAATTTGTAGTCTTGTCCACCTTAAGTCTCTCAACTTGGACAAGAACAATTTGAGACAGGTAATTGTTCCTAAAGCTTCCAAGACTCTAATTATATCCTTGCTCTTATTATTGTGTCCTCTTCTGCATTTTCTTCTTTTCTTCTCCCTTGGATTCTTTAACCAGTTGAAGCATATTGCCTTCACCTGGGAGAAAAAGACCTGGTGATGCTGCAGATATTGGGCAAGCATTGCTTCTGCAGTGGTCTTAATTACTTTGAAGTTTGTAGTTGCTTCTGGAACAGGTTGTTAAGGTAGACGTACTGACAAACTTGCATCTATCTTTTGTTGTACAGATACCTCCAAATTTATTGAGTGAATGCAGGAGTCTGCAAAATATATCCCTCCATGACAATCCCATTTCAATGGACCAATTTCAACAGGTGAAACAACAGTTCTCTTGCATTGTTTAAAATGGTTTGTTTATCTTAATAACACTTGATTTGTGCAACTTCTCATTATTAGAACTAAACAGTTATCTTCTCTCAGATGAAAGGGTTCCAAGAATTTGAAGCTAGGAGGAGAAAGAAGTTTGATAAGCAAATAGATTCAAATGTAATGATTAGTTCCAAAGGGCTTGATGAGGGGGTAGACCTTTGATAGTTGAACTTGCTCATTGACGTCCATGGTGTGTTCTCAGATAACGAGCTTCAGCATTAGTTTTATTATTCCATTGATATACATCCCGCAGTTCAACATGCAAGATATATGATCCTGTTCTTTAGCTGCTTTGATTTTCACTCGCAGCTTCATCTAACGGGGTTTTGTATCCTGCAGTTGGACGCAATATTACTTTGAAAGTTGTTCTTGTGCCGACCGTATTCTCTGTTCTTGCTGCAGTTTTGTGGTAACATCTTGCCTCTATTATTCAGCACAAAGTCGATAGTTAAGCTCAGCAGTTGTGAATATTAGCTCCTCTCTCTACCCTCCCTCTTCATTTTTCCAGTTTTGTACATCTCCTACTATGCTGTATACCAAGAACCCTCTTACAATCTACTAATCTGAAGAGGTAAATATTTAATGGAATGCTGAATTTCAATTTGTTAGCACAGAGTTCTGTACTTTCTGGCTTCCGCATCATGAGTGTTCACTTAAAAACAAAATAAATAAAAAATGCTAAGAATTTTTACCTTTTTTCCCCCAATTTTTCTGTGCATCAACAACTTGCACGCTAACTTTCTGTATGATATGCCAAATTACTATTACTGAATACTTAAAATTCAAATATCAATTTTCTTAAACTACGAATTTGATACTCTATACTTAGGTTAATGCCGCATTAGTCACATTAAATATTATCTTCCTATAATAGTTTTGACTCAAAAAGAAAAAAAGAATCTTCTGAAAACTGTCCCAGTTTCAATTTTCCATTTTTACCCCCTTTCTTTGAGGTTTGCAAAGTTCAAGCTACTGCAGTGAAGATTGTTTTCTTGCAGCAGTAAAACTTGTGCTATCAGTAGTTAATGCATAGCACGTCTTGGTGAGATAAATAATGAAGGAAAAAACTCTAATTACTTATGCAATTAATTAAATAAGAAATTAAGGGTCTTTTTATTTTTTCATTTTAAATTATAATTCAAGCTCACAGTTCAACAAGAAGATACAGAACTAGTAATAGATGTACAAATATTTTGGGGGTAAATTATATACGATTTTTTTGGATTATTATTATTTACTATTTATTTTTAAAAATTTTTAAATTTTTTTAAAACTTTAAAAGTATCAAAATTTAAATCTGTCAATAATAATTATTTTTTTATAAATAAATATTAATTTATATTTAATTTTATATTTTTTTTCATGTAAAAAATTTTAAAATTAATTTCAAAACGATCAGATGAAATGTCAATAAGTGTCATGCAAATTTCATTAGTAATTTGCTAACGAAACGCAACAATACAAGAGTGAAAGAGAAAAAAAAAGGGAAAAAATTTTTAAAAAATAAATATTTTTTATTATATATAATTAAAAAAATTATATATAAAAACGAAGAATATCTTTACAACCAACCTAGACTGAATCAGAACATGTTGCTAGCTGTTTGCCTTGTCCCGCTGAAGATTTCACGCACCTCAACATCCTATGTGCAGCTTGATATAATTAAAAAATTGGCCGAGCTGCTGCACTGCAGAATAGGACTGTCAATTGGTCGAAAGTTAGCACGTCTGCATTTCAGCTCGGTTCGTTTTTTAGGGTTGAAAGCTTTTTTTTTGAGCTAAAAGTGGGTAGAGTTTGAGAGCTGAATTTTCAGCTCGTTTGTGAATCGGGTCGAGTTCGGGCTTGACTAAGCTCGGCCCATTATAAGCTCGGCCCGATCATATATCTAATAATAATTTATAATTATATATTATAATTTCTTGATATAATAGAAATTTTTTGTGTATAATACTATATTAATGTCATCATAACTATATAGATTAAAATTTTATGTGTTTTGATATAAATAAATTTGTTTATATTTCACTTTCAAAAAAATTTAGTGTGTAAAGTTTTTCACTTCCAACACTTTAAAATTATATTTTAGAAAAAGCAATGTGGTTTAATAGTTTTAATTCTTAGCAGATTTGGCAACAATATGCATGTTATTCAATCATAGAGTCTATTTATGAGATTAGTAACTACTTATTGAGACTTTATCATAATTCTAAGGATATTAAGTATTAACACGATAAATGCGTAGAGTATGAATATTATTACCTTTACTAACACGAGAAATATAAATCATATGAAAGAAGAAGATAAGATCTTAGCATAATCTTTCAATTGATTTTTGCACTTGTAATTTAGAATATTCCAAAGTAAATATTTAGTTTTATAAAATAATATATTCTACATATTCACTTTCGTAATTAATATATTTAACTAATTTCACAAAATATAATTTTTTTCACTTCTCAACATAAATTTAGAAAGAGAAGAGAAAAAATTATCAATTACTTAGTGGTTAATACTTATATTATATAACTTATAAGGTGATTAGTAAAGTGATTAGTAAACTTTAGTATTAGCCCAATATCTTTTTAAAAAAATTAATATTTATTATTAGGGAACATTAGAAGATTGTTTTTTGTGTATTAATAACTTAATATGCATTGAAAATATTAAACTAACTTTACTATACAATGAAAGCTCGGTGGTGTATCGTTTGCCAATTTGGTTGATTCTCTATACAGTGAAACACGATGGTGATGTGTTTTAGTGCTTTGGTGCTTAGTTTCATCGTTGGAAATTCACTCGATTTACGAAGTTATAGGATCATTCTTCCTCTTTTTCGATACTTACGTATTGAAGCACGACATACTGAGATTATCGATTTTTAATGCATTATATATCTCTGTTTAAATATCCATTTGAAGGGTTCTCGATCAATAAATTCTCGGACTCTGGTAGTTTGGTGCTCCACTTTTGTTGATTTGTCTTGGTTGGAATTTAATGTGGTTGAGATATTACTACAATACTTTATTTTCTTTATGGTAGTTTGTTTTGTTGATTTTCGGATAGACGTTTACTTAGTTTACAGAGATATTGTTTAATAATATATGCAAATTAGTTGAAAGTCATTGTTAGACAAGTATTAAGACATTAATTTGTGAAGGAAATCATAATTTGTAGTGAGAGAATAATTTGTGAGTAACAATAAAAAAATGAATATGCATATTTCGAGCCGGCAAATTTCACTGCACTCATAAGAGTCGAGTTCGAGCTCAACGTTTGTGAACATTGTTGAGTAGCGCAGTTTCGAGCTCAATATGATGTTACTCGGGCTGAGCCCGAGCTTAGGTCGACTCGGCTCGTAGAGCCCAATTGACAGGCCTACTGCAGAAGTGATATCAAAGGAAGGATAGTGATGGTCAAATTTGTAGGTTGACTTTTGCAAAACAATTGAGAATTTTTTGGAAAGAGCCAATCCAAGTGCCGGTAATTATTCCCTTACATTTTATTACCAAATGAAACTTATTCCCTCGCACTTATCGGCATCTCTGAAGACGGTCAAAGAATCAATTGCTACGTGGCGTCCATTCATTTTCCCGCCATATCTCCTGAAAGCCAAATCAGACAGCGCCAAATATAGCCCACAGATTTCCGACCACATTCTTAAGTCCATTACCAAAATCGCCCTCCGCATTTACATCATCATTTCTACAAACGTAAAATTCCTTTGTGGCAATTGTCGTAATTAACTTCAACTAGGAACCTTCTTTCGACCACAGACTTCACCATTTTCGGACAGCCAGGTGACGTTAATTTCTCAGCCCCAGCTTTACCCTTCTAAGTCAAGTCAACAAAAATCGCCCTTTCCCTTTCGATCTCTCTGTCTCTTCTATCTTCAATTTCACCTTGATTTTTCTACTTCGGCTACGAATCGACCTCAAATTCTTCTGATTCTTTCTCTTCTCTATTCATTGATACCTTTTTTAGCTTCAGCTGTTGTGGATATAGAATTCTAGGGTTAGGGTTTCATGTTTATGCAGATATACTTCGGATCTTTCTAATTTATTCCGATTCCGTTGTAAATTTGTGAATTTTGCATCCGGGTTCTCTTCTCCAGAATCTCCTTTCCTTATTTTTGTAAAAAAATTATTTTTTGGTACGCGTTTTCTGTTGCTCAAGAATTTTTCTCCTCAATTAAAATCTAGAATTTTTTTCTTTTCTTTTTTCTTTATTCATTTTCCTTTATTCTTTGAAGATCTCAGGGATCAGTTCTGCTATTTTATTTGAAATTTTATTTATATTTGTTCATTCTGTATATATTTGGAAACTTTTGAGAATTGGGGATCTAGGGTTAGTGTTTCAATAATTTTTTTGTCCTTTCGAATTCTTCGGGCTAATTCAACATCCCATCGAAAATCCCCATTATGCCCTTCTGTTGATTGATTTTGCTCTCAGAAGACATTCTCTTTTATTTGCCGGCAAAGAAATTTCCTCTATTAAGGTATATAATTCTTCTTTTAATTTTAGAAATCATTTTTATTGTGTGTTCTTTGATGCTTAGAAGTTCTCTTAGCCTAATTTGAAAATTTGGAGAAAATGATTTTTGGCACCGCCAAAATAAATGGGCACGTTAATTGCTCTTTTGTTTAGCTGCCACGTGTAATTACTTTGATGCCATGGCCCATTTATCAAGAAAGGGGTGCTCAAATTTATTGGTCCCATTGTTACATTAGTTATTGGGGTTATTTTACATGTTGGAAGGCTGCGTTGACTAACCTATCCAGGAGTAATGGAACAGAAGAAATAGTTGTCGGCTTAATAGTGATCTGCTGTGCTCCAGCCAAAACAGGGGGGAAAAGAAAAGATTCAATAGTGTTTGTCAGAGTAAACTTATGCTGTCACTTCTAGTTGCACATTATCACTTAAATGCTTGTTTCTATATCACAAAATGATTATGACCTTGTGCGTCTAGTCTTTTTTACGCTTTAGAATTAAATGGCCAAAGTGTTTCGTTTGGATCAATGTGCAATGATTTTTTACTTGTACTTAGGGTAGGATTGGATAGTATTTTGATTTGAGACTTTGTGTCTTGGGTTTCGTGAAAGAAAATTGTTTGTGAAAAAAAGAGTGGTGTAAAGTGAAAAATTTGCATGTGTTTCATAGCGGAATGTTGTCCAAATACACCCTTACAATCTATTATGTTAAGAGTTTTGGTGGGATTAGAGGATATTTGTGAATTTAGAATCTTGCATGGTTGGCTGAAGTAATTTTTCTCGTTATTCAGAGTTTCAAGCTGTATTTTTATATGGATTCAATGTCTTGCTACCAATTTTTCTTGAATTCATTTCCTTATAATGGTAATAATGCTCCTATTGGGAACCTTGTAAATATCTTCTGCTCTCAGTCTTTGACCAAGACTAATGCAGCTGATTTCTATATATTTAATGTAATTTAGATATGCATTGCTTAAATGGAGCAGTAGTGTGTAGGATTACAGTTGTAAGTATCCTCATCAGGAAAGATGTAGCTGTACACTCGAAACTGGGGCTTTTGGGTAGAAATTTAATGGGCTAATGAATCATTTTTAAGTGTTTCTTCCTAGACTGCAAATGTTTACTATATTAGGAGGTATTTTCTTTTCTATTATGTTTTCTATAATAGAGGTATGGGATTGATGGATATAGAGTTTTCATAATTGTTTTTGTTTATTCATAAATATCCTGAATTGACCTATCATAACTGTGTTGGTTGTAAATTCTTTTGCTTAGCATTCAAGAATGCCTGTGCTTGTTTTCCTTCTGGCCTTCTCAAATACTTATTTTGCAGTTAAATATGGTACAAAAGCGACCACATAGTGAGGAGTTGTACGAGGTTTCCTCCAAGCAACCAAGGCGGTCGGAATCCAGTGATGAGATGGTTTCATCATTGGAATTTCCTGATGAAAATGTGGCTTCAAATCCTCATGCTTTAGGTGCGAAGAAGCTCTTTAATATCTTCATGTAGGCATTCTAGGAGTTTTTACTATACTTTTAAGTAGATTCACATGCTCCAAAGTTTAGCTTCATATCCATTTTTGACCTTCTAATCTGGTTTTATTTTCAGTTGTTAGATGATTTAGGACTTGATATCTTATGGCTTTTGCAAACCTTTAGATGTATTTGTACCGATACAGATGATTTTCCCAAAAGTTATGATGAGAATAAGATTGTATTCTAGAGCCCGTTGTTACTTTAATAGGTTTCATTAGCTGTAATGGCATGCATGTGGCTGATTAGTTATAGGGAGCCTTAGTCTACTTCATATCCTTCAAGTTTTGTAATTCCAGCACCTGAGGGATTATTTAGGACATTCTTAATATTATCTTCTGGACGCTGCTCCTCTTCTTGTTATCCCTTTCGGTTACATTTTCAGTGACTTCTCAGAATCTTTTTGAGTGGTACTTTTTACTGATACTAATGTGTTAGTAGGTGAATCTGGGCAATTTCCCGCGAAAGTTAAATCTGAGTATGATGAAATGCTTGATGGTGGTAATGGAGCTGAACTGCGAACTTGCCTTGAGAAAGAGTTAGAGGCAAGTCTTCCTGATTCCGTTTCTAATTCTTCCTGGGCCACAAGCACAACCAGTGAAGAAGATATCAGATCTGAGGCTCCATTTCACATAGTTCTCTCTCCTGATCATCATAATCTTGTTCATCCCACGAGGGCCATCATACACGTTGGAGATATATATTCTTCACTTCTGGAATATCCTCCACTGAAACCAGTGCCAGTTGGAAAAGACTTTCAAGCTGAAATACCTGAATGGGCTTCACTTGGCACTGAACAAAAATCTGTTTGTTTAGGAGACGTTTCTGAAGCATTAAATGTCCCATCGCAATCTTCAAAATCAGACATCTGTGGTGATTTGGATGACGAGAGTAGACTTCCTGGTACATGTATCATTCCAATGCCTGAACTAGACATGTCTAAGAATGTGGAGAAGGTCAGAGCTGGAAGAATCAATTGTTCTTGTGAAGATGAGGGATCCATCAGATGCATCCAGCGGCATATAACAGAAGCAAGAGAAAAACTAAGGGCAACCCTTGGCCAGGAGACTTTTGACAAGCTGGGGTTCAGTGATATGGGAGAGGCCATTGCAGAGAATTGGACTGAGGAGGAAGAGTTAATATTTCATGAGGTTGTGGCTAACAATCCTGCAACATTAGGGAAAAACTTCTGGGATTATCTTGCAATGGAATTTCCCTCGAGGACCAAGAAGGAAATAGTCAGCTATTATTTCAACGTCTTTATGCTAAGAAAACGTGCCTTGCAGAACAGATATGACCCACTTAACATTGACAGTGACAATGATGAATGGGAGGGAACAGATGATTCTGCTGAATATGTAATTGAAAATGGAAAGGAGTGTAATGACCCTGGGGTTGAATCACCAGGTTATGAAGATGTTTTTGGTCGTGATGAATTTCATGAAGATGTGCAAAATTCCAGTGAGGATGGCTTTCCTATAATTTCAGGAAGTGATGAATACAAGCATCTTGGTGACAGCAAGGTTATCTGCAATGTATCTGAAAACTTTCCTGTCGCTGCTTTTGATAATCATGGTACTTTTCCAACATTTTTCCCCAGTGATCGAGTCCTTTCAAATGAGCAGTTTCATAAAGATATGCATGAATCCAGCAAGGATGGTGCTCCTGAAACTTCAGGACATGATGCATATGAGAACTTTTGTGACAAGGTCATCAGTAATGCGAATGAAAGTTTCTCTAAAGAGGCTTTAGACAGCCACAATACTATTCCAACATTCCTGCCCAGTGATCGATTCCTGACAAATGAACCAGGAGGTCAGGGTGTCCCGGGGGTTGAGTGTGCATCTGATATTGCTGAGATGGCTCGAGGAGAAGTTTCGTCAGAGGGGGTCAATGGTCAAAAACAGTGCTGTCAAGAATTTTTGTCAGAGCCATCCAGTTCTAAAGAATGGGATGCTGGTTATCTTACCCACCCCAAAAATGAAGATTTTCTCCCCACATGCAGTATGATTGAAGAAGTCTTTGGTAACGAGGCTCTAAATTTCAAGACTACTGATGGCTAGACCTTATAGGATTAGATTAGTAGGGGGAAAATGGGGCAATTGCTTCAATGCCCCTTCACTGATAGCAATAAGATACACTTTTTTTTTTCCTACTCTAATTTTGCCTCCACTAATTTGTATAAAGTGCGATACAACATATAAGTACTTAGATAACTAGATATTCAAGTTATAGAAAAAATTTTGTTACTATTTTCTCGATTGC
Organism: Rauvolfia tetraphylla; assembly: GCA_030512225.1. Lineage (NCBI taxonomy): Eukaryota > Viridiplantae > Streptophyta > Magnoliopsida > Gentianales > Apocynaceae > Rauvolfia > Rauvolfia tetraphylla. Next base: position 5,093,914 of record JAJQKT010000028.1, on the reverse strand, counting down.
CAGAACTGTGTTCTAGAGAAATGCAGATATGTTTTTGGATTATGTTGACCGCTTTTACTTTAACCCGCTTTCAACTTTTTGATTAGGTGCTGATTATTTTCCAGCTAAAAATGATAAACTAGAAGAGAATCATACTATTATAACATGTAGAGAATCATATAGTCCAACAAATTAAGTTATACTCCAAAGAGATCAAAGGAAAGTTCAAACAGGAGCAACTAAAATAAAAATTTACCTCTTTTGAGTTTCTGTTGTCATATATTGGCTGATTTCAATAGAAGTAATGTTAAAGCCCGAGACGGTTTAGATATACTCTAGTGTTTAGTTTCTAAATCATCAAAAGAAGTGAGTTTGAGCTCAGGCAAAGAATTGTTCCTTTTCCGAGTCAAAAAAGTTTTATCAAACTGAAGTAAGCGGATGAGATTACTGCTTTTCAATGTGCAAATGCAGAAATGCACTTGGAATATGTTCTTTAAAGACGTGGGTGTAATGCTTCCTATCATTTTCATTTAAAATGCAAGAACAGAGCCGTCGTTGAAGGCCTGCACTTCCTTTCCTCTTCATGCTACCCATGAAGAAGATGCTTTACTTAATGAAATAAATATACCGATGCATCCATCACTTCTCTACAAGTCTTTTTGTTATTCAAAGCCCAAAAATGCCCGTAATTGCTTTCCCCTATGAACAAAGGAAATCCCAACTCGTTGCTTAAGTACAAGAAAGAAAAGCAAAGAAAAGAGAGAAAGAAAAAAGGGTTTTCATTTTGCTCATCTTTTAATCAAGAAAGATCATGATCAAACTCTGTCAATCCTAATTAACATAAATGTTAAGTGTACTTTGCGTTCATAATACTTGACTTAATGGCAAATTAGAGTTTCTCGATTACTTTATTCTTTGTTTGAGGCTCACTTTCCAAATTGGAAGTCACTGTAGGAGAGTTCAAGTTCAAGATACTCTAATGGTCAACTGCCATGGTTGTTGATGGAACAGTGGAACCTTTGAGGACATTATAGGTAGACTATACATAGTACTATATTCAGTGACGTCAACTCCACCCCAACCCCCATGCCCTCATGGTTGCTCACCAAAAGAAAGCAAGAAAGAAAGGCAATCTCACACATCATTTGGTAGAGCACTGAACTTGTATTCCATCCCACATCATCCAATTGAGGTTTGTTTCCCATAGGTCGATAGAGAAATTGACCTTTTTATTATATTATAAAAATAAAATTCATCTCAACTAGTTGTGATAAAAAATTTAAATAACAAAAAAAAAACCATGGCTCAGTCACCACTTAGAAGGTGGACAATATGTGTGTTAGCAGCAAGATTTGGTTCTAAGATCCAGCCACATGGCTTTAGATAAGGGAATGTAAGAAGCAATTGGCGCCTGTTTGCTTAGTTTAACTGAAAGAGCAACCAAAAAAAAAAAAAAAAAAAAGTCAAGAGTGGCAGTGCAAAGAAAGGTCAGCTAAACCACTCCATCCTCCAATGCTCTATCCAGAACTAGAAGACTAGGTGAGGGATGGAGGACCCACATAACAAAATAATTTTATTCTTGAAAAATACAAATAATTCTTTTTTTCTTCTGAAAAATTCATGGGCTTTATTGAGTATTCCCTAAGCATTGCTGGTGAGAACCTTGCTCACCAACACATGCACCATTATTATCTGTTTAAAGCTACACATGCACCTTTATGATTAGTCTTTATATAAAAAACACAGAGTGGTGGATTTGTAGTTGCTACATATGTCTATTGGAGGGAGGAGAGAGATGTTCTTTCTAACCACACATTTACATAATTGCCTTGACAAGTACTGGCAAACGCTACATGTATTATTGCACTATTTGCATTTAATCTTGCAAAAGGGTGCCCCAAGAAAGAAAATACTTGTAGATTCTGGTCATGTAGTAAAAATTTGCATCGTTTTTTAAGATGGTAAACTCATAATTTTTATAAATTAATTTATTTTCTCAAGTTTTTAGTAGATACATTCTTCTTCTCAATTTTGTACGAGAACAGAAGCAAATAATTGAAAGATTCCTAAGTAGATTTATAATTTTGGATCCTTTAGAAATAACTTATATGAGCATGCCAAAGGATTTTAGATCTGTTTCTTTGTAGATTTTCTTTGCTGAAGAATTAGGGGAGAATGCCCTACCCCTGAATGTCCAACTACCTCGAGGCAAATATTTATGACATGATTAAAGTTTGACATGCTTATGATTAATGAGGCTTTCTTATAGACTAACTCTTTATTAATTATCAGCTGGATCATAGTAAACCAGTAAAGCAGTGACAGGGCTTTGCTTGTGAGGGGCATTGGAGACCTTTATAGTGTACTCAGTCTTATTCAGCTGCTCCACTTGTACTGAGATGAGAGCAGAAGAGGCAGATCTTGCTTTGACTTGGGATAAAAGGATCTTGAGAACAACAAACTAAATGAATTAGACTCCTGGTAGTTCAAATTATTTATCTTTTTGCTTTTCTTTCCCTTCCCATTCCGTGAAAATTCTAGATTTTAAACTAATAAACCTCCCGAAAGGAGATTTTTAGTAATTTTCTAAATATATAATCATCAATGAAGTTGTTTATTTTTCGTTTTCTTCGAATATTATTCTTCTTCACACAGAAGAAATAGGTTGCCGATTCAGAATTTGAAGGGTTATGAAGAATCTTTTTGAAGTTACCATAGCCCCAGATAAAACAACGTAGAACGAACCAATTCATGTTATTGGTTGAGGTTATTGCAGTTTTTTTGACAAAGAAAAATGACAAAGATTACAAAATGGGGTAGCAGAAAGATTTCAGGGCCTGACACAAGAATGAAGAAAAGCAAGTACAAAAATTTATATAGTTCTGATGAACTGATGGAGATGGTGAGCTAGCAGAAGGCTCAAGTTTTGTCTAGTAGTAAATGGTAAACAAAGTCACACAGAATGGTGGTTCAGATTAGGTTACAGAAGAAGTTGAGTTCTGGAAGAAAGCTTGACCAAAGCATAAAGCCAAAGTAGGGCATCTTATCGTAGCCTTAATAAATTTTCAAGGGTAAGGAGAGGACAAGGAAAGACCAACCTTTCCTTGGAAGGTGTCTGCTTGTCAATTTGAGCATCACTTTTGGAAAAACTTATATACTCTTCACTCACAAGTGAAGTCACACCTGCCAATTGGATATGCTGCAAAATGAGCAATTTTTTAGTAAAATCTTGAAGGTGAAATTCATCTTCTGGCTGTGGAATTTAGATGGCCTAAAGTGGTACGAATGAAATATGAAATCATCGCTCTTAATGGTAAAAACACGAGCATTCTTAGGCGAAAGATTCTGTGTTGTGAATAGCTTTGGCAAATCCCAATTGGTAAGAATGATGATTTTAGAACATATTATTGGTGTAACAAGGAAAAAGGGTGGTGGTTGGGCTACTCTTTTTCACAAAAGTACTTCTGTTATGAAGTCTTAGAGGGTAGTTTGCAATCTTTAGTACAGATATTAAACTACTTGATGTTGCTTTTGGTTAGGAAATGCCACTTATTAAATGGCCTGCCCTTCTTTTCCAGAATCTAGATAGCCATACAAATTTGTTTACCAAGATATTTCTATAAATTTTTTGAACTAGAAGGTGGAAGCAACATGTGAAGTTGCCATCTTGCTGTACCTATCTTCTTGTTGCTTTAGCTGCCTTTTGTTTTCTCCTGTGTTTTCAAATATCACTTTTGGCATCTAAAATTTTGGTTTCTATATTTTTTTTTCATAAACATGTTTAGCACATCCACTGGATCTCTAACATAAAACCTTGCAATTCTTGAACTTCATTTTAGGTTTCGCCTTAGCTGACATGTTTGACTTTTTCAATCATTTTCTCTATCAAGTTTTTTGAGCTTGATTCATAGTATCAGGAGAAGCTGAAGACTTCTTGAAAATTTTCGTGTATTTAAGATTCTTTGGCTGATAAAATTTAAGAAGATACTGCATCAAGCATTATATAAAATGCATGTATCTTTTCCGGGCAAACTGGGAGTACATAATGTGCTTGCACATGTTTGTGGATTAAAAAATGAGGCTACTTAAAAGCTTATTATGTTATCTTCTGGTGTTGTTTCCTCGTGATAACTTGGTTCTAATGAGCTTCTTTCTCTTCTTCTTCGTATAAACAACGAAAGAAAAGAAATCCCAATCGACAGAACTCGTTTCACAGCTAAACCTTGCACTAAGATGCCGGCTAAAAGAGGCACAACGAGAAGAGTTTCTCATGGACAAGAATAGATAAACCTGCTGCTAATAATAAGACATTCACATTGCGGTTAGAGCAATGAAAGCCGGCCTTTTCTTCAACTTAAGGCCGGCATTGTCAATCCAGTCTCAACTCGGCTTTGCTGGCAATTCAGTGACAACCTCAAACTGAACGTGGACTAACCTCCAAATCCGATATTCCCTGTCCTAACACAGTTAAACACAAAAAATTCCCAAACACCTTGTGCTCAAAGTACAGCATAGCTCTGGTTTAGCTCCAGTTCATTAAACTAGCTAGATTTCCTCACCATGGTAGCAAAGATTTTATACCCTCTTGTAGGTTAATGCAATCTAAATGCCCTTTATGGATCAAGGCCATTTCGAGGACATCCTAAATGACTCAGATGCAGCCAAGTCCCTCTTCTGGCAATCTTTATTACCCAATATGAAGTCTACATATGTTCCAAATTAGAGGATTTTAAGGTTAATTTCATAAACAAGGGCAATCGTGAAATGGAAAAGGAAAAAAAATTATAAGCAATATGCATATTAAAGCATAAAGTAGATTAGAATATTCTGAAGAGTAAGTTCTTGGCGATACAAGCAAGTGCAGAAAGTTGTCAGGACATGCTTGTACATGAACAAGGCTAAATTCTTAATTTGAAGGTGGGGCTTTAGTTTATATGTTATGGTTATAAAACTAGACATTACATAGAGAATATACTATGTATTTACTATTAAGCAAAGACTTGAATCAGTATTGAATTTTTGCAGAAGGCTTTAGCTGCAGGCATGTAGTAGTATTAGTAGAGTCCATGTATAAGAATCTGTCAACACATACATGCATCACTTGTCATTAATCTGTCATCCTCTTTTGACTAACCCAAAAGTGAGAAATAGAAAGTAGATTATATGATTAATATTATCGAGTCAGTTTATAAGATAATAAATTACTGTTTAGAATAAAGACTAATACGATAAATATGAAACTTGGTGTCAAAATTCCGTTTGTAGATAGCAAATCTTGAGCAAAAGTTACATATTACACCCCACCAAATTCTGCATCTGCGTGGTTTTGGGATGTCCAAGTTAGCCCCATTTGGCGACGTGGCCCAAAAGATTGATCTGACATTGCAAGAGAAATGAGCATGGTCTGCTCTAATTGGCTATGAATGTAACAACAGCGAAGGCAACCGTTAGGCCGTACGTATATTAATCAATACTATATTAAAAGTATAAATAAGAATCATGCGTATTTAAATTTAATTATTTTTTTAAAATTACCTAAAATATCTTTAAAAAAATAAATTATTATTATTTTGATGGACTAACCATATGACATTAAAAGTACACAAAGTATACAAATATAATTATTTCTTATAAATTAATCCTTTAAACTCTAATTTAATTATAATTATTTGGGAGTTATATAAAGAGTAATAAAAAATAAGAGTTATTTGAGAGTTACATTAGTTAAAGAAGAGTACTCTTTTAATTTTTTTTAGAAAACGAAGAGTAGTCTATTAGTTTATTATTTTTGTTATTGTTATTTATATTACTATTAGCATTATTATTAAAAATTAAATCATAAGTGTTATGTGGGAGTTATATGAGTTAAAAGATGAATAAATAAAAAATAATAATTATATATAAAGAATTAATATACAAGTCCTTAAATAGGTTTTTAACTACTAAGTAATAATATTTTAACTCATCTACTTAAATTACAATTTTTTTCTAATTCAAAAATATAATGTAATGGAAGATATTAATGAATAATATAACCTCTATAGAATAGATTATATAATTAGTACTATTATTAGAATATTATACGAATAAAATAATCAGGAGTAAATAAATGTACTTTAACTTTTACCATTGCAAGAACAAAAAGAAGGAGAAAGAAAAAAATAATATCATTTTACAATAAAAAAATATAAGAAATAATTATAATTACTAAAACTCAAATATAAATATATTTAATAAAAAATAAAAATATAATAACATGAAAATAAAAATAAAATATTAATATTTTTTAAAAATTAAATAAATATAAAAAATAATTATATTGAACAAAAATCTCAATATCAATATAACTTTTGAAATATTTAATATGTATAAATATATTATACGTACTTTGTGCTAGTGAAAAAGTAAAACAAAACGTCTCACGACAAGACTTAAAAACTTTAGCTTAATTGAATAAAATTTAATTTTAAATTTTATAAAAATTAAATTATTTATAAAAATATATAAATTTTATATTTAAAATTTTAAATTTAATTTTAAAATAAAACACTATATAAATTGAGCTTTAAAAAAAAAAGAAAAGTGTAATTCAAAAGAATAACGGCCAGAGAGTGGAACCTTTTTTCACTTGGTGGCTTGGGCTTCCTTACTGGCAAGACAAAGGAAAGAATAGTTAAGCAGTTGGTTGTGAGTTGAAGTCGGAGCTGTAATGGCCATAGAGATCTTCAATGGAAGTAATTTCAGCCGTTTGATTGGGTTGGCGTAGGATTCTCAGTTGAGTACACGTGCTGCTATCTTGCCTTTACCTCTTTTTATCTTTGCTTCCATGCATGGATTTCTCCTCCAAATATAGTGTATGAATATGTAAGAGAGAGAAAGAGAGAGAGAGAGAGAGAGAGAGAGTTCCAAATTTTTCTTGGTTGGCTACTTCATCGCCATCATTTGGAACAAAGCTAGCATACCCCTCGCTTCAAATTTGATTTTTTCTTCACATATCAACTAACCAAAGAGAGCTAGCTACTAGTAAGAGAGAGAGAGAGAGAGAGAGCGCAGAAGTAGTACATGTTTCTTTCTCTGCTCTCTACATTTCAGATCTTGTTCTTGTATCTTGACCAAGAATTCTGTCCAAAACCGGAGATTTTTCCTTCTCTGATCACGTCAAGTTTGGGCAGAATTGAAATCCCACTCCAGTTTTCAGTTCAGATTTGAGCTTCCCATCTTGTGTTTCTTGATCTGGGAATCTTTTTTCTTTTCTTCCATTACTCTGTTTCGCGAGCATTTATTACTTCGTTTTCGTACTGAGATAAAAGCTGTAGCATTTTTCAGCTCGTGAATCATAGAAATTCCCTCGTTTCTTGCTCATCTGATCTGAGATTTTCATTGAGCTTTCCAATTAAATGGAAAAAGATCAAGAAATGAAACACTTGTGCAAGTTCTGCAGCAAAAGCTTCCCCTGTGGGAGATCCTTAGGGGGCCACATGAGGTCTCATCTGATGAATCAAGCTGAATCCACTGATAAGGTTAGTAAGAAAAAGTTTTCATCTCTGGGAAATGATATCAGTAAAGAAGATGGTGCTCAGAATGGTTATAGCCTAAGAGAGAATCGAAGGAAGACGAGTAAATTCGCGAATTCAAACCATGATAATTCAGTAGGTACCAAGCTTTGCAAGGAATGTGGTAAAGGTTTTCAATCTTGGAAAGCTTTGTTTGGTCATATGAAGTGCCATTCTGATAAAGTTTCAAATAACAGCGTTGAAGATGATTCTTGGAATAGTTCTGCTGATCACAAACTCGTGATGGATAGCCAATCTGATAACGAAGCAGGAGCTCCAATTCGAAAGCAGAGATCTAGAACAATCAAAAGGTACAATAAAGCTGCTACAACAACTGCTGCTACTGCAGCTGCTGGTCCTCTGAGTGCTGCTAATTCTTCCCCGTGTGCTTCTGAGATTGAGCAAGAACAAGAAGAGGTAGCTATGAGTTTGATTATGTTATCAAGGCATGTGGGTTGTTGGGGTGGTCGGAGATCAACTGCTGAGTCCTCTGAGAACAATTCAGAGTTTCCTGAAGCTCGATCGTCAAGTCAAACTCATCCTGATATTAAAACGGAGGTTAAGTTCTTGAAATGCAGTGACAGTGAGTTCAAGAAGTCAAAAACATCAAAAATTGGTAAGATGGAGTCCAATAGTCTTGATTCTCAGAGCTTAACGTCTAAGGTGAAGCAATCTGAATCTAAAGCTTCTCAAGCCTCAAGAAATGAGCTCAAATTGAAGCATTCAGAAGTTCCATCAGATGCTTTTCTTGGAGATGACTTCAAGAACAAAACTGAATTCCAGGGGTCTAAAGTTGGAGTAGCAAAGAATTTGCTGGAGAGTGGAGAATATCAGTCTGAATCAGAATTCAAGAAGCAGAATCCAAGCAAAAGAAAATACAATGCTTTGCAAGATCCCGAATTGAGTATGGATTACTCCATGAAGTTAGCTTATGGTGCTTCTGATTCTGAGCTCTATCAGGGCTCCGAGAAGAAAAGCAAGTTTGAGTGTACTGCTTGCAACAAAACCTTCCATTCCTACCAAGCTTTAGGTGGTCACAGAGCAAGCCACAAGAAGATGAAAGGCTGCTTTGCCTCAAAAATTGACAGCAGTGAAAACAGTACTGAAACTGAAATCTCTCCAAACCAAACTGCTGATAGCAAACTAATCAAATGCTACAGCAATGGCAACACCACTGATGGGGTTAATGCAGAAAAGGTTGAAACAGATTATCAGGCCAAGAAGAACACCAATATAGACTATGGGTCCAGCAGGAATAAAGGGCATGAGTGCCCAATTTGTTTCAAAGTTTTCCCATCTGGTCAAGCCTTAGGTGGTCACAAGAGGTCACACTTAATTGCTGAGGCCAAAAGCAACCAAACCACTGTAGTTATTCAGAAGAAAATTCCTGAAATCAGAGACTTTCTTGATCTCAATTTACCTGCTCCTGAGGATGAAGAAAGCAGTGATCAAGGCTACTTCAGTTCATGGTGGACGGGAAGCAACCACAAGCATGAGCAGCTAGTGGGACTACTCTAACTCATCTGGTTTACAAGTTTCATTGACAAGATGGAAGAAATTTGGGATTTCTAGATTTTATTGAAGTGTACAGATTCATTAATTCGTTACATAATTGAAGTGTCCACAGCAGTAACTATCTATTCAGCTACTTAGCTCCCTGCTAGTAGCCCCCATTCAGTATTCAACTTACCAAACTTTTTTTGTTGGTTTTTTCAAATAAATTTCCTGCTCATCTTTTACATAATCTTTTCCTGTTTCAACAGAGAAACAATCTTAAATTTCTTGTCAATCATCATTCAAGAACACGCTGTAATTGGGTCTTTTTACTTCTTTATCTTCTTGTAAAACTTGAGCTTTTCAGCTTCACTTTTTAGTTTTAGCTTCTCTCAACTTGACCTGCACTTCAAGTGAGGGGTAAAACTTGTTGTCTGTCACAATGATTTTTCCTTTGCACAGAAGGCAAATGAGTGATGTGTTGAAAATTGGACTAGAAATGTTATGAAGTCATGAGGAGAGAAAGAGGCAATTTCTATTATATATTTGTAGAAGATTGAAGATGAGAAGGGAGAGCTCAAGGTGGTTGTTTAGTCACCTACCATAAGAAACATCACAACCCATCTCCATTCTCATTGCTCCATCTCTCTTAAACTCTTGTACTAATGATGTTTAATTTATCTTCATCTCATATGCCATGTTTCTTCACAACTTCTAAAGAGGAGACAAGTGGATTGGACCATGCCTCTTTAAAAACTAAGTTATTTAAAAATTTTGAAAGATTTATTGTTTGTGCTCGTTGTTGAGTCAATAACTTAAAAGTCGAATATTTAGCTTATAGTTCAGAAGATTTTTTACGAGGAAATGAAAATAAATAAGCAAAAGGGTAATAAGCCGGTCAAGCTTCAAGAATTCTGAATAGTTTAAAGGGCTAAATTCTTGACCTCTTCCCAACATTCTCCTCATCCATATATTCCGTTTCACTTTGAGCACTTCTTGTGGGATTCTATTTTTTTGTCCATCTTAAAAGCTCGAACATTTAGAAGACTTGATCCCATTCTTGCATCCAGAAACAGCAGCGTGATGTTTGCTTATGCTCAAGCATGGAAAAAAAAAAGGGTTGCAGTTGGCCTAATTAAGGTCAGAGTTTGACAGCTACTAGGAGGTTCATTATAGAACCTCTGCATTCTGGTAGAGATATTTTCTTTAAAGGATAAAAGTCAATCAAATTAGAAAGACATAGTATTTTTTTTTCTTTCTCATTAGTTGTGACATAATAATTAATACAATTTGAGCACACTTAAGAATTAGAAATTCTAGATATTTAACTAAATTTTAAACTAAAACTACTATTAATATTAAATTCAAATTTGTGATATAAGTATTATATAATTAGATGTGGTGGAGGAGGTGATGGGCTTCATTTAGCTTTTTTCCCTAAAGAAGAAAAATGGAAATCCTTGAAAGGTCTTAGTCCAGATCAGATGCAAAGCACATGAATCTGGGCACAGAAAGAAATGTACTGAAATTTCGTCAAAAGTGTGGTATACCTTCACAGGATCCAGCATTGCATTTGCAACTTGATCATTGCCCCATTTTTCTCCTTTATTCACTCAACATATTAAAGTCACTTCCAAAGGCAGCTAAAATTATGATTTCATCACGCTTTTACCTTTTTTCTTCAGCAATTACCAATTGAATTAAGGAGTGATCAATTTTTCAAGTAGATTTATTTGAATTATATTTTGTTAAATTGTGTTTTGTTAAGAGAGTTCATGTCGCGAGTTTCGTAAAATTGAATTTTTTGTAAGAAAATAATATGATCTAATTGTGAATCAAACACGAACTTTAAATACTAAATAATATTTTTATGTGCACTAAATATCATTTTATACTATCATGTTTTCGCGTGAAAACTTTAGGATTGTTTGTTAATCATTCATAAAAAAGAATATTACTACGGGGGGTTCAATATCGAACACTTCACTTGTATTTCCTAAACACTACTAGGGGTTAGATCTCTAGGGGGTGGGGGAAGGGGAAGATCCAGACTTGCCGTGATTTACTCTATTATTAGTAATTTTGACTTGTTATATTTAGCAAAAATAGTAACTACTTTTTTCGTTCGTCTCATTCAAAATGAATAAGAATCTAAACATTTAATTCCGAATGAATGGAATGAATTATTACACTCGAACTAAAACTTCTTCTAAACAATTGCATACTAGAAAGGAAAACGGGAGACGATAGAGTCAAGTTGAAGACAAGCAATTATAGAAACTGCAAAGGAAGAAGAAAAAGATGCAAATGGTGAAATGGAAAGGCAATACGAAGCGATGATGGCTGCAAAGAGAAGACGAAAAAGAAGGCCTATAAAGACGATGAACGCTGCTCGCTTTAATCCAACAGGTTCCAACTCTGATAAAGAAAACCAGCAGGCGCGACCTGCAGCTTCTACGTCTTCTACGCGAATCTGACGGACGAGACGAAGAAGAATCTGACAGCGATGATGACGTTGTAGACTGCACAGATGAAGATGATGAAACTGATAAAGATGGAAATCCAGAGAAAGCTGTTTAATTTAGGATGATAGAACATGTTCCTTTCTTTTGTGCGAGAGGGTTAGATTTTACCCTTACACTTCCTCTAATCTTAAACAGAGCGCTATTTTACTAAAATAATTACAATTTATTTCATGATTTTTTTAAAAGTCAAAGTATATATATAATATTATATGATATAGCGTATTAATAAGGGTATGATTAGATATGATTTAGTTTTGAAATTTTTATTCGTAAATATTAAATTATTTGTGAGAGACGTGGATCTTATATTTAAAATTTTATATTTAATTTTAAAATTAAACTCTGTTTAAATTTATCATAAATATATGAACTAATTAATTTTAAATGTGTAAAAATAATAGATTTTGTAAATAATCTTTTTAATGATATACTTTTTCTGTCTCAAAATATTTGTTAAAATTTCTTCTTTTTTTTTTTTGGATCTTGGATGAGATCTTTTGTTAACAATAGAGAAACAAAATATGTAAAAAATGCTCAACCTATTCTTATTGACATATTAAAGAATTATTTATGAAAATAAATACGAAATTTAAATTTAAAATATTACAATATTCTGGATGATGTCCAAATACACTCATAATAATAATAATTTATTCCCAAAAATATCTTCTTTCCTTTTGTGTCAAAAAGCTTTCCTTAGGGGAGAAATTGTCAAAGATATAGGAACCTCCTCAGTCGTCAGCAGAAGCAAGGGCAATTTGACGAATTGGAGGGTGTCTGGCGGACAGCGTCTTTCCGTGCTTGAATGATTGGGCTTAGCCACTTGGGCCAATATGAGAACCTTCATGACTTCTTCGTGTAGAATGAAAGATCGGCCCATATTGACAAAAAAAAAATCAAAAGTGGGTCAACATGCGTGGATGCACTGGCCCATTGGAAGCTAAACCAGGGGCCCACAATTTTCAAATTTGCCATTGACTTTCCTGATCTTCCTGCTGTCCGAGCTTGCTGAGCTTAGGTGGCTTTAGCCCACCAAAATCCAAAAGAATTTCCGTGGCTTGAAGCCAATTCAATTCCCTTTCTTCTTCTTCTCTTCTTTGATTTCCCCGGAAAATCAATTGATATTGAGTTGTGGAAACGAGAAAGGAGATAATCATTTTGCTAATTGGTCGTGGGATTCTTATCTTATAACTCCAAGAGTAGGTGCCTCTTTCTCTCTCTATTCACATATACATACATGCACAAGTTTTTATCTGCTCTTTTTCTCAGGTTTAGATTAGTTTAGTTTCATTCTTTCTTCTTCTGAAGTTTCTGTTATTTTGATTTTGTTTGGAAGGACAAATGATAAAGAAACGTGTTTGTCTCTGAGTGTTTTCTAGGCAAGGAACTTTGTCATTGTATTAAAGTTTCTGCAGGAATTGGGCAAAGCTTCTTTCAAGAAAAAATGATCTTTTCCCCCCTTAGCAATCAATTATCCGTCACAAAGGGATATTTTCTTTCGATTCTATTTTTGCTAATTACAGAACATATCTTTTTTTTTTACTCCAAGTTCGAAAATTTTCTGGGCTTTCACTTGCATGAGCAGTTTTAGCTGATGGGCGTTGTTTAATTTCTCCATTCTGTAACTAGGTGCAAGTTTTTAATTTTTTTGAACGTTTCCTGTCGTTGCAGATGGCTAGTCGATCCGGCAGCGGTAGAGACAATTCTTTTGGTGTTGCGGAGCTATTGCAATTTAGGACAAGATGTAAAGAGGTGATTTTTTTATTCTGTTTCTCTTGTGTTTCATTATCTTTTGGTTTGTTTGTAGTTAAATCATTAGTGCATTGGAGCCTTTGGATACTTCCTTTATTTTAATTCTCATAAAGAAAAATCAGAAAAGAAGTCTTTGTCTTTATTAATTGTTCTTTTTTTTGTTGATGGTTAATTCTACCACTTGCGAACGAAGGTTAGTGTTTTCTTTCTTGTTTTTATTTATTTTTCTTGATCTTGCTTCCCATTGACTTGGAGGAGTAAATGTTCCCTCCCTTGAATTTAGTTCAGTAATTATCAAGATTTGATTTATTTGTCTGTTTATAGCAGTTCCATTTATGATGGCATGGCTGTAGCAAGAGTGGAGAATCCTTACTGTTGGAGAATTTGGAATCAATGCTGTAACTAAGTTATTTACCAACTTATTCTACTTCTGTGTTTTCTATTGTAGTTGAGGAAGGAAAAAGATCTACTGAAGGGTTCACAATCCCAGAGCTTCGAGCTGATTAGAGTAATTTTCTTTCTCTGGCCTGCTTTACTTATTTTAGAAATTCCTATTGAATCTCATAGTGCTCTATCATGTTGATGTTTTTTTTTTTTTTTTTTTTGGCAGGGGGGGGGGGGTGTGGGTGGGTAAAAGTACTAAGCAGTGTCATATTTGTTGTGTATGTTAAATGCATACCTTTGAAGGAAAATAACTTGGCCCTCCATAAAATAGTTGATTAGTTTCACAGATTTCAAAAATGACCATTCATGACCTAGAAGTTTTGTATCATAACTACTGATTTGAATGACATTCAGAATTTTTGCCTTTACTTTTTTCTGGGGTGTTTTATGTTTTTAATGCTGTGAAGGACACACTGCATAAACACCCATCTTATACTCTGCAGGTCAACTTTGTCTTACTAGGTTTTTGGCTCAGTCACCGGAAATAACATTTTTCTTGCAAGAAAAACGTTCATAGACTAATTCTTAAATGCACATTATATTTTGAAATATTCATCACCTCATGGCATGGTGACGCTTGGTTCATTTTGTATAATGTCCAAGACTGGAAGTTTCTTTTTTCTTTAATTAATCTGGTCTTAGTTCATCCTTTTTTAATCTTGTTCCATATATTAGAATGTTAAGCAGAAAATTGGATTTATTTCGGCCTCTTTAGGGTCTGATATAACTTATGAATCCTCCATAGTGTTTAGAAGCAAACTAACTACAGTCTCCTGGCCTCCTACTAATGTATGCAATTTTTAACTTACTCTAATGCAGAGTTTGGAGCTTCATGTAAAAGCATTGTCTGAGGCCCAAAAAGAAGACAAGAAATGTATATTGCAGTTTGAAAAAGAGCTGACTAATTGTTCTCAGGAAATAGGTGGGTGCATGTTTTCTCTGTTCTTTGTTTCTTTATTTATTTTTTATTTTTTACTCATGAAAAATTATAAAATAATATATTTGATTCTTCAATATTCTAGTGGAGATTTTTAATTGTATGCTTCCCTGAATTGTGAAATAGTGTGTTCTTGTGAAGGCAATCAAAATGCCTACAGTCGAACTAGTTACGTTTTTCACAGCTTTCCTTGTTTAAGGACTCGCTTTCCTTTTCCATATAATCGAAATATCAATACCTTTCTAGTCAAGCATCCTTGACAAGCAAGGTGTGACCATCATTTTGTCTCTTTGAGTTCTCACATTTGGGATCTTTAAGGAAATATCTTAGAGGTGTTATGCTACAGGTATTGGCAAATGGTTCTTTGTATATTCATTAGCATATTTAACATCTATTTTTAGTTTGTGAGATTATTATCCACTTTAGTTGCGTATGTTACACCCATTTTCCATAATACAGTCTTGTCATATTTTCTTTGGTTTTTTCAAGGTACCATTTGCCCTCCAAGGAGTAGCTTTAGTATTTTGAAAAATAATGTTCAAAGAACTAGTCTAATCCATTTCAAACGAAGAAATACTAAAAAGATATTGCTTCCTGATATCTCGATTTGAAAAACCCACAGTAGGGATATGCAAGAGTAAACAATTTCTATTAGAAACCTTCCTATAATGAATTCACTGGGAACTTTTACTGTAAATGGAAGGATTATTAATCCATATCTTTTCAAGGAATCCTATTCCATTCACTAGAGGTGATTGTTGTTCTTACCAATTTCAATGTTTTTATTTGCAGATTATCTGCAGGACCAACTAAACGCAAGAAACACGGAGGTAAGCTGTCTGGAGGAGGTTGTGCACAGCCTTAAGTCGGAACTATCAAATATGCAAAATCTAGAAGAGGAGGTTTTAAGGTTAAGGGATGAATTGAATGTGTCCGATTCCAAGAGCTCATCATTGATGCAGGCATTGGAGAATAAAAATATGGAGCTACAAAATGCACACGTGTCTATAGAAAAACTAGAGGAATCAATTTCATCTGCTGGACTAGATTATCAATGTGAAATAGAGATTATGAAGCTTGATTTGTTGGCAATGGAGCAGAACTGTTTTGAAGCTAGAAAATCCCAGGAAGAAACAACTCAAGAAAATGTCCGGATGAAAAAGTTGATTCGAGATCTTGAGAGTAGAATACAGAATGCGGAGAAGGTTATCAAATGTTTAGACAAGGAAAATAAAAGTCTGAAGGAAAAGCTTAAAAGTTCAGAGATGAATGCTAAAGTATTCTGCCAAAAGGTGGAAAAACAGTTCCAAGGTTGGCTGGCAGAGACGGAGCAGTGCACAAGTGAATTAGGAGAAGATTCCAGGTATTTTTACAGACACATGTTTGCTGCATGATAAACGCAAAGATGCTTTTAGTTTCCGTATGATGTGGATTGATTGATGCATTACTTTGTTTATGTTTCCTCCTGGTGCATATTCACTTGAGAAAAGTGCTATCTCCTTTGAACTAAGTAATTAGCTGGCATTCTTTTGTTTCTTTTTGCATATTCCATTGGAAGAGTCTTGAGGACCTCAAATAGGTTGGGGGAGATTGGACCTAGGATTACTTTAGCAAAGAGTGGAACTTTTAGATCACCGGTAGTTTACCTTTTATGTCTAATTGCAATTTCCTACCTTGGGCTACCTACTCATGTGCCATGAGATATGCAATTCAATTTTTTTTTCTTTTTTTTGTGGTGGTACTTTCTAGCGCTTGTGGTGACATTCTGGGGCCACTCCTTTCCAAATTGGCGGCCTTTGGAGATGTAGAGTTGAAAGAGAACGTTGATAAAATGTCACGTCAGATACAAGAGTACGAACTTCTTGTAGCACAGCTTAAGGTACTCATTTAAGTCACAAAAACATTGTTTGACAGCATGAATCAATGTGAAAATGCACGCTATAGACCCAGTTTGTCGAATTTGATTTGTTTACATTATAAGTTGGAAATGGATATTTCATCTATTCAATTCGTGAGATATTTGTTTGAATGGTTGTTAGGAAGAACTGAAAGAGGAAAGAGTAAGAGCAAAAGAAGAAGCAGAAGACTTAGCCCAAGAAATGGCTGAATTGAGGTACCAGATAACAGGGTTGCTGGAAGTAGAGTCCAAACGCCGTGCTTGTGTGGAACAAATATCTTTGCAAAGAATATCAGAGTTGGAAACTGAGGTATTGATATTTTGATGTTCTTCCTTTTGTTTCTTTCTCCATCTCATTGAAAATAAGCCCCTGATTTTCATTCTTCTGGTGGTTGAAGCTTGAAAAAGAACGTTGTAAATCCTTTGACCATCAAGATAAGAGAAAATCTACCACTGTCAGGCATATTCGTGCATCTTGATGTGCAGTTGTATAAGGCAGCAGAGCTCTTGTAAATATATTGGAGGTTTGTTGTTTCTGATTTATCTGTGAAATATGTTTGTCTATTTCTGGATTTTGCACAGATGTGCCTACCCTTTCGTTTTATCATGTATATTTTAGCATTGTTCAAATTCCCACTGGACTGGAAAATAATTTCAACAAAAAAGCAATACTAGTTTGGGTTACATTCTGTGTAACCTGATAATCAACAGGGCCCCAATTAGTAATTCATTCTATTTGTTGACAATGCTCCAATTAGTAATTCGTTATCTGTTGACAATATTTATATGGTAATAGACAATTGTGTCATTGCATTTTATATGTCACGGTTTAGTAGTCAGTTTTTTCTTCCCATACTTGGTCTTTAATAGGTGGATGGGGCATAATTTTCCTAATTTAACATGTAAATGAATGCGCATATATATCTTCTTTTCTTTTTTTTTTTTTTGGCTAAGTGCATATATATCGTGTTTCAATCCGTGCAACTGTTTCCTACCATTCTTGGGGCAACGAAGCATCATTTTCTTACGACTCAAGCTGGCTTTACTTTATCTTTGCTAAACAAAAGATTATGCATTTTTAAAGTCATTTTGCATTTTGGTTTGGTATTGACTCCTCTCAACTACTCCCATAAGCATATATTTCAATAGCAACCTTAACTCTTCCAATATATCGTGGAATTTTGCTGCACAGTTGACCAAATTCTTTTGCAGATCCTGCTACGCGCTTAATGCCAGTTCTTACAAGGATTGTCTCAGCCCTATATCTATGATGACTTTGCTTGGATTATTTTGGTTCCTTCAAAACCTTTCCTGGTTGAAGTGATGCTATGGAGCCTTTGCAGAATGCAATTGATCCTCTGTTTATTATTTTTCCTTTCCCCTTTTGTACCATTTTATGTAAATGCATGTTGGTTCTTTCGTTCATTGGGAATGGTTTTTGTAACCCAGTGAAGTTGAGAAAAACTATTGTAAACAGGAATTGCTCTAGCTTTCTCTGAGTATGAAAGTTTGCATTTGCTGTGTCTTAACTCCGAGTCTCCTTACCCTACCTCCTTAAGTCTTTAGTTTCTGGAAGCAATCGCCAGCTTTCAAGCGGACAATAGTTAAAATGAGCGCATTGAATGGCATATCACGGTAGGGTAGTAGCTCAGTTAGTTAGAAGTAACAGTTATCAAATGATAAATTCTATGTTTAATTTATATTTCCATCCTCCATTATTTAAATAATAAATATTGGATCTGTAAGGCATCCAAAATGAGAACCCTATTGTCGAGTTAGTCCTTTCCCATTACCGTATTTTGCTCTGCATGCTTAAATGGAGCATTCAATTAATCAGATTGCCCTGAAGAAATTGCAGCCATCTCTTACCTTAAGACAAGTTTATTCCGCTACCTCTCCCTACCATCCAGGCAGAAGAAGAAACAAAAGGTTTATGTGAAGCTTTAGAGTTAAGGCATGGTTAAGTTTCCTTAGCAGTTTCCTGGAAATTGCCTCGAGACTCTTTAAGATGTCTTTCACTGGAGATTACTTCCCACCCAAAAAAAAAAAAAAGGACAACTTCTGCCATTAAAATATTTTCAACAACGATTTTTGTTGATATAATCATTTCTTTCTTCCTTCTTCTTTTCACGTTTGTTCAAGAACAATGTTTTATATGGATTTTTTTTATATAAAATTCATCAAAAAAAAAGAGGATTTTTTCTAGAAGATAAAATTTGAAAAACATATCTTTTCATCGTATAACACTTCCAAATAATTCATCATGTAAATTAAATATTTTCTCATTAAAAAATCAATTAAATTTGATTGGACAATAGGTTCCATCTCTTTTCAATATTTGGATTCTTTAAAATTCAACTATTTATGAAATCAAACTGGGAAACAACTTTGCTCATTACAGATCGAATCCGTAAACGTTTTCGAATTTGATATTCGACTATTAAACTATAATAGTTTTAAAAAAATTAATAAAATTTTTCTCTAATACAATATTAAAAAAACAATTAAATTTAGAATCTTGATTCTTTTACTATGTTTTGAACAAATCCGAAAGCAAAGCATCATTCTATTTGAAGAATCACTTGCCATCTATTCTATGTTGTATCCGCCAATGCACATATGTGATGTAGTTTTCAAAGATGCCATCATAAGAAAAAGCCAAAGCATTTTACTCTTAAAGAGAGAACAAAAACTAAAGCATATTACCCTTTCTACCCCCACTAGTTTTTTCTTTTTTATTTTTATGAGTCCACAATTTTGTTCTTCTAACATCCAATGACTCAATATAAATGCTAGTAAAAATTCATAATTTTAAAATTTTAATTTAAAAAACTATTTAATTCGCTTTAGTAATTATTATATGTTTAGTAATCGAGATAATGAATCGGTTTCAGAAGATTTAATTTGTGGCAAAAAAATATCAGATTTGATAAAGAAATAAAAAGTCTAACATTGAATGCTACTTTTCATTTGATAATTTATATATACCATTTTTTTTACTAATTTTGTATAAATAGAAAAAAAAATGAAAAACTATCCAAATTATGGGGCAGTCCTCATCAGTCCTCTGGAGAGAGAAGTGGAAAGGAAACGGTCGAATTTTCGTCACACTTGGTTGGCTAAGTTCAAAGTCCACCCTTTCACGCGCTCCTTTTTAAAATTCTTTTTACCTTTTTTTTAACAAAAATTATTTTGACCTTTTGCACTTTTATTTTTATTTATTCATATCCTAAACCATTGTAGAGGAATTAATAGTCTTTTCTTTTCATAGTTTCTCATTTTGCATGTTTTTCTCGTAGGAAAAATGATAAAATATTTAAAATTTTATTTTAAAGATTATTTTTTAAATAAATAAAGAGACGAGTGTATTTAATTTATTTTTAAAAAAACTCATACTTTTTATTTTAAATTTCACTTATTTTTTTATAAATAATTTATTTTACGATTCTTAAAAAATTTTAATTTAAATAAAAACTCAATTTAAAAACATATTTAAATCTTTCAACTATTTTATTTTTAAGAGAAAAATAAATTAATTTGTAAAAAATTTTAAGTCCATACTTAAATATTATATTTTTCATGAGTAAAATATTTATTTTTATCTTTTTTTTTGTTTTACACAAATGTAAAAAGCCACTATCCCTTAACTTCCTGTCCTATGCATCCAATTGGATTCAGTATCACTGCAGGCTCATAGTTGATTCTCTGATAACAGCGTAATTATTTTTTGTTTCGTGAAAAACAAGAAGGATTAAGAGTTTGACAGATGAAGGATTAAAAAGGAAATTACTCTTTTCTTTCTCTGTAAGAAATGGGATGCAAAAATTTTGAAGGAAAAAAAAAACCCGTGTAAACTCGTTCAAAGTCTTTACCAGTTACATCCAATTCCACCCTCTCGATCTTCACACCTTCCTCGCAAATAAAGACCCATTCAAATCAATTCTTCTCCTTCTTCTTCTTCTTTTTCATCTCGATACATAAATACGTGTTATCCACTTGAAATTTCTGCAACTGCAATCCTGCAAAGGACAAGCCGCTGTCTTCCTCTGTTGTCCATATATATATTTTGGTAGTTTTCAGATTTTGGTCTTCCAAGATTGGCAGTAGATACCCAAAAGGGCGTTATTCTCGGTGCTTTTTGGTATCCAAGATTATCTCTTTGCTTCAATTTTTGCGATTTCAGGTACTTCCCGCTTCTTTATTTTGATTTTAGATGATGGGTTTAACATTTATCCTTGAACCATTCTATTCGAAATAATGATTTCTTTCTTTCTTTTTAGTTTAAAGTAAGGGATTTTATGAGTTTTTGTCTCAGCCACCGGTCTTTTTACTTTGCCTTGTAACCAAAAGATATGTTTTCGGTTGCCTGGGGATCGGGTAGTCAGTTTACTTCATCAGATTGTACAGGTTGATGTCATATGTTTATCTTGATCTGGGTACTTGTCGATTAATCATGTATCCAAGGAAGAATGTGAAGGGGTGTGTCTATGTTTCTTATATTGGCACTAATTTCGTGATTTTATCGACCAGATTTTGGTTGTTTTGACTTCCGGGTGCTATTGGTTCTTCAGAAAATTAGAGGAGAAAATTACAAGTCCTTTCTAATTCTTTTTTTCTAGTAATTGCTTGAGATCCTGTTGAACTTCATTATATTTTCTTTTGGCATCAATGGTGAGATTCGACTTTGTGTTCTGGAAATTTTATCACCTTAAGAGGTTCTGAAATCTTTGTCTTCCCTTTATTTATTTTGGGGGTGGGGGGGTGGTTGCAGAGCTGACTTGGTGATATGTGGTAATTGCTTATTGACTTTATGATGTTTCTTGACTTTGCTTTTTAATGATTCGTTCAAAAGTTGTAATTTGTATTGGGTAACTAGTGAAAAAAGAAAAAGCTCAAGCATTCTTGAAGCTTTAGCATTCATATCCGGTATGCAAGTATTTATATTCCTTCATTTAAGGTATCTAATGCCTCCTCTAGAGGTAGTTTCTTCTTTTGGTCACTTGTCACTATCCTTTTACATTGCATGCAGCTTCATTCCTGATTGCTTTTGGAACTATCTTCTCTCATTAGCCATTGTGGAATCTTTTGCAAAAGTTAACCTTTGCTCAATATTTCTATGAAATGAACTTCCTGGCCAATTTTTGCAACTATCTGTCTAATTTACATGATCTAACAATTTGGTATTGTATGTTTCTTTCCAGGCTGACTTATAAAAGAAGTGTAGATTTTGTTAATTGATAGATCTTCAGGCTTAAAGGTCCCATTGCCTCTTCTGATTGTGCTGTCTTTCTTCAGAATGTTTGGCCTTAAGAAATCACCATTACATAGGAATGCTAAGCATGCCTCAATTGGTACTGGATTAGATCACTCAAATCCTTTTGATTCTTATGATGAGTCAGACAAAAAGCAGACACTTAAACCTGCAAGGAGAACATCTTCAGAGCCTACATTACTGACTGAAGGCCAGAGTACCAATCCTTTTGATGATGACAATATTAAAGAGAGTTCGTTGTCCGCACATTCCCTTACATCATCATCAAGAAACAAGTACAGAAATGATTTTCGTGACTCAGGTGGATTAGAGAACCAAACTGTAGAAGAATTGGAGAATTATGCAGCATATAGAGCTGAAGAGACTACAAAAGAAGTTAACGGCTGCCTGAAGATTGCAGAGGAAATAAGACAGGATGCTACTAAGACTTTGGTGACCTTGCATCAGCAAGGAGAGCAAATTACAAGAACCCATTATGCTGCTGCAGACATCGACCATGATCTAAGCAGGGTATGATTTTTCTTTTTCAATGATTTTTTCAATAGATTGTTAGGAATTTTTAGGTCATTTGACAGCTTTAAGTGCATGATATGCATTCTGTTGTCCCCTTTTCTGGCATTTATCTAGTGATTTGAACAATTAATATCTGACCATAAATAGTTGGAGTATTTAAATTCCTCTGGCTACCGTTCATAACACAGATCACAACAATTAAAAATATTATGAGACCAATAACTGATTGCAGTGATGAAAATGAGGTTTTCCTCTGAGAATTAGGTCTAGAGCATTGATCATTGTACAAATTTATGCCTTTTGAAGTATAATATGACCCTTTCCTTTCTGATACTCTCTCCATCCCAAATTACTCGTAAAAAACTATCTTTTTTTCCCCCTAATTACTTGTCATTTCATGAATTCGAGACTGCATTTTTTCATTTTTTTTCAACTTTACCTTACATTTATTAATGCAACAAACAAGTCATTAATTATATTCAAAGTTTGAAGATGGATTTTTCAGTCATTTGACCCAATAAACCAAACCCAACTCTTCATTTCCTTAATCTGTGTGAGAGTTAGCTTTTTGACAAGTAATTTGGGATGCATGAGTATTAGGTTTTTGTCTACAGTTTGATTTATGTACATTTTGGTATTTCTTCTTATTGCCATATGAATGAATATCTTTGCACAATTTGAGTGCTCTTCGTGAGCTTTGCTTGACAATTGCTGATTGTAGTTATAGCTTTTCAGTTTGTCATACGCCCTGACAGCACCACATTCATTTTGAATGCCTTTTGCTAGGTTTATATTCTAGATAAACTCTACTTGTATTTGAAACCTTGTTGTGACAGACCATATTCTAGATTCTTCTTGCAAGCATCCAAAACCATGGATAAAGTAAGCATAAGTTACAGAATTCAAATCAAATGCCTTCTAGCCTTAGCATTGCTGGAAAGAACTGAATTCTTTATTTGGCCTTGCCCCCAAAGGATCACATGATGTTGGTCGTCGTTCAATTTGAAATTTTATTGCAGCTCTCCGTCATGGATTTGTAGAATATTTTTCCTCTCTTTGTTGCTGAATGTTGGTGCTCAATGCTGTAAATAAAATGATACTTAGAATACCAAATTTCTTTTATGAATCATTTCAGGGTGAAAAGCTTTTGGGAAGTCTTGGGGGCCTCTTCTCCAAGACATGGAAGCCTATCAAGGGTCGTCCAATCACTGGTCCCATGATCACAAGAGGTTACTTGTTGTATTTCATCTACTATTTTAAAATTTCTTAAGCGTAAACATTGATCAATTTGGCAAGCAAATAGAGCAGCTTTAATTGAAGTCAGTTTAGTCGAAGAGTATGAGAAGAGAGGATCTGGCAGTTGGCCGTGCTTTTCTTAGCTGTCTTTATTTATGATGCAGATGATCCAGCTTATAGAAGGGGTAGCCACCTAGAGCAGAGGGAGAAATTGGGTTTGAGTTCTGCACCAAAAGGAAGGTCTGAAGCACGGAAGCCCCTTCCTGAACCGACAAATGCTTTACAGAAAGTCGAGGTATGCTTCTCTCTGTTTATGGATGCCTAACATAGGTTTCGAAGGAATCGGTATTTGTGCAGACTTAAAGATTTTAGGTAAATATGAATTTAGTTGCTGATCTCCTTGGGAGTTGAATGTAGAGCAAAGGGGGATATTAACTGATTATTGTTTGGTACCGTGCACTTCACAGGTAGAAAAAGCAAAGCAAGACGATGCCTTCTCAGATTTGAGTAACGTTTTGGGGGAGCTGAAGGATATGGCCCTTGACATGGGATCCGAAATTGACAAGTCAGCTTTCTCCCCCTCCCCTCCACGCCACCCTCAAATTAACATGCATTTGCATTAGTCTGAAGCACGGCATTGCTTGATTCAATTTTTGGACTATGTTCTCAGAATTTAGAATTGATTTCTGGTTGCTTGATTCAAATTTCAGGCAGAACAAAGCTATGGATCATCTTCAGGACGATGTTGAGGAGCTGAACATCCGAGTCAGAGGTGCCAATCAGCGAGGCCGCCGTTTACTCGGGAAGTAGGAATCCTAGTTCGTCGGATCTGCTGCTGAACTTTTCTATGTAGACCTCGATGATTCCTTGGACAAATTCAAACTGGATTGCTTAGTGTTGTACACATTTTTTAATTTCTTTCTAGTTCCATAAACAAGTATCCAATGATTGATTCCTGTAGAGATTTATGATTGGAATTGAAATGTTCTCCCCTCCAGTTCGGATGCATTCATATCGACTTCTTCTAGACGCTATTTTTGGCTTCAACTTAAGAAACCAGTTTGTTTTAGGCAAATTATACATTTTGTGAAAAGAGGTGACACTATTTCTTTGCGGATGCCAGAAGCTGCCAGCCTATGGCAATGAACACCACCAGTGGTCCGGCTAGTTAAAAAGGATGAACTGAGTATATTCTACCAACATATGAAATCTAGGTAGAAAGGAAACGAAAAAGGAAGCACAAATGAAGGATGATCAGAATGCAGCTTACAAAGGTACAAACTCTGAACGTTAAAATGGTAGCATGAGTCATTGGTTAGGCTACACATTCTCAGAAGCCAGAGGCATAGCATCATATGGGATTAATTATAATACATTTACCCACTGAATTATCTTTAGCATAAAAAAAATATTGTATTACAAGAAGTTAATAGCAAGTGGACTTCATTACATGGAAAGACCAAATGAAATATTTCTCTTCCAGCACTGTTGTAGTTCAACTTCAAGAATAACAAGGAAAGAATATGCTCTGAAACATCAAACCGAGCGTGTGTTCACTTCTCTTCCAGAATGCTAGTTTAAGTATTTTCTTCTCTCGTTCCTCATCTCTTTTCCTATAAATTTTGAGCCCAAAGGAAAGATAGAAAAAACATAAATCAGCCATATCTACCAAAAACAAAGAGGAGGTTATGGAAATACAGAAAAAAAGGCACATAAGCCATTTAACAAGTGATCCAAATCAAATTAGCAAAATCATCCATGGATATCACAACAGGGATACTTTTGCTTATGTCAACAGAAAAAGGTAGATTAAGGATTTATTCACACAAAACCACCAATGCATTGCATATATGTACATGCTGGTAACCCATCTCTAAAAAATGGTGGCATGAATAGTATCCAGCTGCTTAAACTGTACCATTAAGAAAGCATTTCTGATGCTTCATTTATGTTGAGAACTATATATTACATGTAAAGAAGCTTCCAAGTCTTAAAAGGAGAATGCAAGCAAATTAAGTATGGGGCAAAATGCAATCCATAATCTCACTACTAGTGGAAGGTACCCCGTCCTCAACTCCCCTCCTCCCCCTTCTTTCTTCCCAGTTCTCTTCTCAAATTCTCAGTCTTTTGAAAGATTAAACCTTCCACCTGAAAGTAAATACCAGAAAACAGAACTCACATCACTACCATGCTGCTAACCATCTTTTCCATAGTATATGTCTCTATCATGTAACATCCATCACCTTGTACTGCTGTCATACCTTGTTCATGAAGATCAAATGAATGTCCTTATGTTCAGTGGAACATTTCTACCATCATAGCAACTCAGGCAGTTTCTCCACCCCTACTAATTCTCTTCCATGTTATTTATTTCTCATGAAGATTTTCAAGGATACACAACCGGAATATAGGCAAAGCAAGATCCGGTAGGGGAACTTCAACATCACACATTATTGCTAAGCTGGTAGCAAAAAAACATATCATCAATGTGTATATATATATATATTTATATATATCTCAAAAGCATCCTATGGTATTAGTAGATATTGTTAAAGAACTTGATGATATCAATTCTTTAAGTTAGATATTATATAAATGAAAAAGAAAAAGTTAAGTGTTTAGACATTTGATCCAGAGCCCATACATGAAGAATGCATCAGGATCGATCCTTTCGACAAATGTAATTTTGAAATAAATGTGGGATAATTAATTTAGCATACTCTAATTGTTGCTAACAAGATGTCGCCAGCTTCTATTCAGCATCATACTAACGGCACAAGTTGGTACAATGATACAAACCGGGTACAATGATACAAGACGTGGTTATCAGAAAAATAGTAAACAGAACTACCCAGCTGTAAAACAAGAAGTAGCTTCTAGAAAATGATGCATAACTTTAGTGCACTGAAAGAATCCGCTACAAAGAAAAGCCCCTCACGTAATTCCATCGAATATCGTCGATTAGGGCTCCATGAGTAAGTAATTTATTAAAAATCAAATCTTTCCATGCTCCAACACGTTATATCCAAAAGCTTAGTAATTCACTAAAAATCAAATGTTTCCATGCTCCAACGCTTTATCGAAGTTGATCAATTTCTCCACCAAATAAGAAAAAACAGGGAAAAAATATAAAGCTACCCAGATGAAAACAGCTATGAATAAGCTTCCCCAAACTTCAATTGGAAAACTGACCCCGATCACGAAGTAACTTCTTCAGTGTTTGAGCTCCATGACACTTTTGATTTTAGGCGCATAGAGAGAGTAAACTATAGCCTGTCTCTTAGCAATTTCAAGCTGTGACTTGCCGTCGGCGTAGGCCACAGAGACTTGAGATGGGTCTGATAAGTCCTTGTTGTGGCGGAAAGCGTCAATTGCTCGGCGCCTGGTGTACTCTCTTATGTTATAGTCTGCAAAACCACGCGCGGTCCTCAGAAATGACCTAAAAAGTGATAGAACTTCCCCTCTCTTAGGCGGTGCCGCCATTTCCTTCAGCTCACAACTGTGAATAGGCGAGGCTTTCCTCAAGAATTTCTCCAACAAACAGTTGCACCTACTGTAAGCGTAGCGAGGTAAAAGAGAAAGGGGAAGCAATAGCCACGGTTCAGGGATAGTGGTGGTGGCCGTCGCCGGGGAATTTCGCTGCAGAGAACGGCAGACAGAAGGGAGAACGAAACAGATGAAACGGGGGTTTTTAACTTGCTATATTGAGCTGCTCAAACAGCTAGAATTAATGCGTTCTTAGGATCTGAACGAGTTACGAGTGTTTGGGTGGCAGAAATATCAGCGCATGAATATAACGCGTTCGTACCTAAAGCGTTTGCCTACAATAACAAATTGGACGCATACACTGATGCGTTCAACCGACGGATAATTCAAACCAAACAAGTAGACAGGTCAGTTCTCTGACCTATTTATTTTTTTAAAAAAATTAAATTTTATATTAAATTTTTTATTATATATAAAAATATAAATATGATTGAAATAAAAAAATTATTAATTATATATATCATATTTAAATATAAATAAATTTAAATAAAAAATATTTAAAATAAAATAAAAATTAAATTCATATTAAAATTACTGTACATTCTATTTATTATAACACTTCTAATACAAAAAAAAAATTAATCCGCTCTAACTTACACGTTAAATAGAATTGACCAATTCAATCTGTATTTAAATAAACTTTAAAAATTAAATCTAAGTTTGCCAATATCACAGGCCACGAAACTGTATGAAAGTGATACAAACAAATAAAAAATTCATGAAACTTGGTGGGTTAAATAAAATGGGTTGCTGCATTTGGGCTTTGGGCCGTTATGGGTTACAAAAATAGGTTAAAAGATGGTTAGGCCTGCCAAAAATCTCAAAACAAAATTTTTCTTTTTTCACATTTTCCTCTCTGGCTCACTTTTACTACAAAATTTCTTACTGAAACAAAGGTGAAAAGGAAAATGAAAATCATTTGGATTTCAAACATGCAAGTGGTAAACATAATAAGAATGGGTGTAAACATAATAAATTTGTCCGATGTTGAATGTAAAGGTGCATATGATTTCTCTCTTCGCTGTTCTCATCCCACTTTTACTTCCATTTTTTATTAAAGAATCAGCAATATCTTTCCTTTGGAATCATTTCCATCCGCCCTTGTTACCTTGTTTTCACATGTAGCTGAATTTAACTGTAAGAATTAAATTTGAAGATACGATGTAGAGAGAAGGTAACCAAATAATGGGGACTTGAATCCTCACCCTTAAGAAGTAGACAGGCCATTGATGGTGATGGATAATTCTTACGAAAAATTGCAATATAAGGTTACAGTGGAATTGAATAGAGTTTAATTTTGATATTTTTATTTTAATTCTATAAAAATTGAATTGTTTGTTAGAAAAGATGTTAATCATATACATAAAATTTTACATTGAGATAGTGTCCAAAGTACTGCTTTCTTTTGAGGCTCTTCCTTCCTTGAGGAGCACCAAAAATTCAGGACTAGTTTGTGGTAAGAATGTTCAAATCTTGATGAGTGTAGCTACTAGGTGGATCTTCTGCTACATTTTCAAGAATTTTAAGGCACAGGTTCAAATCTTGAAGAGTTTAGATCTTCTACTACGTTTTCAAGAATTTGACGCGATTACGCTAATTAATTCAGTCCCACAAATTCAACTCTCCTCCTTCCGCTCTCGATGTTCTGTTTCCTTCCCTCTCATTTTCTCTTTCTTTTACTTGATGGGTCAATCCACTGATCTCCGAGGAGTTTCAACAGAATCTCGTTGGCTGCATTGCGGCGGTCTCCCATTCCTATCTATTGAGGAAAGATACGTTTTCCTCTCATCTTATTCTTTGCATTCAATTTCCTTGTCTTTATCTCCACAAAAGCACAAGAAAGACATTTCCTGATTTCAGAAGTTGTACTGAGAGGCAAAGGATTCGAGAAACAAGATGGTGGATACAGTATGCCTTATCTCAAAAAAGACAAAGAAAAAAGGACAAAGGATGGTGGTTCAAATCCAGAAAGCATACAATTAAGATTTTCTCCCTTTTTTTTATTAATCATCAAATAGAATCCAACTCTTGAGATACTTTGCAGCTTAGAAGCCAGAAGCTACCACTGCCCCCCATTGCAAATCCAGAACTAAATTTACAACAAGATCCGTGGAATTGTTCGCCAAGGCAATTACATTTTCTCTTACAATCATACACTATCAAATAACTATTGCTACATTGCTTTATTGTTCTTGCAAAAACAACCATTTGCATAACTATCTACGATACCTGCTATCTGAACTAACATACCGATAATCTTGGAGTGATTCAGTTAGTAGGAAAATATGGCACATGCTTCACCTGCAGCCTGGGGCATTGAAGTTGGGCAAAGTTATGAACTTGATGGACCGGGGGCCAATGCTTATTGGCGAGTTGACATTAACAAGGGACGGTGACAAACTTGCCATGCTTCCTCCTTCCATGAGTTCTAATACGTTTCCATTAAGTAGCATGGTCTTGCTTAGAAGATCTCCATCTTTTGGAGATAAATGGTACTCTTCACGCAGTAGTTTTACATCTCCTGATTTGCTTCCAATCCATGAAATAGTTCTCTTGAGACGATGGGCAAAAGAATGTTTCTTTCTATTGGTTTTTTCTTCAATAAACAAGCCCCAGTGAGCAACAGATTGAATGGCAACTCTGAACTCGGTTTGATTGCTCAAGTTAATCAGAAGCAAAGTTATTCCTTCCTGTAAAAAGCATAAGCAGCTTAAATTTGTAATAATGTAAGACTCATAATAAAACATCCAAGCCTGCATAATGATGATTCAAATTTAATGCAGATACTAGTCAGCACAAGCACAACTAGTACCATAGACAGAATTAAGGTTCTGACACTTAATAAAGCAAGTATAGTTAGGAGATTGGATAGTTGGAGAACATAAAAAGCAATCTAAGTGAAGCAAACACACTGTTACTGAATATTTTCTCTCAGTCTAGGAAAAAGAAGAAAAGCTTTGTATAGTGAGGAATTCAATGAAACTCTGTTTGAAATAATGCTTTCCAAGAAAAAAGTGACAGAGAGAAGTTCCTAGATGTGACACTGAGCATAGAATTCAAGTGGAATTGGAATGACATTGTCAACAACTTGTACAAAAGATAAGGAAAAACTTAGTTCAAATGTAAACACCTCAAAATTCTATAGGTTCTTTTTCATGTTTGAGAACCCAAAGAATGTCAAGTTTCAGCTAGAAATTAACAAATGACACTAAAGAACATTTTCAGTGATTGCAGTTTGGCAGTGTACTTCTCATGAACTACACAGGACATGCTTGTAAAAACCATAGAGGGAGGTCCAAAAGGAACAGGCAAATTTTCTTAGTCTAATTCAAGGAAATAAAGAGAAGATCTACATTCCTTCACATCAGAAATACTTACTTTTGACAGACAAAAATAGTAAGGAACATAAAGTGATACTTCAAAGGTTCAACCATGGATAAGAGTTTCCAACATACAACATGGAGAGTTCACATAATCATTCATTTGAAAAACATTCCACATCAACCAAGAAGACTCAACTCCACAATCAAGTTATGCAGAGTTCTTACCCTTCCTTTCGAACAATGGGCATAAGAGCGCAAATAGGGTTCATCACTTTCAATAGCAAGAACACCTTCCCCCATAAGCCGGTGCCACAGCAAGGCACTGTATTGTGACCAAACAGACCAAATTCAAGAAATCCAAATTTCAATACGTGTCCCAAGTACTAAACAAACTCAGGTGTTTTGGTCAACAAAGACAAATAACCAAAAGGGAAAGAAAAAAAGAGCTAAGACGTGAAAGTTTGTCGTCCATGCCTGTAGTAATCAGGATTTGGGACAAATGTATCCGTGTCGAGCAGTGCATAATTTCCACCAACCAAAGTCTGCCTGCAATATACTTTAGTATTGTACTTGGCTGCCATTCCAAGCTGATCTAAGTACCTGTATCCATAGAATAGAAAAATTTTCTATCACAAGGATATCAATTTTCAGCTTTGAAAACGATAAGAGTTAACTTCTTATCTATGAAAATGATGTAAGAAACAAAATTACCAGAAGCTGTTAATGAAAGTGTCCGACACATTTTTACCACCACTGTTGTAGGCCCCTCCAGCTTCTCCCACCCATGCAGAAGCCCATGACCCATTCATTTGAATGGTTTTGTTAAGATCAATGAATGTGTCTGATATCTTACTCAAATAATATGGATTCAAGATTTTGTTAACAAGATTACGATCAACTCCTGAAAAAGAGGAAAAGTTACATTGACTTGTTTAATTTGATTCTGTCTTGATGAAAAGCTTAAATCAAAAAGAGATCTATTTTTCATTTTTAGCTAAAAGATATAGGACCATTAGGACACTATCTGATGTGATATACGTGGTTCAATTGGTGCAATATCATTTTATTTCAAGAAGAAAAGGAGGAAAACAATAGAAATGTGATGACTGCTCTGGAAATCATAACTCCATCACTAAAGAATATGTTAGGAGAAACCAATACAGAGGTTTCCTAACCTTCAACAGTTGCTCACCTGCACCCAAATTGTATATATGATGAGTCACAACATCAACAACATGTGGACCAGATACCTCTAGTAGCTTAGCATACCAGTCCTTATCATAAAAACCCCCTGGTGCTACGACAAGAGGTCTTGGATGGATTTTTCTGTACAGTTCATCAATAGAAGAATACAGCTTACTAACATCCTTTCCATACTGTTCAGCACCAACACTTGCACCAACTCCCTTGCCACTCAACTCGTTACCTGCAGAAGCAAGGAAAGACAGTGGTATTGGCTGCAATAGTGAGAAACTTAACCATTTAAATACTTCAAAGATGAATTTGTGTAAATAACATACCAAATTCCCATGAGTCTATATGGTAACCCTTTGAAATTGTATATTTCATAAATTCACGCGAGTTGCTAGAATCCCAGTTCCCTAGCCAGACACCTTTTTTACCTTGATGCCTTCCATAGAGTGCATTCAGGCCAAAAGTGACAATTGCTCTGCAGCAATACAATTTAGATGAGCTTAATTAAACTAAATGGAAGATTTTTCTTTGAAGTTATACAGGAAATGCCATGGCCAAACAACCTACAGATTGTATGCGGGCAAGGCAGGTTAAGACAATACATTGTGACAAAACTATACCGCATTACCGGAGAAAGATGTCCTAAATTTTTTAAACTTGAAGTAGATGGAATGGGAACTTACCCAGTCTTCTTGAAAAAGGTATTTAATTCATCCCACCTTTTCATATGTAAGCATCCCTTCGAAAATCCAAATAACCCACCCTTCTGCTTCATGAATGGATGACAAGAACTCAGGTTTCCTACATCATAATGCACTTGGTCTTGCAGAGAACCTCCAAGTCGTAATCTCAAATTCTTGAAAGCTGTTAAGCCATCAAGAGAAGAAGTCCATAGCCAAAGAATAAATATAAAGAGCATCTTACAGAAACCCCAATAAGAATGAAATAAACAGAAGGATGATGAACTTAGTGGAAGCTGGAAGGAAATCCAAACCTCGAACTGCACTTCCAAGTAAAGGGTGAGACAAGTCCTGGAAAGATCAAATTTCAGTAATGAAAA
This sequence comes from Rauvolfia tetraphylla, assembly GCA_030512225.1. NCBI lineage: Eukaryota > Viridiplantae > Streptophyta > Magnoliopsida > Gentianales > Apocynaceae > Rauvolfia > Rauvolfia tetraphylla. The sequence goes on along the minus strand of JAJQKT010000028.1, from coordinate 5,061,189 downwards.
TCCACCACTGTTCCTTCTTTGTAGTAATAAATCATCAAGCATGGTCTGAATATACAGAAAATTACTGTGCATAAACCATCACTGAAATCCTTACTAGATTTATTATAGATGAAGATCCCCAAGGGCACTGATTGTAGTTGCACTTCTCCTTTGGCCACCAATCAATAGTAGCACATATATAATTAGAATCTGTCCGAGCGACTGTTTTTGTTGTTTTGACGAAAAGAACCACATCTTCAACATTTTGACCCAAACTTGCTGATAGAAAACCCAGAAGGATTAAAGCTAGAGCCCCTGAACCCATTGGTTATCGTGCTGCTAACTGTTTCACCACTGGCTCCAGCATGCAAAATGGGTTAGAAGGAAAATAGGGGGAAAAATGTTTAAGGCACAACTATCTGGAAGCAAAATATCCATGATTCAGAAAAAAGAGAAATAAGATGAATTTGGTATTCCTTCAAATCTTTAACATCTAAGGCTGTTTATACAACAAAAACTCTACAAAATTCTGCACAGAAAAGCACTTTAACCAAGTCGATTCAACCCATCACAAGCACTCTTACCAACCACAATGGAAATATATATGCACAGGCATATTTACTTGTACACCTGTACGGCTAAGTTAAAGCAATAAAAATGCATTTTCCAACATTCTAGTGTTTACAACCTTTCCAGAAACATAAAAACTGGGAAATAAGACAACTGAAGATAGAAAATCTCAAACGAAAGGTGAAGATTACTTGGATTACTTACATACATCGAGTGGATATAGCCTTGCTGCTTCATCTAGAAAAGTATTGCAAGAAACTGAATTTCAGGCTAAATTTCAGAATTACAGCATAACTATGCAAACCCAGTACATAAATATGATTAAACTAAATACGAAGCTTCGGGGAGAGAGAGAAAGTAGAACCACATTGTGCTCCTTGTCATCTTTATCGCTCAGTTTCTAGTTATTCAGATTGATGCCATAAACGAAACAGTAAAGCAACCGAAGCCTTTAAGCACATAACAAACTACTCCCAAAAAAATCCAGAAATTGAGATCCACAATGAATAAAAAAGTATCTTTCAACAAATGAGGCCAAAATTCAAATAGCAATACAATAAAAAGCTCGACTTTTTGCTTACTGTTAATTCAAGATCCAAATCCGTTGCCACTCAGCAAAATTCAAAGCAAGATAAGCAGAACCCATATAAGAACTAACCTCAAGGGCCAAAATTCACCACAATGAGAGAGCTGAAGATTAAACGATTCATCACTCCATAGGTTACTTCAATAATATGTAATACATAAGCATTTTCCACCCGTTATCCTCATTTAGGCACAGCAACAAAACGCTACTCAACCACAAAAGCAAGAAAATGTAAAAAGCTTTAATGAGTTGCTCTCAGATTTCTCAAATTCCGAGTTGTAGCTAAAATCTCAGTATATGAACTGAGGTGCCAGCTTCAGGACTTGTCTTTATATTGAATACTTTCCCATTTCTTCAGAAAGGTCGTTCCACGGGTTTGGTATAATACCGTTCTTTACAAGCAAAAATTTTATTACAATAATTCTTAAAAGCCAAGACTCGATTACTACTACTATAATTTAATAGAAAGAAACATTGTGCGGTGGCTTCTCACTTAACAAAGGTCCAGTTGTTTGTCAAGATTCAACTCCCAAGTCCAAGCCCTATTGACGGGTGCAAGCCAGGCGCCAGCTCTTTCTATCCCAATTCTTGCTCGGAAATAAGTCTAAAGAAACTACCGAAAACAAGAAAATGTGGAAATCAGTGAATAGAAAATGGAGTACTGGAAAATGGGATTGCTTGAAAGGAAAAGATCTTGGGGCAGTTTTTGTCGGCAGAGGAAAGTGGTGGGCTTAGGAAATTTTTTGACAAAATTAACCAGGCACTGTAACATTTAGTACCGTCATGTTTTTGGCGTTTCTGTTTGCATCAAACTACTGGTTGGTAAAGTCAGTAATGTTCTCAGCGACATCTGATCAAGAAAGGTGCTGTTGGGTAGCTGAGGAGATTTAAATCAAAATTGTTTTACTTCTTTAGACATAATATTTAGAGATAGCGACTGAATATATACTAATTCATCTAAAACTGCTTAATCTTGAAGTGAAATAGAAATTTTGTAATCAAATTTAGTTAACAAACTTGACATATCACCTTCAACTTTCCATGTACTTAAATGGTTAAAAAAGCAAAAAGAAAGAAGAAGTGATGCAAGCAGGTAATATAACATTCTTATTGGTAAAAGACATAGGACTATCGCACAACATGTATGAAGTAGATGCGGATTGTTGATAACCATATCTTAGTGGGCTTGGAAAGCTGGATGACAAGAAAATTAGGAAAGGGGCAGGTGAACTAAATGGGAAAAAGTCTTGGCATAATTGAGATCAAATCTGGTCCTTTATCCTGGTGATCAAGAACCTTAGTCAAGTGCAATATTATTATTTTCAACGACTTCTATATTTCAAAATATATAATATATTTTTTTACACAATTATTAAATTTTTAATAAATTTTATAAAAAATAAAAGAATATTTAAAATACCCTTTTCTCCCTCTTCCCTTAATTAATAGTGATTAATTCTACTAATTCTTCTCATTTCGAAAAGTTAATACTCTCTTTATTAAAAATTTAAAATTTAATATTAAACTTGATGTATTTGAATATTTGAAAATAAGAGCACTTAAACTGGATGATGGGAGATAAGAGTAAAATAGAAAGTAAATTAATAAATGAACTCCTAATATAAAAATAGGTCATACAATTTAAAACAGATCAAAATAAAAAATATATCATTTATTTTGAAATTAATAGACTATTTGGTTGTCCAAACTTAAAGTAACTATGGGAAAAAATGAGGCATAATTCAAATAGTTAAATTTTCTTTGTGGAGTAAAAAAATTTAATTTAATATTTACTATATGTCCTTGTTCTTTTCTTTTTTCTTGTTCTGTTAACTGTAGTTGAGAGAAGTACAAGAAACAAATCGATACTATATATGGCAAAATTTTGATCAACAAAGGATATCAAAAAAGTGTTTGAGATATACATAGAAGGTGTCAGCTGAAAGAGCATTAAGAACAATTGTAATTTTTTTTATAATTATTTTCCACTCTTTCTCTCTCTCTCTCTCTCTAAATATTGGCATGCATTTAGCAATTAAGAAGTTAATTAATTAATTATCCAACGTTACTACTTTCATGTAAACCTTTTTTTACTTTTGAGAAGACTTTGGGTAAATCTTGTAACAGTTAATTGAATTTCAAAAGAAAAAGTGAATTATTGGTGTTTTAAGTTAATTTGCTATTTCACCTTTTTTTTTAATTTCAATGGGGTTTATAGTTAATAATATATTTTCTTTTATTTTTTCTTTTTTTTACTTTGCCTCTTTTTAGAGAATTTTAAGTTCATTTATGCATCAAATATTGAATAAATTAAATAAAACCATATTGTTTAGAAAAATTGACAAAATTAACTCTAAAATTGACAAAATAAGCTCATTTATATATCAAACAGAAGTTAAGATTAAAGTTAAACTCTGTGTATAATTTTTTATAGAACTTATTTTCTCTTTTATTAAATTATTTTTTACCACTTATGTTATAATATATTATTGATTATACAATTTCTATCAACAGTACAACGCCTCTTATATGAAAAAGAAAAAGTTTCAAAACAATTTAATTTATCTTAATTTGGTCTCAAATTAATTTTTTATCCCCAATTTTTTCTTTTTAATTTTTTAAGAAGTGTGTATTTTATTTTTTTAGAAAGCATATGAAGTCCGAAACCAAATTACCCTTTTTCTTGGCTGGGTCCGAAATCAATTGACCCGTATATATTAATATTAGGACACGGTCAATTCTCATAGGATTGATCCACATGGGACATCCAACTTGCCCTATTATGATATGGTAAAAAAGATGTGTCAGAAATCATTCTCTTCATAACCATTTTCTTCTTTCTCCTCAGACCAAAGCTCAGCTCTGCCTGTGTGTGTATAAAATTACATTCACATTTTCATCACATTTTCTATTTTCAGTTTTTTCTTTTTCCTCACTGTTTTCTCTGTTTTCTACAATCAAGAACCTCTCAAGAATCCCACATACTTTCTTGGAAACGCTCAATAAGAAACCTCGCTGATTCACTGTGTTGTCTAATTTTGCACTCGTTGATGCTTTGTTTTGGTTTCTTAAAATTTGAATAAGAATTCTGTTTGTTTATGCGCGAGTTGATCATCATTGTATTCTGAAGTTTCTGCATTCAATTGGGAAAGGCCTCGACTTTTGTGTAATGTATAGTGTGCACTAAACCATTTTTATTTCGGTAAAAAAAAAGACGTATTTCTTCTGTTGTATATTAGTGATTCTTGATGGATAACAGTGAAGGAGGGGATGATCAAGGCGCTGGATGGTTGCTAGTCAAAAAGGTGCGATTTTTAAGCTCCCATTTTTCGGCGTAGTTGGTCGATGAAGTCTATAGATGGATTTTTCAATTGGACTAGTAGAATAAATTGGTGAAAAGATTAAAGCAAAGCAAAGCTAGACATGTAAATATGTAGTGGAAAAAATACCAGTTATCTATGAGGTAGAACTATTGATTTTACCTGGTAAAGATTTAGCAACTGGTTGGATGACAGATAACTGTGTATTGGGGGTGGGCGCTTTTGGCGGTGGCAAAAGTTTCATGTATGGACTGATAAAATTGTTTTTTGGGTTTCTTGCTAATCACATCTAGGGAAAGTTGCCTTAATCCATCCATTTTAAGGGGAAATGAATAGTGTGATGAGCCTCAAAGCAGACAGTTCTGTTATTTAGGCTCAAATTACTTTCTTGCTACTATTATGTATCATCTTTCATCATGTTGCTAATTTCTTTCTCCTGATCAATGCATCAGAGGGGAAAGGACAAGGTTTCAATACCGGAAGTTCCCTAACCCTCCCTGGTCCTACTACACTGCTGAATTATTAATCAGAAACATTTTTGGATGCACATTTGAACTGTAGTTGTGGTTTTCTACGCAACTTCTCATTTGATGTTTGATAAGCATTGAAGGATATATATTGGAAAACGGAAAAATAGGAAATAAAGTGTTGGGGTGTGTAATGGGTCATCTAAACTGATTGCTTTTTTTTATACAGAATATCTCTAGAGTTGTATTCATGATACTAGATAAGCTTCCCCTGCAAAATACTCTAGAAGAAATATCCTCTCCTTTTATTGTTTCCCAAAATTCATGTTGTACTTAGGACTTTTACCTTTTGTGCTCTTTCCTTTGTTCTTGCTGCCCATTTGTTCTTTTCCTTTGACTTGTTATAGCTGTATCAACAGAGAAAGGGCAATTGAGAGTACAAGGCTAATGCTTCTGCAAATTTTGTCAAGGGCTGATATATGCTTAATCTTCCTTTTCTACTTGATGTGTGGGCAACCTGCATGAGGACTGTGATACTGAACTTGATGTTCCTAGATTAGATCAAAGTTAAGTCACGTTCATAATTCATTTCTTATCTCTTGTGCAGAAACATCGAAGCAGTTCAAAGCTCTCAGTACATGGTTGGGTTGGAGGACTCTCTGCTAAACAGAAGTCTTCTAATCCACACCGCCAACCTTCTTTGGGTGTAAAACTTGCTAACAATAACTATAGTGGTCAAACTTCAAAAGCTAGTAGTGATAACATTGTTTTTGACCCAGGTAAAAGTTATGGATATTACTTATGTTACCGATGTTATAATTAAAGATGTAATAACTGTAAGTTTTTATATTGGTATATGTTGTTCAAAGTCATGATTACAGATCCCTCAGTTCACATGTTTTTGCAGGTGTCAGTGCTGAAGATTTTAATATTAAAGCTGTAGACATTCAGAAATTGCCTCAAGGATTTGATGATAATCAGTCTAAGATAAAGAAGAGTGATGTTCTCCCAAAAATCAAGTGGGGTGATTTGGATGATAGAACATTGCTGTTGCATCAGGGAAAATCTACTGGAGAAGATATCAAGTTTGGTAGGATAGAAAGTCCTCATTTAGTTTGTCTGAAATCCGAGGAGGCTAATGATTTCATTTCTCACTCTCCTTCTAAGCAGAAAGAGGACAAGTTTGTTGCAACAGCTGTGGATGAAGATCATCCTTTACAGGCTTCTAATTCAGTGTTGCCAAGGAACAACTGCAAGGAGGCAAATGAAATATCTTTACAAGAGGCAAAAGTGCAAATCACAAATGAGAAATCATTTGATCCAAATGCTTCAGTTTTAAGTTGCAGTGGAAACTCTGTAAATAAGGAGGCCGACACTTCTAGTCCGTTGGAAGAAAGTTCCTGTGCAAATGCTGACATGCATCTAAGACCTGCTGTTATATGTGAAACAGGTCATTCTGACCTTTCTGAATCTCCTGTTGAGGTGAATTCAAAGATGGTGGGGCTTACACCAGATTCCGTGTCTCTGCATCCTGATGAAGGTGTATCTGGAGCTACCAGTGGTATGTCCGGTGAAGAAATTCCTCCTGCAGTGACCAAAGAGGCTGTCATGATTCAGGCTCCGGAGACATATGAGAGAGTTTGTCCAGAAGTTTCTGAAGTATCTATTGTTCATAGGGATTCAGACATGGTGGTATCCACCCAAGATTCTCAGTTAAAACTTCCTTATGAGATTGGAACTGGAACACTGGCAAAATCTTCCATTTCGGATTCCATGGAAGACTTCAAGTGTCGAGAAGGTGACGTAGTTCTTCACTTAAAAAAGACTCAGATTATGGACCATGCCAATGCAAATGGAGATGAAAGTAAAGAAAGGTTTAGGGAACGCCTTTGGTGCTTTCTATTTGAGAATCTTAATAGGGCTGTAGATGAGCTCTATCTTCTTTGTGAACTAGAGTGTGATTTGGAGCAATTGAAAGAGGCTATTCTTGTCCTTGAGGAGGCTGCATTTGACTTTACGGAACTGACTGCAAGAGTGGAGGAATTTGAGAAAGTGAAGAAGTCATCACCCAATATGATTGAAGGCGCAGCCTTAATCATCAAATCTGATCATCGAAGGCCTCATGCTCTCTCATGGGAGGTCAGAATTCTTGTTTCTTTTCCTCACATTTTAACAATCTGAAGGAAGCTCTATGTAGATTTTATATGCAAGTTTATAATGTTAAGGTGTTTTTGCTGCTATTGGACCTTTTGACTCTTTTATATCATATCAATTGTTCTTGCCATTTCTGGTATTAGGTGTTCAACCATGCTGTTTGGATAGAAAAATTTGTCTTCTGTGAGGGCAAATGATGGGAAGCAGTTGATCTTCCCCTTCTGCCATTGGGGAACTTCTAACCAAAAGGAGGATGAATTTGGACCACCTCAACATGGATTCCTTACATAGATGAAGGATACAAGTTTTAGTATTTTTCTAGTATGGGCATTGGATCAACATTTCTGTGCAAAATTACTGGTTTTGATTATTTTAGACATTCATAGAATATATTTGCTGTTACTATTTCCAGGATCAGGGGATTTGAGCAATTAGGACATTTGGTATTAGTGTTGCATTATTCTTTTTTCCTTTCTTTCTCCAATGGCCTGGGAGATTATCTAATGGAGGAAATACCAGTAAATACTTGGTCTTAAGGAAATACCTCTGATGTGATCTTTTTATGAAATGTAGGTACCATTGCTCATTCTTTTGTCAATCTAATCTTGATGAATTTAGTCTTCAGGTTCGTCGAATGACAACATCCCCACGGAGAGCAGAGATTCTTTCATCATCTCTTGAGGCTTTCAGGAAAATTCAACTAGAAAGAGCTAGTGCACGCGCTGGTGGTGCTGAACTAGTGGGTCCTGATGGTGATAGTGACTATACTGGAAGCAGCAAAATTGTGGAGAAGAGTAATGGGAAAATTGATATCAAAAGCAATGATAGGGAATCTATATCCAAACTGAGGAAGCAGCATGGAGTTTCAGATCTCCCTCAGGGTAATTCCAGTAAAGAAAAGAAAAATGTTGATTCAAATAGGTGTGGTCCTAGTGCATCAAAGTTACCTCTTAAAGAATTTTCTGCGACTGCTGTAACTGGAAAGAGCAAGAGGGACTTGCTTGGAGCTGCTTCTGATATTGAGAAGCAACTCTCTAAGAAAGAAAAAATATTGACTGAGAATATGAATGATAAGAGTTCAAGATCAGTTGATTATGGAAAAAGGCAGATTCTTTTTTCAGAAAGGGAGAAGGAAAAGCGAAATGGAGATTTATGGAAATCCATGGATGCTTGGAAGGAAAAGAGGAATTGGGAAGACATACTTGGACCTCCACATCGTGTTTCTTCCCGTTTTTCGCATTCACCAGGCATGAGCAGGAAAAGTGCTGAGAGGGCAAGAACTTTGCATGATAAACTTATGTCCCCTGATAAAAAGAAGAAGTCTGTTGTGGATTTGAAAAAGGAAACAGAGGAGAAACATGCACGAGCTACGAGAATAAGAAATGAACTTGAGAGCGAGAGAGTTCAAAGGCTTCAGCGAACCTCTGAGAAATTGAGTCGTGTCAATGAATTCCAGGCTGAACGCAACTTGAAGTTGCGAGAGGTAATGTTTGCCCGCCATCAAAGGAGTGAATCTAGGCATGAAGCTTTTCTTGCTCAAGTTGTGAGAAGAGCCAATGACGAAAGCAGTAAAGTTAATGAAGTTCGCTTCATCACCTCACTGAATGAAGAAAACAAAAAACTTATGTTGCGCCAAAAACTACATGATTCAGAGGTGAGGAGGGCTGAGAAACTTCAACTGTTGAAAACTAAGCAGAAAGAAGATATGGCAAGGGAAGAAGCTGTTTTAGAACGGAAACGGCTGCTAGAAGCAGAAAAGTTGCAACGTATTGCTGAGATACAACGCAAGAAGGAAGAGGCACAAGTTAGAAGGGAAGAAGAGCGTAAAGCATCGAGTGCAGCACGTGAAGCAAAGGCCATGGAACAGATGAGGAGAAAGGAGGTTCGAGCAAAAGCACAACAGGAGGAAGCTGAACTCTTGGCCCAGAAATTAGCTGAAAGACTTAGTGAAAGTGAACAGCGTAGGAAGTTTTATCTGGAGCAAATACGGGAAAGAGCTTCAATGGATTTCAGGGATCAAACTTCACCTTTCTTGCGTCGTTCTTTGAATAAGGAATGTCAGGGTAGATCTACGCCAAATAGTAATAGTGAAGATTGTCAGACAAACAACAGTTCTAGTTTAGGAGGCTCTACTCTTCCTGCTAGCAATATAGCATTGCAGCATTCACTCAAGAGAAGGATTAAAAGAATACGCCAGAAACTAATGGCTCTGAAACATGAATTTCTTGAGCCTTCCATTGGTGCAGAAGTTGCTAGTATTGGGTACAGAACTGCAGTTGGAACTGCAAGGGCAAAAATTGAGCGGTGGCTTCAGGAACTTCAAAAACTTCGACAAGCCAGAAAAGAAGGTGCCACAAATTTTGGACTGATAACTGCTGAAATGATTAAGGTACTTATGTGGCTTTCATCTTACTTCATTCTGCATATTTCATCCCCTGATATTAGAGAAAGACAACAGGTTCAGTAGGCAATTGAACAATATACAAGTTATTCTTTATATTCAAGAAAGCTCAAAATTTATAATTTCATGTAGGTTTGCACTGCTTTGGTCTAGATCATTTGTCCTTGTCTAGTTACTAACTGCTTCTGCAATGTTGGATTAGTTCTTAGAGGGACGGGATGCGGAGCTGCAGGCTGCTCGTCAAGCTGGTCTGCTTGATTTTATTGCCTCTGCACTTCCTGCCTCTCACACATCAAAACCTGAAGCCTGTCAGGTTACGTTATGCCTTTTAAGGCTTCTAAAGGCGGTGCTGACAATTCCCTTAAATAAAAGTTATTTTCTTTCACAAAATCTCTTGCCTCCAGTTATCCCCATGTTGGCTGCAGCCCTTGAGAACTATATTAAAATTGCCGCATCAGCAAATGTCCCTGGTTCCGCTAATATGACTTCTGGTAAATCATCAATTGATAATCTGGACTTGATCTCTGAAATTTTGGATGGATTTCTTTGGATAGTTGCAACACTTCTTGGTCACGCATGCTCTTATGAATGTCAACTCCAGATGCAAGATGGTTTGGTGGAGCTTGTTATTGCATACCAGGTTGTTCAGCGCCTTCGGGATCTTTTTGCTCTTTATGATAGGCCACAGTTGGAAGGCTCACCTTTTCCGTCATCCATTATTTTAAGCATAAGACTGTTGATAGTTATGACATCCAGATTTAGAAATGTCTCTTCAATAGATTGTGACTCTTTTCTAAATGAAGTAACATCTTTAAATGATGATGGAAAAGTAGCTGAGGATGTGGACTTGAGAGGGTTACCGGATGTTCCAGAAGATAGGCCACTTGATGAATTTCCTAACACAAAAGGAAGCACTGAATTATCACACGAAATAAAAAATTCAGATGAAGTTGAGTGCACATGCCCTAAGATGGGAACTGCTGATGCAAAGGATGACTGTCCAAGTGTCCTATGTAGTGATATTACCAAGTATCCTGTTTCTTTAAAGGAAGATGGGAAATCTGCTGACAAGGTTCCAGAAGAAAAAGAGGAAGTAAGGTTGGGGTTGAACCAGCCTGTGGCAAATCTTCTTTCAGCAGTATCTGAGACTGGGTTGGTCTGCCTTCCTTCCATGTTGACAGCTGTGCTTTTGCAGGCTAACAACAAATCATCATCTGAGCAGGTTTGTTTGCAATACTTTTGGAAAAAGAATAGATGAGACGTAATGGATTGATCACCATGATTCATGAGCTAAACATTGTGTTTCCTGAGGTTTGTGTTTTAATTTGCCTTTTTTATCATTTGGTTTGTGGGATGGTAATAGTTTAGCTTGTAAATGATTGCCTGTGGAGATTAAGAATCTGCCTAGAAAATTTAAATGTTGCAGTACTCTAGGCTCATATGGGAGATTGCATTATCATATATATATATATATATATATATGGCCTTTCCCAGGATTTTGGGACAAGAGTAAGGAAAAGGGCTTCATGGTCTTCCTCCAAAATCAAGTTTAAGATTAGTATTATCTTTTAAAGTTTGTCTTGGTAAAATGTTATTATTTTGTTGGGTATCAGATTACAGTTGGCATTCACACTAAGACCATGCATTATGCAGACATGTAAAGAGTTGGAAAATTTGCTGATTATGATTTGCAAGATACTCAGATTCCAGGTTTCCATGCATTACAGGGAACTCCAGTTATTAAATTTAAACCTTTCAATGGACAGGTAATATTAACTTCCGTTAGAAAGTTTGTACAATTGATAGACAAGCCATAGGCATTGGAACCTTGATATGGAGCCTTTGGAGCTTGTCAAAAGCAAGATAATGTTCTTGTTTTAAGGAAATTGACTGACGTCATGTAGAATCAATCTAGTTTTGCACTTTAGGTGTATAAGCTTCAATCAGAATTTCGTTATGATTACTCCTTAAGTTTGGGCATCAAGGAAGTTTCAGAATACTGTTATTCAAGACTATATGCAAATTGGTCAAAATTGCTCGACCTTGAAAGGGGAAAAAATGGAAAAAGAGGATGAAAATTGCGATGGTTAATTATTTTTTTGGCTATTCGACTTGCACTGCATTGTTGTTTGTTGACTATGGTGATTTTGGGATATATCTGTTTGCTGTTGAATTCAAAGTACCAAGCTACATATTGTTATCAGTTAGTGGTTAAAAGTTACTCAGATTTTAGCTAATTCTGATCATGGCTGTAAGCGTTATAATTCTCTAAGGCTGCTTATTTTGTCATGCTAATTAAGTTTGTTACTCTTTCTCCAGATATCCTATGTCCTTCCAACCAATTTTGATGAAGTAGCAACGGGAGTGCTGAAAATTTTGAATAATTTGGCTCTAATCGATATGACTTTCATTCAGAGGATGCTAGTGAGTTTTTATGTTTCAATCTTGTTTTGAATTCTCAACAGATTTGTTTACCTTTATAGCTTCAAATATAAGCTTCTCTTCTGCATGAAGAAATATTCCTTTTCCTTTACTTATAGGCCAGACCAGACCTGAAAATGGAATTCTTTCACTTGATGAGTTTTCTTCTATCTCATTGTACAAGCAAGTGGAGTGTTGCAACTGATCAGGTGATGCTACAGCATTGCTCTTTTCTTGATACATCAGGGTGAAGTAAATTATTTTCTTTACCAATTATTGAATTTTTCTGTCATTCCATGTTTACTTCAACACCTCTTACATTGGTTCTCATTTATATGTTACCTTGAGCTATTAGGATGGTAAAATGATGATGTTTGATTTTCTTTTCCTTACATTACCTTGTAAATGTGTGCTATTTACTCCTTGATTAGGTATTTACCATTATTGATATCCTAAGTATAAATGAACTTGGAGCCTTCAATCCTTTTGAAGGTTCTTAAGCGTGGGAGCGCATATTGTTTTCTGAGATCCATGGCCTTGCTCAAAATACTATTAACCATGAAGTCAATGCTAGGTAATTATTAAACTGTTGTAGTTTTCTTAGCTAGTGTCGCTGTAGTTACTGTGTACAAATGTAATGCTTCATACTGCTTTAGGTAAAATTTTTCTTTTGTTTACCATTCTTGTTTCATTGTTTGAATATTTTCTTGGAATAGTAGGTGTTTTACTTTTCATAATGCCAAAAGACCTTGATTTAATTATGTTACATCTAGAAAGAAGCAAGAGTTGCCTAGAGAGCAGAGATATTGCCATTTGATGACTTTCTGAAGAAACAAACGTGAAAATTTACTTCAGTGATTTTACTTCAATAGAAGTTTAATATTTACCTTTTGCATTCTATATTTTGTCGTTCCACTTCGTGCCTGCAAGAATACTTGAAAGGAGAACTCATTCTGTATCTCTTTCTTGTCAAATTTGAGTAGATGGATTAAGAGGCTCTGAATAGGTTTTACACTCTGTTTAGTTAAAAGATACTGGATTATTGCTGTTACTGAATTATCTATACTATACTAAAAGTGTGGGTAGATGTCATGGGGATTTAAACTTAATTGTTTCTTCCTTTTTTGGATTACCTAAAATGCCCTTAGAAAAATAAATTAGTATTATTTTGATGGACTAACCATATGACATTAAAAGCACACAAAGTATACAAATATAATTATTTCATATAAATTCATCATTTAAACTCTAATTTAATTACAATTATTTAGGAGTTACATAAAGAGTAAGATGAACAAATAAAAAATAATAATTATACATAAAGAATTAATAAAAAAGTTCTTAACTAGGGTTTTAATTACTAAGTAATAATATTTTAACTCCTTTACTTAAGTTATAAATTTTTTCTAATTCAAAGATATAAGAGTTATATTAGTTAAAGAAGAGCACTCTTTTATTTTTTTTTTAAGGAAAAGAAGAGTACTCTATTAGTTTATTATTTTTATTGTTGTTATTTATATTATCATTAGCAATATTATTAAAAGTTTAAATCATAAATACTATGTGGGAGTTACATGAGTTAAAGGTGAATAAATAAAAAATAATAATTATACATAAATAATTAAAAGAAAAGTTCTTAACTAGGTTCTTAACTACTAATTATTTAGGAGTTACATAAAAAATAAGAGTTATTTGGGAGTTACATTAGTTAAAGAAGAGTACTCTTTTATTTTTTTTTTAGGAAAAGAAAAGTACTTTATTAGTTCATTGTTTTTGTTGTTGTTATATTACTATTAGCATTATTATTAAAAATTTAAATCATAAGTGTTATGTGAGAGTTACATGAGTTAAAAGATGAACAAATAAAAAATTATAATTATACATAAAGAATTAATAGAAAAGTTCTTAATTATGTTCTTAACTACTAAGTAATAATATTTTAACTCCTCTACTTAAGTTATAAATTTTTTCTAATTCAAAAATATAATGTAATGAAAGATATAAATAGACCATATAACTTCTATATAATAGATTATATAATTAATATTATTATTAGAATATTATACAAATGAAATAATTAAGAGTAAATAAATATACTTTAATAATTAAGAGTAAATAAATAGACCATATAACTTCTACCTTTGCAAGAAAAAAAAGAAGGAGAAAGAAAAAATAATGTTATTTTACAACAAAAAACACAAAGAATAATTATGATTACTAAAACTCAAATGTAAATATATTTAATGAAAAAATAAAAAATATAATAGCATGAAAATAAAAATAAAATATTAATATTTTTAAAAATAAAATAAATATTAAAAAATGATATTGAATAAAAATCTCAATACCAATATAACTTTTGAAACATTTAACACGTTATTTTTTTTCTAATTCAAAAATATGATGTAATGAAAGATATAAATGGACCATATAACATTCATAGAATAGATTATATAATTAATACTATTATTGAAATATTATATAAATAAAATAATCAAGAATAAATAAATATACTTTAACTTCTACTTTTATAAGAACAAGAACAAGGAGAAAGAAAAAATAATTTTGATTTACCATAAAAGACATAAGGAATAATTATGATTACTAAAACTCAAATGCAAATATATTTAATGAAAAATAAATAATATACTAGCAAGAAAATAAAAATAAAAAATTAATATTTTAAAAATTAAATAAGTATAAAAAATAATTATATTAAATAAAAATTTCAGTACAAGTTTAACTTTTGAAATATTTAACACGTGCAATATTTGCACGTGCTTTGTGCTAGTTGTATCAAAATGAAGAAATGGTTTGGATTACTGAAAAATTGTGGCTCACTTGTATGTTTCAGATTGGTCTTTTGCTGCTAGAGTCTTTGTCACTTCTTGGTTACTTTGCATTGTTCCATCCTGAGAATCAAGCTGTTCTTCGTTGGGGAAAGAGCCCTACCATCCTACACAAGGTAAATGGTCTCTTATTGGTTCTATCATTGCAAAATACCAATTGTAGGCTGGTTGAATCTAACTTATGGAACTGGAAAAACAGATTTGCGATTTGCCTTTCGCATTCTTTAGTGATCCTGAGTTGATGCCAATTTTGGCTGGCACATTGATTGCTGCCTGCTTTGGATGTGATCAGAATAAAAGCGTTATTCTGCAAGAGTTAAGCATGGACATGTTCCTTTCCTTGCTCAAATCTTGCAAAAGTAGCTTTCCACCTGTTCAGTCTATATCAGGCATAGATAACCCTCCACCAGAGGAGACTGGTGAATCAAATCAGTTGGTTCCTGAGAGTAGAAAACTCCAAGTCGAAGCCCCTCTCTCCCAGAAATCTCACCGGTCCAGTACTCGAAACACCCGAAATTTTTCCCTAAAAAGTTCTCTGACAAACAATATGAGAAGTATTAAACTTCGAAATCAAAAAGAAAATAGAGTCACAAAGGTTCCTGAAGAAATGGGTCAGAAGCAGAATCAGTATTCTTCTGAAACTTCCACGCTGATGTTGCATACTAGATTTCCTGGAAGTTTTATTGACAAAGCCGAGCATTTCTTCTGTATCGACTGCAGCGGTTCCACCGAACGCGCGTGACTTACTTCAGGAGAATTCTTTTTTTTTTTTCGTCAGGGGATTCCAGCATTTGAACACGCAGGTAAGAGTAAATTATGAATCACAACACGTCAGATGTTAGAGAAAATAATATGCATAATCTGGCTGTATCTTTACTTGGTTGGCATTTTGGAGATGACAATTTTGCGAGCTGATTGTCATCTCCAAAATTCAATTTGGTTCTAAGATGCTGTTTGTACACCTTCGGAGACACAGGTGCTGTATTCTTAGGTCTTTTATGAAGAGAAAATTCGTTCTTTATTTTGTTTCTGGAGTGTAAATTAGTAATGGAACTGAAAAAGAGTAACAGAAAAACTGGAATACGTTACATGATGCTAAAATGTTTCTCGGAATAAACTAGGATCCTGTTTTTTTCTCTTTTCTTTTCTTTTGTGGTGTGGGGTGGGGTGGGGAGTGCGTGTGTGTGGGAGTGGGTGCCAGAACAAGAAGAGACTAACTATATAAAACATAAAACTTACTATAGAGAATCAGTTCATACGTAGGCCATCCCAGAAAATTTCTCATTATCACTTTTATTTTCCTACCCTCAAAAGCGCAATATATCCAAAACCAACAATGAGAAGAATTTACATTCTCATGTAGGATGCATGAATCAGACATCATTAGCCAGCTCCCAATATTGTGGCTAGCTGATGTGGCCATTATGTACTTAAGGTTGGCCATTCACAATCTCTTAACTAGCTTTCTAACTTTTGTAGTACAAATTGTTCAGGTCTAATGCCACCATTGATGCTCTACTCGTATCTTTCAAGCATTATATACATTTGCTAACACATTACACCTCCCTCTTTTTTAGCTTGTCGACACTTCTTGCTCTGGACTTCCTGCTGTAATAGCTTTTGCTCTGGAATAAGCACTCCCCGGAACTTCGACGAAGAGGTCCTCTTCAATATTCTCTCGAGTCTCCAATTGCTGATGGTCCTGAAACCAAGTGGAAGGCAATTCTAGTGAACAAATTCGCTCAGAAAGCAAATTGGATTAGCTAGATATCTTAAGAGAAACCAACTCTAGATACCTTGCCTAACATACACACAAATGCAGGATCAAGATCTGTGATCAGATAGCGAATAAAAAGGGTTTCCAGAAAGCAACAATACCTTTATCTTGCCGTCTCGAGCATCTTTGAGGTTTTCCATAATGACCTTAAGTAGTCTCTTTGCCTTTTCCCTTGTACTACGTCGCTCAGCACATTGAGCAGCAGTTACATCTGCATGGCAACTAACACAAAGGGTCCTCATGTTTTCTAGCCTGCATTCACCTGTAAAAGTTTCATAAAGATGAAATCTGAAGACATTGGTTCATGCAAGTGTATCAAGAAGAAACAAACTAAATGTAGCACAAGTCAGAATTTAATGATTTTGTACCTCCCCCTTGGTATACAGGTACAAGATGATCGGCATGCCAGGCACTGCCCTCTGTTGGTTCTTGAACAAGCTTATCAAATCTAGAGAACAATATTGCAAATTGATAACTTGATAATATGCAATGAGAAAACTAGAACGAAACAACTATAATCAATCTAATTAACAGCTTCTTCAACTACTCACAGCTTTTTGCGTATTGCCAGTTTTGGAGCCACCCTTTTGATATACTCTTGCCGCTTTTCATATGAAAGAGGCTTTAGGTGTTCCACAAGTCTATGGCAATCTAATTGACAATTTGTGCAAATGCCACGTTCTATTTCAAAAAGCGCCTAAAGAAGTTGATAGTGTTATAGCCTATAAATAAATATGGAACTTTGCATGCTCCATTGAGTATTCAATTTAAAAACTTTTTTGAGTATAGAGATTACAAATGCAATCAGACAATTTCTAACCTCGCGAAGCGATCTGTTGCTAGTTCTCAACCTATACTCTTCGTAGCATCCCAAATTGCAGAAGAGATCCTCAAAGAATTCAGGCTTCCTGGCGTTATCATTCCTTAAAAACATGAAATTTCCATGAATACATGACAAGCTTTACTTGATTAGAAACACCAGTAGGTGAAACTTACTTGCAAGGATTTTGGCAGAGTTTGCAGAGTGGTTCATCCATAGAAGACCAACCCTGTGTGTAGATTTTCTCCTTTTTACCATAGGCTCTAGAGAGATTGACCTTTCTCCAAGTTGCATTTAATGGTAAGGGATGGCTTATCTCGTGTAAAGGTGTACCGCGCCTCTTGCTTCCACCCTTCAGCAGTCCCTGACAATGATTACATGCTTCTTAGACAACAAATGTATCACAAGTTATCGTCTAAAAAAGAAAGAGTCTCAGGCAGATAATAAACATAGTATCTGAGATAAAACGGAAAGCTATGAGATAATGCACAAATATCTGAGGATGATCAATAGTCATTATAGACATACTCCTTTATTATGATTCAGGCTTTCTTCTAGATAACAGAGTTCAATAGATAAAGGCAGTTGCAAGGGCTTTGCCATCAACTTCTTTTGCTCAATAGGCCTCAGTTGCTTCCATTGCTCTAAGAATGTGACGACTGCAGACTGATAATCTTCATCACATTTGTTAGCCATTTTCATTTCTGACTCAAGTTCTACTGGCTTGAAACTTTGAAACAATGGCCGTGGTCTTGAATCTATTCCTGGTATGCAAGAGTACAGATGAACTCTTCCAGTATATTTGCTCACCTAAAGGAAGCGAAGTGGAGGGATAGTGGTGATGGGAAGAGGAACAAGGAAGAAATAATGAGCAAAACATATAATAACACCTGATTGCATTCACCAAGTTATGCTTTGGACTTTGCATAATCTGAAATCGACAAATTCTAGTATTCATCCAGGGACAAGCATATTAAAAATTGATATTTGCATCCAGAACCTCCCTAAAAGGACAGTTGCTCTAAGATAATAGAACACCAGAACTGCAGGCCCTTTAACATCTTAAATTTTCCATCGAAGAGCAAATATGACGGAATTAAAGTTTACCAAGGAATTAAATTCATGTGATCAGAAAAAAGTGAATAAATAAGAAGATCCTAATATTTACCTCATAGCGTAGAGAGGTCACTAGGGTAGAGCATCCAATAGCAACTTTATTTGGGTCAATGACTCCACCAGCATTTGCATCTATGTCATCAACTACATTTACCTGGATTCTCAGATTAGTGAACCCCAAGAAATCTAGTCATTCTCATATTCCTGTTGTCTCCAGAAAGTAATTGGAGAAAGCATCTAATAGTACCTTCTTTTGATCCTTGCCCCCACTGGCATCTAGATTATAGGGAGAATTTCTTCCAGCGGTTGCTATAGCAGCTTTGGGAGAAGATCCTCCACACGGTAAACTAGGGATAGTCTGCAGTTATCATTTCAGGTATAAGTTCTGGCTCCAAGTAAGGGGGAACACAACCCTGCCGCAGTTGGGGGGGGGGGGAGTGGGCAGCGGCTCAGGTATGGTGTTATGTTGCTGAAATATACTTATGTCAACCTGAGGGCTTTCAACTTGTGATGAGACAATGTCAGTTTCTTCCTGTGAAGCATTGCTCTTGTCTACCATTATGTGAGAACCATGATACTCCTTGAAGGGCCGTTGCTTTTGACTTTGGGAAATGAAGAGACTTTCTGCAGAAACTTCAGTATTTGTTTCTCTCTCTGCTACCAACTTATCATTTCTCTCATCGGCTCTTTCTGTTGTTTTAAGACAAGAAACAGTGTCTACCTGCGCACCACATTAAGCATCCATCTATTACATAGTTATGAATGCATAAGTACCACAAAACAGTACCAGAATTCTATCCAAAATCCAAACAAGTAATTTAATACAGAAGATAACCAAAATTACTGGAAGCACAAAGCTGATTGGATTTCATTGAAACACCTTATCAGCCTAGCTTATACCTCTGGGCATTCTCATGAGCTGGCAGACTAGATTGACTTGAATCCCAAGTTGATAGAAATTAACGACAGATTACCTTGATTTCATGAATTGCTTCATATTTCCCGTTTATTGTAGATGAAACTTGGAACAATCTATCATTGAAAATTTGCCATCTTGATTCATCTTTTGTATCCTGAATTGCAACCATAACCAAAAGTATGCCAAGAATCTATTCAGTATATTCCAGAACTGTGACATAGAAAAGAAAAAAAGAGTAAAAATGAGGAGGAAAAGAGCACCTTTGCACAGAAAATATAAACATTGACAGCTTTGGTTTGTCCTAGCCTATGAGCTCTGCTTTCAGCCTTCAGTTATAAGAATCATAGTAGAAAAAATATTATTTAATACTGAATCAGTTAATAAGCAGATTGTCAATAATTCAGATAAAAGCATATGGGAAAGACACAATGGATGATCTATACTATACACTATAAACGTCACCTAGTGTAGCTACAAAATCCATAAAGAAACATTATTTTCGACATTTAGTCCATTAAATATAATTTTCTGACTGAAAAAAGAATTTTTAAAAATAAAAAGAGAATGTGAATGAAAATTTTCCACTATGGGTTTCTGTGGAATACCAATAGCAATTCAACATGCTGAGGCCAATCTACTTTTACGACCACATTCAGAGTTTGTAGAGAAAATGCAATCTTAAACGAACATGAAGATATTGATAAACATTCCATCAAATTACAGAGTCTACATCACTATACAAACAATAGCTCGTTCTAGGGAGACCTGGTCCAGGTTCGCATTTTCCTTGGGCAACTCCAAGAACACGACATCCTCTGCTGCTGTCAGGGTGAGTCCAGTGCCCCCAGCAAGTATTCCCACTAGAGCAATCTTAACCTGAAGAAAATTTATCCTATTTCAACTGCAAAACAGAGCTACAACAATGATACATTCTTAACAAAGACTTCCATTTTTATCCTTTTCATTCAGTCATAAAACACAGTTGTCTCTCATAAAGGATTCTAGACGAGTTCCACTAAGCAGGAAAATAATAGTATCCTGCTAACAACGATAGAGGCAGCTGCAACTTGACGCACAAGCTCCAGTAGCAGGTATTTTAGCAATAAGCAGCGTGAATGCAAGCCAAGGATTTCCACAAAGTTCAAGAACTAGCAGAAGCCATATTATGGGCCATCTTTGATTATCAATGATGAAGCAAGAGATACTAAACGCATAATCATGCAGAGCAAATGAACTAAAAATATGATTGAAGAGGAAATACACAGACCTTGCTTGATGATTGGAACTTTCTAACATAGTCCAGCCTGTCGATGGGATTTGAATTATTTCCATCAATGCGAATACAGTCCATCCCTTTCTCCAATATAAATTTCTGCCCAGTTGTGTAATATTGTTAAAAAGTTCAGCTATATATTTGAATCTGCACTACTTTGGAAACTAAAAAATAAGAGCATTAATTATAGATGCCTGTTAAAGCTACACAACATATCTGGAAAAGTATATGATGCAAGAAGTTATCTTAACCATCAACCACACGACCTCAGCAGAAATTGACATTAGAGTCAGAGACTACGGCACTTGCTTGGTTTTAAGATTGCTGCACTTGTTATTCATATTTCTTGAGAGGTAGAATAGAGTTCATAAGTGAAGAACAGAAAGGATGCAGAGTCACCTGCTTTCTGTACAGCAGCATACTTTGTCAGATTAATAGAACACAGATGTTGAGATGGGTAAAAAACTTTCATTTAGAACAGAGTAGTTATTTTATTTGGTAAAACCCCAATGAGCAGGCTATAAGAAACTAATTGAATTCAAAAAGCAACATGCTCAGTTGAAAGACATCAACTCCAGCATTTGATGGCAGCTTCATGAACTTTGTCTGTATTATTCATATATTCTGGAAAAGACATGTCACAGAATGTTAAGGTAGTAAAGCTTCATCTTACCACTTGCAAGTAGAGAAATTTACTAGGCATGCATAAGTGGATCATTTGTCAGCATATCATTACCAAATTTACATGGGTATCTTCTGCAGGTACGCAAAATAGTGAACTTTACCCTAAGCACACAACAAATTAAAACCAGAACATGCACAAACATGTACAGAAGAAAAAACCATTTCTAATTCCTCCATTTGGTTTGACGCTTTCTCTAGCCTATCCAAATATTATGAAAATTAGCACAAGATTTTCTTTTTGTAGAGATCTCAGTTAAGAAATAATTCTCATAAGTGATTCCTTTGTTAGCAAAACTTGGGTCAGTAAATATAGTTCTTTAATGAAACAAAGGAGCAACAGGAGTTAGATAAAGCATTCCAGATGTTAATAAACCTTTCTCCAAAAAGTAGAGAAAAAGAAATCCTCAATATAAAGCTGTTTAATTTTTTTTTTAACAAAAATATAAAGCTAGCATGCCATACTTCCGAGACATGGGAGAAGATAGCAACAGATAGAAAAAGAACAAGAATCAATCAACATCCACAAGAAAACAAGAAAACAAGAAAACCTGCGTCATCCAATATGCAGGATGTATTTATTCCTCACCTCAATTCTATCAAGAACCTTGTGATGATGAGCAAATATTATCATTTTATGTGAACTGAAACTTGGTTCAGCAGCTTCATCACGACTGAGCTCTGAAATTATTGGATGTATTGAGAGCCACTCAAGGAATCCTGGAAGCTTAGCTAAACCAAGTACTTGATCTCCAAGCTTCTCAATAGATTCATAGTCGTCAATCTTATCTGCAAGGATGTAAAAAGAGGAAAATGAGCATGTATGTTTAATTACAGCAAAATTATTTTGAGTGGAACCTTGTACCAAACATGAATGTCTGGATATGTGAGGCTACTGATTCAGATGTTTAGTTGTTCTGGGGACATGCAATTGGCAATTGGCTTGGCCCTCAAACATCCAATGCATTCCTTTTCTCTTTCTGTAGTATGACACATGCTAAGAAGCACCATGTCCATCATATGAAAGCTTTAGGTCATGGAATTTTTCAAAAGACTAGGACATGAATAATTAGGGAGATGTGTTGAATAAGAACTACAGAAATGACATTCCCATTTATTTCTGTATATCTGATTAAGTAGACAAAATCACACAGTTGCAATCTTTTGCCAATGACAAATGACAACTTGACTTAACACTGGTTGTCTGTTCTCCTTTCCAGCACATTCTCGCATCCTTTATTTATATTTCTCATTTGTTCTCCCATTTGGATTATTGAACATGAAAGTGAAAGCATACATAACCAGAATCAGACCATACTGAAGACCATTAGAAACTATTGCTGGGAACCGGATAGACTACGAATAGAAGTTAACTTCTGGAAAAGGAAGCTTGAAGTCAACCCCATATATCTTGCAAAACAGATTTTAACAAGATTTGTTTGTGGATCTTTTATGTCATTTACTTATTATCAGGATGACTACTGCTAAAAGAATCTGAAAAATGTACCTTGACCTTTAGCAGA
Source organism: Rauvolfia tetraphylla (assembly GCA_030512225.1). Classification (NCBI taxonomy): domain Eukaryota; kingdom Viridiplantae; phylum Streptophyta; class Magnoliopsida; order Gentianales; family Apocynaceae; genus Rauvolfia; species Rauvolfia tetraphylla. The sequence goes on along the minus strand of JAJQKT010000028.1, from coordinate 5,038,333 downwards.
AAGCTCAAAAGGTTCATCTTCAGAATCATCACTCGCAGGAGTATTTCCATCTACCACCCCAAGAGCAGCCTTGGCTGAAGCAATATCTGATTTCTTTATATCCAATCTTATTATTTTCCGACGTATGGGTGGTAGCTCTGCCATCACATGATGCTTCAGACGTCTTATCTGCATCATGCGAATGAAGAATAGAATGACAACCTAGTCCTCGTAAAAGCTAAGAAACAGAAATATATGATGAAGTCAAAGGCAACAGAAAGAGAATAATTGAACTCCTAATGCAGAGGTTTACTCTGCACTTACAGTGAAATTATCTATCCAAACTCTCAGTTTAGGCAGGCTTTTCAATCTTCTTTTACTAGATTCTTTATAAAGATTTGAGAGGGTGGTGACCCCATGCAGTTTTCTAGATAAAATGCTTTTTAGAGTCACTCGTCATATTAATTAATTTTGCCTCAATGCTGTCTGGAAGAGAAAATTTCATTCCTAGAGAGACCAAAGGTACATCAAGCATAAATGGGACATCTGTAATGAAGATGGCAGAAGTTACGGCCAGTTTCAAGTCTTAAGCAGCAGCAAGGATCATGTTATCAATCAAACATTTGAACTTTAGTGGAGAAACAAATACTTCATTTCTCTCATTTTCTTTTTTGGGATAACCAGGAACCTCTGCGTGGTAGGGGCACAGACCCGAGATGACTGGCTGCTTGTGTCTCCACCAACAGCCTAAAAGGAAAAATCAACTGAGTAAAGGTGTAAAACTATCTGAGTAGGGCTTATAGATGCATCCTGAGCTATGGTCAGACCAATTAGCCATGCCCTGATGGCCCATAATTAAGGGAAATACAACCAATTTTGAATCTTGAAAGACAATAAGAAACAAAATGCAAAAATAAAGTAAAGAAGCAATATTACTCTAATAAGAACATGAACATACCATAACAGTTTGCTTCAGCAGAATATTTAACTCCTCCAGACGGATTCCCTTTGAGAAATCCTATGAAAATGCATCCGTGATGTATTAGGGCAAACTACAAACGTTGACAACTTTTAAAGTTTAACATTTGTAGTATCAGGAACTTTTGAATTTGGTAAACCCACAATATTCTCACAGAATGGTGTAACTTTTAGCTGTTTTCATGAAATCTTTTCACTATAGTTCTATCTACTCTTGTTTTCTGCCATTCTACAACTTATAGTACCTTAAATTCAAATAGGAAGTGGTAGGACAAAGAAGAGACAGAATAACATTGTATCCTAATGTTCGGAACAATCACGATTTAAAGATTTTCTCAAGGGATAATACTCTTCTCTCGTGTAGTGAGCAAAACATGAGCTAAATCTGCATGAGAAGGTGCTCCTGTTCTGGAAAACAATACAACATAGTGGAAATCTGCAAATAGACGTACATGCCAAACCTGAGTTGACTACTTAGTATCAAAGTTGCAGCTTTGTTAACTGAACTTTGATAGAGAAGTTTCAAAGTGTAATGGGGTGCTTGTTTCTTTAAAATTAAATAATAAGAAAAACAGATTTTGCTTGCATTAAGTGAAGCAATATCTCTTTTCTAGAAATTCAGAATAGTGCTTTTATAAGGTCCACGAATTTCCAAAACCCAAGGAATCAGTCAACAGCAAATGTCTTCTATTCTCACGGATCATAAAAATGGCCAAACATAACCCCTCCAAATTCATCACAAAGAAATTGCGCAAAACAAATTATGACAGAGCAGCCAGAGTTTGCCTATAAGGTCGTAATATTGGCATTTACAGATGATGGCAGATCCATGAATCATTGAGGAAGCTAATATTTTCTGCTCTAAAGATCTAGTAACTACCTGGAAATGCTTTCCTTGAGAACCCTCCCTTAAATTGACTGAACAGTAAGTGTTTGCAAATTCATATTTGGTTTTTCCAAGCAATCCTGGCCTAGATAAAGAACCATAGTCCGTGAGATTGAAGCAGATCAAAATATCCATAAGCAAATAAGAGATGCAAATAGCAATTATCTGAAATGACTTACCATAACATGTTTATCTGATGAAAAATGTCAAATGGCCTATGATCACCTAGGAACATATGCAAGTAAGACATTGGAACAGTATTGACAAAATAAATAAAAAAGAAGATTGTATTAAAATAAAAGTAAGACAGAAATTTGATGTTGAAAATCAGAAATAAGAGGAATTTAGAGACAAGAATTGCTACATAAAAAAAATGAAATTCCAGGCCAACAAGAGAATAGAAAAGGCTTTATGGTTTTCCAACAACCTTGATAATGAAGGAGTCCCTGAAAGTAGAATTAAGTGCTTGACCTTCACTGCCATATTGAGGACAGATTTTATCTACCAAATAACAAGAGAAATTAGAAGTAGAAGACAAATGAAGTTATGGATGCCCTGCTAGAAAACGAATGCCTCTTTCCAAATGATAAGAAGATTCACATACCTCTTTTGGATCTGATCTCTTCTTTGAGCAACGTAGATGATGTGACTCATCAACTATCAAAGTAGCCCATTCTTGCTCCAACATGCTCCTCTCCAAATGTTCAAGCATTGTGTAAGAAATGACCACAATTCTTGGACATTTAGTCAAATGTGCAGGGTTATCTTGATGACCGAAAACTGAGATGAAAATATAATAGAATAAGAACATGGGAACATTGCATGAAAGGCAAGCAGATCTGACAAAAAAGAAAGAAAAAACTGAAACATGAATAGTTCTATTTGAAAATACCAAAAAGGCAACATATATATACACCTAAAAATCTCCAGGGCTTAACAAGTTGAAGGTCACACTTTGCGAATGGGTAACTACTTATAGCAAAATAAAAGCTTAACCATCCTCTACGCCATACAAGACAAGCAAGATAAATATGCTGAATAGGAAATAAGAAAGATAAGAAAGGTCATTATTAGCATAATTGAATATGACCTATCAGTATCATCAATGAGACTACAAATAGATAAATTTTGTTTTGGAATTGAAATAGTACCAGAAATTCATCTATTTCCAAAATTCTAAAAAAAGATGGGCTAAATATACATCTTCATAGGAGGTGAACCATTATAATAATAAGACAATATCATACATCATACCACCATGACACGTGATTATAAGAAACATTACATGAGTTATTTGTACAACATAGCCAAGAAAAAGAAAAACATAAAAGCATTTAAAAGCTAAGCAAAAAAAATTCCAAAATAGTTAGAACCAAAACAAAAAACAATTTTGGTGAAAACTTCAGAAGCTTGCTGCTTAATTCAAACATGATTGCAGGTCCACCAAAAAATGACCTTGATACAAAATGCAGTTAACAAATATACTACCCGATATAACACATCATGTAAAGCAGCCCACATGTGTTCGACATTCTGTGCATAGCAGCTTTCAACATACCCAAGAATAATAAATAAAAGAACAGAATGAAAATTCTAATGCAGTTACCAAGATGGATGTCTGAAGGTAAGCAAAATGGAAGCCAGTGTTCTAACTCTTCGGCCCATGAAAATCTTAAAATAGCAGGGCACACAATAAGTATGGGACCTTCATTGACAAAACAGCCTGCAATTGCAATAGCCTGAAAGAAAGAGCCAATACCCAAGTCAGGGATGCTGCACTTTTCCTAAGAAGTGAAAAAATGAAGCTTTATATTTCCTTCTTGATACGTTAATGTACCCTATGTGATATCACTTCCATCAGATCATAAGCAATAAAAGAGCATTCTCCATCAATAACTCAAGAAACCTTGACAAAGGCAAAGATAACATTTTGGGTGGAACTTCCAACAAAAATTCCTAATCCATTAACCTCTAACCTGGAAGAAAGAAAATGGCATGATACCTGTGACTTTTGTCTTTTAAAGTAAGGGCATTCTGTTTGGGCTTCATGGGTCCATTTCTCATCTATATCAGTATTGTTATTCATATTACTCCAACTTTTCCACATTGAGGTTGACCCAAGTGTACAAGAAAGCAAACACAAACAACCCAACCCAAGAAACAAAGCTCTTAGAACAAGAAGATATTGAATCTATTCAGTAACTTACATCATTAGAAGGCAACAAACAGAGATTGCTAGAATATGAAATCAAGTAACAAAAGTATAGTGGTTGATCGAGCTTAAAAGAGTTTAGAGCATGAAGTTGCATAGGTCAAGTTTCTTACAGGGTCTTGAGGTCACTTAAGGAAGAGGAACTAAGGTTTCCATTCAATTTACAAAAACACCAGATTCCCTTACATTGTCATAGCAGTTTAGATGGGGTACAAATGATAAACCTATCCACATTTTCTTTCCATTAAATCCTCTGGTGTTTGAAACAGATAAATGTCTTCAATCTGATTAAGGAAATCCTTGAAGGGATATGGTTTACCTGGAGAGTTTTGCCGAGTCCCATTTCATCTGCAATGAGACATCTACCACCCCTTCGTAGGCCAAAGCGGACACCTTCAAGTTGAAAAGGTAGCAGCGCATCTAGCAACACTTTGGGGATGCTCTGGATCAATTCATCAACTTTCTCATCTGTCAGGTGTTCTGGCCTGCAAGGAATCCATTTCCCAGAAGCATAGGAATGTGACATTTTCTCAACCACATTAAACGTTCCCCAAGGTATCTCTTCATATTTAATGCCTTCACAGTTCTTCAAAGACTTCAGGATCATATCATACTCACTCAGTTTAAATACACAGGATTTTCCACCTCCATTGTTTTGGGTGTAGTGGGATGGTATTATCTGATGGAGAACAACAAAACAACAAAGTTATCCTTCTGACAATTTCCCCCTACTCAAGAACAAAATAGGAAGACCTGGAATGATATAATTTCATTGGACAGCCAAGTAAAAGCATGAATTCTGAGCTAATGACACCAGAATCACCAACATAGTCTCTTCATTTGCTGATGGAAGAGAAATCAACTTTAGAAAAGTTGAAGTATATCCGAGTATACAAACTAAATCTATGGAAGAAAAAATGCAAAGTGATAACGTCACAATAAAAGTCCTTACTTTGAAGTCCACGTTTCCAATTCCCACAGCTACTTTTCCCTCTAATAATATTACTCTTTCTTTTTTCCTTTTTTTCTTTTCTTTTCTTAAGTTTGTTTGTCCTGCATTCTAGCTGAAGCCAAAACCCAACAATGCAGGATACTGGGAGAGTATATCGTCTAGGATTCCTCTTGTAACCGCAGTAAGAAAATTGATATCCAAAAATTTCATAACTTTGATCATTCCTCTTGTATTTTCCTTAAGAAACTTCAGAGCAATAAACAACGGACCTATAAACCAAGGACACGATCCCACATCATCAAGCTCACAAAAACACAACCAACAGCCAGAAACCATCACAAGCCAACTGCAGTTGATATATAGATAAACACAAACAAAATGTGTACGTAATAGCATAAAGGGATCAATGATCATACACCAGAGAGCCAATCACTGAGCATCTCTAAACAAGCTTCATCCCCGGAGTACGGTAATCCTGGAGGGGGCATGGGAGTGACAGAAAATGAGTCAGGAGAGCAGATTTCAAGCCTGACCAGGAACTTTTCAGTGACAACAGGAGGCATTTCAGGCTTCGCAGCTGAACCGCATTTTACAAATGGATAAATGGGTTTTGGAAGAGCAGCATTGGTGGGATTAGATGACAGTTTTCTACACTTGAAAAGCTTCAAAGCGCTTTGAAATCCATCTGGGCCTCTCTTTTTCTCCATCTGAGAAGCATCGGTAAGCACGGCTTTGCGCTTAGCTAATGCCGCTAGACGGTTGGCTTCCGCTCGCTTCCTTTGCACTTCTGTGATTTCTTCTTCCCCTCCTTTTGATTCCATCTGGGCCTCTCTTTTTCTCTTTTTCCCAGGCAAGGTGAAGCCCCTTGGGTTGGGGTTGGGGGCACGGGAGAATTTGAATTGGGAAGCAGAGAGCGGGGGAGGAGAGGCAAACCGCGCAGAAACGAGTTTTGCTAAGAGCAGGAAAAGACGGGCCTTGCAGGATGCGTTTTTATTCAATGCTGATTTTTTGCGACCAATTTGAAATTAAAGGATTAATTGCTCTATAATTAGTAATTTATTGTGACACATTTAGTACTTTTAATTAGTTGGGATGAAGCAAAGTTTAAGTTACAGAGTTGGTGTTTTGATGGCTATTCTTCGACATAATATGGATAATTTTCTGAAATTTTTGAAGGTTGTTGATGGTTGATTTTCATCCTTTTACCATATCAAGAAATACTCCTACATAAACATTCCCCTAAAATTCCATACGGTGAAATGGAGAATTTTATAAGAGCTGACTTTTACAGCTTGATGATTTTTATTTTGTTAAAAAGCCCTTAACATATGATGCTGATATTTGATTTCTTGCTTTAAAATAATGCAAAGGATGAAATCCATTTTGTTTATTCTAAATAAAAAGGGACCGCATATTTGGATTGATTTTGACTATGAAATTTAATGTAAAATTTTTAATTTTAATCATAATTTATAATTATAAAACAAAAAATCTCAACTTTAAACTCTATCCAAATATATCCAACCAAAGCTTTCTTTTCATGTCATGTGCACTTTGCTTTCAACATCTCTAGACTCATCAATAGCTAAAATGGCCATGCATTTCTGATTTAGGAGGAAATAAGGCATATGTGAACTACAGAGAATGTTAGGCCATGTTTCCATCACAAGCACAGCAGAATCTCGAATTGTTTCGGGTTCTTCCCTTCTCAAAGTAGCAAAAAGGAGACGATGGATTGCGCCAGGAATCTTTGTCAAGAAAAAAGTGAACCTAAAAGTAAAACAGCTTGAATGTGCCTAAGAGACAGAGAGAAGTGGAAAAGGGAAAATCCTTTGCTTTGGGGATGTGTTCTTCCAGCCAAATAGGCATATTTTGCCTTTGCTTGCCTCCTCTTCAACTGTTGACAGAAACATCTTCTCAGTTGCTTTCTTTAGCTCTCATTTCACAAGTTTCTTGCTATTGTAACCTCTGAATGTAGAGTTCTCTTTTCTCTTTTCAAAACAAACACTTCTTCCAAGGCTGGGGGAATATAATAGCCGTTTAGAGCACTGGATCAACCTTGGAGAAACCATCCCGTGATAACACGTGAGAGGTTTTCCTTCTGGTCTCTTTCCTATCAGTTTATTTCTCATTTCAAGAATTTTGCAAATTTTTAGATAAATATTTTTCTCCATTGATTCTGAGATAATGTTCTATGTGATTGATGTGAGAATTTGAAATAGAGGGCTTGGTAGGAGAATATCAAGAGAAGACCAAGAAACAAGTCTTCCTTGAATTGCCTGATACATTGAGATACTGCAACCTTTTGCTTAGACTAAAGAAATGAATCCAGGCGGTCCTAGTGATAAACTTCAAGGTTTCTATGATAATTTTTGACTGATTAGTACTTCTGAGGATTCAAGGTTTCCTTGCTTGTTATGTTAGCATGTTATAATTGTTAACACTGCTGTCAATTCATGGGGAGGAGGTCTCAGAGAAGTATGGTTTCTGTTAACTTGGTTCTTTCAGGTTTCCTGTTGTTGACAAAATTGAGGAATTTGGTTGGAAGCAGGCTGATTGAACCCTGATGAGACGTGAATATGACTCCAGTGATGGTGAGTTTGCAGCAGCAGTTGCTGCTTCTGTCTTTGCCATACATTCCCTTGAAGAAAACCTAAGAGACTTGAGAATGGAATCTGGAGTTTCCTTGAGCACGGTGAAGACCAGAAGAAATGAGCACTCACGGCCAGCAGCAGCGTGTAAGTCCAATCTTTCGAAGAATTTTCTTGCAGTATTCTAGATATTCAAGATGAGGTAGTGACGATACATGAATTAAAGCTTCCACAGGGAGGCCACATGGGCAGGACAATAAAGCTTCATCCTCTCCTGGGTCTGCAGCTTCCAACATGAAGGACCAAAGGCAGCAGGCAAATCCAATGAGAGACAGAAATGAAGAAAGCAAAACAGATGCTTGGGAGAAATCCGAGATGGGAAAGATCAAAAAGCGGTATAATGAGGCTGGCAAGAATATTTTTTTCTTTCTTTTTCTGAACTTTAATGAATGAGACTGTTATATTTCAGATATGAGAAGATGCATGCTGATGCACTTGCTTGGGAGAACAAAAAGAAGGAAAAAGTGAAACATCAACTCGAGAAGAAGAAGGTTTCAACTCTTCTAACCTCCTGAACTATATGAGTTATGAGAACTTCAAATCACTGACAATAATGTTAAAAATTTTGTAGATTCAAATGGCTCATGAAAGAGATAGGATTTTGCAGCATTATCGAGTCAAGCTAGCTGAGATAGATCATATTGCACGAGGGGCCAAACAACAGGTTGAACAGAAAAGAAGGTCTGAAGAATCTGCCCTGAAAGAAAGAGCAAAGAAGCTCAGATCAGCTGGACGAACTCCAGTCTGCTGTTACTGCTTTTAAATGTTTCTCCCATTTTATCAGAAGCAAGTGTACATCAAGTACTATAATTCTGCAAAAATTTATATCAATGGTGACAAATATACAAACTTGTATATATACAATTACCCTCTCAACTGATCTTGCTGAAGTTTAAATTTCAGAACTTCAATTTCTCTCCAGGCAAGCAAAAGATTAATCCTTAAACCAGTGTCCATGTTCTAGTAGTCAAAACTAATTGATGCACATCATTTTATGAATTCATTTGATGAACTTTAGTTACTTCTGCAATTTCTTTGCAAGCAAGAACGATCTAGGAAGACAAGCTGATTGATTTATGATTCGTCAGTTGTCAACAAGCTCAGAATGATTATCAATGGTAAGAGATGCTACCAAATATCTACTTCCTCTGAAGTAGTCATGAAATCAGTAGCTATCACCTTTCCATCTCATTCTTGACACAGCTAACATCCTCACATTGTGAATGCTTTCAGTATCAGGAGAAATTCATACAAGTGATCCAAACAAAACTTGTACCTCCAAATCTGCCTTATTTGTCTGGAGGCAACCATCACAGTAACATGTGATGCACCAAAATTCTTCAATAAACCTGAGCCACTATAGTTGCCAACCACCGGGGAACACATGTGCTTCTTCTCAACCCTGCAGAAGGACAGAAGGCAGCTTTCAACTCTGCAGAAAACTTGTACTGACAATAAATGGTTTAATAATATAGGCCTAGGTTTTTTAGTTCGAAAAATCGAAACGAAAGCAATCTTTAAGGAGACATTAATCATGCATCAACTACACATTCTTGCCTCGTAATCATCCAGAAAGTGTGATTTATGCCTGGATTATTCACGATTTAGCTTTCTTCTTGAATTGAGTATAGAACTCTGGGATCAAAATTTGCAAGATTTAGTTTCCTTTTCCAACCATGGTAAATAGGGATTTCATGATTGAACTCCTCAAACAAACAGATCATCTTTTCATCAAAAAGAATACCATGAAAGCAATAGATCATGAAATTCTCTCAACAGTGTCAATAATGCCTTCATGTTTAATGTGGGCTTTCAACATTGATCCCCACAAACAACGCAGTCCATGAAAGAAATGGAAAAGAACAAAGGTCATCAATACTTTGACAAACTTTGATGAAACCCAATCCGGAACTTGTAACATAGCATGACAAGGGGGAAGTTTTCGTGGTGGTGATCAAGATCTTAAAGACAGCCAAATGCATCAGGGAACAATCTGATCCCATGTACCACAGGCATGCCTCCTTGATTGAACATTCCCCCAAATCCATCAAGACTAATGGCACATCCAAAGGGCGCAGCATGATCCCAAAACCCTGGACATATCCCATCTTTGATGTGATCATATTCGAACATAAAATTAAGCAACTCAAAAACTTTTACATATCAGGATCAAGCCATCACTATTAGTCCATCCCAAGAGCATTCTGCAGCACATAGGATTATCAGAAGACTAATTTGTTCATAAAGATCATTCCTGTGGAAGAGAAAATTCTTGGACTTGGCCCTTGAAGGGCACTACCTATGCTTGTGAATGCAAATCCATTTTCATCTTTCTCTATTTCAACATCCTTAATGGTCCTACTCGACCGACTTCATAGTCAAATACAAAGACAAAAGCCTTGAATGTTCACAAGAAATTCCACTTTGGATAAGTTGGAGTTTGCATTCATTTTGCCTACTCTAACTATATAAAGGAAGACTTTGCCCTCCCTGGATCTTAAATTCAAGCTTATTCTGATCTTCCTAAGCTGCCCCTCTATTGGCCAGCTGGCACGGTCTGGAAAAATGGCTTTATGTAAATGATTGATGCAAAACTTACAGGCCAACTTCAGTTTGATCATTGACATCTGAAATAATGAGCTCGAGATTGAAATACGAAGATTAATAATCTTAACTTCATCGACTTGAATTAAGAACTTCTACAATCAGATGAGATTTATCAAATTAGAACAAGTGTAATTATAACATAAAGGTGTATCAAGCACAAAAATTCATAATTTTCTCATAAACGAGCTGCAACAGCCGGTGGATATGGTTGAAGAACCTTTTCTCCATTGATGGGTTGCATCCACGTGGAAAGAAATGAAAGGATGTAGGTGTCCTTGGCTAATGCAGGAATTTGATACTCTACTTCCTGAAAAGATAAAGAGAGAGAAAGTTTTAGGGGTTCGTTTCCGTGTTAAGAATTGGATAGGAATGATCTTCAAATGATTGAGAAATGATTGTAGTCCAAACAAACATATGCAGTGTGTATAGTTTCATATATAGACTCCCTTTGCAGGTTGCTACCTACTTCCCCAAGTGAACAAGATATCTGAGGACAAACCAGGGCACGTATTAAAGCTTGTCTCAAATTAAAATTTAACTTCGAACAAAGAAGTTACCATAAGAAACGACAATTATAAACATGTAATATAGTAGTTTAGGGAAATTCTCAAGTTGTCAAAAAACATTTGTAAATGAGGAATAATCATTGGATTATACGAAATTCTCGTGTTACATAAGATCTCAAGCACAAGATATACAAACCCTTTTTACCGGCACCCATTCGTCAAGGCCTGATGGGGCCAAAGAAAGATAAGGGTTTATCACAGGAGGTAGTAGCAACTAGGAAGAACGAAAATAAACCATATGCCGGAACTCAAAAGTTGTACCGACTATGACCAACGCTGAACAAGAAAGAAGGGTATATACAGAAATAATTAGATACATATATAACCACTGGTAACCAGAAGATGGAAGCATATCCAATGCATGTCCCAGAGACATTCTTGCTACCACATGTTCTCTCTATGATCGTTATCAACTGACCAAGACATTCCAGAGGGGGGACCAAAGCCAACATGCAAAATGGCACTACTATAAGAGACTCCACCTCTAACTCAAGTTCCTATTCATTTCGATTTTGATTCTAGAGAGAGAGCACTGATTTCGGCAGGGTAGCATCAGGATGAGTGAGTGTATAGTACCTAGCTGGAATCTAAGCCACCAAAGACGACAAGTAGCTGGAGAAGAAGGGAACAGATCCTCCTCACACGTGCATGACCAGCGTCATCTGGGTTATGTTGTCCCCATGTATGCACTCAAACACTCTTTTTCACCCTTGAGAAATCTTTAGATCTCTGTTACAGTAATTTGTTGTTCTTGCTTAACAAACTCCTGAAAATAGAAACACCCCACTTCTCGAATTGGGGTAATTTATGCCTGCAATTATCCACTATTTCCCTTCTAGTTTGTAGCTACCTCAGATGAACTGCTTTAACAGGTAAAAAGCCAAGCCAAATCCCTAGCCTCATCCCCCTAGTATAACTTGTTTTTGTTCGTTAATCCGAAGAGATCAGCCCTTTTTCTAGTGCAATTTGCCTTATAGCCATGATTTTGATTCATCGAGATATTAATTATATCCTGGGCTGATTCAAGAACCACCAAAAAACACAAAAGACTCTGATAATTAAATTCTTGAAGTGCATTGGAATGATCATTTGACTCATCCTCTTGCTATCTTTATATGAAGTTTCAAGGGAGTTTAATTTTTGTAAAGCTTGTGTGCCTACCACACTTGAATTTCAGGTCAAACTACGAAGTTGCAGAGCTAACATGGGAGAATGGACAGCTAGCCATGCAAGGGCTCGCCGGAATCCTTCCACCTGCTCCGGCAGCAAGGTCGCCGACATTTGGAAGATCAGGTGATACACTGGAAACCATAGTCCACCAAGCAACAGGGTATAACAAACACGAAGAGAAAAACTTAAAAGAATTACAAGAAACGACAGAACAAGCACCCATAATTAACCCCATTACAGCAGCAACCTCAGGCAGAAAAAGGGTCGAAAACATGCAAATATCTGCAGGTTTTGTGCAGAAGAGGGCGAGATTATCGGCGTCCGATCATCAAAGTGGAAGATATAGTAATATCGGTAGCAGTAGTAGATCAGTCAGAAGCCTCCATGAAGATCAGCAGGTAGCAGAAAGGGGCGGATGTGCAAGTGCAAGTGCAACATTTTACAGGGAGAAAGACGCCACCACGATGACATGGGCTTCCTTTGAATCGCCTCCTGGAAGCTTCAAGACTAGTAAGACCACTGATGAGGATTCTGCTTGCCATGGCGGCTCGGTAAAAATTTCTTCATTTACCAACTCCATTTTTGAAAGAATATGCATTACTACAATTTTAGACTATATACAATTTGTAAATACAGAGGCTTGAAATTTCACTCAAATGTGCCGATAGTAAAATGCATAAAAAAAGTTAAACATTCAATTTCAAAATAAAAAGAAATGCATTGATATTTACCCAAAAAATTACATAATAATTAGAGTTCTTTTTATCTTGTATATCTAATCAATATTACGAACACAAGACAATATTTTATTATAAAAGAGCAAATATAATATGATTAGATCACCAAAAAAATGAATGAAAATTAAAATTTACTGATTTAACAAAAAATTATTCTAATTAATTAAGACTATACTTGTACAAGATTTGATTTTAAAATAAAATTCAAAATTTTAAGTGCGAAATACATATTTTCTCTCACAAACAATTTAACGTTTATGAAACTCAAGATAAAAATTTTAAACTAAAACCCTATCCAATTACATCCAGAAAGCATGTTGTCACAAACTACAACAAAATTTAAAGCACGATTAGTACATAACTAAATAATATATGCTCATACTCAGTGTTTGAAATAATGTAACAATTTTTTAAAATAATTAAACAGGCAATATTAGGGCTAATAAATTTGAGTGAAATTTTAATTATGTACTATTTAAATTTAAGTTTTAATCTCCTAAACTTTGATCATATTATGTGCAGGAAAATAGAGACGAAGAGCTCGAAACGAAAGGGGAAACCGCTCGTTCCCACCCTGAAAGACGAAGCCGAGCTGCTCTCATGCATAACCAATCCGAGCGGGTAGTACATATTTGATATACTCGTATTAGCCAAGGTTATTTATATAATATAATTATTTTTATTTATAAAAAATTAAAACATTTTCTTATTTTTCGAATAGATAAAGGGGAAAAAAGCAAGGAGAAAATAGTGAGATTGAAATGGTTTTATTTTTTTATTTTCTTCCGACCAATAATTGAAAGAGTGAAAATAACAATATTAATATATATGACAAATAAGTAATTCAAATGGTTAAAAATAATTCTTATTAGATAATAAGTTTTCTTATCAAATAATAAATTTTAAATTTAATTCATATTTTTTTGTCTTCTAATATATAAAAAAATAACATTAATATATAGCTATAGAATTACCATACTAATAGAGATTGCAATTGTCACGCCTGAACTTGTACAGCGACGTCGTGATAGGATCAATCAGAAGATGAAGGCCCTCCAGAAGTTGGTGCCTAATGCTAGTAAGGTGAGTTTTTATTCTTTTTTCATTTTTTTTGCAAGAGAAATGATCAGGGGAGTTTCAATTATTAGCCTCCATAGTAGCTATTCACTCACCGATATCCTCTCCATTATAGGCCTTTGTAGGTATTTCTTGTTTTTTTTTCCTATACTAAATAAAAAAAAGTGTTTATTCTTCCATCCGTTTTAAAATATATACCATACTTTTTTACTTTTTATTTATTTCAAAATATAAATATTTCATTTTATATAAAGATTTTATTTATTATTTTATTTTTTAAAAAAATTATTAATTTTTCAACTCAATCATTCTAAATATCATTTTTTCAATATTAAATTTAAATTTGATACACTCATCATGTATTTTTAAAATGAACAATTTTAGATATTTATTAATTTTTTATAAATTTTATTAAAAATTTTAATTTTTATATAAAAATATATATAATATATTTTAAAACGAATAAAGTATTTAATAAAGACATGCAATACGTGTCAACAAGGGTCCTTTACTCTTTGTGTAGACGGATAAAGCATCAATGCTTGATGAGGTGATAGAGTATTTAAAACAACTTCAAGCACAAGTTCATATGATGAGCACAAGAAGCATCCCACAAATGATGATGAATCCTCTAGCAATGCAGCAGCAACTGCAGATGGCCCTTCTCTCCCGAATGGGGATGGGGGTCGGACTAGGGATGGGAATGAGCATGCTCGACATAAATTCCTTGTCTCGAACTACATCCCATCCCCTTCAACCCGGCCTCATCTCTACAGTTCCGGTGCCCGCCTCAACTCCAACATTTCTGCCACCCCATTTCGCCTTGCCGGCAGCGGCGCTTGGGGCTTGCAGCCCCGCCCAAGTCAAATCCCCCGTCGAGGTTACCAACAACCCGGCCTCGGTTCGCTTTGCTGATCCGTATAGCGTATTTTTGGCACAAGTATGTCAACAGAAACGCTAACTTTTTTTTTCTTGAAAAAAATATTAGAAATGAATTTTGTTTCCAACAGTAAATGGAATTTTTTTTGATTGATTGATTGAATAATTATTATTTTGCAGCAAGCAATGAATATGGATATTTACAAGATGGCAGCTCTCTACCGACAACAAGCTTGCAAAGCCACAGAGGCCACAAGCAATCCATCGCAGACAAATTTTACTCAGAGGGAATGACACAAAAATGTATTGCCATTGACATTTTAGTGAATTTGATTAGAAGAAAAACTTGTAATTTATTTTCAATATTAAAATTACTTGTTCAAATTGATTTTGCATCAGTCTTTTTCGACGTTGAAATATAGATTAATTGTACATATAATAAAATGCATTTACGTACATTGTCATATTTAAATCAAATCATTATCTCAATGGATAAAATCTTCTTTTTTATTAAATTGAAAGGTCTCAAAGTTTGATACTTATTAAATATAACAAGTTCGATACTCATTGCAGTCGGTAAGCGAAATGTCTGCAATAAACAAGTTGGGCACTCATTGAAGGAAAGAATTTGGTTTTCACTAAGAGATTTAAGGGCGTGTTTGGATTGAGATTTTGTTTAAATTGAATTGTATTGAGAATCGTAAGATTGAATTATTTGTTTGAGAAGAAAATAAAGATCTAAAGTAAAAAAAAGTTAAAAAAAAATAAATTTACTTTTTTACTTAAAAATCAATCCAAGTTCATCCAAAATGTTACTCAAATATTATAAGTAAATATCATATTTTTCTCATATCTAAATAAATAACAAAAATATTAATAAAGATATAATTTGTTATAATTTTTAAAAAAATAATTTTCTTAATTGAAAGAAACTTTAATTGGTATTCAATCATATGAGGATCCTATCATAATCTATATAAAGTTATGTAACACCATCAGTTAAAAAGGGTTATCAAAGTAATACTAATCGCGATATTAATTTTCTATAATTACTTAAATAATTATGATTAAAAATATACATTCTTAATTATTTCTATTACGAAAACATATTTATTTCACGTCAATATTAATTTTTTTTCACGTCAATGTTGAGGTCGTACGTATACCTCATTATTGTTCTGAATTGAACGGAATAAATAGAGGAAAAACCAATCTGGAAAACCACTCCAAAAGCAACTGTTGAACAATAAATCATTAATACACGTCAACTTCTATATATAGTATTAATTTTGTAGGGTAACCTTGCCGACATCCCAGTTGCTAGTTTTTTTTTTTTTATTATTATTATTAGCATTCAGACATGCAAACCTACAATCGTCCAAATATTGCAAGTGGAAGAGTATCTCTCTTCATAAGCAATGGATCTTGTTTAGGGAACAATAATTCTGGGTAGGATTTTCGTAAGTCTCTGTCTACCAATTTGAAAAAAAAAAAAGAGAAGAAAAATAAAATGATAATTTTCTTTAAAAAAATGCTAATAGGCAGATTATAACAGCTGATAATTAACTTTAAATATTAGATAAAAACAAAAACAAACATGTATATAACAAAAAAGTTTATGCGTATCATGTTTTGTCCGATTTATTCAAAGAAAAAATATATATTCTTTGTACTCTATCGTTTTATTTTATTCGTTTTATTTTATTTGATAGTGTTTGACCAGATACATAATTTTATGTAAATCTCTAAATTATATTATAAAAGTAATATAAAATAATAAAAAGTAAGAAACATGTGAGTCAGTAAGTAGTTTATATCAAATTTAAATATGTAAAAGTAATATATAGTGAGATTAGTAATTGATTGATAGTATAAAATATATTAAAATATTTCTTTTTACGGAAAAGTATCAATTATTTTGAAACATCCTAATATAGTAAGCATGTCAAATAAAAATAGGAAGGATGGAGTATTTTTGTTCTATTGTACATACCAATCTCCTCAAGAAAAATTAAAAAAAAAGAATTAATTTAAAGATTTAATCTTTTATGTATTTCTTGAAATTCTAAGCAAACGTTTATTAATTGGTTCTATCTAGTAAGTACTCCCTCCGTTTCAAATTATAAAGCCTTTTAGTCTATTTATTCTTTTTAAAATATGTGGTATTTTATAATTTTTAAAAATTATTTTTTAAAATAACATTTAATATAAATATAATTATCTTATTTTTTTGTTATATTAATATAATTAATTACGATTATAATAAAAATACTCTTTATTTTTTATTTATGTAAAAATAATCAAAAGATCTTATATTTTAAAATAAATGAAGTAGTAACTAATTTGAAACATTAACATACCATACTGGGGCTGACCTTAAAACTACTTCATTTCATAATTCATAGTTCTACATGTGATGTGAGCACACACAACTTATGCTGTATTTTGGGGATTAGATGTTTATTTTATTACGTAAGAAATTATCATTTCTTGTGATATTTGCATTATCATTTCCTGTCATGTAACAGAAGAAACATGCAAAATAAGTGGAATATTGGGTGTTGATCTGGTTTTGCATGTTTCTTTCATGCAATAAATAGTAGTTTGGCCCAAAGGGACTCCAATGTATTCACCATTCTCATTCAGCACCACATTTCCACAGTGGTCATCACATGATATATGGACCAATTTAGATCATATCAACCAAGATTCAGTAGATCTACTTGAAGCACCAGTTCCACTTCATCCTAGAAAAACTTGCAACTTCTTTAAAGAGAAATGACAATTGGCCAAACATTCCAGCTGAAGTTTAAAACAGAAGATACTATATTGCAGCCAAATCTCACCTCATGTACTTAATGATCTTCTCAAGTATGAAGGTGGCATGGACCATTTGCCCCTCCTTCACAAGCTGGACCTAACCAAAATGATTGGGATATTGCCCAGCTGGAAGGATTGGTATCACTTTCTATGACAGAGACTTCCTCTCAGAAGTCTTCGGCTTGCAGTAAACGGAAGGATAAGGTCGTTTCAATCTCTTTGGAGAGAGATAGAAGGAATTTTACCAAAGAATCAAGCGACGCTTGATGACTTTAGATGTAAAATGAAGAGAGAATAAGAGAAACTTCAACCGCTTTGATCAAGAAGCATTTTATAAATGCCACTTTGGCTTGATAGACCCTCAATGCATTTTTCAAATGTACTATCACAAAGACAGCTTTCAAAAAGAGAGGAATATGATCTTTTCACTTAGACATACAACAAAAGAACTAGCAAAATTTTGTACTCATTCTCTTAATTGTCTGAGCTGAGATGAGTCTGTGCTTCAGAAAACAACATACTACTTGGACTGCAGAAAAATATGAGCAAAATACTTCTATTTTTTAACATACCATTCACATCACACATTCTGAGCTTTGAGTTTCAGGGTGAAAAATGAAAGGACCTCCATGAACAATCAATGCTGGATGTAGCTTTTCCAAAATAAAAAGAGAGCAACCAAAAGTATTCACTTAAGGCGGCTTGAATTCTTCTTCATGCTCCAAGAAGCAAAGAAAAGAAAGAAAGTTTTGTACTTGTGTCTGCAAATTACAGCCAGAAAAGGTATTCTGCACCAGACATTATTGAAGCAAATTTTCCAGCCCTCCTGGATATTGGAGAGACCAATCTGTTATACTTCACAGATGTTTTAAAAGGATCACACATTTGCACTCCTAAATAACAGAGGGGTCTCCTTCATTTTCAATGTCAAGAGCTATTTATTCATTCTTGAACGTATATACATATATACTTTTCAGTAACTCTTTTACAGTTTGCTATATCAGAAAAAGAAAGTAAAATAGCGCATTTGCAAGTTATACAAGCAAAATGCTAGACACAAGGACTCAGAATCAAAGAATTTCTCCTTGATGTCTGCCAGAGATATGGATGGTATGACATATAACTGTATTACCCACACACATTACGGAATCCTTGGTAAATCACGAGACCTGAACTGTTCCAGAAGACTCAGATCCTGGAGTGAAATTACAGTTTCAAAAGCACCAACCAACGCCTTGACTGTGCCCTTCCTTTTGTTCGCCAGCTCTCTTGCTGTCTCTTCAATTACATAATTAAATAAACCCTCAGCAGACCTCTTCTCTTCTACATTTTGGTGCTGAAGAACAACTTTAACTGATTCATTTTCATTCCCATCTGATTCATAATAAGCAACTCTCCTCATCAGAGGTAAGTAATCTGCCTTAGCTTCAGAGGAAGATGATAAAAGTGAAACCAATGAAGACGAAGATGATTTGGTGCCATAATCCCCTTCATGTGATCTAGAGCCAATGCTTTCTTTTGGTGATGATGAAGAAGAGTACTGAGCCTGGTCAATTTCTTTATCGATGTAATTAACATCTTCAGTTTCTTCCAGCATGGATGCCGAAGAGACATTAATTTGCTTTTGGCATTGCAGGGAATCGTCACAAATGTTCTCTTCCTGAGTAAACTCTGGTTGGTTCTCAGAGTTCTGTTCAGTTATGAACAATATCTTCTCTGGGATATCTGCAACACCAGCTGACTTAAGCTCACCTTCAGAAGTATTTTGCCCATTTTTAACATGAGATGCCTCCTTTAGCACCTTTCTCACCTCAGGTTTCTGAGAAAGGGAACCGGTTGCAGGCACCAAAATGGATTTCTTGCCTGCTTTGGAGGTCCGAGCTTCTTTATTTGGATTGATTTCATTGTTCCGCCCCCTTGGATCGATTTCATTGTTCCGCCCACCTTTAGGAGCTCTGTTTACTTCTAAAGGTTTCAACTTTAACTTATGAGGATACTTTGCGGTTGCAGCCATTTTCTTTGCCCCCGGTTGGATTTCTTTTACTCTGACTTGGGGAACAGCGTTCCTGACAGTTGAGGGTGATCTAGTAGTGCAAAACAAACTCTTCTTTTTTTGCGGATTATTACTTTTATCAGTTTCTCGGCCTTTATTTGGTGACAATGGAAGTTTCTCGGGCATGGTAGTCATTACCATTGCTGCAGGATCACGTTTTGCTCCGTATTTGCAGAAGTCATGGCAGGAGCCCATTGAAGGTCTAAGATAATTTGGCAAGACTTTGGATTCATTATCCTTGATAATGGAGCTGCCTATTGAGTTCTTCCTTAGATGACCAACATCACGGCTTATTTCCTCCAAGTTCATAGGAACAGAAACTGCCATATTCAGCTAGAAAACCATACGGAAGGATGAATATACTTTCAGTGACATAGAAACATATTCATCACTTCCATTAATTTTATTCAATTAACAGGATGGATAACGTTATTTACTAAGCCAGCATGGATTAGAAATATATACAAACTGGCATTACTAATTATTTTCTTCAGTCAAGGTGGAAATAACCATCAAAGATATATCAATAGAACTTATATTATCACCTTCATCCAATTCTGCCCTATTCACAGGTGCACAGTTTCCACTATCAGTAAGCGCCTTATTCACAAGGAGTACAACTTCCCAATAAGTCAAGCATTTGAACATGCATCTTGCTAAGTTAAGGAAAAACTAATAGTGACCATTTTAGATTTAAAAGGAATAGATAAGGAAAAGAACGGTCAAATTAGTACATGAAATTTCTCTTCTACAACGTTTTCAAGGTAAAAGAAAATGTATAACATCAATAGAGTAAATTGATCAGTGTAATCAGCTACCATGCTGGGGCGGATAAAGAGCATAAAGCATATAACTTGGGCAAAAGAAATAATAGTCAGGCATGTTTATTTCCCTGAGCACAAATAATCTCATCAGCAGAGAAATGATATAGCATGTTGATCCTCAATGAAACACTTCCTGTATTTTCAAAACCTAATCCTTCTCTGCTTCCCAACCGATCTCACCATCAGAATTATCTTATTTTCATGTAATATTTGATCAAAAAAAGATGTAATTGGAACCAACAGGGCGCATGCAATTCTTTTCATCTGATTCATGCATTTCCACAGACAAAACAAAGGCGGAATATGAAACCAAACAAACTCCCAAATGTTCATTTTGTTCAAGAATGGCAAAAAGGCACAAAGCAAGGTCCTAACTTCAGGGACAATGCACCATAGAGGGGAATTTTTTGCAGGGTTTTCAAGACTAGAATTTGACACCAAGAGAAACAATATCACATTCACAAATACACACAACAGCAAAAGAACCAATAAAAATCTATAATAAATTTCAAACTTACGTCTTTTTTTGAAGTATATCCTTAATACACGTCCATCCAACGCAAAAAGCACCAATATTTACCGTTCAGAGCTTGAAACCAGGACGAAATGTCAGCAGTAAGACAGAAAAACGAGGTTTTTATGATAATCTTAAATTAGTTCGTAGAAAAGAAAAAATGTATATCCCGGGATGTATTTTCTTGTAAAGAAAATGGTCTTTTCTTGCAGGGGAGGATAATGTCGTTACGTAATGGCTCGGCGAAGAATGGAACAAACAAGAAAGAAGCGGAAGAGGAGAGGAGAAAGAGGAGGCCAGAAGGGGAAGGTGAAGAAGAAGCAAAGGGCTGGAGCCGGTGGGAAGGGTCCAGAAGGAAACTGATGAGTTCGGAGGATTTATACTGAGAAGCTCCATGGATTTTGCGGACTTCGTTAGGAGTTTCTGTAACAACTTTGGAGAAAGAAACGAGAGGCTATGCGTTGTTTCTTCTTGTGACAACTCGCGATTGCCTTGAACGAATTGAAGAGAGAGAATCTCATATTTTTCTTGGTTAAGATTAAGAATAGAGAATTCGATTCCTATATTCTATGTTTATCCATAGTTCACTGCTAATTTTCCTAAATTACATGTCAAATAATTTTGAGGTAAATAGTTATTTTAGATAAAGTTTTATTTTAAAATTTAATGTCTCGTATAAATAATTTAATTTTTTAATACCATAAATCATATCACGTATTTTCTTTAAATAATTGGTTGGCAACTTAGACAATTTACTCACCCTATTTTAAAAATAAATTTTTTTGGTTATTTTCTCTTTTTTAAAATATTTAATTTTTTATAAATTAATTTTTAAAAATTATTATTATTATAAATATAATTCTTTTTATTCTCTATTATATTAATAGAAATAATATAATAAAAAATATTATTTATTTTTTATTTTTTATTTAAAAAATTAAATTACCTGATATTTTAAAACATCTACAAACAACTCTAATCTTAAAGGTAGTTTTCAATATATAGGATGATATATGGTATGAGATAAAGTTGGATGGATCAAAGTTTTTTTTTCCCTTTCTTTTTTGAAGTTTTGGATAGATTGAGGAATCTTCTTTTTCTTTTTCTTTAAGAAGCCCTTTTACATACTATATTGACATAAAAAACCTTTTTTAAAAGGTGCATAAAGGCTTTTCGGCAAGTGAATTTTTAGCCAGTAAATTATTCATCCTCAAGTCTATATTAAAAAATGACAAATTTAAGAACGCATATACTCCTATGTTTCTCCTACTTATTACTCTTCTCATTTAAGATTGATTACATCTTTCTGTCTGTGATATTTCTAACACCTATAAAGAATTAGACTTCAACAAATTTTTCCATCAAAACTCCATTAAATTATTTTGTCTCAATTTTTTTAAAAAAATATATCTTTAACTTAATGTCAAAATATTTATATAGTTAGAATTACATTAAATATTTAAACAAAAGTAAAATTTTAAAAATATTAAACTAAAAATTAATTTTAGCTTTTAAAAAAATCGAGCCATTCCAATTCGGCCCATTCTAGCTTGTGGGCTATACAAATTGGCCCAAATAGACTTATATTTAAATGGGTGTGAATAAATTATGTTTAAGTCCATTTATTTATGAAGATAAACAGGTTGACTCGCAAGTTACAGTCATTTTTTATGGTGCTAATATATGCCTTCAACACGATAGTCATTTTTCTATAACACACACGTCATCAAAACATTAATTTATGTTTTCTTTTTAAAGAAAGTAATCTTGATATTAATTTATTTTAAGCAATCAAAAATTAATTCGAATAAGAGAAGATGATGATATAATTCGAACTCACTAATTTGAAGGATGTATGTCCCTCCATGCACGGTCCAAAAAGTGAACATGATTAACAAAATTGAAGCTTGACAGGAAAGTTGGAAGGAAAAAGTGGTCCAAAATTGAAAAAGAAAGTGAAATATAATGAAAAACCACACACCCACCATCAATGTAGTCTGTCTTGAAAGTTTTCAATTCTACAGAGTCGATTCACTCATTGGTAGATTGAAGTTTAGCTTCATTTGAATTTGGGTTTGGGTTTAAAATTTTCTCTTAATTTAATAAAAATAAAAAATATTTATTATAAAAAATTTAATCGAATAATCGGGGCTAGAACTTTGTGGACCGTACCCGTACCCATTTAGAAGATGTACTATCGAGTCTGGATCCGGGTAAATGGGTATAAATACTATCACGGACACCCATTGATAGCCCTAGTTGACACCCCTAGTTGGCGGTCGCCCCCAACATTTTCAAGAATTCTATTATAAATATTAATTTTTTAGACTTTTTACTCATGATTTCTTTATTAAATTTGTCGTCTAAAATATAAGATTCTCGCTTTTTCAAAGTTAAAGTTCTAATTTGGTGCATGAAAATAATTTTAAAAAAAATTCTTGATGATATAAAAAAGACTTAAGGAGCATGATCATAACCATTTCATGATAGTATATGTTCCCATGTCTTGAAGAAGGGGCAATCCAAAGTATTCTATAGGCATGTAGAAGAATTATGCTTCAAATCTTATCATGTTTCAACTTTGTAAGCAAGAATTCTTCTACTTAAAGGCCTACCTATATATGTACGTTGACTAAAAAGTAATTGAAAGGTTTTTATGACTTTCTTTAAAATTTACATTTGAAAATTTCAAATTACGAGTTCAATACTTATTTCTCGTATCCAATGTATATGAGATATGGAAAAAAATTATATATACTAATTATGCAAACTCTATTATTGAAGATGATTTTTCAAGCAAAATACGTCACAACAGTGAAAAACTTTTATGATCACAATCCTAATCACGGTTCACTATCGATCTTTTTTTTTCCCTTCCCCTATGTAGGAAACACTTCTGCTCTTCTTTGAGATTTAACCCCCTCATCTCTTGCACAAAATGATTTGAAACTCTTTATCTTCGTGATTTTAAGAATTTATTTCATACTCAAGTTGATGAAATATCGTATGAATGGACGTATATTTTTATTTAATATTTTCACTTATGAGTTCATAAATCAATCTATTTTAGGAGTCAGTAAATCTTGATTAATAAGGTTTACATTATTCCTATCTACCTAATCTTTTTAAAAATCAAGTAACTGCATGGATTTTTTTTCCCAAAAAGGTAAAAACCATAATTATATATAGGCACGCAAAAATCTCTCATAATTCAGCGATATCACCAAAAAGAAAGAAAATGGAATCGATTCTGGTACCAGAAAATCAAATCAAAGAGAGCTCACAGCTTTACGTCTCGGCCATCATTGAGATCTGTGGGTCGCACCCCATGCACGTTAAAGCCAAGAATCACTGAAACAGCTCATTACTGGCCCCCAATTTCTCCAATTCAATTTTTTTCTACACGAACAATTTCCTCAATAATTGCATTGATAATTAATTAATTGTAACTGTTTTTCTTCACTTAGCTAATCTCGTAAGATCTTGAGTTTTTGTTCTAATCA
Organism: Rauvolfia tetraphylla; assembly: GCA_030512225.1. Taxonomy (NCBI): domain Eukaryota; kingdom Viridiplantae; phylum Streptophyta; class Magnoliopsida; order Gentianales; family Apocynaceae; genus Rauvolfia; species Rauvolfia tetraphylla. Next base: position 5,013,925 of record JAJQKT010000028.1, on the reverse strand, counting down.
AGAATATAATTGAGTGTTATTGCATATATAATATTCAGTCACCATTGTTAGTTGTCCTATTCACAGATACGTACAAAGACAAACTTGAGTTCGTTTTAGGGAAAAAGAAAACGGGGTTGAGTAACATTTTAGCAAGAATTAATTGATTTTTCACGTAGAAGACTATCTACTTTGATATGATGGTTGTCTACCCTTTATGCTAACCAACTTCAACTATAAAAACCCTTCAAATGATCCTTAGTTCCAACGTGACATATTTATATATACAATACTTTATAAGCAAGTTACTCTATTAAGCCATATGGTGTCGGAGAGGAATCTGACCAAAAATGTCTGCGTTATCGGTGCTGGGCCGTCGGGGCTGGTGGCAGCTAGGGAGCTAAGAAAGGAAGGGCACAATGTGGTGGTTCTTGAACAAAACCACGATGTTGGAGGGCAATGGCTCTATCATCCTAATGTTGAAGGTGAGGATCCCTTAGGAACGGGTGGTACCCTAAAGGTCCATAGCAGCATGTATGAATCTCTGAGGCTTACTTCTCCTAGGGAGATCATGGGTTTCACTGATTTCCCATTTCTGGTGAAGAAAGGTAGGGACATGAGGAGATTTCCCGGGCATAGGGAACTTCTCTTGTACCTTAAAGATTTTTGTGATTGGTTTGGGTTAAGGGATATGATTAGGTTCAATACTAGGGTTGAATATGTGGGAATGTTGGATTATCTTCATGGTTTTCGTGAAGATTTGAGATGGGCTGTGAAAAGCAAAGATTTGACGGCTGACCATCAGAAGGTGGTGGAAGAGGTTTTTGATGCTATTGTTGTCGCCACCGGCCACTATTCTCAGCCTAGGCTTCCCACTATCAAAGGTACGTCAAAAGCTAGCACCCCCAATCCCTCTCCCACTCCCCTTTTTCATTCGAGGGAAAAGGGATCAAGACTAATTCACTTAATGAATCGTTTTCTTACCATACAATGTATGAGGAGAAAAAGAAAAAGTTTACTTCTAAATATGATTTGAGGTTACAAAGAAATTGCATGGAACGAAAGGTAGAAATCTTTCATGCTGGAGACTTGGAAGGGATGGAAAAGGTCAAACATTCATGCTTTTGGGTCATGTCATATCAAGAACAGTAATTAACAACTTCTCGGATTCTACTTTGCTCACCTATTAGTTTAAAGATAAATTATTTAGTATATGATAATCGAAATCACATAGGTGTAATAGACGTAAATTATTTTCACCGACGGTAAATGATTTTTCCTCCTTTAATGTAGTTGTAAAAGGTAAGTAATTTTGATTAATCTTTATGAAGGAATGGATGTGTGGAAAAGGAAGCAAATGCATAGTCATGTCTACAGAGTTGCTGAACCATTTCGCAACGAGGTGATGATCAATTCTCCCTTTCTCTAGAAAGTGTATTTGAATTGGTTCTGCATACAAATTTTTTACTTTAAATATTATTTTTTATAAATAATTTATTTTTATAAAATTTTATATAAAATTTTAAATTCAAAATTTTCTTTTTTGTAATATTAATTCGTGCCTTACATTTTTTTTTTTTTGTGCAGAGGTGATCTATTTTTGCAATTTTATTTTTCTCGTCTTTCCGAAGGAAACTTTTAAATTTTGACCTTCATATTTTGGTAATTGAACATTTGATTTGCATGGAAAACTTTATTTCTACTATTAGTAACTTGTATTTTCGACAATGATTTTCCGTCTTTACAGGTTGTTGTGGTAGTTGGAAATTCGTTGAGTGGACAAGATATATCTTTGGAGCTTGTAGATGTAGCAAAGGAAATACATTTGAGCTCTAGAAACATGGATATCTCAGAAGGTTTATCAAAAGTTATTTCCAAATATAGTAATCTTCATCTTCATCCGCAGGTCTGTAAATTTGATACAATATTGCTTTGCCCCTAAAATGTATTCAATTTATTATTTGATGGTCCTAAATATTTGCATCTCAGTTTTCATTTTTAATTTTTGTCTGCAGATAGACTCTTTACAAGAGAATGGACGTGTTCTATTTGTAGACGGTTCTTGGGTCATTGCAGATACTATCCTATATTGCACAGGGTAAGGAGACATTGATTGAATTATACCTAGCAAATGGTTCGGAATTCTTTTATTCTATTTTCTATCTCATCATTTATTTTATTCATAAAAATATTGCGATGCGTTCCGCGTTCCCCTTAAGCTTTTTTTTTTATAGATTCTATATTTTTTTTAAAAAATTTATTACGTACTATTTAATAAGAATAAAATAAAGAATGAGGCAAAATATTTAAACTCTAACAAATTCTAGAGAAAATAGTTATTATGCCTCTCATGACTTCTAATTTCGGTCCATCCCACTAGGCTACATTTGAATAACACAGCAGAGGGATGAATTAGCCAAACGATTGGTGCAATCATGAGATCACATCACACAATCTATAGGAAAGCCCTCATGGTAATTATATCCATGACTAATTAATTAATAGTGTAACCTTCAGCCTGTGTTGTCTTGTCTTGTCTTGAAGATAAACCTTTCTTCTTTTTCTTCTTCTTTTTTAGTGCAAAATCATTAACAGATTTGCAAGTGTGATTTTATTTTGTGGTTTTTTTGTATGTATAGGTACTCATATTCATTGCCATTTCTTGACACCAAAGGAATAGTTTCCATTGATGATGATAGAGTTGGACCTCTTTATGAGCATACGTTTCCTCCTTCTCTAGCTCCTTCTCTCTCCTTCATTGGCATTCCCAGAAAGGTAAAAACTTGTCCAAGAATCATTGAAGCTTTATTTTTTAATCCAAAAATCAAGAAATTAATCAATAATATGTTTATCTGATATCCTTAATATATAAAATTTATAAGAAATGATTTTAACGGGCTCAACTTTATTATTATTTTTTTTCCCCTTTGGATGTAGCTCATAGGGTTCCCTTTCTTTGAGTCACAAGCAAAATGGATAGCTCAGCTTCTTTCTGGGAAGAGAAGTTTGCCGTCATGGGATGAGATGATGCAGTCAATCAAGGACTTCTATCACTCCAGGGATGTTGCAGGCATTCCAAAGCATAATACACATGATATTGCAAGTTTCGAGGTGAAGATAAATAGAATTTTAGTATATTATTCCGATAATTTTAATTAATTTTAATTATACATACATTCTGACTCAATTACTATTTATAGCGGAATTCTATTACTGCTAATACTTAAGATGAAAAATGAAAGATAATCATAATAAAGAAACCTTGGGTGATTTTTTTTTATATGAAATTCTTTTTGTTTTGCAGTATTGTGATTGGTATGCAAATTTTGTTGATTTCCCTCATTTAGAAGAATGGAGAAAAGAGTTGTGCTTATCAGCCTTGAGAAATTCAGAAGTGAACTTGGAGACCTATAGAGACTCATATGATGATGAAGACATGCTTCAAGTGGCTCGCCAGAGTTCTCATTTCACTCAGCTTGGGGTGGATCCTTTTGCTCTTTGAAGGCCACAAAACTTGAATAATCACATTTCATAAAATATATATATATTTTTGTATTTTACAAGATCTTTTTGCCATTTTTTGAGAAGGTTTATGGGGTGATTCACTTTTGTAAGAGCTTTAAATCCAAGTATTATGTATTACAAAAAGTCGAAATTCTTATATGTCATGATAATGTATTCAATTCGAGAGCGTTCACGTCAGATTTAATTTTTGAACTGATCTAAAAGAAAAAAAATAACATCTTATTCATAGATAATACTTTGTTGCACTTTTAAGTCCAAAAATTCTTGCTAATATTTTAAGAATCAAAACCATAGGTCCCTATTAGATTTAGTTCGAAATTCTTGGATGTAGTAGAACTTCCTTCCACTTCTTTTTTCACATGTTCACAGAATTGGAGATATTCCAATCCATTCGTTGGTTAGGAAAGCTTTAAAACTTCTTAAGCCAATACAATGGTCCAAGGTATCCCATAGAATGTACCATTGGTAATGAAGGTCCACTTTGAATGGGCGAGACAAGATAGAATTTAATTTTAAATTTTTTAATTTTAAATTTAATATAAATATATTATTTGTTAAAAAATAAATATATCTCAAAATGAAAACGATGCAAACATGCCTTTAAAAACATCATTGTCTCCAAATCTTGATCATGGCTTTTCTCTTCATTGATGTTTGCAATAACTTTATTTGTTCTACGTTTGTGGCCATTTCACCTCAAAATATTTGCCTTTACCTATATAAGTTTTAGGGTGTCATTGGATAGGATTTAATTTTAATATTTTTATTTTAAATTTTATAAAAATTAATTTATTTATATATTGAGTTTTATAAAAATTAAATTATTTATAAAAAAATACAGATCTCACACTTAAAATTTTAAATTTAATTTTATAATAAAATATTATTTAAGTAGAGTCTTAGTATTTAAAAAAATAGTGCCTATTTACTAAGTTGAAAAAAATAGAAAAAATAATAATTAAATAAAATACAAAATAGTAAAGTGATGTGTTGGCTTTTGTGGTGGCATGTGTTACATAATGACAACTTGATAATAAATAAAAAAGAAAATAATATTGGAAAAAGACTAAATGCTTGCAATTTATTTAGAATAGTGTTATATATATTATTTTATTAGTTTCTTTTACTCCTTTTCAACTTTAATTTTTTATAATTTAAAAGATTTTAATAATAAAAATATTTAAAAATTCAACACAAACTTTATCTAGAAAAGTTAATTATCACCATTAAAGTTTTTTAAATTATAAAAAAAGTAAGAAGGTAATAAAAGAAGTTAAAAAAGAATGTAAATAACACTATTTTTATATTTTTTGAGAAAATATAATATTTATATATTTATATAAACCCTAAAGAATTTCATTACAAGCAATAAAACGCATGCAGTCATGTGCACACACGAGTAAAATTTGTATAAATTTTTGCTTTTTCTAAAGAAGGACTCTAATACCAAACATACCCCTAAGATTCCCCTATGCTTTGCCATCTTTCCCCTAACTTCTTTGCCCTAATTTGTAATCTCCAAGGTTTTTCATCTTCTCCGGTCATCCACCGCAGCCTCTACCAGCTTCCGGTGGCCTATAACATCGTCGTCGAATTTCAATTTTTTGAAGTTTATGATTAGTTCCCGATCTCGAATTGGAGAAATTTAAATTTTAGGTCATTTTTTTTTTATCCTGTCTCGTAGTATTTGAATTGCGGAGATACAAAGATGGGTATATGGGTTTCTATGAAAGAATATCGTGTTTTGTATTATATTCATGCTGATAAACGTTCTGCATCCAGCTCAACTGTGTGGTCTCTTACTCTATAAGTAGTTATTTTGAATTTTTTTTGAAGGGTTTGAAAGGATCATGAAAATGATAGTTTTGGACTAATTTTCGGAATTTTTCGTTTTAAGTGAGCCCAGTTTTATAGGGAAATTTTTAGATTGTTGTATGATGTTTGGTTGAATGGTGCATTCCTTAAATTTTGCTTCCCTAGGGCCGCTTTCAGTTTTTCTGCATTAGAATGGGAAGATATAAAATTTATGCCCGGAAACAAAATTGCATGTCTTGGTTGAGTTGCAACCGCTGAAGTAGAAAATCTTGTGCAATGCTTCAGATGATTGCTGATGGTTTCTGTGCAATTACCTGAAGTTGGTGAGCTTCTCTTTGGCTGATTTGATTTTAGGTTGCTGGAAAATTAATGACTTTCTAATTCATTCTTTTCTTATAACAACTGAATTTTTGGTTGATCTTCAATGCTTTCCCGCATAATACTGCACATTTAGTTCAGATTCATTGCGCAAACCAAATTCACACAGGAAGTCTGCCATTTGTATAGTTTTTAAACCAACATTCATTCCTGCTTGTAAGTGTTCTCATATATATGTCTATTCTTACTTCTAATGATAAACCTGATGTCCTTAAAAATGTTGTGCCTGTTTGGTATAAGCGCGGGTGGTTGTTTATAGCACTGTTATGGAAAATCTCATTTGGTTTCTATGGTTCTGGAGATATGGGTGTATGAGGATCTTGATTAGTATGAATTAGCTTTACTATTACTTCATAATCCAAGATATATATCTGATGGTGCTCAGTTTTGATCTTGACGGGGTCAAGAGGTGGGGTATGGAGGAGAGCACATCCACTTACATCATATCTTATTAATTACAGTTCTTTCCACGAACATGACTGGCTGTTCAGTTTGAGGAGCTATCAAATTATCAAATTACTTTACCATACGTTTTAATGAATTTTGAGTTTTTTCTGTTGTTTTTTAATGCTCACTGGCATTTTTCCTTGCACAGATTATCATGTGGCATCAATAAGAATATCAAGGGAACTACCCGATAAGTTTCTGTGGCGGAGAAGGCATGAAAGTATGATATTCTGATGACCTTACATGGAAATGGAACCACAGGTTTCCTTAGGCCATCCTTCGGCCCTTCCCCCTGAAACTGTTGTAACCGAGGATTTAACTTCTGGTGTAACCAAATCCTTGCAAGATCATGCTGCCCCACAGCAGCCAGGTAAGTTGATTGATTTCCTTCTTGAGGACTAAAATAGACATATATAGCAGCAATGCTATTGTCATTAGCTCGAGAAATTCTTATACCATGTTAACTTCCTCATGTCACATCACTGTTTGTTTTTCTTTTCCCTTAACCATTTTGTTAGCTGTGCCTTTCAGCTCATGCGTAATTTGTCTTATCCCTTGACCTTAGCACTAACATTTGTCTTAGCAGCCATTCTTGTTTTCTACTTTGAGCATTTAACCGTCTTAATTGGTGACTTCGTAAGTTATCTTCGCCAATTGATGCTTTAAGAATGTATTGAATTTGATTGCCTATTATATTCTCTTATGTAGTGAAAAAACAAACACGTCAATGGGCTGCTTGGACTCATCAAGAAGAGGAGAGCTTTTTCTCTGCACTTCGACAAGTTGGCAAGGCAATATAGATGTTCTTTTTTCTTATTTTATGTGTTGTGATTGTATGTAATTTATAATGCAGCCTGACCTAGGATTGTGTTATTTAATTTACAGAATTTTGAAAAGATCACTTGTCGTGTTCAGAGTAAAAATAAGGATCAGGTGATCTTGAAGCTGATTTTTTACTGTGTTTGATAAATTCTTTGCTTCTGGTGATATTAAATCGAATGTCCTCCTTTTTCCTTTTTAATATTTTTCTCTTTGTATTTCGAATTTTAGGTTAGGCATTATTACTATCGTCTTGTAAGACGTATGAACAAGTTGCTTGGTCCAGAACTTTGGCTGGATGCCAAAAACTCTAAAGACACTAATGCAGCTATGCTTCGATGGTATGTTTTACTTCAAATCATAATTTTTCTTGTTTGTTACTTCAGGCTTACTAATTTATTTGGAAGACATTTGGGTTCTAAATAGAATGAACTTTGGTTTTTTGAGAGAGTCACTTATACTGAGAGGAAGCATTAGGATTCTATAGTTTTTGCAATAATGTTGCATTAAGTGAAGTGGTATGTGAGTGGATACTGTCACCTTTAAAAGCATGTTAAACTAATTTGACTACTTTTTATGAGGTATTAACTTGAAAAGGTTCTGTAAGATCATTTTTCTGCTCACAGGTGTCGTGAATATAATCTTAGCAGGTTTAGATTGGTTTCTTGTAATGAAGTTAGGTTAATGTGAAAAATAAGCTTGATTACCTTTAAAGGTTGGAAGAAAATGTAAAGAATGCTGTGCTACACTGGTTCCTACAGAATCCTCAGGAGCAAAGCTTTTTCTATCAAATTAGTTTCCTTGTCACACAAAAGACATGTTTTCCTATTCATGCTCCTCAAATTGATTCAATTAGCTTTCTATGACAGCTTATTTAAATGCGAGAAAATGATGCCACCTCAAAGATTTTCAGTTATAACATGAATGGGTATTGATGGTTAGCTTTTTCCCCTGCTAATAAATTCAGTTTAGATGGCAACATTGATCTGATATCTTTTCTTGTGAAAAGTATTGATGTGTATGTTAGAAGTGAGCTTAACTTGATAACTAAATTTTGTGTTCTGGAGAAAAGTTTTTCTTTTTTGTAATATGGTATGTTAATTTTTTGAATTGCATGTGCTTGTAGGTGGTCTTTATTGGAGAAGTACAGTTGTAAAGCATCAAAGCTTCACTTGAAGCCCCGAAGATTCAAGTTGATTGTAGAGACTTTGGTTTGTCTTCGCTAAATTCTCTTCATGATATTCTTCAACGAAAATTTCTGTTTTCTATAGCATCCATTTTTTATGCATATCATTTTTTTTACCTGATTAATTGCTCCCATTTTCCCATGAAGGAGAATCAACTTTTGAAAGATAGGAAAAAGACAGTAAGGAAACGATCTTCTCAAGGAGAAAACAATTCTCTCACCGCTCCAGCTACTGCCTTGGACCAGGGACGAGTTTCTCTCCCTGATAGTCGTCCAGTGAAATCAGTCCTTGTTGATGCTCAAAGCATTCAAAAGTTTGTTACAGGAAAAGGACCTTTATTAAAGCGGCAGGTGAATATGGGCATTAATCGCGGTAACTATAAAGCTGAAGCATCTTCTATAAGATCATCGAGACATCGAAGAAAAGCAGGTGTTTGTTAGCCTTATGGTTCACATCCTATATGAAATAACTTGGTTGCTTCTTTAAGAATTTTACTTTTTTAAGACTGATTTTCGGTTAATTGTTTTTCCTTGTTGTGCAAATTCAGATTGAGCTTGAGTGCCTAACCTTTTGCTTATCATAAAAGCAGGATTATCTTTTTTTTTTCCTTTTTTAGAATTAGTAGTTAGAGATCTATTTTATTCAAGACTGGGGAAGGTCATGATAAGTTGGTTTAGGTGATTCTATTATGGAATTACGCCTTACTGATAACATGAACGAGTCCAATATGCAATGAAGGTTTGCCTTTTTTCATTTTCTCCTCCTTTTTCCTCTTAGTATGTCGAGAATAGATTCCCTTGCTGGTAAAAGCATGAAACTTGAGATTAGGAAATGGATTGCGTTTCTTTATTTCACTGTTTCTTTCTGTTGTTTTGATGGGAGGAGCTATTGGATGCTGACTCTATACCTATTTAACTTGAGCAACTGTACTATTTGATTTTGTTTACCATGTGATCACTTACTACCAGAAGTTATTAACTAGATTTCAATTGCAGTTCAGCAATGTCAATTCCCGTGCTGTCATGATGTTCACGACTTTGGTCGATGTATTGAGTTGTCTTTATAATTTTGGCTCTAAATGTAACTTTTAAGCATGTTTTAAGATGGCTTTTTAGTAATATATACATTTGGTTATTAAGAAACATAGTAGTCCTAGATGTGAACAAGGACATAAACTAACTCGAAGAAAAATAATTTCTTGCTAGCTGTTGCATGATTTGTAATCCAGAATGGTGGATTATATAGTTGTACTTAATGGGTAGATAGACCTAAAGAAACATGCTTATATCTATTTAAAAGAGAGGGATGGTTTGCGGATATAGGTGTAACAGCGATTATTGAATTTTGAGACATCAGGTAGGAAAAGCATTAAATGATTTGTCCCGTGAGGATACTGTTCATCGATTTTGATTGGCTGTTTGCCACTGATATTTGTTGGTTCTTTTGTTAGTTTTTAGTTTCATGTTCAACATAATTGCCTTTCATGCATAATGAGATACCAAGCTTTTGCTAGGACAACTCATGCATCACGAGACTGGGGCTGATAGATGCTGTACATTAAGAAAACTTTTAGTTATTGCTTTCACCTAAATACTCTTTAGAGTTTTGATTTGTACTGATGATAGTGGACTTAGTCTGGTGCTTGCATAAACTGTGGCAGGTGGTGCTTCAACTGCTGCATATAAAAGATGGGAGAAGGCTGCAATTGCTGGTGTTTCCTTGGTTGCCGATGCTGCTGAGCACTTAGAACGAACGTCAACTGATAAAGAGGTTGAACATGTCCAGGATACAACTGGTGAGTTGTTACCCATGAGTGAATGTCATTTGCATGTAAAGGAATTTCTTTTTGATTTTTCCATCCTAAAACTTGTCATTTACTTTTCAGAACAAAATCGCTATAACTATGGTGACAAGGATATATCATCTCTGCCGAACAATCTACAAAGTTCAGTGAAACTTAAGCTCCAGTTATTTCCAATTGATGAAAGTACTCGAAGAGCATTGGAGATGGTAGGCTATTAAGAAATTATGCGCATATAATTTTGCTTCTGCAAACAGATTACCTCATTTGAATAACTGTATCTGAAATGTGGAATTTTCTTTTCATAGGATAATCGTAATCCACACCTGGAGCTGACTTTGAGTACACGAAAGAAGATATCGTCTGTCCTGGAACACCTTAACCGCAAATGGGGAGCCTCAAGCATAGCATCCGGAAACTTAATGCTTTTTCCTTACAGTGTGCAGAATGTGAACTCGATGGGTTATCACAGATGGACTAAGGATTCCACTCTTACTTCGGCAGATGTATATGCACTAATAGGCAGTCCTCCAGTTTTCCAGCTCAGGTATTTTAACCTTATCCTTTGTTTTCCATTCATGAGGTCAGATTCACATGACACATAGTGACTGATCTTATATCCTCCTAAAGATATGGTTGGTTTCCTTGTGCGGGGGTCGGATCTGTGACATCTCAAGCATCATTATCATGTTCCAATGAGACGAACAGAAGCATGAATGTGAATGAATGTGTTCTGGATTCAATACCCGAATCCAGTCCACCCACCGATCATGAATCTGAGAGACTTTTGGATCTCCATAAAAACCAGCTTAGCTCTGGCATAAAATTGACTCCGACAACCTCTTCGTCAATGTCTGCTGAGATGATTCAGCCTTATAGCATGCCAGTTATTAGTGTTTCTAGATCCGGCAATCATGCTTCTGTGTCCTTATTGGACAGAAAAGAAAGTGAACCTGGCACAATCATGGAAGAGGACAAACATCTTGTGAGAACCGTTCCTTATTTTCTATGATAAATAGGAGCCATTCATTTCATGATTTACTGATTGTGGTAATATTTGAATTAACTTGTTAATCACGTTATTAAGAGTTATATATTTCATTGTACTTTTGCTATGCCAGAGATCCACAGGCAGCTTCATATATATTTGGTGAATGTTTTTCAAAATTATGTTGAATTTGAGAAGTTTCTTAAAACATATGATTGAAGGCCTTCTTTGAAGTTCCGAGCTCCCACAGAATACTGGTTTTAAAAGGGAAGAATAGTTGATCTACTGCTTTGTTCACTGGGTTCTAAATGGTGCAAGATTTTATTTCCTTGTTAACACACCCAGGAAGCAAATTTCTGCCTGCATTTTAAACACAGATAGAAGATATAATGTGCAGATTTGAACTCTGATTCACTTGCAAGTTAGTTTAGTCCAAGTCATTCCTGAATTCTTGATTATAATGTTTGTCTGAAATTTTCTGATTGCACTGTATTAGGGTGAGTTAAGGACACAAAACGGCACTCTGACCACTGGAGAGTGGGCTGATAGCCTAACCAACATTAGTATCGGTGATCTGCTCTCTGAGCCATCTGGAAATAGTGATGCAAATTGCATCGACTTGGATTACCCCAGGAATTCTGACTGCCTTCAGCAGACTCCATTCAGTTGCGACTCCTTTGATGCAGCAATTGCTGCTCACATACGTAAACATGGAAGCAGACCCAGCTCTGAGCCACCTCTTCTGTCTCATGCATCTTGCATATGGAACGCTGAAGAAACATGTGATGCTTTCTCATTCCAAAAGAATATTTTGTCCGAACAAGTTGATGCATTCGGGAAGTCTCCTCCAGAAACCTTTGGAGAGATTGCTGGGACAAATGCTGCTCAACCTGGCAGAGAAGCTGAGGTTTGATTTCTTCAATTCATTTCATTACATCTTAATGCTGAATCAACTAACTGCATATTGAGTTCAATGCTAATAAAACTGTTGTAGGAGCTATCTGATGCTGACAAAACTTTCTTTGATGATCCAATGGATGGACACTTAATGGATAAAAGTGAATCTGATGGACATACGTCAGATGGTTCCATCAGGGATCTCAATAGTCTTACTGACATTTACTGGGTAATGTTCCTTGAACTTCATTTTTCCAAATTCATATTTTTGTTATGGTTTTCTAATCAGAAAATCCACAGGAATAATCAGAAATGCATGGCCTTTTCCATAGTTTAATATTTTAAGAACAAGATGAATGCGCATATACTCTTGTCTCTAATCTTTGCCTTTTTCTTTTCTTTTGAGTATTTTTTTCTGATCGCTCATGCAAAGGATTTCGTGGGTTTATGATCTAATTCCTTCTCTTACTCTTGGCAGCCCGATTCCTTAGGACCATTAGACTTGGAAGTACCTTCCTGTAGATACCGTAATGATGATCTGATTTTAAGTGATAGCCTTGGTGGTCTTAACCGCCTTATAGCAAGCAGTCTAGATGCATTTCAGAATTGCTCATTTTTTGGGTCAGAGAAGAAAGATTCTGCAACGGTTGAAGTTGGAGAAACTGCATCTGTTTCAGACCTCAAGATTGGCACTGAAGTTTAAAGCTTCTGCAAATGGAAAACCCGGGTTTGTTGGAGGAGGGCATTTGCACATCGAAGATTTTCTCGCGTTCACTTGGCAGAGAAACCTTAGCAATGAGATAGGATTCTGACGTGCATCCACGGCTTTAATCAAGTCCTTCACTATAGATGTAAAGTAACATTTCATGGAGTCTGATCCTGACTTCTTGTGTTGTTGATATGACATTGTATATTATGTTTAGACGTTAATGTGCAGAAATATACTACTCCAGAAGGCAATCTTTTTTGAACCCAACTTTTTCCCATTTCGGATTTCAAATATTACGGATATACATTGCACACACACAGTAAAAGATGGCAGAAGTTAAGAAACTTAACTTCTGCCATCTTTTACTGTGTATTGTTTAATTTTTTCTTTCTCGTAATATTTTTATGGGCAATTCAATTCGTAAACAAGGTTTGAGGACAATATAGGCTCATTTCCCTATTGGTTATCCAGTTCTTCTTAATGGTCCATTCTTGAACTGATTTCATTAGGTTTTACTTGGATTGAGTTTCACACGGAACCTAATACAAATTTCTCATCTCACATCTCACTTTTTTTCTCACAAAAATTTCTCTCTCTCGAAATCCAGGACAGAAAATCTCAAAACTAAACCCTATCCAATCGCACTCTTAATCTTGAAACGATCCCTGGTTCAAAACGCTTCGCAAGTCAGTCATATTGTGGAACTATTTTATGAAGCTTACACAATCTACTACTAGACAAGATGGTCTATACCTATAAGGCTATAACTAATCAATAAGCCAAAGTTAGTCAAAAAGAAGACAATAATTCATCCGAGCCCGACGGATCTTCTGGCGTCTATGTTTTCTTCCCCATCCTAATAAGCTCTTAAGTGTAAAGCTGAGCTCGATTTCAGAAATATGCTGCTTCAAAAGTGAGCATACCCTTCCTTCTGCGTCGTGGGAAGAAACCATCTTGGAGCTCCTGCTTCTCCTGCCACGGCCATTTCTACCAACATTTCTGTGGCCTGGGAGGCTCCCAGAAGTCCTACCGGCAGCTGTTATCAGATGCTCAGTTTGTTGAAGATTCTCAGTTACATCAGTCGATGGGAGAGGGGCAATGCATGGCTGACCTGATAGAAATCCTTTCCTCTGTCTTGTCTTTCTGGGTCGGCTTTTCTCTTCCTGATGGCTTGGCGACATTATTCCTGCTATTGTTTTGATTTTCTGACTTGAAGTCTCGGGACACTCATCCTCAACCTTGATCTCTGTCAACTTAAGTACCATTGCTGCACTATGCTCTCTCTCACCAGTAGCAAGTGCATTGTGATCACTGCTTGATGCATCATTCAAAAGCCTTTCTAACTCAATCTCTGGGTCACCTGTGACAGAAGAAACAAGCCCAGCAAACCAAGTTAGGCTCTCACTAAGGACCTCCAGAGCCACACTTCTATCATTCTTCAAACATTGTTGAATGCTCAATGATGAAATTGAAATTATAGCCTCTGCTGCAATTCTGTCCAAGGCCTCATTCGGGTCTCCAGTTTTCTGCTTTAGAATGTGAGAAGACATCTCAACTTGATTCTCCTCAGACTTTCCTCTAGGTGGAGGGTGTTCTTTGTTTTCTGGGCTAACTGGTGCATCCAGATTGGTACCTGCAGACATCCTAAGCATGTGAGTACAACCATCACAATAAGATATTCCCTGGGGAAGCACAAGTACATAGGATATCGTGTTTCAGAAGCTGACAGCTTTTTTCATATTTCTAACTTGCCTGAAATTTATAAGCTAAGCCGCTGGAGAAGCCCAAACTTTCACCATTTTATAATGTCTTTGTCTTTAGATGATTGTGAAAATAAGTGTTCAGGGCAAGAACAGAAAACTAGCTACTAATATCAGGAGCCTTGGTAAATTTTGAAATTTTGTGAACTCACCATCATAATCTGGCTTTACTGTTGGCCAATTGAACAGCCCTTTGGAATTCTTGGAACTACTTCCTCCATCTGTTATCCTATTTTTATCTTGGGAGGTTACAGTCCCTGCGAAACAGGTATAATCCATATCCTCAGATGACTTTGCACGATTTGAATCCTTGAGAGAACTGTCTTCCGCAGCATGTTCGTTATCAGTGTTGCCAGTTATACAGCAGCTTACGCTTCTCAGACTTGGAGAGTATGCTGGATTTCTCTTAGAATTGTAATACTTTCTCTTAATTCCAGAGTTTGGTGCGGATGATCTGGAAGCCTTACTCAATAACTTGGTATTGTTGAAGCACGGAAGTGCTTGAATTGCAAAGGGAATATCTTTGAGATTGTGCAATGATGTCTTCTGAGAAGAAACTGAGGTGGATCCTTCAGTTTTGGCCTCCTTAGAAATCAATACAGGCGAGCATGAATTGGTTATACAAGAGCTAAGCATACTCTGGTTGTTGTCATCAAATATCTCATTGTCCGTTTTGGCAACTTCTGAAACTAAACTTGCTCCATCAACACAAAAAAGAGGTGATCCTCCAGCTGAGGAATCTTGAAGGCCAGAGAATAAGCTGTTTCCTTCATTTCCTGCAAATATAGATGGTAAAGAGATGAAAATGCATTTCAAATTTTTGCAAAACTTAAAATCATTAACTTCAGAAAACAAAAGCATGTGTTTACCAGCAAGGTGATGCATAAAATGAAGAATCAGGAATTCATTATTGGCTATCATAAACTCTTCTCATAGGGACAATTAAAGAAAGAACTAAACCAGCCTCAAAGCTACAAGATAGCAGCTTGAGAGGTCCGTACATCTTCAAGCATAAAAAATTTGGGCAACAATCAATACCTTTTCTTTCCAGAGCAGGGTAGGTGCTTTCTTCATTTTGAACAGGGGACTCCGATTTTGACTTTTGAAATGGATCCTGGTCATGGGGCATTATCTCTGCGCTGGAATCGATAAAATTAGCAGAAATTGGAGTTTCAGATTCATCAAGCTGTATAGGTTCATTCAGGTCGAACAAAAATGTGTTTTTACTGTAACTTGAACTGCCATTAGAAGAAGATGCTTCATTAAGTTTTAAACTACTCTTCCTAGGCAACTGAGAAGCGGTTTTAGAAGGGTCATCTTGAACTTGAGGAACTTGAACAGAGCTTCTGTACTGTAAACCCTCCTCATCTTCACTATCAATGTACTCCTCAGCTGGAAGTTCCAGATCCAATACTCTCTTCCCAGAGTAGCAGCTTTTAGAAGATGATACTCTTTGTTCTTCCAAGGCATTTTCTTTGAGGTAAATTCTAAAACCGGCTTGTTTGCTTATCAGTGACTCAAAAGTTGAAGGCATTTGAAAATTCTCTCCTTGTGCAGTTGGTTTACCATCCAAAAGTGGAAACGGTATTTGTAATGCATTCTGAAAAATATTACACTGCATTTCAGATGCAATGAATTTTGAGTATGAAGCTTGCATCTTTAGATGATTTCTAGAGATCTCATTCATCAATTCCCTCTGTCTCCCATACAAGCGATGTAGTTCGTGAACCTGGAAAAGGTCAAAGAATTTCATATTGTTATTCTGCTTCACATGTTTCCATCAACCCCGTTGTCAAAGTAATCTGAGGGACTAGGAAATTGAAACTCTTTTGCAGCAATAGGAAGAAAAACAGAAACAGTACAAGAATATAGGCAAACAGAAAGAATACATCCAAAACTTCATTCTCAGCAAATAGATGAAGAAAAATCAGGAGGACTCAGATATAAAATTCCAGCTATGCGAGTTGAAGAACAAAACATGCTTGATACTACAACTAATTAATAATACTGATATGCCCGTAACCCAACTTTTGACGATTACAAATGGCAACATGGAAATAAAATCTGATAAAAAATCGAAAGTTCAAATTGAAATGTCCTAATGACAAGTACCTGGGTTCTGAATATGGCTTCATGCTCCAGCATTGTCTGCCTTAGTATTTCCTTGTTAGAAGCTAAAAGCGAGCCCGAACTAGATGATTCCGGTAACACATTGTAGATCCTGCCAATTTTACAGGCAGGGACATTGTTGAGCATTTGCCACAAGCTTCCACTACCACCTGCATTTTGATCTATAACACGGTAATATCCAGGAAGACAGCTTGTACCCTGCACTCGTGCTCCACTTCCTAGTACCAAATCAGGAGCAAAATGGTTACAATTTGAAACAGAAGCAAGATTTCAAGGCCGACAATGTCTGAACCACTAACAACAGACAAAGTGGAGGGTCGGTTTAAATGAAAGCAGCAAAACTTCAACAAAAGCAGCTGTAGCAGGAATTTTATGCTAAAGAAGGTGGCAATGGAATCACAATTTTAGCAATAGATCATAAAAACCATTCGTAAACAGAAGTTTTCACAGATCAATTCGGTTGATATAGACGGAGCAAGAAGAATTCTAGTAAACTATCAAGGGCATTCCGTGTGATCCACTTACACGAAAAGAGATTAAAAAGAAAGGCAGACGTGAAACTGATGATAGAAATTCAATCCAACCAAACTCAGAGAGATTCAATCATCAAAATCCAAGAAGCAACAATCCATGCTCTTTTCCTCTCATACATATGCAAATGCTCAAAGAAACACGTGTATAGGCACATAAGCACACCTCAGCATAATCTCTTGCATCTCTGTATAGAGTCTAGAGAGAGAGGGGAAACAGACAGATTTAATACACATGTGGAAGTTTAAGAAAACCAGAACATCCCGGAAATGGAAAGACAACAATCAAAGCGCAACAACATTATCTTCCAACTTCAAACATCCAAGATAATTCACCTGATATCATAGCTTAATTCCTCTGCTTCAAAGAAACCATTCAGACACATGAGCTCAACAATCCAACACCAACTTCCATATATCCTCACCGAACAACTCAAAGAAACCAAGAAAATCAAACCAAACAGAACCCATTGGCCTGAAACCAAAGCTCAAAGTCTCAGAAAGCTCAATTTTCTCCTTTTTCTTGAGTTGCAACTTTTTCAGAGAGCCCAAAATGGGTTTTGCAGACTTGGAAGAAAAGCCACGGAAAAGAGTCTGAGATTGTCATGTAGCACAGCTAACAGTGAGAAGGAATTGGAGTTTTTGGATCTGCTGGGGCCACTCTTTACAAAGATGATGGAGAGAGAGAAAGGGATAACTTACATGAGAAGAGACATAGGATTTGTCAACACATGGGGTCTATCTATTCTTCTCTCGTTCATGTCTGATTTTGGATTTTTTTTGATGATTTTCCTGGGAAAATGGGTATGTTTTAAGATTCCATCCTCCAATCTTGTCCTAGACCCATACTATTTTATTCAAAAAAAACGAGTTAAATATTGCATAAAGAGACAAAATTAATAATTCCACGGTCAATCTACCTATACAATGTTTTCAAATTTTTATTTGTAGATCGTAGTTGAATTGAGTTTTAAAATATATTTTTTTTATTTTAAATCGTTATTTTTTTTTCATAAATAATTTATTGTTTTATATAACTTAATTAAAAAAAATAATCCAATCTCACCTTTAATGATTCTGATTATTAGAAAGAACATGTTTAAAGCCTTAATGAATTATAAATTTTTTAAGGGCACAGTGAAATATGAACTTAAATGAATCATACAGTACAAGTTAGTCATTAAATTTTTAATCAATTTATGACTAAAAAATATTACATATAAAAGAAAGGAAAATAGGCTGCTAACTTAAAAAGAATTTAAAAAATGAATTACTATCTCTTTATGTCAACTACACAATATTTGATTATTTTGAACCTCCAATTCATAAGATTTAGAATCTTTGCATATAGATAAGCTTGCATCAATGGGAAAGGAAGGACAGTTGTGGAATATCATTAGTTGTGTTAGGTGATCTGTGTTGGAAACTTTGGACTTCTTCATTTGGATTAGTTAAATAATTAGAGAAATTATGGAGTTCTAATTGCATTATTAATTTGGTAACAAGATGCTGGATATGATTAAAGAGCTAAATGAACTACTCTCATTCATTATTCCAAATTGCTACTAAATTTTTAACAAGTTAGTTAATAATAATAGTCTTTCTTTATATATTAGAAAAGGAAATATAGATCCAATCTGGAATCCTTTAGTGCACTTTTACCACTAAATTTTTACCTTAGCTCTAGTGTTATAGCAAAATATAATGATGCAAACAACAAATGTGGCTTATACAAGAATCTTTAGTATAATAATGATCATTCACAAAAGATGCAATATGCTAGTTTATGCTTTAGCAAAATGTGATTTAAGAACTCTCTCCTCTTCTTGTTGGGTAGGAGACATTTCTGAGTTCTTCCATCCTAATGGAATTGTGAATACTATTTTCATCCGGGATTGAATTGAATGTCTTATTCTGACTTAATCAAAGATTAATGGGATTAGTTTAACTATGAATTAATTACTACAATATCCTTGTTAGTTATAGAGATTAATGGTGGAATCCAATATTAATGGAACAAAAATTTCTTTATTTAAAGGAGTAAAAAAATGTTAGTAATGGTTCGTAATGTTGGTAGAGTTTAATTTTTTTAAAATTAAAAAAGTTAATAGTAAAAATTTAAATATAAAATATACAATTATTTTTTAAAAAATAGATATTTATTATCGAATATTTTTAAAAATATATATATAAATATTCAATTCATGTAGAGTACCACTTAATAAATATGTCCTTTTCCCTTTTCCCTCCAGAAAAAAGAAAAAATCATCTCGAGAAATATCTTCATTCGAAAGAGGGCCAATTTTCTCCTTGTCACGTTATAGTTTCTGAGATTTTGGATAAATTTCAGGGTTTGTTGACTGCATCAAAAATATTACTATAAAGTTCTTCAAACCTTATTCTGTAATTCTTTAATTTTATTTTTGAGTAATAAAGATTCCGGTTTTATATTTAAAAAAATAAAAAAAAATTGGTTTATTAATACGGTGAATTTAGTACAAAGATTCCTCTTTCAACGTCAAATAGAAGAAGATCTACGTAGCCACTCCTTCGACTTCGATACGCGCAGCACTCCCTTCTTATCCGTAGAAGTTGCGGCGGAATTTTTCTCCTCTTTTTTTTTTTTTTTGAGGATTTTTCTTTAATTTTCTCATATAATATTAATCTCTCTCAAAAGTCCAATGTATGGTTATGGATAGCAATCCCTAAGTCAAAGAAGAAGATAAGAACAGAAGTTACTGCATGGTAAATTTGTCATTAACCACAATAAATTCTCACTTAAAAATAAAATATATACGTACCATTATAAGGTAGATTCCCATTATTCAATTTTCTCTTAAAAAATATATATAACAATTACTAGCTTAATAAATTTATTTTATTCACTCAAAAATTTATTTTAATCTCTATATGTAGAAAAGTATATTCTTGTACATCGAAGGATAAGAAACAAGTATTTAGGACAATATAATATTTATTAGAATGATTAGATAGAGTTTGATTTTAAAATTTTTTTCTTGAATTTTATAAAAATTAAATTATATGTGAGAAAAAATATAAGTTCATATTTATTTAATTTTAAAATAAGATATTATCAAAATTAAGAGTGAATTTAAATAGAATTTAATTGTAAAATTAAATTTTAAATTTTAAATATAAAATATATATTTATTTTTATAAATAATTTAATTTTTATAATAAAAATTTTAAAATTAAATCATATTTAATCATAACTGTCCAAATCATACATTGTCTCATTGTGGATACATTTTTCAACTAAACTGTTTACCTTTTGGCAACAGCCTTCTCAATCTTTCCGTTACTTTTGATTTTGACACTCTGATTTTTAAATTTTTTTATTTTAAATTTATAAAAATTAAATTATTTTTAAAAAATTTATGTATTTTTTATAAAAGAATTATTTTAATTTTTAAAACACGATTTTGTTCAAACAAGTATAAAAATGAAGACAATTGATAATTTTATTATAAATTAGATAGAAAATAAAATAAATAATCTTAAATTAAAATTTAAAGTGAAAAAAATTTTCAATTTAAAATTCATTTTTTATAAAAAATTTAAATTAAAACCAAATCTATTTTTTTTTTGTTATGGCCTTTGTAAACAGTGGAAACGGTTATCATTATGCGAATCTTTTGCGTGCGTCTTACGAGATGGGCCCTTCCGTCCTTCCTTCTTTCCTTCCTTCTCCGTCACACTAAAGCCAACATTACATGAATAATGCGGTGGTAGCTACTTTATTATAGCTGCATATAATGGATATTTTCTTTTCTTTTTCTTTTTCTTATTTTTGGAATGCGATTAAATAATATTTAATTTTAAAATTTTTATCTTAAATTTTATAAAAATTAAATTATTTATGAGAGGAGATGCAAGTTTTACATTTAAAATTTTGAGTTTCGTTTTAAAATAAAATTCAATCCAAATTGAGATGCTCTTCACTATTTTTTTCTTATAAGATTAATAATATTTTTTTCTTTATTATATATATATATATATGATATGATTGGGTAGGGTTTGATTTCAAAACTAAACTTAAAATTTTAAGTGTGGGATCTATATCTCTTCTCACAAATAATTTAAATTTTATGAAACTCAAGATAAAAATCTCAAAACCAACCAAACCCCATCCAATCACATCCATATATATATATATATATATATATATATATATATATATATATATATAAAGTAATAACTTTCCTCTCTCTCCATGATGGGTATTTGGACTTTTTACCATATGCTAATAAAGGTTATATTTAATTTTACAGAAAATTATTTAGCTCATGATATAAGAGATTTTCTATTTCAAATTTGCAACTACTCCCAAATATATGTTATGAAGTGATTTTTCTTCGGAAAATATTACACAACGAAAATCAAACTTCTAATGTACTGATTGGAAAAAAGGGGAAAAAAAAGAAAGCATTTTCTCTATTTTGACCGGTTAAAGTTTGTTTGAAATTGCTCCAGCCATCTGGAAAACGTCGGCCCAATACTTTCAATTTGTCCATCCTTAAGTAAATGGGCTTCCGCCGTCAGAGTCGACTTTGGGCCTAGAGCTATTAATGCGTAAATTCTTTAATTATGGGACAGTTTTAGGAAAACTACAAGAAAAATGCAAATAAATTGTTATATTTCATCAACAGCTTCCCTAACATCATTTTATTCCTTTCATAATTACTAACAAAGTAAACAATACAACTTATATAAAAAAATATAGATATTATCTCTCTTATAAATGAAGAACTAAACATATTCGTGATAAGTATTAAATTCCTGAATTATTAGTAACTCATTATTATCTCTCTTATTGGTCGCAATAATTTTTTTAGTAACTCAAATGATAGAAGCACGCTAAAAGTCTTAAGTTTGAACTACAACCCTCTCTCTTGATGTATCAAAAAAAGAAAAAAAAGACTAGTGATAGGATAGTTAATTCTAATTGGATAAATAGAAAATGCAAAGCATTTAAGACATGACCCTAAAATTTGTAATAAAAACAATAAACTTAGGGTGAATTTGATTGGGAGAGTTTCTATCTTGGATTATGTGAAAATAATTTTTTATAAGAAGAGAAGTGAGAGCCAATTATATTTCTGACCCGGTCAAACTCCATCCAAATACCGCTTTAATTTAACATTCTTTCTTCCTTGTCAAATAAACTTCCCAAGATGCAAAGAGGCCAGCATGCAACAACATATGGTGTGATAATACTTTCTTATTTATTTGTTTTTTTGTTTGTTCTTTTAAGTGGACTTATGAATTGAAGAACTAGTAATAATTAATGCAATATATGATCCCTTGAAATTGAATAAATTAGTCTAGTTAGAGGGTCATCAAACTTGTACTACACTAAATCATGCTCATTCTTTTTCCTAGTCAACTTCTGGTATTGGTCTGTCCTTACTATTTTATGTGTTTGCTTAATCAGACCAAGGTTTTGAAGCAGCGAAAGGGTCCCTACCTCGTTTTGAGTTATGACAATAACTCTATTATAGAAACTATTTCTTGAGTTCCAAATAATGCCTACAAGTGTTGTCATGAACCAAAAATTTCTGCAGTTCCTATATGGGGTATGAAGTTACACAAGGTTATTGCCAGGTTGGGAACATACCTTCACGGTCTTCATAAAGGGCTGGAGTTCTTAGCAAGTTCCTTGTGAAGAAAGCTAGGACCAAAGTTCAAAAAAGGGCATCTATCTCCTTTGTTTTATGGTCAATTTAGACATGAACTTGCAGCCCAGGATGCAGTCAATGATCAATTTGGATTATGATCGAGGATGAAGAAATTTTGTAAGTAGTAGTACTCTTACTTTTTTGGGGCTTTCCTTTTTTTCCTTTTTGGGGGTTTTGTTTCTTTTCTTGGGAAAATTTGTCCTTGATGATGGATGTGGTGAAGAGCAAAAGGAAGAAGAGTTCTATAATCAAGAATTTGTTGCATTCTTTGTCATTTCCTAAGGGTAAAGCAAAATCTTCACTTGTTGTTCTGTCAAGGAGTAGATCATATCCCTGCCCCGAAGCTGACCCATCATTAAAATCCAACAAAACAAGGCTGAAAAATTTGGTTGCTCCAAATGGTTGTTTTTCAGTGTATGTTGGACCCGAGAAACAAAGATTTGTAATCAAGGCAAAATATGCAAACCATCCATTGTTCAAGATGCTTCTTGAAGATGCAGAAATGGAATATGGCTTTAACAGTGACGGCCCTTTGTTGCTTCCTTGTGCTGTTGATCTTTTCTACAAAGTTTTAGCAGAAATGAACAACAGTGGTGAAGATGAGATTCATCAACTTGGATGTGGCTCTTGCAGTCCTTTCAGTCCTGCAAGGCGTTTAGGAAACAGCACCATGGCTAAGGGTTATGGCCCTTATGGACTTCTTATTCCACCAAGGTTGGTCAAGATTAATCAGTTCTAAATTTTTCCTACTTAATTTCTAGCAGATTAAACGCGAAGATCTCTTCAACTTTATTCGAATCTACGCAAACGTGGAATGCCTATATATGTTTCTGTGTGATGATTGATTAAAAAATTAGGAGTTGCTTCAAGTGTCTATACTGATTTTTCATGTAACATTTTGTGATGAACAGAGGATTTCCTAGATTCCTTTCTCTTGTTTTTTCTGCCTCCTCTTGGATATGTTATGCTTGTAATCTCCTTTTGGATTTGTTCAGGGAGGAGCATTATTCTGCGTATAGAGTGAAAATGAGATGAATGAATGATGTATAAACATTGTATACATCTAATGATCTGACCTACGAATTGTATTAGTGGACAAACTGTTGGATCTCATTCTTTTACATTAGTTCCGGACTTTCCGGTCCTTCTTTGGGTTCATTTTCCAGTGACTTACCCTTTTTCTTGTAAATCTACAAGTGGAACACAAAATCCCTCCTTTGAACTAGTCTGCCCCAGCCATGGGGAATAAATCCAGAAACACTTGAAAGGCTTCCAACCTTAACCAGGAGGGCATAGAAGGGCTGTGAATACAAGAGTTTTATGGTCTTGGAAGGTAAAATTATTCTCTTAGAGCAAGAAATAGGGGCTGTTCTGGTGAAATTTCCCATGTTTAGTACATATTTTTTTGAGATGAACTATTTTCTGTACGAAGTTTTGGGAGCATTATATGTAACAGAAGAAAGATAGTCAATAAAGCAAGATTGCTTAAATATATAGCACAGCACATAACCAAGTTATATTTCAAGTCTCTTCATAGCAAAAGGAAGAGAGATCAACCAGAAACTTCCCTCTCAGCAATCCGATAACATAAAATGCACTTAATCCTAAGACGTTGGATTAGCAGCTGGGTACTTCTTAGCATTTTTGACCATCTTTGACAGAGCTGCTTGGCCAAGATCAAGCCCACAGACATCAGCCAGTTGAACAAGGTAGAGTAAAACATCGGAGATTTCCTCCTCCAAATGTTCTTTATCAGCAGAACTCCAGTTTGGTAACCCTCTTGCAACTTCTCCCTTCCACTGAAATATCTCTGAGAGCTCACCCACCTCTCCGACCTTTAAAGGAACACGAAAAAGATGTTAGGGGAAGAGCGTTAATTGACTTTCTGTACGAAAAATGTGAATGCCTAACGAATACTAAATTTTGATTGTAACAAGATCTTTCGTAAAAATTAAGATGTGAATTAGCATAAGGGATTGAATTACCAAAGCTAGAAGTAGGTTTCTAGGACTGTGATATTGGTCCCAACCTCTAACTTTATTGAACTCTGCAAGCCTATCTCTGAGTTCTTGAAGTGAGACATCTTTCTTGGCTCTCCTGGAAAACTCAATAGAACCCTCCATTTTCTTCTCTTCAAACTGCGTTTTTTAACTTGTCTCCTGCATACCCTATTTAAAGAAAAACCTGCGCATGTCCAGGAGCGGGTTGGGGTGCGGTTAGGTGGGTTGGTTCTTGTGATTCTTGTCCCCTCATGTTTATCAATTCAAGAAAAAATTTATTTACCTTATTTTTTTCAATCACACCATCAATTTTATTAACTCATCAAACATAATATTAAATAGATTCAAAGTTTCGAGATGATTTTTGGGTCGTTCATCTCAATAAAACAAATTTGACAATTAATTATTTTCTAAATCTGTATAAAATCCTCAAATTTGACAAGTACTTTTGAGACACCGAGGAAATAATATAATGCGGAAAGAATTGAAGTAGTGGAGGGACCTATGTGGTTTTTTCCGAATACAATTTTCACGTGAGAATTGGCAAAGATGTTTGTAAACTTCCATCCATGAGTTGATATCACTAATCTCTTTACTAGGAATATAGGCTTCAATTGGTCTTTCGAGACAGCTTTGGTATCATTCTGATCACCTACACACTTTCATTCCTTCATCATAGAATCTTTGCCTTTTGCAGTTTTCCTTCCTGACGCGTCAAAGTTGTATTGATCAAAATTTGCAAATTGGTTATTTCTTGACCCCAAGTGTAAATCATTTTCCATAAGCTCCAAAAATTGTTTCCTTCCCTTTTTTGAGGAGATAAGATCTAAAGATTGGTTGTCCTTAGAATTACATACATAATGGACCATAATCTCTCTCTATTTAGTACACTTTTATTGTATCTCCCAATCTTAATTGCATCCAAATTTTTGTTTTCCTTCTTTTTTAGGGATAAACTTCAAAATTTTGCTAAATAATTCATTTTTAAAAATTCATAACGTCATTTTTTAAAATCGAAGCTATTATTTCCTTCCATTTTTGAAGCCATTCACCTAATCCCTCAACATTAGCTGTATCCAAAAATTGTTTTCTTCCATTTTTGAGACGATAAAGCTTCGAAGATGGGTTGGGCGGTCTAAAAATAAATGCAAAAATTTATACATATTGGGACCCTAATCTCTCTATTTAAAATCATGCGTTGTATCTTGCAACCTTAGTTGAAACCATGTTTTTCAAATCTTGTTTTCTTTCGGAAATCGTAGTCATTCGTCGCATTCCACAGCTTTAGCCGTATCTAAAAATTAAAATTTCCTTTTCTTGATAAGCTCCAAAGATTGGGTACATGAACTTTAAAACAAAGAAAGAAAGAAGAAAATTAATTTAATGATAAAAATTAATACTTCTTCCGTCGCAAATGAGATGTCCATTTAACTTAACACAGGCATTATGGTTAAACACAAAGTAAATAATGAGTCAATTATGTTAATAGCAGACGAGATTCTTAATTTAATTTAAGACGTAGTGAAGTATATATATATATATTTTGTGTTTAGGATAAGGGTGTTGGAAATCAAGTACAAAGCGTAGCCTTGGTAAGCTAGGAAACGTCAACGTTTGTATTGTGGAAAATTGAATGTCTGCACTATGAACAAATTGTTGGACATGCAATCGACCTGAAATATCCATTATTTTTTTCAGCGAATTGAGGCACTCCAAATCCCTGAGGATATTCACAGTCACGTTGGCCTCTTTTCGATTATGGATGTAACGACGACAAAGCAACATAATTGCTTAGGAGGAATGCTGCACAATCCCGGCTTGTGCGGCTCCGATGTGGACGATTGTCGCTCCATTGTCCTTCTTCTTTGGTACGCACGAAGAGAAGAAAAATAATGTGAATCGAATTCAAAATTTATTATTTTTTAAAAATTATAAATTAAATATTCAATTTTAACATTCGACTCATTCAAGTTTATAATGATTGTGTAAATTTTGAAATGATACATATTATCAAAATTGATACTAATCTCTTTGAGTCTAAAGAATATTATTTCTTATTTCAAGACCTATTTACAGTTGTAGTAGCTTATAGAGATCTAACTGCAAAGTTAGTACTCGCCGAATGTGCTACTTTAATATTTAAAAAAAATAAAAGAAGTGTTACACTGTTACATAGATCAAGATTTATTGTAGATACTTTTTAGGGACAAATAGAAATTATTCCTTAAAAAATGTCACTATAAAAAAAATAAAATCTTGCATTAAATAAAAATTAAACCGTTAACTTTATAATTAAGAGATATCGAGTCTTACTATTAGGATAAGACCTTACAGCTTTGATCAGAGATAAGAAAAAAGACCTTGAGCAAATTAGAGCTCCATCCTTGTGTGTGTTTTGGAGGAGAGAGCTCCATCGTTGTTAAAAAACCATATCTTTTCGGCCGTTTCCGTTCTTTCATTTTTGTTCTCTTTGGCGGAGTTCCTTCTTTTGTTTCTCCTTCTTGTTTTCTCTGAGAGGGAATCTAATGGGCCCAGGCTCCTTCTGGGACTCATTACATTCCTTCTGGTCTTTTGGTCTCTAGATCTTCTGGTGGGCTTCAGCACAGAAACTATATCTAATGGGCCCCGTTAAACTAACTTTACAGGCTTGGAAGAGTTTTGAGCTACCAAATGAGAAGCGGGACACCGGGAGCCTGACAATTTTATGGAGTATTTGGATTGTAATTTAAAATATTTTAAAATTTATTTTTTTGTTATGAATTTGTTGACGCGCAATCGTTGTCGACACAGCAAAATAAATAATACTAATGTAGAGGGTTTAATAAAGAAATTATAATGTAGAGAATAAGGAAAACTATAGAGAGAAAATAGAGAGAAAGAACAAGAGATCTTTATTGATTCTCTGAGAGTAAATTGATCAATAAATGAGTGTATACAACACCTCAATCTAAAGCCCTATTTATAGGGTTCAGGGATACATCCAAATCATAATAGATATAAGGTAATCAGAAGACAAATCCTATCACTAATCAAAGATATGATAGAACTCTACCATCTATCTTCTGGATAGTTGGAGTATCTTTATAACTCTGATAATGGACATCCATAATAATATTAATTTTATAACACTCCCCCTTGGATGTCCATTGCATAAGAGTATGCCTCGTTAAAACCTTACTAGATAAAAAAACCCAGTGGGAAAAACTCTAGTGAAGGAAAAAGAGTACACTACTCTTTATGCCATATTTACTCCCCCTGATGAGATAATCCTTTAAGGTTTCTTAACCGCCGCATTCCAATTTTGTTCACTAATTTCTCAAATGATACGGCTGGTAATGCCTTAGTGAATAAATCTGCCAAATTGTCACATGATTGAATTTGTTACACATCAATGTCACCACTCTTCAGGAGCTCATGAGTAAAGAAAAATTTTATCATATCTCCTTAGATATATTCCAAACTTTATTATCATCCAACAACATAGTTGGAATTCCTCCTTAGATGATATAGATTTATCTCGAATACATTAATCATGATCACACATATTCTCAACCAACATCATGAATTTCTATTTCTTCAACATGAGTTGAAGATGTGGCTGTTATAATCAACACATGCTTATAAATGTATAGTGTATGCGAATCATATAGGTAACTTATAACTTGCATATCCATCTCAACAGGAGTTGGATTTTCTCAATATTCAAGATAAACTCTCTTAAGGAGATATCAAAAGGCAAATATAATGCCGTCTCAAAATTCATTGGGTAGAGAAGAATTAGATAGATATCTACTTGTATGTGGACAAGTATATTCATGCACTTAATTGTATAATTGTGGTACTTCGAGACCAAATAGTTCTTCAATATCCTTCAATAGATATATAGGATCTCACATATAATAACTCAATAATTATTGATGTGCTATGTCCATGTGAAACATCTTCAGGATGTTCAATCAAAATAAAATATTGACTTTTCAAAACGTTGATCACAATACTTGCTCCTCTAAATTCTTCAGGAAAAATATCTTGATCATCAAATCATTTTCTCTTTTGAGGATTTTATTTTCAAAATCAAGAGATCAATCACGCTTCAGGCATGTATCAAAATCATATGACTATAGAATTCATACATTTGTCCTGCTATGACATTTATCCAAATATGAATATCTATAAGTAGAATATTATATTGACTAACTCTACAGGAGTCAGACAAACAATTAATATGCAAATAAATAATATTTTGAACTTCCAGTTCACTAATGCTTGTGCATAGATCAAGATAATAAAATTCATAAATGATATCCTCTTTTAATTGATGATTTTCTCCCCCTAATGTGGGGAACACTATGTCAATCAATAGATTGTATAATGAGGATATCTTCTAATAAAGAAATACATATAGCAAGTATAGCTACATATAGAATTTCTTCATATATGGACATACTCAATCATTCTTTCAATAAAAATTTACTAAGACAATCTCATTATATTCTACAGGAACAATTATATGCTTCAAGCATATCGAGTCCATCAGGGATTTCAAATATAAATACTATTATCAAATGATAACAAATATAAACACATATTAAGTGTTATCATGCACTATTATATCCACCACTATAAATATATTTCTTCGTTATCAGTGCCAAGTTTTACGAAGAATCATACGCCATAACTCATGGCAATATTCACTTTTGTGGTTCACATTTTATAAGCAAATATTAATTGCTATCTCTTTGTATTACACTTCAGGTGTATAATTCCTACTGGGAATACATGTACACTTCAAGTGTACTTGTGAATAGTTTAAACTTTTCATATTTCTCATGCGAACTTTATCATTTCGAGTCTGCAGACCTCGATTTGGAAATCCTCAATATATTATGCGCATTAATATTTTTAAAGTCATATACTTGTGCGATTCCAATAGTTCCCAATCATGTTGAGATATCATCATTTATCATAATTTTTAGGTACCTGAATTTCTTCTGAAAATAATTTATCAATCATGTTTTGGGAGAAAAATTCTGCTGGAATTTAAATCTCCTCGATTTAACATATATGACCATCTTAAGCCTTTGCTCCAGTGAGGAGTTTGTATCTTTGGAATCGACTTATCTACCACATTTCAGTTGTATCTCAAATTTATTTGTAGTGGTAGATTATCCTTCAGGAATATCAAATAGGAGCATTCTTTGCTGGATGTTGGTCAATTAATGTACCTGGCTATATAAATTATCCTTTGAACTTCTAGTTCAAGGTATCTTCTATGAGGATTAAAATAGAAGATCAAGATGAGACACATACTAATATTTTTATCCAGCATCATGATTTCTCCTCTTTATGTTGGGGCAACATATTCAAAATTAACAAAATACAAATCTCTCCCTTGAGATTTGCTCCCAACATATTTAATAATTTCTTTGAGAACCTCATCTCATTATCTTTGTAGTGGTGCAACATACATAGTGCATTTCTAAATTTAAGATGAGAAATATTTGATTTTTGACCATAAACCAACTATTATGAGGAGAATTACAATGTGTTGGCAAAATACGAAATAAGTGCTAATATATCACAGTTATGAACATTCTACAGGATGTTCAATATTTATCTCAATACAACTAGTATTATTAGAACAAATTATGTCTTTGGGAGAATCTTAAAACATGAGCTCATTATCAATGAATTGTGCAAACTATAGGTTGCAAAAATAATAATATATATATGACTATTTGTTGATGCATCAACTAATAATTTTTCATATTCATCCCAAAATAACACATTCAACCCCAAGTAATACTGGTAACTTTTAAATAAAACAAGTAGCACATATAAATTCATCATATTAGGAAACTTCTGGTTCCATAATAAATTCATAATCATTCTTTGTATTTTAATGATCCGGGATGGTCCAACCGGTCATGCCAACTAATAAATTATTTATTAGTAAACTTCAAGTTTACTCAATATTATATCTCAATTTCATAATTCTATGCAATATAAATCAGGAGAGATAAATAGTAGTAAATATAATTGACGTATATTTTATGTCATAATGGTAATGCATATGCCTCAAAAGTTCATTCATTTAATGTCTCGATATACTGATAATATAATCAAAGCTCAAAAAGCTTTACGAGACTATATGGAGAACAATGCATTACAGAATTGACCATTGGGTGAAGATCATGTAGCTCTTCTAGAGTTTTAAATCAATTAACTCTTCTAGAGTTATTTGATCAATTAGTTCTTCAAGAACCTTGCACTACCATTTATACTTTGGACATATATTTTAAATTTTGTCCAAATAAACACAAATATTGTTTTGAGAAATTGTATCTTCACCATTCTTGATCAAAAATAAACTTAAAATAACATAGGAAAGTAGCAATTCCATAATTTAAAATTTTGATTGACATTCAAAATGCTAAAAACTCTTTCTAGATATTCAAAAGAATTGGCTACGTTCACATATGCCATATTAATATTTTCGACATAAGCATCATTACTATCAGTAGCATGATTTAGGGAAGTAAAGCAATATTAATAATTAATAGAGATTCATAACATGCTTGACGTACTACAGGTACGTGACAAACTTTCATATTGCATCAATAACATGTTAGAATTATTACTTTCCCTTTTTCCTTCTCATTATTTTCTCACTTCTGGTGAGTATCTATTTAGTGGGGATTTAATGAGTCATTCTTATAGTATAAGAACAAAATGTATTTCTACTAGCTGCGACTAAAATATCGTATATAAATATATTATAATTTCTAATGTCATTCACTTCAGGGAATGATATAAAAATATTTGGTCGAGCGTCAAAATATTTTATCAATGACTCATTTAGTCTCACAAGATAAAAATTCAAAATACTTTTGAAAAACTTTTTCTAGATATTGCTACTACAGGAGCATGTTATAAATATGAGAAAGGAAAAATCTTTATCCATCACATTACTAGTGATATTTCTCCTTATAACTTTAATTGAAGAGAAATTCTAAAAGTAATAAAATTTTTGCATTCTGATAGACATAAAATATTACAGGCACACTTATAACAAATCATAACTAGCATTTATATAACAATCATCTTCGGTGATTGTATATTTCATTCACAATTTGCTAGTAATTAAGTGGGCTTTGATGCTTTGTATTTCTTAAGTGGTGTCTTCAGGACCCACAATATCCAGATGCATATATTCTAATTACCATGATTATATGGATGATTTTTATCATATTCGCGTTTCTGTCCACGATTTCGACCATGACTACGACCTCTTCCAGGGTCATAACCATTAGTTCTAATATATTCACTCACAGATTTAAAATAAACTGTGTTTTTGATAGAATGACCATCTTCTGGTAGTCAAATATTTCTTTTAGACGCTTCCATAAAAAAAATGGATCTTTCACAATAAGATACTCTGCCTTTAGATCCTCATGGAAATTATGGCGGAGAAAAATCATGGCTTTTATAAGATTTTGAGATGGTGTCTGCATGGGACCCCATTATATCTTAATAAATTTGAGCATCTAATGTCTATGACATATAATTCTTTCTATAAATATCAAGAGTAAAAAAAAAACTAGTTTTGAAAAGTTTACCATGGGAATTCAAAGGTAGAAAAAATACCTCTTTTTCTCTTGATTAATCTCTCAACTTCGGTGGCAGAGACTCGTGCTGATAACGTGTTATGAATTTGTTGACGCGCAATCGTTGTCGACACAGCAAAATAAATAATACTAATGTAGAGGGCTTAATAAAGAAATTATAATGTAGAGAATAAGGAAAACTATAGAGAGAAAATAGAGAGAAAGAACAAGAGATCTTTATTGATTCTCTGAGAGTAAATTGATCAATGAATGAGTGTATACAACACCTCAATCTAAAGCCCTATTTATAGGGTTCAGGGGTACATCCAAATCATAATAGATATAGGGTAATCAGAAGACAAATCCTATCACTAATCAAAGATATGATAGAACTCTACCATCTATCTTCTGGATAGTTGGAGTATCTTTATAACTCTGATAATGGACATCCATAATAATATTAATTTTATAACATTTTTTTAATTTAAATTTTATTTTTATAATTTTTTAAATAAAAATAAAAATCCAATTCAAATACACATTGTTTTAGTAACAAAAGCCCACACATGCAACAAAAGATATCATTCTCAATTAAAAAAAAAAGTATCTCATTCTCAATATTTTTATTTTCTTTAAAAAAAGTTATCTCCATGGATTAGTGATTAGCACTGTCAAACAGATTACATCGTTCCAACCTGTCACGGGATGTCCCTTAAAAGGGACGGAGTCAGGTCTATTTTCTTGCGGGTTGCAAACCTTCAATTCTTATTTGCCTTATTAGACTCGCAGGTCTGGATCTTTAATTTTTTTGAGCTATACCTTTTTTTTTCTATTATATAGAGTATATAAATTCAAAATTAGAATAGAAATAATTGTTGACAAATCACTAATATTCTTGAAATAAAAAATAATCATTAATCATATACATCATTTATAATATACATAAATTTATATAAGAAAGATATTTAAAATAAAATTAAATTAATCAACCTTAATTATGAACATGATTAGAATGTGTAGTTGAGACAAATTTGATGCTAAAATTGCAAGACATTCATTTTTTAGAATATATCTAATACATAGAAAAAAAAAAGAATTGGCTTGCTCCAACCCAAGGGTTAAACGGGTTGGTTGAATTTGGCAGGCATTTAAATATACCTAAGAAATTAAATCCAAACACACCTATATTGCAGGCTAAAGGGACTCGTTTTAACATTACTAATTTTGACCCAAAAATTTTCGCTTGGCAATCTAAAGTTTAACAAAATTAGTCCTTCGAAAAAATAAAAAAAGAAAGCGAAAATGATGCACCTCTTGTGATATTTCACAACTTCACTAATCACTATCACGAGAAATAGATAAAAAGCAGAGATAGGTAGGTCTGTTTACTATTTAAAGAAACTCAAATAATTGAATCAAATTGAGTTTCATTAAAAAAAAATCGATTTGGTTCGAGTTATTTTCTTCAAATAATATTTTGATTTGATTTTCGGGTTGGTAATCTCCCAACTCAAACCAAACGAAAACTGAATTTTAATTTTTTTAAAAAATTAATTATTTTTAGTTGACTTTTAGTTAAATTTTTTAAAAAATCTTTTTTTAACTTCAAAATAGTAGACAAATTTTTTTCTCAAAAATTCAGTTTTCTCCAAACTGAATTTCTCCAAACCGAATTAAATTTGGTTTTAGTGTTTATTTAGTTTGGTTTGGATTCTAAAAAAAAATTCTCCAAACTAAATTTTCTCTAAATAACAAACTGATTTTTATCCAAATCAAACCGATGAATAACCCTAAATATAAGTAAATTTTTTAGTATCAGATTGTTTTGTGAGCACACACAATTTCTAAATACACATCTCTTCTTTTCACATTTAATCAGTGGATTTCTTTTGGTACACTGGAAGAGTGGATGATTTTGTCATGTAACAGAATAAATCTTTTAATTTAATTGGGAACAATCATTTCCCGCTCTGGTTAGGATCCGATGACCATCTAATCATTCTTCATTCAGTATAGAAAAATGAATGAAGGGATGTGGTTGGTTTGTTCTGAAGGTTCCGCCTGCTTTCTTCTTCTGTGCTTTAATGGATCCCTGGAAATTTCTTGGTAATACTAATAGATTTCAAGCAAAAGTATTCCTTTGTAGACCCCATCCTCATCATCAAGTGTGAACTCGAATTTGCAGAGCCATCCACCGACACTTTTTGGATTTGCAATCTCATCTAGAAGTCTGCCTCTCGGCATTGAAATTCAGCAGTTATTTGTCCTCAATTGTACAACCGCAATGATTGAAATTCAGCACTGTAGAAATTTTGGCAAATGTTAGGATTGTTCAAGAAATGACAAATTTTCTTTGCCTTGAAAATGTCTCCTCTACTTGTGAGGAAGAAATCCAAAATCAAAATATAACACCGAGATGGGAATATTATTTCATAAGAATACATTAAGGCATCGCTTGTTGATAATAAGAAAAAGTTATGTGTAAAAATTTAAATTTTAGTAAAGTGAACTCAGAAATTGTGATCTTTTTATTTTATTTAAAAATATATAATTTTATTTTTATTTTACATTTAATTTTTTTAATATAAACAAATATTATACTCTTTTAACTCGATATTTCTCTAAATGCATATTTTTAGAGAAAAAAAAGTTATCTTCATGACATGTCTCAATTCCAATATGGACAAAAAATAATATTTGAATTGCCATAAAAATTAAATTGTCTTTTAAGTATTTATAAGGTGTATAATTATGATATAATATTTTTTTTTGATGTTATGATATAATATTTAATTATAGGTTTGTAGTTAATTTAGTTAAAATTTTAGGTTTTAAACTTTTTGAAAAAAATATAAAATGTCAAGATATATAATTTTAATTAGAAAATAATCGCAATGGGGGAAGTGTGATAAGAGAAAATGATGATTGAGAAGAAAAAAATAAAATAAAAATGAAGAAAAGAAAAGACATAATGTGAAAAAATTATCTATTAAATTTTATTTTTTTTGTCTTTATATTTGATAGATTTCTTAGGAATGAATTACAATACCACAACCTATAGAGATTTACTTTCTCGTATTTTTCCTTTATTTTTCTGATTTGAAAAATCATATTCCTCTCCCAAATTATAAATAATGAAACAAATTCAGAAATTTAAGAATTACGAATATATTTACTCCCCCTATTTATTTTCCATGAACAATCAAACATGCCTAATACTTTTATAACAGCACCACAACCCACCTCCCCTCAACCCAGATTGACCGCCGGCCGCGAACCGCGGGCGGAACCACCACAACATGAGGGATCAGGCACACACGAAGAAAACAAGCCGCAAAGAAAAAGCATTGTTACAACAAAAAGCTCCATAGCTTGTAAGGGTTTCTAAAGAGATGAATAACTGAAACAACTAAGTGCAATATCTTTATTTTTACATAGAAGTAGCAAGGAAACGACTTGATGGAGAAAAAGTAATTTGGGTCCAACTCAATGTTGCCGTATTTTAGTCCCAACAACAAAATATATGGAAAATGCTTCCACACATTCTGATTCCTAACTTCCTTACTTTTCATCATGAAATTCTATGAAACTTCTGGGTAACTTCAGCTAAGTGCATGGTCGAGCATCAAAAGAGTATCAAGTAGCAGTACTTGCCTGCAAATTCTGTCAGTCACCGTGTCCAACTTCTCTGTTCGGCTAACTAACAAAGCCAATCCTTTGCCATGTTCTTGTACTTCAAATATATTTCTTAAAAATGCCTTTCTGATTTCCTGTAGATCACTTGTTCTTGCTGGTTTTCATCTCTGTTGAGACTTCTCTCTGTCAGATTATTCGAAATAAACAAAGCTTTTCTTAATTTCTCGGCTTTAGATTTTATAAGGAATGGCTTTGAGCTGTTTCCTGCTATTCCTCTGCTTCTCTGTATCAGCCAACGCTGTATCTGCAGTGAATTCTGATGCAAAAGCTCTCCTGTCTTTGGTTAGGCATTGGACAGTTGTTCCATCATTGGTCCAATTGAGTTGGAATGACTCTGATTCCTATCCTTGTTCGTGGCCCGGAGTAGAATGTGACCAAAAGAATCAATTTGTTGTGTCTTTGCGTCTCTCCGGCTATAAAATTTCAGGTCAACTAGGACAAGAAATTGCTTACTTAAAACACTTGAAATCAATTGTCCTCAGCGTCAACACTTTTTTTGGCTCAATCCCTTCAGAACTTGGTGACTGTAGTCTTCTTGAGTACTTGGATCTGTCAGGCAATAGCTTCTCCGGAGAAATACCTGAAAGCCTCAGAAACTTGAAGAACCTCCGTTATGTAAACTTCGGCAGCAATTCTCTCAATGGTACATTACCAGAATCTTTGTTCTGGATTTCATCTCTCGACACCATTTACCTAAGCAATAATGAACTTGCTGGTATGATCCTTTCAAATATTGGAAATTGCAGTGCGTTACAAGAACTTCATTTAAATGGAAACTATTTGACTGGTAAAATACCACCAGCATTGGGGAAGTGCAAATCCTTGATTGATCTGCGAGTGGAGCAAAACCAGCTGGAGGGTGAGATTCCAAGTGAGCTGGGGATGCTCAATCAGTTGCAGAACCTGTTTCTCTACGCCAACCATCTCACTGGCGAAGTACCAATTAACATATGGAAGATCCAAAGCCTTGAGAATCTTCTGATTCATCAAAATGATCTTTCAGGAGAAGTACCTCTTGAAGTCTCTGAACTCAAACACTTGAAAAACCTCTCCTTGTATGACAACAGATTTACTGGAGTCATACCTCAAGGATTGGGTATTAACAGTGGTTTAGTTCAAGTAAGTTTGAACAACAACAAATTTACTGGGCAAATTCCGCCTCATCTTTGCTTCAGAAACCAACTGAGGATACTGAACCTGG
This sequence comes from Rauvolfia tetraphylla, assembly GCA_030512225.1. Classification (NCBI taxonomy): domain Eukaryota; kingdom Viridiplantae; phylum Streptophyta; class Magnoliopsida; order Gentianales; family Apocynaceae; genus Rauvolfia; species Rauvolfia tetraphylla. The sequence goes on along the minus strand of JAJQKT010000028.1, from coordinate 4,976,757 downwards.
GCCACAACAACTTCCAAGCTAGCATGCCTTCTGATGTGGGAAGTTGTTCTAATTTGACAAGACTGATTCTTAAAGAAAACAACCTCACGGGGTTCATTCCAGACTTTGCAGAGAACTCCAACATGTTGTCCATGGACCTCAGCAACAATAGCTTCAGTGGAGGAATACCATCAAGCTTGGGGAACCTTACAAGTATTATCTCAGTCGACTTATCGATTAATAAGCTTTCAGGGCCTATTCCTCCCGAGGTAGGAAGACTGGTGGATCTACAGGCTCTAAATCTATCTCGGAATAGTTTGAACAGTGAGCTGCCATCACAATTGTCAAACTGCAAAAAGCTTTTGCACCTTGATGCCAGTAACAATTTTTTGAATGGTTCGATCCCGTCCAGTTTAAGGAGCTTGACAGAGTTATCCACCTTGACCCTCAGCGAGAATAGTTTAACAGGTAATATCCCAACCTTTTTGTTTGAATTCCGCAAGCTTTCCAAGCTGCAGCTTGGAGGAAACATGTTAGGTGAAAATATTCCATCCACAATTGGGTCCTTGGGAGCAATACAAAATCTGAAGTTACTTAATCTAAGCAGCAACATGTTGATGGGTGAAGTTCCAATTCAGCTGCGAGGGCTAACAATGCTGGAGAAGATAGATATATCTTGCAACAATCTATCTGGAAGCTTAAGATTTCTCCATGATGTCCAGTCATTAGTGTTCATCAACATCTCCTACAATCATTTCTCTGGTCCAATACCTTCAACTTTAGTGAAATTCCTGAACTCGTCCCCAAGTTCATTTGCTGGAAACTCGGGGCTTCTTGTAAATTGTTTTGCTTTGGATTGCACAGGAAACAGCAACTCGAAGAGTGGTACTTCTCAGCCCACCAAGAAGAATAGGCACCGTAAAACAAAAATTGCAATCATAGTACTAGGGTCATCCTTGCCTCTTGTCTTTCTAGTTGCTGCAGTTACTAAAATGCTTCGACAGCGCATAAGATCCCAGTCTACAGACGTTCTTGATCCAATATTCTTAAGAGTAGTCTGCTCACAGTCTGATATACTGAAAGCTACAGATAACCTGAGTGATATGTATATCATTGGGAAGGGAGGTCAAGGAACGGTATACAAGGTCACACTGACAGATACAGTCCTTGTGGCAAAGAAGCATCAATTTGCTGGGATTAGGAGAGGAAGTCGCAGTATGACAAGAGAAATTCAGACAATTGGAAAGATACGGCACCGAAATCTCATTCAATTCTTGGGATCCTGGTCAGGAGAGAATTATGGCTTAGTTTTGTACCCTTACATGGAAAATGGAAGCCTTCACGATCTCCTTCATGAGCACAAGCAACAAGTGCAATTACACTGGAACATTCGCTACAAGATAGCACTTGGGACGGCCCATGGACTGTCATATCTTCATTTTGACTGCATTCCTCCGATCCTGCACAGGGATATCAAACCCAAGAACATTTTATTAGATAATGAATTTGAGCCTCATATATCAGACTTTGGCCTTGCCGTACTCCTAGATAGCAGTGCTGCATTGTCATCTGCCCCGATGGTTGTTGGGACTGGTGGATACATTGCTCCAGGTAACATTATGCATGTTTTACTGGCAGTATATGAGATCAGACTCCACTCCGCTGTATCTTAAATGACTGCGCTTTTGAATTTGACAGAAAATGCATTTAAAGCAAAGACCAAGGAGTCTGATGTGTATTCTTTTGGTGTTATATTGTTGGAGCTGATAACCAGAAAGAAGGCAGTGGATCCTTCATTCAACGAGCAACCGGACATTGTAAGTTGGGTTCGATCTGTATGTACTAAAACAATAGAAGTTCGAGGCCTAGTTGACCCAGACCTTTTGCCTGAATTATACGATCAGAGTGTGAAAGATCAAGTTCTTTGTGTTATTGTGTTGGCTCTGAGATGCACGCAGGGGGACTGGAACAAGAGACCCTCCATGAGGGATGTAGTAAACCAGCTAGTGCAGATTCAGCGCCTCCGGTGGACTCATTACTCAAGGCGCGAAGTTGGGTCTTCATCAAACAGCTAAAATTCTCAGAGTTTCATGTAGGAATTCCAACAAACAGGAGGTCGGCACTCATCTCTTGTCAGACTTGACGCAACGTGCAGCCACCCGATTCGGCTGGAAAACGCCAGAAGAACATATTGGAACTGTAAACAAAGATGCAAAACACCGTTGTAGCTCATCCAAATGGCTCTGGCGAACCTTGTAATTATGTTCTTGCAAACTTTTGGGAAGTCCGGAAGCGCCAATGATTTTTGTTGTTGTTTGGTGCTTTGGCCATAACTTATGAAAACTCATTTGTATTAATTTTTTTTATAATTGAGTTGTATTGAAAATTATAAAAGTAAATTATTTTTTTAAAAAAAGTGAGATTAAAATAAAAAAAATATTTTTTATAAAAAATTAATTCAAGTATAAAGTTTATTTATTTATTTACTTATCTTGAAATTTTAAGATGGTTTTGCAACTTTGTTTGAGCAATCATATTGACTTTAGCTTGTAAGTAATTTACACTTTAATAGATAAAACATAAACATATTTTTCTTAAAGCAAAAAATAAGAATTTTCAAAGAATTGACAGAGATCATGAAACAAAGAACTATTGTTTTCCTAATATAATTTTTTAATTTTATATTTCAAGAGAGAGGATGTTTATCGAATCTGAAATTTTTTGTTTGATAAAAAGTAATTTTAATAGCTAAATTATTATCTTGTCATAATTGTTTAATGAATTAGTTAAAAGAAGTTTAATATAATATAAGAATTGTATCTTTTCCTCCAAAATGGAAAAAATTGTATCTATGATTTAAAATAGATTTTTGAAGAAAATAATATTTTTTATTAAAAATTTAAAAATTAATAAATTTTAAAAATCATTGTTAAATTAAATTTTTTTTGAATTTAAAAATTTATATTTTTAATAAAAAATTTAATTACCGACCAATTTCTTCACAATAGCAACCTACATTCATAAAAAAAAAGAACAAAGAAAACAGAGAACCTGCATTTCTTTCTTGTCTTATCAAATATAAAATTTTTATTTTAAAATTTAATTTTTTATAAATAATTTTATTTTTATAAAAATTTAAAAATAAAAAAATTTTAAATACAAATTTTATCCAAATACATATACATCATATTGAAACGAACAAGTGGCCTCAAAACAATACCATTTAAATATTTACACCAATGCAGATAACATGTTGACGAAGTCGACAGAATGAACCGCAAGTTCTTTTGGGGTGAGGAGAATAACAAAAGGAAAATTCACACACTGGCTTGGGAGACTATCTGTAGAGAGAAGACTAAAGGCGGCCTTGGATTCAAGAACCTGAGACAAATGAATAAGGTACTGTTGGCAAAGTTGGTTTTTAGAATGATCAAATAGCCAAATCAACTATGGGCTCAAATGCTGTGGCATAAATATGGATCCCCACTAGTAGAAAAAACATGGAGGAACAATATATCTCATGTATGAAAAAGCATTATCCATAGAGCTTCTGCTTTAAAGCAGCTCATTAATGCCAATGTACATAATTGGGATCGAACTGGAAGCGAGACATTCAAGGTAAACCAGGTGTACAATATAATGCAAGGTTAGGATACTAAACTTGGACAGGAATCTCAATAGAAAAAGTTGTGGAGATTGAAAGCACCCCTCAGATTGAACATCACGTTGTTGAAACACAACAAATTGAAAACAGCAAGCACAGTGCACAATAGAATTAACCAATTTAGTCCATTATGTTACTTTTGCCAAAAAGAGATTGAGACACCCATGCATGTCATTAGAGATTGCCCATGGTGTAAGGAAATCTGGAAAAGCATGGTAATGACAATAAAGTGGCAACAATTCTTAGTAGAACGTAATCCATCTCATTGGGTAAATGAGAACCTCTAAAAGGATTTTGGTCAAAATACTAGAGTAGAATGAAAAAACCTATTTTGAGAAACAGTTAATAGGATATGATTTTTGCATAATGCAAGTATCCACTACTTAGAGGGAACAATCATCCCTCTTTTGCATGTAATTAATAGAGATATATTAGTTAGAGCAAGTGAATTAGAATTTGTTGTAAATGTTAAAACTAGTAGGGAGTTAGAGATCCACTGCTCCACACCTATTGGAGTTTGATTTTGTCGCCCTTGAAATTCGTAAAATATAATTTTGTAAATAATTAAATATATAATTATAGTTTATCTGAGGGCATCGCATCCGGACATTTCTATTGGGCAAGTTACAAAAATTATTGATATAGGGTGTATTTGGATTGGTTTTTAAATTAAAAAATTTTAAATTTTTTATTTTGAAATTTATTTTTTATAAAGAATTATTTTTATAATTTTTCATACAACTCAACTAAAAAAATTCAAGATAAATACAACCATAGACCATATTATTCAGAAAAAAAAGTTATAAAAATTTTTTAAGTTCATTTGAATTGTATCTCTTGCAACTAAACACACAATTAAATCTCACTTTTCTTCTCATAAAAAATTTATTTTTGCGAAACTCAAAATAAAATTTCTCCTACTCAAACACAATTCAAATATACCTTTAATTATGTCACGTTTGGGTACAAAGCGTTGTAGTTGAGTTAAATTTACGACCCAATTCAAGTCGAATCTGACTAATCTCATCAAAAATATGGAATACTCTAAATAAGATGAAGTTAATAGTATTAAGTTAATTTAAGTACAGATTAATTAGTCCACACGCAGTGTTCTCGGCAAGTTTATGTTTACCAACAGCTAGTTGAGCTGGCACCGGCAGGTCTCCACGAACTCGCTGCGTCTCAGCCTTGGCATCGCATCTAATGATCCACAGGTTCATCCAGGGAAAAAAAAAAAAAAAAAGGCCCACAGGCGTCGGTGTTCCCACTTTTTATCTTCCAAAATTTCCTTTCCTTTTGACGGCATTTTCCTCGTTCTTTCCTCTCGTTTCAGTGACATTTTCTTATCAGCTTGTAAGACTCGCCCTTCCTAACCATATTTCTGGTTCAAACGCTCACAGATCAGAAGCTCAACAAAACCGAAAACCATCCGAAATGACAGACATCGCTAGCTCAAGCAGCAACTTTTCCGTTTGGGATTGCAGTAATTTTGCTTCTGCAACAGAATTAGCCCGCCAACCTCAGGACCATCTCCAAGAACTCCAGCTTGAATTCCATAACATCTTGAACTCCAAATGTGCCTTATCAGTTCGCGGCAAGAAAGGCAATTCAGTTTCTTCGTCCGCTTCAATCACTGATAGCACCAGTATTTCATTGCATTACCAAGATTTCATGTCCCTTCACTCAATCTTAAGCCCAGAAGATGTTGTGCGTCTCCGAGGCATTGCAGAAATCTTGAGCAGCACCGCGTACTACCGTAATTGTGTTTGGGTCTATATTAGGCTTCGGAAAGATGTCATCAACATGATTTATGAAATCCTTCAGGGGAAGATCAACATGGAAGCTGTTCGCGAATTCGAGTACTCACAAGAATTGAATGAGAAAATCCAGAGGTGGATACAGATTGCAAGGATGTGCATTGACAACATCTTTGTAAAGGAGAAAGTCCTGTATCAGAGAATCTTTGAAGGTTTAGGAACTGAGGGGGATTCCGACAATTTTGTCTACATAATTGGAGAAGCTGCAGCAAAGTTGTTTGAGTTTCCAGATTCAGTGATGGCAAGCCGTAGATTGCCTCAGAGATTGGATATACTCTTGCCTCTCAATCAAGAACTGCTGAATCTCATGCCTACTGTGAACGAACTTTTCTGCAAAAGTTCGAGCTTGCCTAGAAATATCCATGCCTGGGCTACCAGGATTATGTCTCGGTTTGCAGATCATATCTCCAAGATCCTTCCTGCTTCAGAACGCCATGTTCTCCGGGAGCTATCCATGAATCCAACTCCTGGAGGCGGAATCCATTCCTTGACCGAGTATGTAATTGGCTACATGGATTTGATTTCTGATCACAGAAAATCCTTGACTGATTTGATAACCACAACCCAGGTTCTGAGTAATGCAGCTGCAGCAGAACTGGACTCGTTGGAATCAGATTCTTCCCCTCTAAAGCACCATCTGATCCGGATTATTGAGTTTCTGATGTATAACTTGAGTTACAAATCGAAATTCTATGAACAAAAGTCTCTGAATCATTTGTTCATCATGAACAATGTTCACTGTGTTGCTCAAAAGATCAGGAGTTCCCAAGGCCTACAGGAACTTGTTGGGATCAAATTCCTCAAGAATTTAACATCATCGGTCGAGAAAGCCAAGGATGAATATCTGCAGAGTTGGGATGGAATCTGCTATTGTTTGAGAGACCATGAGAGATCAAAACCAAATGCCAAGTGGAGTTTCTTTCCTTGGAAATCTGCAAGAGATGTTAAAATGAAGTTGAAGGCTTTCAATCAGGAGCTTGAAAATGTCAGTGAAATCCAAGAAGAATGGGAGGTACCAGATGAGCAGCTCAAGCAGAAGATTCATCGATCCATTTTGGATATGCTGATTCCAGCTTACAGTCACTTCCTTGAACAGTTTAGTGGTCATATGACAAAAGCTCAGATCAAATATTCTTTTAGAGATCTAGAGACCAGGGTCTTGAATATGTTATGATTTTAAAAGTAGGAATGTTTCAGGGGCCTTTCTTTCTTCTAATTAGATGTCAAATTTAACTTCCTCTGAGTACTTATGGTAAATATGTGAAGTAAGATTCTGCAAACTTTCTTTTCTTTGGTACATCTCGAGAAAAAGGACAGTTCGTAACACAGAAAACTCAAGTTTCACGCCCCCCAGCTTCCCTCTCTAATTCTTTTAAACTCTTGTAGAAGGAATGGATCAGGGTAGATCAACACCCACACAATCATTAAAGGTAATCACTGATAAATTCCCAACTTCAGAGCTGATTAACTGAAACTAACAAAAGTACAAGAGCTCCCAAATTATATAATGCATCGGCTAACTATAATAGATTTGGCTAATATAGGTGTCGAAGTCTGAAAATCCACATAACCTTTCCAAAAGATGTTCTAGTTGATTTTGATTAGAAGTAAAAACAAGTCTGTGACATATTCGAGCTAGATTTTGCTAATATTGAGACCCCTCTTCAAAAGCACCAAGAAAAATCCTGAGGTTCAATTATGCTTAACTCCTTGAGAGAAAGTTACCAATATCTTCATCCTGCATCCCCATGTTGTTCTTGCGTGTAGCACGTAACCGAGCAGCATGTTTTTTCCCCTCGAGATGCATCCTGAATGTATCTTCATTGACACAACTCACACCAAAGCTGAATGTTTTGTAATTCTAAACTATTTTCATCATTGCACCAAATTCGACACAGGTTGCATATTGGTTGCGGCTTATTCAACCCACCGACGTTCTTGCTCATTTGCAGTAGTTGAAACTTTGCCTTGTGCTTGTGACCCTTCACATGATGTTTGTAGTTGTATGAACTTTGGCGGCTTAATTTGCAGACTTGGCAAAACCAATTAGTATTACCAATGTGAAGTGGCTGTGGCCGTTGGTACCGTAGGCTGTGGATGCTGGTGGCCGTTTCCTTTCCTTGTTTAGTGAGTGGTTCTGTGCCATATCCAGATTTAGGACATGGAGAATAATTTTACATTCCAATTTTCCACTTGTAATGGTTCTAGACCAGCAATTGCAGATGGAACTTGATGTGAGGCAACCATGGTCAGCTCTGGAACTGGATATGGTCTGGGCCCTGTTTGTGGCTGGTTGTTTGGAAGGGAAAGGAAGCTGCTTGCAGTAGTGTTTGCCTTTGTAACTGAGTGGGTCGATGCCACTACCATATACAGATTTGGCCATGAAGGAGGACTAGGATCCTGATTATGAACTGGTGATGTATCAGATGCAACATCTGAAATTCTGTATGGTCCTTCCCCTTGTACCCTTGGAGTTGAAGATAGATTTTGACATGATGAATTTGGAAAATGATTCAGATTGTTCACAACTGAGATTGAACATGGTTCTGATAAAAGTGCTGAACTTGGATTTTGACTCGAACTTCCAGTTGAAGATGGAACCTAAAGTAAGGAACATACCACATTACAAAGGTTAGAAAGAACACATCACAGACAAGTAAAGGCACTGCCAAAAACTCTAAGAACTAAAACTGGAAAAAAGAATAAAATCAAATTAATAAATAAATAAAAGAAGAGGAGAAGGCAAATGAGCTTCTAAACATGTGCTGAAAGAATAAACAATGATTGAATAGTGATTCTGTCATAAGTAAACACATTCCCAAGAGAACCATTGCTGAATTTCTGAAGGGACTTCATTTTCTCTTTGTTTCGTTGTCTGTGGGCATAGAAAAGAGGAAGCACATTCTGCTCCTCCCCCTGCTCCCCAGGAACGGTGGAAACCTAGTCCCCTCTTTTTGTAAAATATGCTTGACATCTAAATCAGTCATTCAAATTCTCATTCTCTACTAAATCTTAATTCTGAGCTCCATTAGCCTTCTTGCTGAAATTCAGAAGCCCTTTTTCTGGAATTTCTTCCTTCTCCCGCTGTAAAGTTGAAGTTTTAGGTAAGCCTTCTAAAACTGAGTATCACCTTCTAGAAGATCCTCAAGAACTTAGAAGCTATCCACAACATGTTTCCTGTGCCATTTTCCCGAAGCCGTGAAGACTATCCAAATTACGGAGTCCGTGAACTGGCTATTGTTATACCATATTAGTTTCATGATTTATCAGTCAAACTAAAGTGATTTCCATGGATATATTGAAAAGGAATCTTGTGGATGATAGTTCAGATTGTGATTTTTCCCTTTTATATCTTTTTAATTAAATATGCTTTTTGCAGTGTGCCAAAGATTGAGTAGAAAAGATTCCATTGAAATCAATATAAGTTTCAAAGCATCAGTTAAATGCACATTCACTGAGCTACGGTTCAACAAGAATGATGGAAGTTATATCCTTATAGAGCAAAAGCTACTCTTTCGTCCTGCTCATAGTTCAGTAGAATAATATTAAAATCCCAAGCACACACAAGAAATAGGACCTCAGATAAAATATATTGCATCTATAGCACAAACATAGACAAAGCAGCATAAAGAACGCAGGTTTCTATTGTCACCTCTATAGGTAAAAGTTCCTTTTTCCAGTCATGCTCCGGTTACAATCTAGCAAGTTTTGCCCTGTACGCTAGTTCTCTTTTGATTGCAAGCTCCACTGACATGATATTCACCTTCTGTTCTTCAGCCATTCCTCTTCTAGGTACCTCAAAGTTCAACATACAATGCCTTCATTCCGGAACTGTTGCAATAAATCCAATGAAGCTGAGAATATAAAGCACATGGATAATCAGCTTAAGCCAACACCATGCCCAGTCTCTGGATTTCCTGGGACAAATCAAGAAATTACAAAATTTCTTAACCACATGACAATGCCATGCACGACAAAATGGTATGTTACTGTTACAGAATATATAAGGAAAAGCATTTAAAACTTCATGCAATTTGAAAGGGATGATCATAGCCCAGCTAACGTACGTAATTCTCAAATCACCCCTACGTTGAAAACCCCGCTTCACATAATTAACTATCTTTGAGTAACATATAACAGATCATATAACCAAGAATCTTCCGTCTTTCCCTTTTTTCTTTTATTTCTTTAATAGATGTGACGATTAACGCAACACATCAGTTTCTATTTCACTCATCCATAGCAATTCCAAATAAAAGAACATGCCAGATTGTTTTCAATCAATACATAACCTTCAAGAACTGCAAAATTTATTGCCCATCTGCCCATGAAAGATATCTAACAGCAAAGATGGTGAAGCTAAATCAAAAATTGCAGTCAAGAAAGAAACCTGGGAGCTATTGCAATATAAAGGGCTCGTAAACCATAATGGGTTTATGAATCAAACAGGCAAAAACAGACTAATCTTGCTAAACCTTTCAGATAATGATTATGGAAAACGGATAGTGAATGTCCAAGAGTCTATGAAGGTGAACCTTTTACCTCAAAACAAAAAAATGGGGTTGCGGAAATAGTATCAAATATGGAGTTGTTGCTTGTTTGCTACCCACTCTGTGTGTGTGACTGTGTGTTCTGCTGACAGACGAGTGCAATGCAGAGGTGGATAGAAAATTTCTTTAACTGAGTTTAGAAGAAACTCGGACAAGAGGAAAAAAAAAAATTACAAGAAATAAAAAGGAGAAAATGCAATTGCTGTGTGTTTCCATTCTCCAGAACTGTAATTGTTGGGGAACCATGAGGATAACACGGACATTCTCGGGGCGCGCGCGCGCACAAACACACCGCCCCGCGGGCCCCAATACTGTCTGACCCGTTTGGCCCTGTTTTTGTGGTGAGCTACGAATGGCTGCGTTGTCACAAATTCTAAGGGTGTATTTAAAGGTTCAACTCATAAAATTTTAAATTCTAATTCTAATCGATCCTAACTTTGGAAATACCTTTTTTAGTGCAAACGCATTACAGCAAAATGGCCGCCATCATTGGACCCATAAGCTAATGCGTTTAAAGTATTTTTTTTTGGGAATAAAATTCGAAACAAAATTATGGGCGCATTTTGTTCCTTGACATTGCAATTAAAATTCTTCTTCTCCAACAATTAGAAGCCATTTTTTCGCCTAAATCAACAAAATATTTCTAGTGGCGACTATCTAAATGACAGATTTAATGTGAATTAATAAATTATTTATTAATTCACAAAGTATTTATTTTCTGCTACTCAAAAAATATATGAGAGGACTTTAGTTTGTCACGGAACGCATTAAATATTTTTCTCTGCCAGAGTATTTGTCATGGAAGATAAAATATAGCACACAAGCTTAAGAACGTATGGATTTAATGCGTTCAGGATAGAGCTTATATGCGTTCGACTTTATTGGCATTATGTGTTAGTGGGTTCCAGCTTCCCTCCTTGATCCAACCTGCGATTGACTTGATTATCGTACTTCAAGAAACCTAAACTTGTCTGCAAACTACAGTACATTTTTTCCTAAATTAATTTCGGTGTTCATTCCATTTCTTACAGTACCGGATATCCTTCAATGAGTTGTAAGAAAATTATATATTTTCTAATCTATAAGAATGCAAAACCCTTTTGTGGCTCATGATCAGGTATATAAGAAATTATCTCTCACCTTTTTTTTTTTTTTTTTGGGTTTTTCTCACAGCTACAATCTTTAATTTCTTTGAAATTGTTTCTGATGAACTGGAATGAGATAATGCTGCTTAACAACTGAAATTTATATTCATCTGTAAACCCTGGGAAGCAACAAATTCAACATATTTACAAGCAAAACTGAGTGATTCTTTGAAAATAATATGGATTTGAAATCTGTTTACATGAAGAATATCACAGACTGAAGGCCTATACCTGTATGGAATGGTATGCCAAAACTACTCAGCTTCGACAATTATGGACACTTGGAAAAATTCTTACTTCAAGAGCCTCCTCTATCACAATGATGGTGGAGAAAAGCCATAATTCAAATCCCTTCTGCTTCTGCTTCCTGAAATCCCAATCAACATTCCTAACACCTCCCTCATATTAGGCCTTGCCTGAGGCATCTCGGCCGTACATCTTATTCCAATTCTCAGTAGTTCACACATCTCCTCTGCACCCTCTGCTAGCCCTGATACCAGAAGAGCTACAGGAATCAAGGTTCTGGTGAATCCTTGGCGCCCGTCTCCCATGACTCTTCTAGCCCATTCAACTAGACACTCTTCACCCCCATCCACTGCACGTCTGCCGGTAGCTAGTTCCATAACTAGCACTCCGTAGCTGTAGACATCTCCCTTTGTTGTTGCGTGCATGACCTGTCCATACTCAGGTGCAACATAACCAACAGTGCCAGCTACCATTGTGCTAACATGACTTCCTCCAGCATTGATAACTCTGGCTAGACCGAAGTCAGTAACTCGTGCCTTGCCATTATTGTCAAGAAGCACATTGCTGGCTTTGACATCTCTGTGCACAATACAAGGGAAGCACTCATGGTGTAGAAAAACTAATGCACGCGCGACATCGAGAGCCACTTCTATTCGCCTTCTCCATGTAAGCTTTATCCTATCAGTAATGAGCTCTTCTAAGCTTCCACCTTCCATGTACTCATAGACCAACAATTTTTCTGAGCCATCGAGGCACCATCCATAGAGTGGTACCAGGTTAGGATGTGGCCAACCAAATCCATTTCCACTCAGCACCTCCATTTCAGCCTGGAATTCTCTTTCTCCCTCAATTCCCTCTCTTTGTAGCTTCTTCACTGCTACTTCTCTGCCATCTGGCAGGACTCCTTTATAAACTGTTCCAAATCCTCCCCTTCCAATAATCCAATAATCTGAAAAGTTATTAGTAGCCTTAAGAATATCAGCATGTGTGAAGGCTGTTTTGTCCAAGCGGATTACCTTTACACTACTTGATAACCATGGTGAAGAGGCACTAGAACTTGACTCAAGGTCGTGCCGGCCCTTTGAGTCTTGCAAAAGATATCCAGGTGTGTCCACTGGGCTTTTTACAATGAGGCATACTACGAGTGTCATAACTCCACATACTAAGAAAGCAAGTATCAGAGCTAGGAAAACCAAAAATGCACCCAATTTTGTTGGCTTTTTTCCATCTCTATTTTTGCCTGCATCTGCTCCTCTAGTACTATTATCAATGAAAGATGGGAGGCGTAATAGGGGATCACCAAGGAATGACCATTTCTCAAATGTTGCCAATTGTCCTGTAGCTGGAATTTCACCAGAAATATATGGATTGTATGAGATGTTGAACTTGCTCAGATCAGACAAGTTGTTGAAGCTAGCAGGGAATTCACCAGAGAAGTTGTTATATGACAAATCAAGATTTTGTAAGCACTTGATCCTGCCGATCTCTGATGGGATTTCACCAGAGAACTTATTCTGTGTGAGGTTGAGGACCACTAATGACATGGATACGAGCTCTGCAGGAAGTTTTCCATAGAAGTGATTGATTCCCAAATGCAGCATACTGAAATTATGCATTTTACCAATTTCAGAAGGAACCGTGCCCACCAGATGATTACCACTGAGTTGAAGATAGCCTGATATTGCAAATGTTCGGACATTAGAACCAGATGCGCACACTGGAAATATACCATAGCCTGTAAGCAGCATTTCCCATAGGCTTCTACATTTCTTGATTGTTAGAAGTTTATACACAAAGATAAAGGGAATATAATCTGCAGGTATCCACCTTTTCATTGCCATGCATTCCCCTGAGCCAGCAATTATATGTTTTTCTTGTCTGTTTGATAGGAAGGTAGGCATTGGATCTGCACCTATGCTAGTCAACTGAGGAGGAATTGATCCTGAAAGCTGATTATTTGCAAGATTCAACCACAATAAGCTTCTGCAATTTCCCAATTCTGGAGGAATTTCACCTGATAATTCATTGTTTGCAAGCATCAACCACAAAAGTGAGCTCAACTTCCCAAAGCTTGAAGGAATTGAGCCCCTCAACCTGTTGAAGGAAAGGTCGATGGCTTGAATTCCCCAAAAATCTCCATATTCTGAAGGTATTTCTCCTGTAAATTGATTGCAAGCAAGAATTAAGAACCTTAAGCTAGCCATTTGAGAGACATCAGCAGGCAATGGACCAGAGAAACTATTATAGCTCAGATCCAACCGAGACACATTAGGCAACTTAAGAATTCCTGATGTATGTAAACCTCCAGAATAATAATTTCCATGCAGCAAAAGGAACCTTACTTGTTTAAGTTGCCCAAATATATCTTGTATATCTCCTCCAAAAGCGTTGTCACTCATGTCCAGAGAGGTTAAGTTGCTGAGGCCAACCAGAGACTTGGGTATATCCCTTGAGAAATTATTGTGTCCCAAGTAGAGTGCTTCAAGTCCTGAGATTGAACCAATCTCAGCAGGAATAGGTCCTCCAAAATTGTTCCCCCATAAATTCAAAACTAGTAAAGCTTTGCAATTTGAAATTTCAGGTGGAACCAGTCCAAAGAAAAGATTTTGAGACAAATCCAAAGTTCGCAAACTGCATTTTTTTGTGAGAAATGATGAAGGTATAGTTCCCGTCACATTGTTTTCTGACAGTGATAACTCTAGTAGTCCATCAAATCCAGACCACAAACCTCCAGTCAAATTGTTGGTGCTCAGATCAAGAAACTTCACACTTGAGCAACCAACAAAGGTACTTCCAATATCTCCAGTAAGATAGTTGTTAGAAATATTGACAACCACCAAGTTATTACAATTTGTAGGGATGGCAAATCTAATGTTTCCATCAATCCTGTTAACTGACAGATCAAGAACTTCCAGGCTATTGAGGCCAGTTAAGTTGAGCTCACCATCAAAGAGATTGTGTGACAGGTTCAAGAACTTGAGATTTTGACACCGGCCAAGATCTTCTGATATCAGTCCACCAATCATGTTAGCTGAGAGGTCCAGGTAACTGAGCTCTGTTAAGGCCGAGAAGTTTCCAAAAAATTCTCCGGCTATCATATTCTGAGACAGGTTGATTCTGGTTACCCGAGTTCCATTGGCATCGCATGAAATTCCAGGCCAGTTACAGGGAAGGTCCGCCTCATTCCAAGATGTGTAGCTTCCTCCTCTGTTAATAGTTTTCTTGCCTTCAAGAAATGATTTCAGGCTAAGTAATACTTGCTTGTCAGTATCTAGAGAGTCTCCAACAACAAGCCTACCTGTAATTCAAGAATATTCAACTTTAGGAACTGGAAAATTCATGATAATAATTCACATTAATTATGTAATAAGTTAAAGTCAACTCAGAATCATCTTCGGAAAAACTGAAAGATTTCCCAAAGCCCCAGATAAAATATGAACCCATGCCGTGCAAAATCCTAAAACATGCTTCCTCTGATGCATGACTTCAGATACCTTCATCACAAGGTAGAAAGTTTGTGACCATTTGTTGGAAAGTAAAGTCTGATTCTTTCCATTCAATCTTTCATATATACACAGAGATAGACTTTCTTCAAACTTGGACAGAAGTTTTGAGGGCTCTGATCATGGAAACAGAAAAGTGCAGGAAATTGTTATTACCTGATATCAAGACAAAGAAACAGAAGAATGCTACAAAAAACAAACGGTCATTTTGATCCTCTGACATGATCAATGGCACTCTCCTCTTTCTTCTTTCTTCTTCTTCTTCTTGTTCTTGTACTCTTCTGTTTCTGGGCTAAATCAGAGTAAACAGATGAGCTTCTGCTCTCATGATGAGGACAATTTCCTAAATGGCAAAAATTAATGTAACTTCACAGAGCGGAAAGAAGCGACATATTTGTAGGTATTGAATAAAGGAGAATAAGGTTGAATTTAGCAGCGCCTGCAGATGGACCTAACCACACGTAGAAGAAATGCACGTAGGCTATGGTTTATTAATCCAATTCTTTAAAGCAAAATATTGCACTTAAACCAATATTATAATCTAACGGGTTGTTTAGATTGAATGTCTTCTTGTTCTAGTATTGTTCCGTCTTAGAAAAAATGAAGCGGGCGCTAGAAAGAACCTTGGAATTTAGAAGCCACACGAGCAATCAAAGCCGCCCAAGTTGACCGGCTTCACCTGCTTGAGTTGAAGTAAATGGTCAGAGGGACAAATTCCCCTCCCGCATTTTCATTCAGTTTGGTGAGGTACAGTTTTGGAGAATCATGATATTGTTTCCCATTAAAAGGGTTAGGGGAAAATTGTTTCTACTATTGCTTCTTTTTCCTCTTAGTCTTTTTCTTCACAATTTCCTTTCTTTCCATATCCTACCAACCAGTCCCCACCCCACTCCAGCCCATCCCAAACACCACCACATGTCAAGAAAGGAAAAGAAAGAAACCCTTTTATCAAGCAAAGGAGAGCATTTTGCAGATTAAAATTACAGGGGCTGAAAGTTTTAAACTTTGAGACGGATTTTGGTTTCTCTTTCTGGGTTTGAATTGGTTTTTTGCTAGAACGGCATAAAATGTAGCTCCAGCTCAGTTGCACAAAGATTACGCATGCCGGACCCGGAGGAGAACAAGGGCTAATGTCATTCATGACTTTTAGCCCTGAATTTTCTTCCTTGACACACCGCATTTGCCTAAGCAAAATATGGAAGATCACGCGGGTTAATATTAGTACTATTCTGATAGGTGAGCAATACATTTGAGTTTTTGAATTAAGTTTTAATTTGAGTTTTTTTTTTAAAAAAGTAAATTTTTTTTCACTTTAATATCTCACTAGGGCATGGTAAAAACTTTCCAGGATCCTAGCATAATACTATACTATAAGTAATACTTCACAGGAAGATTTGACTCTTGATGCAGAAAACGGAGCAATTAGCTAGTTTGCTGTTGAATTAGTAACTAAATGGTCGGGTCCATAGTTTAAGAGGTTCTAATTAAGCGCCAAGTTCAGAAAACTAGTAATGAGCTAGATTGAAAACTGATAAAACACATTAACAGTAAGCTCCGCCTCGAATATTGAATCGAGAACAGAATATCTGAAATTCTGAAATCTAAAAAGTGAAAAATGCTTTATGAACATAGATGGACAATTGCACCAGGGAGGAAATTAAAGCATTGATTCTGCACAAATGCTATGATGACATCTGACGTTGTACGGTCTGTTCATTTTACACAATTTTGCAGTCCAAGATAAGGGCAACAGGCACAATAATTCTACAGAAAAGTTGTTGTCAAGCACTCAAAATGCAAAAGAAAGATCAAAAATCGCATCTGTAATATATCATAAGAATAAGTGGAAGAGAGATAAACCCCACCAAGATTTCAAGTTTAATTTGATCAACAAATCAAAGAATTTCCCACTGTAAATGGTTGCACGACCCTGGAATTTTATAAACGTCTATTTATTTGGCTGGTTCTGTAGAAGCTGGTTCTTGATGAGGTCATTTTTACGTCTCTCTTAGCAGTTGACTTGGCCTTCTGCAATACTATACATTATCTTTGGCTCTGTTTTCTTTAGGGTGTTTTAGCCGAAGGTGCCTGATTCCTTTGAAGGTTGCTAATTAGATATTCTTGTATGCACATAAATTTGTTAAGAAGATGTGAGATTCATTGAACAGCCATACATTTGATCCCTTTTCACATCTCTTCTTGCAGAAAACTTTATGTAGGTGTTGAAGAGACAATCTTTTGCATGAACTGTCTGTAGTTTCTGCAGAGTTTCTTGACACAGTTTAGCTCTGGATTTGTCCCTGTCTTATGACTAAAATCAAGTGCAGTACAGCAGAAATTTTTTCATTTCTTGCTTTTTTTTTTTCAGCTTTTTTTAAGGATCAAATATCAGTTTCTCTAAACTACGAGACTATGGCCTAATTGATCACCATCAAGAACTAGAATCCTAAGCAAGGTTTGCGTTTTCTTGTTTCTCCTTCACGTGCCGTGAGCTGTTGCATGAGTTTTTCTCCACCCTTCTACCAAATTTTACTTTTTGACAAGACTTCTTTCTTTACTTTCCCTACCAAAAGATGTAGACTGACCCAACTAACTCCACACCATAATTGAGATAAACCGAAAATTAAAAGGCAGATTGAGCGCAAGAAGCAAAGAAATTAAATGGCCGACCAAAAGAAATACAAACCACGGCAAGGGATAAGTAAGAACCACAGAATTCACTAACCAGAAACCTAATACTAAAGCAACCCTTTGATGGATACATTGAGTTTAGCAGATTAAAACAGTCACAGATAAAACGGATAATTTCCTCCTAGAGCCGTTGGGATCCTTTTCCAAAACCCTTTTTTATAAACAGACTTCACATATAAGCAAGAACTTTCTGCCACTTTCTTTTGCTTGCCCCATTCAAAAAAAAAAAAATGTACTCATATATATATATACACACATATATATGTTCTCACGTGTGCAAACCCAAGAATCAAGTTTGTTTTCTGGTAAAACAATGGAATTAAAACTAAAAAAAAATGAAGCCCTTTTGTCCCTTTTGAAAAATGAAGCTTCACTGTCAACAAAAATCTCATCGCTCATGAAAGTCAGAAGAATCCTTCCAAAATTTATCTATATATTTTTGTCCAATCAGAATTCTTGAGACAGATGGGTTCCATATGTTTCAATTCTGCGGTTCCTGTTTTTCCTTGCAAGAAATTGTTTTGGACTTTTCTAAGGAAATAGTAAAGCTAGAAACAAGTGCCAAATTGAAGAGAAATGGGCACAGCAGACGACAGTTATAGCACCCAAATCTTGAAAAAGACGACTTTAAAATGTAATTTCTTTGCTTTTCCCATTTGAACTACCAGCAGTCATAAAACCACTTAACTTCTTGATTCCCTTTTTCTTTTTTTTCTTTTTTTTTTTTGAGATACACTTAACTTCTTGATTAAATAACCTAATCTTGAAACGTCATAACCTCATAATTATCTTTTTCTAAACAATTAAAATAAGCTTAAAAAACAATAAAAACATTTCGATCTCAAAGAATTTGAAAAAAAAGCAATTATGAAAATGACAAGCTGTCTCTGTTCTTCACTACTGATTTGTTATTTTTTACATTAATTTGGAAATTTGCCTGATTCCATGAGTTTGAAGACAGAGCATTCGGTTTAGGTAGTCAATTCAAGGCCGATTATACTTATTACTGGCACAGCAAAGTCAGCAAACAATTATCAACTAAAACATCAACTTCTATGCCCAAAATTATTGACCCCATCTTGGGTATCTCTCAAACACTATTTAATGGAGTTTTTTCTTTGAAAATTTTATCCCTAGTGGAATTTTTGTGTGTGTGTGTGTGATTGAGGTTGGTCTAAAACCCAATGCAACTGGACTCCATTTTTTTTTTTAACAAAAGATTTATATTTTTATATTCAAAATAAAAAATATCAAACTTAAAACTCAATCTAAACGTTACTGGTTTGGATGTAATTGAAGAATTTGTCAAAATATGCTAAAAAAGATGCCAGACATCAAAGTAAACTTTTCAAGGCATTCGAAACGTAAAATTTTTAAAATAATAAAATTAAAATCTCAAATAAAATTATGTATAGAAAATCAAACAAATACTGTCCCGTGAATTATAACGAAACAAGCTAGCAGAATCAGTTACTAAGATCTCCCAAATGTTATGTTCATCTTTCTTAGCATTATCAACAAGATTTTTAAAAAAAAAGGTAAAATTGAATAGAATTTAAATTTAAAATTTTTTATTTTAAATTTTTTAAAAAATAAATTATTTATAAAAAAATAGTAAAATTTAAAATAAAAAATTTTTTATTATTAAATTTTATAAGAGAATTCAATGCTATCTTCACAGATATCGTAATGAACAAGTAATAAAGATTAAAAGCAAAAGAAGCATCAATTTAATTTGTCTTTTTCTTTTGGGTCAAAATTTTGGACTTATTGAATGGATAGAGATTTGAATGTAAACTATTGGTCAGCAAATGCTTCCAAAGCCGACGTACGTGCACATTAAAATAACCCTTAAAGACTGTATTTTCACAGTTAGGTAAAAGGATGGGAAATGACGAAAAGCCATTTTGACCACACGTGTGGAATGTTGTCATCAATTTCTATCTCTTACCATGGAACAATCAAAGTGAAGCACCTCAAATCTCAGTCTTTATCTTTTAGCGTACATCATCATAGTAATAACCTCTTACGGGGATATTTTAATGAACTTTTTTACTTTTCATTATTCCTATTTTGTCGTAAATTTTAACATATATTTTTATAATTTTTTCGGACAGAGTTATCTTAAGATTATTTTGCAAGTTAAAAAAAATAAAAATTTTATATTACTTTTACGCGAATCCTGAAAAATTAAAGAATAATAGTACAAGATTTATTGCTTGGCAATATCAAGCTTTTTTGTTCAAAGCATCCATGCTGCTTTCTATCTTTGGGGAATAGATTTGCGTTTGTTGGCGTTACATGCTAAAAGTAGCAAAGACATGGGAGATGATGGGGATGCCTTTTCTTCTTTACCATTTGAAACCAGAGCGACGAGCCCCGTATATGGAAAGTTTCCACTACGCACACAAAAATCAGCAAGCGATCTTATTGTTCTCCGTTAAGATCTTTGTCATTTCTCCTATCATCGACGATGAGCACGAAGATAAAATTCTTTATTCCGTGAGAATCTTCAAATTTCCACAATTTCTATATGGTGGATTGGAGCAGCACTAGTTAAAGCTGATCAATGTCCTTCGCATACTGAATTGAGCAAAACCACTAAAACCAACTTTGTAATCTGGCTTTTTCAAGATTTTCTCAATGTGAAAGCATATAGGTTCTTGGCTCTTGTATTCCTTCCCACCAGTTGCAAGAAAAGAAAGAAAATGAGATCCAAGAAAAGTAAAGTGCTCGGCTGATTTTAGGTTTTGTGATGCTTTTCTATTTTGGCAGTTTTTTAGTGATATTTCTAGAAAATCATATTTAAGTAGCCCAGAGGCTAAAAAATGATGCAAAAGATGGATGGTGACTGGGTGCTTGAGGACCACCAAATGCAAATCCCTTTGAATCCCTATCCACTTTGAGCTGCTTACTTTGAAGAATGCCCAAGTAAGAATACAAATTGACCAGCATCCCTTATTGGAAAAAAAGCATACATGACTATGTAGAGCTACCGTTTACCTCCTAGAAGGTGGAAAATTCCTTTGAGATGGGACTAATTATAGTTGCTTGGAATAACATGAGTATTCTGGATGACCTAACTTGATTTCCATATAAAATTCTTATTGGAATCCATCAGGAAATCAGAGTTTGATTTCAATGGATTTGCAATCCATCAATTCCATCAATGAGTTGTCTGCTTTATCAAAGAGAACAGCCTTGATGTGTTTACATGAGATCAGAAAATGACTGGAAGCAGTAACCAAGAAGCCTCATATCCTATATAGTTCAGTAGAGAATAAAAACCTGTTGTTCATGCACGTGTTGCTCTTTGTTCACAGAGAACAAATAGCCGAACCCCTGTAACGAATAGATGGTAGAGGAAATGGTGAAGTAGACAGAAACAACATAATTAAAGGAGGTTAGGGTTCACAAAAGAAAAGCCAAACTAAGCATTTTTCCAGGACCATCTATATAGCTGCTGGAAGCTATATATATATTTTGATGGCTGGAAACTATATCGCTTGAAGCAATAAAAATACAGGAGAAATTGGAGCAGATGCTGCAGAGCAGTGTCTGTGGCAATGGGAGATTTGATGGAGATGAAGAAAAATACCTTTACGCTTGCATAGTTTCCATAAACATTTCGATGAAGAGTTGAGGAGGATTACATACATAAGCTTTTTGATAGTTTCCACAACATAATTCTTAGCCAGCCCTTCAATAATGAACCACAAGTACAATTTGTACATCAGAAGTACACAAAATGGGATCAGTGTTTGATCATTACACAATCTAACGGCACACATAGAACAACTGATTCGTTCTGAACCTTTCCAGAATTTTCCCTCTCCGGTATCAGAATTTCATGTTAAGAACTTTTCCAAGAGGCTGATAAAATTTTGGAGGGCCACTACTGTATCTGAAACTGGTGATTTCTTTAGAAATCAATTGCTCCTTTGATGCTGCTAGTTCAGCTTTTCTCCTTGCCCTGTGTTCCTTCCACTTCTTCACTTGTTCCTCCCACTGCTTTATCTGTTCCTCATGCTTCTTTATCTGTTCCTCACACTTCTTTATCTGTTCCTCTAGTTCCGCTTTAGCTTTCTCCGCTACTTCAGCCCTGCTTATTGCCTGTTCTGCTCGTGTCCTGAACTGTGCAACTTTTGATGTTGCGATTTCCAGCTCTTTCTTTAAATTTTCGGATTCAGTCCTATGTTCAAACCCTGACATAAGTTCACCTGCCTTTTTAGCCATCTTGACTAGAACTTCGTACTCCTCCGTTGGAAGTCTTACTTCTTCGTCAATCTCGTAATTTTCTTCCTCTTCGCAGTCCGTTTTTGAGTCACCACAAGGAGCTTCTCTTGATTGAGTCAAATCTTCAGGTCGGAGGTGCGGTGTAAAATAGCTTTCACTTTCATTAGCTATTGTTTCATATGCTTTTAGTTGTTGATTCTCCGTTTCGGCTTCCTCAGCTTCTAGTGCTTGCTGCTGAGGTGCAATGTAGACTGCTGATTTCTCACTCTTTGCCCTTTCTTCATCACCTGCAGCAGCAGCAATTCTCGACCTACCTTGATGGAGTTCAAATTTAAGCAATGCTATTTCAGCTTCTACTTCTTCTGTCTCTTTCTTTCTAGACTCAATTACTTCCCGCTTTGTCTTTTCTAACTCCTCTTTCATTTCTTCAACATGTCCGGTAAGGCTGTTCATCTCTTGATTTGCTATACTAAGTTCTAGCTTTAGCTCCTGGACTTCAGCCTCTAGCAAATTGATAAAACTAGCATGATCCGAATTCTTTCTTTCCTTCAGTTCCAAATCAGCTTTTAATTGGTTTAATTCCAAAATAGCATCAAAAGCTACTTTCTCAGAGGAACTACGCAGCTCATTTGCTTTACGCAGTTCCTTTTGCAGTGCCTCAATGTAGACAGACTTGTCCAAGATTTGGTTCTCTAAACTACGCATCATTTCCAGTCTTTTCATAAAAGATTGTTGTTGTTCCTGCGCTTCCGTGGCTGCTACTTCTTCCAATTGTCTTTCTATCTCTTTTGCTGATATTATAAAATCTTTTTCTTTCTGTGCCTTAACAGCAGCCAGCTTCAAATGCATGATCGCTTCATTGAGCTCTAAAACATGCCTTAAAAGTTCCTCTGTTATGCTTAAGGTAGTTTCTGCTTCTTCTGCTTGTTTCATTGATTCAATCTCTGTATCCTTTTCAGCAGCAATTTCTGTTTCCAGTATAAGAACTTCTCCTTCTGTAACCCTTAACTCACTCAAGATGAGCGAAAGCTGTTCTCTTTCAATCAAAAACTCTGCCAACTGATTATCCATATCCTTAATCCTTGATTCCAATTCACTTACGCGCACTTTAGCTTCTTTGCATTCATTTATGTATATGTACTTTTCAAGCTCAGAGCTCTTTAGCAGTGTAGAAAGCTCATCCACTGTCTTCTGATAGTGCTCAAGTTGAAGAAGAGTTTGCTTATGAGCAGAATCCTTTGCTTCCAGTTGAACTTTCATATTTGCAAAGTCTTTCAATATGCTATCAAGATCTTCTTTCTCCAACTCCTAACAATTGAAACAAAGAAAGAAAAGGACACTGACGTCTAATGGTCGAAAAGAACTTACTCCTATCAGGTTTATTATTGTCAAGGTTTTCTGGTAGTTCATTCTATCAAAGTTTGGATTGTAATCTGATAGTCATAATACCACAAATGATTAATAAAATCAAAAAACATTTAATAAGTTCATTTATGCAATTCGATTGATTATCTCTACCATAGATAAAAGAATGAGTCATTACTGCCAAGAATATGATAGAATCAAATTTAAATTATTATCAGGTCCTTAATCATATACGGTTACCTTTAAACTGGAACAGCAATAAAATGAGCTGCATATTTACCAGTCATGCTAATTAACGTAGTAAAAATTTATTGATACAAGAAACAGGACCCTGTGTAATTGCTTTATCCATTTTACCACAAATCTGTATTTTCTATGACGGCACATCATAGGTCTTGTCTAACCAAGAGCTCTTTAGCATGGTCACATGGTATAACTAGAAGAACGGGAAAATCATTAAGTTTTCAGAAGGCCGAAGGTTAATCAGCAAAACCAAAATAACATGGGTATTTTGCCTCTTTTCCCTCTAGCCAATGTAATTAACATACGCGTAGCCAGATAAAATGGTTCTGATATGACATCTATCAGAAACCGAAAATCTGGATAATTAAAGCAGCTATCATGAATCAAAATCGGGCATCCAAGTAATGCATTGCTCATACACAACGATTCAACGCAGGGTACATATCAAGCAGAAACTGAAAGAATGGATAAGGTGGATATCATGAATAAGTTTACAGTATCCGTGAAAATGCATACTTCATACGCTATGAAGCAAACACGAATACAAGACCAAGCAGAAGCTGAAAATAGGATAAGGTAGGTATCATAAGTAAAGGTATAGTATCCCAGTAATGCCATAGTTGGTACACTATGTCACACTATGTCAAGGGTACAGATTGAATGAAGGGATGGTGCAGATATCAAAGTAAGTGAATTCGGGCTAGCATAATGCATCTGGCATAGACAACTTACATGTTTATTAACAGACTTGTTTCTCCCCTGATCATTTTTCTCGCCAAATAAAGAAATAGCAGTTTGAACAGATTCAATTGGTTTAGTGTCAATCTCCCCCATGCTTATCCTGCGAAATCTTGAAAATAACCTGAAACCCATCAAAATCAAACTCATTAGAGTCGAAAACTAGTTGATCTCAAAACATTAGCGCAGAGTTAACATAAACAAACAGTTTTAATGCATTACGAAACTGACAATGCCACAATCAAAATCTGTAGCTGCTGAACTACATTTGTTAACCGAAATTTAACCTGCAAGAATCATATTGAGGCAATAAATTCAAAATGCAAGAAAAGTAAGCACCTTAAAAATGAAAAGCTGGAAAATAGAAAAAACAATGTGGTGATGGAGTAGAGGTTGATATGGGTTGTCAAGAAATTCTAGTCTATGTTGATTGGAGGAACCGAGGTGCCGGATTTTTGTCTTCATGGGATCGTTGCTTGCAGTTTTGCAGATAAAGATATGAGCGGATCAAAAATTCTTGTAAAGATCGTGGGAGGAAAATTTAATGTTATACTATTAGACTATCTGACTCACACCACTTTTCATATTTTTCTGGCCATTCAACTTGCCTAAATAGGATCTTTAAGTAGAATTATTGAATAAAAATCAACAAAAAGTGTGAGTTAAGAGTGGTAGACTGATCTCGTGTTTCTTCAAACTCACTTCAAGCCTAAATTTTGTCTCAATTATTGAGTTAAATAATTAATAATTATTTTAAAAATTAAAATCTAATTAACATTGTACTTGATAGACTGATGAATATGATGATAGAGTTGGAAAAAATGAGTAATTTGAAAAACAAATTAATAATTATTTTATAAGTAATTTTGAACCGAGTGAGTAACATAACAAGTTGGGCCTTAGAAAACCAGTCTGATATGCAATGGGTTACTTCATACGAATTCCGTTGGGCCGCTCAAATAGTAGCGCAATAACTTTCTTATTCTTTTTTTTGAAACAAAGGCTAGGACAAGTTCGAAGAGTTATTATATTTTCTTTTATTTGCTTTTGAGGTCCCTTATTTTTTTGTCCTTTTCATTTGAGGAATAGAAGAGTCATTTTCATTTATCAAATTCTCAAAATGTGTGAGATAATAATTATTGACAAATATCTTTTATAATACGGTGAGTTGAAACTTATCATGCCATGGAGGTATCTAGATTCTAGAACATTCTTTTTTTTTTTCTTCTCCTGGTTAACATATAATGCTTGTATAAAGGACTATGCAACTCAAATTTTGTATTTTTTTTTAAATTGTGAAATAAGTATTCAATTGCTAAATTATAATTATAACACAAGCTTCAACTTATGACACTTAGGATCATCTCCCTCAAATCCCTCCCCCTCCAATTCGCTTGCCCTACTAATCTTAAGTTGTCACGTATTTTTATATTATTCTATTTCTTTTAAAGGGCTACAGTTTTTTAAAGTGTTATATTAGTGGAAGAGAAAATAGAGAATAGAACGGGAGAGAGGATTCTGACCAAACTTATGAGAAGTGAAATTTTCACATAGGTCTAGTGGTTGTAAATCACAAAATTCACAAATATATGAGCCTTATATGTAGATCTAATTCATGAGTTTGATTAATCGTGGGAGAGGATACATAATGGGAACATACTTAAATAAATCATATTATTAAAAATTTGTATATATCTCATGCATCATTTATTTATTATATTATACATTTTAAGAAGATATAAATATCAAAGCAAAGACAAAATAAAGTTTGGAAGCTTTTTGGTGTTCACATTATTATTATTTCTATTGCATGAAGACATTTCCACATGAACAGCCTCATTGGAATGAAGACAATGCACACATGAATGCCCTCATGCAAACAAGACCATAAAGCAACTATATGAATTTTGCTTTCAAATCCAGCATTATTCAAAAATAATTATTTTTATGGAAAGAAAATAACACTGTCATTTTTAATTTTTATTAAGGATTTTCTTGTAAATAAGAAATTATAAATATATAAAGTATAATAAGTATAAGAATATTGGAGGTATAATTTGAGCCAAAATTTCCAATTTGTGAGACATATTTCTGAGGCATTTGCCACTTATTTACATGTTGGTTTGTCATATTTTAGGACAAATCTCAATTATTGTGAAGGCATATGGTGAGCTGTCTTTTTCTTCCTTTAATTATACTTAAACATTAATCAACTTCTCCTTAGATTTGTTTGTGATTTAAGCTATGAAAGACTTCTTGTTGTTTTTGGTTCTTCATTCTTGTGATAGATCTATTCTACCCAAATCCACAACAACGGATTTATAGAAAGAGGATTTTAACTTTTCCCTTTTCTTTATGCCAGCCATGAATTAGAGTGTTAAATTTGTCAATCTACAAAATTTGTTCCAATTTTCTCTTCCTTTGAGTAAAAGTTAAACTTGTCATACAATTCAGGTCGAATCCAGATTAATCTCACTGATTAGTGAGGATACTGATATTAGCATAGAATAGTGGCATAAGTTTAACATGTGATATAAGGACCTTGATTTTATGATATATTATCTTATTTAACTTTGTTAAGACATAACTCATGAATTAAGGTACTGGATAAATTGATAATTTGTTATTGGTAATTTTAATTTTAATTTTAATTTTTCTAAAAAAAGTAATATTATTAGTAATAATCGTCTTATTAATATAGTATAATATTATTGTACTCTTTTTATATAAATTAAAAGTATATTTGGATAATATATTATTTTAAAATTTAAGATAAAATTTTATATGTAAAACTCATATTTTTTTTACAAATAATTTAATTTTTACAAAATTCAAAATAAAAATATCAAAATCAAACTTTTTCCAATCCCGCCATAAGTATCACAATTTTCTTTCCACTTGATCAAAGAATCAATAATTGTGTTAAACAAGAAGTAGCCTTTCATTACCTTTTTTTTTTGGAAGAGATTTTATTACAATATAACTACTATGTTTACCAATATATTTCCTAATTTCTTGATACTGGTTTACCAATAGACCCTTTATTGCCCACTCTTATTTTCATTTTTATAATTTGTGGGCGCCGTTATTTTCCTTCTGTCTGACAGGCTATTGACGAGTTGGGACGCACACCAACGATAGAGAAAGGACAGAATCTACACAGCCCAGTGAGAAAAGAAGATCAGATAGCCAATCTTCATATGAGGAGTTTCTCCTCACATCTCTATATCTGAAGTGAGGGGTGGACTGAAATTCACTCAGAATTTGCGAAAAGAACAGAGATTTGAACAATGGAGAAAGCTCTAACGAAAGTTGGTAGCTTGAAAGCTGGTACATTTTGGGTTTCTAAGAAAGCCAAAGAAGAGATCTCCAACATTTCCCAAGACCTCTCTGTAATGCTGCTCTTCTTGTCTTGTTTTCTTCATTTTTGCTTGGTGGGTTTTACTTGTTTATATTTTTTGATGGGCTTGTTCTGTGCATTGATTTGTGTTTCTTGAAGTGTAGTTATGAGGTTGCATAAGATGGTTTTGTTTGTACAGAGTCATTCAAGATCTGTGAGATGTATTGCCAACATAACATAATTAAAGTGTTTTTTCGGTTTGCTTTGGGGGCAGGGGGTGCGACGTGGTTGTAGTTCAGTTTTGGATTTTAGCGGCGCTTAAGCGTGAGAGAGTATTTTTCACTTTATTAAGGAAGGAATGGCATTGATGACAGAAATTGAGCTAGGCCTGTAAAGAGTTTAAACTATGCCATGGTAGTTTAAAGAGTATGCTGAACCAAAGCTTTTCGGATGCTGATTAATGTTCCTCTAGTTAATACTGGTTCCACATTCAACAAAGTTACAACTTTGTAAAGTTCTTGAAATGTTCCACTGGTCTATTTGACTAAAAAGCTTGTAGGGGAGGGGGCTTTTCCTTTCTTTTTTTTTCATGAATCACTGCTAATGACTAATAACGGAAATAATGTGGCCAGAGGACTACTAACCCTGTTTCTGAGTTGGGATGTTTTAGTGTACCTCCTATGGTGCTCTGATTTTAGTCTTTTTATTATGGCTTCTACGGACGTCTCTTTCAGTTTGTGATTAAATTTGCGAGGTTTCACATTTTGCCAACTCTTGGAACGGCAAATATGAAGAGAAGTTATAATTATAAAACTTTCTACCAATAAGTATAACAAGGATCCTTCTTTTTTCTATCTTAAGTTTTGCCAGTGGAAAATGGAGGGTTTGTTTTACATTATTACAACACTGGCGATTGTGTGTCGAATTTAAGCTGTGCATCATTGGAAACTTTTTTTCATTCAGTTAATACGTCTCTTCATCTGGAACTAATTGCATGAAATAACAAATTTTGAAGCTCTATTATGTGTTCTTAGTTAGTAACAGGCTTCTATTGCCAAATATGAACTCTATAAGTAGTTTCCAGCCATTAGGCACGAATAGTTACTTATAGGGGATTGGCAATCCAGTTTCTATATTGCCTTCTCAAGAACTAAATCACAGTAAGCTGGCCTGTTGGATGATAAGGGTCTGGACCTCTCATTATTATGTGGCTTTTGCTTGCTTTCTTCTCTTGGAAGACCTAAACGTCATGTTAGATAGCATTCTTCATGAATTGGAATCCTGCTGTATCCTCCTCTAACTTGCTGGAAATATATGAACAGTTTCTAAACGTGAAAAATGTAATCTTGGTCTTAAATTGAGTAAGATCTTGAACGTCTGTCTTTCTTGTTTTCTGAAAAAACCCAGCAATACCAGCTCTTTTACTAATTGTGGCTTATCAATTCAGACTTTCTCTAATACTGTTGAAGAAAAGGCAAAATAGATATTCAACAAACTGAAAGGTATGAGTCTAAATTTTGACTGTATGCAGTTTTACATGTTCATTTTATTAGATTACTCCAAAAAGCTCTGAATTAATTGCTAAACGCCTTAAGATTTGCCATGTCTTACCAAAGCATACATGCTTACTTGCAACTGGGATCATGCATAATGAGGCATTACTGAGACTTGAATCACTGTTATCTAATTAGCAATTCAGCCTGTCCCACACGAAGTCAACTTTTGCAACTTTTTGGCAATGCTATCCATTTGTATATTAAGTACAGATATTTTCTCAGGTAAACCACTGAAACCTCTGTCAGACCTCCTACGCGAATATAACCTACCTGCTGGGCTCTTCCCACAGAACATAACATGTTACGAGTTTGACGCAACGAAGGGCAAACTCATCGTCTACTTGCCCTCTGCTTGTGAAGTTTGCTTCAAGGACTCATCTGTTGTGAGATATGCAACTCGCATCAAAGCAACACTCTCAAGGGGAAAGCTCATCGGAATTGAAGGAATGAAGACTAAGGTTCTGGTATGGGCGAAGGTTACCAGTGTGACTGTTGAGGGCTATAAATCTGATAAAGTTTGGTTCACAGCAGGAATCAAGAAATCAAGGCCTAAAGATGCATACGAAATGCCTCGCGAGGCCATTAATGTAGAAGAATTTTGAGCTGGGAGCATAGTGTTTGGAATCTCTGTATAATGTCAAGCCTTTTGTTGTCTATAATGCTTCTTTAAAGCTCTTATTTGTATGACCTTATTCATTAATACATATTCATTGTCATTACTATCACTATTTCATTGTTACACATAGCAATAAGTTCTCTGGATGTTCTGTCTTTTTTGCTATATTTCTTTGTTTAATTTCGTTTGTTCGTAATAATTTACTAATTATTGATATCCCAAAAATTATTACACATGAAAAAAGAGGTGCCTTCTCTATCACAAGAGACTAATGGGGGAAGTAGGGGAGCAGAAATAGCTCCCATTACAGTATCAGAAGTGACTTATTGCGCCAAGGTTATGTAAACTATAATTATATAATCTAGAAGTATGGCAAGTAGTCTAATTTGCCTCTCCAATTTTCTGCCCCTTTAGCACCTTTTAAGTGCTAAAATCACATTCCTTATAGGAACCTAATCGCCGCGGAATGTCCCTTTCGTCACATTGTCAATCTCATCTCAACCATTTGAACCAAATCTCTTTAGTTCACCAATCTAGTGACCACAGCAACTTGCTAACGAGAGAGCATTTACATTTGTGGAACAAATAATAGTATGTTTTAAATGACATTTTCTATTTTTTTTTTCCTCGTACTGAAAGAATTTTGAACTTGGGTGATGGTGGGATTGAAGGTGCCGATAGGGGGATTAGTGATCGACAGGAAGATTTGATGAAAGAAGAGAAAATAAAGAAAAAAAATAGAAATAAAGGAAAAGTTAACAATTACTTGCCCCCTCAGAAAGATTAATGATGGATTGGGTTATTGGAATTATCAAGTTAAAAAATTAATTTAGAAATTAAAGAACATAAAATTAAATATTATGAATAATTGAAAAATAAATAAAATAGTTAAGGACTGTGAAAAATAAAATTAAGAATTAAGGACCTTCATAAAATAAATAAAATAGTTTGGATACTAAGAGTGTATTTTAGTTGTGTTTAGTCGGAAGAAATTTTATTTAAATTTTATGGAAGTAAATTTTTTGTGAAAGAAAAAATGAGGCTCAATTGTATATTTAATTAGGAGAAACACATTAAAAGGAAAAAAATTCTTATTATCTAATTACCCTTTTTCAAAAAATAGCAAAAGCCATCTAACTAAAAAATATGAAAAATAAGTAAAATTATTGGCCAATAAGAATACCTTATTAACAAAGCAAATCTTCACTTACCCAAGAAAAAAAAAAAAAAAAACAAGGCAAATCTTCCCTCAATCCACTGTGGCTTTTTCCCTCCAGCTGCATTTTCAGTTCTGTCTCATCACCGTCGTCGCCCATTCAGCTCCTGCACCCTTCTCTTTCAAGAATCTCCGCCGGCGGCAACGGTCCTTCGTCCTTCGTCCATCCCTTTTCTCACACAGAGCATACAGTGAGGGGTGAGGGGTGACGGATGAGCGGTTCCGCATCACCTGAGCGCAAAGAGAGGGCAAGAGAGGAGAGACCGAGGTACTTTGACCAGAAGGCCAAAAGTATATGTTGGGCCAATGCTGAGGTAGTCCCAGGTCGCCACCCTGAGAGGTGGCGTAAAGACGTTGCGGGTAACATTGTCTGCAAGCGCTTCTTCAATTGTAGTGGCTGCCTCTGCTTCGAGTATGACCACATCGTGCCCTTCTCCAAAGGTACTCTTTCCCCCCCTAGTTTAGAAGCCCTCTTAGTTTCTGCTTGTGACTAAGATTGTATATTTGCTACTTGATTCTAACTAAATTTACTTGATTTAGTTGATTCTTGGGATGGGTATTTTGTTTGGTATATATCTGCATCTCATCTTTGGGATTCTTCTTTTCTTTTCCTTTCTTTTTATGTTTGTTTGTGTTCCTTTGGGTGATCTCAAGTTCTGTGCTTTACTTCTTCTGGGTTTTTCTGGAGACTTGGGTAGTTATGTGCCATATGCTGTTGTGTTAATGCTGCAGGTGGTGAGTCTGTGGCAGAGAATTGTCAAATACTTCAAACGAGGGTGAATAGGTTTAAATCAGATAAGGATGGCGTTGATCCGAATGAGTTAAAAGGTTACTCTTGCGAGGTAACGTTCACAGGTATTTTGCTTCTCTTAGTTTTCTAGCTTATTTGTTTTCCCTTCACATGAATCTCCATATAACGCTATCCCATTAACATGTAGCACTTTATTGTGTGAAACTTGTCCATCTTTCCGTGAAGTAAATCTTGAGTTAGTTCCTAGAGCTTCAATTATGCAATTTAGTCTTAAAGCTTCTATTTGATGCATCATATTTCTTGCTAAAATATTCTTGCAATCCTTGCCAAGGAGCCAACTATAATCCTTTTGTAGATATTGCCTTGTTGAAAGGTAAAGGATAAGGTTTCTTCTGTCCTTCATGGATGCTATTGGCGCTACTACAACTTATGTTACCCAATTAGCTGTTTTGTGATCATCTCATTCACTTTACTGTCTTGTTCATTTTTTGTAATGTAAAATCAAGTCTACTGGCTGAGGATTTAACCTTCTTTTGTATACAAGTACCCCTTTCTTGTTTAGTAAAGTGTTATGTTTTGCTTTTCCCCTCTGCTAACTCTTCCCTTTTCTGGATTTGGTTGGCTAAGTGGCTCCAAGGGTACTGGTAAATAGGAGCTCATTTTTCATTCTATTCAGGAATATTTTGTTTCTGGATGAAATAGTGGATAATACTAATACTGTATTATAATATATCAGAGCTTTACAACTCTTGGATACTCAATTCCCTCCGGAACCTCATGCAGAAGTAAACTCTGAATTCAATATGGTATATATTCATGGATCACAATGTAATTTCACCATTACGTAAGCTGCTGATTCCTTCCTTAGTTTGTTTGTCAGTGCACAAATTACCTTCCACATAGGCATGTTAAACCTGTAATGGGAGATCCTTTGGATAAGGGATCTGTAGTCAAAGATAAATAGCTCCACTGGATGTTCATCAGGAGGAACAATTTTTATCAGGGAGGTTTTCCTGCACACTCGTGTCATTCTTTCCTGGATATGCATCAGTGAGTGTGGTATTTTTGAAATTTGATTTGTAGCTTGGTCTGGTAAATTAGCATTTTTGGCCATTGGCCAATAATAGCAAATTCTGAAAATTGTGTCTACCATATAATATGCCTTCTCAATTATTAGCACTTAGTTTTGCAGTTTGAATTGATTATAATAAGTTGAGAATTCGTTGATGGAAAGCTTTTCCAAGTTTGAATGCAACAGACAAAAACTCTTGCTACAGATGTACATGCATAGCAAGAGAAATAAAAAGCATATGTTTCCCCCTCAGATATTACCTTGTATGATTTTTTAATCTTTATTGCCTTCTTGAACTATACTATTGCCCCTTTTGGCACTGGTAAGGAATTAGGGGTAATTTTGCTAGCAATATTAATCCCATAATACGAATTGACTATTTCCAAAGTGAGAAGAGTTTATTTGTTCATCAATATATTGCCAAGGTTCATCTTTTACTTCTTGAGGAACAAAAGAAAGAAATAGGAAGTATTGGAGCTTCTTTTAAATTGAATGATCCCAAGATAACTCAGATAAATAGGAGAATAGGAGAAAATGGACGGTAAATGATCTCTATTCAAGTTTAGCAAAGCTTTTAACCGAGGCATTCAGCAAAACCAAAAAGCTGAAATGGATGAAACTAGCCAGTTTCCTCAACTGTGTTTACATCATTTAGTTGCATGAATGGTTGTAGGTAGGCTTCTCTGCCTTTGTTGATGTAACATCATGAAAAATTGGTACTGATATTAACTAAAATTGATTTTTCTCATGGTACTGCAGACAAGGAGCTTGACATTATTGAAATGGCCGTTTATGGTGATGTAATCCGACCAGGAAACCAATGTCGTTGTAGGACTGTTGCTGAAATGCTAGGAAAATACAAGCCAAAGGACAAGAAAACTCCTGCGGCTTGCAAGTTGCCTTAATCATGACATTTTTCAGCAATAAAGGACTTTAACATGGGATTTGAAATAAAGAAAGTTAATCAGTATTCTTCATAAAATCCTAAGAACCAATTTTTGCGAGGGCTTATTCTAATTGGCATTGTAGTTCGCACTGGTATTGATTATTGATGTCTTTAATTTGGCTTTCCAGTATCACCCCACTTAATGTCAGACTGGTTACAGTTTAAGCTGATACCTGTCAACTTGTTGTATTCTTTCTGCACCATGTCCTTCTATTGTAAAAATTGCATTAAAGACATATTTAGAGGTTTGTGTATGGTTTTCTATGGGAAATAGAAAAGAAAGTGGAATGCTTCATTTACCAACTTCGGTTCCTTGGTAAAAGAGTCTATGCTGTCAATTGTACAACTTCTTCCAATCAACTTATTTAGCAGGAGAGGAAAGGAAATTATTTGCCAGCTACAGAAGAAGTTTGTTTCTTCTAGCTGCTGGGGTCTATTGTACTTGAGATCATTGTTGCAATGTTTTGAAGAGTTTCATTTATAGGCCATTGGCTAATCTCTTATGGTATTCTGATATTACGCAGACAGAATAGATATTCTGGGTTCCTTATTGGTATTACAATTATGTATTGGTTGTTCGACTCACATTTAAAAGTTAAGCAGGTTTGGATTGTTCACTTTTTTCTTGTGCTCTGTCAAAAGTGTCTTAAGTACTGTGCGAAACATTGATGGCAGGACCTTTTCTAATGCTTCCTGTAATGCCAAGACTTGGCATTCTTGTCCCTCTGGTTAAACAGGTAGCATGCTTGATTTCATTGATCTATAGGTGGCATTTAAATGATCTTCCCATCTCTAGTTGCAATAGTTAATAACTGGATAGATCAAAAGGTGCATCTAAGAGCCAAGATCTAGCCATAGATGGAAATGGAAGGCCTCAAAGACCTTGCGAGTATACCTAATTATTATGCGAATCCAGCCTGAAGGAACTGTGTTCTTCTTCTTGCTGTCTCTAATGACTTTATTCTTGATAATAACAGAATGGTTAAAGGCAATTCGAGACCACATAGGGTTTATGTGGTGGCTGGAGGATTGGAATGGAAGGAAAGAAAAAGGAAAACCAAGCTCAAGAAGCTGGTCAATCTTTGGAAGAGAAATCTGTCATTAGTTGTATAGTAAGATGTACAGTAAAACAGGAAATCATTAAGATTCTCACATCAATAGAATACTTTGTTTTGCAATGGATTTGGTATCATAACTATCTGAAAAGAATCTATATTATAAACCAAGGATAAGAACAAGAAGAGAATCTCATCATCATCTTTCTGCATTCAAATTGCCAGAAATATCAGTAGTTTTAATATGGATCTGTCCAGAAAATGTTTATTAGTTATTGGAGTAAAAAGATGCTCACTTGCCACCAGCATAACTTGATGGCAATGACTCTCTCCTGCAGTTTTGGTGGTTTGTTTCTGAAACTATTTCTGTCCCTCTTTTCCCCTTAAATTTCTGCTTTCCTTTTGAGGACCATTTGAGGCCAACTATGCAGCTTTTGTACATGAATAGCCATTTGAAACTTGGATCATGCTTTTCTTCTTTTCCTTTTACCTTATTGTCCTCTGTGGGTTCATGAAACATACCAAGAAAATTAAAAGGCTTTGCAAATTTGTGATTCTCTCATCTATGTTCAAGTCTTTTTGAGTACCAAATTGATTCCTTCACTTACTAAAACATATGTGATCAGTTATAGTCGTTGTACTATCTCCATATTGAAAAATTTTCTATAAAAAAGAGAGTGAAGTCATTGTACATTGATCAGTTGTCCACTTGTTAGGCTCTCCCTCTACCTCCAACCCCACTCCTCACCCCCATTCCCTCACCCAAAAAAAAAAAAGAGAGAGAGAGAGAGAGAGAGAGAAAGCCCCCTATATTTGGAATTAATGCCTAAATTCATGTATTATTATTTTTTTCTTGGAATGAAAATCCTAAAGTGGATCATTGTCAATAATTGGTTTTATTCATCTTAAGCTCACCAATTTTTAACTGTAAATATTATTGAATTCTTTTTCAAGTGATAAAATAAAAGACCCAAAAATATATGAGTGAAACGTCTTGTCCTCTAACTAACTTCTTCACTGGCACACAACGAAGCAATCCTCAAGTGAAAAATTGAAGGAAGCAAAAGTGTAAAACTAATAAGGTGAAGGACCTAAAAGAGTCAAACTTAAGTTCATTCCCCACCCCACCCCCAAAACAAAAAGTTGCTGATAAATTTAATTACACAATGGTAGGTGTCTCCTTTCATTATCAAGAAGTAAACATTGAGATACAATAACAACATTCTATTTAAATAAAAAGAAAGAAAAAAAAAGAGATGAATATAGTACTCTATTTTGTTCTAAAAGAATGTTTAAGTCCTACAAAGAAAAAGAGTTGCAAAAAATGAAAAGATCAAATGACAATGATGGAAGGCAGCAATCATAAGCTTGATAGGCATTGGAGTTGGAGAAGTGGAACAAGACTTCATCAATATCATCAACATCCTATATGGCTTCAACATGGTTTTGTTCATGTCTCATTATAAATAGGCCATAGCAAGTCCTTCAAAGTGGGACAACCTTTTCAAAGGAACCCTATGTCATAAAATTGATATTAAAAAATGTTGTTAAACTACTCCCTACCCATCCCACCATTCATGAATCTACCCAATTGGAACATTTTTCTTTTTAATTTTTTTGTCCACTATATAATTTAATGATTTATTATAGCTAATTGTCTAATTCATAATCTAAGAAGCTTAGAGTTTTGTCTTTGCATATAAAGTGAATCTTCAACATGTAACATAGATTAAGGAGTTATTACTGTTGAAATTTTTTCTTTTTCTTTCTTTTTTTTTTTGAAAGTATTGAAATGTCTTAACCCTTCATTGTGTTCTTCATTGTTCACACACACACACCTTTTCTTTTTAGAGTTCTACACACTTTTATTGCTTTGCCACTTTTGTATTTTGGTGTCTGCACTTTCACTGTGAAAGTAAAAGGAAAAATAGAAATTGTGAGCAATAAAACTTTAATTACCTTTGAATTTAATATGACTTTTCTTTTTTCAGGTGGAAAGGTTAGAAATTCAATCTTCACAATTTTAGGGTGCTGTGATTCACTGTTCCTGCAGCATTTTACCTTTCTTCACCGGTTTCTAACCACTACCAAACAACTGGATAAGTACTGAAACCTATAAACCTAAATAAACATTAATAAACTTGAACAACCCTTTTGTCTCTCTCATTTAAGGATTTCAAAAAATCTAACTACAAATATTTATTGAGAAATCTTAATGATCTATTCATTCATGAAAGTTAGGCTTTGGAAAGTCATAGCCAAACATGGCCCAGCCTTCAACAACTCTTGTTTGGAGGAAGAGGGGAAGGTTCATATTTCGCTTTAAAATATATATTTTATTTTTTTAAAATATATTTTAAAATATATATCTTCTTTTTATATAAATATTTTATTTAGTATTTTATTTTTTACTTTTTTCTCGTCTCTAACAAACTATATAAATATTTTTATTTTTTAAAAACTATTAATTTTCTAACCAATCGCTTAAAACATTAATCTTTAATGTTAAATTGAATTTGTCATACTAACCAAATATTTTTAAACATGAGTATTTTAGACATTTATTAAAAAATTTTATAAAATTTATCAAAACTTTAATTTTCGTGTAAAAAAAATAAGTCATATATTTTGAAATAGGGAGAGTAATCGTTTTTGTTCAGAGCTTTCAAGAATTAAAATGTGTTCCAATCCTTGTTTTTAGCCCAGATATAATTTTTTTTAATTAGACCCCAAAAATAATTTTTACTACATTTTATTTTTGATTTTTTCAAACAAATATAGATTACTTTCTAATCTATTAACTAATGAAATAGCAGAGTTTTGTATGGTCGATTATATATAGTTGCAGCAGAGTTTGCCTCTTTAAGAGTAATTTTAGGTCAAACCAGAATTTTCCATTTAATTGCTAATAATAAGTAATTCAATGATGGAATAATTTGTAGTTTGCAAAACTCTATTTATTCCAAGTACAAAGAAGATTTATTAGTGGGTTATAATCATAAATTCAAAGACTTCAACAAAAGAGTTGCTATCCTTATCATTCACAATTATGTTTAATCATTGTGATTTTTCATGCCATTTTCAATTACAATTAGGAAGACCATTGTCTTCCATGAGAACCCCACTTGTCAAGTTCAAAAACATGTACCTAATTATTTCATTTGGTCAACAAATTCTTCTCTAGACATAAATTGAGTTGGAGCCTTCTATTTTCTTGCCATCTTAATAATTTGACCAGTTTAGTTAAGTTAGCTTTTCCTTCTTTTCTTTTCTCCCATATATATATATATATATATGAGGGCGTCGGAATATAAATCAACTTAGATTTCTGACTTTGGTAAGAGATGCATATAAGTAACTAAATTAATATCTTTTCAGACATTTTATGTTAGCGAATTGTTAAATAGTGAAGATTTTAAATTTCAATCTCATATGAATATTTTCTTTTCTTTCTAATTTCTACCATACCATCCCTTACATTTTTAATTCTAACTATGAACAGAGAGTTGTTAGCTAAAACTCAGGACTACAATATAAATGGTCCTTGTCTCATATTCCTTCTCAAGAAGTACATGCACATGCACTTTATACCAAGGCATGTACCCTCTACTGTATTTAGATATTGATTTGTAACCTTTCCTTCCTCCCTTTTATAGATTTATAGAAAGGCAAGAAAAGATGTGCATCAAGATATAAAAATTTCAATAAATGTTTAAAGAATTAAAATATAGGAGTAGAATATAAATATATACACACCTAAAGGCTAAAGTAGTCTTCCTCAAATCTAATTTTATCAAATATGAACACCTAAGACAGAGAATGCCAATTGCCAGCACACATTGAGACTAGACAGGCAGTGATGTTGCACTTTTTCTTTCCCTCTTTTCTGCTCTTTGTTTCTTGCTAAAAGAGGACAAATTGCAAACTTGGCTTGTTTGGGAGACAAAGCAACAAAAGGCCAAATTGGATGATCAATTCAAGAAGGTGATTTGTACGTATCTGGTCTAATTTCAACCCTATTTTGACACAAGTGCAAACTTACAAAACCTAAAATTGATAAATAAAAAAAGAAAAAAAGAAAAAACTCAATCGAAAAAATTGATGTAACTACCCAATTTATATTTTAAAAAGGAAAATTTTTTTTAAAGGGATTGCATCATTTTTTTTTAAAAGACAGATGATGATCATTTTTGTTGGAGGAGAGACCAAAAGTCTTGGAGACATAATAGAAGGGTGCACTAGGAAATGAATTTTATGATGCAATCATCTCTCTCATGCCCATGCTTTGGCTCATTGCCATAATAGTATTGCTCCTTTGAATTCCTATATCACTACAAAGTGTTATAAATCCAATAGTGACAAATTTGACACTGGAAAATAGGAATAATCAATGGACTTAAATGAGAATGGGATTTGAGAAGTGGAAAAAAGTGAACAAAGGAAAAGTGGTCTTCATTGTTTCCCTCCTCTTTAAACAAATTTTCC